>OY293419.1:22168170-23529394 GCA_958502065.1 Chrysolina americana | reverse complement strand
TTCAATGACACCCTGTACAATTTTTTTCATTATCAGGAAGAACACGCAATTTGTGATAACACTGTTCTCCAAAATTGAAAATCGGTTGAAAAATGGCGGAGATACAGTTGATTGTTCAATCGAACAACGTTGGCCGTGAACATCAAACTCAAATCATCACAACTGACGAACGGCGTCAGCATTTACGAGAGGAAGGTTCGAGGTAAGATACAGCTGAAAATCGAGCTTCCCATGTAATTGCAGCAACCATATTTCCCATCAATTATCAAACATTTCCTCAAAACGGATTAGTACCAATAAAGAAAGGCTCACAACTGCCATTTCTCAAATAGCAACATACTCTTTTCACATTGTTATGTTGAAAGATGATGAATTATCAGATTACTCGAATGAAAAGATTTGAAGAATTCCGAAAGGAATCGAAGATACGGGATGTTTCATTATGAGTGTTCTCAAAATTGACTATTCTTAAACATAGGCGGCTTGAACCTACGAAAGCTAAACAAAAATTCATATTTAAAAAAAAATAGTGAAAATTTGCGGTACATTCTGAATAATGGAACATTGTGAGTTGTCGAAAAACATTCTACGGCGATGGAGCGAACTTTTTTCTCATTACTTGTATGCTAATCGTAATTGATGGTGGATTCATACAGCAGTTTTAAGATCGTTGTTGGAATAAATATTCCATTAACGAACATTCTTATGACTTCTTACTAGTGACTAAAAACTCATGAATTGGAACTGCTGTATAAATCCACCATAAGAATATACCTGCAGAGTAAAAAAGATGTATTAGATATTTATTCCAATTTCTAACATTTGATACAACTAATTTCTGAACGAATAAAAAGGTATGAAGTAAATTGTTTATTGGTTCTGGTCACTTACTACACTAACAGAAATCAAAGTAATGAAAAAATGATTCACAAGTACTGTTCAAAATGTTCTCCATTATGTTCTCTGCACAAAATTGCACGTCTCACTATTGCTTCCATAACTCCATTTAACTGAGCTTGAGTAATACTTGCAATTGCTTCTCTAAGGCGATGTTCCAAATCCTCCCTTGATGTAGGACTAGAAGAGTAAACCTTGTTCTTCAGGTAACCCCATATGAAAAAATCCAGTGGCGTGAGGTCCGGTGACCTTGGAGGCCATCTTGTAGGACCATTCGTGCCAATCCATCGATTTGGGAATGTTTCATCTAGGTAACTGGTTACTATTCGGGAATTATGGGGAGGTGCACCATCCTGCTGGAAATACATATTTTGGTAGACGTCGAGAGGTAAATTCTCCATGAATCCTTCTATTTCGTTTCGTAGAAATCCCAAATAGCGTTGCCCATTCAACATACCATCAAATATTATGGGCCCAATGATTCGAGTTCCTATCAGACCTATCCACACGTTGAATCCAAAGCGTTCCTGAAAATTCCCTTGTCTTATGAGCCTGCGGTTTTCAGTTGCCCAGTATCTGGTGTTGTTTCTATTGAACATACCAAGATTCGTAAATCTTGATTCGTCGGAAAATATAATGTTTCTCGTCATATTCGGGTTCCTTATGTGGTTCTCAAGTAGCCAATTGCAATATTGGACCCTTCTTTGATGATCATTTTCGTAAAGGCGCTGATGTATCTGATATTTATACGGCTTAAACCCATGTTTTTTTAGAATTTTTCGAGCTGATTCTCGTCCAACTGGTAATTCATGTTCGATTTGTCGAAGTGATATGGTGGGATCTACATAAACAACAGCCAAAACATTAGTTTCCGTCTCTGCATCAATAATAAAACTATCCTGATCATGTACATTGTCATCTGGTTCTATCCTGAATTGCCTTTCCAAACGTGCGAAATAGTTTCTACTTGGTTGGCGTTGTCTGAGAGGGAATCGTTCACTGTAAAGAATGCAAGCCGCAGTTGCATTTTTTCTACACTCGCCATAAATTAGCAGTAAATCTACTTTTTCATTTCTAGTAAATTTTCGCTCCATCGGAATGTTTTTCAACAAGTTACAATTCTCTTGTATTGAATGAGTAGAACAAATTGTCACTTTGTTGACAAAATATGCTTTTTTGTTTAGCTTTCTTATGTTCAAAGCCGCCTTCGTTGAAGAACATTCAATTTTGGGAACACTTACATTGTATTTCTGGTTCCTTTCGGAATTCTTCAAATCTTTTCATTCGAGTAATCTGATAATTCATCATCTTTCAACATAACAATGTGAAAAGAGTATGTTGCTATTTGAGAAATGGCAGTTGTGAGCCATTCTTTATGGGTACTAATCCGTTTTGAGGAAATGTTTGATAATTGATGGAAAATATGGTTGCTGCAATTACATGGGAAGCTCGATTTTCAGCTGTATCTTACCTCGAACCTTCCTCTCGTAAATGCTGACGCCGTTCGTCAGTTGTGATGATTTGAGTTTGATGTTCACGGCCAACGTTGTTCGATTGAACAATCAACTGTATCTCCGCCTTTTTTCAACCGATTTTCAATTTTGGAGAACAGTGTTATCACAAATTGCGTGTTCTTCCTGATAATGAAAAAAATTGTACAGGGTGTCATTTGAAAAAAAAAGTTTGGGGTCACTTCCGGTTAAACCGGAAGTGTTGAATTTTCGGTTATGGAGTCAAAATATGCGTATTTGAGTAATATATCGACGTGCCAAATTTGAAACCTGTATCTTCAAAACTATAGAAAAATTGGGGGGCGTACCTCACCTCGTGGTCACCCGGTATATATATATATACATATATATATATACATATATATATATATATATATATATATATATATATATATATATATATATATATATATATATATATATATATATATATATATGTATATATATATGTATATATATATATATATATATATATATATATATATATATATATATCGCCAGCTATCAAAGTGAGGACACACCGTGAAATCAACGTTGCGAGGACCACTGGAAGGAAAGGTGCTAGACACTCGTCATAGCCTTTTCTGTTCTTATCTAGAGTGGGGGGCACCAGGAATCTCAAATATACGCTTAAATTACTGAAGAGTTCAAATTTGATTTTTACGAGTATATTGGAACGAAGTGAGGACCAGACTTTCATGATATCTTTGTGAGGTCCGTTTATTTGCCTGCATGTTCCTACCAAACTGAGGTCCTTATAACCTACTTATGAGCGTGGGGTGCATAAAGTGAGGACCACTAAACGTTGCCATGTTTCACAAATTTCTCTAGGCACACGATCGGCACTTTAACGGTACATGTGACAGTACAGAAAAGCATAAATTGCAATTGTTAGTCAGTATTGCATTATGTATGTTACTTTCACTCGACGCGTGTTTCGCCAACAAAGATAGCATATTCATGAGCTATAAGTTAAGCAGTTCCATTACTTGAATCTTATTTGCCTCTTTGTAAATATGTGTGCAGAGAAGTTTATTTCGACTTCGTCGAAATTATTTGTTTAATTTAACATGTTTGATTGATTATCTATTTATTTTGTGGAAATTCATGATGAATTAAGAAAGGAAGAAAAATATAACTTTTGTCCAGTTTCCACTAAAACTTTACTACTTTATTACGACCGGTTTCGGCTCTTACACCATTTTCAAGTAACTGTTGCTGTTTAATTTACTTTGTGGCACTATTAACGAACTTGAAATAATGCATTTACTCTTCCTGGAGACTGTGCTGCAGTAGTAGTAGTATAGTATAGTATATTCATCCTGTGAAATCATACATGATATAGGGTATATCTACAATATAAAATATACCTAAGCACTCAGTAGTCATCAAATATGGAAAACGTAAAACACATATAAACGAGCATATAAATAAATAAAACTGGACAAGATCCGTTAAATCTAGTGGTATAAAAATAAAGCTAAATTTTCTCTAATTATTCTTGTATTTCTGATTGATTCGGCCGTTACTTGATGAAGATCCATAGTAATTGTATAAACAAGAGACGATTTGATCTTCACAAAAATTTTTATTTATCATAATAATAATCATTTGAGGAAGCTACTGTGATAGCGAAACATGTCGTGGTTAAATAAAATTTTGTGAAGATCAAAACGTCTCTTGTTAATACAATATTCTTGTATTGTATGTGGACACAGATCGACTAGAATATTCTTCAGTTCACGTTTGAAAATATTGACATATCGTGAGTCGCAGAACTTGACATATTGTAAGTCGCGGCTGCATTCCTAGGTTAGGTTTATTAATGCTTGGAAGGTATCATTCGTTTGGTGGCACAGGACGACTCTTATGTTGACGACGAATCCTATCACAGAAGATATGCAAGAACCTTGAAACACGTCTGAAGATGGTCTCTTTCAATCAAAATATAAAAAAATAATAATGAATCGTCTTTATATTCTTCGGAACAAAGTAGGCGAAGTTTGGTTTAGGGCTACTCATACATTCAACCTAAGTTGTACAAATATAAATAATGAAGACATTCATAGGTTGAAGCGAAACAAAATATAATCATTGCAAAGCACTAGTACTTTATCAAACGTATAACTGTGTGTAAAATAGTTTCTCAGTTAGGATATTCACGAAATTGAGCTTCAATTTTTTTTTTCGTATTCAGATAACTGAATGTGATTGACAAGAACAGAACTATAGAATTTAACTGTCATTAAGGATGAAGTATAATATCCAATGTTTGATCACAATTATTAGCACTTGCAATTGTGTTCTCCTTGAGGAAAGTTGCAAAAATAGATGCCAGATGTAATGGATGTGTGGAAAGAAGGGTATTCGGACTTCGTTTCATTCAATAATATTCAGTAATTGAAGGCATGGTATGATTTTGATTATTTTTCATACGATCCTGTCAGCCAATCGTCATTAGAAAACATTTCAAATTGACCAAATCAAAATTACAGTAACAATTCCCTCCATAATATGAAAACCAATGAAATGCCATCATTTTCTCATTTCAAGCCAATGAGAACAGATTGAAAACACTGCCTCCAGCCCGTGGTATTTTCAAATCGGTGTTTCCCTTCTTCCTTGTGTATACATTTCCATAGTTACGATAATAAAGATGAATATAGAAACGTTAATTTGACGGTTCAACTCTTCAACTGACATTAAAAACTATTTGACATTTTTCAGATTTGAAAGAAGATTAAAAAAAAAGGACTGTAGGACCAATAATAATAATTTTCCCAGAGGGTTGAAAATACGTCTTAAAACGGGTACTTCGGCTTGCGCAAGACACGGCCACTTCGGACCTTTAAAGAATACATTTTTTTTTTAACTTATTAAATATCAAAATTAGGAATCAAAAAAAATTCAGGCACCTACTGGATCGTGATTTCCCAGTTGATGCATTATTCAATCAACAATTTTTTCCTACTCAAATAGGAACATTGCAAGTGCGATAATTGTTAAATAACAAGTCTGAGATTTTTTTTTGGAGCCATTTTTGAAAGGTCTCAGAATATATTCCAGTTGAAAAAAGAAATGTTATTTTTCAATTTGTTACCACAATTTTCTTGGATTGAGAATAAAAAAGCCTGTTCCGTTTTTTATGATCAGAAGCTACATGCAAATGATTTTTAAAAATTTGTATCTGCTATTGTTGAAAAATTGATGTAAACAATTGCATTGTTTATAAGATTATAAAATTTTTTCGGAAACATAATTTTTTATGCAAATTATAAGTTTTAAATCAAAAATCTTTCCTTAATTTTTTTTTATAGTTTTAAAACGGATTTGTTGATTAACAATTCTTTTTTACCACTTGTTATCAATATTAAGGAACCATTTTTTTTATTATTATTTATTTTGCTATTTGATAACAATTTTTTTTTATTTTCATTGTTTATTTAATAAACAATTTGTTATTAACAATTAATTTTTTTCTATATATCCTTCCTCTTTCCACACAATGTAACAAAATAACCATGTAGTATTTCTTGAGAGAAAAAATTGTTTATATTTAAGGAAAATAGAATTTTCATAGAGTAAACATATTTTTTTTCTCGAGAAATAATACATTGTTGTTTTTGTTACATTTGTAGAAAGAGAAAAACATATATAAGAAATTTAATTAATAATAACAAATTGTTTATTGGATAAACAAAGAAAATTTAAACGAAAACAATTTTCTTTAAGTTATCAAAGAGCAAAATGAATTATGATTTAAAAAAATTATTCCTCGATATTAATTACAAGGGATAGAAAAAAATTGTTTATCAACAAATCCGTTTTTTATTTTAAAAATCATAATTACATCAAAAATTACGTTTTTAAACCAAAAATCCAAATTACCTTATAAACAATGCATTTTTATAACAATTTTTCAAACAAGCAGATAAAAATTTTTGAAAATCATTTTCATGTAGTTTCTACCATAAAAAACGGATCGATAGTAATATTAGGAAAATAAATTATTTTCATTCAATAATCAAGCTTTTTCATTGTTAACCTAAGTAAATTGTAAAACAAACCACAACAAAAATTGTTGATAACAAATTGAAAACTGACTTTTTTTTTCAACGGGAATGTATTCTGAGACATTTAAAAAATAGCTCTAAAAAAGGAAAAAAATCTCAAAGTTGTTATTTAACAATTGTTGCACTCGCAGTGTTCCTATTTAAGTAGGAAAACATTGTTTAGTAACTAATGCATAATTAACGGGAAAATAACGATAACATTTTCTTAACCACGAATTATTGTTCATTCATTTATCCAGTAGGTCCCTGAATTTTTCAATTCTTAATTTTGAATTTAAAAAATATTCATTCATTAAATACCAAAGTGGCCGTGTTTAGCGCAAGCCGAAGTACCCGTTTTATTACGTATTTTCAACCCTCTGGGAAAATTATAAATATTCATTCTACAGTTCCGGGAGGTAGGACTTTTTTTGGAAATTTTCTCCTCGTTTTGTTTCGTTTTTTCAAATTTGAAAAGTGTCAAATAGTTTTTAAGATATATGCAAAAAACCAAACCCCATTTTTTTTCAGTTAATTGTTTATAACTTTTGCAATTGTTGCAAGCGGCACTTGGATTTTTTCAAAAACCATCTACACGGTATTCCGAATCGAATGAAGTACATATTTTTCGGAGACGGCGAAAAAAGTTTGATCTGACTGATACTGAAGATATCATATTTGATTTTTAGGAATATAATTGGGTGATAAAAGCTAGCAAATGCTAATATTATAGTTTTATCTCTCTTATTGATTAGCAAAGTGAATAGGTCTCTTTCAAGAAATCCGAGTAAAAGCATTTGCTCCAGGTTTATGCATAGGACCCATTGAAACAAAGTGATGATCGTGATTCTTTGATAACATTTTGAGGTCCGTTTATTTGTTTACTTGTTTCTACCAAACTGAGGTCCGTATAATTGGTTTATTAGTATTATGCGTATAAAGTGAGGACCACTAAACGTTACCGTGTTTCGCTTTCTCTCGCACATGACCGGCTCTTCAATGGTACACGTGACAGTAGTACAGATAAGAATACTTTCTAAATGTTTAGTCGGCGCTTGATGTTGTGTTGAGTTAGTGGTGACACTGCTGGCGTTTATTTTTCGATAATAAAATTTAGTGATTAAAGGCGAAGTATAAATAAGACTTATAGATGTAATGAATGATTGAACCTATGCTTTTGAATATTTTCAGGATGGATCGTAAAACAAAAATCTTGATGAAAGCTCTGAATCATAGAGACAAAAATACAATGAGGCAATTACAAATCCCAAAATACGAAACTACTAAGGGTCTGAATCAAGAAGAAATTGAAATTTTGCTAACAAGTGAGTACAACAAAATACTTTGTTGATTTGTCTGCCTGTCATCACTACGATGCAATTTTGATACTTTAGCTGAAATTCCGACTAGTGGTAGGAAGCAAAAATAATAATAATAACAGATACTTTTCTAATAATAGTTTTTGACTGAATTTCATATGTGTGTGAAAGTGCATGTGAGTTATATTTTCTCGGAAACCGTCCTAGCCATTATACTTATTATAGAGTACCTATTCATTAATAAATTTTATATACAGAGTGCGGATTTGAAAGTGGAACACTACTATAAATTTTTTATTTGTTGTCCGATTTGAACGATTTTTTTTTCTAATGGAAAGAGCTTTACTAGAGTGCCATAACTTTAAAATGCCCTCAAAATGACAAGGCCTTCTTTTTTTTTAAACATGTTGCCATTTGTATTTTGTTTTTGCGAATTATCATCTGTAGCAATATACATTTCGAAGTCTCATACTAAAAATTAGTTTTTCGCAAGCTATTATTTAACTTACTCTGTTCGTATGTCGTTGTCCTTGTGTGCCTTTCTAGTTCAATTTTGCAATTCACTTTTCGAAAATTTGCTGGCATCCGATTGATCTGCAATTTTTCACTCGTATTAGGAACCGATGACGATACGATAATTTAAAAAAAAATTAACCCCCTGCCCTCTGAAGGCTAGATAGATAGAGAACGCATAGAATTTCGGAAAAAATTCCGGATGTTTCAGAAATTGAAAATTACGCCGAAAAAAATAATGTTGATCAATCAAACTTTCCTACACGAAAAAAAAAATAGAAAAACTCGCGGAAATAAAATTGGAAAAAACTGTTAAAATAGTGAAATTCAAATCTCTCCAAATTTCCACCTGGTAGAAACTGCCACCTCCTCCCTCTGATAGCCGGATATAGAACACATAGAAATTCGGAAAAATGTTCGACTGTTTCGTACGTAGAAAAGAAAAATATCGGTTTAGAGATATCGGACACCCCTCCAAAAAAAGGTGCAAAATGGCGAAAATAAAATTGGAAAAAGTCATAGAAATTCTAAAAAATATTGACAGGTCGAAAAATAAAAAATAAACCACTGCCTCTCTGAAGGCTAAATGAAGAACGCGTAAGAATTCGGAAACATTTCAATTGAAAAAATCAGTAAATGTTGTGAGAAACATCAGGCAGTCGAATAATTTTGGTAACATGGCCTGTATGTGTGGTTGTTGCAAGGGATATCAAACATACTCATGCCAGTATGAAACTAACCTCTTGGCACCTGTCGCACCTGTTCAGCTATAAAGTACAAAATGAAATGAATGTGAAAATTCTTTTAAAACAAGCTGTGTCGGTCTTATTCTGACTCACCTTGTATATATTTCATTAGAAGTGTGTATGTGCAAGATATCATAGTCCCGGAATTAACAGAAATTTGCGGGTCACGACAGGTGGTTACAATTACAGCAACAAACAGGCAGCGGCTTTATGGAAAAATTGTCACCAGTGAATTTCTCTGAATTGTTGGTGTGTTGAAAAAAGTGTCCATAGGCCCAACTCAATCTTATGGCTAGTTTTGGAGATACAGGGTGCGAAGTTGGAAAGTGACAATTTCTTTGAAGTAATATAGGACTCAGAAAAATATCTTAAATGAGAATATATTGCGCAACACATATTATCTGCCCATAAGGCAATAATTTGGGACATACTTTTGATAAAAATATTGTTAGATACAGGGTGAGTCAAGCATTATTCAATAAGAAATTCTTAACCCTCTACAATGAATATGTGACAAAACCAAGTTAACATACATCGTTCAAATACTTCAAATATATGAAAATTGACAAATTCAACATTTTGTATAGGGCGAGTCAAGAAGTAAGAGTGTTTTCAGTGATATTTTGTATATTTCAATTTTATATTTTGAGCTTTAAGGGTACTTGACTACGAACCATTCAACCATACTTCTGGTCCAAAATTGATAAACAAACGCTAGGTGATGACAAAAATTGCGAAAGGGCATTTTTTTAATTTTGTTGAAAATTTCGTCTGTTTCATTTTTCAATTTTTTGTCATCACTCATAGTTTGAGTAAGTACACTATTATGATGTCAAACAATTATGGCTTTACTATGGAACAGTTTGTCGAAAGAGATGTACACAATGAAAATATCATACAAGGCACATTCAAATTCAGCATTTTTTTATCACCGTGTAAGACATTTAGCTTTGTACCATTTTGTCAGACCATGAGAGTAGATTTGTTTGTTATAACAGTTTCGGAGTAATTACCCATTAAAATCAAAATTATACCTAAGGCATGTTTATACCTTACATACAGTGTCACACATAAAGTTCGCAACATATGGAAGTTTTTTTTAATAGATATAATGAAAATTTGATTTCGCATTCAGTTTGTGTTCGAAAAATGAATAAAAAACACCCTCTTTCCTTTTGTCATGTGCTACCCTAAACCTATCAAATTTGACATTGTTTTTTAATCTTCAAGAAATCAGGTCTTTTGTAAATTCCGAAAAATGCCAAATTAAAAAGTTGCTCAGTTTGCAATTTTATACCTTTGCTTCAAATTTGGACTCGCTACTGTCACTTCGACTTTTTTCCAATTTTTTTAATTTTTCGAATCTTTCGCTGTATCGAATCGAATGCAACATTATTCCAATTTCATAATTATGATGAATACAAGACTTCATTGTCATATCTTACCCAGAAAATACCCACATTGGCCTGTTACCAGAAAAATTAAATGAACCTCCAAAGATTCGTCTTTGTTGTTGCAAAGTTCATCTACTTTTTTCATAATAATATATTGAAGTATGAGTGGATAAAAAGGTCTTTGAAACACGCGCGATTTTTCGAGCACGACAGCGCATCCGAAGTGCTCGAAATAGAAAGTGTTTGAAAGCTCAGTTATCCCCGAATACTTTACGATATTTTTTTCAATCTTTGCACTTTGAAATAATAAATACTGGTTTCATTACTACAAATAATAGAAACAATAACTTATAATGTAAAATGGTTGAATTCGTGATGTGACATCAGAATACCTTTCTTTTATGTTTGAATAAAAGTTTTACATTTGTTTATAATATTTAATTTGACGTTACAAAGTACCCCTGTCAAATCAGTAATCATATAATTGTCATTTAGACTTCACGTTTTTCGAGTTGTGTATGTAGTCATGGTAACTTTCGTAGGTTCTATTTGCACACGCTGAGGCGTGCTTTGAATGGGTGAAAAACTTGTATTATTTATTTTCACCATTAGACGTGTAAAAACATTGAACCAAAATAACCATAACAAAATTCACAACAAAACATCGCAACATTCATTCATCTTAATAATCTTATAAAGTACCTTAATTCATCATTCAGTATGCCGTCCTTCCGTTCTATACAAATTATAGTACTTTCATTCACATACATTGTGGCATTTTTAATAAATAGGGGATATATGAATTAGAAATATACGAAAATCTGTACACAAAACAAACAATTTGACATTAACTAAAACTAAAAAATTTGTTCCAAAAGCCTACTAAGAAAAAATTTTATTTCGATTCGATCAATAATTGTACCCACTATTTTTTCCCGAGATGTTGCATTAGTCTTGTATTGTTTAAAATCACGAAATTTTATTATTACATGTTTAGTACATATCGCTAGAACGAAAAGTCATTTCCATAGTTATGAAACTGTAGGTCATTGTTTAGTTTACAGAAAAATATGATATTTCGGGTTTGTACACTGAAAAAAAAGATTGGGCTTATAGCTAATAAATATTTGTTTACGTGCCTTTTATTTACAATGAATAAAGAAAAGAATAATTTTATTTTTTACAAGGTGATTTTATTTAATATTATTAAATGCGAAAATATGATATATTAATAAAAAATAAATAGTTTGTTTGAGGTCGATATGTTTATAATTAACAATATAAATTTATTCCTAATGAAATCATTTGTTTGATGATATTACTAAAATTGTATTCATTAATAATTTTAAGTTTATTTAAAGTGAATAAGTCTTAGTAATAGATATAAATTAATATTCATTGAAAATACCGCGCTGCCATTTTTATAAAATCTCCGCGATAGGTGCCATGGTGGCTTCGCTCACGTCGTACGTCGGGGTTTCATGTTTCGTTGTTTGTCTTTAAGTCGTGTGATGTCATTTGTGAATGTTGTGTAGGTTAGGTCGCGTGTAATTTTTGGGTGATTAAGGTGAAACTAAAAGTACTAGAAGACCATAACACTGATTTTATAATTATGATATGCGTGGTTTGTGCATCTATTCTACAATACCATCTTATAGACTTCTGTTGTAAAAATCACAAATACCTAACGCAGTTCATCAAGGCATTCTCGCGCCATAGCGGATCAGGTTCAGGAGCTGGAAAAGTTTCTGAATGACAACAGTTTTGTGGAATTGATAAATATTTGTGAAGGTAATTTGGTGAAAAGTGAATTGATTCCAATTTCTTCCAGATTGAATTTTCGATTTTAATAATATGCAACAGTCTGATTTTTTTTATAAACATTTATTTTGCAATAAAATGCCAGAGAAAATATACCTTTTGTTGTATAGTAATCCAAGATTTTGAATCCTAAACCCATTATAGTTATCTTCATATACTGGGCCAAAGAAATATATACGTATTATGTTCTCATAGTAAATAAATGTTTAAGAAGGAGCTACAAGGTAAGAACACTTAGGGCTAGTTTCGTGATCTTCGGTTGAAGTTTGGTCATTTTTATTCGGTAACTAATTAACTATTAATGAGGAATATTTAAATAATTTAAATGCATTATTTGTTTCTAATAAATAAACGTTAATTCCGCAATATTCGAATAAATAATCTATTACATGAATACACTAGAGTTTTATCCCAACACCAAAACGCTATTTTTAACACCTCGACACGTGTTTCAGTCACCAAGTGACCATCTTCAAGAGGAAGATTAAAACTAGCGGTTTGGTGTTGGGATAAAACTCTAGTGTATTCATTACTACACCAAAGGTTCCAAACAGTGCATTATAAATCTATTACATGTTAATTAAATTTGTTAACTATGAATAAACTGTTGGTCAGAAAAATAATCAAACTGGACAAAAATCTATTACAAAAGAAATACGAGAGTAAACAGAATGAAGAGAAATTCGTTTATTCGATCACTGATTAACGTCCATACATTGAAAATCCGAATCAGTTTAACAATGAAATAATGAAAAAACTATACGAACTTCGCAACAACAAAGACGAATTTCTAGAGGGGCATTTTATTTTATTTTATTATTTTTTTTTTGGTAACAGGCCAATGTGGGTATTTTCTGGGCAAGGTATGACGTTGAAGTTTCGTAGTCATCAAATCTGTGTAATTTGAATGATAGTAGAGAGTCCACAACTGAGCAACTTAGGTATTCGGCATTTTTCGAAATTTCCAAAAAACTGAATTTTTGAGGATTTTCGAAAAAAATGTCTTTGACAGGTTTAGAGTAGCATATGATAGAAGGAAAGAGACTGTTTTTCACTTATTTTTCAAGCACAAACTAACTGAAGTAAAATTTTCATTATATCTATTAATTAAAAAAAACTCAATATATCGCAAATTTTATGTGTGACACTGTATGATGAATTCATTATCAAAATTTTGTACAAAACTCATTTATATAAAACGTTAGCGATTATTATGAAAATATTTAGATAAAATTAAAAAGTTCAAAGAGATATTTTATTCAAATAGTTAGAAATACAAAATAGATTATTTATGAATCCTTATATCATCATTATAATTTGTGTATACAGGGGGAGTCTGTTATTCTAACAGCACTTCTATTTTTCTCAAAAATTGGTACTCCTCACATCTCTTGTTTTTCTAAGGGTGACAATAAAATTGTAGATACCTACTCACGTTGGTGTTTACATATTAATATTTTATCGAAGTAAAATGAAAGACATTCTATTTTAAAACAAAAAACTCATCATTTATCGATATTACTAGATTTTATACGCGGCTTAATCAACGAATCCTAATTTATTTTATATTTACATCCCACATACGGATTTATCTAATCAACAGTTTTCATGGCATGACCAAGATGAATTATAAAATGTATATCGGTGCATTCGCTCCCTCACTACTTTTGAGGTAGAATGCACGGCGCGTTTTTTTGTTCAACAGTTTCCCCAATAGACTCAATCATTGGTATGTGAGATATCCATCAACATCTTCATCTAATGAATGATGCTGTTGAAAGATAACCACCCAAAAATATTTATTATGATCCAGAAATAATAGACTGATAAGTAGGTAGGTAGGTATGTTTTCTGTTATTTGTTGACTTTTCCTTCATACAAAAACTAAAGTGATGAAGCAGATGACCGTGGTATCTTATTAGTGGTAGACTATTATTTTTGTGTTTGCTGGACCAATTGGACCTAAATAGTACCCCTTTGTTGAACTCATTCAATTTATTAAGTAGTAGCTTTGTTATTACATTATCAGCTTCCTATATTGTTATTGTCAATTTTTATAAGTTGCATGAGTCCAGAAAATAGCTACAATTATATGCCTAATTATTCTAATTGATGAGAAGGGTATTTAGATATTTTTCAACAAAGAATTATTTAGTGTACTACATTCGCTTAAGAAAGATACTGTGTATCAAAACATGTCTAAAAACCACTTATTCTGTGGAAATTTTATCATGTTTTACCTTAATGTCATATAAACCCAAATTTTGCAACACAGAATTAGCCTGACCTCTCAAAAAATCTAAGTATATATGATAAAAAATGTAAACATGAAATTTCATTAATTTCAGGAACATTTTAGGTTTACAGACATTGATACTTATAACATTATTATTATTGTTTGGCATCATTACTAACATTATTTTAATAAAAAAATATATATTTCCATAAGACCGGCGTCATCGTGAAAATGTAAAGATTATTTGGGATACGTTCAATTTTTCATTGCTTGAATCATTAAATACTTTTCAGATCGTCACAAACTGTTAGAGTCCGAAGAACTTTTAGAGCAACAAGAACCTTCAATGCAAGAATTGACTCCATCTCGTCGTTTGAATGATTCTATTTCCGAACTGCAGTCTCCAAGAGTTTCTTCGACACAAAAATTGTTAGGATATACAACAAGGTTGGTAGCTTAAAGAAAACTTTTCAGTGAAAATGAGGAGGATGAAGAGATCAAGTCTGATGGTATATCAAATGCTGCCGGTACATCCTCGGCTGTTTCATACTTCGATATTACATCATCTGTAAATGAGCAAATTCAAAGTAGCCCATCCGAGCATATCGAGTCTAGTGACGATGAGTATGTCCCGAACTCCTCAGACGAAGCAACTTCCGATAGTGATACAAATTTATCAGTCGAAAACCCAGAAGTATCTCAAATTGTTGACTCAAACAAAACAAATCCATTCTATGGTCCACATTTTTCGGAAAACAGTAACACACAGCAAAGTGTTACTGAATATGACAAGTGTAATCAACAAAATATCAGCAAAGAAATCGTTAATGAGCAACATTTCCAGGAATCACTCCCCAATGTTGAGCTTCTTGAAATGGATCATCAGAATTCCAGAACAGAGGTATATTTCTGCACTTAATTTTAATATAATGTTTCAATATGAAATAAACAATAGCTAACCTAGACCTAAAATGATTTTATGATAAGTCTAACATTTTCCTGATTCAGAAAAAAATACAATTATTAGTCACTGTGAAACATGGACCACATATTGTCATTTCTGGAATACCATTCCGAACAAACTATTATTTTCAATAAATATCTTGTCCTGAAATTTTATTTATTTTTTTTCAAATTCGGTTAGGTCACTTTTGTTTCACAACATCTGACTGTTTTGTTGTATATCTCTGTCACCTCTATTTTGCCAAAACCCTTGGAAAGAAGAGAAAAATAGTATTTCACCTTATGAGTGAGGTAGGTAACAGATAATGGAATATACGAGTACTGTAATAACTCCTAACGGGCGTGTATCTTATATTCGATTTCATCCAGTTTTTATGATTCTTTCAAAAATAATAAATAAATATGTTCCTTAAAACGAAAAGAAAATTAGATGGCAATTTTACATTCATTGCAATTGAGCCATCTATAGGTTAACAATGATTGTTATTTGCTTCTTATTGTCGGGATTTATGGAAGTTTCGGATAAGATTCAAAATTAGGCTGCGGAAGCAACAGAAAAATATTACATGAAAAAATATTTTATAAAAGCAAGCTTTTATAAAAATGCATCAGAAAAGGAAAAATTAATTTCTTTTGTGTTTAATGTAGGTTATTATGTGAGTAACAGATTCAAAAGCTTGCCGCGAATACCAAATAGGAAATCTTGCAAGGCAAATTATTGAATTTGTAACTCATAGAATAACCTAGATCCGAGCCTAGATCAAACATGATAATCCAGGTTTCTCATTCTATGCGCCTGCCTAGGCGTGCTTTTAGTTATGTTTGTAAGCTTTTTTATCCATTTTGCGACATTGTACCGAGAAATGAGAATATACGTTTTGTAGTATTATACTTTTACTATTAAAATCAGTTTAGGAAATTGAATACGGACTATCACTAGAGAATCTAGGCACGCTGCAAGATAGTGCAAAAAATATCAAATTGCAATTGTGCCAAAACTAATAGTCCGACAGCACATGTTTTGCACAAAAATGTAGTACACATGTTTCACTTCTTTCGTGATAATGGCCAACCCTACAAATTGAAAGTTGTGAATTTTTTGAAAATTCGCAAAATTTTCTGGGTTTTCCAGTTTTTCTCAGTTACAAATGATCCGATCGGGTCGTACAAAATGTCATTTCGTTCGTATTTGAATAATCTACAACTCTTCCCATTGAAACAACCAGATTGCTGTATTTGTTTTCATTTTATAAGCAAAACAAAAAAAAAATCGTTTTTGTATTTAAATGTTTGTAACAAATCAATAAATGTCAGTTGCGAGTCCAAACATAACAAAATATAACTACGGACTGTCTTCCATGCGTTGGCACAGTCGGTTTTCTAATAATAATAATATCGTTTATTATGCATAAAAAAGTACATTTTACTCATAAATACTAATTGTATTTTTGTTACAATCTTTTGCAGCCCAAATGGGATATTGATAATGAAATTAATAAAGCATATTTTATAGGTAGCAACTAGCAAATCCAAAACAACCAAAATAAAACGAGTCTGGAATAAAAGAGATTATTGTCTTTTTTGCGACACTGAGGTTTTGAAATTTTCTCGGCATGTTTTGCGACACCATGAGCAAGAAACTGAAGTCTAGCAGATTTTGGCCTACAATGTACGTGATAGAAAAAGAAAATATCTTTTCAACAAGCTCAGGAATGCAGGAAATTTTTTGAAAAGTTCAATAGCTCCTAATTACCTAATACCTGTGAGACAACCCGTAAATAAAAACTCAGGAACAGATGTTCCAAATGTATCGACACATTTGCCTTGTAAATTTTGTAGGGGATTTTACAAGAGAAAGTATCTTTATAGGCATGTCAAAAAATGTGCTCACAATGATAATAAATCTGAAAAAATTAATGCACAATCGGAAGGGCAATCATTGTTTTCTGCTTACTATGATAATGATTTACTCAGAAAAGAGGTATTTCCTGCAATGAGAGCTGATGAAATATCATTTACTGCCAAGACAGATCCACTCATTTGTGCAGTGGCAAGAAGATATCTGAAAAGTCATCGCGATAAACAATTTCGTTTGGTTGCATCTAGAAAAATGAGACAATTAGCTCAGTTACTCATTGAAATAAAGAAGAGGAAGCCAGTTAAAAATTTGTTACAAGCACTGGACCCAGTCAACTTTGACATCATTGTAGAATGCACGAAGATTATCGCTAGATTTGACAGTAAAACTGCAACTTATGGTGCTCCTTCATTGGCAAGTCATATGGGAACAGAACTGAAAGACTGTATTGATGTAGGCTACAATATGTCATTGAAATTTCACCAAAAGGAAACCGAAAAAGCAACACAGTTGAAGATTCTAAAAGAACTGATTTCGACTGAATGGCGCTACGAAGTATCAACCATTGCGAATAATGATTTACAACAAAAACAGTGGAATAAACCAACTCTCATACCATTAGCTGAAGACCTTAAGTTAGTAAGGAAATATTTGCTTGAAAGAGCTGAAGAATTGAGAAAGAACTTAAATCAAAACCCCAATGATGTGAAGGCTTTTAAATCTCTCCAAGAAATATGTTATGTGCAGGTTCTTTTATTGAATAGGAGAAGGGTAGGTGAGCTACAAAGGATGACGGTAAATTCATTTACCACCAATATAAATAATGAAAGATGCACTGAGTTTGATAAATGTATCAGTGAGAGTGAGAAAGTTTTAATGGGATCGTTTAAAAGGGTGGTCATCAGAGGAAAGCGTGGACGAGGGGTTCCTGTTTTATTCACAAAAGACATGGTGGATACCATTAATTTATTGCTAAGAGTTCGTGCAAATTTTGTGCAAGATTCAAATATTTATTTGTTTGCGAATACAAAAAATTCAAGTAGTATAGATGGATCTAAAGCGATGTGAGGCGTGCCGGAACGAAAAATGCTGCTGCCTTGACTTCAACAAAGTTACCTAAGCATCTCGCAACCATGTCACAATTAATCGATCTATCAGAACAAGACTTGGAGCAGTTAGCTAGCCATATGGGACATAAACCTGAGATCCATAAAAGTCACTATCGCCTACCAAACGACGTATACCAAATGGCGAAAGTTTCAAAATTACTCATACTCAATGAAAAGGGAGAAGCATACAAGTATAAGGGAAAAACACTCGATGAAATAGAGATTGATTTGAACGTAGTAGAAGATAACTCAGATGATGACGATGAAGATGAAGAAATATATGAGAGCAGCCAACAAGCAACCGTGTTAGAAACTGCTGGTGATGAAAGTACCAACATCAAGTTATCTAACGTAGTAAGTACTTTGTCGTGTACTCATTAGCCATATTATATTCATATCACTTCATATTTCTTCTTGATACATAAAATAAATAGCTAATATCGAAATTAGACAGACAGACACAAATTTGGAAAACCGGAATTCATCAATTCATTCATGAAAACTGTTTGGTAGTATACCATATGGAACTAATAGTTCAACCAAATTCAAAAAACCGTCCTCTCAACAGTTCGCACAAATTGGAAAATGAGACAAATATGAAATATTTTTTTCAAATGTGTTTTCTTTAATAACTTTCAAACGGCTCTATCGATCGATTTCAGCTCTTAATATCAGAAAACCACGTCGATCGCTGCCAGTCCCATCAGAATTGGTTGATTCGTTCGTGAGTTATCTAGTTCGATCAATTCAAACTTAAAGATTCTTCAGCTTGAAAAGCTGCGTCGAATGACGCTAACCGCGTGAAAATCGGTTCATTTATTCAAAAGTTATTGCGGTTTGAAAATTCAAAAAATTGTATAAACTTCTATCAGACTTTTGAGCACAGAGAGCTCATAATGACACAAAAATCATATTTTTGAGCTCGAAGAGCTTAGGTATGGCCTTTAGGGTCAACCGTTTTCCTATTTTTTTTTTGTCAGAATAGGCGAACCCCTCTACATAATCGTCAGCTTGGGAGACAGCACATCTAGGACATGAAGATGAACCATATACAGTACAATAAAGTATACTACTTTCTGACTAAATTGATTGTGTATCTTTCAAAATGGCGTCGGGCCGCCATTTTGACGCCATTTGAATGAATTTTTCAAATGGCATAGGGACTCGAGTGATACCTCATTCGAAATGTCTTACAATGCTCTTTCTATACGTCCCCAGAATTTCAAACAAAAATATACTTCCAAATCAAAATGGCGGTGCATAATGTAAGAACTCTCTCAGATTAACCCCACCCATGTTAACTTTTGAACGGATTGGAATTCTGTTTTGATTTTTTTTTGGTTTAATGGTAGTACATGAGCTTCTTTTTGACAACAAATAAAATATTTTTTTTAAATGACGTCGGTCGGCCATTAAATTTTTTTTTAATGCTATGGGGGTCGAGTGATACATCATTTGAATTGCATTTCAATTCTCTACACAACAACAAAATTTTAAACAAATATATTCGTCCAAAACAAAATAGCGGTACATGACATTATGTACCGCCATTTTGTTTTGGATGTATATGTTTGTTTGAAATTTTGGGGACATATAGAGAATTGTAATATAAAAAAAATCTAAAAGATAGACATTTTTTTTGTCGTCAGAAAGTAGCTTATGAACTTCCATTCCTCCAAAAATAAAATTTATGCGAAAATTCCAATCCGTTCAAAGGTTAAAATGGGGGGGGTTACTTTATGGACACACTGTATATTTTAATCTGATACGCTGGAGTATTTCAAAATGGTAATTTTTTTTTATATTATGATAATGGCCGCGAGTTTGCGTCACATCGACATCGTCAGATTATTGCAAGGGAGCTTTTTTTACGTTCACTTAACACACCCTAAGAAAATCAGACGTGCTCGATCAAAATTTTTTTTGTTTTTATTTTCAACTCTTACCTACGACCACCCCCATCATGCAAACAATCAGATTAACATACGTACTTTATTAAAAATACGTAGAACATTGATGCCATCAATATCTGACGCGCTCGAGTATGTCCATGCAACAGTTTTTCTTTGCAAATTTGATGTAGTGAAAATAGACTGTTATATGCTGGAATTGCGTCTCGGACAAATCTCAATATCGAAAAATAAAGACTTGCTGATTTAACGACGCCAGCGAGACCACCTGCACTGGAACAAAAGAAATGCTGACAGTGTATAATTAACTTTATAAATACGACCTGCGAGTCGATTGAAGTCAGTCTGTATTTTATATTCGTTTTAATATCAATAAATTTGTATACAATATAACGGTGGTACGTACCCCTGTATAATTTTTTTAAAAGTGCATCAGTGAAATACTAATATAACATCTAAAAGGTATACATTACATAACATTTTTTTCTTCCTATCATCTGAGCTTTGCAACCCAATAGGTCTCTATGAGGCTCGAGTAAATGCACATTTAGCATCGTACGACAACAAGATTCTTGTAATTAAGGAAACAAAATTATTGATAGAAGAAAGACAGGCTCGTGTCCTTCAAATAATCAATGAAAATCTACTAAATAATTAAAATGATATTTGTTCTTATACAATATATTTTAGTTAGTGAATTTACTTATTAACTTATTCAAATTTGATTATGAAAAGTATTATTCGTTGTAAATAATTATCAATCTGGAGTGTTTTGGAATACAAAAAAAATTATTTTGCTCAACTTTTATCGAGTATAAAATTTTTCATAATTTTTCAAACAAGAAAACTCGTTCGGTGCTTTTCAATGTTAAATACTGCAAAACAATTTCAATTAGTGAAATAATTTTGTATCAGTCTTCTCTGCAATCTTCGACCTTCTTGCAGTTGAGGATTAACTCTTGCACCAATATCTTCTTCCTGTTTTCTTTCTGCATCATCCAGTATACCCAAATCAAGATGTTCATCACCATCTTCTGGTTTGGGCGCAGGAATATTATGTTCTATACAAAGGTTGTCCCCATATACAAATTTATATGTTTATTTCCTTGTGCGAGTGGTTTTTATTTATAACTTACAAATGATGTGACGTATCCAACATCATGTAAATGATCAAAAGGACCAATAAAGATTATTATTATTATTATTGTGTAGAACTATGCGAGCATGAAGTATACGAGCAGCTTTCTCCTGACGATAGTTAAGTACTCGGTAGAAGGCATCGGAACCTCATTTTAAGAAGACCATTGCATCTTTCAATAATACATCGTGTACGTTTATGACAACGGTCATATACTCCATTTCTGGAGACCCTGGCAAGGGTTCATTTTCTAGAGGTGTCAACCACGACCTAAGTGAATATCCAGAGTCTCCTAAAATGTGTTACATACATTGTGAAAATATAATTGAGCATAGCATTGCTAATTCATTTGAATTTCTCACCTAGTAAATAAAACAGATTCGGATTGTTGTGATGTATATTTTGCATAACCTCCTGAACGTTTGAGTTATTCCATATGAAAGCGTCGTCTGTACTGCCAGGCTAACGTGCATTCACATAAATAATTTTCATCCGAGAATCACATTAGGCTCCTGGTCGAAAATATTATGTCATCACTCGAAAATCTTGATTAAGATATAAAAAGATGTAGTGGTCAAAAATACGATGGGGCAAGTGTGATGAGTGAGGTATATACTGGCGTGTAAAATCGGATCATGAATATTAAACCTACTGCAATTTACACACACTGTGCTGCTCATAATTTGAACCTTGTCTCAAGTTATCACTGGTGAATCAATAGTTACATTGAACAGATTCAATCTCACACGATGGTCAGGGCGGGCTATGCTTTGTTGGCTGTGAAACTAAGATATATTGACATACAAAAGTCCACTAAAATTTCATTAATTTCAAGAAAAACAAAAAATACTGGAAAATCTTAACTTAGCACCAAAATTGCAATAAGTGGACAGCTTGCAAATCTCTAGAGTCAACTTATACAAAAATTAAAGAATATAAGGATGATTACGATGAACTGAAGACGGAAGCTACTAATGTAGCCACAAAATGGAGTATTCATCCAAAGTTTCAGAAAAAAAAGAATATTACATGGAAGAAGTTTTTCGGAGAGATTCGTGTGAGATTCATCAATACCATTGTCAGCAAGTTCAACTTTCCTAATTCAAAATTGTTGGTTGACATGTCGAAAGAAGATTCAATATCATCCAAAAACCTACAGACTTTATACCCTAGTGACTTATATTCCTCTTTTCCTTCCGAGATAATTTCGCTCCCTCTAAAAGAAGAAATAGTGAAGTTGAAAGGAATAGGAGAGTTTACAGAGTTTCTAATAATCAAAATTTCTACGCTATCTTTCAACTTTTCTGAAGTAGTTACATCCCTGTTACTGTCCTCTGCTGAGAGGTAATTTTTCAAATTGAAAATCATTAAAAATTATTTACGGAACAAAATGTCACAAGAGAGACTAAGTGGACTTGCGCCATATTATCCATAGAAGCAAAAGAAGCAGCTGCAATGGAAAAATCAATTTTTATAAACGAAGGCAAGAAGAAAAGATTTTCACTAAATTTCTATTATTTATATGTTTTGGTTATATTCGATGATCATTTTTCGAAGGATTTTGGTATTGTTTTAATTTTTTGATCATATTTTATGTACTCTTATACTGATCCAAGTTTTTTCAACATGTGTTATGTTATATATTTTATTGTACGTTTGTTTTGAGATTTCAATATAATTTCTCCCTGTTTCCTGAAAAGTTGTTATTTATTCACAATGATCATAGGTGAACGCAATTTGCAAAACCAAATTGGTAAAGAGATTCACTTGAAAAGAAGGGGCCTTGGCACAAATTTTGCAGGGGGTATACATTCTAGACATGCCACTGGATACCATCCTGAAATCATACATTTCCTCCAACCGCCGTAATTGGGATATTCAGCAAGTGACTCATGCTATCCAGACGGCGAGGCATGAAGAACGAGCCTAACACCAAATTTTGGCATGTTTTTTAGGGAAATATTGTTGAGTGGCAATGAGATGGATTTTTTCCAATTGTGAATTGCATGAACTGGAGAGCCTCAGGAAAATGATAAAATTTGGAAACCAAGGCCAATAAGTTGAATTCCAAATTCCTTGCTCGTTATAAACCAGAAAAAATTATGAATTATGTTGAGAGCATGATCAAGTATTACGGTCATCACTCATCCATACAATTTATACGCAGGAAACCTATAAGTTTGGTGCCAAAACTTGATATTTGATAAATAGTGGAATTTATCAAGGAAAGAGCAGCGACGTTCAGAAGAGTACAAGTTGAAATTTGGAAAAGCATCACCTCCGTTTGTATCAATATTGAATGTACTGAAATTCTAAAAAGGAAGTCTTCCGTGTCCCTTTTTTTGTGATAATTTGTTGACAAATATAAGTTTACTGGAACACCTAAATTTCAATGGTTGGGAACTTTATGAGAGGATCGAATACCGAAAGGATGTCCACTCACGCACAAATGGATCATGCAAAAGAAACCGCGAGTTTATTGTGAAACAACTTTGAAAATAACTACTGGATTCCAAATAACTGAATGGGTCGACAATAATGTTTTCAGGGTAGCTTCTGCATTCTATGGAAACACATACATTTATATTTTCAGTACATTATGAAGAATTATTCTTGAAAATTCGGATATTCCTGCTGTCAGGGGCTGAATCGAACATAGGGATCAAGAATTATATAATTTTTCCGGCCAATTGTTCAGTTTACGATAATTCATTTGTAATTTCATTCTTGAATCTGGTAATGAATGAGAATTTTGTAAATTAATTTAATTTGTTCTTAAAAAAGTAGATCAGTGAATCATAAAAGTAAAAATTATCTAATATCCATTTCTTGGCTTTCCTTGAATAAAAAATGAGATGAACATCTTATATGTTATATGTATGTATGTATATGTTATATGTTCCGACAAGGTAAATTTTACTAAAGAATGTAACTGCTAATTCTTCTATTTGTTCGTTGAAGCAATATAGTTCCTGAGAAATAGGAAAATGGGTTTTGTTTTACCATTTATATCATAGTCACTATTATTTTCAGACAATCGGTAAAAAAGTCATATTACATTTATAATAATAATACATCTTTATTATTTTCCACATAAAGTACATAAAACTTAATAATATTTTTTGAGAGAACGGGAAAATAAAGGGCGAAGTTTATTTTCTCTAATGAAGCAATCTCTTCATCAGGAAAATGTTCTTCCACTTAACCCTAGAAAGTGTGTCTTCCATCGAGAAGTACATGAACAATATACAATATATAAATACATTCATAGTTATAATTGAGTGATAATTCAGATAATAACACATATACTTAACTTAGGTTTCGAAAGAATACAGGATAACATGTTAAGATAAAATTGACATTTGTTTTTTAAGAAGGATATTTTTGTACTTTGACTTGAATCTTGCAATACTGAGATTTTGTAATGTTTCAGGAACAGAGTTACGCATCTTTTAAATTTGGTAGGTGAAAGAACGTCTGAACATTTCAGTTTTAAATACCGGTGGAGATAACAAACCTTTGAATTTCAAATTCAAATTATGTACATCTGTTCTGAATGATATTTTTCTATAGAGGTACACAAGAATTTTTGTCAAAATAATTTTGTGAAATAATGAATTTGCATGATGAACTCTTTTATGTTCCATATTCATCCATCCGATTTCAGCCAACTCGTATGATATTCTTTGAAACATTTTGATACCATATATCAATTGTAAGCAGGAATTCTGTACTTCCTGGATTTTTTTACGTAGACAGAATTCAAATTTGGACCATATAACGAATCAGCAAAATTAAAATTTGACAAAACTAATGTTTCACATAATGTTATTTTAACATTTTTGGGAAAAAACTGCCTGTTCCCATCAATCAATTTTAGTGAGCTATATGCACGTTGGATAAGTTTATTAATATGTTTTTTAAATCTTAGGTTTGAGTCGAAGATGACTCCTGAATTTTTGGCTTCAGTAACTACTGTTAGTGGATCATCATTGATTTTAATATTTATAGGTTGTATTTTAACACGATTTTGCTCAGAACCAAATAACAGCAATTTGGATTTTGTAGAATTGATCAATAAGCAATGTTCAGAAGCTGAATCAGTGAAGGTTGCTAATTCCTGATTTATGATTTCACAAGCATTATCCACCAGAGGTGGAGGAAAACTGTAATAGATTTAGGTATCATCCGCATAGACGTGAATTTTACACCGCTTCATGGATTTGATTAAATTTATAGTGCATATAGAAAATAGCAAAGGATCTAGGATGGAACCCTGAGGCACCCCTGATTTCAATGACAATTATTCAGATTGGACTGATTCAACTTTCACACACTGTTCACGATTATTTGAATGATTTTGTAAAAGAATAGTAGCCATGTCAGAAAAACCTATATAACCCAGAATTTTCAGTAGAAGGTCAGTATTTATAGTATCAAACGCTCTGCTGAAATCTAGTAGAACTAAAACTGTACATTGACCTTTATCGATGGAAGTAAGGATATCATCGACTATATTTGTAATTCGATACTCCTTTCAAGAATTTTAGAAAGAATAGGGAGAATGCTCATTCCCCTAAGATCCTTGTACTCTACAGGGTGTTGATTTTTAGGTATTACTTTCACTACAGCCTTCTTCCAAACTGATGGGACGAAACTGTGCATAAGACAAAAATTTATAATATGTGTAATATACGGAACTATAAACGGGCAACAGAGTTTAATTAACAAGGCATTGCATTTGATTTAATTTTACAAATATTATCATATACGAATGTGTCATCTACTTTCTTGAATTCAAAAGTAGGCGGAACAATGTTATTTAGTTTATAACAAGTCGTAAGATGATCAGATGGAGCAATAACAGGTATAGAATTAACTAGTAAATTATTTATCACACTAGGATTCTTTATGTTTTCAGGAATTCCACACTTTCTATAATTAACAAAATTATTCGATTTAAGTGTCTGCCACATTTGTTTTGAAGTACAATAATTAAATTGATGAAGAAAATAAGCCCTTTTTTGTCTAATTATAGACTGATTTGTATAATTTTTCAAATCCTTATAGAAATGTAGATGACCAGAGTATACTTTGTATGTTTGAATTTCTTCAGAGCTTTGTTTCTCTCCCGTTTGTTTTATTTGTTTTTTTGGCTCTATTTTTCGTAATTCTAGATGTCACTGTAGGAGCGTGCCTATCAAATGAATTCATCAAACAATTCACTAATAATTACACTTTTTCATCAACATTTTGTTGGTCGAATATACGGAAGAATGATATACTTCTTAAATCATGAAGTAATAACTCCTCGTCAAAATTTTTGTAACATCGGTAGGTATGCATCTTCGGGACTATTGCCCTTTTCAAAGTGAGTTTACAATAAACGATGGAATGATCAGAAATCCTGTGTTCAACTACACCCTTTTCAATTAAATGTTCTTTCCTTAATATAATGTAATCAAGAAGAGACGCGGAAGTGGCTGTTTTCCTTGTTGGTTCATCTATAATTTGTGCTAAATCAAAGACATCCAAAATATTATTGAGTTTTTCGAATACGGCGTTTTCTTCAAGAAAATTTATATTGAAATCCCCCAAGCATATCCATTCATCAACAGTAGGGAATATAGATCCTAGAGAATCTTCAAATTCATCAAGAAAATCATTGTCAGATTAAACATGAGTTTGTAAATTACTCCAATACCAAAACTTTTCTTATTTATAGTCAATTTCACCCATAATTGTTCCCATGCATAACCTAAATTTTTGACAATCAATTCAGAAACATATTTATTTTTTACATAAATGCATAAACCCCTACCTCTTGCATTTCTATCTCCCTCGTATAATCTATAATTATTGATATTCAATACATCATTAGTGATATGTCCGGAAAGCCATGATTCACAAATCAAAAAAACATCATATTCAAATCGCTCTAATATATTTTTTATTTCACGAAGCGACGGAAGTAAGGATCGTGCATGTTAAATCAGTCTTCTTTGGTTTGAGTTTTTAAAAACAGACTTTATTCACATTTATTACAATATGGAAATATTGAACTTTACATGCGAAATTATAATGGTTTAAAACTCGTATTGATTCAAATCTTCTAAACTACTTGGTTTGAAAACTGGAAAGACTTGAACGACTTGAACCCGGTCTCCTCGACTTTATAGGTTCAGGAATGCTGACTGGATACTGCGTAGTTTCTGTTATTCCACGAAGACCTTCAAATGTGCTGAGGAATATCCTCTATCTTCTGCGTAGTAGCTGATGCAATGTTTATAGTGTATGACGCAATTCCGGGACAAAGGGCTCATTCAGGAATCGGATATAACAACTCCCCCCTTGAAAAGAAAGTTGATGCGGTGCTGCAACTTTCACATCAAGCTAATGATTTATTGGAGTTCAATTCTATACTTTCTTCTTCTCTTTCATCTAAGTGGATACTTGGTCTTCTTTTTGAAGGTAACAGTCTTTGAAGGGATGCAAGAATTCTTCTTGTTCTTGGAGGTGTTGGAGGTGGATCATCTCTTGATGTCATAATAATTCCAATTTTCACTGAACGTCTATTTTTGTATTTACAAAATATGTAAAGTAAAATTACAAAGACAATTATTACAATTGTGAGAATCGTAAACCATGAAACATGTTTCCTCACAAAGGGTTCATTAATAATTTGATCAAGTTGGTCACAATATTGATTTAATTTATGTTGAGCAATGTTTAAATTATCAACATTTAATTTGCTCCATTTCAAAGGCTTTAATTTTGGAAGATTTTCTTTATTTGGTACATCACTGCAACATTGATATGGAATCAAAATTGGATAACTTTTATAAGTAATATTCTTTTCTTGAGTAACAAAGTATTTTGCATATACTCTTGTATTTCCAATAAATGAATTACAATTAGGTTCCAGTTTCAAAATTGAATTCGTTTTAATTATTTTTGTGACAATATCTTGTTTTTGACAATTAATTGTAACAGCCAAAGGATCTGATACAGTTATTAACCAAGTATTCTGTTGAACTTCAAAAACATTATAATCTTTTGCAAAAAGTAAGGAAGTTGAACACATTCTAGGAAGTTCTAGTAATGGTCTCAAAATTTAAGCTTCACAAATTGCATTGCTATCAATTGGATAAGACATAACATTTTCACATTTATGAAAATTATAAATAAGTAACTTACACTGATCTAAATTTTGAAAAGCAGTGTACATCATAGAATCATCATCTTTTGCAATATAATTTTTATTTGTTGGTGAAATATGATGTAACCCTGTTCTGTTATCTAGGATAGGAATGGGGTACAATCGGTAAACAGTATAGATTTCAGGTTCAACTAAGGGACTTTTCAATACAAAAATTAATTATTAAATTAATTAAAAGCTTGTAATTCAATAGTATCTAAGTATTTAGATACTGATGAAAGTGTCGCGGGTAAAGGTAAATAATTCTTTTGAATTGTTTGTGTTATTTCTTGAAGAGATGATACTTAGTCATTGGGTTTAATTATTGAAGTATGGATAATATGTAGTCTAGCAAACGTAATTGCATTGAGAATGTCATTCAAATAAATTTCCAAAAATGTATAACTTTCCAATAGTTGTTCACAGATTTCGATAGTTTTCAACTTTGCATCAACCATTGCTAAACGGTCTGAAAGATCATAAATTGAAGTTTCAATTTGTTATATATCTTCATTAAATGTTTCTCCATCTACTTGTAATTGTTGAAAGGTACTATTACATTCTTTTATTACAGAAGTTGTAACTGAAATTTGGTTTTTGAGTAAATTTTCAATTTGGTGTTCATCCCTGTATATTTTGTTAATACAATCGTTAAAGTATTCACCGTCACTGGCATCTAAATTTCCGGTAAGGGCTTTCCAAATTAATCCAGCGCCATTTATTAAACCTCTTTTATATCTTTTGTTATAATCATTCGAATCAACTTGAGATTCGTAATACTTTTCCTCTACTTGATGAGCAATTTTATTCAACAGACTAATATGCGTACTGATTTCTCCAATAAAATATTTCATTCTCGGGTTGTTGGTTTCTATAAGTTCAATCAAGTCATTTAATATTCTTGCATTATGATCAATAGCTTCTTTTACTTGTGCCATATCTTTTACTACTAATAAAGTCCATTTTCCATTTGAAATTTTAATATCACCTTGTTCATGGTAATATACTCCTACTGAGTTATTAATAGGTGTTAACTTATACTGAGCGTTAACAATGTGGATGACTGCTAACAGGAGAAGAATCATTCTTGATCTGAATTTTCTTTTTCCAGGTTTTCTTGATCTGAAACAAAACATAGTTTCAGTCTATCAAAATTTACTTTAGAATTTTAATTTGTTTTGATAATTTCGAAAGGTCCATTAAATTTATTTTCTAATTTATTCTTTATTTGAGATTCTTTAACAAAGACTTTTTCTCCAATTTTAAAAGATCGAGTTTCATGATGGATATTTTCGTCAAATCGTTTTTTCGCATTTTGTTTTCTCCTTTCAGTATTTTCACGAGCTACTTTATAATAATATTCCATTCTATTATTAAGATCTCTTATATATTTGGTTAAAAGATCTTCTTGATTATATGTAGTTTCAGGGGGTCTACCTGAAGTGTGTCCAAATATCAACTCATAAGGACTCTGAATCCATGGGTTTTATTTTTACTGTTGTTATAAGCAATAACAGCAAGGGGTAAGATTGACGGGATGTTCATTAGGATTTTCTATCTTATGAACTCATAACATTTCGATAAGAGTGGCATGAAATCTCTCTAGTGAACCATTTGATTGTGGATGGTCTACACTAGAAATTGTAATCTTTATGTCGTATAGTGTACAAAGGTCTTTTACGATGTGATTATTAAACTCTTTACCTGAATCTACGTGGATTCTAAATGGAGTTCCATAATGTTGGAAAAATACAAGTATAGTATTAGCGACTGATTTTGCGGTTTTGTCAGGTATTGGATATGCTTGGGTGAATTTGGTTAATTCGCATCTCAGTGTGGGAATATAATTTTGTACTGGAATTTCTAAAATATCAACATTTACTCTTTCAAAAGCTGTTTTGGGAGTTTCTGTTATAACAAGAGGATTCTGTAAATTTTGTCGACATATTTTTACTTTTCGACAAATTTCACAAGCTTTTATGAAATTTTCAACATCTTTTGTGATGTCTGTCCAATTATATTTTTCTCTTATTCTTCTCAAAGTTTCATTTATTCCACGATGCAAATTCTTTTTACATTGTGGTATTGATCTAATATTATTGGTATTTCATTTTCCTTGGGGGTTCGAACTACGTCTTGACATATTTCGAATTTAATATTATCTTTATCTGCTAAGATATATGAAAGCATTTCTTGAATAGGCAGATCGACATTATTTTCGACATAATACGTTTTTGAGGGTTGAAATGTGTCGTGGCATCGATATAAGGAACTGAACATGTATTCAATTGCATCTTCAGGTTCAAAAGGTACTAATATCAAATAATATTTCCGATCTTTTACAGTTCTACTGGAAACAATATTTATTTTATTTGGATAAAAATCTATATCTTCTTCAAATATATCGTCAAATATTTTATCATGTAATGGTGTTAATTTTCTGTTTTGTGGAAAAATAACAATGTCTTTATGACTTTTGTCTAGTAATTGATCATTGATGAATTTAAATTTTGAGTAATCAATTAATGATTTGATTTTAAAAAGTCTAGAAAAGTTTGTTAATTCTTCTAATACAGTTTCTTGAGCTACTTCAGTCTCTGTATCTGAAATATCATGTTCTTCAAGATTATCATTTGCCATTAAAATATTTGATAAGACTTTGCTACAATCATCAAAATGATTCATTCTGATTCTATATAAAGCGTCTGCGTTCTTATGAATTTTTCCGGGTCGATAAATAACTTCGAATTGGTATTCCTCTAATTTCAAACGCCATCTGGCTAGTCTAGTACCAGGGTCTTTTATTGAGAATAACCATGTTAGTGGTCGATGGTCTACTATAAATTTAAATTTTCTACCATAAAGATAGGGTCTAAAATGTTTAACTGACCATACCATGGATAAAAGTTCTCGTTCAATAGTTGAATATTTTGTTTCAGCAGGACATAATGTTCTAGATGCATAGGCAATAGGTAAGTCTTTTCCTATTGGTCCTTGGGATAATACGGATCTAATTGCAAATGAGCTTGCATCGGTTGTCAAGATAAAAGGTTCATCAAAATTTGGATAAATCAAAATAGGGGCTTTTTTCAATTCTTGGAAGGATTTTTTGCATTCTTCATCAAAATGGAAAGATACGTCTTTCTGTAATAATCTTGTCATGGGTTTAGAAATTTTTGAAAAATTTGGAATACATTTTCTATAATAACCTGCAAGTCCTAGAAATTGTTTAATATCTTTTGGGTTGGCTGGTTCTGGGAAATTTATTATACAATTAACTTTTGCTGGGTTTGGTTTCACTCCATTTTTAGTAATAACATGTCCTAGATAGGCGACTTCTTGTCTCAAAAATTCACATTTGTCAGGTTGTATTTTCAAATTTGCACTTCTTAATCTCTTAAAAATAAGTTTTAAGTTAAATATGTGTTCATCTATAGTCGGGGAATAAATAATAATATCATCCATATATGCCAAACATCTCTCGTTTCTAAGTCCGGTGAGAATATGATCTAAAATTCTTTGGAGAGTGCTAGGAGAGTTTTTCATTCCGAAAGGCATTCTGAGAAATTCGTATAAACCATTTTCAACAGAAAAAGCGGTTTTTTCTATGTCGTTAGGATGCATTTCAGTTTGATGAAAACCTGAGGCTAGATCAAGGGTAGTAAAATATTGACATTTTCCGAGTTGGTCTAATAAATCTGATATATTGGGCAAAGGATATTTATCATCAATAGTTAGTTCATTTAATTTCCGATAGTCAATTACTACACGCCATTTTTGTTTTCCTGATGCGTCAAGTTTTTTCGGTACGACCCAAACTGGGGCTGACCATGGTGAAATTGAGGGTCTAATTATATTTTGTTCTAATAATTTTGAAATTTGTGACTTCACTTCTTCTTTATGTACGTGTGGATATCTATAAGATTTTGTTGAAACGGGTTGTGCACCATCTTTCAGTTTCACTGTATGTTTAATTCCACTTGTGAAAGTTAAAGGATCACCTTCTAAATAAAATATGTCTGTGAATTCTAAATATAAGGTCTCAATTAGTTCTTTCTCTTCTTCATTAAGATGTTTTAGACGAAGTAAATTCTTTATTTTCTCTAGACGACTTGTTTGTATGTTTTCTGTTTCAATGTCAACTTCATTTCCATAATATTCTTCAAATTGTAAGTCATTAAAATCAATAGATTTTTCAATTGCATTTACATTTACAACGGTTACTAAAAATTCTCCTTTTTCGTTAATTTTGACTAGGGCATTTGGAAGTTTAACTTTCTCTTTTTCAGTAGCTAACAGTATAGCTTCTGTATTTCTTAATTTGGATTTTAATTTAAAAACTTTTTCAACTCTTGGTTCGATTGTTATTTTATTTTCGAGATTTTGTGTACTGAACTTTTCCTGTAAGTTTCCTTGAATTTTTTGTTCATTATTTATTTTTACTGATGTTCCAGCAAGTGTTTTCCGGGCTGAATATAAAGGGAAGGTTTTATAATTCAAAATAAAAACTTGATTACCAATATCTACTACTCCATCAAATCTTTTCAAAAAATCGGTACCTAAAATTCCGTCAAATTCGATATCTAAATCGTGTACGTAAACTTTATGCCAAACTGGTTTTTCTTCTGTGCCAAATGGTATTAAAACTGACTCTTTTACCATTACTTTTCCATCTGTAACTCCTGTAACTGGTATATTTTCTGTAAATCTTTTTGTATAATTTTCAGCTGTTTTCCTTTTAAAAATCGAGATACCTGCACCTGTGTCAATTAATATTTTAAAATTAGCTGGGCTGGTTAAATAATACAAATCGCTACAATTTGATGTTATAGAAATTGCTGATCTGTCTTGAGGTCGTTCATAGTGGGTATTGTTTTCTCTGGCTTGAATTCGCGAGTTTTGATTAGCGCTGCGAGATTCGGTTTCATTTCGATTGCAGGAGGAATCTGTTGAGTTGCACATTGTTGTTCTATAATTAGATTGTCTGCATATAGGGTTTGTCGAGATTGGGGATTGGTATCCATTAATTGTGTCGTACATGGACTGGTAGTTGTTCTGATAGGTGGGTTGTCTAGTGACAGAAAATTGTGAAAATCCGTTTGAAGTTGTTCTACTTCATAGTCAAAATTTTCATTTGGTATTTGTTCATATTGCTGTTGTTCAAAATCTTGTTGTTCCGGGAAATAATCTTTCTCATCATAGAATGACTCGTTTCCTTGGTCTGAATATTCATAACTATTTTCGTTTTGATACTCAAAATCTGTATTTGAGCATAATGAATCGTACTCATGATCTAATAAATGGGTTTTATTCGCATTTAAATTCCATTGAGGGTTTATTCTTGATTACTGTGGGTCTATTTGTTTGAAAATATTGTCCGCGTTGTTGCATTTGAGGATTTGCTTGTCTTTGAAAATTTTTATTTCGGAAATTTCGATTTGGATTTTTATTTTGGAATATATTTGGTCTCATTTGAGGTTGTCTCATTTGGGGTTGACTCGTTTGAGGTTGATACATTTGGGGTTTATTCATTTGGGGTTGGAAATAATAATTTGCTGAAACAAAATATTCAACTATTGAACGAGAACTTTATCCATGGTATGGTCAGTTAAACATTTTAGACCCTATCTTTATGGTAGAAAATTTAAATTTATAGTAGACCATCGACCACTAACATGGTTATTCTCAATAAAAGACCCTGGTAGTAGACTAGCCAGATGGCGTTTGAAATTAGAGGAATACCAATTCGAAGTTATTTATCGACCCGGAAAAATTCATAAGAACGCAGACGCTTTATCTAGAATCAGAATGAATCATTTTGATGATTGTAGCAAAGTCTTATCAAATATTTTAATGGCAAATGATAATCTTGAAGAACATGATATTTTAGATACAGAGACTGAAGTAGCTCAAGAAACTGTATTAGAAGAATTAACAAACTTTTCTAGACTTTTTAAAATCAAGTCATTAATTGATTACTCAAAATTTAAATTCATCAATGATCAATAACTAGACAAGTCATAAAGACATTGTTATTTTTCCACAAAACAGAAAATTAACACCATCACATGATAAAATATTTGACGATATATTTGAAGAAGATAGGAAGATAGGATTTGCTTGTCTTTGAAAATTTTGATTTCGGAAATTTCGATTTGGATTATGATTTTGGAATATATTTGGTTTCATTTGAGGTTGACTCATTTGGGGTTGACTCGTTTGAGGTTGATACATTTGGGGTTGATTCATTTGGGGTTGGATATAATTCATTTGGGGTTGGAAATAATTCCTTTGGAAATTATTTGGTCGATTTATTTGTGGTCTTGTATTATGATTTGTTCTTGAACTTTGAGGTTGTGATGAACGATTGATTGATTTTTGATTTTCAAAGTATGAGAGCTGTATCTCACGCTTTATTCTAACTGAAGCTTCTAGCATACTGTTTGGATTGCTAGCTCGAATAATTTGACCGATTTTGGGTTCGAGGCCTGTTAATAAGGTATTTAAAACCATATTTTCAATCAGTTGAGACTGTGCGTTTTTCTGTGCGTTTGTTAACATAGATCTTTGTATACACGAATACATTTTTGCGCTATGACTTTGAAGTCTTAAGAAAAACGTCAGTGCATTTTCTCCATTTGCTTGCCTTATTCTTTGTAAATCCTGTATCAAAGATGTTAAGTCACGGAAATCACCAAAGTGAGAATTTAATAAAATTTTGATCTCTTCATAATTTTCTGGATTTCTGGAATTTATCAATTGAGCAGTTTGTTTCTAATGTGAATAGTTAAAAGCAATTTTTGTTGGTCTACTGCCATAGCTTGCGCATGGTCACAGGCGTTAAGAAAATTTCCAAGCGAAATTGAATCACCATCATATTCTGGAATTATCGAGAATATTTCGAAAAGTTTATACGGTTCTAATGGTATTTCGCGTTCATTATGTAAGCTTTCATTTGAACTCTGATGTGACATTTTGGGTAAATTTTTGGGATAACAAGGTTAAATCAAATTTAGAAAAATATCAAAATACAACAAAATTATTAATGATTCGATGTGGTACTTACAATGAGTTTCCTACGTCTAATGCTGGTTGGTTGAGCTTCCTAAGCTCTGGGTGGCTTGCTTCTTCTTTCTTCTTTTTCTTGTTGTCTCAAGGGGGTTGTGGAAAGATGAAGTCCTACTTCATAAAGCTCTAGCTCCAACAGGATGAGCAGCGTTCGACGACTTACGCGGGTTCCAAGAGGTGATTTCTTCACGACGAGGTGAGCAACGTTCAACGACTTATGCGGGTTTCTTGTTATTGAAGAGACCGTCTTGTCCACTGGGTTCTGCTTTGCGGTTCTTGGACTCGTTGGAAGTCTGGAGACTACCGCTGTTTCTTCGTTGGATCACAGCGTTTTCGAGATCCGCACGACTGCGCCAATTTGTTAAATCAGTCTTCTTTGGTTTGAGTTTTTAAAAACAGACTTTATTCACATTTATTACAATATGGAAATATTGAACTTTACATGCGAAATTATAATGGTTCAAATCTTCTAAACTACTTGATTTGAAGACTGGAAAGACTTGAACGACTTGAACCCGGTCTCCTCGACTTTATAGGTTCAGGAATGCTGACTGGATACTGCGTAGTTTCTGTTATTCCACGAAGACCTTCAAATGTGCTGAGGAATATTCTCTATCTTCTGCGTAGTAGCTGATGCAATGTTAATAGTGTATGACGCAATTCCGGGACAAAGGGCTCATTCAGGAATCGGATATAACATGCATTTAAGCATGCTAAACTAAAATAATCCATAAATTTTTATTTATCAAAGACAACAAATACCTACAATACCAATATGCTTTCGAAACCAATCTATATTTATACCGGGTGGCTACGGAAGTATTGCCTACGGAATATCTCAGTTATTGTATGAAGTAGGTTTGTGAAATTTGGAGCGTCGATATAATGACATAAGAGCTAAAATTTGAGCATATTGACATGTCGAAGTTAACTTCCGGTCTGACCGGAAGTAACATCAACTTTCTTATTTTAAATGGAAACCCTATTTTTTTTTCATTTCGCTTTATTCAGCATTCAATTCCCTTTCTAATGACATATTACAAGTTGGTATCTAACCAGAAATAACCAAAAGATAATAGAAAGTAATTTTTTGAAATGAAATACCAAAAAATCCAATTATTATTATTCAAATAACAAAAAAAACAGATTTATCGAAAAAAAAAATTAAATTGATAGGATTAAAGATAAAATAAATTCAAAACAAATGTTCGAAATGCATTCCCTCAGCGTCAATACATTTATTGACTCTGGTGATATTTTCATGTAAAACGTTTCTCAACATTTGGGGCGTGATATGTTGGAAAGCTCTACGAATTTTTACTTCTAGCTCATGTAGAGTTGTAGGCTGTGTGGAATACACCCTATTTTTAAGATGCCCACATAGAAAAAAGTCGCACGGAGTAAGATCAGGTGACCTTGGTAGCCACCTGACTGGACCGTGGGTTGTTATAAGTCTCTCTTGAAAGCGATTTTGAAGATAATTTCTCGCTATTCTTGAATTATGCGGAGGGGCGCCATCTTGCTGGAAGTACATTCTCTCAATTATTTCCGCTGGTAGGTTGTTAATGAGTTCCGAAATTTCATTCGTTAAAAAATTAAAGTATCTCTCTCCGGTTAGTTGGCCTTGAAAAAGAATGGGGACAACTATATGAGTTCCAACTATTCCTGCCCAAACATTCACACCAAATCTCTCCTGGAAGCCACCTTGTCGAAACCGGTGCTCGTTTTCTATCGCCCAGTACCTGAAACAAAAGACCGTTCACACTTTTAGCACTTTACACTTCGACTATCGACAATAATCCAAATAAAGTACAGTACCTACCTTGTATTATTCCTGTTAAATAATCCATTGTTGGTAAATCTTGACTCGTCCGTAAACAAGATATAATAGTTAAATAGGTGATTATCAGCATTTTGTCGAAGAAACCAATTACAATATTCCAGGCGCCTTTCACCGTCATTTTCATACAAATGTTAATGCAACTGATACTTGAAGGATTTAAATCGATGTTTTTTCAAAATTTTCCTAGCAGAGTCCTTACTTATAGCTAATTCGGCTCCAATCTGCCTTTAGGAAATTGTGCTATCATATTGTACTAAAGCTAATATATTAATTTCAGTTTCCTCATTAATAACAAATGCTTCTTGGTCTTCGTGAACATCAGGCTCAGTTCTTAATTTTTCTTCAAGCCACTGGAAATACCTTCTTGACGGTTGCTGCCTCCCTGGATATCGCTCTAAATACAATCGTTCAGCGGCATAAGAATTTTTTAAACATTCACCATAAATGAGAAGCATGTCAATTTGTTCGGTTCGTGAATAACGGGGCATTTTTTTAATATTCCACTAACTGATTTCGATTTCCAAACCCTTTTAAAATGGCAGAATCAAAAACACTACTTCGAACGTCAAAATAATATGGATAGCAGCGTTCGTGAGAGCTCTCGTTTCTTTTTTGTTTCATTCCAAAATACATCTTAATCAGCCTACTTGTTAATTTTTTGGTTCGAATGATTATTGCAATGGAATGATTATTCTGAATAGCACAAACATCGTCCATAGGTAGATATTAGAATATCTATGGACGATGGCACAGACCAAGTACGTTTATGTTCCTATTTAACCTAGAACCTACAGGATATAATTTATCATTCCACATTATTTTTAATGTTATTTTTGCGTATGGCGATAATAGAGCAAGAGCAACTGTTATCAAGTGACGTATGGTTTCCATAGCCAACTTTTCAATTTTTGGCTTTCATTTTGCTTCCACGGCCTACTCGGTGAATTTCAATAATAATTTTTTTCTGATCTAGTTTCTGGTTAGATACCAACTTGTGATATGTCATTAGAAAGGGAATTGAATGCTGAATAAAGCGAAAAGAAAAAAAATAGGGTTTCCATTTAAAATAAGAAAGTTGATGTTACTTCCGGTCAGACCGGAAGTTAACTTCGACATGTCAATATGCTCAAATTCTAGCTCTTATGTCATTATATCGACGCTCCAAATTTCACAAACCTACTTCATACAATAACTGACATATTCCGTAGGCAATACTTCCGTAGCCACCCAGTATAACAGTCGATTATTTCACGAAAGGCTATACAGTGTCTTTCAAAAGTATCGGAACGGTCTCATATTTCAGAAACTTCCCAGAGAAAATGTATGAAAATTTCGACGGGTGGTTTTTGATGATGCCCGATTCTGTTGTTATCGGCAATGTTGCCAAATCAACAGTTTTCCAGATATTGAGTGTAACTCAATTTTTTCAAATGGAACACCCTATTTGATTTCATTGCAATCAATTCAGCGAAGCCTCATTACTCATGTCTCCAAATATCAGATTTTAAATTAATGTAGTTTGAGTAGCTCTTTTAATCACGCCTCAAATGCTAACTGATACCTTGAGGGAATTTTATGACCGCTTGGGCTATTGTTGAGCAAATGATGGCAAACATTTTGAGCACTTGGTCAGATAGTTTTTAGTTTCTGTAATTCAATTATTAATAAGTTGTTTTAACAAAAACCATTTTGTATGAAATTTTATGATAATTTTTCGAGCCCTTTTGAAAATATTGGACTATTCGCAGACATTTCAATGAACCATGTTCTCATATTTCAAAAACGACATTAATTCACAATCTGATATTAGGAGACATAAGTAACGACGGGGCGCTGCAATGAAAATAAATAGGGTTTTACATTTGGAAAAATTGAGTTACCTTCAATGCCTGAAAAACTTTTGGTTTGGCTACATTGCCGATATCACCATTGAATTGGGCATCATCAAAAACCACCATGTCGATATTTTCGTAAATTTTCTCAGGGCCGTTTCTGAAATATGAGACCGTTCCGATACCTTTTGAAAAAAACTGTATATTATAATCTTTGGACTTTGTGTAATTATGGTAGATACTTTCATTGTAAAAGCAGATTCTTTACTTTTTTATTTGCTTTTTTCTCATTTATTTTACATTCTGTGATACGTGTTTTTCAGGGTGTCCTGAGAGAATGCAACCGCTTGAAGTGATAAGAAAAAAGGGTGCATTTATGCATAATTCCTCGTTATTCAACAGTCAGTGGCTCACTTATTGTAGTGAGAAGACCTTTGAAGAAACATGATTGACATCTTAATTATTATAAAGTTTGTCTATCCTACAAAGGATTTTATTCAAAAGCGACACTAAGGTCACATTTTATCAAATGTGCGTCAGTGCTTCAGTGAAATAAAGTATTTCCCAAATTGAGAGATGATGATGTTACAAAAATATTACGTTATGATGAATTAGAAATTTTATTTGGAAAAGAGTTAACAGAGAATTATAGGAAACCCCATTTTCACAAGATGATAAGATCGAAATTGCGATTGATAGGGAGGTTTATGTTGGCAATGAGAGACTTGAATCCCTTGATCTCTGATGTCTTGTCCCCTCACATTATAATGACATCAAGGCTGTCAATAATGTAGCAGTATATGATCATGACATTCAAAAATATAAATCACCAGTCACGGCTTTCGAATATGGTACTCTTCTGAAAAAATGTTCAAAACTCCTCAAGAATGAATATATAAAAAAAGATGATGATGATGGGGTGAAGAGAACTAATAATTTTCTGAGTATTCTTGAAGAGGACCATACTTCTTCTATAAAAAGAACTGTTGAAGAAAACCAATCGGAGAGAAAGAGGCATTAAAAACTGTGCTTCCTTCACAGGATGACATAAGTTAATTGTATAATTATTCGGAAAATAAGCGAATAAACAAAAGATTTGACATAAAGGCTTGGAAACAACTAGCCTTATGTACTTTGACATCAATACAGATCTTTAATAGAAGAAGGTCTGGAGAAATAGAAAGACTGACTATTGAAGATTTTCAAACCTACGAATCAGTTCAGTTAAAAGACTTGAAAATGTATAAATCCCTATCTATTGATGATGAAAAATCCGCTCAATATGTAAGATTCATGATAAGGGGTAAAATAGGACGATCTATGCCCGTCTTATTGCACGAAGAGTTGTTGAAATCTATTAATATAATGTTAAATTATAGAACTAAAGCTGGAGATTCGTGTACTTTATTGAGGAAATTTTCTTCAGAATGTAATGCTGAGATCCTTTCATCTTTAAGAGGCACTGAATTGAGAAAGCAGTTTGCAACATCAGTACCACGGTTGAATAACTGTAAGGATAGTAAAGTAGAAGATATTGCCAATTTCATGGGTCATGCTCGAAAAATCCACGATGAACATTACAAGATACTACTGCTAGGGATATTGTAATAATGTCGCGTTTGCTTGAACAAGGATATAGCAGTTCAAGTAAGGATCGACTTTATTCACCTAAATAGGTTGCTAAACTATTTGTTGCTTTATTGATACTCACTGTAATAGGTTTTACATATTTACTGATGTATATTTTATATTCAAGGAACTGAAGATTAAGTGCAGTCAGTATGCTCTAACATAGAGGAGACAACAAAGGACACCGCACCGCATCAATGGGAAATTGGATTTCGATGAATTTACTTGATTTTTTTATATGGCCATTTGAAATTTTGGAAAAGTGAACTTTAGCACCCTGTATAATCGAACCTATTGATTTTAGGACGTTGGTGCAATGTAGACATTTGATCAGCATCATAAGGTCTATAACATATAAAAAAATCAAGCAAATTCACCGAAAGTCAATTTCCCGTTGATGCGGTGCGGGGTCCATTGTTCCACATTAATGATAGAAGTTCAGGTAGGAATGAAATCGACATACCATGGCACAGTTATCAGCATATCTGAGGATATGCAATCTGGATAGAAATATTTTCCTTACAAGGTCAGAAAATAAAAAAATTGAAAACACTGTATATTGACTTTTTTTGGCAAAAATAAAATTTTGTCACATGCATTCTTCTTGGTCTGTACTTTTGAATTTGAATCGTTTATTTCAGAAACCACCTAAGGGACAAAATATCAAAAAATGTATTTTTGGTGGTACTGTACAATTTAAAGGTAAATACGTCTTTTTGTGCAGAAATAACCTATGATCCATAACAGCAATGCTATTTGGCAGCCTTGAAAATAATCCGTTTATTTCAGAAAGAACCCAAGCTCCGTCGCTTAGGTTCTTTTACGCGGTAAATGTCACTCGTTGTTTGATTTAAAGGTTACCTAACACTGAGTGGTTAGTTTTCATGAGTTTTCGATGAAAGTTAGGTGTTTTTTTGTTGTTTATTATTAAATTATATAGTATTCAACTCATGTCGGATAGTTCAGATGATGAACCTAATCCCAAGCGTAGACGTGGAGTTGTGCACGAAGAAAAATACAAACAGAACATTATTCGGAATGCTAGGCTCAAAGGACTACAGTACTTCTCGTACAAAGGAAAAGAAGTTCCCAGCAAAGCCCCGCTGAATGATATAAACTGTAAGTGCAATTTGAAATGTTATTTGAAACTCACCGATGAAATAAAACGAGAACTATGAGAAATATTTTACTCTTTAGAAAATAAAAACACCCAAGACACGTACCTCCAAACTTTAGTGCCTGTGAAACGTAGACGCAAAAGCCACAGGCCTAACGTTAATAATGAGAAAGCTCAAGAGGGCTCTGACGTGCCTACTGATGACTTGCCAAACAAAAAATCTCATTCATACAAGTATAACTTGAAAGTAAATGGTGTTCTCACTCAAGTGTGTAGAGGTGTTTTCTTGAAGGTGTTTTGTCCTTCACAAAAGCCCTGTAGACATGAGGGGGAAATCTAGAAGTGGAAACGCTCTTCCAGGTAACGTTTGTGTGAGAATACAGCAGCACATTGAGAAATTTGATGTCAAGGAAACCCATTATGGGGGAAAACCTAAAAAATATCTTGACGCTAGGCTTGATGTCGCAAAAATGCATGCAATGTTTATTTTAAACAATCCTGATCTGAAAAATAAAGTAAAGTATAGTTTCTATAACAAATACTTCAAAGAGAACTTTGTTTACTGTTTTGGAGGACCACAAGTTGATGTGTGTTCGTTCAACTTGTGAAAGACTGTCGGCCAAACTGAAAGACAAGGGTTTGAGTGACACTGCTTAAAGAAATGTAGCTGCTGAGAAAATGATACATTCAAGGCGAGCAAAAAAGTTTTACAAAGCTATGGATGAGGCAAGCAAAAACAATAATGACAACACGGTCGTACTAGCCTTCGACTATATGCAAAACTTACCATTGTCGCACATACCTGCACAGGAGGTTTTTTATATGAGGCAGCTCTGGGTAAATGTGTTTTCGTTACTCAGGTCGGTTTGAAACAATAACTCACAACTACCCTGTACGTGGACACTCATTTTCCCCCATGTGCCAGAGATTTTGGAAGCATTAAGCGTCTCTTGAGAAAGATTGACAGGATTTATACTCCTGATGAATATGCAGAGCTCATGCTAAAAGCTAGTAAATCTGGCCGATTTACTGTATATCACCTTACATCAGACGATGTTCTCAGTTTCAAAAAGTGGTGGCCCAAATCATATAAGAAAATGCCAAATTCGGACGAAACATCGGGCAGAAACGTACCCAAAGTAAATAAGCAGCCATTCAAAGTGTCCACATACAAGCAGTACCTCTACAACAAGGATACTCCGGGAAAAGTCATCGCAAGCGAATTCTTTGAAGGAATAACAACATCTACCATCACATTGCTAAAAACTGCCAGCACTCCGGAACTACCAACAGAGAAAGCTTATCCTTTGGGGAAGGTATGCTTTCTTTTATTTTATCAAGGTTATTTCAAACGTTATTTCACTTTTAGCTAAACATTTTTATAGGCTATAACAAATTTTAAAATTTATCGGGTTTTGCAGTGAGATTTTTGGTTTTAGGTCCCAATCAACAAAAAAAAGATAGACGATATAAAAAAAGTTGATGGAATACACTGTTGGATATGAAGCCTTCTATGACACTATCATCCAATGGCCAACAACTGACAAGGAGTTGCCAGAAGACTTGTCAGAAGCTGAATAAGTGAATAAGGCCACATCTTTGTATGTAGACCTACTGTAGCGTGTAGTTTATTTGTATTTTTCGATTTAGGCCTAGTAAAAACACTCTTTGTCATACTAAGTGTATGTGTTACTTACCTTTGATACCAAAACCGGTAAAAATTAATGGTTTGACTCGTTTTCCGTTTTCCGAAAGTTGAAAATAGCGCACTTGGGTGGTTTCTGAGATAAACGATTCATTTGGAATCATTTATTGATCTGGTTCATTTGATTCGGTAAGCTTTCTAATTATAAAATTGCAAAATCCTCACTAAAAGAGGTTGTCAGGATAAGTGCCAAACCAACTCTTTATATTGTTTTTGTGATTGTTACGTCCAATTATTCATAAATATTTATTTGGAACCTAGAGACTGAATAACTTGCATATATTTTGTGGGGTTGTCTGAAGAATGACAATAAATAAACTAAAATACTTGAATTCATGCACCACTCCGATAGTGTATTGCGGCATTTTTATTCTTTTGTTGTCGTTTCAAATGACAACTCGTATACATTTCAAGAATTTTAATTTTCATACCTGTTATACGCGATATTATGGCAGTATGGCCGTCTCATAAATATCAGGTTACAAGCGATAACAATTCTCTAGGAAAAGCTGATCTTTGTCATCAGCATCCGCAGAGTTCTACGATGTGAACCGCTGATGCTGAATCAACATACTGTAAGTTTATAAAAGGAAGAATTCTAGTTCACGAAGTTAGTTGAATAAAGCTCTTCATTATATCTAGTCGTATTTTGTAACGGTGGTACAAACCACCCCGTATAATTTTTTAAAAAGTCTCTCATATAATTATCGACATAACAAATTGGCGCAGTCGCTGTAGGATTCCGCGAACGTTACTAGAACACGGCAACTCCTCACTAGTGGCGGTGGATACCAATCCTTTACCGGAATCGAACCTGAGGGAGTCATCACTCGAAGAATCTGTGGAAGGAACACCTGGTGAAGCCCCTGGCAGAAGTCGACGAGAACAAGGCGAACTCAATGCTTCAACAGACAAAGTAAGAAACCACATATTGAATTGTCTCGTACTTTTCGTTTTCTCATATTTTATCTGTTCGAATATCCAATTAATCCCAATATTCTACCCAATCTCTACTATTCAATCAATACAAGTGAACGAATATTGTTTTTGATAATTGCACTGTTCAATTATCCCGATAATCGCACTGATCGATTATTACTAGAATAGTTAAATAAAATGCCTAACGATTCAGAAACTTACGAGGAAAATCAGCCTCAACCTCTAGAGCCATACAAACTCAGTGAAATATTCTCCATAGTACCCGAGTATGATGGAAATCAAATTTTCCTTACAACGTTTTTACAAGCGTGTGATACTGCTCACGCGATGGCAGTGGCAGATCAAAAAACTCTAGTTGTTTTACATATAAAAAATAAACTTCGTTCAAAAGCAGCCGAACTAGTAAACTCTCGGAACCCATCGACATGGGACGAAATTAAACATCTCTTGGAAACACATTTCGGTGATTCTAGAGATTTCACAGCATTAATTCAAGACCTACAAAGAATACGTTAACTACCAAGTGAGTCAGCATTAACTTTTGTTTCTCGTTTGCAATCACACAATGCAAAAATGCATTCATCAATCAATTAACAACTCATGTCGAGAGAACAGAAAACAGCACAATCACATCTAGTCGAAACCATGACACTTAATACCCTTTTGACTGGACTTGAACCGAAGATAGGACAAATAGTTAGGGCAGGAAATCCTCCGAATATGCTTTCAGCTATCATTAGAATCAGACGCGAACTCCAATTATCATACTTTGAAAATAAAAAACTGCAACCCAATCGCAATCAAAGTCAAGCTCCTATTCGGAAACCAAACTCAAACCAACCTGTAAAAAATTGTTCTTTCTGTGGTCGCATGGGACATTTGATAAACGAATGTCGCACCAGACAAAATTCGACCCAAAATAATCAATCCTTCTCAAGACCAACCTTCCAGAGACCTTCAGTTCAGAATAGGAATGATCAAAGACCATTCCAACAACCTGGTCCTAGTCAAAGACCACCACACTTCCAAAATCAATATCATCAAAATCTAAGTGTAGAAACAGACCGACACGACATCATACAACAACAACTACGTCTTGAACACTTGAAAGAGGAAGAAAGCGAAATGATTTCAAACCTTTGTTTAGAATACTCAGATATCTTTTATTTAGAAGGCGACAATTTGACATTTACCAACGAAATCAAACATTCGATCGACACAAATAACAGTAAACCAATTTTCACCAAATCATACCGTTATCCTCAAATCCACAAGGAGGAAGTCAAAAATCAAATATCCAAAATGCTCGATCAAGGTATCATTCAACCTTCGGTATCTCCTTGGTCATCTCCCGTATGAGTTGTGCCAAAAAAAATTGATGCCTCAGGGAAGCAAAAATGGCGTGTAGTCATTGATTACCGCAAACTCAATGAACTCACAATAGGCGACAAATATCCTCTCCCTAATATCTCTGACATTTTAGACCAACTAGGGAAGTGCCAATATTTCACCACACTCGACCTGGCCTCTGGTTTCCACCAGATCGAGATCGATCCAAAAGATATTCAGAAAACAGCCTTTTCTGTCGAAAATGGCCATTACGAATTCGTTGTATGCCATTCGGTTTAAAAAATCTCATAGGCATTCAGAACGAAAGATGTCTCGTCTATATGGACGACATCATCGTCTATTCCCCCACAATTCATGAACATATCTCTAGATTATCTGAAGTCTTTAAACGTCTTCGCAAAGCCAATCTCAAAATTCAGCCGGATAAGTGCGAATTTCTTCGCAAGGAAGTCGCTTACCTAGGACATCTAATAACCCAGGATGGTGTAAAACCAAATCCTATTAAAATTGAATGCATCAAAAATTTTCCAGAACCCAAAAACCCCAAGGACATTAAATCCTTCCTAGGGCTTTCAGGCTATTACAGAAGGTTCATACCGAACTTTGCCAAAACTTCAAAACCCCTGACAAGACTATTACAAAAAGATATCACCTTCGATTTCAATCAAGAATGTAGAGAAGCCTTTGAAAATCTCAACCAGGCACTAACAACCTTTCCAATTTTGATATACCCGAATTTCGACGAACCCTTCCTTCTCACCACTGACGCAAGCGCATTCGCCATTGGCTCCGTTCTTTCTCAAGGACCTATCGGAAAGGACCTTTCCATTGGTTATGCCTCTCGAACCTTGTGCACCGCTGAAACCCGTTATTCGACAATAGAAAGGGAATTACTCGCAATAGTTTGGGCAGTGAAGCACTTCCGCCCGTATCTGTTTGTACGGAAGTTCAAACTAGTGACAGATCATCGACCCCTGACATGGCTTTTCTCCATCAAAGACCCTGTCAGTAGACTTGCTCGTTGGCGCCTAAAGCTCGAAGAGTACGACTACGAAATCATCTATAAACCCGGGAAAGTCAACAAGAATGCGGACGCACTTTCGCGAATCAAAATCAATCACTTTGATCATTGCGCAAAATTTCAATCCAAAATCTTACATTAGGAGGAAGAAAATCCGAACGAAAACCCTGACGCAGACAATCAGACAGCCAATCAGACAGACAATCAGGCAGAAAATCAGGCAGACAATCAATTAGACAAACAAACGGACGAACCAGACTTGCAACGAATGGCCAATGAATTTGGAACATTCATCGATCTTTACAAAACAAAATCGATAATTGACTACTCAAAAATTGAATTCGTCAATACTCAATTATTGGACAAATCGAATAAAAATATCATTACATTCTTTTGGCAAAATAAACTACAAGAATTCCATTATAACATCATTGAAGATATTTTCGAAGAACAGGCAGACTTCACTCACGACAAAATAAATGTTCTAAGTAGCAAGTCTGTAAAAGACAGAAAATACTATATTATTGCAATACCTTACAATCCTGATGAAGTCAACGAACAAGTGTTTTATGTTCTTTATAAAAATCAAAATGAACTCGACCTCTCGAAGACATACTTTGTTGAAAACAATCTAGAACTCCCTGTCCTAGAAATACTTTGCTTCATTTACAATGACAGAGACATTAAATTGAAAATTTGTCAAAATACCACTCATTCCGGATGAAATTCCCGTAATTCTTAATCATTACCACTCAGGAAAAGCCAACCTTCATCGTGGCATAAATGAAACGATTAGACGAATTAAACAGAAATTTAATTGGCAAGGCTTAACCAAAGATGTAGAATACTTCATCAAAAACTGTGATATCTGTCAAAAGGTGAAAGTATGTAGAAAAAATTTAAACAGTCCCCTGGTTATCACAGAAACACCAAAGACCCCTTTTGAAAGAATTAACATTGACATCTGTGAAATCCCCTCAAGAAATTACGCTCTTACTATCAGGGACGAACTGACAAAATTTACCCAGGCTTACCCTATAGAAGACAAGACAGCAAAATCTGTTGTCAATACCCTTCTGGTATACTTTCAACATTACGGAACCCCACTCCGAATCCATTGTGATTCAGGTCGGGAATTCGAGAACAACATGCTTAAAGACCTATGTACCCTATACGATATAAAGCTGACCTACTCTAGTGTAAACCATCCTCAGTCCAATGGATCACTAGAAAGATTTCACTCTACATTAATGGAAATGATTAGGGCACAAAAATCAGAAAATCCCGATGAACATCCGTTCAATATACTACCCTATACAGTCATCTGTTATAACAACACCAAAAATAAGACCCACGGTTTCACACCATATGAACTCGTATTTGGACATACCTCTAGTAGACCACCGGAGACACTATACAACCAAAAAGACCTAATATCCAAATATGTGCGAGATTTAAATAATAGAATATCTCACTACTATAAAATTGCACGCGAAAGAACTCAGACTCAGAAAGAAAAAGCCAAAACTCGATTTGACAAAAACGTTTCGGATAAAATACATGAGTACAAAGTAGGTGACAAAGTGTATGTAAAAGAATCACAAATAAAGGACAAATTGCAAAATAAATTCAATGGCCCATTTGAAATTTTGGAAATACTAAAAAATTCCGCCATTTTAGTGAATTGGAAAACAAGACAAAAAACAAAAGTAAATTTCGACAGACTAAAACCCTATTTTGAAGACGACTAATCTAATTACAGGTTCATCCTGCTGATCTTGGCAGTCAGTTGCCAGTACAAGCTTGAACCAATCAATATTACAATCGGCATCTTTTATCATGAAGAATCCTTTCTCAAACTTTCTAACGAAAAATGGACTCTACTGATTTACAAAGACTTAGAACCAATCAAACTAGCTTTGGACAAAAATAACAAAATCCTAGAAGGCATGATGGATCTTCTGGAAACAAACAATGCTAGAATGGAAACCTTTAGAGCTCAGTTCAACACCCATACAAGCCTCATCTCCCAGCTTTCCCAATCACTTGATCTAAAATACCGTGAAGTATTTGCTGACACTCGATCTTACACTAGAATGAAACGTGGATTAATTAACGGTGTAGGAACATTTTGGAAAGCCATCACCGGTAGCTTAGATGCTTCCGATGGGGAATATTTCAATGAATGTATAGACAAAATCACTAAAGATGAATATCAACTTGAAAATCTCATGAAAAATCAAATATCGGTTACAACTTCAGTTATAAAGAGTTTCAATAGCACGATACAAAAATTACAAATTGACGAAGAAACATTCAATAATGATATAAAAGAAATCGAACGTTCAATATACAGTCTTTCCGATGAGTTAGCTTTTATTCAGGCACAATTACAAATCTCGGAATTGTGTGAAGCACTAATGGAAAGTTATACGTTCCTTGAATCAAGTCTTGATTTTGAATTCAACTACGTTTGCTCGTCTTAAAATCATTCACACATCGATCATATCTCCAAGAGCCCTAGTTAATTCTCTTCAAGAAATATCCCAATCATTATCAAAAAACAATTTACCACTTCCAATCTATTTGTCAAATGTTGCCCAATATTTGGAAATCACTGAACTCCACGCTTATCAAACTGATTCAAAAATAGTGTTCGTTCTCAAAATTCCTCTCGTAGAACCCGAAACTTATACCCTATACCGCCTTTTTCCAATTCCTATACTGGATAACCGAACAGGATTCCATCACATCCTGACAACTTCACAAAAGTATATCGCGAGAGACGACGATTCAATGCTATACGTTTCACTCTCTGATTTGAAGAAATGCAAGAACTTGGATACCTCTTCAATAATTTGTTCCGATGTTCTGCCATACCCAATCGACAACAATGCCATATGCGAGGCACAGCTCCTTCGACAACTGGTCGATGTACCGAAGACATGCCAATCATCAGTCATCTTCGCCAAAAATTACAATGCCTACGAATTAGCAACAAATCTGTGGCTAATATCATTGTCCGATCCACTACCAGTAACCATCAAATGCATCGACAGAGAAGCAGTCACCCAAATCATCAACAAAAACTCACTTCTCAAACTACAACCCGAATGCAATGCATTTATAGGAAGTACACGAGTCCATTCGAAGCACTTCGCACACAACTACAAAAATATCACATACAGAAACCAACCAGTAATGATACCATTCAAATGCTGCGATCAGTTACCTGAAAAACACAGTCTTCCAGACCTGAAACCGCTGAAACTGAACAAAATCAATACAGACGATCTCAGCATAGCCCAGCATAAGTTGAACCAATACTCTGAAGACATAGACAAACTAATCAATCAACCCTATGTGAACAAACACATTTCATGGTTCACATATCTCACAATTGCGTTGATCATCTCATTGATTCTTCTGTACCTGTTCTGCAAATGTAGACGCAGAAAGTCCACAAGAATTAGTATCACGGCACCGGATAATCAACCTCCACCTTCACCCAGACCATCAAGAATAAGTAGTCCCTTCAGCAGATTTGTCCCTCGAAGACGTCCAAGCGTCCATCTCAAAGAACCAATAGAAGAACAACTAGAGCTGACCTCATCCAGCAACAAAGGATTTTAAAATACAATTTCAATTTTCATTATTTTCTCAAATTCAAATTTTATTTTATTTTTCAATATAATTGTTATTTTCAAAAGTTGTCGATTTTGCACCAACTTTTTATTATAAGAGGGAGTTGTTATATGCGATATTATGGCAGTATGGCCTTCTCATAAATATCAGGTTACAAGCGATAACAATTCTCTAGGAAAAGCTGATCTTTGTCATCAGCATCCGTAGAGTTCTACGATGTGAACCGCTGATGCTGAATCAACATTCTGTAAGTTTATAAAAGGAAGAATTCTAGTTCACGAACTTAGTTGAATAAAGCTCTTCATTATTTCCAGTCGTATTTTGTAACGGTGGTACAAACCACCCCGTATAATTTTTTTAAAAGTCTCTCATATAATTATCGACATAACATACCTGATCAAAATAAACAATTTTTTCTGGTTGGTTCTTACCCATACAGTCCCCTGTATATTTGTACTTGTATCTGTACTTATATTTACTGTAGACTCGAATGAAATGAGGCAGGAAGAAGCTAAATAGAGAAGATGAAATTCTGGAAGAAAATAAATTTGGTGAAAAAGATGGTATCATAACGGGAGAAAAAGCCGGAAGAAAGCAAACCAGATCGGGTATTGATTTATTAAGTTGTACAGGGTGGACAAATTTCGACGTATTTTTTCTGAAAGTATAAGTAATAGACGAAAAACACAATATTTTTATCTGAAAAACGAGTCCAGACCTTCTATATTGGTTTTGTTTATCAGTTATGATTTCAGAGAAAACCAAGTTCCTTCGTATTTGTTACTCTCAATACATGTTAAATTTGAAAATTTTAAAGTGATCAATCACACTTTGGTTTTGGAAACCTTTCAGAAAAACATAGAAAACAAAACTTCACCATCAACAGAATTTTTAGCTGAAGGTATCGATAGCTCCCCTATTTTGAAAAATAGAAATCCCATCCAGTTGAAATCTTGGATTTCTAATCAAATTAAAAAAAGACATGATGGAAAATCAGTTAATTCTGGGAGGCGCAAGGGTATGTGGAACAAACTTATTACTAAATTGAGATCCATTTTTTACATTGCTCCCAGAAAATTCTCTTTTGTGAGATTTTCAATTCAAATTTTACTTTTACATAAACTTTTTTTAATAAAGTAATCTTGTACCTTTATAAATTATTATTATGTATTCGAATATATGATTATTATAATTGATAATTTTTCACATTTTAAGGATTCCTAAGCAATAGCATTCTGGTGGAATTATGCCCCTATGATTAAGCTCTTATGTACTTCCTGTGTTATAGAATAAATCCCAAAAATTAGGTTTTCTCCTTGATCGCAATTTCCTAGAATTTCGATGGAGAAAAACTGTATTTCAACATTCAACTTCTTCAAGTCAAGTTTGTTAAATAGTAAAAGATGCTGACATATTAGATAGTGCAAAGTCTTGAATTTTATTAAGGAAGTTTGAAACAGATTGTACAGAATAGAGTGAAATGTTTATTATTTTTTACAAAACAACTAAATATCAAACACAAAATGTAACCATGACTAAATGAAATCATAAAACAACTTGATGTTAATCACTGCTTTTCAACACTCTCCCTCAGTGATGACATCTAAAAATTGTTCAATTAATTGATTGAATCGGATTTTGCCTAATGGCTTCGTTAATAAATCAGCGACATTTTCTTTCGTTGAAATATAATTCATGTCCACATCCTTTGCAATAATTCGTTCTCTAACATGGTAGAAGTGAACATCAATATGTTTGCTTCTGGAATGCAGAATTTTATTTCATGAAATATGGATAGCTGCCTGGTTATCACATCGCAAAAGACACTGGATTTGTCTTTTTAGATCCTTCAATACATAGGACATCCACATCAACTGCCTACACGAAAGAGAAAGTGCCATATATTCCGCTTCGGTGGTAGAAACAGCGGTAAAATTCCGTTAACTAATAGCCACGAGCTATCAACATAATTTTTTTTGGAACTTACGTAGTTTGGCCAACTGAACGAAAAATACAAATAAAATTTTTGGCGGTCTCAACTAATTTCGTAGATATGGGCCTGTTTTTGAGTGATGAATGGCATTTTTTAGGACACATTTCTACCGCGGAAAAACACTCAAAATTCTTCCTTCTTCAACTAACACAATGTACACACCCTAATTAACCTGTTCCACACTATTTCTTTATTGAAAACGCTACTTTTTAGGAAAAAACTCATCCTTCTTTCATGATCACATAAACTACAAATCTAGGCTAGTGAATCTGATTAGTGAATTTTATTCATGTCAAGATGGGTTCTGGAAAAAAAGTTAGTGAATATTTTCCTTTTCGTGTTGAATTTAAATGCATAGGAAAGTTGGCTGGGCAAGTGGGCAAATATGCAAAGTTCAAAGTTACCAACTTGACATAAATAAATTCACTAAACATTTTACATAAACGTGTTGTTTTGATGTTTTTAAAAGAAGGTTGAATTTTTGGATAACCATTGCCGTTTGTAATAAAAAAATTGTGTAAAACGGGTGAATTAGGGTGTGTACAATGTGTTAGTTTAAAGAAGGAAGAATTTTTAGTGTTTTTCCGCGGTAGAAATGTGTCTTAAAAAATGCCATTCACCACTCAAAAACAGGCCCATATCTACGAAATTAGTTGAGACCGCCAAAAATGTCATTTGGATTTTTTGTTCAGGAGGCCAAATTACGTAAGTCTGCAGAAGAAGCATCACTGTGCATGACAACCTTGGGATTATCCGTCTTACTGTTAACAAGTCTTTTATTTATAGATCCTTTGAGATAGCAGAAGATATGTTGAACCATATTCGAGTGGTTCAACGGAAGGGTCGGAACTAAATTGCGACATAACATTCACTGCATAAGTTATAACGGGTCTTGTACTCGTTGCAAGGTATAACAATGATCCAATTTTCGACTGGTGAATGGTTTTATCACTTCGCTTCAATTCACCAGTCTTTTTTGGGTTTTGTCCCACAGTTCATTGGTGTTGATTTTGACTGACAATTTGACATACCAAACTTTTCAAGATTTCGTTGACTTTTTCCTCAGTGGATCCCAAAACTACATCTACATAAATGGCTATTTGCTGTCCATCATTTATGAACATACAAGGATCCGCTGAAGATTGACTCAGTTCAATTTTCATCAAAAACGGAAATTAATTTCTGGTTCCATTGTCTTGAGGACTGCTTTAGACCATACATACATATACCATTCATCATCCAGACCGTCTGATATTTTCATGAATACTTCAAAATCGAGATCTCCATTCAGAAACGCAGTTTTGATATCAAATTGTCTTGGTATCATATCTTGATGTACACACCACGGGAGAGAATGTTTTATCTAGTCTATCCCTGGTATCTGACTGAATCCTTGAGCTACTAATCTTGCCTTGTATTTCATCTCTGTTCCATTTTCCGACAATTTTATTGTCCCAATGACATCCCACAATTCGGGCTGCAGGCGATTTTTCAACAATATCGCAAACTTCATTTTTCCTCATCGATTCTAATTCATCCGTTGCTTTTGCAGAACTAGCTAGTGGGCGAAGTGCGGCTTCCAAAGTATTTTCCTCATCTCCATTGGAGCGCTTTGCAGTTCTTTCAACTCTTCGCACTGGTATATCAAATTTTGTGTGGCATTTGATTCCAACAAGAGATTTCACTAGAGCATGTAAGGAGTATTCACATTTTTTGTCATAAATCTCATTCAGAGCTTTCCACAATTCACTGGCTAGAGTATATCAAGTAATTTGGCTCACAATATCTGAATACACGTTGAACAGAATGAATGCTCGTGCTAAAGAATGTTGATATCTCCAATGTTCACATTTTGATGCAAACTCTTTGACATCTAATGGATTTGTTGGTGCTGGTTCCAAAGCTGTTAGTTCATATAGGTTGGTTAAGTCTACGTAAGCATATACCATTGTCTTCCAGGAATGAAAATTTGAATTTTCATGTGATTTCTCGAATTTCGGAAACTTGTCCATTTTCAACTTGACTTTGACAACTTTTTATACGGAGTATTGTTTTTATTTATTATTTTCAGTCTATTCTCTTTTACTTCTGTCTCAATGTGCTTCTGGACCCATAACCTCTTGAATTTTATTAAGGAAGTTTGAAACAGATTGTACAGAATAGCCTTTAACTACTCGCGCTGGTGTGTAAAGTACACCACTTGCGCTGAAAATGCTCTTATTCTTGTTATTTACTGACTCCGGCCCTGTGCTGTCATCTACCCTCTAATTAAAGTGTCAACTAGAACCTGACTTAGTCGCGCTGTGATTGCTCTAGTGGGAAAGTCAATATTTAGTGTGAAATCTACAGCCGTTTTGTTTGGTGTACAGAATACACCACGCGAGTAATTATGTAAGTATTTTTTTACATACTAGTTTGTTTACGTGGCATGAAATATCTGTTCTGCCATTTGTTTTCTTCATAAAAACAACCACGAATTGGGTAAATAAACAAAATAATATATTTTTGTAGGAGTCGGGTACCAGTTAGAGATTCCAAATGTCTAACGGAAAAGGAACTTGAGGACATAGCTCAGGCTTTATTTCACGAAGATAGTGAAGAGGAAGTTGGAGAAGAGTCAGGGACGTCAGAAGATGAACTAATTGATGAAAGTGGTCACAATACGGAGTCGGAAGAAGAACTAATCGACACAGACGAAGAATAGGAACATCCAGAGGAAGAATTTAATAACTCAGATATCGATGAGAATAGTGAGGCCAGTGAAGAAGACAGTGGAGAATATTTTGTGGCCAGAGACAAAAAAATAAAAATGGTGTGGAAGAAAACTCCAGTTGTTAGTTAATTCAGCAGGACAAATAAAAAAAATATCTTTAAAATTTTTCGCAGATGTCTCATCTTCTCGACGAAATTAACAAGATTTCGTTGGCTTGCAGGAAGAACCTGCGGAAGTTGTCTGAGCTACCAAAGGACGAACCCCATCTGATCCTTGGCGCTGAAGCGAAAACAACCAAATTTGGAGAGTCCATCCTAGTGGAGTTGGAGGAGTGTGAAGTATTCCTGCCAAATCGAGTGACTGGTGCATTTAAACCCATCTTCGACAAATTAACCGAGTCCCAGCATATGCTCATCTACAGGGGCGAGCAGAAAATTGCCAATCAAAATCATCCGCAGCAGCTGTTTGAGATCGCTAAAGCCTGAAACAAAGAGTGAGTTTCTTGTATTTTCATTTGACATTTTCTTGAAATTTTGTGTGTCTGTTGAATAATCATCATCATCATGTCATCTGACGCTATTGTTGCACACAGTATGGAGATGGTAGCCAAGTTGCGTAAGGCTAAAAAAATCCTCAAAAAGGATTGTAATGATGAAGAACGCAAACATTGGCTGGCCCATTGCAAGTACACCGCCCGCCTGATCAATAGTGCGATCGTGGCAGTGGATTGCATAGGCTCTCTGAGAAAATTACAAACTTTATTCGGACACTTGAAAATTATCCGAAATTCAATCAAAAAGTCAGGTCAACAACAGCCAGGCGTCGACGTGGTGGTGGGAGAGGGAGTCAAATCAAAATTAACATCTCGAGTAAAGTGGGAGGACTTGAAATCGGCATTTTCTTCGCGTTTACGCACCGGTATAATTATAAATTTGAAACATTAAGATATTGGGCAATTTTTTGGCGATGCATTCATTCTATTCAAAAGCAGAATTCAAAATTCATTGAAAAAACATCCAAGCATCAAAGTCAATGCGACATTTTGTGGTAAATTCGTGAAAAATTCCTTGAATCAAGAACAAATAATAAGCGACTATAAATATTTCAACACTAAAAACGTTGTTATCGATAGGGGTACAACTTTGAAAAAGTGGTTCCTAGAAAATGTCATCGATCAAATTCAAAACAAACTGTCGGAATTCGCGGACAAAGAAAGTGGCTGGAGTCTTCAGAAAATTGTTAGTTTGGAAATCAATACGAATAAATCGGACGTGGGAAACGGTTCGTCTTTCATCGAGCTGCCAAAATCTATTGCGAATAAAAAAGCTTGCATTAATTTGAAAATCAACAGGGTAAAAATTGTGCTAGAACATCATCATTCCCTCACTATTCAAATGTACTGAACTTGGATGGAATCGACTTTCCTATGAAATTAAAACAAATTACCAAATTTGAGCGATTGAACAACATATCTGTGAATGTGTACACCTTGGAATTGATACAGCGGATTTTGAGTCGATTTTGGAACAGTTTAATGACGAAGAATGCACCTCACATACGACAAAGTACCAAAAACACATTCCTTTCAGCGCTGGATTTTATTTCAAGTGTGCATATGAAGATACTTTGTCATTTTATGATAGTCATCGGGGCCTCGACTCGATGGATTGGTTTGCGGAGAGAATGGGGGCCATAGCCAAATTTGTGGAAGCCAAAACTTTTGATATTGTCCCCTTGATCGTCTCACTTCCAGATAGAGCGACAGCACCATGTTGCCACATCTGCGAAAAACCTTGGAAAACTGACGACAAAATTGTAATAGATCATAATCACTACACGGGAGCGTTCCGTGGATATGCGCATGCGCATTGCAATTTGAACTACGAAAAGTCGTTCGTTGTGCCAATCATTTTCCACAATTTATCCGGATACGACAGTCATTTTATTATTCGAGATATAGCAAATAGGGGTCGAGTCAGCCTGTTGCCTGTCAACAAAGAAAAATGCATTTCTTTCACCCAGTACGACGGCAACACTGACATTAAATTTCGATTCATTGACTCTTTTCGCTTCATGGGTATGAGCTTGGAGCATTTGGTGCAAACACTGACCATCCATGACTTGAAGATTTCAAGGCGCGAATTTGCCTATTTCGATGCCGACCGGTACGAGTTACTCACTCGAAAAGGGGTATTCCCATACGATTTCATCGATTCGATGGAGAAATTGGAATGCCCAAGTTTGCCGGCGCGCGATCAGTTCTACAACAAGTTGAACGATTGTGACATCACCGATGCCGAATACGAGCATGCGCAGAACGTGTGGCGGTCGTTCAACTTGAAAACACTGAGCGACTACTCTGACCTATACATGAAAACCGACATATTGCTCTTGGCGGATATTTTCGAAATATTGGCCACGAGACGTATGGGTTGGATCCTGCGTGGTATTACACCCCTCCTGGGATATACGTGGTCCTGTATGTTGAAGTACACCCAGTGCAAATTGCAGATACTGAAAGACGTCGACATGCTTCTCTTTGTCGAGCGAGGAATTCGTGGCGGTATCAGTCAGTGCTGCAACAGATTCTCCTCGGCCAATAACAAGCACATGGGTGAAACGTATGACGCCTCCAAACCGTCGACCTATTTGCTATATCTCGACGTGAATAACCTGTACGGTTGGGCCATGATGGAATATCTTCCGTACGATGGCTTTAAATGGCTCGAAAATGCAGCCAATTTCGATGTGTCGGAAGTGTCGGACACCTCGCCCATCGGCTACATTCTCGAAGTCGATTTGGAGTACCCCGAACATCTGCATGACAAACACAAAGATTTACCCTTGTGTGCCGAGCACCGTACACCGCCAGGCTCGAAATTACCAAAATTGATGACCACGCTATACAACAAGGGAAAATATGTTGTGCACTACAGGGTGTTGAAACAAGCACTCAAATACGGCCTTGTACTCAGGAAAATCCACAAGGTGTTGCAATTCAATCAGTCGGCGTGGCTGCGTCCCTACATTGAATTAAATACGAAATTACGCTGTCAAGCTAAAACTACCTTTGGCAAAAATAACTACAAACTAGCCAATAACGCAGTGTTCGGGAAAACTATGGAAAACATACGGAAGCAGAAGTCGCACCATTTTCGACGAGAGCCTCGTCGCTATCGAGATGGCAAAGACGAATTTGTTATTCGAAAAGCCCTTGTACATAGGAATGTCGATTCTCGATATTTCCAAGGTATGCGTGTACGATTTCCATTACGGCTTCATGATGGAAAAGTACACGCACGATCAGTGCAAATTGATGTATACGGATACTGATTCGCATTTATGAAATGAAGTGCGATGATATTTATCGGGATTTGATTAGCAGTCACATTGAAAAATTCGATACGAGCGACTACCCAAGCGACAACCCATTTGACATTCCCCTCGAAAATAAAAAAGTACCCGGCTTGATGAAGGACGAAGCCAATGGTCGTATCATGACAGATTTCGTGGGGCTTCGATTAAAGTTGTACACCTATAAGATACAAGGTGGAAAAACCGTAAAAAAATCCAAAGGGGTCAAATACAGCGTTGTCGAAAATCACATCACTTTTGAAGATTATGTGGAATGTCTGAAAAACAATGTGGAAAAAATAACTTCGCAACGCTGTATTCGATCCTTTTCACACAAAGTTTTTAGTGTAGAGCAAACAAAGATCGCTCTCAACCCCCACGACGACAAGCGCTGTTTGATTGTCGGCTCTCATGACACTCTGCCGTGGGGCCAGTACAGTCAGTTAGATATCTAATAGAATTTAAATGTTTTTTCAGAGAGCACATACCCACACACGCACACACACACCACCACCATGGTAGACACTTTGAAAAATGTGTGCTGTCTGCAAGTAGTCAGATGTACATCATCAATAGTTGAATTCATCGAGGCCTCACCTCTACCATGGACGCTCACTGATCGACTGATTTTGAAAATGTTTGCCGATGAAAAATGGGTACAAATCTATAAGCAGGCTCAGAGCGTCAAACGAAATTTCAATGATTTGAGTCACTTAGAGTACACGAGAGAAATCAGCTTTGAAGATAGGTGTGAAGCTCTAAAAAATCAAGACTGGTAGGGTCATTTGCACGAAGACCAATACTGTGTGTGGGCGAATGCATATCGTATTCCAAAATATAATTTACGATTTTGCCGCACTTGCTATAAAGCATTCAGAAGGGCTATGCAAAACCATCTGGTTCACACCATCAACATATGGTGTTCGGTGTAAAGCACATGGACAATATATATCAATGTTGCAAATTTTGGTGTCACAACAGATTTGATGAAGTACTGTTCACTTTGAAAACGAGCAGCCAATGCTACTGTGACCTAGATCTGCGTGGTGGTGGTGAGCCCTACAGATTAGATCTCACATATAAACGCTGCATAGGCTCAGGAGATGAGGATTCAGAATTCGATGAATGAGATTGCCAAACACACACACGAAATTTCAAGAAAAATGTTAAATGAAAATGAAAAAAATTGTGCTCTTGTTTGTTTCTTTCCACACACACTACATATATTATCAATCAAATAATAGTCGATTATGTTTTATATTTATGATTGAATAAAATCAATATGTAATCCGTGTCTGGATATCATTATTATTATTATTATATTTTGTTTCACCTTCCAATCTCTCATTCAAAATCCCACATATTTTCAGAGATCACTTTTGCATCAAAAAGGGTAACTTTTTTGTATAAAAAAGTATCATTTATTTATACGAAAAAGTGTCACTTTTTCATGCAAAAAAGTAACACTTTTATTGACATGGTGGAAAAAGCTAAGTGAAAGCTGAGTGATTCACTCAGCTTTCACTGAAAATGCTTCACTCAGCTTTTACCACCATGTTAATAAAGGTGTTACTTTTTTTCATTCAAAAATACATGTATTCTTTTGGGAAAATGGCAAATTTTTTTATAAAAAAAATTACCGAAAATTGAGATGGTGGAAAAAGCTGAGTGAATGCTGAGTGACTCAAAATTCACTGAAAATACTTCACTGAAATCCTTCCACCATGTCAATTTTGGGTGTTTTTCTTTATCGAAAAAAGTGTCACTTTTTTGCATCAAAAAAGAGCACGTTTTTGCACCAAAATTGGAAGAATAATTCAATCAAAAATGTGATACTTTTTTACATAAAAATTGACATGTTTTTTGAAGCAAAAAAATGGGGAAGGGTATTTTCGAGTAGCAAAATTAAAATCAAAAATATTCCAAGATATATATTTTCATAAACGTATTGATGGGTGATCTACAAACTACGCATGTGTCGCACCTGATGGCGCACTGTGAGCAGCACGCCAAGTGTCTACATGACATAAACAATACATTTAGTTCATTCACAAGACATACACGACACATCTTCACCGTGTTCTGTGAGTCTATGTTTATGACATCTGTGGTCACTTTGCTGCTCATGTCACCTTTCACTTGTCGTTCTTCTGGAGCAACATTAGCACCATCTGTCGGTGGTGGTGGTGGCGATGTCATCCATCCATCTCTTGGTTCTGGAGGGACATCAGCGCCATCTGTCGTCGGTCTGTGTCTGTGCTCAGAGTAATAACTACGAACGAAATCACAATGGGGGCTCCATCGACGATGGTCAGCCATAGGATCGTCATTGGGCAGCCATCTGAACCCTTCTACTTGGCACGAAAGACATGCAACCACATCTTCCGAACTGGTATACGTAAAGCCTGCTTCGGCTAACTTACTTGCAGGAAATGTCGAAGTCCAGCTTCGATACGGGTCGAGTCTTGTTTCGTACTGCTGCATCTCTCTCTCGGCATACACACAGACACACTGCACACTGCATACTGAATTAAAACGCCAACTCTGCTCTCAATATATATATTTATTTCGTTTCGTAATTACTTTATCCGGCAAATAGCATAGGTATTCACGAAAACATAGATGTTTATCATCTTTTGATGATATAGTACCCAAGTTCAGCCTCATCAAATGACAAACCATTGTTTTTAGCTAGAATTTTTGCACTGCTTAATAAATCGTGATAATATTGACTGAAGTTCATATTCAATAGATATTCAAATCTTATCGCCATCACAGTAGCATCTAGATGTAGGATTTCTTGAACATCCGCTTCCGTCAGGTAGACGTAGGTGTCATTCTTGGAAACTCGCACTTGTTGACTCTCAGCATACGTGTGTAATTCCAAATCCATAACATCGTCCCAGTCGAGTTTGATTCGGATAGTCTTGGCTGTTGCTGCATTCGGGCCATTTCGGCTAGTGTAAAGCAACTGATTAATAGCCCCCACGAATTGACCCCATTCAAACATGCTGAAAGACAGGCTGGAGCATATGGTGTATTGGACCTTGCACACGAGTTTCACTGCAGGCACGAAACTCCGAGCAAAACTTATGCCGCTTTGCAAGCTCAAAACGTCGGTGTTGCGAAACTCGTAGGTGGCATTGCACGCTTTGATGGCCTCCTTGTACACGTCACATATTCGATCTAAATCTGCCATTCGATCTGCCCACTCTCGGTCCGATGATGATGATGATGATAATGATGATGATGAAGCTGACGCCGCCAACGCCGACTCGTAACCAGAGGACTCTTCAGAAGACTCGACAACGACGTTGTTCACTGCACCAAACATGTTGACTGACTAATATCTCTGTACCGTTTGGCATCGGTTTATTTCTCCGCTGCCGCCGCCGCCACCACCCCCCACCCTCCCCCCATACACCGGCTCGAGTTTCTACGTCGTCGACGACGATGATGAAAGGCCCTCTCTTCCAGTTGAGATTGTGCCAATTTTCCATTGAATTACATGCGATTGGTCGCATCAATCCAACTTTTGTGCGTACTATCGAACCCCAGCCATTTCACAAGTACTTTACGACCCTTACGCCAGATGATTTTTTCCAGTAGATAGACTTCCGGATTTTTTGTTTTTTGTAGTTCTTGTTCGTAGAAAGCGCCGCTGATTGGTCGCCCTTCCAAGTCCTCCAGGAAATACGTGATTGGTTGGGTGATTTTCACTTTGACAACTTTGAATAGTTCCGTAGTCCAATTAGGCGTATACCCTTTTTCGAAAATATGCTTGGCCTTGCTAATTCTCACGAAATCGCCAATTTTCAATTTTTTTCGACCAGCACGTTCGGCATAATCATACGTTGACTTATACACCTGTTTTTCATTGTCTTTGGTGATGTCACACGGTTTCATGCCGATCGTTCGATGTTTGAGCTGGTTGTAGTTTTTGGCAATGTCTGGCAAAATGTCCAGCCATTTGTAGGTACCGTTCAAACTGAAATACTTGAAGAGATTCTCCTTGAGAGTACGTATAACCCTCTCTGCGATTGCGGCTTTCTTCACGGTATACGTGCTGTAGTGTTTGATGTTGTACTTTTTCAGGAGAGTCTGAAAGCTGGAATTGTAAAATTCAGTTCCGAGATCTGATTGGAGGAGCTTGGGACATCTTGTCGCTTTCGACAATATGTTACTCATCGCTTCGGTGACGTCTCGACCAGTTTTGGTCTTCAGGGGGCGCACCCATAGGTACTTGGAAAAGGTGTCAATCACCACGAGAATATAATTGAAATTTTTATTGGCTTTGGAGTATTTTTGAAGATCAGCCAAGTCCATCTGCCACAGATCGTCGAGTCCTCTGGTGATGGTACGTCTGCGAGGAAAATTCCTTCTGGCTGGAGCATGGAGCTCATCAACCAATTGTTGTTTCTCAGATGATGATGATGATGACGTCATTTCGCTAATGGCGGAGTCAATACACTAACTGCACTGGGCGTTACACCTTCTACTTAAGAGGCTGGAATATCAACAATATCCAGTGCCAATTTATCTAAGCGTTTCTTGGTATTTTCATGCTTTTTCATCGAAAGTGACATGAATTTCATCACTCGAATATCCAAGGCTGTTAGATTGTTTTTGGTGGTGTCCAGCTCGTCTTTGAGTTTGTGTATGACGACATCTTTGAGCTTTTGTATGACGTCATCAACGTATTTTTTATTGGCAACATCATTGAGTGCACTTGGCGTTTCCACATTACACATTTTCACATGTTCAGCATCAATGTCCCCATTTTTCGTATAGTTGAGTATAACATCAGGAAAATGATAGGGCTGCTGCTGCTGCCGTGCACGGCGAGCTGACTGAGTTTGACCGAACTTGTTGATGCTCATGATGCGACTGTGGCATGCAACAAAAAAGTCTACGCTTTCATTTATCGAATATAGCCTGCTTCTCTCAATTCATTGATGATGGCCACGATCTCGTTGTCGGTAGAGGTGCTGCCGGCATTTTTAGCGTTTACTAGAAGCCTATACCTGTCAACGAGCTCGTTCACATCGTCCCAGTACACGTATTGTATGGGTTTCGTGTTGTATGTCAACTGATCTGGGATACCACTGCCGTCGGTGAAACGACCTCGACCTCCACCACCTCCACCAACACCTATTTTTGATTGAGGATCTTTGAACATTGGTCGAATCAACTGTTCGTATTTGGCAGTCTGAGATGGATTCAACCTACCTCGCGCATCTACATGCGCACCTGTAGCTGTCAAAATTTGCTTGTATGCCGCCAAATCGGCTTTAGCGTATTTGGGATTTTTGTAGAAAATCAAACTATATAGTCCCGGAGTACCCTTGTATGTTACACCATCAATGCGAATGTCCCCCGTATCTTTGTCGAAGTCCATCAGCTTTCTACCGAGCAACCATTGCGCTCTTGGTTTGTCGTAAATGGGTCCGTAATTCACATCTATTTTGCCGGATTTGGCGCGATGTTCATTCACGAATTCAGTTGCTACTTCGGGATAAACTTCCAAGTAGTCATCCTCATCAACATCATCATAATCACCATCATCTGTGTGGTAGCTTTCTTCGTCTTCTTCCTTTTTCATAAAGTCTGAAGTCGATGGTGTCGACGGTTCCTGCTTCTCTTCTTTTTTCACTGTCAGTCGTGATCGCTTGGTGATTGGCGGCACTGTCGCATTCAATCTTTTCAGCGGCACCGTAATGGGGTTGAATAATTTACTCAGTGCTTCATCATGCTCGGATTTTCCGAGTTTCAGACTCAGATACTTTTTTCGCACAATTTTCGACAACTGATTGACTTGACGTTTGCGTTCAGCTTTAGCAATCTCCTTCTCGATGCGGGGTGATGTGGTCGGCGCCATGGCTTCAGTACGAATGCCGTACCACCTCGCATCACATTTGTATATATTTGTCAAAGCCCAGGTGGTAGCGCCCTTTGATCACATCAAAGTCTTTGACAATGACCAGAGATCCGAATTTTACCTTCCAACAGGTGGCGCACATGCGGCGAAATTCTTCAAAGGTGTAATCTGGAGAGACGTGCTCGTCGAAGGCGTGCTTCAAATTCATATCGTCTAGCCGAAAAAGCACTATAATGTTGCAATTGTCCCTGATCAGCTGTTTGGGTATTTTCGAGTAGGTTTGACACAAGTAGGTTGTGGCGTGCCATGGCATAGAACTCTCTGATTTTATTCTGTTTGTCACAGGCCACATCGTCAAATATGAAAATTGAGTTTTCTTTCGCCTTTGACAGATCGATTTGCAACTAAAGATAAACACATCCTTATTTGCTTGCTCTTTTTTTACAGCAATGCCTATGAGCTGCTCAGATTGTTACGGGAGGTCGTGGGTATCGTTATCTGCTAGTACGACAGATATATCCTTTGACAAATATAAGGTATAAAGATAAAATATATTAGGTATGCATGGGCACCAGGTTCTTTTTTTATTAAATGAAAATACCAAAAACACTGATTTGTCAAAGGATGATCTTTGTGATTCTCAAGAATAAAAAAAAAACAAAGTTCAGAAAACACTATATTCACAAAAGTCCCCTGTGACGAAACATGTGTGACAAGATTCTAATGAAGTGACAAAGTTACAATCGAATTTGTTATTTTAAAGTTACAAAGGATTCTGGTCTCTCAATATTTGCCTTGAAATGACTGGTTGGTTTATTCACATTTTATGATCAGTTCTTGCGATGAGAAAGACTTACTCCAGAGCTCTACTTTATCGAAGAATGTTGGAGCCTTGTATGGTATCTTGAGACAATGGCTGCTCTACTAGCAGGATACAATCTGTAGTCGGTCTAGGGTCTTTCCTGGATCTCATAAGATGTTCGAACGATGAGGTAACGCTGTGAAAAATAAACACAAACCAGTATCTTGTGGCAGGTTGAGTCACACGACTCGAGATATGACCATGATTGTACAAATCTAATCTAGATTTACTTATAGATTATCAAAATGAAAGAGTTTAAATTTACAATATATAGATTATTCAGGGAATATATAAATGAGATAAAGAATTTAAATTTACAATAAATGTAAGATTTGCTGAGTTAAACAATGATTGAAATATTCAATAGGTATGGAAAGAATTCAAGTTTACAGTGAATCTCAAATTTAGTAATTTCTCAAGCAATGTTAGAGAAGAGTTCAATCTCAAGCGATCATAAGGAAATGATTTTCATAAAGATATTGATTTCTATTATTTTTCAATTTAATAGTCAATTTCCAACGTTCAGTGGAACAGACAAGCAAAATAATGATAAGAAACTTGATCTATCTCATCAAGGATGAAAAGGAAATGTGTATCTCCTGACTGAGGAGAAACAGAGAGAGAGAAAGCAAGAGGGTTGAGATAATGCTTTCTTATAAAGTCACAAAGAAAGCAGATGGCTTTATTTGTGTCCAGAACTACTGAAAATGAAAGGTTATCAAAATATATCAAACTTCTTTTGGCTAGGCATCTAAACATGGGTAGTGATGTAGAAGAGAGCGAAAGATCCTACCAAGAGCTCAAAGTTTCATGAGTGAGTGTAGCTTCTTCTGATTAAGATATAGAAATGAGGAATTCAAAGCATTTACTCACCCATGAATCCTGTTCTCCAAGCTGCCAGATCAGACTTTCTCACCGATCACCATCCAGGTTCAGGAATTTAGATCATAGTTTACTGTTCTTGCCTTTTAAGCAGATTGATAACCTCTGAACATTCAGGAAAAACTTGTGGAAACACTTGGATCACTGAAAACCATAAAGCACAAACAGAAACAGATCTAATTCATAATCTTTTAACTTCAAGATTGATAGAATTAATGAAAATTGGCTCGACTTTCACAGGTTCGATATCGATTCGATCAGTGAAGTAGATAAAATTTAATTGTGTTCAAGTTAATTATTTAAAGATTTGGAGATTTCAAAGATAATCATGAATGACGCACTTACGGCCATTTTGCATTCATGTTAGAAAGTAGCAAAAATTAATTTTAAATTTCAAATAAAACGTGCCGAATCACGATTAACGAATCAGATAGAAGTTAATCATTTTGAAGATAATAATATATACGACCATTCATTTCCTCGCTCTAGAAAAATTTTAAATTTCCCGATTGGAAAACTGAGAAAACAAACCACCGCTTCGAATGCTCACTTCAGAAAGGGGCGATAGAAGTTCTCCAAGGGAGGAAGTCAATCTCTCTCACTCTGTCTATCGTCAGTGTTACCAATCGCATAGAACAATTGAATAAATTGAAACAGCTCAATGAGATGGTGTTACCAACATAAAATTTAACAAACCGAAAAAATAGTAACGCAATGTTTTACATTTCGTTACAGATTACCTCGTCGTTGTCCCTGTATGAAAAATAACCTACGCCCTTGACTTGTTTGAGTACATCGTGCAGTAGCTGATATTTAGGTTGGTACAGTGACTTTGAATAAACGTAAATATTCTCGAAGCGTGCTCCGTCCGGGCTGAACAGCAGACTGAGTACAGCGTTGGTCTTGCCACAAAATATTGCTCGGAATGAATTCGGTAGCAGGGAGCCGTGTTTACGTATACCGTCGTCGTCGTCACCGCTAATACCTCCTCCACCTATGGTATCCAAATTGACTATTTATAGAGCCGGCTCTTGTTGCACCACTCTCATGTTTGAGTTGACTGATTTTTTGCAGAAGTGTGTGTGTGTGTGTGTGACCACGCCCACATCTGAGTGGAGTACAGTTATGTAAGTAGGTGTGCAACATCATTCGCGTCAGTGTCATGTTGACTGTCGAGCACGAAGGTCGTGGTGTGGTGAACTCTCTGATTAATCATCTGCCATTCGAGCTTCATTTGCCTGGATACCAGTACTGTGGACCGGGTACCAAACTACAGAAGAGATTGGCACGTGGAGACCCTGGTGTGAACCCTTTGGATTCGGCTTGTTAGACTCACGATATTGCATACTCGCAAAACAAGTCTTTGAAGGAGAGACACAAGGCCGACTGGGCGCTGGAAAATCGAGCTTGGGAACGTGTCAAATCAAAAGACGCCAAATTTGGTGAGAAAGCTGCTGCTTGGCTAGTCACCACAACCATGAAGGCAAAACGTAATTTGGGAATGGGTCTGAAGAAGAAGAAGACTGCTGCTGCTGCTGCAAAGCCAAAGTCTTTCCGTCGAGATGTGGTTAAGAAAATTACCAAGACTCTGCGAAAAACACTGAAACCTGATCAGCTGAAAGATTTGAGTGCGAAGGCTCTGCGAAAATCCTCCTTGGTGGCACTGCGTGCTGCCCGTGCTCAAGTGAAAAAATTGGGTGGCCGCAAAAGTACCCCGAATAATACCGTTCGAAGCGAAGAGCGGTGGTGTGCTGTCTCTGCTTCCGATATTCGCCGCTCTGGAAGCGCTGGGCTCGTTGGCAGGCGGTGCCAACACCATGGCCAGGACCATCATATCTTGGGCCAATGCCAAAAAGAAATTGGAGGAAGACAAGCGTCATAATACCGCAATGGAGAGCATTGGTGGCGGCGGTGACAACAAAAATGTAGGAGGTTCCGGTTTGTTTTTGCGCAAGACCGCTAAAGGCGGCTACGGTTTGTTTCTCAAGAAGAAATTTTCAAAAAACTCCCGCTGAAGCTGCCCAATAGAGCGTTGTACGATGAGGAATTACTTAAATATGTGAAACGTCTGGAAATACCTCATTTCATTGGTGTTTTCATGCGAGACAACTTACCTCGATCCTCATCAACATCATCAAAATTTCCCAAGTACAGAGAATGCGCAATCATCAATCTGGACTCGAGCAGGAATCGCGGAACGCATTAGGTAGCTTACGTGAAACGCGGACATGTGGTGAAATACTTTGACAGTTTCGGTAATTTGAAAAAAAGTGAAAATCTTCTACAACAACGATCGCTATCAGACATTCAACAAAGTTAATTGCGGTCATTTTTGTTTGAATTTTCTATACGAGAACACACTCTGAGTGTGTGTGTGCGCGCGCGAAAATGAATAGAAAAGTGGTGACCTTCAATGACGAGCGCAATGAGGTTCATTATATGGTGACGTGGCGTTTTGCATACAAAACTTCGCGCAAATCGTATTGGATGCAAGTGGCCATGGACAGGATACGTTTCGCTAGACGCGAGCCTCAAGCGTCTTGAATCCTATTCTAGACTCTGAGCACAGTGCGCGCATATGGAATGGTTTAAATAGAAGTACATAACCCCATCCAGTGTCAGTCATGTCTTTGCTGTTGACAGTGACAGGTCAAACGTCGACGCTAACCGCAGACTTTTCTCCGCCGCTCCAATTGGACGAAGATAGCACTTACGACTTGGCATTGATTGGTTTCCATTCATACAACAGCATAACGAACATATCGAGTGGTCGATTCTATTATTCTGTCAAAGGAGCGCCATCTGTTAGCATCTTCCAAATACCGACTGGGTGTTACGAAATAAGCAAAGAAGAAGAAGAAGAGAGCCGTAGTGTCTAGTGGCGTTGGCAACGTCGACGACGACGGTACCAACAAAAGCAAGGCTTTGTTCTCTCTCAAACCCAACACCAATACGCTGCAGTGTGAGATATACAGCAAGCTCTATAACATCGATTTTCGTCCCAAGGATTCCATATATATATATATATACTGGGTTTTTCCCCGAGACTATTGGAGGCTGGAAGCGTTCACTCATCCGACCTACCTGTGAACATTATCAAAGTTCGAACTGTTCACATCGATAGTAGCATCACATCGGGTGCCTTCTTCAACAATCATCCGGCTCACACCATATACGACTTTGCCGTTCGAGAAGACCCCGGCTTTGCCATCGACGAAACGCCCTCGAATTTGATTTACCTGCCTGTGAACAAGACAGAAATACACAACATAACCTTGAATATTCTCGATCAGGACTGTTGCAGTGTGAATTTCCGTGGGGAGACCATAATTATACGACTTGTGCTGCGCAAGCTGTCATAAAAATGGGGTTGGTATTTGATCAGAATGATGATCATGATGCCTTTGGGCATAAAAGTGCAGAGGGTGCTGGCATCAATTCAGTCGCGCAGACGCAGTCAAAGAGAGCAGACGCACACACTCTGTCTCACTCCAGCATACACTTTCTCCAATCGCAAGGACATCATGTTATCAAGACAAGTGTTCGAAGTGTACAATCATCCAAAGTTCGACGAATCCATCAACAGAGTTGAGACTCGAACGCACCACCCGTACGTCAAGTCCTTTCAAAATAATTACATCATCGAAATTGTCATTCAGCAGAGCGATGTGTGGATACTGATGAACGATGCCCTTGTGTGTATAGACTCTGACTCGTACCGCAGGAACGGGCAATGTTAGATTTATTAATAATGCCGGCGCATACCTTTTCGAGGCCATCTACTATGAAATCAATGGCAAAGAGGTGGACTCTGTTCGATCGCCGGGTATAGTGAGCACCCTTCGCGGCTATACTTGTTACGAGGATAATGATGTGCGACACTTGAGCACAGCCGGCTGGATCTATCCTGGCGGAATGGTTCACAACGCCCCCGACGGTTCGTTCGCCATGTGGGTCCCGCTTAAGCATTTGTTGGGCATATTCCATGACTATAGATATGCCACCATTGGACGACAGTGCATTCGCTTGGTGAGAAGTAGAAATGATAATAATTGCATGCTGATAGAGGAGGTGGCGAATCCAGTAGTTGAAGCCACCACAGCCACACTGACGATCACTAGCGTTGTACTCAGAGTCAAACATGTGGTGCCCAATGACGACATTCGTCTGAAATTGCAGTCCATCAAAACAGACGCTCCTGTAGTGATTTCGTATCCCAAGTGGGACATACACGAGTTGCCTGCACTCACTCAGGGTTCCACCAAGGAAGTTTGGGCTGTGAAAACTTGCACGGCCATGGAGAGTCCCCGATTCGTCATTGTTGCCTTCCAAACAAATCGGATTGGCAATGCGGCTCGAGATGCGTCCTATTTCGATCACATCGACATCAGCGACATACGCCTAACCATGAACAGCGATACTTACCCGCATGAACGTATGCACTTGGAATTCAACAGAAACAACTTTGTCGAAGCCCATCGAGCCTACACTGAATTCTATCCGAACTATGCCCATTGTCCGAAGAAGCGCCCTGTACTCGATTACGGAGCATTCAAAAGCAGAGCGACCGTGTTCGTAATAGACTGTTCCCGCAGAGCGGAATTCATGAAATCCTCCACTGTCGATGTCAAACTTGACAACGAGGCCAGAGTCGGATTTCCCGCCAATACTCGAGCCTATTGCATCATCATTCACTACTGTATGTTGGAACACTTGCACTTGAGCGAGATTGTACGCCGTCTGTCATAAAAAAATAGTGACATACAGTAGTAGGAGTAAGTAGTGGGGGAATCCACTCTTTGTTTGTGTGTATGTATGTAATGCAGGCATCGACAGGTCGAGAGCGTCAGTTGTAAGCCAAACGTTCAGTTGTTCAGTCGGTGTTTATTAATCTCGCTCTCTCTCTCCGAGTGTGTGTCTCTCAGTTAATCAAAGCAGTGAATCAGTTCAACAATCATCAAACAAACAAAAAACAACAAGATGAAACTCGTAGCCTGTGACATTCAGGGTTTCACTGTGGGCGGTGAATTCCAACCCAAAGAGCTTGCCATCACCGACGGGCATCGCACAAACCACTTTTTATTCAAAGCCGTAGTGCCATTCCATGACCTGAGCGAAGCAGATAAACGGCAAGTACGATATTTGGAGAGAAATATCCACGGCATTCCATACTCTGATGGCTATGTTGAATTCAACGAGATCCAGGAAGTGCTGCGCCCCATCATCGAGGCTTATGTGGTATACGTGAAGGGTAATCAAAAATTCGATATTTTGCTGAAGTGTGTGCTCGATCTGCCTAAGAGACCACACATCGTCGATATTGCGGCTACTACAAGTACAGTCGTCACAACGCCTCCACCGACACTCGAGAAGCAAAGCCCGCTCTGTTTGAATCATATAGCATCCAGAGAAATAGAAGTGCATTGTGCCGTGAGACACTGTTTCGATATCTGGCAATGGATATCGTCACACCTGATATGGTGAGGCCCCACGGCGATCACGACGACCACGACACTTCTATCAATCGACACTTGCAAAATTTGCGCGAGCTCAAGGCGCACATAGCAGAGTACGAGCACAAGCTGTGTATTTTCAAACGCTTCCAAAATATGCAAATTAACGATGGTAAATGGACGGGGCAGCAGCAGCAGCATTCACCGATCCACCACGTTCCGCCGCCGTCGCCGCCAGTACCAAGTCCATGACGTCAGCCACACCAAGACTAGCCGAAAACACACGAAATATTATTATTCATATTGTATTATTATTATGTATTAATAGATGTATAAAACCAATTTTTCTCGATTTATTTTGCGGATCGAATGAATGAGAGAGAGAGAGAGAGAGAGAGAGACTGAAAGAAATACGAGTCATGTACATTGAGCAATGGTGTATGTGTGTGTGTGTTCCTCTCAGTGTATATATTTGAGTGACATATACGCTGTTTCTCAGTGTACATTGAGCTGTCGTCACGATGACAACAAATTATATAATTATATAGTTCTGTCAAACGTACTGTATATTAGCCCGCCATATGAGTACGGTGAGGTATTGGTATCGTATTTGCACGACGATGATTCGAGTACTTCGAATTGGACGAAAATGACTCAGGCGCTAGCCAATGATGGATATTTGCCTGTGTTGAGAGCCGAAATCCCGATGAACACCTCATCGTACAGACTGCGGAAGATTTATACAAATCTCACCTATAGCGATACGCAGTGGTTTCCGCTGAAGATGTCTTGCCCCACTAGCAGCAGCACTTCGAGACCATCATCGTCTTCGTCGTCGTCGTCGACGTCCCACTCAACTACCCAACCCGTGGACGTCAAGATGCAAGCCCCTGCTGCTGCTGCTGATCGAGAAAGTAAGGATTCCAAATGCGAGCTGCCGCCGCCGCCAACACTGCACGATTGATTTATGTTTTTCGTGTCAATGGTTCTGAGTGTTCAAATATCCGAATCCATATATAGGTTTATTAAATCCATGCATCAAAAATATTTTTTAATCGATAATGAATCTTTATACTACGCCACTGGCACTGAAGTGTAATTTTTTTATGTGAAAAATAAATGTATTTTTCTCGAACTGACGATATTCATTTCAATAAATGCGAACAGAGACAAAGACAGACATACAATGCCATGGGTTAGAGTGAGACATCTAAAATGCCTTGAATCGATCAATTTGGCTTCAAACTCGACTCTCTTATCTCTTCCTGGAAAACAAACATCTGAGACATCTGAGACAGTAAACAACTCTAAGGTCAATTTAGCTCGAGCAGCGTAAACAGACACCGGAGATAAATCTGAAAAACAAATTCAAGGTAAAAAATGGATCATCGTCGTGTTTACTGAGAATTTCGTTCAACTTGAGAGAGCAGACAGTAAACATTCAAGATAGCCTTATCGCTATTTCACGGCGGAGGAGACGTATTTTTTTTCTTTTGGAATTTCATTCGAGAGCGAGTGAATTAATAATAAGTCGTCCATCATAATTTTCTGTTGTGTGTGTGTGTTCTGAGACAGTAGACATTTTTTTATATTTAATTTTTTTGTTTTGTCAATTAAGGTGGCGGTGGCGGCCATGTTTTTTTCTCTTCCAGCCAATTGCTCTCAGCGAATCACGTGAGGGAAAGTTTTTTCAGAACTTACGCTCCATCGCCGCCATGTTTTTTGCCTTCCGCTCCATCGCCGCCATGTTTTTTTTTGCCTTCCGCTGCATCGCCGCCATGTTTTTTTGCAGAAAAGACGCGCGCCACTTAGGGTGAAACGTTTTGAACCCCCTCACCCCGAAACTCTTCGGCGAACACGTCATCTTCTTCAGCACCAACCCTCCACCAACGGCAAGAACTCGATGGACGCGGCTATCGAGAGATTCACCGTGTGGAGCAATGCCGGTACTGGGACACTCATCGGACGCAGCTCCGGCATTGTTTATCTACTAATATTAATTTTGCTGACAAATATCAATCAGCAAAGTATTACTTTTCCTGCCTAGGCAGCAAAGTGATTATACTCAATGGGAATAAAACATTTGACGTAAACATTTATTAGCAATTATTACATAACAACCAACCATTCCAACAACTGCGAGTTCTATCAAATTTTATTTTAATTGAACACTACAGGAAAAATAAAGAGATTGTGGGAATTGTAATAATTTGCAAATACAATATCCTCCTATATCATTATGAACAATCGGAGAAAAAATTATATGTTCAACTCGGCAGCAAAGTAGATTGACTGCCTTAGCTGAATTCCTAGCCTCGCTACGCTCGGCTATGAATTCAGCCTCGGCAGTCAATCTACTACTTTGCTGCCTAGTTAAACAAATAACTATTCTGTCAGAATACTACTGAACCAAGTCAAGTCAAGTTTGTTTACTGTTAAAAGTTCTGTATTGACGTGCTTTGAACCGATTATTTAGAGCTTTTGGCAGTTTATTACACATTATTTTTGTTGGCTTGTTGTATTCTGCAATGGATATTTCATCTGGATCAGGTGAAGAGTGGTCGCCATACGAAAGTACAGGTAAATAAAATGTTATTACAATATTTTACGTTGGGATTGCTATTAGGATTGTAAGATTGTTACGAACAGAAAGTTATATCTGTTTGTCTGCCTTTTTTGTCGTATTGAAATGATTTGTATGGGAAAATATTTTTTATAATTGAATTTGTTTCAAGTCGATGGAGCTTCCGGTGACATCATCGTACCTGCTTCAGACACTGATGACAGGAACATCATTCCTCACTCTGTCCATTCAGATGGGGAAAATGAAGAGATTTTCCGAGTAAGAAAGCGCCCGAGGAACTTTGAAAACTGGAAAATTAACAAGAGGAAGTTGAATCGTAACAGCGGTAAAGAGTACACATCACGCAGTAATAAGATAATGGATGCAAAGATATTTCCCTCTGGATATGCCCCAGAAAGTGCCCTGAAAAGTTCCCTTCTGAAGATACATTGAAATATTTTTTTAATTCATTTTGGAAACTGGCAGATTACTCAAAACAAAACTGTTTTTTGTGGGGCTTAGTTAAGGCAATAGCTATCAGTAGGCGTTGGACGAGAAACGGATCAAGAGAAGGCCAGATAAGTGTATCAGTACGTTATTCCAGATGAACATAATAATCAGCTGAGGGTTTCTAAGACCTACTTTCTTGCCATTTTACAAATAAGTTGGGGAAGATTATACAGATGTTTGAATAAAACTGAAGTTGCTGCTGTTATTGACGCAAGGCGAAAAGCATCGTCGCGTAAAATTGACGACTAAGATGTTGTTGAGCACATAAAGTCATTTCCCTGCTACCCAAGCCATTACACAAGAAGGACAATGATAACAAATGATACGTAAGTCCAGATTTGAATATAAAAAAATGTATGATTTATACAAACAGAAATGTGAAAGTGAGAACAAAAATCCTGTGAAAGAATTTATTACCAAGTCTTCAGCCATAAATTTAACTTGCACTTTAAACCTTCAAAAGACACTTGCAGTAACTGTGACAAGTTATTTCACATAATCAGCTGAAACTGATGAGAAAAAGACAGCCGACTTAAAGGCAGAAAGAGAATTGCACTCAAGGCGAGCAGAACAAGCGCGCGCAGAACAGAAAAAAGATGCCGCGGCAGCCTCGCAGGATAAATATGTTTGCACATTCGATCTTCAAAAGGCATTGCCTTTCCCCAAACTCACAACTTCAATAGCCTACTATAAGCGAAATCTTTATGTCTACAACTTTGGTATTCATTGTTTTAATAACAACACTGCCTATATGCACATCTGGGATGAGACTACTGGTGGAAGGGGTTCTGAAGATCTAGTTTCATGCCTTAGGAAACATTTGTATGAACATGCCAGGACATTCAAACACGTTGTTATGTTTTCTGACTCATGCACGGGGCAAAACAGGAATATAAAATCTAGCCTAACTCTGCTGAAACTTGTTCAAGATCCTCTATTGGATGTGGGAACAATCGGCATGAAATGTATGATACCAGGCCACTCATTCCTTCCCAACGATACTGACTTCGGTATAATAGAGAGAGCAAGCAAGAAACATGGGACCATTAATGTGCCTGGTGACTGGTACAATATCATTAAAACAGCAAAAGTGAAAAAGCCTCAGTTTGAAGTTGTAAAAATACAACGAGAAGAGTTTTTGTGCACAAAACCCCTCAAAGATTCGATGAAGGTAGAAAAATCAGTTGGCTTAAGATACGGTGGTTGAGGTTTAAAAAAGGAACACCCTTCTAAATAAAAATAAATGAATCCTTCAGTGAAATTTCGAAGTTCCGAACTTTGGACATCTCGAAAAAGACCAGTAAAACATGTAGGCCAGGAAGACCCGTGGAAGTGTAAACCTTGTTGACTGTACAGCAGGGTCAGCTTTACCCAACCAGAAGACCAGTGACTTTCAAAAAAAAGGAAGATATGTTGTCTTACATACCCCCTATTGATCATGGATACTTCAGAATCCTTCCAGGGCCTCAGACAACTCGTCAAACCCAGGAGTTGGTTCATTATATTCCTAAAATTCTTCAGAATACATTTGAACCAAGTCCACTATTTTGAATTTTTTGGGGTAATAACATGAAATTTGGCCAATAAACCTATTTAAATGTTTAAGTTACTAAAAAATATTAACAGATAATTTTGTTCTGAAGCTTCAACATTCAACTTCTGTAGCTCAAAAGTAGCTACAGTGGACTTGGTTCACTTGTATTCTGAACCCTCCATATATAAAGATATAACTAAATAAGATCACCAAGGTGCGATTTAGTGCCTTCCTATTCATAAAAGAGAACATACGACTCTACACTCACGAGGGAATCAGATGGGGACACACGTAAATCATCATACTCATGCCATGTGTCAGCATACGGATGTCTACAGCAAGCAGTGTAGTATTCGCTATAGGGAGTCCCCCTATGATTATACGAAGTACAGATACTGTTTTTTGTTAAAATTGTTGTTATATCCGTCAACCGGTTGCACCCCTACGTGCAACCCTCAAAAGTCAGAGACTTGTGCGAGCTAGGGGAAGACGTAGCCCTTACCTTTTAATACGTGTGATGCCATGCACGAGACCGGTGGCAATGCTCAACCCGCACACCACCGCGGCCCATGAGATAAGCGGCTACGTTGTCTGAAGCATAATTACTCAAGTCCTAACCCTTCAAAAGAATATCAATAGTGACATTTAACTTTCCTCTGAACCTATCTGTCGGAGAGAAATGTGAGGAGCATTACCATTATTATTATTATTCATTATTAGTCACAGATAAGGATACTCATAGGTTATCTAAGTAGGAAAGATGAGTTAGTTGTATTAAAACCTTTGTGTAGTGCAGTTCGGAATCGAAAATATATTGTGTTTGAAAAGAAAAGTGTTTGTTTGCTGCTAAGTCTATCTCACGTCCTGACAGAAACCTTTTAAATGGATTACTAGAATATGGGGGAAGTTGTGAATTGATAGGGATTTCGTGCATTTCCTCCTCTCATTGCACTTCGCACATGTAGGCTTCGCAACTCCATCCAAAGTTTCTTGCATTGTGAATGAATCAAAACAATGAGATGAAGCATTATAAATGCAAGAGCAGACATTTCACCTTTTCGAGTAAAATGAGTCGACTATGTATTTTTCAAGTAGAGTTTATTAGGAATACGAATTTCTGACGTCCAGGAGCATAAACAGTAAATTGAGTCCGTTATTGACGTCTCAAATTTAGCCTTGATGCAAAAGTAGACATATGCACATACAAGTCAGATGCAAAAACAGACATTTGTCTGTAGACGAATCAGGTTGCACTTCGATCAGTGGCGCACCCCCGGGGGCCCCGGGGCACAGGCACCCCCCGAACTCCTACAGACAAACCACTCTTTCTCTCACAGTTTGTAATCGAATTGAAAATAAATATTCTGCCGTGAAATCTTCTCTTCTAAGTACACATTTTTGGGATGTACTGTACATGTCTTAACTTCGCCGTCATGCAGTTTACGACTGCGATACCTCGCTAGGGAATGAAGCATTATTACGTCATCTGCTACATTATGAACAGTATATCAGTGTCAGTGATGAGTGTTGGTTGAGCACATCCGATTTTGCTTCTGAATTATTGTTGTTGGGCGTCGCATTGTTTTTAAGATCTCGGTGCTTTGAAGGTAAAAGCCATAAACAATGTGAGTAGACTATTTAATGGATCATATTTTCTATGTTCATTGACTGAATTATTTTTTCTAGACATTAATCAAAAATCACAATGAATGGAAAACGGAAGTCTCAAACTCTTTTGGATTTTTTTCAAAAGAAAAAGACAGACAAACGAGGATACTTCAGATGAAGGTGGAAATTTTGATGCTATGAGTGATTCTTAGCCATCAACTTTTAGGGTGGATGTTACTACTGTTGTAGACCAATCTGATATTTCTTTCTCCAGAAAAAAAAACAAACATGATACTGCAGGGGTTATCGTCACCACAAAAAAAAATGAGTTTCCAAGTACAACTTTCGGCAATAAATCTAGGAAATTCCAATATGATTGGCTCGAAAATTATCAAATCAGAAGACGGTGCTTACTATAAATCTAATAATGAAATATGGTGGATTACGTAATCCAATCTTCCGCAATAAAACCTATACAATAGGTAAAGTCGTCGGCAAGTATTCAACAAAAAACAACTACTGCCTCCTACGACCATTGAATTATATTTGTTTAATACTTGTCAAAGTTTTCTACAAGAACCACTTTGCAATGCATTTCAAATATCAAAGCTGAAATTATTTTTCGATTTAATTGGGGGAACACCTCCGTACCGGTTTCATGGTCATTGCCAATCATCAGCGAAGGCTAGTTCGACCCAATTGAATCGAAAAATTCTTTCATCCTAATTGGAAATCCCTGAGACAAACACTGAGGTATGAATTCAGCGCCATCTCTGGGTTCCAGTTTAAAATGCACTCCGACTACGTGTCGACTTCAATATGAAGCCAGAAACATCATGAAAGAGGGGCGACACCACTTGACGGAAGACCATAAAACTAATAATGAAATATGGTGGATTACGTAATCCAATCTTCCGCAATAAAACCTATACAATAGGTAAAGTCGTCGGCAAGTATTCAACAAAAAACAACTACTGCTCCCTACGACCATTGAATTATATTTGTTTAATACTTGGCAAAGTTTTCTACAAGAACCAATTTGCAATGCATTTCAAATATCTAAGCTGAAATTATTTTTCGATTTAATTGCGGGAACACCGACGTACCGGTTTCATGGTCATTGCCATGAAAAAATGTCACTCCTGAAAAATCCAAATTTGTCACACATCTCATGGAAGCACTGCCGTAACATCCGTAATTATCGAGGTAAAATTATGAAACTCGCATAACTGATTAAAATGATGAAAATGCATCTACCGGCTGAATGGTGTTGGCCTAAGTGATATACACTGCCCGCCATTCGCGATGAAACAACCCATTTTTACGGTAAATCATACTAGGGGGCAAAATAGGCTAAAAATTATTTCAGATTCGTGATCAGGACCCCCAAATTACTACAGATACACCTTTTTCATGGAAAAAATTCACTCCTGAAAAATTCAAATTTGTCTCATTTCTCATGGAAGCACCCCCGTAACTTCCGATATTATCGAGGTGAAATTATGAAACTCGCAGGACTGATGAAAATGCTGGAAATGCATATCGGGTCAATGGTGTTGCCCTAAGTGATATACACTGCCCGCCATTCGCGATGGAACAACCCATTTTTACGGTAAGTCATACTAGGGGGAAAAATAGGCTAAAAATTATTTCAGATTCGTGATCAGGACCCCCAAATTACTACAGATACACCTTTTTCCTAGAAAAAATTCACTCCTGAAAAATTCAAATTTGTCTCAATTCTCATGGAAGCACCCCCGTAACTTCCGATATTATCAAGGTAAAATTATGAAACTTGCAGAACTGATGAAAATGCTGGAAATGCATCTACTGGCTCAATGGTGTTGGCCTAAGTGATATACACTACCTGCCATTCGCGATGGAACAACTAATTTTTACGGTAAATTATTCTAGGGGGCAAAATAGGCTGAAAATTCATTCAGATTCGTGATCAGGACCCCCAAATTATTATAAATACACCTTTTTTCTGAAAAAATTTCACTCCTGAAAAATTCAAATGTGTCTCACTTTTCATGGAAGCGCCCCTGTATCTTCCGTAATTGTTGACGTAGAATTGTGGAATTAGCGGAATTCAAGGATATACCAAAATCACGTTTCACCTGAACCAACACTTACAATAAAATCTGAGCATAAGCTTATGGGCTCTCAGTTAAGAAATAAATCAATTCAACCAACGGAAATATTCACTGAAAATGTTATATCGGTACAAAATCACATTTTATAACCTCTCACTATTTATTCACTATAATAAATCATTGCCATCCTCTTTCGCGAATTCAAATTCTTATATTCAATAACAATCGAGGGATGTCCGGACTTTGCCGTGGGAAACAAATGAGGATTGATATTAAACTACAATATTGTTGATAGAAAGTATTAAATCCATTCTTACTTACTAGTGTTATTTCTGTTATTGTTCCTGTTGCTTTTGTTGTTGCTGTTGTTTTTGTTGTTCCTGTTGATCCTATTGATTCTGTTGTTTGCGTGTTCCTGTAAGTTTCTTTTCTATTGATTTTTAAATCGATATAGTATAAAACATGTCCCGACGAACTATACAAGAGAAATCATGAAAGATGGGCGACACTACTTGACGGAAGATCATAAAACTAATAATGAATTATGGTGGATTACGAAAATTTAAATAATACTGATGATTGGAGAAGGTGCGAGGTCTTATCGCGAAGCAGCTTCTGAATTTAATCGAAGACACACACCTACTTGATACTCCTGTACATTCTGGAACAGTTTCCAAAATTTACAACCAGTTCAAGGGAACCGGACAAGTAATGAAAGTGAGGAATATATCGAGCATATCGAGCTGATCCCCATATAAGTTTGAAAAATGTGTCACTCCAACTCAATATACTTAGGCCGGAGTAAAATTTGGAGAGGATTTCTTCACACTTTATTGTATTTATTTATTATCTGTATGAAAGGAATTTCTTGAAAAATATTTTATTCAGTGATGAGGCGACTTTCACCACTAACAGTGTGGTATCTTCTCAGAATTTGAGATATTGGGCAGACCAGAATCCACACTGGGTGGTGAATTGTCGAAATCCAATATCCCTAAAAGTAAATGTGTGGTGTGAGATACTAAATGAAAGATTAAAAGGACCTTTTTTTATTGAACGAAATCTGAATGGAGAATTATTCGTTCATTTTCTGGAGAATGAGTTCTCTGACTTCCTGGAAGAATTGCCTCTGAATGTATGGAATAAATTAATATTTCAGTTGGACGGTTCACCCGTTTCACAATTATAGGACAAGCAGGGAATGGCTCAGAAACCTACCTAGGAAGTGGATTGGACCTAATAGTCCTTTCGTGATGTGGTCCCCACGTTCCCCTGATGAAACCCCCCTAGACTTTCATTTATGGGGAACGTTAAAAAATAAAATGTATAGGAATACTAATCCTGAAGATCTCCGTGCTGGAATAGTCGAGGCGTGCCAGGAAGTTACACCTGGGGAACTAAAAAAAAGTGGTTGTAAATAACAAAAATCGAATAGAAAAATGTATTCTCTTCGAGGGAAGCCTCAAAGAAGGAAGAATTATTTGAATTTTGTGAATTCAAATCAATACAGAATTTTTAGTTTCTTTATATCCTTTCTTCGTCATTGTTGAAATTAGTGGTACTTTACATGGGAAACATGAGAACTGTCTTCAATTATTTGCAGTTAGGTATACTTTATATTGAATTTTTCTCAACCCTGAAACTTCAGTATGTTGAATTGACTTTGAATGGTGCAATTGAATTTTCTCAACTTTATAAAATTGTATCATTTTTGTAGTTATGTTCTAATTTCATTGCGTGACTACCAAGGATCAACATTATCATCAATTATTTTCCTGAATAATCAAGTAGACAAATTTTCAATAAAAATCACATATTTCAAAAATTAGTGATTATAGAAAAAATAAATGACAAGTGAAACACACAAATATGAACAATATCTTGTTCCTAATTAAATATTTCAAAATAATTTCGAAACATGAATGAACAATGGAAAATAGTCAATCGTTAACCCGAATAACTTTTCAAGTTAATTCATGTTAATATAGGAAACGTCAAGTTATAATTAAATTCAATTTTAATAGAAAAATTGAGATTTCTGATTGGTGTAGAATTATATTTCAAAGTTTGTTGTCGGCAGTTCCATCGCGAATAGCGGGCAGTGTATATCACTTAGGCCAACACCATTGTGCCGGTAGATGCATTTAAAGCATTTTCATCAGTCCTGCGAGTTTCATAATTTCATCCCGATAATTACGGGAGTTACGGGGGTGCTTCCATGAAAAGTGAGACAAATTTGAATTTTTTGGGAGTGAAATTTTTTCAGGAAAAAGGTGTATCTGTAGTAATTTGGGTGTCCTGATCACGAATTTGAAAGAATTTTCAGCCTGTTTTGCACCCTAGTATGATTTACCGTAAAAATGGGGTTTTCCATCGCGAATGGCGGGCAGTGTATATCACTCAGGCCAACACCATTAAGCCGGTAGATGCAATTACAGCATTTTCATCAGTCCAGCGAGTTTCATAATTTTACCCCGATGATTACGGAAGTTACGGGGGTGCTTCCATGAAAAGCGAGACAAATTTGAATTTTTGGGGAGTGAAATTTTTTCAGGAAAAATGTGTATCTGTAATAATTTGGGGGTCTTGATCAGGAATCCGAAAGAATTTGCAGCCTATTTTGCCCCCTAGAATGATTTACCGTAAAAATGGGTTGTTCCATCGCGAATAGCGGGCAGCGTATATCACTTAGGCCAACACCATTGAGCCGGTAGATGCATTTTCAGCATTTTCATCAGTCCTGCGAGTTCCATAATTTTATCTTGATAATTACGGAAGTTACGGGGGTGCTTCCATGAAAAGTGAGTCACACTGTATAACAAGTTTCAATTGATTCCATGTTCAATAATGGACAATCTGTCGAATATCGCCTGGTGATCGAACGAACAGTCTCCATGTGTCAACAGTGAGGAAATAGGTTCTCAAATATAAAATGCTAGAATGTGTTACAAAAAAATATTTTACTTCAGGTCGTAGAAAGAGTAAAGTGTACAACATCATGTGAAGTCAAGGTTTACGCACTAATTTGGTTTGCAATACTCACGTACGACTCTTGCTGCAAACTCCTTACTCATGCATAAACTTTGACTTCATTCACTTGTTACACAATAGGTATGTACTATTTTTGACAGTTTGATAGTCAACGAGTTCATGAGGGGGCATATTTTTAAACAACCCCATTTCTTTTGTGAAAAAATATTCTTCAAAATTTGGGGGACACTTACCCCGTTCCCAACCCATAAATTTGGAGGCTGGAAGTGCCACCAGGCTATTCCAGGAATGTCCATTAGCTAAAAGGTGTTTTCTCAAGATTTTCCATGAACATCCCATGAAGGATCTTACGCACTGCCACAGGGATACCTAAGGACTAGTCCAATGTCGTTCTAACCGCCGTCGGGTAAGGACACACTATCGTGAGCGGTCGCTAGAGAGTAGGAGACAATCAATATCAGCGAGCAGTGCGAATATAACCCGTATTGGAAGTGCCATCGAAAGTCAATAAGTGTTAGTGATATTTTCAACGCAACATCTCGTCGCTCCTTCATGAGCAGTGGCTCAGAGGAAGGGAAATCACTGAGCAACCCCCTAGGCCGCGCCAGGGCACCACCAGCTACAAGCCGACTTCTTGACTGGCCACGCACCCCGGGATATGGCACCCCGGCCACTTCAGCTACGTCTGGCAGCGAAACGGATAAGAGAACGCCGATGAAAATGAAACAGCAACTCTCCAAGGCCCCGAAGACAAAGCTCATCCTGCAGAACGCTGAGTGCAGAGTGCAAATTGTGAAAGTGACACTACTCCCCGCCATGAAATAGACACAGAAAATTCCGCGGCGAACGCGAAAAACACAAGTGACAATGTGAATAGCGTGACTTGTGAAAACAACCCCCAGGAGTCCACCACCTCTTCGTCGGGCAGCCCGCCCGACAAGAAGATCAAGGGCACAGAGCTCTCCCTGGAAATGGAGTTTCCGCCAACTCTGTTCCCGCCCATAGTTCACCTCGCGCCAATACATTGCACACGGCCATTACAGCCACGTCCACTATAAATACAGTTCCTCAACCCACAATTCCTCAGTTCTCTCGAAGGAGTAGGCAGATTGAGACCTTAGAGAGAACCAGTGACGAGACATGGGGAGTAGGCAGATTGAGACCCCGACGTCAAGTCACAAAAGTGTCCAACCGCATAATAAAAATGTTCAAAGACTTTCCACAAATCAAAATAGCCAAGCGTAATGATACAAAACTTTCTAACTTGTTCTCCAAAATCAAAGACAAAACACCAACTCCACTCCTTAGCAATGTAATTTATGAACTACCATGCCAAGGTTGTGAAGGTAGTTATGTCGGACAGACCTCACAGTGGTTAAAACAACGGCTAGCTTTGCACAAGAGTGATGCCCAATTGGGAAAAAACTCCTGTGCAGCAGTCGACCACACCCAGAAAACAGGCCACCGGTTTGATTATTCAAATCCAAAAATTCTAGACAAAGTCAGCAATCAAAAAAACAGGTTATTCCTTGAGATGGTCCATATCAACAAAAATCCTAACACAGTTAACTACAAAACCGATACAGGACAACTTAGTAGTATATATTGTAATATTTTAAATTCCATTCAACGTTGTGTGTAGTTTGACAGTTGGTGCCAATGGAATACCTACACTAATTAACACCATTGTATTTAAACGAATCCTTATTCAAACCATAGTAACACTCCAGTCAGGTAAATTAAGCGATTAGTCTGCAGCGGAGAATAACAATTGTCCTCCCAAATGTTCCATAGGTTAGAACTAACTCTGTGAATTTTGTAAGTTATCATGTTATTTTTATGTAGTCCTTCAACAACTTATATTCCTTTTTAATTGTAGCTCTTCCTGAAGAAGTCAATAAAGGTTGACGAAATATTGAAGATTTAAATCGAATGAGTTTCATTGTTCAACAGACCGCTACCCGAGAATTCCTACTTATATATATATATATATATATATATATATATATATATAAAGTGCGTATCCAATTTTCCATTTCATATACAGTGTGAATGATCATAAATATATTGTATGAATATTTGAGTGAAGTATGTCGCTCTTTCGCAGATGTCTCACATTGACGAAATTAACATGGTTGGTTTGGCCTGCAGGAAGGAGTTGAAGAAGTTGGCCGAGCTACTGTTGGACGAGCCCCAATTGATATTAGACGCGGAGGTGAAAACGACTAGATTCGGAGAGGCAATCCTCATCGAGTTGGCAGATTTCAAAGTATTCCTGCCAAACAGAGCCACCGCTGCCTTCAAGAGCAACTTGAAGAAATTGACAATCTCAGCACGTACTCATCTACAGGGGCAAACACAATTCCAGCCTGCATCAGCACCCGCAGCACCTGTTCGAGATAGCCAAGGCGTAGTGTTCCTTTTCCACGCACACTAAGTGAGTTTTCTCGATTTTTCATTCATTTTTCGCATATTTTTTTTGTGTTGTGTATTTTTTTAATAAAGATGAATTCTGATGCTATTGCCAATTTAGCCGCTGATATGATCAAAACTTTGAGGAAGGTGGGAAGAATTTTGTTAGAAAAATTCACCGCCGATGAACAAAAATCATGGCTGGCACATTGCAAAAAAACTGCTCGTCTTTTGACTAGTGGGACTCTACGCAGACTCCAAGCTTTGGCGGGCTATTTGAAAGTTGTTCGTAATTCCATAAAAAATTTGGGAGCTCGTCATGTGGGCGAAGGGGTTAAATCAAAATTATCGTCACGAGTCAGGTGGGAGGATTTGAGGTCTGTATTCGCTTCTCGTTTGCGTACAGGTATAATCATAATTTTGGTCCACAAAGATATTGGGCCATTTTCCGAGATGCTTATACCTTATTCAAACGACGAGTACAAAATTTATTGAAAAAACAGGATATGATTAAAGTTAATGCGATATTTTGCGGGGAATTTGTCAAAACGAGGAACATAAAACTGAATATAAATATTTCAACACCAAAAACGCTGTGATTGATAGGGGTACTGATTTGAAAGGGTGGTTCCTTGAAAACGTTGTAGATCAGGTGCAAACCAAATTATCCGAATTCGCCGAAAAAGAGAGCGGCTGGAGTCTCCAAAAAATCGTCAGTTTGGAAATAAATACCAACAAATCCGGCATCGGCAACGGTTCGTCTTACATCGAGTTGCCAAAATCCATTGCCAAAAAAAGAGCTTGCATCAACATAAAAAATTATGATGATGCATGTTTTGCTTGGGCCATAGTTTCGGCATTGTATCCGACACAAATTAATATAGATAGAACGTCATTTATCCCCACTATTCAAGTATTTTAAATTTGACAGGTATCGAATTTCCGCATTGAGACAAATTGCCAAATTCGAGAAATTAAACAACATTTCTGTTAATGTGTACACTTTGGAATTAATCCAGCCTAAGCCGGATAAAGAGGCATTTTTCGTTACAGTTCCGAGTCGACTCACTAAACAAAAATTAGATCGACACGTCAATTTACTCCTAATTCAAAATGAATATCACCCAAAATTGAACGATTATGAAGCGGTACTAGCTATAGACGACGAAAGTGATATACGCTATCATTTTTGTTGGATTAAGGATTTATCTCGGCTAATCAATACACAACTTGGTGAGGATAAGTATAAAAAATACATTTGCGACAGGTGTTTGAATTATTTCAGAATTGAAGAAAAATTGGACAGTCATACGGTTGATTGCCAAAAAACAAACACATGTAAAATTTCGTTCCCCCACTACGATCACGTGGAATTTCGGGACTTTGTACATAAAAAAAGGTACCCTTTGTAATATATGCGGATTTCGAGTCGATTCTGGAACCGTTCGAAGATGCCGGGTGCACTTCTCAAACGGATAAGTACCAAAAACATATTCCGTTCAGTGCCGGATTTTATTTCAAGTTTGCGTTCGACGACACTTTGTCATTTAACGATAGCCATCGAGGTTTAGAATCGATGGATTGGTTTGCGCAGCGAATGGGGGACATAGCCAAAATTATCGAAGCCAAAACTTTGGATATAGTCCCCATGACCACATCACCTGATGTGGTGAACACGCCGTGTTGCCACATCTGCGAAAAAACATTGAAATCTGTCGACAAAATTGTTAAAGACCATAATCACTACACTGGTGCCTTTCGCGGATATACGCATGCGCAGTGCAACTTGTCATACAAAAAGTCTTTTGTGGTGCCGATCGTTTTCCATAATTTATCCGGATACGACAGCCATTTTGTTATTCGAGATATAGCAAAGAGGGGGCGAGTCAGTTTGTACCCTGTAAACAAAGAAAAATACATATCTTTCACCCAGTATGACGACAATACAGACATCAAGTTCAGATTCATCGATTCGTTCCGTTTTATGGGCATGAGTTTGGACCCTTTGGTTTAGACTTTGACAGTGCACGATTTGAAAATATCCAAACGCGAATTTGCACATGTGACAGCCTCGCAGTACGAATTAATCACGCGAAAGTCCGTATTCCCATACGATTTCGTCGATTCGATGGAAGAGTTGGAAGTTGAATGTTTGCCGGTGCTTCATCATTCCTACAACAAGTTGAACGATTGTCACATTAGCAAGGCAGAATACGAACATGCGCAGGACGTGTGGCAAACGTTCAACTTGAAAACACTGGGCGAGTACTCCGACTTGTACATGAAAACGGACATATTGCTCTTGGCTGATATTTTCGAGAATTTTCGAAATATCGGTCACGAGACTTATGGCCTGGACCCCGCGTGGAATTACACCCTACCCGGCTATACGTGGTCGTGCATATTGAAGTACACCCAGTGTAAGTTGCAGATTTTGAAGGACGTCGACATGCTCATGTAAATCGAGCGAGGAATTCGCGGAGGCATCAGTCAGTGCTGCAACAGGCGCTCTACGGCAAATAATAAATACATGGGTGACAGGTATGACGTCACTCAGCCCTCCACTTATTTGCTATATCTCGATGTAAATAATTTATATGGGTGGGCCATGATGGAATATCTTCCGTACGGGGGATTCAAATGGCTCGAGAATGCTGCCGATTTGAATGTGCTCGAGGTGTCAAGACATTTCGCCAATTGGCTATATTCTCGAAGTCGATTTGGAGTACCCCGAACACTTACATGACAAACACAAAGATTTTCCATTGTGCGCCGAACACCGTACTCCGCCAGGCTCAAAATTACCCAAATTAATGACCACCCTGTACAACAAGGAAAACTATGTTGTACACTACAGGATATTGAAACAAGCACTGACGAACGGACTTAGAAAAATTCACAGAGTTCTGCAATTCGACCAATCAGCCTGGCTCAAACCATACATTGTATTGAATACGAAATTACACGCAGAAGCAAAAACCACTTTCGGCAAAAATAACTACAAATTAGCCAATAACGCAGTATTCGGGAAAACGATGCAGAACATACGAAAACATCGTATAATGAAAATGGTCTCAAAATAGGAGGGGCGATATGGCGCGAAAAATTTAATTTCCAGCCCGAATTTCAAAAATCGCACTATTTTCGATGAGGACCTCGTCGCTATCGAGATGGCAAAGACGGATCTGTTGTTTAATAAGCCTGTATACATCGGAATGGCCATACTTGACATTTCCAAGGTGTGCGTGTATGATTTCCATCACGGCTTCATGATGAAAAAATACACGAGCGATCAATGCAAGTTGATGTACACGGATACTGATTCGCTGATTTATGAGATCAAATCCAATGACATTTATCAAAATTTATTGAAATTAGACATTGAAAAATTCGATACAAATGATTACCCCACCAACAACCCTTATGGTATTCCCCTTGCAAACAAAAAAGTCCCCGGTTTGATGAAAGACGAAGCGAATGGCCAAATAGACCGGAAAAGTGTGACGTGACAATTAGGTTGGTACTCCTGATTTGTTTCCAAACAAATTTCGTTTACATATAAAAGTCCATAAGGAAATTTTCAAACTCCAGTATCTAAAGTGTTTTCTAGAGTTAACGAATATTGATATAATATTTGGGAAGAACGGGGTGTTAATTATTATATGAAAAATAGAAACAGGTGAGAATAGTTATAAAATTTAAATGAAAACTTGTAGAAACTAATTGAGGTTATGTAATTTCAGTGTTTTTCGGTGGATTTCTCTAATTTATCAAGTTGTCAGCTATTATGCATTATTTCAAGGAGGAGGAAAAACTGATATCTAGGGGAGAAAATGCAGTGGAATCAGGCCATGTCGAAAATACGATATTCGATTCTGAAATTGAGATTTTGAAGGGGTTTGTTCATGCCAGTATGCGTGATAAATCGTATAAAGTACAGGTAAGGTAATAAGATATATTAAATAAAAACACTTGTAATATTGGAAACACTCTTTTTAGATTAAATTTAATTCCGAGTGGGTGATTGAAGATGCAGAGTGTACATGGCAGCTTTAGCGATATTTGGACACTATAATGTGTCTGCAACAGACAAGGCTTGCACTGTACTGGTATAGTAAATAATGTAGAATAAATCGAAATAAATCGAATAAATTGAATAACAAACAATATTCTAATTGGAACACAGAATACGTGCCAGGACCTTCGATGTATGTCGATCTTATGTTATTTAATATTATAAACAATCATGTAATTAGATCTAGGACAAATATAGTGGACTAGGTTAGGTCTCATAAGCATGTACCGAGGATGGCCAGATCATGTTGATTAGTCTGAATAGATAGAGCTTTTTTACGAAGTCGTTTCATTTCCACTTCTCATAAATGAACCTGAAGTGAGTTTATTACATGGCGATCCTGCCAGTCCTACCACGTACGTTATTAAATGGTAGATACTGAGAAATAGAGATGAGGAAAAATTGACATCTTCCAAAATGGGTTCCACGGAGAGTAAAGAAGAAGTAATCATAAGCCAAGCCGGAAACAGTGGTGGAGTTTCAGCTAGTAATGGTTTCTCCGTTTCTTAAGTGCTAGGCATAGTGGCATTCGTCTGTTTCGTTTTGGCACTTGGCGCATTTCTAATAAAGAGGTGCCAGAAATCATTGGAAAAGAAGATAAGAAAAGAGATAACAAAGAGTCAGGAGTTGGTATAGTCGTAAGGAGTAAGAAGAAAACGAATTTACATGCGTGTTTCACGCATTCCAAAGTGAAAACCAAGAACACGTAGACTTGGAAATGGATGATATATATTATGGAAAGACATTTTAAGGTCGTATTTATTTAGTATAAGTTTTGTGTATCTATATATCGATTTATTTTTACAGTTATCATAGCAAATGAGCATCATAGACTTATTTAGATACTCGTTTGAAGAGCTTAAAGTTTTTAATAGAAATTTAAATAAAGACAGCAAAGAGAGGCGAGTTGATCTAAAAGCTATAAATCGCAAGTTTGAAGAATTAAATAGGATAGAATTAGATTTAAATGAAGCGAAAATTAAGTTCAATACAGGCACTAAAGATACAGAGATAATTCAAAAAGTTAAGTTATATGTTGAATCTTCAAACAAATTATTAATTGATATTCGAAATACATTAGAGACTAGATTATACAATATTAAAAAAATTACTAATAATTTTACAATAATGGGTAAAGAATTTGATCTCAGAATAGCGTCAGGCTTACTGCCTATAACCAACAATTCTGAGGAATCTGTAAAACAGTTAATTGATGCCATTGAATTATACCTTCTAGACCTTCTAGACCGTCAAATAGTGATTTAATTAAAGACATCAAAAAACACTTGTTGACAAAACATTCGGCCGCAAGTTTATCAGTTGAATTACATAACGCAAAACAAAAACATAAATCGGTGAACGAATTTGGTAAATCAATCGAGGAATTACTAGTCGATTTGACAATTGCACAATCTGATGGAAATGTCGAGGCAATGAAAATTCTTAAAGTTACAAACGAAAAACTGGCAATTAATGCTTTCGCTAATGGCCTGCGAAGTCACGATTTGAAAACTGTTATAAAAGCTAGAAACTACAACGCATTGAAAGATGCTATAACAGGAGCTGCAGATGAAGAAAGTACGGGAGGTGCAACCTCTTCTTCGCAAGTATTTCACATGCGAGGAAACTCGAAATTCAATAATTTGAACCGTACAATGAATCGAGGATTTCAACAGAATAATCGTGAAATACTAAATTTCAGTACCAGGCAATTCGACAACTCACAAGCTAACAATATCAGAGGAAGTAGTTTTAATAATAAAAATAATTTTAGGGGTCGAAACCGGGGACATTTTCGCGGAAATTTTAGAGGGCGTTGGAATAATAATAACCATCAAACTTTCAGTCCATCTCGAAGAGGGTTTTTTATGGAAAACTCTCAGGATGCTGATTTAAACAACCCTTCCCCACGAGCTAATCAGTTTTATCGTGCAAGTCAGTAAGAATGTAGGTGATTGTAGAGTTTTAAGTATGAATGGTCTTAATTACGTATGTATGAAAAACGGAAAGGGTGAGTTGAAATTTTTATTAGATACGGGTGCTTCGGTAAGTGTAATTTTCAAATCATGTATAAATAAACATCAGTTTGTTGATACGACAAATAGAATCAAAATAAACGGCAAAGGTGGCTTTGTTTTTACGCAAGGCTCGGCTAATATTACATTGGAACTACCTGATGTTGAGATAGGTCACGAATTCCATGTGGTGAATGACTTTGGTAGTGATATGAATGGTGTTATTGGATCAGATTTCTTCGTTAAACATTCTGCAATATTAAATTACGAATTATGCACATTTTCCTTAAATATAAACAATCGGAAACTGTCGATTCCACTGCAATCCAAGTATGAAAATTATATAACGATTCCACCAAGGTGCGAAATTATTAAATATTTCCAAGTACAATACTCAGATGATTGTATTATCATACCAGAAGAAATTTCCGAAGGAGTTTATACCGCGGGAATTATCGCAAAACCTCATAACTATGTTATACCTGTTAAAATTCTGAACATTACTGATAAAGAGATAAAGTTGAAGAATTTTAGACCCAAAACTGAAGACATTTTAGAATTTGATGTTCATACTTTTGGAAACACACACTTTTCAGTTGAGCGTATAGATAAGTTACTTAATTCCATAAATACCAAAGGCCTTAATAACGAGGAATAAATATCTATTGATAACATTTGTGCAAAATATGCAGACGTGTTTCGTTTTGAAAATGACCCACTGACAGTAACAAATGTCTGTAAACAGACCATACATTTTAAAAACGAGGTAATTCCGGTATACGTGAAACCATACCGGTTACCGCATTCGCAGAAAGCTGAAATAAATAAACAAATTGACAACATGCTCTCAGAAGGAATTATAGAGGAAACGAGGTCTGAATGGTCGGCACCGTTGTTAGTGGTACCGAAAAAAGCAGACAGTAAGGGTAATAAGCAATGGAGGATAGTTATCGATTACCGTCTGTTGAACAAACGCATTGAGGATGACAAATTTCCATTACCTTGCATAGACGAAATTTTAGATTCGCTCTCTGGAGCGATGTACTTCTCACATCTTGACTTATATCAGGGCTATTATCAAGTTGAATTAGATGCAGCATCTAGAACTTACACAAGTTTCACAACCGATAGAGGTATCAAATGACGAGATTACTGTTGGGGTTGAAGCTCAGTCCAGGTGCTTTCTCTCGAGCAATGACCATAGCAATGTCAGGGTTCAATTATGAAAGATGTTTCATTTATTTGGACGATTTGATAGTATTCGGGAATAATTTGGAGAGTCATAATCGAAATTTGATAAAAATTTTGCAACGCTTGAGACAGGTCAATTTGAAATTAAATCCGTACAAATGCGAATTTTTAAAAAAGAGATATTGTATCTGGGTCACGTGATCTCATCTGAAGGAATATCTCCAGACTTTCAAAAAATACGCGTCATACAGCAATTTCTAATTCCAAAAGATTCAAATGAAACTAAACGGTTTGTAGCATTTGAGAAATATTATAAGAAGTTCATTCACAACTTCGCGGATATTGCAGCACCACTTAACAGATTATCAAAAAAGGGTGTAGTCTTCGCTTGGAGCGAAGAATGTCAAAAAGCATTCGAAACGCTAAAACAAGCACTAATTCAACCACCAATTCTCGCATATCCTGATTTTTCAGAATCTAACGTTTTTATTTTTCGTACTGATGCCTCAAATTTGGCTATCGGATCAGTTCTGTCGAATTCAGATGATAAGACAGTTGCTTTCGCCAGCAGATCGCTGAATAAAGCTGAAGTCAACTATTGTGTGATAGAAAAAGAACTTCTCGCCATCTGTTGGAGTGGCCGCAAGTTCCGCCCCTATCTTTTCGGGAAAAGGTTCACTATTCTCACAGACCACAAACCATTACTATATCTTTTCGGTATGACGAATGCCTCAAGTATACTAACGAAATTTAGGCTGACACTAGAAGAATATGATTTTACAATAAGTTATGTCAAAGGAAAAGATAATATAACAGCTGATGCATCAAGTCGTAGAAAAATTGAATCTGACGAACTGAAAGGAATGTCAGGAAATTCTTGTCAAGTCATGAATGTCGTGACAAGGGCACAAACGAAGAATTCAAGCAACAATTCACGGGAAGATTCCAATATCTCTTTCGATAACAGGCCTGATCATCCTGGTGTCGTAGAATTATTGAAATCACCTAAAGAATTTGTACAATTGTATCCTTTGTCGAAAGTTGAGTTTCAAATAAAAAACCGTTTTAAGTGTATGAAAAAAGGGGAATATATTATATGATGAAAAGGCAAATACTATTTATATGAATCAGGATGAATCTCGACCAGTGACTGCATTCTGTGCATCGTTGAGAGACCTGAATGAAATTTGCCAAGAATATGGAATTCCAGAATTATTAATAATGAAAGAAGATAGATGCGCATCGTTATTGAAAAACATTTTGAAAGTTCCAAATGAAATTAGAAATGCAGGAATAAAAATAAATGTAATAAAAGCTCAACAGCACATAACTGGGAAGGAAACCCAACAATTGATTATGAACGATTACCACATGTTACCAACGGGAAGGCATGCTGGAATTAATCGCATGTAAAACAATATTAGGAAGCTCTACTTTTGGTCTGGGCTCCGAAAGGATATCGAAAATTTTGTAAAACGTTGCGATGACTGTCAGAGATATAAGTACTCTAGACCACATCAGCAACCAATGAAAATAACCACAACGGCTAACTCAGCGTTTCAGAAAGTTTTTCTTGATTTGGTGGGCCCCTTAGAACAAGACAGGGGAAATAACCGAAACATTCTGACGTTGCAATGTGAGTTAACGAAATTCGTCGAAGGATATCCATTAGAAAATAAAGAGGCTGTAACCGTCGCAAAAGCTTTCGCAGAAAATTTTATTTTGCGATTTGGTATCCCAGAACAAGTTTTGACAGATAGGGGTACTGAATTTCTAGCGTCGACATTCAAAGAGTCGTGCAAACTGCTCAAAATCGAACAGCTGAATTCAACGGCGTATCATCATGAAACCATTGGAGCACTGGAGAACACACATACAAATTTAGGTGCTTATTTACGCATACATGCATCAGAGCATCCAGACACCTGGAGCTCATGGATACCATATTGGTGTTTTGCATATAATAATACAGTTCATACGGAAACTCGTTATAGTCCATACGAATTGTTTTCGGGAAAATGAGTAGATTACCATCGAGCATTGCTACACAAATCGACCCAGTATATAATTTCGATGATTACCCAATTCAGTTAAAATTTCGATTGCAAACAGCTTGGAATGACGCGAGAAATAATTTAATGGTATCAAAGTCACTGCGAAAACAAAAAGTAGTTAGGAAAGTTAATCCTGTCAATGTTAGGATAGGTGATAAAATATTAGTAAGGAACACGTCTTCAAATAAATATGATCCTATATTCAAAGGTCCCTATTTTATAGTAGAAGATAAAGATCCAAATGTTGTAGTTAGAATAGATAATAAATTGGTAGAAATACATAAAAATAGGACCAAATTGTTTATTGAATGAAAGAAAAAATATGTATGTCCACATTTTTTTTTTCTCGTCACCGGGGTTGGTGTACTGGTATAGTAAATAATGTAGAACAATAACAAATTGAATAACAAAAAATATTCTAATTGGAACACAGAATACGTGCCATGTATGTATGTCGATCTTATGGTATTTATTATTATAAACAATCATGTAATTAGATCTAGGACAGATATAGTGGGCTAGGTTAGGTCTCATAAGCATGTACCGAGGATAGCCAGATCATGTTGATTAGTCTGAATAGATAGAGCTTTTTTACGAAGTCGTTTCATTCATAAATGAACCTGAAGTGAGTTTATTACAGCACTTGGAGTAGTAAAAAAGATTCACCATCAACGTCCGAAGTGAAAAGTATAACCCAATTGTATCCCCTAAAAGTACATAGGTCAACAGAGAGAGACTTGACTGCACAGGAAATCGAAGGATTCAGAAGTAAACTAAAAATATTTGATGGTGCAGTTGGATTTACATGGCTCTTATCAAGCGAATCTGAAGCAAGTACTGAGAGTCTTGTAGTTCGCATCGAGGATATAATATTCAATGAGACATACTTCATATCTATTGATAAATTGAAGTATTTCAGTGAAAATTTACAGATGTCTCATGATAAGATTCTGGAGGTGTCTAAACTAACAGTTGATCAAGCTCAAAATGAAAAATGGCTTGTTTGTAGAAATAATCGTCTCACAGCCAGCAGTAGTTTTGGGTGCTTGGAAGAGTAACCGTTTTCCTAAATCCTTATTTAAAAGATTGGCTGGTAGGTTGTTGGATCAAATAGTAATTAAAAATATAAAATTTAAACCATGTTTCAGGAGCTTACAATTTGGACCACATTAAATCTATTCAATGGGGACGAGAACATGAAGCAGAAGGTTTAGCAGCTGTAGAATGAGCTTTAGGAGTTACAGTTATCCGAACTGGGCTGTGGTTGCATTCATGTGGATTTTTAGGGGCAAGCCCAGATGGATTATTAGGAGAGGATGCTATTGTAGAGGTGAAATGCCCCTCAAGTATAGGTCTATGTCCATGGTGGAAGAAATAAAATTATCCACAGAATATATAATTTCTGCTGATGTTGATGGGAATATAATCCTGAATAAAAATCATGACTATTTCTTCCAAATACAAGGGCAGCTTGCTTTTACAAACAGAAAAATGTGTCACTTGGTTATTTGGACTCCCCAAGAAATTGTAATTGTTCAAATAGAAGCAGAAGACTTTGAATGTAAACTATTTAGCAAGATTAAAATATAATATTGAAAATTTAATAGTATTTTTTCTGTTATGAAACCCAAGTTTGTATTATATAAATCAAATTTCCTAAAGAAACTCTAATGAAATAATCACTCATATAATTGTTCAACTTCTGTTATAAGAGGAAATTGCATATTAGTCAAAGCACCACAAATTCTTATTATCATAGAAGATTGAACAAACAGTGAATGTGGTATGGAGTTTAATATTGAGAAACATTTTATTCGCCTGATTGCTCTCTCCACATGAATTCGAGCCCTAGCTATCGTTCTTGTTTGAATTGCTTGCTGAGGTGTAAATTGTGCAGTTGTTAAAAATGATGGGATATTCAAAGAAACTCCCTGAGGTAACATATCTTTTATAAGGAAACCTTTGTCAGCTAATATGAGATCCCCAGTTTCCATCTTTTCTAAAATACCAGAATGCTCCACTATTTTTTTGTCAGAAGTGGAGCCTGGGTACAGATCACTAACATAAGTGACAACTCCATTTGGAGCAACCCCTATCAGTGCTTTCAATGTATTCATATGCTTATAGGAACTATATGTTAATCTTTGTTTATCCATTGAAGTTGGTCTTTCACATTTCACTTGCGGCAGTTTGTGAATGTACTGAAACATGATGGAAGACAGAATTTATTTTTGTTCCTTGAGGAAACATTTGTTATTAGTTGCCTGACCAAAATTTCATGGAGAGCATAAATCCACGTATAAACAATATCAGATATTGTTGTGGGACTGCAATTGAAACGACATGCCAAATCAGAATGAAGAAGATTCAGTCTCAATTTCATTAGAGTTATCAAGAGCTTATCTTTCTTACTGATATTTACCACTTTCCATCCTAGATAATAGGATAGATTAATATTTTCAAATAAGCTGAACAATGTTTCGAAAAGATACTGATTGGGTATTCCAGTATACATATTTATCAGTTTATCATTTTTTTGTATGTGTTCAAATGAAAATCGAACATGCAAGTTCTCCAACTTTGTATGAAGTTCTTATTTTCTTTTTGTAGAAAGTACATTTCAGCATTTTGTTGAGCAGAACTGAAAGAACTCATACTTCCTTCTGAAGTCCCAGGCAAATCTTCATCATTAAGAGTTCTAGAAGGGCTTCTCCTACCTCCTGAAGTTCCAGGCAAATCTTCATAATTGAGAGTTCTAGAAGGGCTTCTCCTACCTCCTGAAGTTCCAGGTACACTTTCAGTTACTAATACAGAAATATCTTCCACAGCGTCAACTTTAGTTTGTTTTTCTGACTTACAACGAAAAATGGCTCAGTCATTACATGTTTCATATCTGGTATATTTCGTTTCCTATACCTTGTTTTCTTTCTCTCTGGTGAAGTATATAAAAACCTATGGTCCTTGTTGTGTTCAAACATTGTTGGAAGATTCGTTTTATCCCTGTTTACAAAATGGCAACTGCACACCAAATAATGAATTGTCGGCTCTCTGTCTTGACGTCTACAAAATGAAATTCCTTTAGAACTTTGAACATTTCTATAATATGCAAGGTAATTTTTACCTGATAAGAGTGATCCACTTTCTTCTCAACACTGGATCTTTGGGGAAGCAGAACCAAGAACATGTTTGTTTTTCACTATAATGATTACAATCAGGTACAAAACACATTACCATTGTGAGACGATCAGTAAACTAAAAGTAAAAAACATAATAAATGAAATGACTTAACCTCACTTCACTCTAATCCGTATTCTATCAAATTATGTAACTGGTATTACCTGTTTCTATTTTTTTATGTATAACAGCACTAGGCTTCACTCGAGAATGATATCAGAAAGATTTTATTCCTTATAGTATAAATAACATACAAGTTCAAACATTCGCTTATGGAGATTAATATGTAAATCTATTTTGTCTGGAAACATTCAGGAGTACCAACATGACAAGTGACGTCACGACTTTTACGGTCTATTATGACAGATTTCGTGGGACTCCGTTCAAAACTGTACACCTATAAGATACAGGGTGGGAAATGCGTCAAAAAATCCAAAGGAGTGAAATACAGCGTTGTCCAAAATAAAATCACTTTTGACGACTATGTAGAATGTTTGGAAAATCAGCGTGAGAAAGTCACATCTCAACGCTGTATTCGCTCTTTTGCGCACAACGTTTTTAGTGTTGAGCAAACAAAAATCGCTCTGAGTTCACATGACGACAGACGGTATTTGATTGCCGGCTCTCATGATACTCTACCATGGGGGCATTACAGTTTTATGAATATGTAAAATTGTTTCAGAACGCCACAATGGCACACTCTATGCAAAATTTGTGTTATCAAGAAATCATCAGAGCTGCATCATCACTATCACAATTTATTGAGACTTCACCTTTGTAGTGGTCCATCACGGAGAATATTGTCAAAATGTGGTCCACCGAAAAATGGGGAGAATTAGTTGACCAGAAAAGACGCACTCGCCACCGAAGACTGGTCTATACATTTCACTGAAGATGTCTATTGCGTATGGTTGAACCAGTTCTATATTCCGAACTACGGATTACGTCTGTGTTATACCTGTTTCAAAGCATTCAGAAAGGCCATGCAACACCATAAATTTCACAGTATCAGAGACCATAAACACATCGTATACAATTCGAATAACTAGAGTGAATTGTATCGAAATCCTTCATCATGGTGTCACAACAGATTTGACGAGCTACTATTCACGCTGAAAACCAGCGATTCCTGTCATTATGACTTACATTCATACGATTACAAAGGTCATCGTTTCGAAACGCCTCCTCTATATAACCGCTTCATTCGCTCTGGCGATAAGGATTCTGATCTCGATTGAATAAATGCAAAAATATACAAAAATATGCGATTATTATTATTATTATTGTTGTATCAATAGACGAATAAAATAAATTTCCTCGACTTTTCTTCTGTTGGACGAATGAGAGAGTGTGTGTTAATTTTTCAACCAAAAAAATGCATCGTTTTTGATAGTAAATATGAGTGCTTTTAAAAGTACTCATTTTCGAGTCAAAAACAACACTTATTTTTATAAAAAAAGTACCCATTTTAGTGTCAAAAACAGGACTTTTTTTGATCAAAAAGAGACTCTAAATTTGGCATGGTGGTCGAACTGAGTAAAAAGTTCAGTGAAATTCAGTCAAAGTTCAGTCACAGAATTCAGTGAGACTCAGCGACTGAAAAATTTCACTCAACTGAAATTTCCCATGCTTTTCTTATGGGTCCTGAAAATTCAGTGAAAGTTCAATGAAAGCTGAGTGAATGAATTCAGTGGCACTCAACTGAGACTCAGCGACTCAGCCACTGAAAAAAAGCACCACCACCATGTCAATTTTGGTGTGTTTTTTCACTCAAAAAAAGCATCGATCTAGAGCCTAAAAATGAGCATTTTTTACTCAAAATGAGCATCGTTTTTGAGCCTAAAAATTAGTACTTTTATACGATCAAAAACGATCCATTCTTGAGGCTGAAAAGATTGATTTTTATTCGAACAGAAAATAAAACAAAAAATTAGCTAAGATACATATATTTTGAGAAGTGTCGTGATGGGTGCTCTACAAACTACGCATGTGTCGCACAGAGCGGCACATCGTGAGCAGCACACCAAGTGTCTTCATGGCATAAACAATACACACAGCTCATTCACAAGACACACGACAAATCAAAGTGTTCTGTGAGTCTGCGACGTCACAATCTATCATCGATGGACGACTGTCAAGTGTAACTGCTGGAGGAAGATCAACAGCGCCATTTTGAGGAGGTGTCTCATCTGTCACTGGTGGTGTCATCCATGTGTCTGTCACTCTGCTAATGCCATCTGACGTTCTTGCCTGATCACCTGATTGTGCTCATAGTAATTACGGACGAAATCACAATGGGGGCTCCATTCACGATGGTCAGCCATAGGAGCGTCATTAGGCTGCCATCTGAACCCTTCTACTTGGCACGAAAGACATGCAACTATATCTTCCGAGCCGGTATACGTAAAACCAGCTTCGACTAACTTACTTGCAGGAAAGGCTGAAGTCCAGCATCGAAACGAGTCGAGTCTTGTTTCGTACTGCATCTCTATCTCTCTCTGCAAACACACAGACATACAGCACACTGCATACTGAATTGAAACGCTACCTGTGTCCAATATATGATTATTTCATTTCGTAATCGAACAATACTTTGTCCCTTGAATGAAATAAACATAAATGTTTATCGTCTTTTGATAACATAGTGCACAAGTTTATAGCCTCGTCAAATGTCAAATCATTGTTTCTAGCAAGATCTTTGGCACTAGCTAATATATCATGATAAAATTGACACAAGTTCATATTAAGTAATTATTCAAATCTTCCCGCCAACATTGTCGCATCCAGATGCAGGATTTCCTAAATTTCGAGCTCCATTAGGTAGAAGTAGGTGTAATCCTTGGAAACTCGCATTTTTGTTGTCTCTTCATAAGTGTGTAATTCCAAATCCATGACATCGTCCCAGTCGAGTTTGATTCGGGTGCTGTTGGCTGCATTCGGGTCAGTTCGGCTGTTGTACAGACGATTAATGGCCCCCACGAAGGTGCCCCATTCAAACATGCTAAAAGACAGGCTGGAGCATATGGTGTGAACCTTGCACATGTGCAGCATCAATGTCCCCATTGGCCGTAGAGTTGAGTATGGCGCCAGGAAAATGGTAGGGCTGCTGCTGCTGTGCACGGCGAGCTGACGAAGTTTGACCGAACTTGTTGATGCTCATGATGGTACTGTGTCGTGCAAAACGTCTGCGCTTGTATTTATCGAATAAAGCCTGCTTCTCTGAGCTCATTGACGATGGCCACGATCTCATTGTCGGTAGAGGTGCTGCCAGCAGTTTTGGCGGCAACCAGTAATCTATATCTGTCAACTAGCTCGTTGACGTCATCCCAGTATACGTATTCTACAGGTTTCGTGTTGTATGTCAACTGATGTGGGATACCATCGCCACCGACATGACAACGACCTCGACCACCTCTACCACCTATTTTTGACTCAAGGTCTTTGAACATTGGTCGAATAAAATTTTCGTATTTGGCAGTCTGAGATGGATTCAACCTGCCTCGCGCATCTACATGCGCACCTGTAGCTGTCAAAATTTGCTTGTATGCCATCAAGTCGGCTCTAGCGTATTTGGGATTTTTGTAGAAAATCAAACTATATAGTCCCGGAGTGCCCTCGTATGTTATACCATCAATGCGAATGTCCCCCGTATCTTTGTCGAAGTCCATCAGCTTTCTACCGAGCAACCATTGCGCTCTTGGTTTTTCGTAAATGGGGCCGTAATTTACATCTATTTTGCCGGATTTGGCGCGATGTTCATTCACGAATTCAGTTGCTAAGTAGTCATCCTCATCATCATCATCATCATCATCATCACCATCACCACCATCTTTATCTTCTTCCTTCTTCATATCTGGAGTCGATAGCGGCTCCTGTTTCTCTTCTTTTTTCACTGTCAGCCGTGATCGCTTGATGAGTGGCGGCACTGCCGCACTCAATCTTTTCAGCGGCACCGTAATGGTTTTGAATATTTTACTCAGTGCTTCATCCTTTTCGGATTTTCCAAGTTTCAGAGTCAGATACTTTTTTCGAACAATTTTTGACAACTGATTGACTTGAAGTTTTCGTTCGGCTTTCGCAATTGCAGTGTCGACATGTAATGTAGTCGGCGCCATTGCTCCGGACAGAATGACGTACTCAAAGCATTGCCCTTGAATATATCTGTCAAAGACCAGACGGTAGCGCCCTTTGTTCACATCGAAGTCTTTGACAATCACCAAAAATCTGAATTTTTCTTTCCAACCGGTGGCGCACATGCGGCGAAATTCCTCAAAGGTGTAATCCGGGGATACGTGCTCTACAAAAGCGTGCTTCAAATTCATATCATCTTGCCGAAATAGTACTATAATATTGCAATTGTCCCAGATCAGCTGTTTGGATATTTTTGAGTAGGTTTGACATAAGTAGGCTGTGTCAATCCCTTTGTGACGTGCCATTGCATAGAACTCTCTAATTTTACTCTGTTTGTCACACGCCACATCGTCAAATATGAAAATTGAGTTTTCTTTCGCCTTTGACAGATCGATTATCTCGTCGTTGTCCCTGTATGGAAAATAACCTACGCCCTTGACTTGTTTGAGTACATCGTGCAGTAGCTGATATTTAGGTTGGTACAGCGACTTTGAATAAACGTAAACATTCTCGAAGCGTGCTCCGTTCGGGCTGAACAGCAGACTGAGTACAGCGTTGGTCTTGCCAAATCCGCTGGGGCCACAAAATATCGCTCGGAATGAATTCGGTAGCAGGGGACCGTGTTTGCGTATTACACCATTGAAGCCGTTTCCACCAACGAAATCCAAATTGACTATTTCCAGAGCCGGCTCTTGTTGCACCACTTTCATTTTTTAGCTATGTGTTACATGTGACCACGCCCACATCTGACATTCGAATGACAACAAGTGGAGTACAGCTATGTAAGTAGGTATGCAACATCATTCGCGTCAATGTCATGATGACAGTCGAACACGAAGGTTGTGGAGTGGTGACCTCTCTGATCAATCATCTACCGTTCGAGCTGCATCTGCCTGGATACCAGTACTGCGGACCGGGTACCAAACTGCAGAAAAGATTAGCACGTGGAGACTCTGGTGTGAACCCCCTAGACGCTGCTTGCAGATCCCACGATATCGCATATACCCAAAGCTTGTCTAAAGTATAGACACAAGGCTGATTGGGTGCTGGAAAATCAAGCTTGGGAACGTGTCAAGTCCAAAGACGCGAAAGTCGGCGAGAAAGCTACAGCTTGGCTAGTCACCACAACTATGAAGGCGAAGCGTAATTTGGGCATGGGCATGAAGGCTTCTGGTGCAAAACGTCCAAGGAAACAGAGGTCGTTCAAGAAGGATGTGGTCTCGAAAATCGCCAATCATCTGCGGAAGACACTGAAACCTGACTAACTGAAAGACTTGGGTGCAAAGGCTCTGCAAAAATCTTCGTTGGAAGCACTGCGTGCAGCCCAAGCCTAAGTCAAAAAATTGGGTGGTCGAAAAAACATCAAAGTACCTCGAATAATACCTTTCGAAGCAAATAGTGGAGGTTTGCTACCTTTGCTTCCCATCTTCGCAGCTTTTGGAGCACTGGGATCGTTGGCTGGTGGTGCCAGCACCATAGCCAGGACCATCATCTCCTCGAAAAATGCTCAAAAGAAATTAGATGAAGAGAAGCGCCACAAAACTGCGATGGAGAACATCGGAAAGCAGAGATCTGGCCTGTTTATGCGCAAAACAAGTCGCGGAGGCTATGGTCTTTTCCTCAAGAAGTTTGCAAAAAACTCCCAGTGAAGCTGCCCAATAACAAGCGACCTTTGTACGATGTGGACTTGGTCAAGTATGCCAAACGCCTGAAAATACCTCATTTCATTGGGGTTTTCATGCGCGACAACCTACCTCAATCTACGCCCATGTACAAAGAGTGCGCCATTGTCAATCTGGACTCGATACAAAATCGTGGAACGCATTGGGTAGCTTACGTGAAGAGTGGGAAAACAGTATCATATTTTGACAGTTTCGGTAACTTGAAGCCGCCTGTGGAACTGGTGCGATACTTGAATGCTGGTAGTAGTAGTAGTGGTGGAAGTGTGAAAATCTACTACAATAACGATCGCTATCAGACATTCGATCAGGCGAATTGCGGTCATTTATGTTTAAGATTTATCTACGACCAAACACGTCAAAAACGAGCAATACCAGTTATAAAAATATGGTGACCTTCAATGAAGAATGTAATACGGTTCATCATATGGTCGTGTGGCGATTTGCATACAACGCTTCACGCAAATCCGATTGGGAACGTTTGGCCGTAGACAGGATTCGTTTCGCCAGACGAATCTCCGAACTTGGCTGCATAATTGACCCCATTTTGGATGTGGAACACAGGAGTGGACTGTGAAAGTCTTTAAATTAAAGTGCATAACCTCTCCAGTGTCAGTCATGTCTTTGCTGTTCACCCTGACAGGTCACACTTCTACGCTGACTGCAGACTTTGCTCCGCCAATTCAATTGGACGAAGACAGCACTTACGGCTTGGCTTTGATTGGCTTCCATTCGTACAACAGTATACCGAACATAAGTGGTGGAAAATTCTATCATTTTGCCAACGGAGCGCCATCTGTTAGCATCATCCATATACCGACAGGCTGCTACGAAATCTCCGACATTGCCAAGTTAATTCACAAGCACATCGATAAACTGAGAGATAAGAAGAAATATAAAAGAGAGGTGAACGTAGAGGGAGACAACAACACCATCGAAGAGGCAGTGTTCTCTCTCAAACCCAATACCAATACGCTACAGTGCGAAATTTACTATAGCATAGACTTTCGTCCTGAGGATTCCATCGGAAGGCTATTGGGTTTCTCGCCTAGAGTACTGGAAGCTGGAATCGTTCACGTGTCTGACCTGCCCGTCAACATAGTCAAAGTTCGAACAGTTCATATTGACAGTAACGTCACATCGGGTGCCTTCTTCAACTATCGTCCATCTCACACCATATACGAGTTCGCCATTAGGGAGGACCCCGGCTTTGCCATCGACGAAACTCCACCAAATTTGATTTATCTGCCTGTGAACAAAAGCGAAATACACAACATAACCTTGAATATTTTCGATCAGGACTTCTGCAGCGTGAATTTCCGCGGAGAAACCATCATCATAAGACTGATGTTGCGCAAGCTGTCAAATGGGGTTGGTATTTGATCAGGATCAAGATCACGAGCATAAAAGTGTCGAGAACGCAGGCGTCAGTTCAGTCGCGCAGACGCAGTCATCGAGAGCACACCACACTCTTCATAATTATACTCTCTCTTTGTCAAGTTTACAGTTCATCAAATCTCAAGGACATCATGTTGTCAAAACAAGTGTTCGACGTGTACAATCATCCAAAGTTTGATGAATCTATACAAAGAGTGGAAACACGAACGCACCACCCATATGTCAAGTCCTTGCAAAATAATGACATTGTTGAAATTGTCATTCAGCAGAGTGACACATGGATACTGATGAACGACGCCATGATATGCATAGAGGGCACTCTAACCAGAACCGCAGGAGAGGGTAATGTTCGATTTGTTAATAATGCCGGCGCATCCTTCTTCGATTCCATCTACTATGAAATCTGTAACGAAGCATTTCTGAGGCCCATTTTCAAATACCTATATAGTAGCACAGAAATGATTCGTACGTTTTTTTTATACCATTTCAATGTAATTTCCACATTTGTTGTACACGAAAAGCAATTTCCCAGTTCAAGAAATAGTAGATGACATATTTCCAAATTTTTGATGCCGACCACTTTTTGCTTGTGTTCATTTCTTGTGGCAAAAATATTTACTTCTGCATAGAGTTCTGGCATCGGGTGAAGTTTTTCAGCCAAGAATAGTTTTTGCCGAATATTAGTAGTTTTTCATTCGTTTTGCTACGACGAAGACCATTTTCATGTGTTCGTCGACGAAGGCCAACCGAGGGTATAAAAAGACAGAACGCATGGAAATCGAAGATATTTGTGCCGGTACGAGCAACTTGATATACAGTAGCAAATTTGAACTCCACATTTTTGAAAATAGTGCATATAGACCGACTTTCCGAGGGTAAGCTAAGTGACATTGAATATTATCAGGTGATTTGAAATTCCCGAATCGCGTTTACTATTTTAATCCAAAGACCGTAATTCGACAACCACCTCCGTGATATCAAAAGTACCACGTTATTTATCCCAGAAGGTTAGGGCTTACAGCCGGAAGGGGAACATACGTTTGCATTCAGGTACCAGTATTTCTCGATTAAATTACTGATTCCACAAAGATCTGGCAGATACGACTTTCTGGAATTCAATTTGTGTAATAGAGACGAACAAATTGACAAGGTGGGAAATTGAATTCCGAGTCCAGACAACCGAAAAGATTCCTTTTAATTAAAGTAGGTAGAACGTTGGATACCCTCCATCCTAGTCAATCCGGTGCCACGTCATACAATTATCCAGAAATATGCTTTCACAGGAGTGGATATAGTCTCGTTTAAAATCAGGCACAATAAACCGCTTTTTTCGAAGTTCCTACTTCTCCGAAAAGCTGAACTCCACGAGAATATTCGTCGGAGGAGGTGTATTCAATTATTGGTTCTTCAGACATCCGGTAACACGTACCGAAGCTCCTGTATATCAGCCGAAGACGTACAGCATTATCTAACCCTGAAGGAACGACCCGAAGGGACAGGTTTCGCTTATAACTAGTACGTAGCTCGCGATAATTAAATTATGAATTCCAAAAAGATCGGATTATACATCTATCTGGACTCCGTTTGTCAGTTACAGTCGTACACTAATAGTCGGTAAGCCAGGAGTAGGTAAAATCCATATCGTGAGTCCTAGTCCCTGAAAACTGCACAGAACAGTGATTCGGGACTAGCCGTTCAAATTGAAATACAGGGTCGTACAAAAGTTGTGACTCGCGGTCATCAATTAGGGAAACCGATTCACCTGTGACGTTCCGTAACCCAAATCCGTAAACGTAGTATTTATAGATATTTACGGTTGTTTGCATTATACGTTGGAGTCATTCCCTTGAGGTGGTCCGATTGCTTTTCCGTAGAGTTATCAGTTTTGATCTGTAGTTAGTGTACCGAGCTCATACCCATTGTCGGGAATAAACTAGTTCATTATATATAAAGCCCTGTACTTTCATTCCGGGTATAGGGTAAATTGGGGTTACCTCTTGAAAACCGTTCTTAATAAAATAATAAGGTATAGCCGGTATTCCGAAAGTGGTAAGGGCAATTAAAGCCTGCTGCTTACCATCAATCGACACGTGGTCATAGCAACTGACCCCTGGAATACCGTTTCTTCACTGAATCTGTCCTGGGCCTCCCATTATTGCCATCTGGGAGAAAGTGGGGCATACCACTATAATATTACTGGCGCCCGAGGGTTGTATTGGGTGTTATAGCGAGTGTACCGTTGTACGACACACCCAGTACCCGTAAGCGTCATTGTAACGTCCGTAAGAGGAAGAAAACACGTTACAAATCAATGGCAAAGAGGTGGACTCTGTTCGCTCGCCAGGTATAGTAAGCACCTTACGAGGCTACACCTGTTATGCAGATGCTGACACTCGACACTTGGCTACTGCTGTATGGACGTATCCCGCCGGAGCTATTCGCAACTCAAACGATGGAGCGTTCGCCATGTGAATTCCGCTTAAGCATCTGTTTGGCATATTCCATGACTACAGATATGCCACAATCGGAAGACAGTGCATTCGTCTGGTGAGAAGCAGAAACGATGACAACTGCATGGTGATAGAGGAAATCGCGAATCCGCAGGTGGCGACCACAGCCGCATTGACGATCAACAGCATCGTGCTCGAAGTCAAATACGTCGTACCCAATGATAACATTCGCTTACAGTTGCACCAATCTATAAAAAATGACGCTCCTGTGGTCATTTCTTACCGCAAGTGGGAACTGCACGAACTGCCAACACTCACGCCAGGAAAGAAATTTGGGCTGTCAAAACTTGAACGGCATTTGAGAGTCCTCGATTCGTCATTATCGCATTTCAAACAGATAGAATAAATTACTTGGCTCGAGATGCAACATACTTCGACCACGTCGACATCAGAGACATACGTCTGACTTTGAACAGTGGCAATTACCCACATGATCGCATGCGATTGAAATTTGGCAGAAACAACTTTGTGGAACCTCATCGCGCCTATACGGAATTTTATCCAAGCTTTGCAAATTGTAAGATGAAGTGCCCTCTGCTGGATTACACGGCATTCAAGGATCGCGCCGCCATTTTCGTAATAGACTGTTCCGCAGAGCGGAATTTTTAAAATCGTTCACAGTCAATGTTAAGCTTGACATCGAGGCCAGAATTGGGTTTCTTGCCAGTACTCGAGCCTATTGCATCATCATACACGACTGAGCGAGATTGTACGCCGTCTGTTATGAAAAGTGACATACAGTAGTAGCAGTGAGTAGTGGGGGAATCCACTCTGTTTGTGTGAAATGCGGGCTTCGACAGGTCGAGAGCGTCAGTTCGCAGTCAGACTTCCTACAAGATGAAACTTTTAGCGTGCGACATCAAGGTTTCTGTATCGGTGGTGAATTTCAACCAAAAGAACTCGCAATCACCGACGGACAGAGCACCAATCATTTTATATTTAAACCAGTTGTGCCGTTCCGCGCTTTGAGTGCCGCAGACAAAAAGCAAGTAAAATACATAGAAAAAAATTTCCATGGAGTGTCTCCTATTCGGCCGGGTGCATCGATTTTGCCGAATCCGCCGAGAGTGTGCTGCAGCCCATTGCCGAGGCCGACCTGGTTTACGTGAAGGGAATTTTTTTGTTTTTTTTTTTCATTTTACTCTTTTATCCTTTGGCTTGGTAACTAAAATTTAAACCAGGCCGTAATTTCTCACTTATTATTCTTTTGCCTCTTTTCTTTTTCTATTTTTAACATTTTTTTGTTTGTTAGTAAGTTTTGGGTGTTGGATATTATGCTTTACATTATTTATTTATTTATAGAGTTTTTCATTCTCTTTACAATTTTATCCCAACACTTTTGTTAGTACCTATTCTACCTTGATACATGCTTACACTATTACTATTACATGCAACATATGATTAGCCGGCATTCAACATGCAATACCTGCCGTTGTCAATTCCTATTCTACTTCTACAACTACATCTAGTCTGCCATGCACATGCACTCATGCTCAACATTCACTCATGCTCAAACATGCGCACACATGCTTATATCATGCTATCTACCTTTACTTGGTAGACAGTAACCTCCAAGTTCGGCGGTCCGGTGAGCTTTGGCCCTTTCCTGGACGTTTCCGTTCCTTGGGGTGGATTTTTTCTTCTTCTTCTTTCTTCTTTTTTTGTTTAGTTGTTTCGTCCTCTTGCATCATTGTATAATTGTTGTTGTTTCTTCGATATGTCTTGTGTTAGCTTGTTCAGTGTTTCATATTTATGTACGTCTGTTATGATTTTCCTTATTGTCAGTCCCTCTAAGCGCCTTCTTAGTCCTTCTGTGTCCTCGTAGTTTCTGCATCCCAGGACTACGTGCTCTGGCGTGCCGACTTCTCCGCATTCGCATTGGTTGTTATCACGCAGGCCAAATCTCTCCAAGTACGTTGGGTACGGCCCATGTCCAGTTAAGAAATGCACCATTCCCGGACTTGGATCGAAATGCTCTGGTATGTCTTTGATTGCTGGTAGTATGTCATACATCCTTCTCGCTTTGCCTGATGTGTCCCACATCTCTTGCCACTGCCTGTCGATTTCAGTTTTTACTTCTTTCTTCGTATTGACTCTTCTTCCCTACTGCTTCTGCTTTTTCATAGTCGTCACGCCGTATCCAGTACATAGCTGCGCGTTTCTTTATCTCCAGCTGCATTGGTAAGACCCTCACTAATGTTGTGAGTCCCAGTGTTGCAGTTGTGCTGAAGGCTCCTGTCATCCTGACAAGGAAGCCCCTTTGCACTCTATCTACCTTCTCTCTGTTTTTGATATTTTGCAGTCTATGTACCCAGATACTCGCCCCGTAGCCTGTAATTGCTGCTAGTACTACGCCAAGGTAGCCTCTCACTCTTCTGAAAGGTAGTCTTACTTCTCTTTGCACCAAATTGGTTATCCTGTGCATTGACTTGTTTGCCCTCTCGCACACATCAGTTATATGGTATGCAAATAGCCTGGATTCATCCATTATGATTCCTAAATATCTGACAGTCTGTGATCTTCGGATCAACCTCCCGTCGATCCTCAATTGTGGATCTCTGTTTAGTTGTCCTCTGACCACATTGTACGTTGTTTTTTCTATTGATATTTTCAGCTTTACTTTGCCACACTAATTGCTCACCACACATAGAACTTCATTTGCTTTTTGTTCTAGGTCTCTTCTATTGTTTGCGTCAATTACTAGTAGTATGTCGTCCGCATATGCGACCGTTCCCTTTACGTTTTCAGATGTTGTTAGTTGCTCCAGGAGATCTTCTAGTATTATGTCCCAGAAGATCGGACCGCAGACAGACCCCTGTGGACAGCCCTTAGTCAGACTCTTTGTTATTTTACCTGTTGGACAGCTCAGATTGGCATATCTGTCTTGACAGTAGTTTTTGAGGCTTTCGTAGAGTTTTCCTGGGCACTGCAGTATTCTTAATCTTTCGAATAGTGCAGGCCACCAGAGATTGTCAAATGCTCCCGATATGTCTATATATATTGCTATTGTGTATTTTGATTCGCTGCTCTGTATTATTTCCATGGCTCTGTTTATAGCGTCCTCTGTGGATCTTCTGGATCTATAGCCATACTGATCAGGATGTATTCCTATTCTTTCTCTGTGTTCTTGTAACTTTTTGCACAGGAGTTTTTCCTGGAGCTTGCCCATAGTATTTAACAGACATATTGGTCTGTACGATTTTGCTTGCGATGGATCCTTGTCTTCCCCTTTATTGATTATTACGACTTCTGCTTGTTTAAAGTTTCTCGGCACTTTGCCTTGCGCAAGACAATTATTGTACAATGTTGTTAGCGTGGGTATGAGATTTTCCTTTAGTGCAAGTAATACCTTTATTGGTATGTTATCTGGCCCTGCTGCCTTTTTCTTTTTCATCTTATGAAGACAGTCTAAGACTTCTTCTTCTGTGAATGCGCCCAAGATTGTCTCTGGTGGCTCTTGGTACTCTTGTACCATTGCCCTTCTTATCTGTTTTTGCTCGTTTGTTTCACCCTCTTGTTCATCCGAGGGCAGTAGTGTTCTCATTAATAGTTTCGCTGATTCTTCCCATGTCTCGGTCATCGACCCGTCTTCCTTTCTCAAGGAGGAGAGCATGGTGGGACATCTGACTTTTTTCGTTACAATCTTGTACGGCATTCCCCATATGTCCATTTCTAGGTGCCTTTGGACAAATCTCTCCCAGCTTTTTTCTTTTATGTTCTTTATGCTTTCTATGTAGTCATTTCTTAGGTTTCTATATATTTCCAATAATCTTCGTCTTTCATCATGTATGCCGCTTCTTTGATATCTTTTCCTTGCATACTTTACTCGAGCTCTTTTCGTTGTTAACTCGTTACTCCAAGCGTCATTTCTCGGGTATCTTGCCGGATACAACCGTGGGATCGCAAGGTCCATCACTCTTTTTAGTTCAGTGGTTATGCTCTTGGCATGTTCTTTTACATCACCCTCCTCTCCTTCCGGTCTCGGTGTCCTGAACTCAGTTTTTAGGGTTTCCCAGTTTGCTCTGGTCAGGTTGTACTTTTTTGTCATTGGCATCGCATTTCCCATCTCTCCCTTTCGATTGCCGAAGCTTATCAAGTTGTGGTCACTCATCGTGAGATTTTCATCCACCTTCCATTCCATCACCAGACTCGACGCTTTCACATTCGATAGTGTAATATCGATTTTACTTGACGCGCCTGCTCTGTTCTGAAAGGTGGGTGGATTACCCGGCCTGTTGTGCACTTCCAACTGTATTTCGTTTATTAGGTCTTCTAATATTTCGCCTTTGTTGTCTGTTATGGTTGAGTGCCACAACACTGACTTCGCATTGGCATCCGCTGTTATTATGACTGGAGTGTCTCTATATTTAATCAATATTTGTCGCATTTTACTGACATATTTGTCAATTCCTTGATTGAATTGACAGTAAATGTTCACCAAGACAAAGTTTCCTATGTTGGTCTGCAATTCCGCACAGACGCAGTGCTCGTCGCTGAACTGTGTTAGGGAAAACAGCCTATAGTTCTTGTTGAAGAGTATAGTAGCAACCATGGGGTTCTGTCCCGTTATCTGTATTTGTGCCGTTATCGGCATGTTCATCAATTTGCTATTCTTTGTGTATGGCTCCTGTATGCATATTAGATCTAGCTTCTTCTCTTCCGCGACCTTCCTTATCTCATGACCAACTGCCGCACTGCGCATGCAGTTGATCTGCCCTACTCGGAGAGTTACGGGAATCTTACATGTATGTGGCACTGAGGCCAACTTTTGGTATGATCATACGCTGTTCTGCCATATGTTTTCACAAAGTCTCTACACAATTCTTCAAGATCCAAGTCATCATCCCTTCTTCCGAAAACTTGTTTCAGAAGAGATTCCAGCTCATTGACTTCTGTCGGAATGTTTTGACATCTCAACTGAATTCTGTCCACCGCTCCCGGAACTGGGAAGGTGATCTTATCTCCATTGTTGTGCTTACGTCTTACGTAATGCCTTAGCGCTGTTGTTAGCGTGGTTGGGTCTTCCAACCGTGATAATCTCATATTCACTTCTATGTTTTCGTAGATACTTGGGCAAGTCTCTTTTTCCACTGTCATTTGTTCTTTGCCTTTTTCTTTCTCTTTCTTTTTCCTTCTAAATGATAGCATTCTGAGCTTGTCTCTGAGGGTCTTTGATGGTGCTTTCTTTTCTGACTGTCTTTCTTTCGGACTGTTCTATTGCCATCTCATCCTTTTGGGGATTACTGGCCATAGTCAGTGTTTTGTATGAGTCTTTCTAAGAGCATCCTGTGGGTCTGACATTCCGGGCCTCGGCATGTTTTGCCTCTATTCTTACAAGCTATACACACATTTGCCTCATCTTTTTTCGGACAATCTTTCTTCTCATGTCCTGTTTCACCGCAGTGTTTGCAGCAAGTTTCATTCTTTGTGCAGTATTTCTGCACGTGTCCCAGGTCCTGGCACTTCAGGCACCTGGGGACCACTACGTAGTCTTTCACTGTGTGACTAGCGAAACCTATGTATAGCCTGTTTCCTTTCATTATATTTCTCAGTTGTGGAGACACTTCCACCACCAAGTTCACCGTTGGCTTGTTCCTCGGACCCGTTTTAAAGCGGATCTTAAAGTCCTCGCCAAACGCTTACCATGGTGTTGGTCCTGTCGCAACTCTTGTTTCGTTTTCTTCCTCTGTCTCTTCCTCTTCATTCCCGTAGTGCTGTTTGAAGTTTTGCACTAATATTTCTTCTTTGATGTCGTCGAGGGATTTATTTCCCATTCGTACATCATATATTATCATAAGTGGTCTTTTCTTTCTGGGGAGCTCGCACTTAAAGTGCTTTTTAAGTTCTGTATTATTTTTTATTTTGTCTATGTCTTCTTCTGAAGACGCTTCTATTATCAGAGCCTTTTGTGTGGTTCGCATCCTTTTTATTTTTAATATCTGTGTTCTTGGATCGAGGATTTTTGTGACCTCGTCCTGTACTTTCTTTCCATTTCCGTATTTGTCTGATGTTATAAACAAGACATGCCCAGACTGTTTTTGAGACCCTTCAATTTGTTCGTCTCTTTCTGACAATTTCTCTTCTGGTTTTGAGGCCACCTTGGCATAGGACAACGCTGGTTTGCTTCCTGCTTGTTTTATTTCTTGTCTTAGTCGTGTGTTTTCTTCTTTGAGGGCTTTGATTTGGCCCTCTAAGTTAGCTTGTTCAAGTCCCCATCTGTGGACTCTTTCTATTAGTCCTTCTCGTCCAGCTTTTGTTAGGCGCTTGCTGACGTCCATCTCATTGTTTATGAAGTGTAGGATTTCCTGGAATCTTGTGTGGAGGCTACTGTCTACCTCCCTTTCATTTCCGCTTGTTTCATCCTTATCCGTGCTTACACTCATGCTTCTTAGTCTACTAATTCCGCTACATTCTGCCATTTTTTTTTTACTTTGTCCTGGATCTCCTTCCCGGGAGTCCCACTGGTCCGTCCTCACAATTGCGCTTATGCGCTTTTTTTGGTGCTCTTTGCCTTACTGTGGAGCTTAGTGCGGGAGTACTCCGTCTTATTGCCACAGAGTAGTTTCCGCCCCCGACCACGAGGAGGTGGCACCTTTCTTCCCACTATCTTTTTGTGCTGTTTGCCTAACTCCCAGTACACACTTGAAAGAGTTGGCTAGAAAAACTCTAATCGATCAATTCTATCGCTTTAATCGCTTAAATTTCTCTACAGTGATCATCCAACAATGATTCACTGGCCCGAGGGCACGTGAAGGGACACCAGAAATTCGATCTCTTGACAAGGTACGTCGATACTTTAACTTCAACGAGGAAGCCCCACATAGTCGATATTGGGTCGGCCTCCGCCACCACTTCGAACGCCTCCGCCCACCCACCTCCAGTGTTCGAGAAGGAGAAGCAGCAGCAGGCAGCGAAGTCCGCGCTAAGACATTGTTTTGTTATACGGTCGTGGGTGTTTAATCAATTGATTTGGTGAATCCTGCACCCGGCCCCACAAATGAGTGCCACCATTGACTCACACCTCGAAAAACTCAGACAATTGAAATCCCAAGTGGCGGACAACGAGCGAAAAATTCAGATGTTTAAACGTTTCAAAAACATCCAAATCGACGATGGCAAATGGTCTGCCGTCTTTACCAGCCCGCAACGATTCGATACGAAAGGAGCCGACATCAGCTCACCACAGCCGCCGAAGAGATGCCGACTCGACATATAAAATTATTGTTATTACGCTTATACTTATTGTTATTACGCTTATTATTATTATTGTACTAATTATTATTCATGTATTAATAGATGTATAAAACGAATTTTCTTGAATTTTATTATGATGATGAATGAATGGCTGAGAGAGCGAGAGAGAGGTCTATGTTTCAAACTTATTTCATTTTGGGAGAAAAACACACTAATTTTTTAAACCTCAAAATGGAAAGCAGGACGGAGTGGAAAGTAGGCAGCAAAGACTTTTCGTGTGCGAGAGAACAATTCCTGTTCAAACACGAAATGACTTGTCCTGAAAATAAAAAAAAAATGTATGAGTGTACGCTGAGTTGAGTATTGCGTATATTTTTCTCTCAGTGTGTACAGTCATTCATCGTGCTGACAACAACATATGTGATTTTGACAGCTGTCCTGTCAAACGAACTGTACATCAGCCCACCTTACGAGGCAGGTGAGATTCATGTCTCATTTTTGGATGAGAAAAATCGCTCGATGCCCTCCAACTGGACGAAAATGTCTCGGGCTTTAATGAACGACGGATACTTGCCTGATTTGAATACAAGCTGAGGAAAGTCTTTCGCAACGAAACTTGCCAAGAAACCGACTGGTTTTTGCTCCAACCGCCAGCATATCCGGTAGTGGAGGAGGTGACTCCTCGCACGATGCCTGCAGTGTCCCGAGTAATGACGCCGACGACAACGACGTCAAGATGCCCTACAGACGCCTACGATGGATTCATGTTTTTTGTATCTCTAGCACTCATATGTCAACTAGGCGAATTATTGTACAAGTTATTGCAATCAATTCGACGAAGATATATATTCAACGATTCGGAAGAAGATGGTGAATATTACCATGGCACTAAAGTGTAAATTTCAAGCAAAGAAATAAATGATTTTTCACTGTATTTTTGCATTTTTATTTCAAGTCTCTCAACACGAACAAAACAATTTTGAATTCCTCGAATTTGTTTGTTTATTCAATATCTAGCGTTCGAATTCCCCCCTCCCCCCACCACTCCGCTAGTAGCACCCAGCCCGCAGCTAACCGCGTAATTCTCAAAGACAAAAACAGAAAAAAAAACGATGAGTTAGAGTGAGATGCCAATCATGTCTTATTTCCGACACAACACACTGAGTCTTGATGGAAAACACTCACCGAATTCTTAGAATGTGACGTCACAGCCTATATGCGTAAACAACCTTCCTTTGACGTGCCGCCGACTATTGCCAGCGAGCCGCTCCAGTGACGGCGTATCACCAGTGCCAGCGTCAACAACTATAAAATCAACGAAAAATTAAAAATAAATAGAAATCGAAATATCTCGGCCCCCGGCGCTCCAGCGCACCCCATCTTCTCTGGGGACGTTCTTCGCCCATGCCCCCAGCCCCCCGCACTTTTTCCCAGCCGATCCCAGTTACCCAATTCTATACAACCATCACCATCAAGAATTTAAATTGACGAAAACTCGGCCCCCTTGGCCTCCAGCGCGTCCCCTCTTCTGTGGGGATGTTCCTCCATGGGGCCCCCGTCCTGCAGCACCAGCTTCGGCGCCGAGAACACAATGGGGGCCTCACAAAAGCACGGCCAGTCGGCGGGAGTCTATGTCACTTTTTTGATGTTCATAGTTGTAGTGTTTATCTACTTACAGAATTTTTTGTTTCTGTATATCCTTTCTTCGTCATTTTTGAAATTAGTGGTACTTTACATGGGAAGACAGTTCTTCAACTATTTGCAGTTAGATATATTTCATATTGAATTTTTCTCAACCCCGAAACTTCAGTATGTTGAATTGACTTTGAATGGTGCAATTGAATTTTCTTAACTTTATAAAATTGTTACATTTTTGTAGTTATGTTCTAATTTCATTGCGTGACTTCCAAGGAACGACATTATCATCAATTATTTTTCTGAATAATCAAGTAGAAAAATTTTCAATAAAAATCAGATATTTCTGTTTCAAAAGTTAGTGATTATAGAAAAAATAAATGACAAGTGAAATATACAAATATGAACAATATCTTGTTCTTTATTAAATATTTCAAAATAATTTCGAAACATGAATGAACATTGGAAAATAGTCAATTGTTAACCCAAATATCTTTTTAGAATTAAAATCCTCTTACTACGATGAACAAATTCATGTTAATATACGAAACGTCAAGTAATAATTAAATTCAATTTTAATAGAAAAATTGAGATTTCTGATTGGTGTAGAATTATATTTCAAAGTTTGTTGTCGGCATTTCCACCGCGAATAGCGGGCAGTGTATATCACTTAGGCCAACACCATTGAGCCGACATTCAATATCCATACCGAAAATAATTCTCACCAGCTTACCGGCAGAATTTGTTACTTTTCAAAAATTCTTAAACATTTCGACATAAGTACAAATATAGATAATATTTTTTGTTGCCCAATGGTTATTAAAATCTAATAAAAATTATTTTATTTTGTATTACTCATTTTTTTATCTTACTTTTAAATAGTTTTTGTTAAGAAAGGGACTTATAAATACAATAAGAAGTTTCTGGAATAATGTTTCCGAGGGCTTGGGGAGAAATAATTGCCGAAAATTTCAAATCTTCCAAACTTCGCCCCGTTGCTAGATATCGAAGTGTCACTATTAACCGTTCTTCGGCTGTAATTGCTTTTCTCATTTTAGTATTTTTCTTTGATATTAACGGCTTAACCATGCTTAAGAGTTCTTTAAAACATGTGTCATCCATTCGGAGGTATCTTTTAAGGTTGTCTGTTGCACTAGTTCTTAATTTTTGCACCAGTCTCATATGAGATAAAGTATCACGTTGTAACAGCCAATCTTTTACCCAAAAACGTTTTTTTCCTTTGTTGTAGACAAAAATAGCACAAGAAGTGCGGCTAGTTAATTTTTTCTATTACTACAAAACATTTTTCACTACAGCAAGACTGTACTGACAAAATGTTTGTGTGTATGGCGAGAGCTCAGTTTTCCTTCAGTTCTAAATCTGATAGTCTTGAAACTGGGGTCGCATCGTTTCAGAACACTGAATAGTGTGTGGCCTGAGAAAGTTCATATCTTCAATTCAGATCGTACAGTCTTAGAACTGCAGGCAAACTGTATGTGAATAGCTGGCCATACACACAGAGTTCGATCTGTCGGTTTTAACTGCCACGGATTAGTCTGTCGGTTTTATCTGCCATGTATTAAAATCCACAAACGCAGAATAAAAATCCGCGGTTGAATCTTATAGATGGATCCGCCACAGGCAATACTGCGTGTTAGTGTCCGCAAAACTGCAGATTGAACCGGGGATCTAACTGTATCTATGGAATTTTGACTTGACGAAAGTTTTGTGCAGGAAAGTGACATAAAAATGTTTATATGGAGATGATGGCAAGTACTGGTGTGAGAAAGCGGCGCTCTAAATAGGTGAAAAGTTATTTACTTAAGAAATAAAAATTTAGCCATACTCCATTATTAAAAGAGCTAAGAGAAAATTACTGGCGAATTCAAGAATTATTTGTACAGATATATGACCTGTTTTAGGTTTGGTAAGAGATTCTCTCACAAAACAAGGTACTCCAATGAGAGAAGCAATTACTCCAGAGGAACGCTTAACGGCTACTCTCCGTTTCCTTGCCACAGGAAGATCGTATGAAGATTTAAAATATTCTTCGGGAATATCTGCACAGGCTCTGGGATATCTAATTCCAGAAACGTGTACCGTTATTTGTATTACATTAATAGCAGATTATATGAATGTAAGAAAAAGTATAATTATTTTATGAGCAGAGTTGCGCAGAAAAAATTCATAGTTTTCAAGAAACCGGCGATAACTTTTTCTTCACATTTCTGTTCGTGTAGTCTTTGCTTTTGATTTTCCATAAAGCCGGATGCTCTCGATATATTTCTATGAACTTCGTTTTAAATTTTTTGGAACAAACGTCACTCTCATCCGACGATATAATTCATAACCTTGACACCATACATTTCACTCAAGACTGCCATGCACGAAACACACAAAATCAAAACCGTGTGTTAGTTGACAGCAAGTTTTCACCGTCGGCCTGGACTGACAGACAATTCTGTGCCGGCTAGATCTGGCGCGTGACATATCCACTAACTGAAAGATAAATCTGCCAGTATGAACCGCGCCGTTCCAAACTCGCGGATCAACCTCTGCGTGTATGGCCAGCTATTGAGTACGTTAACGCACAGATCTGCTTCCTCACGGGCCATCTCATGAAAGTGCGATCTGTCTGTTAATGGTCACTGACGGATTTGTCCCTCGGCAGACCAGATCCGCGGGCGTGGACTCGCAGATCTAGACTGCAGGCCGCATCTATCGAACAATCCTTTCCTGTGTGTCCAGCTATAGACCGATGTGGTTGTGAACGTTACCTTAACACAATACACACAGAGGTTTGTCTGGAGACTAACCGGCACGGGTTAAGTCTGTCGACAAATCTGTGCATTAGTGGGTGAGCACGGGCCAGGCACGCCCTGGTCTTATCATGCAGAGACTTGTCTGAAAGTTAAAATCCACAGGTTGTTTCTTGGTCCAAATAATTAACAGATTTATCTGTGACGGGTTTTAAAATATGGCGGAAAGCGTAGACACGCGTTTTATTGGCAAGGACTTTTTAACTGAGTTCATAGAAATTTATAAAAGTCATCCAGCTTTATGGAAAATAAAGTCAAATGAATATGTTAACAAAAATTTAAAGAATAAGGGTTACTAAGCATTGATTCGATATTGCAAACAAGTGTATCCTAGTACAGACCGGAATTTTGTTGTGAAAAAAATTATAAATTTACGGGGGTGCTTCAGAAAAGAACTCGAAAAAGTAGTAAGCTCTAAATCTACAGGGTTAGGAAGAGACGACATATATGAACCGAAATTATGGTACTATGAATTATTACTGTTCACAACTGATCAAGAAATTCCTATGCAAAGTGTCGAAAGTCAGAATTTAGAGGAACCAGCGAGTCCAAAGGTAGTTGAATCAGACGTTGAGGAGGATACTTCTGAAGTTGTATTGGAAGATGCCAGTGAAAATGAAAATGAAGGAATTGATAATGAAAATACACAGGAATCAGTGGTGGTAAGTGCATTTATTAATATATTTTTGCAGTTCTACATACAAACATCTGAAACATCATGACGATAGGTACATATTATACAATTAATAAAAACTTATGCTTTCCCGGCAGCTACCATGTCATCTTGCCATTCAACTTTTCCTATACCATCGAAATGATCATAGTACTTGTTTCTATTAGTTTTGGCATCGAATGATGCATTACTTTTTTTATTTTTCTACAAAGACAGCAATGCAACACATTGCGAACGCCAGTGGCATTCACTAGAGCCATTAATATCACACTATGAAAGTTTTTATAGTTGTAATAAAGAGCCCCTGTACCAGGTGGTGGAACAATTCGTATGTGTTTTCCATCTAGAGCTCCTCCACAATTCGGAAAATTTCAACGAGCTTCAAAATCGGATGAAATTTTTTTCCAGTCTTCTGTGCATTTTGGAAACTAAAATAAATACATTATGAGTATATAGGGAAAATAAGTTGAAAATAATTAGTTTATTTTCTTTTACTTCAGTCTACTTTTCGGAAACCTCCACCACCAAAACGAACAGAAATACTAAAGAAGCCAGTATCAAATAGGAAAAGGCTAGAGTTCATCAAGGCAATCATGAAGATTTCATGAAAACGTGCACCGAAGTCCTAAAGCGAAAAAATTACATTCCTGATGAATTTGAAGCGGTTGGAATCAATATCAGCACTGAATTAAAAAAATGGATCCAGTGCAGCAGGTCTTAGCTGAGTCCGTAATTAATAAGGTACTAGCAAAGGGATTATTTAAAGAATTAACTCGTGTAACAGATGTTATCGAAAATGCTGCTAAAACCAACGATTTTTCTTGGCAGTCTGCCGTCAATATTTCAGACTACGTGTATTTATCAAGTACCACACCGTCATCATCATACTCTCGCCACACCCTCAACCTACTACGTCTACTGCATTATGCGCATATTATTTAGATGTTGCACAAGACATTTCTTATGATGCATAATCAATTTCGCCATTATAACATTTAGTTTTATGAAACTGGTATATGAATATTTGTTTTGTTGTCCTGTAGTTTGGTACTCGTTTGGTTTAAAGTTTGTATATTACAATGGTTGACATGACTGTGAAATAATAAAGATTTGTTTACGGACCTTCATATATTGTTCTTTCAGCGAATCAACAATAACGGAACATGTCTCTGGTATTATGTAGCCTAGTGTTTGAGCAGAAATTCCAACGGAGTATTTTAGATCTTCATAAGATCTACCTGTTGCAAGAAATCTGAGCGTTGCTACCAAACGTTCCTCTGGAGCTATTGGATCTCGCATGGCAGTGTGCTGCTTTGTTAATCCTTCTTTAAGCATTGACAAAAATGTCTCGAAACTTGTACTACCCATTCTCAAATAGTTCCGAAAATCATGAGGGTCGTTTTGCCGCAATTGCTTCAATAACGGCAAATGACTAGGAGTTAATTGTTCCAGTAGCAATTTTTTTATCCATTTGCTTCGGCGTTTTGTGGCTATCGTGTAAAAAGTATTTGTCAGCAGATGGATATTCATCATACCCAAACACAATGCAATTTTTTTCTTATTTACATTTCTGCTGAGCATTTTGTCACCTACAACTGTGCATATGTCACCAAAAACCGTAAGGACATCACTAAAAACTTTCGTCTAGACTGAATTCCACAGTTTCGGCAAAGTCGGTAGACAAGTTGAAAGATTTCGCCACTAACAAACAGATTTGTCTGCAACAAATCAACTACGTCAGAGTTGTCTGCGGATGAATCTTTTTGATTAGGGCAGTCACAAAGATTAGTATGTCACATGCCGAATCCGCGAAAGGCCGCAGACTTAAACCGTGCTGGATAAAGTCCTCCGATAGTTCTGTGTGTATGGCGCGCTAATCTTTCAGCGTTTTGTCAGAAATTACAGCGTTTTCAAAATGTTTGGGTTTATGAAATGATAAATTTTGTTTGTGAGCTGGAAATAACGTGAGACAAACTGGGTAGATAGATGATTGTGCCTCTTTAGATTTAAGTTTGTTTTGTTTTTATTCTTAGAAAATTAATTTTTTGTTATGGGATTTCAAAGACATCTGTTTTATTTTTCCATTCATTTTGTTTGTTCCATAATGAGAACAATATTGAAGTGAAAAATACTTCCAAAGCAATCTTTTTTTATTTATTAGAGATGAGTTGTTTCGATATTGATATGAAGTATGAATCTATTTTATCATAATTTTTATACTGTTATTTTAATTCCTTGAAGATATTTGGGGCTGAAATAGTTCACAATGGTTTCACCAGAAACTGGAAATTAATTATCTCATGATAGCAAAACATCTGCAGGAAATCTCTTTGAAAATGAATCTAGTGCGTCCGACAAAATTGGGATAATTAAACTGATCAGACCTTTGAAGATTCAAAAACTGACACTAATTCAAATGTGAATCAGTAAACATTCAGAGGTCGATTGAATGTTTACCGGGTGATTCTCCAAGGTGGCTCACCCCTATAACTTTTTTATTATTGAAGATAGAAAAACGAGATTTGGGGGTTGTATATTATAGTTCAATTTACATCTTTTGACATATTAACTTGCGTTATCGTACTTCCGGTTCGACCGGAAATGACCATAACTTTCGATTTTTAAATGGGACATCCTATATATTTTTACTTATTTCGATCGAGAATGACATTCCAAATCCAACAACACGTCACTTGTCAATATTTGACAAATAAAGTAATTGTTATTTTTCGAACTAGAATACCATGGATCGTGTGAATCGCCTCATTCTTGATCAAGTAACATGGGAAAAATACCACTTTGAGGCTTTTGACTTCAAAAGTCTCAAATATGAATTTTTCCAGTTGACTTGAATTTTTCAAATAGAAAGGGGATGGCTCGTCGGCTTTTTGTGAAAGATCATTTTCTTATGAATAATTTGATACCACATACTTTCAATTTATTTTCACTATTTCTGTGAACGATTGCAAGAAGCTATCATAACAAATAATACGTATTCGGTATACTTATGCACTGTATCAATTTCAATCATTTAGAGCAAGTAGTAGTGTGGTTCGGTAACTTAGTACAGATACTTCATTCAAAATATGAAAATTGCTCGCTAGAGATAGCATTAAAAAATCGATATTTTTTGCTATAAAGTCCAGTGAACGAAACCTATGAAAGACAGTATTTTGCCGGGCAAGATTTGACCCTGAAACCACCCCTCAAACACCTACATAATCTTGAAAAATCGAGAATTTCAAAAATTTCTCAGAAAGCTAAATGGAGATGAAATTGATAATTTTTTATATCAATGGTCTCTAGAAATAGCGAATTCACTTTCGAACCACCCTCCAAAAAATAAAAAATAAATGGAATTATCCCTAACTTTGAAAAATCCTCAACTGGCCAAATTGGGATGAAATCGAAAAGTTTTGCTTTAAATGCACTCTTTTGATACTAGTGAACAAGACTTTTGTTGCCATTCGCACCCGCGATATAGAGCACTACTTAATCGAAGCATATTCATGTCTATCTTGATGACGATGCCGTATTACTATTTTCACTCTTGTAGGAACAATGGAACGATTCAGAGGAACAACTTCAATAATTTGTTTTCTTCCAGATCATTTGAAGGGTCCACTGCAATAATGATGATTGTCCAAAATTATTTCCATTCTAAGTAAGTACGTCATTCGGTCACTTGAAATATGCAGTTAGTAATGTCGTTTATAAACTGAGCAGTATCGCTTATAGTCCCGAGATAAATACATTTTCAATAATTGGATACACGGCTAGAACGCTCAGCGTCACTGGTGTTTAAGGCAATAATGATAAGCGTCCATCGCGTAGCAACGCCCGCCATCTTGTCAAATTGTTTTGTCAGTTTCGATACTTCTATCGTTGTGACAGGATATGTTATACGTATTCAAGTGATTTATTTCTCAAAATTATGTCCGAAAGCAATGAAACGACTACAAATACGAAAAAAAGAAAACGCACAGGCAGAATGAGTGATGTTTTAAAGAAACTTCGACTGCAGAGTCATCAAATTGATGATGACTGCAAACGTGATAGTTTAAAATGTTTTGAAATGACAAGTAAGGACCAGAGGACAAGAATAATATGTCAATTTAATAGTTTTGTCACCAGGTATGATCAGGATAATTATTTAAGTGGGCTTATAACCGTATCTAATGTACAACGTCGTCGTCCGCGATTAGGTGAAGAAAATGCGAAATTACACAATAAATCGTAATCTTACAAGATTCGTATGATTGGCGATGATACTTACGAGATACCAGTGTGTAGAAAAACTTTTTTATCCTTACATGGTATCACTGGAAGAAGACTACAGTTTATTCAGAAATCACTGACAGAGCATGGCGTTGTTCAAAAAGATTAACGGGGAACACATGTTAAAACACAGCTTCCTAAACAAACTATTAATTTAATGTACAAGCAAATCAACACTCTCAAATCGGTTAATGTAAGGAAAGGCCACTATAATTTACATGAGAGTCAAAAAATATATTTGTCAGACGAGTTGAACTTGTCTAAGATTCACAAAATGTTTAACGAAGATCATCCGAATAGCAAAGTGTCATACGAAACGTATCGTAATTTTTTCAATAAAAATTTCTACATATCATTCGGTTAACCAAGGATGGACACATGTTCGACTTGCGACCAATTTCAGGCAGTGAAGAAACATCTTGAACTTAAAATTGCTTATCTTCCCGATGGTCATGAAAAATCTCAGATTCTGTCTCAACTTCGAAAGCTAGAAACTGAGAACCTAGTTCACAAAAAGAGAGCTGAAGTCTTTTATGATAAACAGAGAAAAGCCCGTTTGGAAGCTAGACAGGATGCCACAACAATTGCGAGAACAATGGATTTTTCAAAAAATCTTCCTGTACCGAACATAACGACAAACGACGTTTATTATAAAAGGCAGCTTAGTTATTTTATGTTTAATGTTCATGTTCTTGCTGATTCCTCATCTTATTTCTTCGCATACGATGAGAGTATTGGAAAAAAAGGATCGGATGATGTGGCTTCTCATCTCTTCAATTTCATAATTCATGAAATGGATGTACAGTGCAAGACTCTTACAATTTTTTGTGACTGATTTGGCGGTCAAAATAAAAATTACACCATTTTTAGAATGTTACACTACATGGTTCACTCGTGCAATCGCTTGGAATCTGTCACAGTTATATTCCCGATAAGAGGTCACTCCTATATGGAATGTGACCGAAACATGGCCTTCATAAATGGGCTGAACACGTACGAGGAGTTCGACAAAGACCGAAACCTTTGATGTCATCGAATGTTCACAAGATGCATTCAAGGGCTGGACTGTATTTCTGAAACCGTTTTACAGAAAAACTTGTCCCTTTTCCATAATACCTGTACGTGAATTTAAAGTCCAGAAAGAACATCCAAGGCTCATGTTTCACAGACATTTTAATAATAGTCCATGGGAATCAAGTGTGGTTAACACAACAGCGTCTTGTCGAGCTATTAAGGCAGGTATTAATGTGGCAGAATTTAAATTACCTGGTTTAGCTTACAAAGACAAGCTGCCTATAACAACAGTGAAATATAACGACTTGCAGTTCCTGAAAAAGTTCTGTAGGTCTGAAACGAGACGTTATTACGATGAACTTCCCCATGCTGTGAAAATAAAAGAATAAAGAATCAAAGTTTAAACCATTAAACCAGTCATTTGGACAATTATCATTATTGACTGTGGACGAGGTGTGGACAGTGATCATTATAGTCCTGATTTTTGAAGACTTATTTAACATTATTTACATTTCAATTAGTTTATAATGCCCAAATAATGATTATTTGTCAAAGAAATAATGTTATGAAACATGTTCTTTAACTACAATAAAAAAAATTCTTATCTTCAAATCGTAGTTTTTTTTACATCATGCATAAATTTAAAATCCAATTATCTTGAAATAATAAAAAATGACATTCATCATTATTGCAGTGGACCCTTCATTTGTTGTTCAATATAAATCATTAAAACAAAAGAAAGTTGAGAGATTCCGGCATTTCTTCACAACATTTTGAACTCTGCTTTACCTATTCGTCATTTGCAAATTAATTTAATTATGAATCAACGGGGACGACCGTCGAAAATAGACGCCAAATAATTAGCCGATTATTTTAAAACTATTTACTCCAGTACCGCGGGATCAGATGAAATTGAAAGGGCGGCTGAATATCTTTCAAACCGAGACGATTTGAAAATTCGTTACAATTAGGAGGAACGCAGAAAATTTCATTCCTCATTTGAAACCAAAAATAAATATAATTCAGAACATAACAATCTGTAGAGGTATAGATTCACTGCCAACAAAAATTGTGGATTATAATTTGTTAGACCTCGAACATTCTCTGAATTATCACTTCATAAAAAATCTTCCTGCTATAACGTAATCGACTGATAATGAATCATCAAACTCAAGCGATCATAAACAAATGCAAAATAATGGAGAGTCTTTCAATAAGTTGAATTATCACATTTTGATATAACCGTTGTAACGTCCACTCCTCACATGGGCCAGCAATTCGCAATTGAACTGAAGCCTTCATCCACTAATATTTTACCAGGTAATCGAAATTGTTCCGAAGATAATTACATCGAACTCAATAGTCAAATGGGCGCTACATCTCAAAATCATTCTTCCGGTGTTTCAACGAGTAATGAACACATTTCACAAACTCTCTTGGAACTTGATACATCTGTTCAACAAAAAACTTATTGTAAATGCGATTAATTTAAAATCTGACACTCAATGAATGTAAAATTTCAGAAGGTACCTTTACAATCAGTCATCGCGAGGTCACTATTAGCAGTGAATACATTAACTACAGGATACACTTTTCTATTAGGAAGGATATTGGCGCAGTTCGTTAATATCATATGTGTTATAAATTTCAAAGGCTATAAGTTCAGCGTTAAAAAATATCATTTCATAATTAATGCCTATTGTGCTCATAATTGCATAAAATTAATTTTTTTATACATTCAGTTAGTTGCGATAAAGATCATAACGTTGACATTTTCAGTTCTAGTAGAGATTATAACTATAGAGATAAATTCAGTAGGTATGTAAAAAGAATTAACAGGAAAATTCTAATGCAAAATATGAAAGACATTAAACCATCTTTATTTCGGGACAACGACGGTTCGGAACTCTATTCCATCAATTATAAAAACTGGGAATTTACAAAATATTAAATCAGAAACAGTGTTTCGGAAAATTCGATCAGAAAAAGTTTTGATGCAGAGGGAGAACTATAATTATAAACAAGTTGTAGGGTAGCCACTCCATGTTCATTTACACAGTTATGAACAAGAAATAATACAAAAATGCAATTTGAAACCAACTTTATACTTGGCTGCAACTGAAGGTATCGTTAGAAAACCTCAGTCTACTGAGAAGCGCGTGTTTTATTATCCTGGCGTTAATAATGTTCAAAACCGTACAGTACTTGTTCTGGAGATGACAAACTGCAATCATGACATGGTATCATTAGCTATTTTTCTAGCAAAATTCAAATCTTTTTCATTACAAAATTCGAAAAAGTGTCCAATTCTCAGCCGTTGTATACAGATTTCAGTTTTCCTTTGATGAATGGCATACTTAATTTTTTTAATAGAATGAATATGAGAATTTATTTAACGTGGGCCTTTTCAATATGTGAGGGAGCACATTTCGATGGGAATGATATTACACCGATTCATATTTGTTGCGTACACTTTTTAAAATTATCTGTAACGATATTAACCAATGTGGTGTAAATGTAGTTTTTCAAATAAATTTGAAAGAAATTGTGGCAGCCTGTATCAATTTCAATCATTTAGAGCAAGTAGTGGTGTGGTTCGGTAAATTAGTACAGATACTTAATTAAAAATATGAAAATAGCTCGCTAAAAAATCTATTACAATTACTGAAACTGATGATCAATTCAAAGTTTTGGATTCAAGTAGCCCTTTTTATATTTTTTTTTTCGAAATTATACGAAACAACAGTTCCTCAGATAGACTGTGGAAAAAGTAATGAGAACAGATACTATAACGTGGAGTTTTCGCATCTTGTGTTGAAGAAATATTTACCATTTCTGCCATTATGGTCTGGTATCTTTATAAAAATAATAATCCGGGTAGGTTCAGTAACGCTAATGTAGAGAACTGCAGCGGGATTCTTGTTCCTCGATTCGATACGACACGAGTCGAAATCATGAATTTTATGATTCTGATTGGTATTCGATGTCGACAGATATCGAGAACAACTGCCATTTCAACTCGACGATCGAAGAGTTGAGTGCTCATGATTATAGAAACATAACCAAAGATTTTGTAATTTGTATATGTATTCTGTGATCTGTGATTTCATTCTTATTTTGGTGGCTGACCACAAGGGTAATTTTTTTTGTGGTAGTGTAGGTGAAACTCATGATTCATTGAATCAAAATAAAGAATAAGCTATTGGCAGGTTATCATCAGCAAATGCTAAGTATTTATAAAACAATGGAATGAATTGATGTTGAAATTAAATTCTCTTGGATTAGGAGAAAGATCAGTGGAGAAGTGGCAGAAGGTATGTCATATAATGAAACTTTAGTGCATAATAACATTACATGTTTTCTCTGACATACCTACAAACGTTGTCCCCTCTTTCAATACAGATACTTTCTTATTTAGATAGGTACATTTTGTGGTTGTCTTTCGTTCAATCTTGAAATATGTAAACGATTCGAACCAATGAACATTTTTTTTGTAGACTTGGACAGACTATAAATGTAACCTTTAACCTTTTCAGGACCGAAAACGAACGAACACGCAAAAGTATTTCGTACCCGTGAGACCAAAGGCGTACATAAACGCAGGGCACGAGGTCCATGTAAGACCCGAAAACTATCGAACACGCGGATTGCATTTTATTGAGCATGTGTATTCTGACCACGCCCACACGAAAAACTGATTGGTTCAGCATTTGTTCGCCACCTTTGGCGAAGGTGTGGTTAACATGACAGCAAAGCACACTGTTCTTAAAGGATTAGGTACTTTTCATTCAAATTTAGGTTACAAATGCGTTGAACACGATTAGTTTGAAGTGCAGAAGTGTTTATGCATGTTTACGTGTTTGTTACTCGCATATTTCAAACTAAATTATATTTCACATTTTCGTCTCGAATTATAAAGAATACTACTTTAAGTCGTCCCTTTCGACGTCACTGGTACGATCTTCAAAGCCTAAAACAAAAACTACCAACACCTAGTTTTTGCTACGCTGCTATCTACTCATGCTCCAATATTCATTGTTCTTTTCGTACCCGCAAAGTGAACTTCGAGCATTCCAGAAACATTTGCAAATTCATCATGGGAAAAGCGAAAAAATTGAAAAATAGGAAAATTAGACGATTGGAAAGTAAACTACGTAAATTGAAAAAGAAACGTTCATTCTCTTCAACGAGTAAGTACCAACATATATTATTAAAAAGTAATCATTCAGGTCTTCTTGTCCTTAAATGGGATTGGCAAACTTTTTTGTGACTATGTTACTGGTGAATGCAAGAAACGCACAAAAAGGGATTTTTACTAGAGCTGCCGGCATACGCTGGCCAGTGATTAATATAACCCTAGGCACTCATACGAGGCGCCGTCCAAACCTCGCCCTGAACTGGCGCGACGGTGTAGTGCGTAATAGTATTTTGTTATTTTCTTTCAAAATTTTACAACTGTAACTAATATTGAGAAAGTCAGAACAATTCATTCAATGGCATTCTTTATGTTTCTCATATGAGGCAACATTTTAACATGAACAAAGTCAACATATATAACATATTGCAATATAGTCAGTCCATTCTTAATATTCTAGCGGGAGGAAAATAATACCTCTTGTTGATTTCGCGTTTTTCTTGGCAGGTAATTCCACAAGCAGTGGGAGTTTTTCGAGTTCGGACTCTGAATCCAGCTCTGACATAGATCAACCTCAAATACAAGACCCACTTCTTCTTGATAACGAGGAAATCTCACCAGAAGCTCACCAAGTAGCAATATCAGTGCTAGGTGAAAACCCAAGTACTGCTTCTGTAAGTGGCCCAAAGATCCATGACGAAATCGCAACAAGATGGACTGTTTTCTTAACAAAGGGCATTGAAAAAGACCAGCGCACAGAACTCCTTGCTAAGTACCCACGAATCGGGAACTGTCAAGGCTTGCTACCCCCGCAACTGAACTCTGAGGTCCAGACAATTATTCCTGATAAAACCCTAAAAATGGACGGTTTTTTGCAAAACTCCAAGTACAGTTGGCAGCAGGATTGAGTGCTGTTGCTTTACCACTTAATAAAATGTTTTCACAACCAAGCGACTCCTCCAATGAGTTGCTTGGTGATCTAGCAAATGGTGCAAAGCTCATTGCCGATGCTTATCATTCAGTATCCTTACTCAGACAATATCTCATTACACCCCACTTCAATTTCACAACCAAAAAGGTTTGTGATGATGGACCTATTGACGAATTTCTATTTGGGGGAGACTTACCCAGCAGAGTGAAAGCAAATGAAGAATTGAAAAAAGTCGGCGCGAACTTACGCAAACGACCCTTCTCTTCCTCAACGATTACACCATACACATAAACAGCCAGAGTCCCAGAGGTTCCAAAAAGCACCATCATCACGGAAATACCAGTGGAGGGGGCGTCAGTAAATGAGGTGAGTGCAGGCTCTCTAGCTAAGCATTATTTCAACTGGCTAGACATTACCAGGAATCCCGTGATATTGAGTTGGGTGCAGGGTTATCAAATAAAATTCGATTCACCCCCCAACCAATCAGTTCGTCCAAAAACTTATATAGCCGAGCATCAAATTGAAGCTACTAGAAAAGAGATTTTTAACTTGCTCAAAATTGGAGCAATTTCGGAGACCAATCAAACAGAAGAAATATTTCTCTCTTCATATTTTCTCGCACTGAAATCTAACGGTACTTTTAGGTTTATACTCAACCTCAAAAAACTTAATAAATTTATTACAGCACCCCACTTCAAATTAGAAGATTACCGATCAGTAGTAAAATATCTATATCAAAATAATTTTCTGATAAAAATTTATTTGAAAAATGCGTACTATTCTCTAGCTATCAAAACACAAGACAGAAAATATCTTTGTTTTGAATTTCAGAATAAGGTTTATACTTTCAACTGCCTTCCGAATGGCCTATCGATAGCACCATTTGTATTTACAAAATTATTGAAACCCTTTTCAGAGCATATAAGAGAACGGGGTATAACTTCTCTAATTTATCTCGATGATATTCTAATAATAGGTAGAACTCATACTGAATGTTTGGAACACTCAAATTATGCAATTAGTCTTTTGAAACACTTAGGTTTCACTATTAATTACAAGAAATTTGTATTGACTCCTAGCCAAGAATGTACCTTCCTGGGATTTGTATACAATACTATTGATATGACTTTACATCTACCAGTCGAGAAAATTGAAAAAATAAAACATATAACTCAAAAATTCAAAACGAAGAAACATTGTAGAATCAGAAATTTTGCACAATACATTGGCAACCTTGTAGCAGCATGTCCAGCGGTTAACTATGGCTGGGCACATACTAAGGTTTTTGAAAGGGAAAAGTATAAAGCCCTTACTGCCCTTAAAGGAGATTATAGTCACCAAATATTAATTTCTGAAAAATTGTATACAGAATTTATGTGGTGGCTGAACAATGTATCCAAAAATAAAATGCCTATAAGGAGGCACAGTTTCAAATGCGAACTATATTCGGATGCCTCCCTTACGGGCTGGGGTGGTTATTCAAACAACCAAAGAATTCATGGTTTCTGGCAGGATACAGAAAGAACATTTCAACTTTTAGCAGCTTTCAATACGCTGAAATGCTTTGCAAAAGACTTTCAAAATTGTTCAGTCTTACTGCGTGTCGACAATACAACCACAATAGCTTATATCAATAAAATGTCGGTGTTCGTCACGCTAATCTGAGTACAATAGCTCGGGGAATCTGGGAATGGTGTGAACATAGGAATATTTGGATATATGCTTCCTATATCAATTCCAAGCTCAATATTGAGGCAGATGCAGGATCTCGCTGCTTCTCTATCGAAACAGAATATGAACTGTCAGAAAAATACTTCATTAATGTCAAAGAACAACTTGGACTTCCTGAGATAGATTTATTTGCTAGCTCTGCTAATGCTAAGTGTCCAGTTTATGTATCATGGAAACCGGACCCAGGTTCCATAATAATTGATGCATTCACAATTACTTGAAATACATATTTCTTTAATGCATTCCCTCCTTTCGCTATCATACCTAATGTGTTGAATAAAATAATAACCGACCGCGCAAGAGGCATAGTAGTTGTTCCAAACTGGAAGTCACAGCCCTGGTATCCAACTTTTTCATCCCTACTAGAAAGTTCACCACTTGTTTTCTCACCAAAGCGAGATCTTATTTTATCTCCTTTCAGATCGATCCATCCCTTATGGGAGAAGATTTCCCTGGTGGCAGGTATATTATCCGGGCATCTTTTTTACGACAAGGATTTCCGGAGGAGGGAATCTCAACAATGTTGTCATCTATTTCAAAAGGCACGCACAAGCAATATGAGAGTTGTCTGAAAAAATGGTGGATGTTCTGTAAATTCCGACAAGTTGATGTCTATCAACCCGGTATAAAATAGTCCAATTTCTGGATGAACAATTTCGTGAAGGTAAATCATACTCAGTTATAAATTCTTACAAATCAGCATTAGGTCTGATTATACCCAAGGAACAACATGAGGAAAAATTGCTAAAACGATACCTCAAAGGTATCTGCAATGAAAGGCCCCCTAGACCAAAATATGAGGTTACCTGGGACCCTCACCCTGTTCTAAGATATCTTGAACAACTCCATCCTCTCGAAAGTTTTAGCATATGGACATTGACAGTGAAGATGGTCACTTTACTGGCATTGATATCAGCTCATAGAATTCAGACAATTACAAATATTCAATTACAAAACATCAAACAAATGGAGACTCACATTGAAATATGCATCTCTGAAAAAATTAAAACAACGGATCGCACCAGAAATCAACCAGTCTTGAATTTACCATACTTTCGAGAAAACCCATCCTTATGTCTTGCCACCACAGTTATGTACTATATATCAAAAACGTCATCATATAGACCTCCTCAAGAAACCCACTTAATCCTTACTGTTAAAAAACCATATCAAGCAGCCACTACTCAAACCATAAGCAGATATATAAAAAGCGTATTAGCTTCTAGTGGCATAGACATGACACGGTTCACAAGCTACACAACGAGGCATGCTGCGACTTCAGCAGCCTTTCGTGCTGGCGTGAATATTGACATAATCAGAAAAACGGCAGGCTGGACTGAGCGATCCCAGGTATTCAACAAATTTTATAACAAGCCCACAGTAGATACTCCCAATGCCTTTGCTTTAGGGATACTCCAAGGATCAGGCCTAAATTAATTGTTAACGTACCTCAATAACTACTCTTATTATATAATTATTAATGTTTGGTTCTTCACATAAAATATGTGTGTGTACATCTATATATGTGTAGGTTATATATGTTCATTCAATATATGTGTATATATGTATGTATGTATATATGTATATATGTATATATGTGTGTATATATGTGTATATATATATTACAATCGTTGGTTATTGGAATACTTAATTGTTATTGACTGCAAATGTTATGGATAGATCTATATTGTTACATGCAATAAAAGTTATTTATATCCTTATAACTTTGGTTTATCATTTCTGAGGGCACATTGTGCCACAGCCGGATCGTCTCATCCTTTAAACAACTACAAGTAGTATTCTTTATAATTCGAGACGAAAATGTGAAATATAATTGAACGATCAATTGACTTACCTGTAAGGAAAATTGATCATAATTATATGAACATTTTCGTCGAAGAATTATAAAGTCCCCCCCAATAAATACTTCGTAACCCACCCCGACGATCCAGCAATACTTTAAAAAAATGAATATTGGAGCATGAGTAGATAGCAGCGTAGCAAAAACTAGGTGTTGGTAGTTTTTGTTTTAGGCTTTGAAGTTCGTACCAGTGGCGTCGAAAGGAACGACAAGTAGTATTCTTTATAATTCTTCGACGAAAATGTTCATATAATTATGATCAATTTTCCTTACAGGTAAGTCAATTGATCGTTCAATTTGCAATAATTCTCTAGAATGGCGAGAAAATATGTAACAGAAGAAGAAATGTACGAGCTATTGAATAATAGTGATGATGAAGATTTGATGATTTTAGAGGAACAAGATGTTGGATGGGATTATACTTCGGAAAACGAATCTGAAAGTGATATGGTTAGACCGACGCCGGTGGTTGCGGAAGAAATCGATGTCCAGGCTGAGGATGATTCAGATATTGAAAACGATACGAATGAGGAAAATGTTATACCTCGTAAAAGGAAGAAACGTTCAGATGTAATGGCACAAAAATTCATTTGGAAAGAAACGGACTTGAAACCTTCTTTGCATACATTTGATATGGCAAAATCGGGTTGTCTATTAGAAAATCTTCCGGAGAAACCCAACGTGTTGGAAGTTTTTGAATGTTTTGTTACTAACGAATTAGTCCAAGATATTGTCCTACATTCTCATGAGTACTATGAATACACCATAAATGAGGATCAAACCAAGAAGGTGCAGAATTTCAAACCAACGACTGTGGACGAGTTTTATGTATTCCTAGGAGTTTGTCTGCTCATGCCTCAAGTAAAAAAGCAACGAGTAAAAGATTATTGGTCCCAAGACTTCATAATTCAGACCCCTGTATTCAGTCAGATAATGTCCCGTAGAAAATTTATGGAAATTTTACAATTTTTACATTTTGCTGATAATTCAAATGTGAACAGAGAAGACAAATTGTTCAAACTGAGACTTGTAGTGGATCACTACAGGAAAGTTTTCAAAAATTCACTCTATCCTTTCCAAAATCTCGTGATAGACGAGAGCCTAATGCTTTTCAAAGGACGGATATTTTTCCGCCAATACATCCCTTCCAAAAGACATAGATTTGGCATAAAATTCTTCATTACTGTAGATTGTGAGACTGGATATATCCTAGACTTCCTCATATACACGGGAGCTTCAACCGAGGTGAAGGAATTCGACAGCATCTTGGGTAAATCGGGAAATATAGTAATGACTTTGTTAGAGCCTTACTTCGATAAAGGACATCATCTATATACAGATAACTGGTACACTAGTCCGCTGTTATATGACGCCCTATATGAAAAAAAATTCAACTGCTGTGGAACAGTGAACGCAAACAGAATTCACATGCCGAAGTTTCGAAAACGCATCGAAAAAGGTGGCGTCGAGTTTTTTTTCACTGAAAAATTATTAGCTCTGAAATGGAAGGATAAGAGGGACATACGTATGCTGACCTCAATCCACAACAATGAAATGAGGTGCCTGAAGAATTCAAGAGGCGAGAATATTCTGAAACCAGTCGCCATTGTGGATTACAATCAGAATATGGGAGGTGTTGATAAAACCGACATGCTCCTGAGCACCACAGAAACGGTGAGAAAGAGCATCAAATGGTACAAGAAGGTGTTTTTTCACTTGTTGGATTTGGCGGTACTAAATTCCCATGTGGTGTACAAAATGAAGACGGAGGAAAATATTGCGATATTAGATTTCCAACGACAGCTAGTGAAATCTATTATTGACAAACACCGCAAGGTAATCCCTAAGAGTTATAGCAGCAGCAGACCAGCACAAGCCCATTCTCCTTTGAGGCTTATTGAGAGACATTTTCCAGCAATGTTTTCTCGGAAACCGGAAAATAATAAGATAGTTCTGAAAAGGTGTGTTGTTTGCGCAAAGCAGAATAAAAAGAAGGAAACATCATACACTTGTGTACCGTGTAACGTCCCACTCTGTGTCATTGGGTGTTTTGAGAGGTACCATTCAGTTGTGAAATTCTAATGTTTATTTCATGAAAATTTCTTGTGCTTATTACAATGAACTCTGTTTTTTCTGTTACCAAAAAGTTCACATGTTTTTTGAATAAACTTTGTTTCTTCAGTGTAATATCACAAAATTTAAAATAAAATGAATAAAATAAATTTTGTTTTCTCTCAGTAATTGGAAAAAAATGGGTTTTCATAAAAAAAAACTGTTCAATATTTTCAATAAACACTCCACGTCACTGGTCGTTTCGGGACGCACACCCTTCCCGCGTCGGTCCTGTGAGCACCGCCGGCTGAATCCGGCGCGGTCCTGAAAGGGTTAAAAAAAAACAAGGGAAATGAAGAAATAACAAGGGGAAACGGGAGGAGGTCCTTAATGTAGTAAAAAACTGACTGACTTGGAAATGAGAGTCTTGAAAATTCTAGGCCATACATTTTATGGAGGTTGTGGAAATGAGGAATGAGGTGTAAGTAAAATTATTAAATATTTTCTCACTCATCAACAATGAACTACTATTTTAGTTGGAGCACATCTCTAAAATTGGAAGCACACAAGTAGATAGTGTGGCCAGCACATCTAATACTACCCACACATAGGCACATAACAAACGTGATGCTGACTTCTTTGACAAAAGTGGAGACATAACTGATCATGATTATTTATTTTTTGAGGAGAATCAAACACAACAACCAATAAAAAAAATTAAATCAAATAATTGTGACTATATAGAGAGACAATATCTTATCTCAGAAGTATTGAAAATACTTTAAAAAATGAATTGAGTGATCTAACACACTTGATAAAAAATTCACAGAAATAACTTGTGCAATCTTGCAAAATAATGGGAACAATCAGTTCACTGATCTAGAGGAATCCTAGAAAAAAGTTTATAAAAAATTTACTTAATTTTTGTTTATTTTTATGAGAATTTTGTTATTAATATATTTTGCATGAGTATTAAAAATTATGTTAAATTCTGTGATTTACTTATTTTGGTAAAATTATTTTTTTAATTGAAAATTAAAACACCATTTACTTCTCTAATAAAATAACAAACCCAAGCAAAAACATTCCATGATTTCAGTTGAATAATTTGTTGATAAAACACAAACATTTGTTTTCAGGTAACGAAAAAATGTTCAACAACTTTGGTTGATTCTGCACTAAACAGTTCATAAGTAGTTGTGATTTGAAAGATGAACGTCCTTAGAATTTTTCTCCATCAAAGATGTGTTTGTCTATAACATCAGTTCCCAACAAAAGTTGAAAACCGCCAAAATTGTCGTGTAACAATAAATAATTCAATTTCACATTTTTATATTGCTTGTTTCAAACGTATACCTAGTGACAGATTCTAATGGAAATACAATGAAATTATACAAAATTTTATTTATCAACAAGCTATGAAAACACTACATTAGTTATTGAAATGCATATTTACAATAGTTTACCTGATATTTCTTCCTTCATTCAACAGATTGCCCTGAACATTTGGCACTCTATTTTGATCTGGCACATCATCATTTGCATTTATATTGAAATCTAGCCCATTTTCAATGCAAATGTTATGCAACACCGCACATGAATTAGTCACATGCCCCATGAATTGAGAAGAATATCTAGATGATCTTTCTTTAAGCAGGCACCTATATCGCCCCTTCAACTCACCAATGCAGCGTTTCACAAAATTTCTTGCTAATACATGATTCCGATTATATCTAACCTCAGGGGATCCTTCCGCTGGATCATGAAATGGAGTCATCAAGATAGGTTCTAAAGAATATCAACTGTCACCAATCAGCCACGTTCTTCGATGTCCATTTTTATGTTCCCTCAGTAAATAATCTCTTATGGCAGACTGTCTCCAAATAAATGAATTATGGCTTGCACCTCCGTAGTCTGCATTTATATTCAATATTTTTAATTGAGCATCACAAATGATTTGACAATTCAGAGAATGCTATCCTTTTCGGTTTATGAAATTATGCTCCTCCTGCCTTATTATTTGCTACGTGTGTACAGTCTATATTGCACCTACAACACCTGGAAAACCAAACCGATTCATAAAGAGCTCCTTATTTTGGTTAACTCCTATTCTATTAGTTGGGAATTTTATTCTATTTCCTGACAAATTGCCATCAATTGCAACTGCAACTTCATGAATACATCTGTTGAGAAGTATACAACTGATAGTTAAATGGCATTGCAACATACGAGCAACATACTTATGAACGGATGTTTGACTGAGTCCCAAATTGTAGTCTTCTCCGATTGATCTTTGATAGCAACCACTTGCAAAAAATCTAAGAGCAGTAAGAACTTTTGCTTCAACTGATATCGCTGTGCTGTATCTTGTATGGGGAAGATGTGGACTAAAGATGTCACATAGTTCCTGAGCTAGTTGTTTATTCAATCCAAACAATTCAAGGAACCTTTTTTTTTTGAGGAAGAGCGAAAGGATCAGCCTGAACCCTAAGTAATGTCCTTTCAAATCTTAAATTTTTATTCTGTAAATTTCGTCTCAAAACGATATCTACGATCGGTAACTTTTTTTTTAACGATATCTGCAAACAAAATACAAAACAAATATGTAGTTTTATTGATTTCAATCTCAACCTCCCAATTTTGAAAAACTTAGTGTTAAAGAAAAGTGCGAGAATTTTTTGCGAAAACTTCAGGAAGAATCTCATGATCTCCAGAACTTGGAACAGAAGTCCGTGCAATGGCTTCACCATCGAAAAATTCGACTTATATGTTTTAATTTTAGAACAGTAATTAGATCTACTTCAGATAGGGTCAGGGCGTCAATAGGTAATTCGCTTTTGTACAAAAAAGGCCCGCTAACACAAGCAATACTACATGGAAATAAGTACGAAAGAGAAGCAATTTCAGATTATGAAATAAAAACTGGAATTAAAGTAACGCGCGTGGGGCTTATAGTTCATAAAACCATACAATACTTGGCTTGTTCTCCAGATGGTATCATCGAAGTTAAGTGTCCGGTTAGCATCAAATTTGAAAATCCAGAAATATCCGTCGTAAATAAAAAATTAAAATATTTCGAGAATTGAAGAAAAATCATCGATATTTATCAAATGTATATTAAATATAACAGAAAGAAAAAAGAATTTTTCCAAGAATACATCGCGATATTGAATTCAGGACAGAAATAATGTTAAAACCATTTTATTACATTTCATACTTCCCGAGTTAATTGATCCCGAACCTGATGATATCAGAAAGAGGGATTACAATGTTAGTTTTTCTCAATGTTTTTCTGTAGATATCAAATAAAAATGTGTTGACAGCAGTCAATTCAATTTGAAACAATCATTACAATATTTCGGAAATGGTCTCGTGAGCAATTTCAAATATTATAGTTTATGCAAAGAATATCGTAATTATGTTGTGGCCAAGTACCATCAAAATTTTTCCTCTGATTTGCGTTATGATGATTTCAAAAATTATTTGGAAAACAGTGGCTAACGAATTTCGCTATTAACTATTGTTTAGCGGTTGTTTTCGCCTTATATCTCCAAACATCACATATCTTGCTAACTACTGATCAAACATTCGCTATTATGTTCTTGAAGCGAATTTTTTCATGGATTCACCTAAATTCGAAAGAATCTCTGTTTTAGTGTTTCCTATAATAATCGGTACAGTTTTGAATCGCGATCATTGGGTATTAGCCAGAGCAAACTTGGAAATAAAAGAGAATTTTTATATCTAGATCCCCGATATAACAAAATTTCGAAAGAAGCAGATGAATATAAATTGAAATTCGAATCGTTTTTGAAAAAATATTGATCATACACAGATTTTAGATAGCAGACCAAAACAGTTTAAAATAATACATATTGAGTATATTAAACAAAGAGACGGATACAATTGCGGGGTGTACGTGATATATTTTTACATAAAACTTTTGAAACATGAAACTTTAATTACGCCTTCCAATATGGATAAGTTCCGAATCAATTTAATGAATATGATTCTAGAAAACCCGGATCGTGATCAATTGAATTTTTCTGTCATATGTGGATTTTTTAATGCGGACGCGTGTAATAGCTGTGGAACATGTTTGAGGAAATTTCACAGATCTTGTTGGATTATAATAGCTATTTATGTACCAAGTGCGTTATATAGATCCTAACGCCCGGAGGATAACATTCACCCGAGGGCACTTGGCCCGAGGGATGAATGTTGCCCGATGGGCAACCCGAAAGGTTACACCGAACATAGTCTACGCCGAATGTCGTCAACGCTTCTTGTTCAAGGTGGTGCTTCCTTTGAAACGAAACGCTAAAATTACATGGAAAATGGAAGAGTAGTACGGTAGCGAAGAGCTATATTGAAGAAAGTATCTCCTCGAAGAACAAAAGTGCTACAATGATAGCCCATTCCGTTTCCGAAAAAGAAAATGTTAACGTTCCGAACGAAACCGAATGCACCTTGAGGTTAACTCACAGAACTCCAAACTTGGTACTAATTTTTCAGGAACATTTGTATACTGTAATTTCTATTCGACAGAAAATAATTAGTCCCTTTTTTATGTACAGTTATAAATAAAACTTTTTAGTATTTCATTTATTGAAGTACAGAAAAAAACATTTAGCGGTCCTTATGATTCATAATACCACGGGCGTTATGGGTCTGTTAATAGCAACCGATGCCAAGGTATCATTCTTCTAGTTCCTACGTAAGGGAATATCCGTAATGTTCAGAGAACATCGTAGGACCAAAAATTTTCACTTTAACTGAATACATTTAGAATAGTCACTACCTCATTAGACAGAATATTTTGAAAATTCAGTAACCACATTACCTATCATCTATGAAGTCGACTAACACCGGAAATATCCGTGTTCATACCCAATCAGTTCGTTGAGGACTTTTCAAAGTTCTCAATATCATCATATTTCGGAAGTGTTTGAGGGGTGGTTCAGGGTTAAATCTCGCCCGGCAAAATACCCTCTGGTATAAGTGTTGTTCACTGGAATCTATAGGTACATTTATAGCAAAAATTTTTCTTTTTTTTTCATTTCTGGAGGGTGATTCGGGCGTGAATTCGCTATCTCAAGAGACCACTACTATCAAAAATTATCTATTTTGAGTTTGAAGGGTGGTATCAGGGTCAAATCTTGCCCGGCAAAATAGCCTCTAACATAGGTCTTGTTCACTGGAATGTAAAGAATGCATTTATAGCAAAAAATTTCGATTTTATCCGAATTTGAACAGGTGAAGATTTTCCAAAGTTCGCAATAAGTCCATTTATTTTTAATTTTTTGGAAGGGAGTTTGAGGGTAAATTCGCTATCTCTTGAGACTATTGATATCAAAAATTATCAATTTCATCTTCATTTAGCTTTTTGAGGAATTTTTGAAATTCTCGATTTTTTTATTTTGTGGTGGTATCAGAGTCAAATCTTGCCCGGCAAAATAGTGTCTATAAACTATATACAATATATAACTATACAGTGCATTTATAGCGAAACTTTTCGATTTGATCCCAATTTGGCCAGTTGAGAATTTTTCAAGTGCGCGACAATTCAATTTTTTTTAATACTTTGGCAGGTGGTTCGAGTATGAATTCGCTATCTCTGGATACCATTGATATCAAAAATGATCAATTTCATTTCCATTTCGTGTGGTCGGTCGATCAGCGGTCTAAGGCACAGGCCGTTCGAAACTCCAGCATAGCGATAGTCGGTTCGAGTCCGGTGTAGGTACGAGAATTTTTCTTAACTACTTTATATCGGATCGATAGGCGACCGCATGCCTTGTTGAAAAGCAAGTGTATGGTGAGTTGTCTAGATGCCAATCTCGTCTAGTGCTAGCTTGGAGTGCACACCAACCACCCGAGGTGGTGCTGTGAGTTTTCCGGGTTTTCCTAAAGCTGAAAACTAAATACATCACCTGAAACATCAGTAAGTCGCCCCGGAGCGACACGGCAAATAATAATAATAGCCGTCCTCTACCCGCACAGGCTATGCCGTTGGGTACATTCAACGACTGTCTATGAGGGAGTATTATTATTATTATATTATTATTATTTTATTATTATTTAGGTTTCTGAGGAATTTTGAAAATTCTCGATTTTTCGATTTTATGGAGGTGTTCAAAGGGTGGTATCAGAGTCAAATATTGCCCAGTAAAATACTGTCTGGCATAGGTCTTGTTCACTGGAATCTATGTGCATTTATAGCGAAACTTTTCGATTTTATCCCAATTTGGCCAGTTGAGGTATTTGGAGGGTGGTATCAGAGTCAAATCTTGCCGGCAAAATAGTCTCTGACATACGTTTTGTTAACTGGAATGTATAGAATGCATTTATAGCAAAAAATTTCGATTTTATCCCAATTTGGAAAGGTGGGGATTTTCCTAAGTTCGCCATAAATCCATTTATTTTCAAATTTTTAGAGAGGGGTTCTAGGATGAATTCGCTATCTCTAGAGACCATTGATATCAAAAATCATCAATTTCATCTCCAATTAGCTTTCTGAGGAATTTTTAAAATTCTCGATTTTTCGATTTTATAGAGGTGTTTAAAGGGGGGTATCAGCCTGATATAAATTAGGTCAAACCTTGCCCAGCAAAATACTGTCTGGCATAGGACTTGTTCACTGGAATGTATAGAGTGCATTTATTGCAAAGCTTTTCGATTTCATCCCAATTTGTCCTGTTTTGAAATTTTCAAAGCTCGAAATTCTACGATTTTGTCTCCATCTAGCTTGCTAGACATTTTTCATAATTCGCGATTTTTCGGTTTTCAGGACATGTGAAATCGTAGGCAGTTAAATATTTTGTGGTAGAAACCTTGTTTTATCTTCATATATTTCACCTAATTATGGTGATGAAATAAAAATAATATGAACAAGTTAAATGCCAATAGTGTACGTTTGACGAAAAAGCAAATTAAATTCATATTTCATTAGCAGAGAGAAACACAAACAATCACTGAATCGTATTTTGTATCGCCAGAGACTAATTCATGACTGAGCCATGTTTCAGACTACAACACTCGTTGGAATATAAAAATCCAACTCATGGCCAGCCATGCGTTCCAGAGACGACCGTTGGCGGTCGAGCTTGCTCCTGAATCGAATCGGTAGTCATTCCCGAAGTCATGGCTGGAACTCATGGCTGCTTTCACGTTGATGTCCCTCATCATAAAAAAGTGCCTCCATTATGGTTTTGTTGATAATTTTTAAACAACATAGTTGGACTAATCATTTCTTCTTTGCATAACTAGGAGAATGACTGAGGTCTGTAATGCAATTTATGGAGGACCACACAGTAGAGGCTGTGCTAACTGCCTGGATCCAAGATCCGTTGGACAAAATGGTTAATGCTATCAGAAAATCTGAACCCCTCAATACATGTTGGGCTTCCCACCCTATACAAATCTTCAGATATACTACATTCGGTAAGTTCTTCAGATATATAATTATAATAATAATACTCCCTCAAAAACACTCGTTGATTGTACTCAAAGGCATAGCCTGTGCGGGTAGAGGACAGCTATTATTATTATATGCCGTGGCGCTCCGGGGCGACTTACTGATTTTTTGTGGCGTAATCACTTTTCAGCTGTAGGAAAACCCGGAAAACCTACAGCACCACCTCTGGTGTGCAGTCCAAGCTAGTACCAGCCGAGATTGGCATGCAAGGCATGCGTTCGCCTATCGATTCGATATAAAGTAGATGAAAAAAATTCTCTAGTACCTACATCGGGCTCGAACCGACTGTCGCGTTGCTGGAATTTCGAACGGCCTGAGCGTTAGGGCGTTTGCACACACACCGGCAAAACCGGTGTCGTGCCGGTGCTGCAACCGGTTCTGGACCGGACAACACCGTATTTCACACAGGCCGGCATGTCGGTGCCGTTATCTGTTTAGTATTTGTTGAACAGTGCAGGAAGAAAGATATGTGCTGTTACTGCTGTCAATAGACGTTATCTTCTAAGGTTATTGTACCTTAGGAGAAAATACCGAAAAGGCAAATATGAAAGGCAACACTGGGTACATCCCTTGTTGACTGTGAGATACTTAAAAGGTTCTTTTTACACGCTCTATGAAAGACTAAGAGAAGATAACTTCAAATTCTTCAATTACTTCAGAATGAGTACAGATACATTTGATTTTCTGGTGGAACGACTAGAAAATAACATTAAGCATCAGGATACTCCAATGAGAGCATGTATTCCTCCGAAGGAAATGATTGCAGTAACAATTAGGTAAGTAAATCCTATAATAATGCAGTAATAACTCTTTAAACTTTTATTTAAAACGAAAGGCACATATTTACAGAGGCTGCAGAGAGGAATTTGTAGGTGGTACAAATAAAGTTGTATCTGAGTCGATACAGTTTGGTTGTGCTGTGGCATAAGGTAAAAAGTGCTGTTGACTATGTTGAACGTAATGGGCTGTTTGGCTATTATTAGAAGTATCAGTAAATGCAAAAGGACGATGTGAGAATGGTGAGGATGATCGAGAAGTTGATGTGGATGTGTGGGGAGATAACACTGGTGGTTGGATATTTTTACGGCTGTTCATGCATTTTATCAACTGCAATACATTCATACGAAACTCTAATTTATCGTCATTAGACATTCTTCGTACAGACGGAGTAATTGAAATGAAAAAAGCCTCATACTCGTCAATGGGATTTTCCAAGGCTTTTAAAATTTTTCTGTCAACGTCCTCTTGCAAGCGAGGTTTTTTTGGGGCATTCCAATTTCTTCTATGTTTGGCATTAACATTATTCTGGATTTGCACTTCTTGTTCGGTCTCTGCTGCCGCTTCATCTTGGGTTTCATTTAACAGGGAACGCTCGTTATTCTGGGAATCATCAATGCTTGACTGCGTTTCGTCTGCTTCTACCACTTTTAGCAAGAATAAGAGGTTATCATGGTATATATATTTCTTTGTAGTAGCTTGACCAGACTGTTTCTTCAACGATTTCATAAAAGAGTCTCGTATATTTTGCCATTTCCCACGAATTATTTCACCTAGAAATGAGAAATGTGAATCCTCAAATTTGAACGCTACTGGACTTTAGACAGGATTTTAACAAAATGCAGTCATAATCACTCAACTTTTATTTGACGTTTTTTCTATAGACAAAGATAATAATTATAAGAGGTGATTTATTTATAATGATTAACCATGTACTAATTCAGTATCTATTTTAATGAAAACAATTTTTTAATTACAGGTACCTCGCATCTGGAGCAACTTTTACTGATCTACATTACTACTACAGAATGGGAATAAGCACAATAAGTAAAATTGTACGTTTGGTATGCAACTCTTTGTGGGACCTATTAAAAGATGGATTTATTCCCCGACCTACAGAAAAAACATGGCTACAAATAGCTGATGGCTTTAGAAAATCCGCCCAATTTCCCAACTGCTTAGGTGCAGTCGATGGGAAACATATACGAGTTAACCGCTTCGCTCATAGTGGCTCAATGCACTTCAATTACAAGGGCTATTTTTCCATTGTTCTCATGGCAGTGGCCGATTCTGATTATAACGTTACCTATGTTGAATAGGGGCTTACGGCAAAGATTGCGACTCATCCGTGTTCCAACAAACAGTATTTTTTTGACTTATTGATGAACAATCAGTTACACATCCCGTCCCCTTGCCCTCTACTTTCAACTGGTGAAGAAAATGTTCCATTCGTACTTGTGGGGGATGAAGCATTTGGGCTATCAGAAGGCCTTATGCAGGACATAGTCTTACAGAAAAAAAAAGAATATTCAATTACCGGTTATCTAGGGCACGAAGATACGTCGAATGTGCTTTTGGTATTTTGTCTAATAAATGGAGAATTCTACATAGAGCATTGAATGTGTCAAAAAAGGCATCTACGGACATTGTTAAAGCATGTGTAGTTCTACATAATGTAGTGAGAATGCGGGATGCGCAGATATCTGACATGTATGTAAGCCAGCAAAGGCTACAAAATTTACATAGAGTACCATGTACTCGACCAACAAGAATTGCAGGAGATGTTAGGGATCGCTTTGTAGACTACTTTGTGACTGCTGAAGGAGCGTTGCCATGGCAGTATGATAAAATATAATAACTGTGCTATTTATCTATCATTATGAGCTAGTATTTCATTAAAAAATATATAACATACCTATTTTCTGTTGTTCCTTTTTGTTCAATTGTAGAAAAGTGTCCTCTAAGAACGCATAAACTTCCTTCCACGACTTTTCTTTTTTATTCCTGTCTTTGAAGTAATCGGCAGTCTTGTCCGACAAACAAGGCTTACTTTCTACGACTTCAATAAGGGTAACAACATCGTATTTGAACAATTTACTCATTTTTAGTAACAATGTGCAATCCAATACAAAATACTCTCATTCCTATGAAGACAACAACGATACTAAGCGATATAAACAAAACACATATCAAAATACCTACTCTCCGTCACCGACATGTCAGAACATGTGTTGTGGACAAACATACATAAGAAATCACAGGAACCGACAAATCGGAGACCGTTCCGTCTTCCGATTGTCGAGATCCCCGCCGGCTGCAGAAATCGGAATCGGCGGCCGTACCGGCAAATAGGTCGGACCGGGCTATGTGTGAAAATTACAATTTGATTACATTGCATTCGATGCCGGCACCGGCTCCGGCACCGTATTTGCCGGTGTGTGTGCAAACGCCCTTAGACTGCTGATCCACCGACCACTCTATATAAATTAGGTTGATTTATTTATGAGATATTCAAGTTTATTTATCTGTCACATTTCTTTTCAGATGATTACGTTAGAGCCAGGAATATTGCCAAAATAGCTGAAAAAACCAGTGACCTTGCTTTTGAGGAAGAGATCGAGACAAAGAGAAGGAGATGAATGAAGAAAGTGTTCTTATCAAGCAGTGATGAAAATTCTATGGAAATGATGAATATTTTAACACCTAGCTTGAAAGTATCAAATTCGAGTTAGTTTCAAAACAGTGTAAAAAATGAGACTAAAGCTGATGCTGGTTATTGGATTGGCTACATAATTATTCAAGAATGCCCATTCCTTATATTCTTTGATGTGTGCAGTTTTTTGAAATTTGAGAGAATAACTTTCCGAAATTTTGTTTAATACCAAAATTAAACATAGCAATAAAACTGAATCAGCCTGTCAAAACTAAATTTTGATGAAGCTCATAACACTTGAATTATAAGGTCTGCCAGTTGAGAGCGCAGAGCGCTGTTTCAATAACTTGTCCTAAAACTGTATTGATTGTTTTTTCGATTGCAATTATGTCATACATATTTTCTCTCTATTTATTGTTCCTACTCAACATCAACTTTTGGAGACTTTTTTTAATCCGTTTTTAAAAAAATCTTATGATGTGAGTATGCCTTTTTGCAGTTTTTTGCAGAATAACACCCATACAGGCTGTCGATGTCGATCTAACTTCAGATTCCGATGAAACCGGTATTGATACAGATACTACCGAAATTCTGGATCTTGATATTAGACAAAATATAGTGGTGACTGACTCAATATTGACTTATGAAACAGCAAAAAGAATATAGAATTGTCACCAACACTATACCATCCAGGCCAGAGGCCCTCGGGTTCGTAAAACGTGGCCCTCAGGGCATAAACTTCTATTTATACCCTTGGTACATAGGTAAATAACTATTAAATTCCTGGAATGATTTTTCTGGCCAAGGATTTCTAGCCAACTGTCATAAATACCTATGAATATATAAGAACCTAAGGTTCTTCAAGTGGGTACACCCAACGAGTGTTTATGAGGGAGTATTATTATTATTATTATTATTATATATTAGTATATTAGATTTTGTTGACTACTTAAGTTACTATTAACAATATATTTAAAAAGGTGTCAGAGTTCAACAAATGAAACAAATAATTTCGACGAAGTCGAAAGTCTCCTTCCCTATCCCACAAAGTGGAAAATTTGAGACAAATATCTGCTAGAAAACAACTACTTTCCCTTGCGAACAATGAATTATAGCTGACATATATTTGTGCAATGTTCGCCCAGAAGGACTCTATTGCTAGCGCTAATTGTAATCAAGCATTAGGTAAATACTATCCCCCATTCGGTTGAAAATGACCTACTGCATACATTACAGTTTGTTTCCTCTCATCAGTGCCAGGATAGATCAGACAATATTATAGTCGTCCTGTCCCACCCAACAACGAACGATAACACCTAAAGCTTAAAAGCAAGAAGCACTCCAGTGGCGGAAACAAAAGTTCTTTCAGGGCGGGGGGGCACACAGTACCGAATTTACATGAAAGTTATAATGAAGGAATTGTACAAAATATTAAATAGGCATTTATGTAAATAAATAAATGTAAATCGCTCAGGGGGGGGGGGCGAACCCCTCCCCAACGGTTTTGCCACTGAAGCACTCCAGGGTAGTACAGACTCCGTAAAAAGTAAGTGCGTTAATTGGAATGAATTTCTTTGTCGAAATTATTCGTTTCATGTGTTTGAACTCTCTAACATACTCTTTCGAACTTTGATAAGTTTTCTCGTAATTGATAGGCGACCACATGCTATTGTGGTGGTGCTGTAGGTATTCTGGGTTTTCCTACAGCTGAAAAGTGTATAGGCCATCAAAAACCAGTACATTTAATAATAATGGCCATCCTCTACCCGCATCTTCTGGTACACTCTACAAGTGTTGTTGAGAGAGTATTATTATATTGCACTCGAACTGTATGATATTGTAATTCTCGAATATATTGATGAAGAAATTGAAGATGTACACTGCTGTTCGAGATGGTATTGCCGAAATTCTCAAAATACATGATTCTGTTAATTTTCAGTACCTGGGTGATCTGAAGAACAAAGGAGCAAGAATCATCATCGCGGATGTTGTGGAAAATGTAGCAAGAACGGTAATGTGTGAGGCGTTCAAGCACAAAATGACTGCTGGGCAAGGATATGTTTGGTTCTTGCCAATATGGCTGAACACCAATTGGTATGATACCGACATCCATAATACCAACAGTTTGGAAATTGCCAATTGTACCACGAAGGAGATGATAGAGGTTGGTGACTCCATGCACTTGTTTCAATTATTTTAAAACAAACAAAAGTTATAATCAAACGATGGATGATCTAAGCATTGTTGTGATGCGAATCAAGCCTAGAGTGAAAAGTATTTGATAACGTAGTGGTATGACGATATCATACCATATTTGATTCATACCACTTAGATTTGTAACACTAATTCTACTGCAGTTTTGTCATATATGGACATCAAACGATAACTTTTACCCTGAATGAATTATGTAAATATTCTCAAATATATCCAGCAGGGCATCAACAACCAATGGTCCTTGATAATGATACCACAATTTTAGCCAGTTCAAATATTTCAGCTTCATACTTTCATTGGTTGTTTGGAATGACTTACTTTTCCATATTAATGTCATTACTAAATCTCTTCAATCAAAAGACATGGATCTCGAGGCTTCGTCTTTGACTAACTATCTTCCGTGTGCGGCTTACTTGAGGGCAGGTGTGTGACGATACTCATGTAATCAATTTTCGAAAATGTGTCACTAATTAGTGGATTCAATTGATTCTACATGGTTGAATAATCTCCGGTGATTTTTGTGGACTTGAATAGTCATATTGGTGGACTCGAGCAGTCGTATTCGTATTGGATAAATCACCAAGAGTACCTGTAATGGGGATTTTAAGTTGATGTCGCCCACCGCCATTCTGAAATCCTGAACCCAGACCACCTTTGAATTTGTCGCTGCTTTTTGGAAGTGTTTCTCCATTTCCACCTGATAACCAGTAGTATCCCGTTCTACGATCAATTAGAACTGACTTGAGGCAAAAGAGTTGGATCTTCAAGAAAGCGTTTGATACGGTGTCCCAGCACTCTATGACCCGTGCCCTCAGACGTCTCGGCCTGGAGGAGGGCACCCTCGCCTATTTGGCGAGCGTTATGGCGTCTTCTACGACCCAGATTAGGGTCGGAGGAGAACTCTCCCGGAAAATACGAGTACGGCGGGGAGTCAAGCAGGGCGATCCCTTAAGCCCTTGGCTCATCAATGCCGTACTCGACGAACTCATTGAACCTTTAAACAACCGGAGTTCCAAGGAACAATCGCCATTGGAGTCACTATGACTGCCATGGCGTTTGCCGACGATCTCATTTTAGTGAAGGACAACCCCACCTGCCTGCCGGGGTCGCTGAATCGAGCGATCGAATTCTTCACGGCCCGGGGGATGGAAATCAACCCAACTAAGTCCACAATAACTCATGTGGAACGGGTAGGTGGTATCTCGGTAGCCAGAGGCAACCCCAAATCTGCCATAAATGGCAAGGAGGTTCCGATACCTGGGCCATAGGGTCAGTGCCTATGGAATAATGAAGCCCTCGTTGGCCAACCTGCCAAACTGGCTTGAGAACCTGCGCCGTGCACCTCTCAAGATAGACCAGAAAATTCTGGTCATAAAGGATCACATTGTGCCTAAATTACTACACGGGTTACAGAACCCCAAAGTCACGGCGTCGATTCTCCGGTCAGCGGACAGGTTGATCGAGAGGGCGGTAAAAAGTTTCCTCCACCTGAACATCCATACCCCGGACCCAGCGCTCTATGCACGGGTTCGGGACGGAGGTCTCGGAATCCTGGAACTCCGCCACCTCATCCAGGGCGTATTCTCCAGGCGAATCCAGAAACTTCTGGAACGCCCAAACGATCCTATCCTGAGCGCGACGATCCAGAGTCCTCCAGCTACGGCGTCAAAATTAACACTGTGTGCAAAAGTTAAGGCAAGATGAAGCCTTGAACTTTTTTCAAAGAGGGGAGCACTGTTACAGTGAGCACTGTTATAGGTTTTCAGTGCACCCTGTATTATAAAATCGGTCTTTAAAAATTTAAGGAATCATATATGTGTGTCTAGGTTTAGTAAATAGAAAGATTTTCGAGGACACGTTGCAGCTACTTACTAAAGGCAGGCAAATAGACAGTAAGACCCTCACGTAGCATATGAAAACCGCGCAGAAAGTGAGTCTGATGAGAAAAACTACCCCTACAGTGAGGCCTCAACCATACTGGCGGAGTAAAGAAATCTCGCAGAGGAGAGATACAACAAATGCAGCTGGAAGAACCCTGGAAAGGCGGCGAAAATCACGCAATCGCAGCGAGTAGAAGCTACAAATCCTGGAAGTTCAATATAGAGAGGAAAGGAGACAATACAAGAAGGCAATAAACACATAGCAAGAAAATCTGTGATTAACTAGACGACGTATATGGGACCGGCTACAAGATAGTTACCAGGGAGCTAAAATACAGGGGGTCCAAATACGAACTGGACCCGGCGATTAAGAAAGAGATCGTCCGAGGATTATATAGTCTAGTTCCTATATTGTAGATAGTGACTCATCTGTTGTACGGTTCATAATTAATATAAATCAGGTAAAAAAATTGAAAAAAAAAATAAGCTAGGTACTTTGGCTTCAAATCAAGTTTTACTTTGCCACTTTCGTACATCCCCTCCACACTTTCAAATCCCGTAAAAACCAGAAAATGAACGATGAGTCACTATCTACAATTTAGGAACTAGACTATAGTTCCACATATTCCTGCAACTGTACTAGAACACCTACCCTTCACAAGGGAAGAAATCGTTGCGGCATCTAGAAGGTTGAAAAATTAAAAAGCCACAGTACAAGATGACATAAGGCCAGAAACAGTCAAGCTAACGATTGAGCTCCAACATGGTATTGGATACTATAAATCAGCTTTTCGAGGAGCAGACCTTTCCCCAGGAGTGGAAAGAGGCCAGGATTTTTCTTATTCCCAAGGGCAGCGCAAATGACGCCATTACTAAATACAAGACCATTTGTCTAATCGACGTACTAGGCAAGGTATACGAGCATATGGTAAAGGATAGGCTTGAAACCGATATGGAAGATAAGGGTGTGATGGAGGAAACGCAGTTTGGCTTCTAAAAGGAAAGAGGAACCGTGGACGCACTAGAAAAAATTTTGAGCCTAGCAGCGCCAGGTTTTAAAAAATGGGTTGCACTCATTTCGATCGTCATTAACACCGCTTCGTGGGGCGTCATAAACCGGACGTTGAGGGAAATAGACTTGGATTCGTCCATCAGGAACGCGATAGCTTGCTACTTAAGCCAAAGGAGCATCACAGTCGATGGTGAGTAAATCGAAATAACGCAGGGGGTGCCACAAACTTTTGAAAATATATAAATTTCAGACATGTGCTTTCAGACCTCAAACAAATGGAGCACTAGAAAGGTCACATAAAACTCTTACTGAATATCTAAGAACTTACATAGACAAAGATCAACATTCTTTGGATACAACGAATTACACGCCTTTTGAATTACTTTATGAACGTCCTGTAGAAATTCCCTCAACATTCAAAAAACCTCCTGAACTCTCATATAACTACGACGATTACGATAGTGAGCTGAAGTCTCGACTTTAACACGCTCATGAAATAGCTCGTGAAAATCTTATTGACAATAAGAAAAAATCTAAGGAAAATTATGATCCAAATTTGAACGCGATTTCATTTCAAATTGGTAACTTAGTCTTACTCGAAAATTAATCAAGCGTAAAAAATTATTACCAGTTTGGAATGGCCCGTATAAAGTAGTTGCAATAAATACTACAATCCTAATCAATAAAAAACAAACCAAAGTCCACAATAACATACTGAAACTTTATAATAATTAAATTGAAGAACCTTCTTTGTTTCAGCTAATTCAGCGAAACCGGAACTAGAATGCAAATCGCCGTCAAAATGAAGCTAATTATAACATTCATATATTTACTTCAATTAGTTCAGTTAACCCGTAGTACGCTAGGTGCCAATGAGAATTATGCAAATCTGAGCACATATCAAGTTACATAGATTAACGAAAGTGCTGGAATTTTTTACGAACAATTCAATACAATGTCATTATATAACAGCTATTGGAAAATGTTGACAAGGCTAGACCTGAATACGTATTTCGGTCCCAATAAACTATCAAATTATAATTTCGTAAACGTTGCCACCGTCATACTATTAAAGTAAATTAGTAGGCAAGATCACCACTTTCGCTTTTGACAAGTGTCCAAAAGCTGTTAGAGTGACAGGGTAGGCTCGCGGTTAAGCTCCAGTAAAGAAGAGGGTGGGTTGAACAAAACAAAATGTAATGTGATATAAAAAATTGGGCTCCAGTCATATGAATGCTGAGCCCCCTGTACAGATAATTTTACCAATTCCCATATAACACGAATAGTAATTTAGGCAAATGCCACACTCTTGAATGATAATCAGCTTATGATTGGAGTCATATACTATATTATAATAAGGTGACTAGGGTTTTACGACCACATATAAGTCGAAGTAACTGAAGGCTTATTAGAAATTGTCAGAGATACTGTCATGGTGAATTATAAAAAAATTTATATATATATAACATGAACTGTAGAATAGCCCAAGGCTCAAAATATCTAAGTGTAGTTACCCACAGTTATCTTACTCAACACAATATACCGTAAAACGGGGTTACTTCGACAGCGGGGGTAACTTCGACACGTATAATATCATGCATGTTTTTTGCATACAAATTGACTTTTTAGTGTTTTTTCGTTTATCCATTTATTGTTTATTGTTACGAGTATCACTATTATTATCATTATTACTATTTTTTTGTTTTTATTATTATTATTTCTAGTTTTGTTTTTCGTCGTTGTTTCAGGTAACACGTACCTAATTTTTTTGTAAGATGCCGCGCACCTACGTCAAAAAGCTGGGAGGTAGACCGTACCTCAACTATAATAAGGAGAGCATGGAGAAAGCCATTGAAGCTGTGAAGAAAGGCATGTCCAAATCTAGAGCAAGTCTAAAGTTTAAGGTTCCAAGAACAACTTTGATCGATAAAATTAGTGGAACTCATCTTTTAAAACCGGGTCGTCCATGTATACTGACTGTCGAGGAAGAACAGATGATAGCAAAATCCCTTGGTGCAGTTAGCAACTGGGGCTTCCCCATGACGCACCAAGATATTCGCATAGTTGTGGCAAAGTTTGTAACGAAGCAAGGCAGGGATATTCCGGGATGGAAGAACAACGAACCAGGTTTGGATTTCATAAACAAATTTGCTGAAAGAAACAACCTGACAACCCGGTTGGCTTCAAATATCAAACGTCAGCGCTCTGCGGTGGGTAAACCGGAAATAAAAGAATTTTTCGACAACATTAAAGACAACTTGGAACATGCGTTACCGGAACATGTCTATAATTACGACGAAACTAACATCACTGATGATCCTGGTGCAAAAAAAGTATTGGTGCCCAGAGGAACTAAGAGAGTCGAGCGAGTTCAAGAGCACTCTAGGACATCGATCAGTATAATGATTTGCGGAACAGCTAAGGGCATCCTGCTTCCACCCATGGTGGTCTACAAAGCCCAACACTTATACGAAAATTTGACGACAGGAGGTCCTGCGGGCACAGTATATGAGGTCACGCCAAGTGGTTGGTTTGATATGACAACATTTGAAAAATGGTTCTTCGATATTTTGATCCCTCACATAAACGCCAATAGCTCCCCAGAAGAAACAAAGGTTGTGATTGGAGATAACCTTGCGTCACATTTCTCTCCTCGTGTCGTCGAAGCAGCAATAGCGAATAATATCTACATGACGCCTCTGCCACCAAATTCGACACATCTGATGCAGCCTTTAGATGTGAGTTTTTTTGCGCCCATGAAGCGAAAATGGCGAGAAGTCTTAGATACGTGGAGGAAGGAGTGTCGTCGGAAAGGAAGCATTCCAAAAGAACAATTCCCCAACTTGCTGAATCGCTTGTGGTCTCATATAGCAGAAAACGCTTCCACAAACCTGCAATCTGGCTTTAGGGCAACAGGGCTAAGCCCATTTGATCCAGAAAGAGTTTTCGCCAAACTTCCTGGCAACGAATTGAGTTCCGAGAGGGTGCTAGATTCCAGTTTACTAGAATTTCTAAAGGAATCTAGAGGATATTCTAATGCGCAGGCAACGCCTCGCAAAAGAGGAAAGAAAATAGCAACACGGCCAGGTCAACAAATGCAGATGCCAGTTGCAACAAGCACTCCATCCCGCTCGGAAGCAGCAATGGAACAAGTTGATTTACCAGAAATTGTTCATGTTGAAACAACTTCCATCACGCAAAACCCGAAGAAAAAGTCAAAGGCAAGTCGCCCTAAACCACTGAAAATGAAAATCGTTGAACCTGATGCACCTGGACCATCGAGAAAGAGATCCACAAAAAAAGTCACTGATTCTGATTCTCTTTGCTCTGTATGCAAATGTTCTTACGCACACTATACTGTAGACAAAGACTGGATTTGTTGCATTTCGTGTTTGAAGTGGGTGTGCGGTATTTGCAATATTTTCTCCAATGACCCTCAATATGAATGTCCTGCCTGCAATTGCTGTTCCATTTGTCTAATAGACTTTTCCGAATACACGAACCAAAAAGCTTGGATTAAGTGTGTGACTTGTGGAAAGTGGGTTTGTGGACACTGCAACGGGGGTTCCAACCAAGCGAGCTACGAATGTGCCTCATGCTTCGATGATGATTAAGCATTTGTCTCTGACTTGTTCCTATGTTCTTAGCATATTTAGATTTTTTTTACTTGTGTTACCTACTTTATTTAAGAGTTTTTGTTTAGTTAAAAGGATGTTTTTTAGTTTAGATTTATATGCCAAATATGCCTTACCAAAGTTGCTAAATATATAAATGATTTTCTGCAAGTATTATTTTTAACAACCCATTTACTATTATTATTATTATTATTATTTTTGTTATTATTATTATTATATATTTATTTTTACATATTTTGGTGTCGAAGTTACCCTGGAGAAAGCTAACTTCGATTTTATGCATAATTCTGCATGGTGTCGAAGTTACCCCCAACACCAAAAAGAAATTTAAAAAAAAAGGTGAAGGGGGGTAGGGCCACAATAATTTTTTTATTGAATAGAACCAAGGCTTCAATTGTTACAATGGAATAGGAGCCAAGGTTGTCAAGCGTATAGTTTCCTTTACAGAGCAACAAACATGCCAAAAACCTGTCGAAGTAACCCCGTTTTACGGTACCCCTTTAGGGTAGGATATTAACTAAAGCCGCTCGAGTTAGGTGCACCTTACCTGTAGCGATTACCTAAATTCAGAGTTATTATTTTTAGTGAAGAAAAAAAAAAGGTATATAATATCGAGTGAACTTGTTAACTTGCGTGACTTAAATACTCTGAACGTCGAAGACTGTTTTTAAAAAGTTTTATTTTCAAAATTGGAAAAGACAGAAAACATAAAAGTACTTCTGAACAACGTGAATAGTTCGTCAAGACTGAATAAAATAGATTATAATTACTACACGTTTTGCGTTTCCGCAAAGTTCATTGAAACGGACAAAAGTCTGTGTCAGCATCTCGTCGGTGCTCCGGTACTGGGAATACAGGGTGGATCAGGTGTATAACTCGTGCCACATCAGATTGGTTTTAGCCAGGCATTTACGGTGGAATCTATCAGGTGGAAGGATACCAGTAGTGAAGGTGCGAGGTACGGGTCAGCCTTCAGAGCAGTGACATCAGAATTAAAGATGAATTCTCCAGTCTAGCGATAAGTATGCTAACACCAAGATAAGCTCCTCAGTCTAACGTATAAGTACGCTGACACTACGACGAGTTTTACCCCCAGACGGCTAGTGATCTGGGATGACGATAAATACACCGAGACAAAAGACCCTGAAATAAAATCATTGACTGTCTGATACCAACTTGACTAGACCTTATACCTTTGTCTAGGAAGGCCTGGTGCTAACTGCGGGAAAGATCCTGTTAGATGTTATTTTCCTATCATAGTCCTAGTCAAAGGGTCAACGACGTCAGGCTTGATTTACACGCTTTTCCAAAATTATGCCTACAAAATAAGCCGAAGTGCCAAAGGCTCAAAGGATAAAGTTAGGGGGTCTGCTTACCCGACGAACACATGGCTAGAATGCTAGAAAGTGAGGTTATAGTCCCCTATTGGAAATATTTTCCAAATATTAACCAGCTTCCCATCAAATCACCAACGTGACAAAATACGGAAAACATTAATTCAGTTGAAAGAATAATCCCATTAACTGGATGATTTCAGAAATCAATAATCAATATTCAACTGAAAATGTCCATCACTCTCTCTGAACAATTCCCACAGTAGACAGAAGAGACTTCTGCTTCTTCTTTATTAAAACCGATATCAAGAACCTTAGCGGAGTTGCCAAGTAACTTTCATTCCTCGAAGTGTCCAAATGTCAACAAAGGATTCTAAAATGTTCCGTACAAAATTTCATTACCTAATATTATCTTATACTCAAACATACGGGAAGTCGTCCAGACAGATAACTATTATCACGATATGGAGTCTTTCTAAATTCATGTCACCGACGGCCTTTGAAGGTCATTTCCACCGATACATCACAGAGGAGTCATATCTACCTGGAAAAGTGATCTATGCCCCAGCGACAGTCACTGAACTGAACAGCTGTTCTCTGACAATAGACAGCGCTGAAAATACAAATAATTGGAGGGAGTATAGACAATGAAAGATGCGAAATGACTGTAAATATATCCAAAGTAAACAAACTACGGAAGAAATAATGTTTCAATGACAATTAGATTTTATTAAGGTAGGCAAATTCAAGCATCAGTCGGTGGATCAGCGGTCTAAGGCACAGGCCGTTCAAAACTCCAGCATAGCGATAGTCGGTTCGAGTCCGATGTAGGTACGAGAATTTTTCTCAATTACTTTATATCGGATCGATAGGCGACCGCATGCCTTGTTGAAAAGCAAGTGTATGGTGAGTTGTCTAGATGCCAATCTCGTCTAGTGCTAGCTTGGAGTGCACACCGACCACCCGAGGTGGTGCTGTAGGTTTTCCGGGTTTTCCTACAGCTGAAAAGTGAATACATCACCTGAAACATCAGTAAGTTGCCCCGGAGCGCCACGGCAAATATTAATAATAGCCGTCCTCTACCCGCACAGGCTTTGCCTTTGGGTACACTCAACGAGTGTTTATGAGGGAGTATTATTATTATTATTATTATTAATATTATCATTAATTATATAAATCGAATTCAATTTTATAACTTAAACTCTGAGTAGCTGATAGTGGAAAAATAATGATGTTACAACGTTAAAAATATGAAGTGTCGTCCATAAAAACTAAATCCCCTCCAAACAGGGTCATTTTGATCCATCAAACTTCAACCGTTGCACGAACAGTCTGTAACTTACTTTCTAATAAACTCAGTTGTAAAGGGACTTCGACTTGTTCCTTATTGATTATTTACGATTGGGGTACCAAAGTAGATCAATTTGGTATTTCCCAACAAAGGTGCCATCTATCGGACATTGTTAGAATTTATAAAATGGACACAATTTCAGTAGTAGATAAGGTAGATAATAGAGGGCAGGTAGTTTATTTAAAAAAAACATCGTAAAGGATAGCAGATGTAAGGTTTATTTTTAATTAGGAAGCTTTTCATGGTTTTTCAATTATAAATAAAATAAGAGTTCAATACTAGGAAAAATGTATTCAAATATTTATTTCCGTACAAAGTTTTCAGCATTAAAATTTATAAAAAAAAAAAATTACTGTTTATTTAATGTAACTGTTGTGGTGAGCAGTACATCGGTCAGAGAAAATCTACGGGGACTCTCGCCCTTCCCGACTTATACAGGACCGTAATTAAAAATTGTTGTCACTGATGATGCTAGTTATTTTATATGAAACGTTATAAAAATGTCGAGTGTGATATACCACTGAATTGTGATTTTATCGCTCTATAAATATTAGTGATGAAATAGACAGGTCCGAATTTGAAAAAAATAGTTGATGATGGCGGTGTTGACACGAAACGTTTGAATTTATCGTTACGTAGTTCTAGTACATTTTGAATACATTAAAACTTTCCTATTTAATTTTTTTATATTTTCTGAAATAACAATTCTATTCGTAAAAAACCGAAAACAGCATTTTCAGTTTTCCCTGTATGAATTGGGAAGGGCGAGAATCCCCGTAAATTTCCTATGACCAATTTACTGCTCACCACAATAGTTAAATTGTTTCCCATTTAATCGTCTTCGTATCTATTACGGTTTAGAATATAGCAATGTTACCACATGATAAAAGAAACGTCCTATATACAGGTAGTCGATGTTCCAGAATCCAACTGAGACCAGGAGTTTTCCTGTTTCACCGGCTGAGCCGAAAAAGGACGGAGATATAAATAAGGAAAGGTTAAACGGGTAAAATAAAGGTTTGAGCAAGGGCATTGTAAAAAAGTCAATTATATATATATATATATATATATATATATATATATATATATATATATATATATGAACGGTTACCCCAGGCACATCCTAAAAAAACTAATATACAACTCTAATTTCTATGACGGTCCCACTGAAGAATGCAACATACAGTTTAAGTACAAATCAATTCCTTTTGTTGACAAATTATCCTACCAAATTAATAATATTTTCAAGGAGTTCCCAAAGATAAAAATAGCTAAATACAATAACACAAAAATTTCAAATATTTTTTCAAAAGTCAAGGATAGGACTCCAATTTCGCTTAACAGGAACGTAATAAACGAAATTCCGTGTGTTGCATGTGATGAGTGTTATGTGGGTCAGACTTCGCAATGGCTAAAACAAAGAATAGCTTTACACAAGAGCGATGCCCGATTAGGCAAAAACTCGTGTGCAGCTGTTGATCACTCACAAAAAACCGGCCATCAATTTGACTACTATAATGACAAAATCCTGGAAAAAATTAATAATCAAAAAACTATACTCTCCCTTGAGATGTACCATATAAACAAAAAACCCAACACAGTAAATTACAAGACCGACACGAATCAGTTAAACAACATATACAGTAACATTTAAAACACAATTTAATTTTTGTTATTGGTAAACACGTGGTGTACCTATGATAGTTTCTAAGAATTTTTTTCATTGTTACCTACTGGTCATTAAAATTCAGCCTACTTGTGGATGAAAGCACGGACAGGTTGTGTACGAAACATTTGGCTCTAGTTGTCAGAATGTGTAGCAGTTCTGTATGTGTACAAGATGAGTTTCTTGTTACCTGTGAAACAAGCTACTGCAACAATTCTCCATGAAGTAATCATTGAGTTCTTCACACAAAAATCTATTCCATATAAATATAATATGATAGGTTTTTGTTCTGATGGTCCCAATGTGATGATGGGTCTTCATCATTCCTTACAGAAATTATTTATAGATGATATTCCCAATTTATTCGTAATGAAATGTTCGTGTCATTCTTTAGCACTAATAGCTTCTCATGCATGTGAAAAACTTCCAGATGAAGTTGAATTAGGGAAGTGTATACATATCTTCAGTATAGTTACAACAGACAATCTGACTTCAAAGAGTTTCGGCGTTTGTTAGAATTGAAGCCCAACAAGATGCTAAGACCTTGCCAAACTAGGTGGCTTTCACTTACTGAGTGTACCAAACGTTTTGTTGAACAGTTTTCCAGTCTGAAAGTGTATTTTGAGAGGGAGGCACAAACAAACAAAGCTGAAAAAGCTGACTTGATTTTCCAAAAGTTCAACCCCATAACCAAGCTCTACTTATATTTTTTAGATTATTGTCTACCGTTAATCACAAATCTGAATAAGGAATTTCAGTCTGAGACTCCTAAAATTCAAATAATATATTCGAAGGTTTTGACATGTTATCAGACAGTTTTAGAATCATATATTAAAATAGATTGCATGAAAGAAAAAAATCAGAGGGGCCAGATAATTGACAGAGACATTACCTTGATTCAGTATAGAGTCCCAAGTAATTTTCTCCGAAACATTTACCCTGGGGCAAAAGTCAGTGCTGCACTCAGTAATGAGTATGCAAATATATCACCTTCAGCACTTCAAAGTTTTCGAACAAATTGTTTAAATTTTTATGTCGAATTAGCCCATCAAATTCATTTAAGATTTCCTTTCAATTCTGCATTTGTGAAGTCATTGAAACATTTAGCGTTTTTAGACCCATCAAAAATTCCAGAAATTGATTCTATTGGTCCTGCAGCATCTTTCTTTGTGAGTGTCATTGATATCGATTTAAATGAAATTGATGCAGAGTTCAGAAGTTTAAGAAATACAGATCTTTTGAGTGAAGTTAAGAATGCAGTTTTAAAAAAACAAATATCTGAAAACAAACAGGATACCGAATTTGAAATCTTAAATGTGATCAATTTCTGGAAAAAAGTTAAAAATTGTATAATAGGTGATGAAAGCGAAGCTTATCCTTCTCTGAATAAATTGGTTCAGCACTTACTGTTACTTACTGCGAAAGGATATTTAGTGCAATAAATTTGAACAAAACAAAATTGCGTAACAAATTGTCAACAGAAACATTGGAGGGAATGTTGCATAGAAATTTTTTTATTAAGATAGACGATAAATTTTGTCACGATTTTTCAATACCCAAGCAGCTATTGAAAAAACATAACAATTCTATTTATAATTATCTGTGATTTACTTTATTTTATATTTGACAATGATCTCAATTTACTGTATTATTGTTTCGTTTTTTAAAATTCATTTTTATTTACCAATAGACTTTTTGTTATTTAGGTTTGATTTTTTTTTATTCTTTAGGATTAACTTTTATTTATCGAGATACTTCTATTTATTTATGTTATGTTAACTTAGGAGTTTTTATTATATTTGTTTTGACTAATGAATCGTTTCATTTTTCTCTTTTAATCGCCGAGTAAAGAGTTAATACAAAGTTGAATTACACGACAATTCGAATTTCCCGCCAAATAGTATGATTTTTTTTGCTATCATTAAGCTGGTGATTGAGATACATTACTTACATTAGTACGTTAGTAGTGACGTAAAAAATAGACTACTTGAGTCAATACAAGTGATAAAATAAGAAAAAGTGGGGATTTTTGTTCGAAAACGGGGATTTTTCATGGTTGGTCATGGGGATTTTTCAGATTTCAACCTGGCAACACTGACAATAATGAACACAATAGGATTACCGACTCTATGATTGTAAGTGGAATAGTTGTATAATTTTTGGTTTGATTTTTCTAAATTCCTAACATGTTTTTGTAGCTTTTCTCTCCTGAAGAAGCTAATATATATATATATATATATATATATATATATATATATATATATATATATATATATATATATATATATATATATATATATATATATATATATATATCCAGTTCTCTCGAAGGAGTAGGCAGATTGAGACCTTAGAGAGAACCAGTGACGAGACATGGGGAGTAGGCAGATTGAGACCCCGACGTCAAGTCACAAAAACCTAACGTAATTATACCTGAGGAGTAGGCAGATTGAAACCTCAGCGAAGAATTACGTTTCAACCATTTACTAATTTTCTTTCTTTTTCAGTTCTTGAAAATGGCTCCAAAATCTGAGCCGAAACGTCGAATTTCAACAAATTCTAGACGCGGTTCAACCCGAACTTTTAGTTTTATATATATATATATATATATATATATATATATATATATATATATATATAAAACCAATTTATCTAAGAATATTCTCAGTGAAAATATCCCTTGGGGTTGCAGTCAGATGCAGTGATGTTGTCTCGCTGTTTACTAATTTACCTTTTGAAGTAGTCAGATCAATTCTATCCAGAAAATGGGATGGGATGAAAAATGTGTGTACTCTAACTTGGAGTGCGTTCATTGATATCCTTGAGTTCATTTTCGATTCAAATTTTCTCCTTTTTAACAATTCGTATTATAAACAAATCTTTGGAACCCCCATGGGTTCAAAGATCTCTCCTATTCTTGTAAATTTTGTATTAGATGAACTTGTGCAGGACGTTCTATCTCTGATTCCCTATGACGTTCCGTTTGTGAAGAGGTATGTTGATGATCTGATACTCTCTGTTCCATCAGAAAGAGTGGAAGAAACGCTCTATTATTTCAATAGTTATGACATTAATCTACAATTCACTTCAGAGGTAGAGGAGAATCATAGTATCCCGTTCCTCGATATGAGAGTTTGTAGAGACAATCATAACGTTCTACGTACAAAATGGTACAGGAAGCCGATTTGTTCAAATCGTTTCCTGAATTTTCACTCTTATCATCATAAGAGCACGAAGCAAAATCTGATTGTCGCACTGAAAAACAAAGTGACAGGTCTGTCACATCCTGTTCATCGACAGGAGTGTTTGAAGGAGTTGGGAAGGATCCTCTTGGACAATTCTTATCCTAAATACATGATTAATAAATTTCTTTTTAATACTTCTACCATAAATAATAATAACTTTAATAATATCATTGAGAATAACGTTAACACTTTGAATAATCAAACACAATCACAGCAAAGAATCTTATGTAAATATAGGAGCCTTCCTTATATACAGGAATTAACACCCAAACTCACCAATATTTTTAAATCTCCAGAAATTCGCATAGCAAAGAAAAATCTCAAAACTGTAAATCTTTTATACTCAAAAACCAAAACTCCTCTTTCTAAATTTGAACAAACTAATGTAATTTATCAATTATCTTGTGTCAATTGTGACAAAATATATATTGGACAGACAGGTAGAAATCTCTCCGGACGTATTGCTTCACATAAGAGTGACTGCAAATTAAAAAAACCCAGCTGTGCACTTGCAGAACACAGCATTTCAACTTTTCACAATATTAATTTCAATGAACCCACAATTTTAGCAATTGAAGAAAATTATTCAAAGAGAAATTTTCTAGAGATGGTTTACGTTAGTAAAGAACCTAATAGTATGAATAAGCGGTCTGATATAGCCAATCTTAGTATAATTTATAATTATATTCTTTCTCTCCACAAAAATAATGTTGCAAATTTAAATAACTTTAATAATAGTTCTCACAATCCCCAATAGAGGGCATAACTCAGCACAGAGCTGAAGCGTGTCTCATGGAACATACAAGGTTGACTGTTGACATTTGACGTGTTTGACGTTGAAATTTGTCAATACTCTCTTCTTCTTTTTCTTGACATATTTTTACCGCCCTTGTGCGTCCCTTGAACCACGTGCGGTATCAAAGGCGAGTTTTAAAATGATTAACGTTTTTCCAAATTTTAATTAAAAGTTTTCCTTCATAACTCATAAAATCATAATGTTTTTTAATCGTGTTCATGTACATGACATAGTTTTATTATTGTTGTTTCATCTCGTTTTGTGTTGTGACATAACCTTACATACATAAGGAATGACCAAGAAGTTTCTCTGCTGTTTTCACAAAATTAATCTCACGTTAGTAAGTTGTTTTACATCATATTAAGAGTGTTCTGTTTGTTCACACGATTAATATTTTCAGATGTCTTGAAAATGAAAATAAATATTTTCGAAAGCTCGACAATTTAACAAAGAGTTGTTCTTTACCAGGCCACTTTTTCTGACTGCAACCCCAAGGGATATTTTCACTGAGAATATTCTTAGATAAATTGTTTTTTTTTTCAACTAGTCCAGTCAAGAGACTACCTCTCTATATATATATATATATATATATATATATATATATATATATATATATATATATATATATATATATATATATATATATATATATATATATATATATATATATATATATATATATATATATATATATATATATATATATATATATATATACCGGGTGACCACGAGGTGAGGTACGCCCCCCAATTTTTCTATAGTTTTGAAGATACAGGTTTCAAATTTGGCACGTCGATATATTACTCAAATACGCATATTTTGACTCCATAACCGAAAATTCACCACTTCCGGTTTAACTGGAAGTGACCCCAAACTTTTTTTTTCAAATGACACCCTGTACAATTTTTTTCATTATCAGGAAGAACACGCAATTTGTGATAACACTGTTCTCCAAAATTGAAAATCGGTTGAAAAATGGCGGAGATACAGTTGATTGTTCAATCGAACAAAGTTGGCCGTGAGCATCAAACTCAAATCATCACAACTGACGAACGGCGTCAGCATTTACGAGAGGAAGGTTCGAGGTAAGATACAGCTGAAAATCGAGCTTCCCATGTAATTGCAGCAACCATATTTCCCATCAATTATCAAACATTTCCTCAAAACGGATTAGTACCCATAAAGAAAGGCTCACAACTGCCATTTCTCAAATAGCAACATACTCTTTTCACATTGTTATGTTGAAAGATGATGAATTATCAGATTACTCGAATGAAAAGATTTGAAGAATTCCGAAAGGAACCACAAATACAATATAAGTGTTCCCAAAATTGAATGTTCTTCAACGAAGGCGGCTTTGAACATAAGAAAGCTAAACAAAAAAGCATATTTTGTCAACAAAGTGACAATTTGTTCTACTCATTCAATACAAGAGAATTGTCACTTGTTGAAAAACATTCCGATGGAGCGAAAATTTACTAGAAATGAAAAAGTAGATTTACTGCTAATTTATGGCGAGTGTAGAAAAAATGCAACTGCGGCTTGCATTCTTTACAGTGAACGATTCCCTCTCAGAAAACGCCAACCAAGTAGAAACTATTTCGCACGTTTGGAAAGGCAATTCAGGATAGAACCAGATGACAATTTACATGATCAGGATAGTTTTATTATTGATGAAGAGACGGAAACTAATGTTTTGGCTGTTGTTTATGTAGATCCCACCATATCACTTCGACAAATCGAACATGAATTACCAGTTGGACGAGAATCAGCTCGAAAAATTCTAAAAAAACATGGGTTTAAGCCGTATAAATATCAGATACATCAGCGCCTTTACGAAAATGATCATCAAAGAAGGGTCCAATATTGCAATTGGCTACTTGAGAACCACATAAGGAACCCGAATATGACGAGAAACATTATATTTTCCGACGAATCAAGATTTACGAATCTTGGTATGTTCAATAGAAACAACACCAGATACTGGGCAACTGAAAACCCCAGGCTCATAAGACAAGGGAATTTTCAGGAACGCTTTGGATTCAACGTGTGGATAGGTCTGATAGGAACTCGAATCATTGGGCCCATAATATTTGATGGTATGTTGAATGGGCAACGCTATTTGGGATTTCTACGAAACGAAATAGAAGGATTCATGGAGAATTTACCTCTCGACGTCTACCAAAATATATATTTCCAGCAGGATGGTGCACCTCCCCATAATTCCCGAATAGTAACCAGTTACCTAGATGAAACATTCCCAAATCGATGGATTGGCACGAATGGTCCTACAAGATGGCCTCCGAGGTCACCGGACCTCACGCCACTGGATTTTTTCATATGGGGTTACCTGAAGAACAAGGTTTACTCTTCTAGTCCTACATCAAGGAAGGATTTGGAACATCGCCTTAGAGAAGCAATTGCAAGTATTACTCAAGCTCAGTTAAATGGAGTTATGGAAGCAATAGTGAGACGTGCAATTTTGTGCAGAGAACATAATGGAGAACATTTTGAACAGTACTTGTAAATCATTTTTTCATTACTTTGATTTCTGTTAGTGTAGTAAGTGACCAGAACCAATAAACAATTTACTTCATACCTTTCAGAAATTAGTTGTATCAAATGTTAGAAATTGGAATAAATATCTAATACATTTTTTTTACTCTGCAGGTATATTCTTATGGTGGATTTATACAGCAGTTCCAATTCATGAGTTTTTAGTCACTAGTAAGAAGTCATAAGAATGTTCGTTAATGGAATATTTATTCCAACAACTATCTTAAAACTGCTGTATGAATCCACCATCAATTACGATTAGCATACGAGTAATGAGAAAAAAGTTCGCTCCATCGCCGTAGAAAGTTTTTCGACAACTCACAATGTTCCATTATTCAGAATGTACCGCAAATTTTCACTATTTTTTTTTAAATATGAATTTTTGTTTAGCTTTCGTAAAATAATCATGAAATATGGACAGCACTGGGAGTAAAACATCATTGATAACAACCAAGAGTAACGTGGATGCACACTCATTACTGATGATACATTATGACATGGATTTTAAAATTGTTAAAATTATATAAAAGCACGTGTTGTCCTTGAAGAGGCAAACAACCGCGCGGAGTAATTTTATTCGACTGACTAGCCAAGAACAATGACAAATGACATGAGACAATTGATAAATGATAAATGACAGGTGACATGAGCCACACGGAATCTTAATCATGGGGAGTGACAGATGACACTACAACCTAATGATACAGATCTGTGATGGAGCTACATGGAACAATAATTATGAAATGTGAAATTTGGAATATGAGAACAATATATTTTAATGGTGTAGGTGACAAATGAGCTGAACCAACAAAGGAAACATATCCTGAACCATGAGCACTCGACCTAATGCTAACAATAATACATTACTGAATTATATGGAACAAAGATTGTATGAACAGTATTATGACGGAGGAATTGAATTATATTGAATTAATTTGTGAAATCAATATTCATTGAAGTAATCCGTTGATTGTCTCCAAACCGTGTATTATCTGCAAAAATTAAATAAGAGTAAATTTCACTCAAGTGATTTACGTCTGGTTTTTTATTCAGCGCATTATCCGCTTGTGCAATGTGAACCATTTCTAAAAAAGCCTTTTGGCTGTGTTTTTTTCTGTAGATAAATTTTTTACCGAATTATAATCCATACAATGTCCTTCCTTAGCAACATGTTCACTCAGTGCACATCTCTCTGGGTGTAGTCTATTGTCGCTCTTGTGTGATACAATGCGGTCCTTAAGTGGTCTGGACGTTTGTCCAATGTATTGTTTTTCACAATTTTGACACTGTATACAATAAACTACATCCGAACAGTTTATGCATGGAGTCTTGTCTTTTAATTTGGAAAAAATTCTCTTGATAGGCAAAAAATTTTTATTGGATATTTTTATATTTTCTGAAAAAGATTTGAAAATTCTGGATAGTCCAGGGGTGATGTCTTTAATAAACGGTAAGGAAGCATAAAAGGAAAGAGTCCCAGTGACTTCAGCAACTTGCGTATTGACTGGAGATGGAGAAAGTGTATTATTAATATTATTACTATGTACGTTTATGTCATCCATGGATGAGGTATTATACAAGATCTTTTTTACAAAGGAAGCAGGATATGAATTTTGGAGAAAAAAATTGTAAATTATGTCTAAATTTTTTTTGAGAAAGGAAGTGTCAGATATTTTGATGACCCTTGATTTCATTTGTTTAATCAGATTGACCTTCATGCTCTGTTTATGATAACACCAGTAGCTCATATATCTTCCAGAGCTCATTGGTTTCCTGTACCAATCTATAAGTACGGTGTTCTCTGGTGTTCTGATAAACATGGTATCAAGGAACGGAACGCTGTTCTGTTCGTTTTCTCTCTCAATGGTGAACTGTATGTGGGGATCGTAGCTGTTGAAAATGAACAAGGTGTCATCTATGGTATCTGATGGAATTGCAATGATAATGTCATCTACATATTTCTTAAGGAAAGGTGGATTGAAAGGGAGAACATGAGTGACCATGTCCAACAAATCATCCATAACGTATGCTGCCAATATAGGGCTAATTTTTGCACCCATTGGGGTACCAAAAGTCTGTTTATAAAATTTATCATTGAATGCAAAATAAGTATTTTCAAAGAGGAAAGATATTAAATTTAAAAAAGTGTCTTTTGTCAAGTTGCAGTAACCACTGATCACGCTCCACTTTTTTTCAATGGCCCTTAAACACGCCTGTAAGTAAACATTACTAAATAGAGAGACCACATCTAGACTGGCCAGAACAAAATTATTTGGGAGTTTAAATTTATTAAAAAGTGTATTAACTTGAAAGGAGTCTTTGATATAATAATCATTATCAAAGTCGTATGCTTTGGTTAAAATGTCAGTGAGAAAGGATGAAATGGATTCTGTGGGAGCTCCTATTGAGGCCACTATTGGTCGACCAGACAAAGACGGTTTATGAATTTTGGGGAGTGAATAGAATTTTGGAGAAATAGATTTATATGAAGTTAGTTTCTTTTTTTGTACCTCATCGATTTCGTCGTTCATATGTGCTAGCTTTATTAATTTATTACTTTTTGATTGAATAGACGACGTTGGATCCGAGCGCAGTTCAATATAAGTGTCGTTACCCACTATGAGATCGTTAGACATAGTCATGTACTGATCTCTGTCCATAACGACAGTTACATTACCCTTGTCTGAATTTGTTATTATTAAGTTTGGATTATTTTTTAAAAATTGTTTAGATTGATTGTATAAGCCATGATAAAAGGAGAAGTTATATTGCGAGTTATGAAAACCATTCGTAATGAGATTTGTAGATTTGGAGATTGCAATATTTCTGCTATAATTGTCTGAAATTGATGAGGGGACATAGTCTACATCAGCGTAAGCGTAAAATAGAAGCGGTGGCGAAGTTTCCTATACCTAATGATGTGCACGGCGTGAGGCAATTCATGGGGTTAGCATCGTATTTTAGGAAATTCATTTTTAATTTCTCGGTGTTGGCGAGACCTATAACGCAGCTAACAAAAAAAGACACGGCGTGGCAATGGGGAGCATCTCAGGAGGCGACATTCTCTGAGCTGAAAGAGCGGTTAGCTAATAGACCTATTTTAGCATTATATGATAGTCAGGCGGACATGGAGTTACACACGGATGCCAGTAAACTGGGTGTATCCGGTATTCTGTTACAGAAGGGAGCAGAAGGCGATCTGCGACCAGTTGAGTATTTTAGCAGAGCGACTACGGCGCAAGAACAGTTTCATCATGTCATGAGTTGGAGACCTTGGCAGTGGTCGAGTCCATTAAGCGATTTATGGTATACCTGGCGGGTATTCATTTTAAAGTGGTTACTGATTGTGTGGCGGTGAGAGCAGCGTTGCTTGAGTGAGATTTAGTTCCTCCTATAGCCAGATGGTGGCTAGCGATACAGGAATACGATATGGAGATTGAATATCGACCCGGCGGGCGTATGCAGCATGTTGATGCTCTAAGCAGAAATCCTCCCGGCGAAAGCCTTGGCGTTAATGTAATAGTAATGGAGGAAGATGATTCGTTCCTAACAGTACAAATGCAGGATCCTAAGTAGCAGGAACTTGTAAGAACTTTAACGGCGAACGGCGATGTTGATCCAAATATAAAATTAAACTGTAAGTTTAAAAACCGGCGATTATATCGGAAAACGGCCAACGGCGATAGATTATATGTACCGGCGATGGCGAGATTTAATGTTTTGAGGCGATATCACGACGACATAGGACATCCGGCGTTTAATCGGTGTTTGGCGTTAGTTGCGGAGACGTTTTGGATGCGGCGTTTTATCCTTTAGTATGTCAGGTCATGTCTGAGTTGTGAATTTGAAAAAGGTAGTATGGGCGAGGCGAAGGATGTTTACATCCAATTGGTAGGCGACCAATACCATTCGACACGGTGCATGTTGACCATTTAGGACCTTCTGTGAAGAGTATGAAGGGCCACTCATACATACTAATGCTTGTTGACGGATTTACTAAATTTGTGGTGGCGAAACCCACAAAGACACTGAAAACGGCGGAGGCGATGGCGCGACTTAACGAAGTGTTTGGCGAGATTGGATATCTACGGCGGTTGATATCAGATCAAGGCAAGGCGTTCACTAGCAGAGAATTTAGACAATTTTTGGCGGATATCGACGTAAAGCATATACTTAATGCGGTGGCGACATCAAGGGCGAATGGTCAGGTGGAAAGAGCAAATATAACGGTTGTAGATGCTTTGTCCACTACTGCAGAGACTGAAGGTCGGTGGGACGAGAAGCTGCCAGGGATTGTGTAGGGTCTCAATAACACAATAAATTCCAGTACACATTTCTCTCCTTTCCGATTGATGTTCTCTTATAGTCATGGTAGAGTAGCAGATTTAACCGGCGAGCTGATCAGCGACGGTGCAAACCAGGCAGGCGAGTCTGAGAATTGGGCAGGCGAGTCTGAAGGAACACGGCGGGGGTTCCAGGAACATGGTGGGAGTTCCATTAGGTGTCAAGGAGTAGACTAGGAGAATGGCGAGGCGATGAAGATTGACCAGACGAGCGAACATGCAAAGACTGGCGAGTCTATTGTTGAGTCAACTCTCATGAATACTGACACCGACTTGGAAAAGTATGGTGACGACCAGAAATTCCAAGGAACGAGGCGGGGCAAGGAAATACTCAGAAAGAGTCCGGCGGAAGCAACACGGCGAAGTGCTAGGCTACTCCGGCGGAATGAAACCATGACAGGTGCTCAGAGCGTGTCCTCCCATGAACCTGGACTGATTGGGGCTGCAGACCTAGTCGCACTAGGGGACGGTAGAATGCACTCTGACCAAACCAAGGCTCTAGCAAATATCACGAAATCTGCTAACAAAATGAAGCGATTATACGACAAGCGTAGAAAAGTAGCGAGTTCGTATCAAGTAGGTGAGTTGGTCCTATGGCGAAGCGGATCTACTGAAAAGGCAGGCTCCGGCATGAGTAGTAAACTATCTAATAAATTCGATGGACCTTATAGAGTACGGCGTAAACTCAAGAATGATAGGTACATCATTGAGGCGATCAAAGGTGTACGGGGTTACAAGCGGTATACGGCGGTGGTTGCCGTAGACTCTCTAAGGCGTTACCACAGCGTGAATGATTTAGAAATAGAGTCTGACGATGACGGCGATGATTTAGATAATTTTGTCGAACCTGGCGAGAACGGCGAGGCGTAGGCGTATTACATCTAATTGTATTTTTTTTATTCTGTTTTTTTAATTAATGGGGACATTAACTATTTCAGGATGGCCGACTGTTACGACCCTCGACAAGTGGCAACGGCGGAACTGGCAACTCCGTAGAGAATCGTCGGAGAACTGGTGTGAGAGGTCGTGGCAGGTACTAGAGTGGAGACGACAGGCGACTCGTAGACGTGTACGGCTACAAACGGCGATATTATAATTTATAGATTTTTTATGTGTTTCGAATTACGAATAAATATTTTTGAGTGACGAAGTGTATTTAAGGATCGTTCGTTTCATATGTATATTTTTTCTCCCGTTCACTCAAGGGTTTTATGTTTTTATTTATATGATCTATTGAAAGCTTTTTTACAAAAATATATATTTTTAAACAAATACTTTGAGGTATTATGTTTTAATTATGTTTCCATTTATATTCTTTTGACATTTTTTGTTACAAAAATTTATATTTTTATACTTTGACTTTGACTACAGTTATAACATTTTTCAGCAATAGATGAATCGAGCTGTATAGGAACTAACCCAACCAAGATGAACCGGCTGATGGAATCAAACCAACCAAAGAGACTGACGAAGTGGTGTGCTCAAATAATAACATGAAAGGTACATCTATTTCTTCTGTGTATTTGTGGTAATAAGAAATTTAATGCAATATTTCTTCATTAGATGGACAACTCAAACGTCAAGTCCTCAAAAACTTGTCCATACTACATTTCAAAATGGATTAGTTGGCCGAAGACATAGCTCATAATAACTTGAGAAAACCTGGAGTACCAGCCTCTCCATCGATATTCTTGAAATTAATTTTCCATTTTCAACTGAGGAAGATCTTCAAACCTTTGAAGATTGTTTAGCAGATAAAGATAATTACAAGCAAGTGGTGAGTTTTAATTTCTTTAAACACATATTTTTATGTTTGCAAAATTATAAACAGGAATAAATTTAAAAACAACGTGAGTGTTTTTCGTTTTTCAGCAATTGGAATTATCGAGAATTGGAGAAAACAACACCAAAATTATGGTTAAAAGAATAATGGACAAACTTCTGAGCAGTAAACTTGGCATGGCTTATAGCTGGGTTGAATTAAAAAAAAGAAAAATTTCTCAATTCTGCTTACAGCAAAAGTTTTCATAGGTGAGGTTTCCTTTTTAAGGAGTTGACAATATTATTTAAGATTTCAACAAAGCATTGACTAGGAGAAAAGTTACATGCAATATTCTTTGCAAGTTATGATTGTTGCATTTGATAAAACAATGGGGGTTTCAAGTCATTTTCAGAAAAAATATATTTCGATATAGTGCATTCATAAGTACCTTGTGTTCAGTTTTCGAATTTTTTTTTCATCAATTTATCGATATAAAAATTATTGAAAACGCCGAAATTAACCACCGAATTCAAACGATCAGAAGAGGCGGGAACGTGACATAGTTACTCGAGAGATTTTGATTGGTTATTCTCGTGTGGCATTCATCGTTACCATATCGCAAAAATATATGATTTATCAGAATAGTCTATTTCAAATTCTTAATAATATCATTGGTATATATGTACCTGTCCCTCTCAAAGACTCCGTACTTCGGCGTCCCTCAGTCACTCTCGGCTTTGTCCGCCAATCGTTTTACATGAAGACAATGTCGTCATAGCTGAGCAGCGTTTGAATTTATGCATACTGAAATCACATATTCATTATTGAATAATAAATCAGTTGTTCAAAATTCAGAGTGAATAAATGGTTAGGACTATGTTATAAACTGCCCTCTCTTACGTCAAGTGAAAAAAAGTGCATATTTTACAATACTTGAAACCTCCATTGTGAAGTGGTTGATGAAGCAATGATACTGAATTGGAAAACTATTTTTGCAGAAGTAGCCCAATAAGATCTGTGTTGAAACAAAGGACCCCGCAAAATCCTTATGGAATTTGGGTCTCGGTGGATTTTTTTGAATTTTTGATATGATGTTGTCCATGTAATTCTCAACCAATGTTACCATCGCGCCAACCCCAAAAAATGGACAGTTTTGCCGCTAGGGGTCGTTAAAATCACCCCTTTCTCAGAATAGACAATTTATTTCCGAGATAATGTTGCATATGATTATGCTCTTTTATAAAAAAAATCTTCACCCCCCTCCCTCTTCCCCCCACCACATATTATGAAACACAAAAAATGATATCTGGATTACTTTGAAATGCATCGTCAGATGTTTGAACATGCTTGAATTAGGGAAATAGCACTTTTTCATGATTATCCCCCTTCCCCCGAGGGGTACAAAACAAAAAAAATTCGGTGGATTTTTCTGAATTTTCAATATGATGCAGTTCATGTTATTGTGAATAGAAATTAATCAGGTGATAAACCCAAAAAATTGATAGTTTTTGTGCTAGGGGGCGTTAAAATCACCCCTTGCTCAGAATTGACTATTTATTTTCAAGAACTTTCAGTTTCATTGTAGCTAATGTTGCATAAGATTGCATTCTTTTATAAAAAAAAATTATTCTTTCCCCCTTTTCCCACCACCTCCTATTATGAAACGCAAAAAAATATATCTGGATTATTCTGAAATGCACCGTCGGATGTTTGAATAAGCTTGAATCAGGGAAATTGCACTTCTTCATGATTTTCCCCCCTCTCGCGATGTCAAACAATTTCGCTGGATTTTTCTGAATTTTTAGGATGCAGTTTATGTTACTTACTGTGAATAGGAATTAACTAGGTGAAAAAAAACAAACATCGGTAGTTTTGATGCTATAAGGGGCGTTAAGGTTGCACAAAATAGACTATTTTATTGCCGCAATTTCCTCGCCTTACTATTTAATATTTTAAAGGGTTATCTCTAGGTGAGATTTTGGTGTTGTTATAATAGTCTTAAACTGGATTTTTAACTTCTGGTATCTTTTTTGATTCACACCTATGATTTTAGGTGTCTATTATCTATATTCAGGACAAGTTTCAGAGAGATGCGGGTGAAACTATTCAAGTAGATGAACATTTGAATGAGAATGGGTTTATTAGAATGCGCATTTACTCAAGATATACCAGGCTCTTCAAACATCAGCTTTGGATTGCTTTCAACCGCAACATGCAAGCCGAAGAGGAGGTTGTGTCAATTTTAGGATATTACTGCACCTGCAAAACGGGGGCAAGAAATTTGGGCTCTTGTGCACATGTGGCAAGTGTGTTATGGTTCTTGAGCTTTGCACGCCATGAACCGAATATCAGATACCCATGGACAACGCTCTTGGATGTAGTAATGGATGCCGCCAACAGGCCTGCACAAATTGATCCAAATCAAGCACTACCCAAAATTCAAATCGTTGATGTTTGAACTTATACAAAGTCTCACAAGACTATGACAGTACTTTATATAGGCATGATACGATGGGCGGCAAGGCCTGAGTGTCACTGGGGGCAATAGCCTGACGGGCTTGCATAGAGGTGGAGGTTTTAGTGAGTAGCCCTGACATCTGAGAATCAGTGGAGTCTCACAGTAGGTCTTGAGTTTTGAGGTTTTAAGACTCATTACCTCTCTATAAAATATATCCTTCACCTCATACGAAAAAAAAAATCGCGTTATTCACCCTCATTTTTTTAAGTGGGGGAGGTATAAATGAACATGTATAATTTCCCTTATTGAGCTGAATAAAACAATGACTTTGACTACGCCTTCAAAAGTAGTCAAGAATTATTTTTCAGTGTTTTAAAATAGGGGTTGGGGGAGGTTTAGAATTCTTCTTATGAAATAATACAATATGACTCATCGTAATCTAAAATTAAACACGTTCAAATATCTTTGCCTCCTATAATAATAAATAGTCTATTCTGAGCAAGGTATGACTTTGAAGCCCCCAAGCATCAAAACTATCAATTTTTGGGGTTTAGCACCTAGTTAATCTCTATTCACAATAACATGAACTGCATCATATTAAAAATTTAGAAAAATTCCCAATTTTTTTTGTTTTTTACCCCTCGGGGGAGGGGTAATTATCATGAAAAAGTGCTATTTTCCTAATTCAAGCTTATTCAAACATCCGACGATGTATTTCAGAATAATCCAGATATAATTTTTTTGCGTTTCATAATAGGAGGTGGGGGAAAGAGGCATGGGGGGAGGTGAATAATTTTTTTGGTGAATAATATTTTTATAAAAGTGCACAATCTTATGCAACATTAGCTACAATGAAACTGGTGGAAATGTTGTTCTCGGTCTTGAAAATAAATAGTCAATTCTGAGCAAGCGGTGATTTTAACGCCCCCTTACACGAAAACCATCCATTTTTTGGGTTTATCACCTGATTAATTTCTATTCACAGTAACATGAATTGAATCATATTGAAAATTCAGGAAAATCCACCAAATTTTTTTTGGTTTGTACCGCTCGGGGGGAGGGGGGATAATCATGAAAAATTGCCATTTCCCTAATTCAAGCATGTTCAAACATCTTACGATGCATTTCAAAGTAATCCAGATATAATTTTTTGTGTTTCATAATATGTGGTGGGGGTAAGAGGGAGGGGGGTGAAAGATTTTTTTTATAGAAGAGCATAATTATATGCAACATTACCTATAATGAAACGGGTGAAAATGTCGTTCCCAGTTTCGGAAATAAATAGTCTATTCTGAGAAAGGAGTGATTTTAACGACCCCTAGCGGCAAAACTGTTAATTTTTTGGGGTTGGCACAATGGTAACATCAAAAATTCAAAAAAATCCACCGAGACCCAAATTCCATAAGGATTTTGCAGGGTCCTTTACTGTTGGATTTGATTCACTCTACTGTGAGACGAATCAAGTTTGTTATCTTCTTTTGATCCATTATGAAAGTTGACAATGGAGATATTTTTTGTAGCAAACATTAACTGCCGGTAAATAATCGGCCTTTAGATGGAAAAGAAGGCAGAGTGATGGCAACGGCATGCCTTTATTGGCCCGTTTGAAATTTGGCAATGGCATGGCATGGCATACGGTGTTGGAAGTGTCAATTTGCAAATTACCATGACAGTATTTACTACAACTTACCGTCCCCGGGTTACCATAACTGCCACGCTGCAGATTAACTGGTATTCAACCGCAAAGTAACGAAAAAGCTGAGCGTTTAATACTCCATTTGAAATTTCCCGTACTTTTATAGTGGATCGTTGATGTTTTTTGTATTTCACGTTTCTCGTTCTTGTTCGGCCATCTTCCGACTTTCAAGAGGCATCCTGTTATCCTATTTCGGGCCTTTCCATAAAATATAATTAAACATTCCGTTTCTGTATTATTAATAATTGAGGAATTGTTAATATACTACTTTAGTTAAAAGTAGTTGTACCTGATGGAGAATAACCAGGAAATAAGGTCAACTTGAAAATACATACACTCCATACTATATTATATTCATGAGTAATCACTGTAATCAGTATGTATAGTCTATCAAATACATCAACGCTGTTTATCAAACGTTAAAGTCAACGACACATTAATCGTGTGGCTAAGAAAAGGGCACTAAATATTACCGTAAATACAGAGATGTTAGTTGAGAATGCCGAGAGGGAAGTGAAAGACCCTATGCCAGGGTGTTCTGGGGCAACTTCTGTTCAACAGAATACTTCGGTAGTATCACTCGAATATGCTGGTCAGAGTTTTGACACAGAATAAATTCACATAGTTAAAACTTTGATGAAATAGAGCATGTTGATTTCGAGTTGGTAGAAGATAGAATTGATGCCTTGTCTTCATCAGAAGATGATAACTTTGAAGATATAATAACAAGTATACCTAATTTAGCATGTTCTGAAAATTCCAAGGATTTCCTATGTGGTTGGGCTTTACAAAACAATGTGACCCATACTGCTCTGACACAGTTATTGAAATGGTTGAAATCAAATCCTGATTTGACAGATCTAGGACATTAACTTCACACACCTTCTGGAAACTGTTTAGAGTAAATGGAGAGTGGTACCCTTCACTATTTCGGTTTGAAAATCGGTTTAATAAAAATTTTCATGAAGTATAAAGATAATTTAGTTATAGTCTCGATTTCAACAAAGATAGTTTGCCTATATATAAGAGCACAAAGGAGTCTTTTTGGCCTATTTTATGTAAGGTAGCTGAGTATCCCAATGAACACCCATTTCCAGTTGCAATATACTCCGGCCCAATTAAACCTCCTTTGGAGTTATTTTTCTTGAAATTTGTAGCAGAATTGAGAATGTATTCGATGATATTGTTCTTAACATATTTTGTAGATATTTTTGTTGTGATACTCCTGCCAGGAGTTTCATAAAAAATACCAAGGGTCATAATGCTTACAAGGGTTGTGACAAATGTCACGTGGAAGGAAAATATTTCAATCACAAAATGATATTTCCTAATCTGAAAGCTAATAACCCTTTAGTGCCCGACGGTACTCTCCGGTCGTACTGTTTTCAAACTTCAATATAATAATCACACAGTTATTCCGCTGCTTCGCTTCCTGGCGGTATCATAACGTCTAGTGTCATAAGCCAATCAAAACCATCGTAAATGGCAGTGTTTGGGCATGGGCGACATAAGACCTGTTGGAGTGCGTGCATGTACTGTGAATGTTACTTTCGACGATTAGGTGAGTTTTACACTTCAATAATTAATTTAATAATTAAGAATAATAAGAATAAGAAAAGATAGTGGGAAAAAGGTGCCACCTCCTCGTGGTCGGGGGCGGAAACCACTCTACGGCTATAAGTCGGGGTACTCCCGCACTAAGCTCCGTAGTAGGGCAAAGAGCACCGAAAAGCGCATAAGCGCATCTGTGGGTAAAGGACCAGTGGGACTCCCGGGAGGGAGATCCAGTAAAGAAAATGGCGACAACAAGCAGAGTACGAAGCATAAGCATCATTACGAATAATAGGGAAGAAAGCAGCGATGAGGAAAGAGAACAAGGTAAGAGTAGGGAGGTAGACATGAACCTCCAGTCAAGGTTCCAAGAGATGCTGAACTACATACCGAATGATATGGATACAAGTAAACGACTAACCAAGGCAGGAAGAGAGGGCCTAATTAACAGAGTCCACAAATGGGGGCTTGAACAAGCAAACCTGGAAGGCCAGATAAAGGCCTTGAAGGAAGAAAATGCTAGATTAAGAAATGAGGTCAAACAAGCCGGAAAGGCAGACCAAAGTCAAAGCACAGGACCAACATACGCAATGGTAGCCGCAAAACCCGATTCAAAGCTCTCGAACAGAGAGAGACAAATAGTACAGGCACAAAAGAAGCCCGAGCACACGCTCTTTATAAACAATATAGTATAAAAATAATATAAGATATTGGACACAAGGACCCAAATACTTGAAATAAATAAAATGAAAGTGACTCAAAAGTCATTAATAATTGAAACATCCTCAAAAGAGGACTTGGACAAAATCAAAAATCACCTTGAAATGAAGAAGCATTTCAGGTGTGAACCACCAAAAAAGAAGAGACCATTGGTCATTATACGTAGAAGTCAGTAACAAGACAATGGACGACGTCACAGAGGACATACTAGTCCAAAATTTTAGGGAATACCTCAAAAAAGAAAACGAAAACACAGTGGAAACCGAAACCGAAGAGGACAACAAGGAAAAGACACCGACACCATGGGAAGCGTTCGGGGAGGAATTCAAGATCCGCTTCAAAACGGGTCCTAGAGGCAAACCGACGGTAAACCTGGTTGCCGAAGTGTCACCAGAAATCAGGAAAAAATTACTAAGCAACAAAGTATACATAGGCTTTGAAAGCTATAACGTGAAAGATTACATAGTGGTCCCTAGATGCCTGAAATGCCAGGATCTAGGACACGTGCAAAAGTTTTGCAATAAAACAGACGCAAGCTGTAAGCCTTGCGGAGAAACGGGACATGAAAAACCGAAAAAGGACGAACAGCCAACATGTATACCTTGTAAAAACAGGGGAAATAGATGTACGGGCAAGGAATGCCAAACGCATAAAATCCTAATAGAAAGACTAATACAGAGTACTGACTATGGCCAGTAGATGGCAATAGAACAGTTAGAAAGAAAAACAAAGTCAGACAGTAAGACCCCATCTAAAACCATTAGGGACAGACTTAGAATGGTTTCTTTCAGAAGAAAGAAAACAGAAAGGAATCAAATGACAGCAGAAAAAGAAATTGAAGTAAAAAACCCAACAAGTATCTACGACAACATAGAAGTCAACATGCGACTTTCTAGGTTAGAAGAAGCAACAACGCTAACAACAGCACTAAGGCATTATGTAAGGCATAAACACGTAAACGGTTCCGGGAGCGGTGGATAGAATACAGCTACGATGTGAGAACAGATATCAATGAACTGGAAGAACTCCTACAAAAGGTGTTCGAAATGAGAAACGACGTCTTGGATCTTGAAGAACTATATAAAGATTTCGTAAAAACATATGGCAGAATTGTATATGATCATACCAAAAGTTGGCCTCAGTGCCACATTCACATAAGATCCCCGTAACGATCCGAATCGGTCACGAGATAAGGAAAGTTGCAGAGGAAAAAAAGTTGGATATGATTTGTATTCAAGAACCATATACAAGAACGGGGAAAATGATTAACATGCCGATAACGGCTCAAATACAAAGCATGGGAGAAAATCCCATGGCTACAACTATATTGTTCAACAGGAACCACAGACTGTTTCTGCTAAAACCGTTCAGCGATGAGCACTGCGTCTGTGTAGAATTGCAGACGAATATAGGGAAATTTGTCATTGTGAACATATACTGCCAATTTAATGAAGAGATCGACAGACATGTCAACAGGATGAAACAAATCCTAACAATATACAGGAACACGCCGGTTGTAATAACAACGGACGCAAACGCAAAATCAGTGTTGTGGCGCTCAGGCGTAACAGATGCGAAAGGGGAAATTATAGAAGACCTAATTGATGAATTTCAATTAGAAGTTCATAATCAACCTGGAAATCCGCCAACCTTCCAGAACAGGGCCGGTGCTGCAAGTAACATAGACATAACTATGTCGAATGCGAAAGCAGCAAACCGGATCACGGGATGGAAGGTGGAGGAAAATCTAACGATGAGCGACCACAACTTAATAAGCTTTGACCTAGGAAAGGAAGAGGCAGTAGATGCAACACCAATGACAAAGAAATACAACCTGAGTAAAGCAAACTGGGAAACCCTAAAAACTGAATTCAATCCACCGAGACTGGAAGGAGTGGAGGGTGATGTACACGAATATGCCAAGCGCATAACCTACGAAATCAAAAGAGTGATGGACCTTGCCATCCCTCGATTGTACCAGCCAAAACACGCAAGAAATGATGCCTGGAGCAATGAACCCACAGTGCAAAGAGCCCGAGTGAGGAATGCAAGAAGGAGATATCAGAGATGTGGAATACACAATGAACGACAAAGACTCCTACAAACATATAGAGAACTGAAGAATGAGTACACGAACAAAATAAAAGAATTGAAAACAAAGAGCTGGGAGAGATTTATACAGAAAAATCTGGAAACAGACATGTGGGGAATGCCTTACAAGATTGTAACAAAGAAAATCAGATGTCCAACCATGCTCTCCTCTCTAACAAGAAAGAATGGGTCTATGACCGAGACATGGGAAGAATCTGCGGAAGAACTAATGAAAATACTACTACCCTCGGATAAACACGAGGGAGAAACAGAAGAACAAATATTAACAAGAAGGGCAATGGTACAAGACTACCATGAGCCACCAGAGACAATCTTGAATCCATTCTCCGAAGAAGAAATCGCAGAATGTCTACAAAAACTGAAAAAGAAAAAGGCGGCAGGGCCCGATAACATACCCACTGAAGTGCTGTTAGCGCTAAGTGAGAAACTCATTCCAGCCCTAGGAGATCTGTATAACAACCGCTAAAGTCTAGGTAAGATACCGAAAGTGTTTAAACAGGCGGAAGTTGTAATAATAAACAAGGGGGATGACAAGGATCCAACACAACCAAAATCATATAGACCGATATGTCTATTAAATACAATGGGTAAACTTCAAGAGAAGCTACTATGCAAAAGACTCAATGAACATAGAGAAAGAGTAGGAATACAACCAGACCAATACGGCTATAGAGCCGGAAAATCTACGGAGGATGCAATAAACAAGGCAATGACCATAATAAATGAAAGCGAAATGAAATACACAATTGCGATATATATTGATATATCAGGCGCATTTGATAACCTCTGGTGGCCTGCACTGTTCGAAAGACTACGAATAATGCAGTGCCCTGAAAAACTGTATAAGAGCTTCAAATGTTACTGTCAAGACAGATATGCGAATCTGAGCTGCCCTATAGGTAAAATAACAAAATGTCTATCAAAAGGTTGTCCTCAAGGTTCGGTATGCGGTCCGGTGTTTTGGGACATCATCTTGGAAGAGTTATTGGAACAACTAACAATAACTGAGGAAGTGAAAGGAACAGTTGCCTACGCTGACGACCTGTTAATCATAACAGAAGCCGACAGCAGAAGGCAAATTGAAGAAAAGTCAAACAGCATACTGAGGGTGGTGAGCAAATGGTGTGGAAAAGTCAAACTTAACATGTCAGCAGAGAAAACGGCTTACAGTATTGTCAAAGGACAGCTAAACAGAGACCCCCAAATTTGGGTCGAAGGGAGGCTGATCCGGAGACAACAAAAAGTTAAATATTTTGGCGTAATAATGGATGAGTCCGGACTATTTGCCTACCACATCACAGACGTGTGTGAAAGAGCTAAGAAAGCAATGCACCGAATAACAAATTTGGTGCAAAAAGAAGTAAGAATACCCTACAGACAGGCGAGGGGCTATCTGAGCGTGGTCCTGGCTTCAATAACCAGCTACAGTGCGAGTATCTGGGAGCATAGGATGAAGAATATCAAGAATAGAGAGAAGGTTGAGAGTGCAGAGAGGCTTCCTAGTCAGAATGACAGGAGCCTTTGGAACAATTGCAACGCAGGCCCTAACCACAACAGTTAAGGTCCTGCCGATGCAGCTAGAAATTAAAAAGAAAGCAGCCATGTACTGGATACGGCATGCCGACTACGCAAAGCACAATCCGTCTTGGGAATAAGAGTCAGGAACAAAAAAGAAATAAACAACGAAATAGACAGACTATGGCAAAACATGTGGGAAAATACCGAGAAGGCGAGAAGAGTAAGGAACATATTTCCAGTTATAAAGAAATACCGGAGCACTTCAATCCGAGTCCTGGATTAGTGCATCTGGTAACGGGGCATGGGCCATATCCAACATATCTGGAACGGTTTAACTTAGGAGAAAACGGATTGTGCGAATGCGGAGAAGAAGGCACGCCAGAGCACGTAGTTCTGGAATGTCCGAGTTACATTGACATAGATAACCTAAGAGCACGATTAAGAGGATACACCCTACAGGAGAACATAATGGACAAAGATAGATACGACTTGATGAACAAGCTGGCGCAAAAGATCTCATTGCAACAGCAGGAGATCTACAATGATAGAAGAAGATGAGGAAGAACATCGAGAAAGGAAAGAAGAAAGAAGAAGAGGAAGGAAGAAACCAACCAAGATCGGAAAGTTCCGGAAAGGGCATAATGCTCACCGAACGGCCGACCTTGGAGGTTCATGTCTATCCCCTACTGGGGAAAGGTAGAAGCATGCAACAAGTGGGTGCATGCAAGCATGTATGTAAATAGTAAATGTAGTAGATGTAGTTAGATAATAATAGTAAAATAGTAAAAACAACGGCATGCATGTATATGCCAGCATGAAAGTAGGCTAGTATAGAATTAGAATTACTAACAACAAAGTGATTGGAAATGTACAGAGGAAACTCTAGAGAACAAAGAATGTAATAATAATAACAAATCCAACACTTAATAGATTAGGAAGATTACTAACAACAAAAAAATATTGAAATTTGAAAAAAAAAAAAAGAATAATACATAACAATAAGAAAGAATGCAAAATACGGTCTGATTTAAAATTTTAGATTTCAGACTAAGAGTAAAGAAAGTAAATGAAAAAAAAAAAAAAACTTCAATAACTATTACGTGAATTATTTTAGATACATTCTGGCGTCAAGAACTCGGTTTACTAGACCTATTTCGACAATATTTGTCTGAAAAATGATCGTTATTTACAGATCCCCAAAGTACCGTTAGGAATTATGGCGAGCAATTCTAAACCAGATAATAATGTTGATGTTTTTTAAAAATAAAAAAATTTTTTAAAATTGTTGTTTTAAAATTGTTTACAACCAGATAATATACCATGGCTTTTCAAAAAGCCAATTACTGAAAAAGAATTACAAGAATTAGCCGACAGAATATTAATCGAAGACCTGCCTCTCGACAACTTAGAAGTAACTGATATTGAAGATGAAGAGGAAGATGATGATTTGGATGAAATCACGTCTGATCACCAAATAACTGCTAACACAAGTCAACCAATTTTTTACACTGATGAGACTGAAATCGTTCAACTTGAAAATACTGCTGCAGATTCTGGAATAACCGCACCTGCTGATAATATTGATGGGACAAATTCTGATACCAATATAGAAAGGAAATGTCATGATGCTGCAAATAGCCAATATGGTAATGATACTGAAACAGATGAAAATATTGCAGCCAGTACGAGTGAAATTCAATGTATGAGAAAAAAGAAATCTGATCAGCAGGACGAACGTATGAATAAGAAAATGAAGGCAAAAATGACACGTAGAAGTACAACTCCAAATAAAGCATCAAATTTGCCAGTAACGGTTCCCATAAATGTTCATGCAAGGAAATGGAAAAAAACAGATACAAGAAGAGGAAATTGGATGCTATTCAATGCCAGTAGGTTCAAACAAGGCAGAGTTTCTAAATTGTCACACAGCAACTGACGTTTATATTCATGTATTAGGGGAGGCAATTGATGATATTGTTTTTCAGACAAACTTATATGCTACTCAGCATAATAAATATAATCTCAACATTTCGAAGGAGGAATTGCTTTCTTTTCTTGGAATCAATTTTTTAATGGCATATCATAGATTGCCTGCTTGGAAAGACTATTGGAGTATGAGCCCAGATCTGAATGTGCCTCTTGTGGGACAGTGCATGACCCGAAATAGGTTTGAGGACATTCTACATTATCTTCATTGCAACGACAATTCCAGAATACCACCAGATAACAAGGATACATTATATAAATTGAGACCATTGGTAGATAAATCGTAGATTTCGCTTATTATATCGAACAACTCAACGTATCAGCATAGATGAGAGCATGATTCTGTTCAAAGGGAGGAGCACCCTCAAACAGTACAACTCTATGAAACCCATCAAAAGGAGTTATAAGCTTTGGTGTGTTGCAGATCAGAATATCAAACTTCCAAGTATACCAGGGAAAAAATGAGCAGGTGGAGGAAGAGTTTAAAAATTTTGGTTTGGGGGAGAGAGTTGTTCTTTCTTTGAGTAAATCGGACTGGAATATCAACAAAATTATATATGCTGATAATTATTTCATTTCAATAAACCTTCTTGAAGAATTATTGCTGAAGAAAACAATGTGCTGTGGTACTATTAGAAGTAACAGACGAGGTTTTCCAGAACTGAAGAATGATGCAAAATTTGAAAGAGGCGATTATGATCATATGATTTCCAATACAAATATCAGGGCATTCAAATGGAAGGATAATAAGATTGTTCACTCTGCCTCAAACTTCCATAATACCAAAGAAGTAACAGCAAAACGAACACAAAAAGATTGTACAAGGAAAGATATAAAGTGTCCATCAATTGTTGCTGATTATAATAAACACATGGGTGGGGTCGACAGGGCTGACCAACTTTGTGCAACTTATGGTATGAATCGACGCTCAAGGAAATGGTGGTATCGTCTCTTCTGGGGTTTTTTAGATATTGCATTTGTTAAGAGTCTTTAGCCTTCGAAAGAGGAAACGTAAATCGCCAGATGGCAGTGCGAGTTCGCACGATAAAATAAATCCAAACTCCGCCCTATTTATAACATGACGATTGCGGTGCGGTACAGTACCGGCCGTATTTAATGATTCCGTACTCGTTCTTCAAAATTACAAACAGAGGTTCAAACTTGTTCATTTTCGATTTTCGTGGTAATCTGAAAGTTTGCACGTACATTTCAGATCATTATTAGGTATATATTGGATTCCAGTTATAGAATTTATCGAGAATTTAAAAAATATTCCAGAAAAATGCAAAATCTGAGAATGTCTCGAAGATGAACCGTTCAAAATAATATAACTAGTTTGGAGAGCCGCCGGTCGAAACTATTTCGGATTTGAGAGATACACATTGTTTAGGAAAATAAATTGCGGAAGAGATGTGTGGTTATGATCCGATTCGATTCAAAATTGGGGGCTTTTCGGGGTCAGAGATTATGAATCTTTTGACAAAATTGATGAATTCAAGGTGGTGGAAAAGTTTTGCGATTGTGTCCGAATCGATTCAAATTCAGTGTTGAGAGTTGTTGGTGGACGAGTTCAAAATCACTAATTAGCAGTTTTTGGAGTAGAAGATAATATTTTTTTTTTAATTTGGGAATTCAAGATGACGGGCGTGTTTTATAGAAGATTGGTATTTTGGGGTTGTAGACAACTAATTTTCATCAATTCAAAATAACAGCACCAATATAACTATATATGGGTTTTGTGATCTAAGGTCGTATTCCTATTCAAAATTGTCACAGGTGTTTAATTAAAATTGTTTTAAAAACATGAACAGGGTCAGAAAATGAGATGTGTTATTCAGAATAATAAAAAATTGAGATGTCAAGTATCTGAATTGAAATGCATCTTTCAGATGTTTTCTTTCAAGTTATAGGGTCCTTTCACGATATAATTTTTCTGCATCAATCCAGAAGGAAATAAAGCTTTTGTGATCTATAGTATAATTCTAAAAAGAACATAGCTTATCTAGAACTTTTCGGGGTAAATTAGATTTCTTCTCAAATTTAATACCCTATAATCATGAAAAATGGTGGATTACGTAATCCGAAACTTCCACAAAAAATCCTATTCAATATGTATTGTCGTCGGCAAGTTAGATCTGTTTAATACTTGACAAAGTTTCCTACAAGAACTACTTTGCAATGTATTTTAAATATTAAAACTCAAATTATTTTTCGATTTAACGGGGGAACACCTCCGCACCGGTTTCATGGTCCTTGCCAATCATCAGCGAAGGCTAGTTCGACCCAATTGATCCAAAAAATCCTTTCAGCCTAATTGGAAATACATGAGACAAATACTAAGTATGAATTCAGCGCCATCTCTAGGTTCCAGTTTTCCAAATTTTGGTATGCCAACTTGGCCCTGCTAAATGGGATAATGCAGCCCCATGAGCTCTGGTATAAAACGAAACATGTTTTGTACAGTTGATCCTCTAACCCTCAGAGAATTTGGCAACCAATCACTTTTTATCAAAACAAGTTTAATAAAACTAAACACTATTGAACACAGAAATAGTAACTATTATAAGTCTTGATGATAAAAACAGACCGACTGAACAATGAAAGCCGTAACAATCCCCTGCATGGTATTCGGTTTCCATTGTAAAAGTCAATGTTTCGTTTGTCTACCTTGCCGCTGTGCCCCATCGAAACATTCACGAAAAATCCAGTGCCGATTTTCCACTTCAACGGAACATCAAAGACGTCGCCCAAAAAATTTTATTAGAAAGCAATGAAGAGTAGGGCATATAATTAATTTCTGGTAAAAATATGCCACATATGCGAGATTCTCCCTAAATAGCCCTCACGAAGTGGAGACTATATTTGCTGATAAATGTAAGTAAATATAATCCAAGATTTTCTTTTTTAAATATTTTAGATCATTTTCCTACCCTAAAAACTCCTAAACTTGTCCGGAGCCATTTCAAATTATCAATTTCTGACAAAAAATCATGATCTCCGACTTCAAAAATCCGTATACCTTTACCAATTTAGAATAAAATCAACCCATAATTCAGAAATTTCATCTGCTATTTTGAAGCACCTTAAATTAAACAAAATCATGATATTTCCTAACCCAAACGCTCTTCACAATCAGTAATCACAAAACCCGTCCAACATTCTGTTTTTTTCCTAATACAAAAAGGTTATGATACATTATCCCCCAAGTGATGAACACCTGCCAAATTTTGAGTCGACAGACTTGCGAGATTTGACATATTGTACACCCGCACACAAAAACACGTATATACAAACAGATGAAGTTGGATAAAACTGGTAATGGTAAAAATAATAGTATTTCAAAGTTCCATTCGACCAATGAGTTTCACCTTTTCCCAATCCGACCCTGTGCTTAAATTTACACTGTCTTCATAATACTCTCTTTTCCTCACCGACCATGTGGGAGGAGCATCCTGAGGGGCGTGTCATTTGAAAGAAATTAATTTCCAATTCAGAATCCAGATTTTTAAAAAATAATTGGTTTTCACCAATTGACTGCTAAAACGAACCTTCATTAGTTATCGTGGGCAAAATTAGAAAATTTCCATTTCGGATGGAATAACGCAAGGTAATCCATTTCGCGAAAATAACACATCCTTGTGAAATTATTTCCAAACAAATTGAAGCCTCAAAAAAAAAGGGAAATGACTTGTAACTAAGTAAGTGTTATACTTCAAAACTGTAATAAAACCATATAAAAATATTCATTCGTTTTGATGGTGGCGATGAACAAAAATGCCTAAAATTGAAGGGAAATATACTGTTTATTCCTTTAATACTTGAAGAATATTTTTTTAAGAATTTTTATCTTTATATACTTACACATCCCTTCATCCATCAGATACAAAAAATCGTTTCTGATTCCCTTTTTCCCAGGGATGAATACCCTTAATGCCTACAGAATATATTGTTTGCATTTCGAGAAAACAACTACTTTCGAATTCAGAAGGTCACTTGCTTTGGGGTTCATGGCGATGAATGCATCTAACAGAAAAAGTAGTCAGAAACGTCGTAAATATAATTATAGTGTTTCGGACGATGTACGCCTTGGAAATCGTGGCTCTTACTGGTTGATTTATGTTCCAGAACGGGGAAGATGTGAAATGTGCAGCTCCAAGTATATTCAATCTAGACCTCATTCAAAATGTACAACTTGTGGTATTTTTCTTTGCTGTAATAATAATAAGAACTGTTTCATGGAATACCATGAAATGAAAACTTGAATTCACGTTTGATTTAATCATTATTTCATTTGATATGGGCGATCTATGAGTACTTTTTCAACGATTGTTTATATTCATTGAAAAATCAAAGTACTTATGTCCAACAGTGTTTATTCCTGACGCTACTTTACAGAATCCAAAATACCTACCTGATTCCTGACGGTACCAAAATGTCAAAATTTTCAAAATTTTGTAAATTTTCAAAAAAAAAAAATTGAAAAAATTCATAAGAGCATAAAACAATCATATTTTCCAAGAAACATTAAATTTTTTTCAAAAATCCGACCATTATTATGTATGGGCACTAAAGGGTTTTAAGGTCAGACGAAAGTTTTCTGTTGGATGAATATGGAGCCTAACGCAAAGGTTGAGTGAATTGAATGTTGGGATGATATCAGCATTACCAAATGATTATATGCATAGTATGTGCCTTGGAGTATGCAGAAAGTTATTATTTTTGTGGAGGGATGTAGAGAATTTATCGCTTCAAAATTAAAAAATATAATTTATTAGAAAGTAAGATAGCTGAATTGAATAATTATTGGCCAGTTAAGTAAAATCGAAAACCAAGGTCTCAGCAATATTTGGAACATTGGAAAGCAACATAATTTCGACAAATTTTGTTGTATGTTTCTCCATTACTTCATGATATATTTCCAAGAAAAATTAGTTGTAATCTTATGTTACTAAAATTTGGTATTACAATTTTACTGAATTTTGAACTGAATGCTGAATATAATGAGTATGCAGGAGCATTATTCTAGTTGTTTGTTATATAAGGTAAAGAGTTTTGTATTTATGATGTTCATTCTGTGATACATATTGCTGATGAGGCAAAACTTTTTTGATCTCTGAATGAAGTTAATTGCTTTCCATTTGAAAAAAAAAAAATAAAAAAAAAATATTTGTCATTTCTTAAGCGTATGCTTCGTAAATCCAATAATTCTCTGCAGCAAGTTGTTAATAGGGTGTCTGAAGGTAGGGAAATAACAATGAGTTCACAAAACAAGAACACTTATGTTATGGGAAAATCTTGTAGATTCGAAGGTGATGATAGACTTTTCTTTAAAAAAATTTGTTTTGAGAATTCTGTATTTTCTACCGAGTTTGGTAATAATTGTGCATATTTGAGAAATAACAAAATAATTTTGATTAAATCAAGTTTTATAATGTCTGAACAAACATCCAATAATATTTATGTAAGTGGAAAAGTATTAGAAATTATTGAACCGATGTTGAATTACCCAACAGATAGTAGTATCATACATCTTTTTGAAGTTGCATCAGGAACAGATATATCCAATAAAGAAGTGACATTTCATGTGAAATAAGGTATTTTGTTGAAGTCAAAAGACATATTTTGCTTCACCCATTTTCGATTGTCTATAATTGAGTGTGAAACATATGCATGTTGAATAGTTTTTCTTTTCGAATTCCAGATTTATTCAAATTCAAAGTTCAAAGTGTTTTTAGTTCAATAAAGTTAATTGAATATATTATCTTCCATTTATGGAATTGTACATAGAAAGTCGGTAATTGAAGATGATGAAAATAATGGTAAGACGATATTTATTAACTTTGTTTAAAAAATTGTGCTGTAACATGACTATCAAGGAAATTCTAAAATTGCTATTGATACAATGTGGAAAAGGAAAAAAGATGATTATGTATCATTGTGATCAATAGATATTATTTTCATGAATATAAACAAGCGTGTCTGTCTCTGAAATAATTATTTAGACTATATTTTTTTAATTAGGCTGATTTATATCATATTTTCAGCAGTTTTGGTACTTAGTTTGGACTCTGTCAATGCTAGTTGTCAGTAAAATTTTGAATTTTTAGGATTTTCTGAATATAGGTGGAACCATCAACAGTTTATGAAATTATACGTACGTGTATTGATAATCTGCGTCTCATGTACTTTTTCAAGTGAGTATTTAGTAGTTGAATTTCCGAAGGAGTACACAGATGGCGCATTCCCAATGGCAATAATCTCTAGTGACTGGGTGGGTGAACGAAATGGCAGTCTATACTATTACTATCAATCTGATCTTCAAAAAGACGAAGCCATTCAAAATCACACATCATCATCCTTGGAGAAATATTCAGTATGTGCTGTTGTTGTTAAATATAGTACAAGCGAGTTCTTTTGGCACTATCTTCAATAATTATGATTTGTATGAAGTATATGGTTATTGATCTATGTGTAATTGTGAGCAAATTGTTTGATACCAACTTATGGTAAACATTTGTATAATAATGGTGAATAATTTCGTATTTTTACTTTCAGTTGATTATAAAAAAGCAATTGCTAAACTCCAAATGATTCAGAAAAATGAAATGAAAAAGCGTAGACCAAAGAAAAGAAATTACACTGACTATGAAGATAACTACAGTGAAGATGATCTACAAATCCCAGTGGCTCCTCAACCAAAAAAATTAACAAATATTTGCTCCCAAAGCCAGGAAACCCCCACAAATGAAGAAAATGTATCTACTTTATGCAGGGAGTCTGAAGAAAATAAAGGTAGGTACTTTCTGCTTTTTTTATAATGATATGAGGAAATTAGTGTGGACATTTCATTTGAACAATTGGATGTAATTCAATTGTGTTGCAATAACATATTTTTTTCACCATTTTTCCAGCACTTCTAAAAGAGTTACTCCGCTGTGTGGAGAGCATGAAGGAAGACATCAAATACTAGACTAAACTAGGAACAAAAAATGAAAATGTGCAGATTTTTATTGAAAACTACCCAAAATTTGAAGAAGTTAATGAAATATTCAAATTCAATGAGGAATTGTCAAATGAAACGACTTTTGTAAATGCTGTAAGGATTTTATTTACAATATTTAGAATCTTCCATCTACATTTTAATTTGCAGTGTACAAAATTTCAACTTGTTGGAGGAAAAAATTTTCAAGATACAACAAGAAAAATACTGTCACTACTGGTTAGTCATAAACTAGCATTAACAATGTGTTACGGGCCACCCTGCCCATACTGATTACTAGAAATCATCCGTCACCAAGCGACGTCATGTAACTCGCTATTCTCGAATATCGGTCAATGATATCAAAATAGTAAACAATGTTGAATGCATCTCTCTTCTATTTGAGAGCGAACTGCGCGATTATCTAGTTCACCGCTATCCTTCCCCCGCGACCATCAAAATCAACGAATTCCAAGATAATGAATATCTCGAAATATTTCATCCTGCTCCCTCAATAGCGCGTCTTTCTTATGCCCACCGCATAAGACAATATCAATAAATTAAACTCATCTCGCTAATTGGGATGTGCTATAAATAACAATAAAACATGATTCACCTATGCAGATGGCATAATTTATTGCTTATAGGAGATTAACGACTTCACGTGTTCAAAACGCGAAGGATCGAGCTTGTATATAAATCGAGATTTCAAAGGATCAGTTTAGTTTATTCGGTGCCACGAATATCTTCTAGTTACAAGTACAAGTGCCTTCGCCGGTTCGTCGTCATGAACAAGTGCAGTATGTAGTCTAATCTATCGCGAATATTGGAAAGCCTCGGAGTTCTGTTCAGAGAGTTGCGAAATCAAGATGAAACTATCGTACTATTAAATATTATCCAGAAACGATCATGAATATAATGCCTGAACAGGTATAATGAGTGCGAAAAATTATGTGCATTCTCGTGGAAATAAGCCGCCTTAAAAGACATCTGCATGTATGAGCATATACGGTGAAAATTCTCGTAATTTATGGTGTAATCTGGATATTAAAGAACCTAATATTTTAACAGTGATACAAAACCTATGGGGCTGATTCTCCCAATACTGCCTTACTTCGCGTGCAATATTATTGCATCACCTCAAGTCCACATACAGACCTTAAAATGTGTTTGTTGGGTGTAACCAACAGTGTTAATTTGTTTGAACAACACGTTATGAAAACTTTAGGAGAAATCCCGTTTCAGACTTACCAAAACCTCAAAAAAAAAAAAATTCATTCTCGTGTGTGTGCATTTCATGTTTTTCCAACTTCAAATTACTGTATTCATATTAATTCGCAATAAACGATATTTATTTTTTGTGAAAAGTAATAATTAAATACCCATTGTATCAATCAGTGAAGACATTTAAACAATATTTTAAAGATTGTTTTGTGAACTTTGGTGTTTTATTTTGTACACCATATACGGGTATCATTCTCCTGTCGTTACATATTGTTCCCATAATAGTGGGGATGAGATAATACGGCATCGCAATTGTTTTCATTTGAAAGATCTGCAGCGGTTAGTATTTCACGAAGCTTCAAGGAGAGAAGTTGTTCATTTTAGTAGCCAAAATAAACTACGTTTCAGCTTGTATCAATCTGAATTTTCATTCTCATGGTGAGTAAATTCTTATAATTTTTTCATTTACTTAAAACATTTTTGTGATTCTTGTGCATACAATAAAGAATACTAGTTGGTGTACTAATTGTTTGGAATGTATTTGACCTAGCAACAAACAAAAAAAAAAAACAAAAAATCTGTAAAATTTGCATTCCCGTGTCTTTCATCCCCTTGTCGGTATTGTGACACGGGAATGAAAATATGAATGAAACTATTGAAAAAAAACCTTTTCAGGCTCCAAAAAGACCCACAATATTGAGGGAGGAGATTTTAAAGGAAAAAAGAGATCGCGAGAGGGAACGAAGAAGAAGAATAAACGAAGACCCTGTTAAAAGAGAGCAGCAAAGACAGAAAGAAAGAGAAAACTACATACGATAGAAACTAAATAAAATTAAAAAGAGCATTAATAATATGACTCCAAGAGAACAGAGTTACCGGGCGCAAAGATATATGTCCTGGTATATATCTCGATATATATCCAGATATTTATCAGATAAATATCAAGATATATCGATATTGTATTTCCTACATTTTCGACTCATAAAAAAACTTTTTCTTGGGCTTTGTGATCAATAATCATTCACAGCAATAGCATCTACAGCTGGAATTGAGCGATGTTTCTCCAGCTTTGGACTTGTGCATTCCAAATTAAGAAATAATCTATGAACGGAAAAGGCTAGCAAACTAGTATTTTTATTTAAATATTTAAATAACGATTTCAAACGAAAACATGATGATTTAAAATGGATTAATTGAAAATCCCAAAATGAAAAAATTGAACATTCTACACTCTTTCTACTGACCAGTTTGATAAGAACTATTTTTTTAATGTTATTTTATATTAACGTTATTACTTTCCTTTTTATGTTGATATAGTGAAGACTGAATAGTATATCAATTTATTTCAGAAGGAAATTAGGATTTTATCTATTAGCATTATATGGTTTTTCGCTTCACATAATATCATTTTACATTTAACTAGCAAAATTAATTTATTATTTAGTTTTACATGTTTTTTATATATTTAGTTTTGAATAAACTTACTATTCCTGCTTTTTGTTTTCCATTTTGTAAGTTTTTTCGAAAATATCATATGAATATCACAGTTGGATATATAATCAGATATACAGTGCGGCTTTTAATAGCCAACCCCTGATAACTTTGATGTAGGAACATAAAAAAAATCCGTTTCGAGGGTTTCACCGATACTACTTTTTGAAATATAACACATTGTGATTGCTCGATAGATGGCGCGTAGGGGCACATCAACTTAAAAGTTTTAAATGGCATGGGGGGTCGAGTGGCACATCGTTAAAAACATAATTTAATTATCTTTTCAACCATCTAATTCTTTCTGAATTTCGTTAATTTGTTTTTTTTTCACAATATGCAACTGAAGTGTCAAGTAAAAGAGCGGATCTGAATCCGTTTCCTTACCTTACCTCAATAACTTTTGAAGGGTTTGATGTGAAATAATGGGACGGAAAATCTTTTGCGTGATATTTCAATAATACTTTTTGACGAAAAAATTACAGGTACTATGAAGGAGAAGCATCTAGCGACAGCAGGATACTTTGGCTGGCTAGACTTTTGAAAGAAATAACTGGGACTGTCTATGAAGGGACTATTGAAATGTCAATTAGGTAGTTACTTATAAAAGAATAATAAATTATCGTATTCGTATTTACTGAGGAGTTTCGTCTGAATATTTGTGATTATCATTGCCGAAATGGTGGTAAATTCGCAACAAAGTACCTCTCGTGTAGCAAGTACGATTGGGGTCTCAACAGCTACAGTAAAAAAATATTTGAAGAAACACAAATTCCATCCATTCAAGTTAGTAATTTTACACCAACTCACAAAAGACGACCCAGACCGAAGAATGGAATTTTGTGAAATTAAGGAGGAAATGATAACTAGGAACCCCAATTACATTAGGAATATTTGTTTTTCAGATGAAAATACCTTTTTTTTAACGGAAATGTGAAACAAAATGTGCGATACTGGAGTGATACTAATTCTCATATCTTTCGAGAAGGTCACACACAGTTCCAACAGAAACTAAATGTATGGGCTGGAATTCTAGGAGACCATATGTAAGTCCTTTATTTTTGGAAAAAAATTTAAACGGTAATTTGTACCTGGATTTGTTAAGAGATACGGTTGAACCACTCATACTTCAAATATTAGAAGACAATGACAACGAATTTCAGGAACACATCACCTTCCAGCAAGATGGGGCCCCTCCTCACTTCCAACGTTAAGTTCGAGAGTATTTGGATGTAACATACCCTATGAGATGGATTGGACGTCGTGGACCAATCGAATGGCCGGCACGATCAAGACCTTACACCTTGTGACTTCTTTCTGTGGGGATATGTAAAGTCCAAAGTGTATGAGCAACAATCCAACTCTTTGGAAGAACTTAAACAACCAATTACACGGGTGTGTGCTGATATATTTGCATGTTGAATAATGTTCGGCAGGAATTTTCGAATCGAATATTTTATTGTCAAGAAGTATTAGGTGGACATTTCGAACACCTAATTCGTTGATTGACAATGATTTTGCTTCTCATTATCTAAATACTACATGTCATAATAGTTTGTTGTTTTTTGTTACACTTGACATTTCAAAAGCATATTGTGAAAAAACGTATAAACGAAATTCAAAAAAATTAGATGGTTGAAAAGAGAATTGAATTATCTTTTCAACGATGTGCCACTCGACCCCCCATGACATTTAAAAATTTCACGTTGATGTGCTCCTCCGCGCCATCTATCGAGCAATCACAATGTGTAATATTTCAAAAAATAGTATCGGTGAAACCCTCCAAACGATTTTTTTATGTTCCTACGTCAAACCGTTCAAAAGTTAACAGGGGGGGACTATTAAAAGCCGCACTGTATATCAAATATATCCGATATTTTGATATTTTGTTACGGGACGATTTTATCTCCGCAAAATGATACCAAAAATTCAATAAGATTCGAACAATTTGTATGCTAACCTTCGAAACACTCGAATACAACTTTTAATTCTGGTATGTGACTGCTCGAGTACTAGACAGATTGCAATTTCTATACTTTCGTACCAGGCCTGGCCCGCACATAACGTCCCTTATAGTTAGATCCTAAGGAATGAGCGACCTGCTGAAATTCTCAATTATACCTGGAAGGACGGACACTGACATTTGTGATATATCAAAACAGCTGATAATACTAACTTGTTGAAATCCGATTGAAATATGGTGCATAAGCCCTAATGTTCGAAACTCATTGTTTGTTTGTCTAATCTAACCCTTTTAGGGACCCATATTTCGAAATGTCAACAAGGTTAAATGGAATTCTTCTTCTTGTCGTGGGTCGGACCGATCGACAGATGGTGTGATCGGTCGTTACAAATCTACTTGATTATTTAACACTGAAAACTTCGTGTAGTCAGTTCCGTGTTCATGGCAGTGAGAGCTAAGAAGATACGATCTACTCTGAACGCACACTTCGTCGACGGGTGACCTCGGTATTGTTGCAAACCTTGACATCTGAAACTATGATTATTGGTCACACGCGTTTTAGTCATGGGTTATGATTTAATTGAGTTTAGAACCGGTAGAATTTCTGTTAGGTGTAATCAAGTTAGTTGGGACGTTATTATCATCAGCGTGTAGTTTTATCGTTGGGAGAAATTATTGAATTTGTTCGGAAGTATTCGTGAGTCGTCGGAAAACCACTCATTTACATTAAGTGCTGTTGTGGTTTGGCAACGGAGGATATGAGCGAGTTGACAATGTCTGACGCAGGCGCATGATGCCTCCTTCTTGATGATGCACATCCGTCGAGCTGAATAATGGCTTCTCTGCGATTTAATCCAATTTGCGAGTTAATACAATTGCTGACTCTATTTTTGGTAATGGGTAAGGGCGAAAATCAGTTCCCGGGGATTTGTCGGACTTCGTTGTTTCCGGTTGATGACAGAGGAGGGGGTACAAAGAAAAAAAAGGGGTCCTAGAGTCACCTGGCCTGGCCTGGCAGTCGGCATGATACGTGAGTTCCAATCGGCCATATTGTTCATTTTAGATTATAGTTATTTCTCTCTCCACTAGGAAAGGTGGGATTATTGGAAGAATTATTGACATTGGTATTGAGTTTGATTCGTCCAAAACCCTTTGAGGGGATTATTACTCACGTCGATCATACGATCATTCACTTCCAGTCCATCCAACATCAGTAGGTAGGCAAACCCCTCGTGCTGGCACATCTCAGATTCACACCGATCTGGCGGCATATGCTTATACAGTAATTTCTTTGTAGGACTTCTTTGGAGGGGTTATTGTCCGGAGAGGATATTTAGGGATATCACTGTTAGTACAAGATTTTGAGACAGGGTGCTTCGCCCACTGTCAAGGACCGAATTGTAAACACCGACAAGTAATCAGAACAGCGGTTCCTTCCTTCTGGGTGTATACAGGATAGGCTACTCCCTTGAAAAGAACTAACACAGCCATCGAAGGGGCATCCCGAGAATCCGTTTCACTACGAGTCGTTCTGGACGACACTGCCAAGTATAGTATATGCACAGTGTGGAACAAGCAACTATTATACCTTTTTCCGATCAACCTATTTTACTGCACATATAGTTGAGCCCTTCAGGCACCTGTACTTCGAGCCGTTAGACATATAGTTAAGCCCTTCAGGCACTTGTACTTTGAGCCCTTAGGTCTATAGTTTTGCCCTTCAGGCACCTGTCTTCTGAGCCCTCAAACATATAATTTAGCCCTTCAGGCATCCAGATCAAAAACCTCCTGGCTGCGCTTTAGGAAGTCTCAAAGCACACATTTAAGATCCTTGAGCATACCAACCCCTTTTGTGAACTGCGGTGATCACCTCGGTAGGGTATTATAACTCATTGATATATTTAAGGTGACGTTACAGGTGGTAATTAACACCTGAACATTTATGTATTGGTAGCATTTCATTTGTTTTATAAGGGTATCTTCCGAACCTGACGAAGGTCAACCGAGTGTCTTCTCCTATATAAGGAATACTTGAAATTATATTTTTTTTACTGAATAATCCACTTCTCATTTAGTGACCAACCTTACCCACCCCACCGCCCACTGAGCTAGCCAAGTGTCTGGCCTTAATAGGTTAGGTAAGGCACTATAAATCTTTTGTTACCCACCAAAGATCACTTTTAACATCTTTCCTCCTCAAGGAATCGATCACCGTAACAAAATGGCGCCCAATTAATTTTTTTTTTCTATTTCAGTTGTTACAGGGTGAATAGGGTTGAGTTACTGTGTGACTTTATAGTAATTGAATTTTTTTTTTAACAACTTCAAATATTTTGTGGCTTTAATTTTACAGTCAAGTAAAGAAATAACCCGTATTTTTCATTACACAGTACAGATATATAGTGCTGACTGACAGTAGCATTGCTTGTCATACAGGGTGATTTTTTTTTAGCTGCCGCAGTGCATACGATTACTTGGTAGTACTATAATATATAGGTATCTATGTTTCTAGTTTTCCTTACTTTTTTTCTTCTGTTTAGGGTAGAAAGCATCACATTGTGGTTCTGTCGGTACAGGGCGAGTCACAATAATTTTTCTTAAACTTGTTTACAAAATAAATTTATGAATTATTCGCAGTAATTATATCGGGTGAAATAACATTTATCATTTTGATGAGAACAAAAACATAACTGCTCAGAAGTTTGGAAGATTGGCATATAGATTATTATAGATACATATAATTTTATTGCCCTCCTACTAGTGCAATTTTTTTTTATTTTTATTTTTTGTTCACTAGAACAAAATACCACTTAACAAATTTTCAATTGATAGTTGCTCTGGTGATAGAGAAGAAAATATATTGAATTTTGCGGTATCTTTGTCGACTAAAAATTATACAGGGTGGTGTTGATCATTTGCGGTTCTTATTTATACAACCAAATATACAGGGTGTTGCTGGAAATCAATTATTTCTGGATTTGATTGATAAGTTACGGTATATTATAATTTTTTTTGATTGCCATACTATACAGGGCGTGCGGAAAGATAACTACTCTGGTATTTCCTTGTCTACATGTTTTGCATTTGATTTGGATGTTAAGCAGACAGGGTAGATCGTTGTAGATTCGATTTTTTTTTTGTTTCGAGGAAGGGGGGAGATTTTCGTGAGACTTTAACGAAGTTTAAAAAAAAAAAAATCGAATACTGTTTTCTTGGTCGTTTCTTCTGAAAATTTCAGTTGGTGAGTATACAGGGTGGTTTAATTTCGTAAATTCGTTAGCTACTATATATTTTTTTTTGTTTCCTTCTAATTTTTCGGGCTAAAATGGATGTCAACAGACTACTAGGAGATGAACTCACTTACGAATTGTTGATTCGTGATGCAAGTTTAGGAAACGGGACGGTACAAGAAAAGCGCTCCTTATTGAGACAGGCTCTGATACGTGAGCATGAGGGTTATGTTAGCCCCGATACTATGAGTTGCGATCCAACCAATGAGATTACAGTTTGTAGTTTCAAATTGGAAGAATTAATAGGCAGTATTCAAGATATTAATCCTGAAAACCTATCAAACGATTACAAACGTATCGGGACTCGACTCCGTCACATTCAGGGTCGTTTGACCAGAATTAGACCGCCCACAGCTGAGATCGAAACGGAAAAATATAGGCTATTGGCAGCAGTCGAGGAGGCACGACTCGCCTTGGAAGAGGTGTATGCTAGAACTCGTAATGTGAAAGTGAAAGTAGGGAACCAAAATGTTTCCGAACTGTTGGATCAACCAGTCCACTTGGATAATGTTTCGATATTGGATGAACCCATTCTGTTGGTACCTGAGTCTTCGTCAACACGTAGTGGGGCGGAACAGGTCCCACCAGCTAACACTGAACCGGTGGTTGTCGATAAGGATCTGATGGAATTCTGTCAACAGACAAGTTCAAAGTTAACCCCGATGACGCTAGCAAATCAAATCTCGAGCCAAAACCTAGAACCGTCACTATGGCTTCTGATTTGGTGGAAAAGGTGAAAAATATCACTATTCGTCAGTACGTTCCCCCTCACTTTACAGTGAATAACTCTCAGACGGGCTTACCAAAAATGAATACATTTTCTCAAGTGGTTGGTTCAGGTACTACTGCTAGTCCATTCAATACTCAATGTGCTACATTCAACACATTGCCACAGAACTCGACTGCAGTTAACCACATTCCTGGGTTCAACCCCATGGGGTTGGCACACAATTCTAACCAACAATTTGGTATGGGGCCACTTGCTACTTACTGCCCACCTAATTCAGACCGTTTTGGTCTTTCATCAACAAAGTTTGTTGACGTTAGCCGTTGGGGTTTAAAATTTAATGGCACTTCTAGTGTTACGGATTTTATCGAGAAGCTGGAAGAAATGAGAATTTCCCGGAATGTCTCCAAGAAGCAGATGTTTGATTCGGTATCTGAACTATTAGATGGCGATGCATCGGTGTGGTTTCGGTTTGCAAGAAGTAAAATTCACGATTACGATCAGTTTTTGCATGAAGCACGTGTAAGTTTCTTACCAAGAAATTACGAAGAACGAATTTGGGATACCCTCAAGCGTAGAACCCAAGGTTCTACGGAGTCTGTAGTCGTCTATGTGGGGTACATGGAAAACCTGTTTGGTAAACTGGCACGAAAACCTAGGGAAGAGTCTCGAGTGAACTTTATTCGTGGAAAAATGTTACCACACATACAAATGGCGTTTGCTGGGAGGGGAATCACGGACTTGAGTTCTCTGATCTCGGTAGGTCGGGAAATTGAGGAAGTGAGTCTGAGTGCGCAGGAATATAAGGCACCGATGACCATGCCTCGATATTCCGTGGAACCTGGTCTGGAATACCAACGAGTAAGCCACTCGAGGGTGTCCGCGATTGAGTCACGTCCGGAGCAACCAGTTGTTCGGAATGAGGACTACGTTCCCGCTGCCGGTGGTCCACAGTGTGATAAGTCTGGGCAGCCAAATTCTACGTCAGTACGGTGTTGGAATTGCGGCCAAGTCGGACATTTACGCGCCGCGTGTAGACAGGCATCACGGAAGCATTGCTTCCAATGTGGAGCCCAAGGAGTGACAATCAGGACCTGTGCGAATTGTTCGGGAAACGGACAGAGGAGCCACTAATTGGTCGCCTTGTGTGCTCTAATCGCCCAACTTCAGCGACCACTTTTGCCGACAATCTCCATCCTGTCTTGAACTACATCATGTCCCATTGTGAGGGAGACAATCGACCGTATCTTGAAGTCGATGTACTGGGGTTGATATTTAAAGCACTGTTGGATAGTGGCTGTAATAAATCCGTAATTGGTGGACTTGGTTGGTATACTTTACAAAACATGGGACTCAAACTCATGGACACTAATCGTGTGCGGTAGCGAACGATCAACGTTGCAACGTGATAGGCGTCACAAGCGTTCCCTTTAGTTTGGAAGGAAGGGTTCGAACACTGGAGGTATTGGTAATACCAGAAATTTCCCATACCATAATTCTCGGTGTAGATTTTTGGTTGGCAATGAACATCATTCCTGACTTGCGACGTGGATGCTGGGAATTTGATGAGTCGACTCCCCAAGTAGGTTCGGTAAGCAGTGTGGTCTCAAAGGAGATTCTGACTGCCGAACAGCAGACTTGCTTAGATAAGACCATTAGAGAATATTTCATCTTACAGGGTGACAAGCTAGGTTGCACTAGTACAGTTCACCATAAAATAGTTACTTCATCGGAGCCAATTAAGCAAAGAGCATACCGCGTCTCACCCGCGATGCAGCTTCACATTGACAACGCTGTGAAAGACATGTTGGAAAACGATGTGATTGAGCCTTCGGAATCCGCATGGTCTAGCCCGGTTTTGTTAGTCCCGAAAAAGAATGGGGAATATCGTTTCTGCGTTGATTATCGACAGTTGAACCGTGTAACGAAAAAGGACGCGTATCCGCTACCATTTATATCAACTATTCTGGACAAGTTGAGAAATGCCAAATACCTCAGTTCCATTGACATCAAATCCGCCTTTTGGCAAGTTCCGATTTCACCCGAATCTCGGGAATATACGGCATTTACGATTCCAGGACGTGGGTTGTATCATTTCAAGCGTATGCCATTCGGTTTATGCAATGCGCCCGCTACGTTCCAGCGTATGATCGATAAGATATTAGGAGTCGATCTCGAACCTAATGTGTTCGTGTATTTGGACGATGTCATCTTGGTTACGCAAGATTTTGAAACTCATATGAATTTGATTCGCGAAGTTTTCAAGCGATTTCGAAAAGCTGGATTAACCGTGTCTAAGGAGAAATGCTTCTTCTGTAGGCCCGAGTTGCATTACCTGGGATATGTGGTCGACCGTCAAGGCCTTCACGTAGATCCTGGCAAAGTGTCTGCCATTCTCGATATTCCTCCACCTAAGAACACGACCGAGATTCGACGTCTCGTAGGTGTTGCACCGTGGTATCGCCGGTTCATACCGAATTTTTCAACTTTGATAGCGCCTATGACGGCTTTGTTGTCGAAGAACAGGAAATGGCTCTGGACGGATGAATGTCAGAAATCATTCATGGGAGTTAAGGACGCCTTAGTCTCGGCTCCAATATTGACATGTCCGGACATTAGTATTCCTTTTATTGTCCAAGCGGACGCTTCCGCGTACGGTATAGGCGGCGTTTTATCTCAGAAGCTGGATGATGGCGAACATGTGATATGTTATGTCAGTAGATCCCTTACTCGCCAAGAGCGAAATTACAGCACAACGGAGCGTGAATGTCTGGCGGCTCTGTACACTATTGAGAAGCTTCGTGCCTACCTCGAAGGCTACAAATTCACGTTACTAACCGACCACCACAGTTTGGTATGGCTTCACAACTTACGCGAACCAACAGGCCGGTTGGCGCGTTGGGCGGTAAGATTACAACAGTTCGATTTCGACATAGTACATCGAAAAGGAAAGGACCATGTTGTCCCGGACGCCTTATCGCGAGCAGTTCCTGAGGTATCTTCGATAGAGACTACCCCAACGACTATTCAAGATCCTTGGTATAACCGTATGACTTCACGAGTGCGTGAAAATTCATTGAAGTTCTCGCAATGGCGATTAGTAGCTGACAAGTTGTACAAGTACGTTAATTGTAAGTATCCGACCTTAAGGGATACTAGTGACTTTTGGAAATTGGTGGTACCGAAAGAAAACCGCAAGGAAATAATCAGTCAACATCATGATAGTACTGTTGCCTGTCATTCCGGTGTCTTTAAAACGTTTGAGCGTCTTAAAAATCGATTCTATTGGCCAAAGATGCGAATTGATGTCGCGACCTATGTTAGGAAATGTCCGGTATGTCTCACCCGAAAACCTGTTTTGAAAGCACCTCCTGGAGTCATGGGTAAACCTCCAGATGTACAAGTTCCTTGGCAGATGATTAGTGTAGACCTATTTGGCCCACTTCCACGTTCCTCTCAAGGCTACAAATTTATTTACGTCGTTACCGACACCTTCAGTAAATTTTCATTATTTTTCCCGATGCGCACGGCCACAGTATAACGGAAGAGCAAATCTTTCTGGTTTTTGGATGCCCGCAATTTTTACTTTGCGATAATGGGGTTCAGTTTCGCTCGAATCTGTTTCAGAATTTGTGTAAGACGTATAATGTCACGATCAGATTCACCCCTCTTTATCATGCTCAAGCCAATCCGGTCGAAAGGGTCAATCAGGTTCTCAAGACTATGTTGTCCTGCTATATTGAGGATAACCACAAGAAATGGGACACACTGCTTCCTAAGGTGGGATGCGCAATTAGAACGGCTGTACATGAGACGACTGGTCTCACACCTTTCTTCGCGAATTTTGGTCGTGAACATGTACCTACCGGCGGCGGATATCGGAAACCCGAAATTGATTCGGAAGACACACCTCCCCCTAGTAGAGCTGCCATTGTCGAGGAATACTCAAACATCTTTCGGGACATAAGTCGACGGTTGAAATTGCCCCATTCTCGTTCTGCGGTGCGGTACAACTTACGTCGACGGCCAGAATATTTTCCAGTTGGCGCCCGCGTATTTCGAAAGAACTATGTCCTATCGGATGCGGCCCAAAATTTCACGTCCAAGTTTGCACAGAAATTTGTTGGTCCGTTCATTATAAAACGTAAGATTTCACCAATCACGTATGAGTTAGTTGACACGAATGGCAAGTCTAATGGTACTTGGCATGTGAAGGACTTGAAAGCCCATCCACCAGATGTGGCACCCGAGAGTTCAGGAATGGATTCTGACGAATAATCGACCACTCATAGGGACTTGGATACCGAAAAATTTTGTCTGTGATGTCTTGTTAGAGGTTGGCGGGTTCTCCAGCTAGCTTGGAGCCTTGTTCGAAGTCGTTTCGAAAGTGGTAGATATGCAATTTTGGAGGTTTCGTTCTCGTTGTTTCGGTTTCAAGTATATTGGGGCATTCCCTTATGGGGGATTAGAACTATCACTTTCGTTTCTTTTCCGTAGGGAAATACCACCGACGTGGATTATAGATTGGCTACTCGAACAGAGGTTGCCCTTGTTGGTGAAGCCGGCATTATGTCGTTCTTGTGTAATTGGGGTGAAGGATGGTCATCCCTGGCGTATGCCTAAAGCGACTTGGACTTGGTACGGTCCCCATCCAGTGACTGGAAATGCATTTGGTGTCCTTATGTGTGAGTGTATTTTCAGGTCCATGACAGTAACATCACTGTTCGGTTGGTAGTCGTTATTACAGGAAGAGCATTGGTTTCATCTTTGATGCATCCTGTAGTGACTACTCCATAATAGTATCACAACATTGTGTTCTGTTGTATGCGGCCGAAAGTACCATTGGATTTATTAATGTGAATGTGTATTTTCCGGCCCATGACAGTAACCTATTTGATCTGTTTGAGGTAGTAGTTCGAGAAGAACATTGGGTTTCATTATCTTCGATGTCTTCTTGTTAGTGCCCTTGGTATGAGTGTGCGATGTTGAGTTGGAATCTCGACTAGTTTGATTGAGGTTCGTAATAGCTGAGTCAGCTGGTGTTGTCGATCGGTACGGGTCGTGGGTTTTTTTATCTATCCTTCTATTTTCCTTAGCATTCTGATCAGAGATGGGAATGTTGGTTAGTCATATTTTGGTTGGTTCTTTATGGTTGACCTATGGTAGTAGATAACCTCCCACCCTATTTATTTTTTATTTTTGTTGAGAGGGCGATTGCCCCGATACGTTTTATAGGTTGTGGAATAACCCCTGCAGTTCTCAGTCTGATCCCTCGGGTACGTTGGTTCTGTAGAGAACACTATCGGAGAAATCGTTCTTTCGTTCCTGTTAACGTTATCCAACCATAAAGCTTCCATTGTATTGGAGGAACTGCATTCCTGTTAAAGTCTGTACAACGTCAATGGACACTTCATACACTAAATCTAGGTTCACATACCTACGCGATTATATGGTTAATTCCTTTCTTACTATTATAAGATTCGTAAATGGTATCGTGTCCTAACTGATGTCATGCGGACTATATCTGTCATGATGTGGGTGGCAAATAACTCCTGAGCCATCTTGATGTAAAATCAGGTTTCAGTCTTTCGTTTTGTTTTTTTTTGTTATGGGATGTTTCCACTCAGTACCTCTTCCAGGACTGGGTGAGTATTGTGAAAACTTAAAACAAAATTTTTGCGCTGACAATATGCAATATTATTGTTGGGATGGCAGCTCCCGGATGCTGGACAATTGGAGTGTGGGATCTCGTTTGGGGGTCGTTTTGGTCGTTAGGTTGTACTTCTGGGATGTCTGGAGCAACAACGTGACCCAAAACACGAGACTTCTCCTGCGGAAATTGAGTTGTGCAATTTTGGGTATGTGGAGTTCTTTCCACCACAACTCCACCACGTTGGGTGTTCTGGAGGTTTCGGTTGTGCGACTGGACGGCAGGGACGGTTCATGGGCGGGATCCATACACAACAATTTGACGTGGGCGAGGACAACAAACTTGAGGCGATTTGTTGTCATGCGTTTCAAGCCTTGTGAATTTTATTTTGCTTGCGAGTACAACAAACTTAAGGCGATTTGTTGTCATGCGTTTTAAGCCTTGTGAATTTTATTTTGCTTGCGAGTACAACAAACTTGAGGCGATTTGTTGTCATGCGTTTCAAGCCTTGTGAATTTTATTTTGCTTGCGAGTACAACAAACTTGAGGCGATTTGTTGTCATGCGTTTCAAGCCTTGTGAATTTTCTTTGCTTGCGAGTACAACAAACTTGAGGCGATTTGTTGTCATGCGTTTCAAGCCTTACTTGCGAATAAGGGTGTTAAAATATTTCGGGGTTCAGTAATTTGATATTTTTTTTTGTAATTGTAAGCCACAGGTATACCATTACTCAGAAGAGATTTACGGGTAAATCTCTTGGGAGTTGAGGGGGAGTTGTTACGGGACGATTTTAATGATACCAAAAATTCAATAAGATTCGAACAATTTGTATGCTAACCTTCGAAACACTCGAATACAACTTTTAATTCTGGTATGTGACTGCTCGAGTACTAGACAGATTGCAATTTCTATATTTTCGTACCAGGCCTGGCCCGCACATAACGTCCCTTATAGTTAGATCCTAAGGAATGAGCGACCTGCTGAAATTCTCAATTATACCTGGAAGGACGGACACTGACATTTGTGATATATCAAAACAGCTGATAATACTAACCACTTGTTGAAATCCGATTGAAATATGGTGCATAAGCCCTAATGTTCGAAACTCATTGTTTGTTTGTCTAATCTAACCCTTTTAGGGACCCATATTTCGAAATGTCAACAAGGTTAAATGGAATTCTTCTTCTTGTCGTGGGTCGGACCGATCGACAGATGGTGTGTTCGGTCGTTACAAATATACTTGCTTATTTAACACTGAAAACTTCGTGTAGTCAGTTCCGTGTTCATGACAGTGAGAGCTAAGAAGATACGATCTACTCTGAACGCACACTTCGTCGACGGGTGACCTCGGTAGTGTTGCAAACCTTGACATCTGAAACTATGATTATTGGTCACACGCGTTTTAGTCATGGGTTATGATTTAATTGAGTTTAGAACCGGTAGAATTTCTGTTAGGTGTAATAAAGTTAGTTGGGACGTTATTATCATCAGCGTGTAGTTTTATCGTTGGGAGAAATTATTGAATTTGTTCGGAAGTATTCGTGAGTCGTCGGAAAACCACTCATTTACATTAAGTGCTGTTGTGGTTTGGCAACGGAGGATATGAGCGAGTTGACAATGTCTGACGCAGGCGCATGATGCCTCCTTCTTGATGATGCACATCCGTCGAGCTGAATAATGGCTTCTCTGCGATTTAATCCAATTTGCGAGTTAATACAATTGCTGACTCTATTTTTGGTAATGGGTAAGGGCGAAAATCAGTTCCCGGGGATTTGTCGGACTTCGTTGTTTCCGGTTGATGACAGAGGAGGGGGTTCAAAGAAAAAAAAGGGGTCCTAGAGACACCTGGCCTGGCCTGGCAGTCGTCATGATACGTGAGTTCCAATCGGCCATATTGTTCATTTGAGATTATAGTTATTTCTCTCTCCACTAGGAAAGGTGGGATTATTGGAAGAATTATTGACATTGGTATTGAGTTGGATTCGTCCAAAACCCTTTGAGGGGATTATTACTCACGTCGATCATACGATCATTCACTTCCAGTCCATCCAACATCAGTAGGTAGGCAAACCCCTCGTGCTGGCACATCTCAGATTCACACCGATCTGGCGGCATATGCTTATACAGTAATTTCTTTGTAGGACTTCTTTGGAGGGGCTATTGTCCGGAGAGGATATTTAGGGATATCACTGTTAGTACAAGATTTTGAGACAGGGTGCTTCGCCCACTGTCAAGGACCGAATTGTAAACACCGACAAGTAATCAGAACAGCGGTTCCTTCCTTCTGGGTGTATACAGGATAGGCTACTCCCTTGAAAAGAACTAACACAACCATCGAAGGGGCATCCCGAGAATCCGTTTCACTACGAGTCGTTCTGGACGACACTGCCAAGTATAGTATATGCACAGTGTGGAACAAGCAACTATTATACCTTTTTCCGATCAACCTATTTTACTGCACATGTAGTTGAGCCCTTCAGGCACCTGTACTTCGAGCCCTTAGACATATAGTTAAGCCCTTCAGGCACTTGTACTTTGAGCCCTTAGGTCTATAGTTTAGCCCTTCAGGCACCTGTCTTCTGAGCCCTCAAACATATAATTTAGCCCTTCAGGCATCCAGATCAAAAACCTCCTGGCTGCGCTTTAGGAAGTCTCAAAGCACACATTTAAGATCCTTGAGCATACCAACCCCTTTTGTGAACTGCGGTGATCACCTCGGTAGGGTATAACTCATTGATATATTTAAGGTGACGTTACAGGTGGTAATTAACACCTGAACATTTATGTATTGGTAGCATTTCATTTGTTTTATAAGGGTATCTTCCGAACCTGACGAAGGTCAACCGAGTGTTTTCTCCTATATAAGGAATACTTGAAATTATATTTTTTCTACTGAATAATCCACTTCTCATTTAGTGACCAACCTTACCCACCCCACCGCCCACTGAGCTAGCCAAGTGTCTGGCCTTAATAAGTTAGGTAAGGCACTATAAATCTTTTGTTACCCACCAAAGATCACTTTTAACATCTTTCCTCCTCAAGGAATCGATCACCGTAACAATTTATATAAAATATCATGATATTTTTGCGCTCTTGAAGCAGGCAAAAGAAATTGAGACAGTTTTAAAAGAGAATACACCTCCACTATCTCAAGAGGAAGAACAAGTAAGACGAACACAGGAAGGAGAATTGCTCATAGAAATAAAATGAGAAAATACTGCGAAAGCTTAAAAAAAAGGCACTTGGGGATTTAAAAAGACAGGTTAATAAATATAGAATGAAGTATCAACGACTCAAAAGCTAAAAGACGCGATAGTACTCTTACTTCACAGCAAGTTTCCCCTGCAACAAAAGTGGACAATATGTTGAAAAAAACCCACGAAGCAAAACCCAAAGAAGTTGAAAAAAATTAAACGTAATTTTCTCTTTGGAGAAGTGGTCAAACAACAATTTGCGGAAACTGATAAATCAAAACAAGTCTTTCAGAAGTTAGTTACTGGTAGAATTATTAAGAAATACCGAATGAAATCCAAACTGAGAATTACATTTTGATTTAAGAAAAACTATGCGATTAAACATAATGATATATCGAAATAAAAATCGGCAAAAAAACAAAAAATAACAGATTGTATAAAGAGAGCTGTTCAAAACTTTCACGTCCAGGCAAGAAGGAATACGTAACGAAATTTACAGATAAAAATCAAAATCGTTATTATTTATGTAATACTTTAATAAATTTGTACAATCAATTTATAAAAAAAAATCCGATGCATAAAGTATGCTATTCCGCGTTTTGTAAATATATAGGCCATTTTGGGTAAAAATAATAGCTATACCGATAAAGACACATGCAAGTGCGTCAAATGTGCAAACATTGAACTTATAGTTGATAGTTTAAACTCATAAAAAGTTCTTTTGCGCAAAAGTCCGACTGATGTTGTAAATGATATGTGCTGTAATGCTACAGACAACGAATGTTTGCTGCGAAAGTGCATGCGCTGTATTTCGTCAAAACCCCAGATAAGTGTATTTGCAAAAAATTACATTATTCAGTATTATCAGTGGGCTACACTAAAATCCAAATATTTCGATAAAAAAAGTAGGACATCCATATCAAATTTCGATTAACGGACTTGATCAACAAATAGTTCTGTGGATGGCACATCAAGCTAGAGTGTGGCATCAGCATGAATCCATTCGAACGTTACGAAATAGTCCTTCGAACGTTACGAAATAGTCCTAACCCTTTCGCGACTCCTGGTACGCCTATGTACCAGCGAATGTTTTGAGGATACTGCAGGGATATTTAGCCATATGAAATGGTTTACAAACGTACCAATCAGTGTATTGTGAACACTCTTTTACGTAGATATCAAGTGTTAAATGAATACGCCCTCTAGACTATTCTTAACCTAGTAATTTGGTGGAAAAACCGGTGTATGTGTGTGTGTGTGTTTGCTACCCTTACAAATATTTGCTAATTATAGCTGAAATAAATCCGTGACTAATTGTACAAATTTGTGCAAAACTTTGGGAATAATTGATGTTCATCATTTCCATATAGGTAAGTCCTCCTCTATTTCGCATTTGCTTGGTTTCTTATGTCTTTTGGCATGTGGTACATATATGAACCTGCAGTTTATTATGTATACAAAATTTTTATTGCAGATATCTACTAAAAACTATGTCACGAAGGCCCTTGACTGAAGGTGAATCTTCTTTTAGATGTTGCAGTGAAGGATTGATGTTCACAAAGTGGCAAGACACAAAGGAGGTTTTGCTTTTGACTAAAACTATGAAGGATGTCACAAAAACTCCTGTGTCCCAAAATGATAGCTTTTTACCGCGAAAAAATGGAAGGAGTTGATCTAGCGGATCAGATGTCTGGACTACATGAACTCGACCATAAATCTATAAAGTGGTGGAAAAAAGTTTTCTGCAGGCTAATGATGATGTGTGCTGTAAATGCGTGGATTTTATCTAACGAATTGAGTCAATTAAATAAAGAAAATATACCTAGTGACCGGAAAAAAAAGATCAAAAACGGCGTTTCTTTGATTTCATCGTTCTTCTTTTAGATGAACTGATAGCAGAAGGTGGGAAAACAGCTACGATTCGGCGATCATCTAGAAAAGGTCGACTATCTGAAAAAAAAAGAATGAGTTTGGGAAATGTCTCTTTACACCTTTCTGTAGAAGGCGAAACTAGGAGACGTTGTACAACGTGTAGATAAAAAGCAAACATGGACGAAGACCATTTGCTGCGAATGTGAAGTCCCACTTTGTAAACATTGTTTTGCGTTATATCATATTTGAAAGCTATGTTATAACAATAAAATAAAAATTCTTTGTCTAGTTGGGGGGCAGTTACTGATATAAAAATAACATTGAAAAGCTTTATATTGAACCCAGGAATGAAACCCGATGCAGCCGCAGTACTTCAAGGAGGCAGTCCTGGCGAATATTATACAGCTATAATAGACGATAACATAATAAACCTTATTGTCGACCAAACTAATCTATATGCTGATCAGACGCTTCAAGGAGACGACGTCTTACCTTCGTCGCGACTGCATGACTGGACACCTACTACGAATACCGAAATAAAGTACTTTTTGGGTAAGCCTTTGCATTTTGATATATTCATAATAAGCTACAATATATTATATTTTCAGCACTTGTTGCATATATGGGACTGAATAAGTTACCCAGCTTGTCGGAATACTGGAGTAGCGATGAATTTTATAATATAAATTTTGCCAGAAGGCTCATGAGTCGTAATCGATTCGAACTTTTGTTACGAATGATCCATTTTTCTGAAAATAATGCACAAATCCCAGAGGGTGATAAACTATCAAAACTGAGACCTTTATTAGAAAAATTATTTCCTAATTATAAAGACCTGTATGAACCTGAGGAGTATGTGTGTGTGGACAAGACTTCGCTACCTTTTCGGGGTCGTCTGGGAATGCGGCAGTATATAAAGCAAAAGCGTCATAAATATGGCGTAAAAATCTTCAAACTTTGATCGGGAATGGGTTATACATACAATCTAACGATTTACACCGGAAAGCAGATTGATGGCTCAAAAACCACACCACTCGGAATCGTCATGGAGCTGACTGAAGACATTTTGAATGCAGGCAGAACAGTTGTAACAGATAACTGGTACACCAGCGTAAATTTAGCTAAACGATTGATCGACTCAGACACTCATTTAGTAGGTACAATAAGAAAAAACAGAAAATCTTCGCCGAAAGAAGTTGTAACAAAGAAACTAAAAAAAGGGCAAACATTTGCACAGCAAAGTACAGAAGGTCTCACTTTCATAAATTGGAAAGACAACAGAAATGTTTTTATGCTGTCAACTAAACATACTGACAAAATGGTTGAGGTAAGGGGCACAAGAGGATCGAAACTGAAACCTGAAGCTGTTTGTGATTATAATAAAGGCAAGGGATTTAATGATCTGTCTGATCAGATGGGTGCTTATTCAAACCCACTACGCAGATCACTAAAATGGTATGGAAAAGTAGCATTCAAGTAACTTTTGACCACTTCTATGGTGAATGCATATATTTTGTACAAACAAAACGAAGAATGTTCCATTTCGATCACAGATTTCAAAAAATCTGTCGTAAAATACTTGGAAGACAACGATGTCACAAAAAAGAGGCGCCTTAACCATGAGATTTCACGCAAGGAAGGTGTGAAACATAAAATAAGAAAAATGTGTAAACTTTGTTACCAAAAAAATAAAGAGCAGTTCGGAAGAAAGGAGGAAACAAATGAGACAAAAAAAGTATATACATACTGTAAAACTTGCCAGGGAGAACCCTTCTTCTGTATTCCATGCTCAATGAGAATTCCAAATAATAATGTATTAGTGTAATAATTATACCTCTATTCATTAGAAATAAGCATTTCATATAGAACCTGTTTTTTTTGGTAAGAAAGAACATAATCTACGGTCACAAAATGAATAAAACAAATTTCACGAACCAACTGGATTGTCACATTACCGTGCGCCGCGTTGATTCCATTCTATCATAAAACTCATACAATATAATGCCAGCGGCGTGGTTTAAACAAATTTCAATGCTGGGCCCATTGCTATAATGCATTGCTGGTCCCGGCAGTGAACGTGTTAAGAAACCAATACTGACGAAGTGATCATTACTGAAGAATACGTAGAAAAACTAATAGAGAAGGTATGCACCAAATTAGTAAATACCATTATAATAATAATATATTATATAGTAATACTCCCTCATAAACACTCATAGAGTGTACCCAAAGGCATAGCCTGTGCGGGTAGAGGACGGCTATTATTATTATTTGCCGTGGCGCTCCAGGGCGACTTACTGATGTTTTTGGTGGTGTATTTACTTTTCAGCTGTAGGAAAACCCGGAAAACCTACAGCACCGCTAAAATTGATGAAAAATTCACTAGAATAGATAAAAAGAGTTACACACAGAAGTGAGACCGCAAAAAAAAGAAACTGATATAAAACTACTGCTTTAGAACAATACAAGAAAAAAAAACGTTCTGAGATTCACGGGTCTTCGTGGAACTGCAGACGAGAATACTCTCAAAACAACCGCCACCTTTATCAACGATTTACTGAAAATTACCTATAGGGTACCTAGATCTAAGTTTATATAGGGCATAATAAAATAAGTACCAGAGTCTGAAATCTATAAGGAAGCCACTTAAGACCAAAATCAAAAATGCATTAATATTCGGTGTGTCTTCCCCTGTTCTGTAGTAAGTTCCTGGAGGGTGCTAGAATTATTAATTCTAATTGAGATTGCTCTTTCAACGAAATTCCACATGTGCTCATTGAAATTCATGTCTGGCGAATTCGCTGGCTACGGTAATCTTTGAATATTATCAGTGTTAAGTAGTGATAAAGACAACGGCGCGGCCGTAACCAAGGAAACATAATAATGACGGGCGAAGAAAATGAACTGTCCATCTATATAATTTTTTGCTGTAAAAATCGCATTGAAATAGTACAATTTCATAAAATTAGAACTTGTATTTATGCACAACCGCACATTTCATGGTCCTTCGTAGCTGAATATTGTTGAATTTGAACCCGACATTCTAAACAACAATCATCGAGCCGTTGCAGCGCCAACAGTTTGAATATCTCTGGAACCCGACGTCGCCATTTGCAGTTCAGAGGTCAGTCCTTTCCTTATTTACCTGCTTCCAAAATACCTAATTCACAATTTTTAACCTTCCTTTTCGTGAGTTTGGAGTTGTTTGGACTTGTGTCGCTATTATTTGATTTCCTTATTGAAGAAAAAATTTTGTTATTATTCAAACCTCTGCATTTGCTATTGATTGTTACTTGAAATATTGCATTTCTATAAACCAAATAAACTTAAAACACCCTCATTACATGTTTCTTAGTTTCTTTACATTTTAATAATTATTGCTCATTATATTATTAAGATGCAACAGAACGAAAAGAAAAAGATACTTGTAGCTCGCAAAGCTAGCATAAAAGCTTCAGTAACGAGATTCAAAAAATATTAGAAGAAAATCTCCAATTCTACATTAACTGAAGAAATTACCATCGAATTGGACACCCGCTTGAATGCTATTACATCACTTATGCCAGAATATAATTTAGTACAAACAGAAATTGAAAGTCTAGAACCCGGCGATGTAGATAGACATGATTCTGAATGGGTTGATTTTGAAAATTAATATTTCTCTGTCATAGCACTCGCAAAAACGAAAGCAGAAGCAAGCTGCCGCGCTCAATTCCCAACCGCCAACCAGTGGCGTATCAAATTCTATTCCGCTAATGAATGTAAAGTTACCTGACATTAAATTACCCGAATTTAATGGCAACTATGACAAATGGACGCAATTTCATGAAACTTTTGATTCTCTTGTACAAATGTACAAAAGTTTTTTACTTACAAGGGGCTCTTAAAGGCGAAGCATCTCAAATAATTTTTTCTTTAAATGCTACTGATGAAAATTATAAGATTGCTTGGGACCTACTTAGGGAACGTTATCAAAACAAAAAGCCTATCAGATTGCTCAACCCGAAAAGAGTGGAAAATTTTCACTAAATCTAAGGACACTCCGACAATCGAAATTTTTAACCCAACGTTGTCAACTGTTGGAATCACTAGACACTAAAACTAGTTCTTCTTCAAACCAAAATTTTCAATCCAATAAAAAATGTAATGTTAGTGGTTCTTATTCTCATTTGTCAACTAGCCACCCTCCATGTCCATTATGTGACCAAACCCATTTTATCTACTCATGCAAGGCATTCCTGGACATTCCCATAGAAAAGAGATTTTCAGAAATCAAGCGATTAAAGCTATACTCTAACTGTTTACGACCTAATCATTCATATCATGCCTGTAGATCCGCGTATTCATGTCGATCTTGCCAAAAGAGGCATCATAGTTTACTGCATTTGAATCCAAATATAAGCAATACAAATAAAAACCAAAACCACATCCAAGGTACCTGTAAAAGTTCACAAAATCACGAATCAAAACCTGATACGTCTGACTCGCACTCATCCAACACTTCTGATAATGTGTGTGTTCATGCTATGGCATCACAAATCAGTTTCCATTCCTATACAATCCTCTCCACTGCAATAATTGATGTTTTTGACAGAAACGATAAACCAATAAGATGCAGAGCATTGCTGGACAGTGGTTCACAGTCCAACTTTATTACTAAAAATCTATTCGATAAGTTGAGATTGAATTTTACCTCTATCAATTTGCCTATTACCGGAATAAGTCAAAATCTCATCAACATTTCGAAACGCACATCAATCAAGGCCCAATCCTTATGTACTAATTACAACTTTGAATTGCCTTTTCTAATAATTGACAAAATTACTGGCTTAACGCCACAACAAAAAATATCCCTAACTAATCTCAAAATTCCGGAAAATATCTTGCTTGCCGACCCAAACTTTTATGTCCCCTCTAATATTGACATGCTCCTAGGAGCGGATATATTCCTTGAACTTTTGTCTAATGACCAAATCAGATTGGGCAAGAAACTACCAATACTACATAAAACTAAATTAGGTTGGATAATATCCGGACCATTATCCATCTTTCCTTCTTCATCAATAAATTCCTGTTTTCTATCAACGAATGATTCAATACAAAACCAGTTGCAAAATTTTTGGCAAATTGAGGAAAGCTTTGCAAGTCAAAAAATTTCCACTAAGGAAGAAGCTGAGTGTGAATCTCACTTCTCCGAAACTTTCACAAGAGATAACTCCGATAGATTTACGGTGAGTTTACCTTTGAAGGAAAATTACTATAAGTTAGGTGATTCCTTAGAAACAGCCATTAGCCGATTTCACGCAATTAAAAAAAGACTGAATAAAAATCATCAGCTCGAAACACAATATTCTGATTTTTTGTCACAATATCAGAGCCTCGGTCATGTGACTAAAATAAATCCTAACCAACAAAACGAGAATTCCATATATTATTTGCCTCACCACTGCGTAGAAAAATCTGATAGCACGATAACCAAACTACGAGTAGTGTTTGATGGTTCCACCAAGACCACTTCGGGTCTCTCATTGAATGAAGTCCTTAAGGTTGGACCAGCAATTTAAAATGATCTTTTCACAATTATACTACGTTTCAGACAATATAATGTTGTTATAACTGGTGACATTTCTATGATGTACCGTCAGATTAATATTCAGCCCATGCAACGTAGTCTTCAACGTATCGTATGGCGAGACCAGCCCAGTCAAGAACTTTCCCATTTTGAACTAAACACAGTCACTTATGGAACTGCCTCTGCAAGCTTTCTTTCTACCCGTTGTCTAAAACAGGTTGCCTTAGAAAATCGATTAACTTTTCCTGTCGAGTCCAACATTATCTCTAATGATTTCTACGTCGATGATGTCCTAACAGGCACAGACACTGTAGACAATTTAATTTCTATAAGGAGAAACCTAGTCAATTTACTGAAAAGCGCAGGCTTTCAATTGCGAAAATTCAGTTCCAATGAACCCACAATCTTGGTTGATCTTCAAAATAATCATTTTATCAAACATCTTGTGAATGATTCCCAAAGTACAAAGACTTTAGGAATTTCTTGGGACTCCGTATCAGACTGTTTCATTTATAATTCACAAATGTCCTTCAATGTCTCCAATCCTGTTACTAAAAGAACCATTCTTTCAATGATTTCCCAAATATTCGATCCTCTAGGCTTTCTTGGTCCAATAATCATTCAGGCCAAAATTCTCCTACAGCAGTTGTGCTTAGCTAATCTGAATTGGGATGACCCCATTCCCACGAATCTGTATAAATCATGGATTAATTTTTGCAATCAACTTTTAAGTTCCAAGGTTTTGAAAATCCCTCGACATGTCACACTCAAAAATCCTGTAAGTTCACAAATACATGGATTTTGCGACAGTTCTACTCAGGCGTATGAAGCATGCATTTATCTGAGGTCTAAAAATAGTGATGAAAATATTCAAATAAAACTACTGTGCGCAAAATCTCGCGTTGCTCTTCTTAAGGCCATATCTCTTCCCAGACTGGAATTGTCAGGTGCCCTTCTGCTATCAAAATTCGTAAAAAGGGTTACTGAGTCCTTAAATCTAAACTTCGAATCAATTTATAACTGGACTGACTCAACCATCGTCCTAGCATGGCTAAGTGCTAAGTTTCGTTTGTAATAGAATTTCAGAAATTCACTCTTATTCTGACACAAATAACTGGAATCATATATTCTCAAAATTTAACCCTGCTGATATAATATCCAGAGGAATTAACCCCACTGATCTTGAGAATGCTTCCTTGTGGTGGCGTGGGCCATATTTTCTCTCTAAGCCTGAAGACAACTGGCCTCAAAATTGTCACATTTCGAATTACTCACGATCGCCCTCGGATCTTGAGGAATTCAATAAAAAAAGCACTTGTTTGATAACGTCAGATAATGATAATATCTTTCAGAGATTTTCCAGTTATTCCAAGATAATACGCGTTGTGGCTTACTGTCAAAGGTTTGCTAAAGGATCCAAATTCAGAAAAAGGTTCAGGATAACCTATCTGAATATAACACCTCTGGAATGGAATCACTCCGAAACATGTCTCGTCAAATTAATTCAAGCTCAATGCTTTACTGATGATTTAAAGAGTTTGATATCCAATAAGTCAGTTAAAATCAATAGTTGTCTCAAATCCTTGAACCCCTATCTTGATACCGATGGTGTAATTCGAGTAGGAGGTAAGTTAGAACATGCAAATATTAGCCCAGAAGCTAAACATCCTCTTCTGATTCCTAGAAAACATCCTTTCACGGTTTTATTGATAGGACATATTCATGAGCACAATTTTCATTCTGGCTGCTAAGCAACTATTTCTTTTATTCGAAGAAAGTTCTGGCCATTGAACGGTCGCGAAGCAGTACGAAACGTACTCCGACAGTGTATTCAGTGTTTCAGAGCCAATCCACCAATACTGTCTAACCAAATGGGTAATCTTCCTGCTCCGCGAGTAACCCTTTCTCGTGTTTTTTTTCAATAGCGGCCTCGACTACGCTGGTCCCTTTCTACTAAAAGACGGGAAGTATAGAAATCGAAAAATTTTAAAATGTTATGCATGCGTATTTGTGTGTCTATCTACAAAAGCGGTTCACATCGAAGTTGCAAGCGAATTAACTGCAGAAGCGTTTGTGGCAGCGTAAAAGCGTTTTGTGTCTATGCGAGGTATGTGTACTAATCTCTATTCAGATAATGAGTCCAATTTCATTGGAGCCCACAATGAATTCAAGGAAATTTATAGCATTTTTTCCAGTAAACCAATGCAAAATTATTTCAACCATAGCCAAATGCAGTGGCATTTTATACCAGCTTGTTCTGCCCATTTCGGTGGACTATGGGAAGCTGCTGTAAAATCCCTAAAATATCACCTTAAACGCGTTTTGTCTACCGATCCTTACACTTTTGAGGAATTCATCACGATACTGACTCAGGTTGAGGCTTCTCTGAACTCACGTCCTCTCGTTCATCTATCCTCTGACCCCAATGACCTTGAGGCCATCACTCCAGGTCACTTTATCATCGGACAGCCACTGAACACCGCTCCTCAACTCCGCTTCAAAGATACGCCTGTAAACCACCTTACCAGGTTTCAATATTTGCAAAGGGTAATACAAAACTTCTGGACCCGATGGCAAAATGATTACCTCCAAAATCTCCACCAAAGAAATAAATGGCGATTCAAGAAAGAGACTCAGGAGCTGAATGGAAGTCTAGTACTCTTTCGGGATGAAAAAACTTTACCCCAGCAATAGATTATGGGAAGAATTACTTCAGTGCATCCTGGATCAGACAATATCCTGCGCGTAGTGAGCGTACGCACCAGAAACGGAATCGTGAAGCGATCCATTACCAAAATCAGTATTTTGCCAGTGAATTGACTGATTTCCTGAACAGTTTTCGTTTATTTTTTCTATTCACCTTTTTCATTGTTCTATCATTTGATCCAGTGTTATTAATTTTTTTTTTTTTTTAAGTGGATACTTTAAAATTGCAAATAATCCTGAAAACAACAAAAGAGTGAAACATGTTGATGTTCAATTTCATTTTATTACGGAAAAAATTGAAAATAATCAGATAAATATTATTCATATAAAAGAGTGATGAACAATTGGCCAATATGTTTACGAAACCATTGGCTTGAATCAAATTTAAAAAATTCAGAGGAAGCTTAGGATTGTTTGGTAAATTGATCACTGGATTTGCATTAACTGTTAGTGAATTTATTTTTTTAGCAGGAAAATCAAATTGTCTTATTGAGCCGGGGTTATTAGGAAATGACCAATAAAACCTATTAGTTTATGTTCAATCTGCTGTCATGTTCATCAGTGGGCATAGTTAGGTAAAGGCACTAGAAGTAGACACTAACCCAGTAGTTGACACCTCATTAATTATTTCAACATATTAACATATTAAGCTTTGATCCGGTTTTTTCAGACTTGAACCGACTTTTATCGACAGAGAGAGAGATCATTTGTTTTGAAGTTTGAACAAATGAACATGAAAAAGGAAAAACGCACCTCTGATTTCTTTTTGTATTTGTGGTGACTAAATGCCATCATCGAGACATAAGTGTGTCGTGTGTCTGTTCTGGCCTTAATATACAGCACATGTGCCATCTACAGATCTACAGATCTACAGATCTAAAAGATGCAGGTTTCAGAAAACTTATGGAAATGCTCAATCCAGAATATGTAATTCCCGATAAAAGAAATATTAGATATGAAATTATGCCCAACCTCTACAATCAAGCCCAATCAAAATTAAGAGACATTCTAAGTAATACAGAATAGGTATCTCTCACAACTGATTTATGGAGCAGCAAAAAAATGAATATTTTTTAACAATAACTGCACGTTTCTTTCATTCCAACATTTTGAGAATTTGTGTTTTAAGCACTGAAGCTGTTCCAGAATCGCACACTGCTGAAAATCTTGCGCAACGGTTAAATTATATTGCAATTGAGTGGCTAATAAGAAGATTATGTGCATAGTGACAGATAATGCAAAAAATATAATAAAGATGTGCAGTTTACTGCAAGTACGCCATATGCCGTGTTTCGCGCATACATTGAATTTAGTTGTTCAGTTGCGATTTAAAGATAATAGACCTGGCAAAACTTGGTGTAAAAGTTTCTTAAAAAGAAATCCTGAGGTTAGTCTGAGAACTCCTCAAAATCTCACTACCAGTCGAGCAGCTGTGACAGAAGAACATATTATATCATGGCATGCTGAAGTTGAAACATGTGTGCAAGAAATAAAACAAGGAAATATTCTGAAGGTAGGAGCAAGAAATGCTAACAATTTCTCATAATTTTAGTTCTAAATGTTAACTTTTTCAGGATCCAAACAGAGTTTTTAATGCAGACGAGACAGCGTTTTTTTCTGAATCCTCAAGGAAACAAAATCTTAGCTGCTAAAGGGGATAAAACTGTTTACCAGCAAGTGAACTCCAATGAAAAGGAATGCTTGACGGTTATGATTGCTGGTAATGCAGCTGGCAACTCAGTACCCCCCATGATAGTTTTTAAATATGACAGAAGTCCTCAGGAAGTAGCAAAAAGTATACCACTTGATTGGGGTATTAGTAAATCGCCAAGCGGATGGATGTGTGGAGATACTTTTTTTAATTATATAACAGACATTTTTCATCGCTGGTTAATTAGTAAAAGTATAACACTGCCTGTCATATTGTTTATAGATGGACATTCATCTCATCTTACTTTACATACCAGTAAATTCTGCGAAGAAAATAGAATCATTTTAATCTCATTATATCCAAATGCAATCATCTAATTCAACCCATGGATGTATCAATATTCCGTAGTTTGAAAGGCGGCTGGAGAAATATTGTTCATGAATGGAGGCTAGAAAATATGGACAAATCGCCCATATTAAGGAAACCGGTTTGCCCCATTATTAAAAAAAGTTTTAGACTCCAGAATTACTGCCGAAATGCTCAAAAACGGCTTTTCTAAATCGGGTTTAGTGCCCTGGGATGCAACAGCACCCTAGTTAAAAATAAACAGATATCGGACATCAAACGAGGTAAAACTGAAAATCATTTAAGAGTATTACAGAATGGATTACATTTTGTAGAAAAATATATAGACAGAGAAAAGGTAAGATTATTGAGAACCACAGATCTGGAAGCTTGGGAAGGAGATGACAGGGATGTATCTCTTTTCAAATTTTATAAGCATATTTGGAGAGAGCAAGCAAATCTCAAAAAGACTCTAAAAGGAGTTCAAGATGAAAAAAATCAACATCTCCAAGAACAGGAACAAGAAACCATACTGTCTACCTCTGTGTTGGATAATGAGGTGCCATCAACATCTCAATTATACAACCATGTAACCCCGTCATCGACCCCGACAATAAACCCATCTCCTACTCAAAATAGTCGAAATGAAGGTCAAGACGAATTAGTGCCATCACGTTTTAAGGGCATACTTAGATGGCCAGATGAAAGAAAACCAAATCCTACGAGTAGGAGAAGAGAACACATACCACCTGTGGCAACTTCTAAACAGTGGCAGTTGTATTATGAAAAAAAAGAAAGAGCATAAAGAAAACAAAAAGAAAAGAGCAGAAGACAGACAAAAAAAGAAGCAAATTCAAGAAAAAATAAAGCTTGCAAAAAGCAAGAACGGAAAAACAATCGTATACAAAATGGTAAAAGGAAAAAATGTAATTTTATACGAATCTGAAAGTGAGGAAGATGAATGGGTAGAAACGGGAGAGTCGATAGTCTTGATGATTTGAGTCCAGAAGGAGAGCCAGAAGGCCAAAGTACAGACTCAGAAGGCAAGCCAGAAGGTCAAAGTCCAAAATGTTCTAATCTGGATTCTCAAGATTTGTATGTGTTTAAGTCCAAGAATATTCGGGAAGGAAATTTTATTCTGGCGGTTTTCCTCAGGAAAAAGAAAGAACATAAATATGTCTGCGTAATACGAACGTTACTATCAGATAATGAAGTTGAAGTTGTAGGTCTAAAGTGTTGCATTAATGCAAAAATTCAATTCACCCTTAATGACAGTGATGTGAGCACGATTCAATCTGCTCAAATAAAAACCATACTAGAACTACCAAAAATTGTAGTAAGTGGAGAAATGCTGAAGTATGAATTCAATAGTCCCCAAGACGTCGATGGTTAATTTTATTAAAAGGTTTTTTCAGTTCTGTGGGATCATTAACCATGTAGTTAGTTTTAAGTAACCTTTTATTTAATGTCAATTACTAGAGTCGACTTGTGTCAACTACTAGAGACATCATTTTTTGTATGTGTCAACTACTGAAGTGTAAAGTCATAATTTTTATGTTTTTTTTTGTCAATGATAACTATGTTTTTGTTATGTTTAAATAAATTCCATTGTTCTTAAAATGTATGTTCTTTTACTTTGGTATTTAGTTTTTTCTCTGATAAAAAAAGAAATACTAGAAAAAAATAGAAATATAATTCTTCTACTGTCAATTACTAGTGCTTTTACCTTAGCAGGTTAACTTGTTAGTAGTGTGTGTTTTTTCTCTTAACGGTACTGTACTAGTACCTTTTTGAAAATACTAATAAAAGCTACAATTATCGACTCCCAGTAAATTAATTGGCCAACTTCCGATCCACCGATTCCAATTCCATGAATAAATTATTCGCATAGACTGGCTGCATACGTACTTTTTTATACTTTACCTTTCGTGCATTCGCAAGCAAATTGGAATTGATTATTTTGTTTATTTTAATCATGTACCAATTGATGACACATGTCCCTTAAAAATTAATTACAGTTCTGAAGAATTAAACAATACTAAAAATAAACCAAACGTCTCACGTCCTTTTAAGAGTGCTCTTTTCTGACCAGAGTACACATCGGTCTCAAAAAAACAAAAAAAAGATACCAGTCGTTACAAGTCAAATGTGGCAAGAATATAGCAAGAAAAAACTGAAAAGGAAAAGAAAACTAGAAGCTGAAAAATTTGAAAGAAAAAGAAAATAGAGGCGAATAAAAATTACAATAAAAAGATTAAGAAAAAAGTTATAAATACAGCAAAGACCGACGGAAAGACTTTTGGACATATGTGGTTAAATTTTGTTAATTTTATTACTATATTCCAACGAAAAACCAAGTAGGTGATTCTGCTTTGATTTTCCATAGAAAATTTCGGTTTTCAGACAAATTTTGTACCAAGTAAGTGTAGAAAAACACATTTCTTGATAGTAACGTTACATTCTGTACAGTGTAGAACATAGTTTCAAAAAGTAATACACTTTTTGAAATTATTTTCTACAGAAAGAAGATGAATATTAAGAGTTTGGACATATTGAACAGACATATGAGTGCCAACCGTTGAACGTTTTTTGGCTCTCCTGTAAAATTTGTCTCAATACACATACTCGGTTTTTCCTTAGAGCAGCCGTACAGTCAAGTGATGCGGATTTCTGGGCTGCTTTGAACTATGCTGACTATGTACTTCAGAGTCTGAAGTCACTAAGAGAAAAAGTTGATGAAGGAGTTTTCAGTCTCGTTTCAAGATACACAAAAAATGGCCGAATTGAATGAAACTACAATTAGTGTTCCAAGGATTGTTGGGAGGCAGACACACAAGCAATGTCTCAGCCGAAAGCACAGAACAATTTTATAAAGTAGAGTCACCTTAGAGTTACAATGATGTATGTCGCATTTTTCTCCATTTTGAGTTCTTAGTATTAAATAGTTGTATGTGCATTGCACCGTGGCCCTACAGAGTTTCAATATTCTAACTCACACCCTTAGGCGTATTCAAACAAAAATACATAGTTGTATCGAAATTCTCAGAATTACAAAGTGGTATGTGACATATACCACTTTGTAAGCGAAAAAATTAAAAATATGTTGATGGGATACTACATACAATTTTGAAATTCTAAAACCAGACCTTCCGCATATCGTGTCGAAAGATAAACATTGTGAATATTCTGTAAAGTCTTAAGTGAGTGCTAACTAAGAAGATCTAGAGGATATATCATTGGAAATAAAAAGGGTGAGGTTAGGTTAAATTCATTTATAACAAATTTTTTTACTAAAAGTTCATTTTAATATAATATATATATTAGAGACGAGATCTTGGGTGATATGGATAGGCATTCAAGCGATTCTGAATCTGATAACGAACAACTCGCTAATTAAAATATTTTAAATTTGGGTTTATAATGTATGCATTTCGTTAGGATCAATATGAACAAAACTAAGGCTGCAAGAAGCCTAAGAAACTACCCAGAAATTTTCAATGGGTTTGATAGATATGATTGAGACATAGACAAAGAATATTTACCGCCAGAAGGCTCGTCTGAGAACGAATCTTCCGATGAGTCCTCCCAAGATAATGCAGTTGAACTTGCCCAAACTACCTTGCCTGTTGATGCGAATGTTTATGCTGATAATGCAGTCGAAATTGCCCAAACTACATTGCCTAAATCACTGAAACGAAAGAGAGTAAGGCCGTATGCACACGGGGATAATGAAAAGAAACTGATTAGTAACGCGAATTTCCATCTGGTTTACTTTGAGTCACTCCCTGTATAAATCAATGGGACGCCGCACACGGCGCTACTGGTTGGTAACTCGTTTGTGATTCACAGAACCCGTTGGTAACTAGTCGCCTGGGTGATTCGTAAGTCGGGTAGCCAGGTGATTTGAGTTTTCAGTTGATTGATATGAGTGAGCAGAAAACCAACCTGTTGCTGGTGGGGGAGGTAGAAAAACGCCCTATTTTATACAATTTCCATCTTTCCGGATATTCAAAGAAGCAAGAAACGGAAAAGGCGTGGGCAGAAGTCGGGGACGTCGTGAAATTGACATGTATGTTCAAGTACAAACGTATATTTTCTATATAAACAACTACTTCTACATAGTAGGTACCTAATTATGGAACTAGTTCTGATCTACGGTATCATATATTTCCACTGCCAGGGCAGAGAAGCTTGTCGGGTTAGAAAATAGTTCGCTAAATAGCCTCTGAGATCCCCTGCTCGTGAGTTGCGTGACGGGTAGGGTTTCATCAGATATCGTGGCAATGGAAACTCTTCATCAGCTACGAAGTAATAGGGGACGGGACTACCACTATCATCGAATTTGAGTGGCGAAGGAGGAGGAATACCAAGTCCATCGTTTTGAATCCAGTGTTTCATTGCTGATGCACGGAATATACCCCCATCACTGTTTCTTCCAGCGTAACCAGTTTCAATTATTGTGAAAGTACCATCAGCATCGCAGCAAGCCATCAGTACTAGTGAATGAAACAACTTGTAGTTGTAATTAGCAGAGCCAGTCCTGGGCAATTTCTCGATACGCACATGTTTTCCATCGATGGCACCTATGCAGTTTTCTAGATTCCAGAGCGAATCAAATATTTCTGATATGTTTTTCCATTCGTCCCTGGTAGGAACAGCCATGTGTATCGGTTGAAGTACGTCCCAAATCACCCGAGTTGTCTCTGCCACTATACAGCCAATTGTGGACTCTCCTCTAGCGAAGTAGAGAGCAATCGACGTAAATATTCCACCAGTTCTGTCTGTGAAGATGTTAACTTAAAGAAAAACGAGAATACGCCAACTACAGAAAAGACTATGAGAACCACATGAAAGAAAAAACTGCAAAGAGAAATGAAAAAGGGAAAACAAAGAATTCCCGTTTTGGTTTTTGACTTGCAAAATGTTCTGCCGTGCCCCAAAGCAGAAATAAGTAACTTCTATTACAAAAGCAAACTCAATTTATATAATTTAACGACTATTTTGTCAACTACAAAACAAGTCTACTGTGTTGAGTGGCATGAAATGTTAATGGCTTAGAGCTGGCAATGATTTAGATAGTGCTTTGGTTAAAATTTTGGAAGCCGTTTATGCTGACAATAAAACTTAAAAAAACTTAATTATCTGGAGCGATAATTGCGTACCACAAAATCGCAATTCTCTCATGTCCTATGCAATAGCATATTTTTTCCAACTGAATCCTTCAATCGAGAGTATAACTATGGAATTATCAACTCCAGGACATTCATGTGTTCAGGAGATAGATTCCGTCTATAGCTGCATTGAGAGAGTTCCAGATGTTGAATATTTTTCACCAGTATCGCTCTTAAGAATTCTTTTGAAGATTAATTCTGCTCAGACTCACAAGATTATACAGATGCGCGCAGAAAACTTCAAAGATTATAAATCATGTACTACTGCTTTCAACTATAAAATCTTACTTTTTTTAAAAGTGGAAGTTCTTAAATTTACAACTAGTTTAAGTATAAGGAACCACATTTATCACTAAATTGGAAAAAAGTTTCAATCAGACCATTACAGAAAACCAGATCACTTGTAATAATGAAATCTCCGAAAGGGTCAAACGAAAAGAAAACTTTATCCGCAGAAAAAATTAAAGCCATTAAAAGTATGTACCCATGGATGCCGCAAGTAGATAAAGAATACTTTCAAGCCATTCTACCAAAATAATCATTACTGCGTCAAAGTATTAATATAATATACTTAAAACAAGTTTTTTGTATACATAATACCCTGTTCAAATACTTTTACTTAGTAAGTAGTCAGTAGTTTTGCATATTTGTGTACTCAGCCTATATCATTTAATAAAAAAGTTTTTTTAACAGAGTTGTATGTGACCAATTTTTTTAAATTCTTATGTTTTGTGATGTAACAAAGTTGTATGTGTTATTTTCAGTGTCATAAAAACTAGAAAGTAAGAATTTTTTTACACATTTTTATATGAAATCTGGATAACAAGTATGTCAAATTTAATAAAAAATAATTACTTTAACATTTCTTTCCATGGTAGACGTGTGGCAGATATGCAAATTTTCTTTTTACTATAACTCAAAACTATCAATAATGTACATACAACATTGTAACTCTAAGGTGACGAAGTGTCAAAAGCTACAGTCAAGTCATGCGGATCTCTGCTGACTATGTAGTTCAGAGTCTGAAGTCACTAAGAGAAAAAGTTGATGAAGAGTTTTTAGTCTTGTTTCAAGATGCACAAAAAATGGCCGAATTGAATGAAACTACAATTAGTGTTCCAAGGATTGTTGGAAGGCAGAAATACAGAAGCAATGTCTTAGCCGAAAGCACAAAACAATTTTATAGAATTAACGTATTCATCCCCTGGATTGAAAGTTTTGTTTCCTGCATCGAAGAACGTCTCTTAAAGCACAAGAACATTTTGAAAGGGTTTCACTGCTTGCTTCATACTCATCCAGAGAATAGTGAAGAAAGTAAAGAGATGAAAGAGGCGTTTTTGAAGTTGATTGAAGTTTATGGAGATTTGGAAAACAACAACTTAAACGTGTTGATGGCAGAAATGGAAGTTTGGCAAGCTTTTCTCCAACGAAACAGGGCACCATATAATGGGGCGAATAGGAACTATAGGATGAATAGGAACGAAACTTCACTGGAAAACGAAAATTGCGTTCGACATTGTAATAGTCGTTATTTGACAGATCTATACATTTAATAAGTTACCTAACCTGATAACAAGATGCGAAATGAAGTTTTACATTGTTGGCAACACTGCTTACATGTGTCACAGAAGTGTAAGTTTCACGTGAATCATAACGGTAATTGTGGCCTCTCTAAAACTTATGCTGTAAGTATGAAATTATTCTTCTATTAGGTTAAATACTGTTATTTTTGCAATACATATACGCCCTTTAGATGATTTATTAATTTAGTGTTTTCAGTTTTATGAATATGTACACGTACAATTTTTTTTGTATAATGCAATGTGTGGGGTGAATAGGTACACCCGGTTTTTGTGTTCCTATTCACCCCGCCTATCGTATTATTGGTTTTTATTGCTATCAACCATATTTTACACAGAATGGTGTATTCATTTTGAAGATTTTCAGTATAGCCTGAAGAATTGAAGAATCAATATATTAAAGTGAAAACGGTATTTCTATGAATGAACAAACATTTCATTCTTTCAAAATCGAAATGTTGATTTGTGATGCTCCCGCTAAGTCATTTATTTTAAATATTAAGGGGCATAATATAACCACATGCACATTGGAGGGCGATTTTGAAAATACTTTATATTTTTCTGAAACTAATTTTACAATAAGGACAAATCATACTTTAAGAGCTAAGCTTCGGCCAGAACACCATATTAGAAGAACACTGATAGAAGATATACCAGATTTTAATATGATTGACAGCGTTCCTATAGATTACATGCACTGCATTTTATGAGGTGTAATGAAGAGATTACTTTGTCACAAAAATTTTTGTTTGGATTTTTGGGAGGCCTCCTTTTAAATTAAGAGCCAAAAGGATTTTCAGTTATCTCATGACATTATTTGTGCAATTAAAAAATGTATTCCATGTGAATTGGCCCGGAAGCCTAGATCCACTCTTGATTGTAAGAGGTACAAAGCAACCGAATTTAGATTATTTTTACTTTATACAGGATATAGTTTTACAGAAAATTATTTCACCAAAATATTATAACTATTCTTTGTGTCTCAGCTTAGCAACACGAATATTATGTTGCAAAGAGTTTTGTGAAAACCCTTTAATGTTAAATTATGCAGAAGACCTTTTGAAACACTCTGATATAAATTCAAAAAAAACTATCGATTAGACTTTGTCACAATGTCCATCAGTTGCTGCACATTACTGATTGTGTCAGATTGTATGCATAACTTTTCAGCCTTTCCGTTTGAAAATTTTATGCCTCAGTTGACAAAAAAATGTACGAAAATCAGCATTTCCAATGCAGCAAGTGATTCGAAGGTTATCAGACATTAAAGACAATTAAATTATCTCTACCAGAAAAAGTTTTGATTTGAACATATTAATGGGCCACTTATGCCAAATTATAAGTCAACCCAATATAAAGGGTGGCAGAATGAATTTCACTATTAATACCTGTAAAATTGGTGATTCATTTGTTGAGATGGTACAATAATTCAAATTAAAAAAAAATCTGTATACCATATTAAATTTGTTATTATTGGATTCAATTACCCAGTTGTTAAACCCTTTTTTGAAAAACCTGTTAAATCAAACTACTTTAGGATTATTGTTATACAAAAAGATAGTAGGAAGGAATGGATTTTTCAAATTCAATCAAAAGAAAAGTCATGACACTACCTTTCGAAGAACATTTTGTCTGCTTACCTCTTGTACATTGAGTGATTGAGGAATGAAAAATGTTTTATTGTTGTGTGTAATGACAAAACAATATATTTTTTAATGGGCTGTGGTCAATGAAAATATATCAAGTAAGTACCCACCTATTTTATTCATATTATTTTTTATGTTTCGACTTATTTCATTTCGAGTCATCTTCAGAATGGTTGTATTTATTTATTTTTTAAAGTAACCATTCTGAAGATGATTTGAAATGAAATGAGTTGAAACATAAAAATAAATGTATGAATGAAATACTAGACGTATATTTTTTGACTGCAACTTATTGAAAATATTAAAAGGAAAATGTTTCAATGGACAAGTTTTAATTTTTTTGTTATGGTTTAATTATGAAAATTCAGTAGGTATTTTCTTAATTTAGTATACAAAGATGATGAATACCTAATATTGTCTTATTGTTTTATGTCTAAGAAAATGACTTGGAATGTAGTCATTTTCACAAAGGAAGATAAAGTGGAAGCTGTACCAAAAAATTGGTGCATCCCAGCTTCTTCAGAATGTTTTTGGTCACCTCATTCTTTCAAAACAGCCAAGATTGCCAAGTTCATTGAAACCATGGCAGAACCACAAACCGATTGGAAAGTTTATCCTATAAAACTTTCGGGTACATATGGTAAGCATATTTGGTCAATAGATTCTTCAGGTTTTTGACTATTCTTAAAAATTTTAGATGATTTTAATGTTCCTCAACAAAAAGCAAAAAAAGCAATGATTTCTTCTGACATTTCATCCATAAATAAAGAAGCTATTACACCCGACCTCAAAAAATCAATATTCGAGACAAACTAATTTTATTTAGAATTCACACTCCTATCGTTTCTTCCCTTTATAAATATTTCCAAATACACCCTGTACCTATCCAAAACCAAACAGTTATACCCGAACAACCTTAATTCCTGCTCAACACAGAAGATTTCTGGACAACCTCAGAGAAGTGCCGAGGAATAGTAGATCGATATTTCTGCCTACAACAACATCTTCACAAACGAAAATCCTGTATCGCCAATCTCATAAGAACAGGAAAAAATGCATGTCCCCGAACTATTATACATCTCTCCGAAACCAGCGTTTCCCAAATAAATTCAAGAGAAATTATAATTATACCAGCAGTCCCAATAGACGTGGAAACATTCTGCGACGCTGATGGAATCTACGAAATATCGTCACCCTGCTCAATTCCCTTAGAAAACTGTAGAATTTTCGTCGACGGAAAATACTTCCAAGCAGAACAGACAACACACGAAGAATTCATCTTCGAATTACCAGTCTTTGGTGTACCAACGTACAGCGGTAACCAGTCTGAAAAAATCTACAAATTAAAGCAACTAGACGCAGAAAACATCAAGCAAATCAATGTCATCGCCAATAATTTGCAAACAGCAGATTTGCAAACCATCCATCCAATTAGCCACTACCCCTGGGTCAACACAGCTATGATTCTGGCGGTCATGGCAACATTGACGGTCATCATGTTAAAGTCCACCGAAACCCAGGAACACGAGAACACCAGGCCAAGGATAATAAGAAAATAGAAGACCCCCTATTTTCTTCTCTGGGAAGGGAGGAGTTATATCAACAATAATACCCACTATCTACTGTTCCTGTTTACTTGTTCACTATTTGGAATATCCATAGACCACCTAAGATGACGATAACCCAATGTTATCTAAAGAAACATTGAATATAAAAACATACTTGCACTGTATTCATTAGATTAGTCTTACTGAAGATTTTACTCTGTAGAGATCGTTGTAACTACTATTTCTTAAATTGATTAAATAAATTGTTTTTAAAAACAAAGTTCCTTCCTGAAGAAACGTAATTCATGCTAGAAACCAAAGAAAAATATGAAGAATTAGTAAGTTTCAAAATGAACATTAAATTATTTCACCGCACATGTTAGGATGATTTCTATCCATTCCTTCAATGTGAAACTTTGTTCATTAGGTATATGTTGCTTTCATCGCTATATAGACCGTCAGCTAGTGACAGATTCATGTGTTACATGTTACGTAATATTTATGACAATTTTATATAATTGTGTTTGCTGGGTACTCTCTGGGATTAGGGCTAACCAAGGAGCAATTCAGCACGATAATTTATGAATTTGCGGAAAAACGTCACATTTCACAAAGATTTAACACAAACAAGAAGAAAGCTGGACGACACTTTGTTGAGTGGTTTATGGAAATACAACTTTTCCCTACGAAAGCCAGAATCGACCTCGATAGCTAGACTTATGGGATATAATCGCCTGTGTTTTCAATTTTTTAATGCACTCAAGGAACTCGAAGTACGAGAAATCTACATCAGAATCAAACGAAAGTATTTTATCGAGTGACTCAGATATACCCACTGTGTCCAGAAATTAACCCTCTACCCTCTACCTAATGTGATATAATATCAAATGTAAATGTATAACGAAAAATTCGTTCCATTAAAATGAACTTTCGAAAATCAAATCATTTCATCAAGTACTATATGACTTGTCAATTGCCTTATACACTATCATACTTTCCTGCACAATTATACTCTCTTTCATTATATCATCATAATTGCCCAACCTGCATACTCGGTAACAATACTTATCAACTCAACATTCAATTAATAGGGTAAATGCACTGGTTAACCGATCGGCACTCGTTCTCGACCATTCCGTGATTTAAGACAAAATAATAGTAAAAATATTCCTTGTAGTTTAAAAATAACCGTTATACGAGTTTTCGACCACTTTCACTCATTCCAATCAGCTTGCAGAGTAGGGGTAGGAGTCGAACTTTTCGCGCCTAAAATCAGTTCATTACCGTCTAACACAGGGAGAGGTTCTACACACGCTTTGAGAAGTGCTAAGTGGTACCGGATAGAAAATAGTAAGTACATTTCATTTCAGATGCGTTGGGTATTCATATTTTGTTTTATATTACTTTTTAAAGATAGTTCCTTGTATATTTCATAAAAAATCAGACAAAAAAAAAATTCTGTCTGATTTTTGGTGGTCGCAAACCCGTATTGTAAAAATAAGCATATTTTATTTCTCGACCAAAGTGGTCGAGAACCGATTTGTGTCTCAAATAATTGTTCATTGAATTAACATATTTTCTTAGAAAACTTTTTGAATCTTTTTCTATGTACTGATTAATTTACATATCTATTTTCTAAATATTAGTTTGCGACCATGAAATTAGGCCTAAATAATATATTTAATTGTATGTGATTTATTAATGGTCGAAAAACAATTTGATCATATTCAATTCTCGAGCACTGGCGGTCGAGAAGCAGTTTCAGATAATTTTTTGGTTTTCGAACACTTCATATATTTTTCAACTCTATGGCCTGCAAAACTTTTGAACTTTCCTAATGTAGGTAATTTTTTTTTCTAGTGGCTCGTACAAACCGCAAACAAAGAAATGATAGAACAAAAACGATAAAGACTATCAAACCTAAAGCAACAAAAGTTAAACGAAAAATGTTTCGATACAACGAGGATAATTTAAAAAATGCGTTATTCGAAATTAGAGAAAATAAAATGAAAATAAGAGAAGTAAGCAGACGCTTTAATGTTCCAAAAACAACAATCATTGATCGACTTTCAGGAAGAGTACCGGATCGTTTAAGAAAGCCTGGACCGCCTCCATTGTTAATAGTGGAAGGAGAAGATAGAATTAAAAATTGGGTGATTAACCTTGCAAAGTGTGGTTTTCCTGTAAAAAAAGAAATGTTGATCGATACGGTGCGTAAAATAGCAGCAGACGCTAATCAAAAGATATTTAAAAATGGGGTACCACAACAAACATGGTATTTAAATTTTTTGAGGAGAAATCCTGAGATAAGTCTTAGAGAAGCGGAAGGAATTAATAAAGCAAGAGCCATAGTGACGGAAGAATCTATCAGAAAATGGTTTGAGGAATTATTCCAGTTTTTAAGAGATAATAATTTGATGAACGTACTTACTAACGACCCTAGAAGGATATTTAATGGTGATGAATCTGGCTTTGCGTTATGCCCAAAAACAAGAAAAGTTTTAGGTCCAAAGGGATTTAAGAATTTGAATTCCATTCAGCAAGGCAATGAAAAAGAAAATGTCACTGTTTTGATAACTTTCAATGCTGATGGTAAATTTGCACCTCCTTTGGTGCTTTTTCCTTATATAAGACCTCCTAGGGCATTAGTTGATAACATGCCTAGTGACTGGGTGTTGGGTAGATCAGAAAAAGGTTGGATGACTTCGGAAGTTTTTTATGAATACCTCAGCAACGATTTTAATAAATGGCTATTGAAGGAAAACATCCCTAGACCCATCATCCTCTTCGTAGATGGTCATAAATCTCACCTCACTATGGCGACCAGTCAGTGGTGTGATCAAAATCAAGTTATTCTGTATGCTTTACCACCCAACACAACCAACATTCTACAACCAGCTGATGTCAGTGTTTTCAGGCCCATGAAAGCTGATTGGAAAAAGATTGTACGCCTGCGGCAAGAAAATATAAATTCTTGTGTTTCAAAGACAAACTTTTGCTCAGTTTTTAATGAAATACTGACAGAAAAAACGGAATTCGAAATTAAAGTGAAAAATGGGTTCAGAAAATGTGGAATTTTTCCATTAAACCCAGATGCTGTAGACTACACGAAATGTGTAGTAATTACCTCGAAACGATTAAAAAAAACACAGCCACATGTTTCACGAAGATCAAGTGAAAACATTACACAACGAGACATTACATCTGCAAAAAAAGTTATAAATAAAATAAAACATGAGTTAGAGTCTTATGGTATAAATACAGAGGTAATCATGAACGAAATAGATTTGCTAGAACCAACAATGGTATCCCCAGAAAGAGTTCAGAAGGAAACAAAGAGAATTTTGTTGATCAAAGTTCTGCCAGACCAGTGTTGGTTATAGAAAATGACACAAATCCGGATAAAACACAGTCGAAGGCAATAAATGAGAATCAAGTTGATGATACCGATGTTAGTCTGCCAAGTTGTTTCACAAACTCTGTTGTGAAAGATCTAGAAAATGAGGACTTTCCTGTTATTGATATATCTGATCCATTCATAAATTTTGAGATCATCAGCTCAACTATCAACAACACAATTCAAGAAAATATTGTCGTTCCTGAGGCCGCGTCTCCTCATCATGGAAAAACCGTAATTATTATTAATGACAATAACGCCGAATTTGAAAACCACACAATTCATGAAAATATTGTCGTTCCTGAGGCTGCCTCCTCCCATCATGAAAAAACCATAATTGTTAATAATGACAATAATGCTGAATTTGAAAACCACACAATTGAAGATAATATTGTCGTTCCTGAAGCTGCCTCCTCCAATCATGGAGAAAACGTAATCGTTATTAGTGACAGTAACGCAGAAATTGTAGAAATAGTGAAAAATCAGACGCAATTACTGAAAAACATAAAACACTAGATATATCTGAAACCCTGCAAAAACCATCTGAACCCCTTGCAAACAAAAATGAACATGGGCCGCTACTACCCCTAAGTCAAGTATTTGACAATCACTTGAAGTATCCCGATCCTATTAAGAGAAGTAACAACACAAATACAAAGAAGATGGGAAGAGCTCCAAGTGCAATTTCCAGCGAGAAATGGAGGGAATACTATAGAAAAATAGATGAAGAAAAACATCAAAAAAATTTAGACATTCAAAGAAAGAAAGAAGAGAGAAAACGACTCAAAGAAGACCGACTACAAAATAGGAAATTGTCAAAAGAAAAGCGACAAAATGTCAGGAAGGATCCTACAGAAACTTCAACAAAAATCAAGAAGGTGATTCCGTGCTTTATGTCAAGAAACATTGAATAGTGATACTGAAGATGACGATAAAAAAAATATTGGCTGCGACTTCTGTGAAAATTGGTACCATAAAAAATGCACTGAATTTTACAATATACCATACAGTGATGCAGCTACAAAAGATTATAAATGTGATTTTTGTTAATTGTTCATGTTCATACCTATAGTTTGGAAAAAACCAATGACTTTAAATAATAGACATTGTTTCTATTTGAAAAAAAAAACTGAAGGACTATTTTTAGTTTGTAGAAATGCTTCCCGCAGCAAAAAATGTTTAATTTATTAAAATTTTTATAAGACGAGTTTTTTTATTATGTTTTTTCCTCCAAAATTAATCTGTATGGTGGTGGTCGAGAACCAATACAAAAATGGTCGAGAACTCTGCGGGGTGGTCAAGAACCAGCGATATTGTAGTTTTTCCCTTTTTATTGAGCTTTAAATTGTTGAATGGAAAATATTCTCCAAATAGCATTAACCAATTATTTCAAACTTTCCACGGAATCGATAAACACCACTCTCATTAAAATTTGATGAAATTTTGCATATACTTATCAATTTTAAAGTTGAATTTTTCGTTAACTGGTCGAGAACCAGAGCATTTACCCTATGCCGAAACGGCGTACAGTCACTGCTGGAAACATCACTCCAATAATTCATTTCTGAATCGGAAGAAAATCGATATCGATCTACGCATGTGACAATTGAAACTTCCGTAGAGAACGCGGTAATTCGCTCTCTTTGCATTAGACCGTCGAGCAGATGACATGTTGTGAGATTCCGGATTGCAGTTATTATCTGGTATGAGACCTATTTTCTATTAATATTCCGATTGAAATGAATAGGGAAGGTGATTAAGTATTGTGATTGCTATTCGAAAATAATTTTATCTATATTGTATTGATTGGTATGGATTTTGTTATTGAATGACACCATTTCATACTGGCTTAAATCTGCTAAATATATATTTGTTCTGATACAGTCAGGCACTAAATTTCAACGTAACATTAAATTCCATCTGAATTTATTCCTATATAGGGTAAACAATACAGTAGTTGACCCCCACGTAGTCATTGGCCATGCATTTTTCAAATGCTCATAATGACTATAACTCATGCTATCAAAACACTCGGATGGTACCAAAACAAACCTGCACTATTCCCTAACATAATATATCAAATTCCACAGTTGGCATCATTACACAAATATGTCTGGTATGTAGCTCTAACCTCTAAATCTCAGTTAATTATTGGGGGCCAATGATTGCCTGGAAATATCAGCCATAACCAGTTATAATGACTGTATAAAATCTGCTCTACTCCAATATCAGTGTTAATGCTCTAATAATGACTGAGATGAATATGATCAAAATAGGCAGAGAACGTATTGAAATATATGTACACAGTTGTTAGCCGGAGGTCAATAACTATAATTAACTGGGGCCAATCACTGTATTTCTATGTGTTTTTTCAGCTGTGCAACAAAATGCCCAAAATTGAAGAGGGTAGTCGATACTGCAAAAAATATACTGAACAGCAGCTACAAAGTGCTTTGAAAGCAATTAAAGATGGGGTACCACTCAGAGAGGCCTTCAGACATTTCAATATTCCTCGAGCAACTCTCCAATTCAGGAGGAGTGCTAAGTTCACAAAAATAAGTCCAGGTCCACCTCCCATACTGACCAATAAAGAAGAAGAGCTTCTGGTCACATGGGTAGCGGAAAATGCCCAGAAGGGGTTTCCAAGACGGAAAGAAGATCTTGCTGTCAAATCATTTCTGGATAAAGTACCCCAAAAAAATCCGTTCAAGGATAATTATCCACATGACGGATGGTATAAAGCCTTCCTTCGTCGCCATACCATTCTAGCAATTCGAACCCCTAAGGCTGTTACCTCAGCTCCAACGTATCAGAGAAAGATATTAGGAAATGGTTTAAAGACATTAAGACATACTTGGTATCTAAGGGATATGATTTGTCCAAAGAATTCAAGAGTATTGGCACCAAGGGGTACAAGGAATGTTTAAGAGGTAGAACACGCTCCTTCTTAACAGAATATAACAGTAATGTTCACGTTTTCTGCCACGGGTCTCACAACACCACAAATGATAATATATCCTGGAAGAAGATTGAAGGCTGAAATTGCGGCATCTGTCTTACCTGAATGGGGAATAGGTATAAGCGATACAGGATGGATGAAAGCAGAAGTTTTCCAAGATTATATTTGCAATGTACTACATCCCTCCTTGGTGAAAAATAATATTGAGTTTCCTATAATACTTTTTGTAGATGGTCATAGCACCCACCTGACATATGAATTGAGTGATATTTGTAAAGAATTGAAAATAATTTTGATTTGTCTTTATCCCAATGCAACTATAATCCTCCAACCAGCAGATGTAGCTGCTTTCAAGCCAATGAAAAGTGGCTGGAAAAAGGCAGTTTTGAAATGGAGGACAGACAATTTAAATTGTATTCTCGGAAAGGATAAATTCGCACCCATTTTAGAGGAAGTGGTAAAAGAATATGCAAAGAAGAAGACTGTAACCAAATGAGTTTCGCGCCACTGGATCCCTTCAATCCAGACTCGATAGAGTTTTCAAAATGTTTGGGGGGACACATCCAAAAAAAGAAGAACGAGAATGTTGATTATGGACAACCACAACCAATGAGCTACGAAACCTTTTGAAAATAAATACTCCACTGATTTCATTCTGCTTTATAAACTGTGGAAAGAATTCCACATTGTGCGGAAAGAATCAGAAAAAAACACAAGTAGGGATGAAAGTAACGAAATGGAATTAACTGAATTTTGAGATGAATCTGGTAACCAACTGGAGTTACGACAAAATAATATACTTACGAGTGAATCGCTGGACCGTCGTTGCCTAATAATGAAGATCTATTACAAGGAAATATCGAAGAACGAAAAAGTTTTGAAAACAATCTAGAATTGGGTATGAATGACAAAGAAATAAATGAAGGACAAGAAAACCGAGACATGGAGAGTTTGACATAATTTTGAGTAGAGGAGAATCGGAAACGACAGGCACAGAAGATATTGAAAAATTAATGATATACCGTTGTAAATAGAAAGTGATGTCATAAGTGAGGAAGTTCTTACAATCGCCAATGAAAACAATGACGATATCCAAAATAGTATACCTATAAATTTGGAAACTATTCTGAAATATGCAAAAACACCACAGAGAAAAGGAAATAAGAACACAGAGAGAACCTCATTCGTAATAACCGGTACAAAGTGGAGGGAAAATAAACGGAAACAAGAAGAGGAAAATCTTGCAAAGGAATTGGAGGAAAAAGAAAAGAAAAAAGGCGAGAAGAACAAGAATCTGCAAAAATTTTGAAAAAGGCTAAGTTAGAAGAAAAGGTTAGAGGATAAAAAATGAAGCAATTGACAACGAAAAAAATCAAAGAGACCAAACATTGCCGAATGTGTATCGAAAATGGAAAATGCAGAGGTATCCCAAAGCATAAAGCCTATCACTAAAAACTTGTTTCAAAACGAATCCACGACTCAGTCGGATCTGAAACATGCCCAAAACACACAGCCATTGATAATAAAAAATAATAATTCCATAAACATTATTTCCGAAGACATTTTCAACCCTAGTGAAGAATGCTTCTTGAAAAACCTGATTAAAGATATTGGAATATCGGAGGAGCTAAATATTAAGATATCTATTGGACTATGCTATATTTGCGTGAATAATCTTTCATCAACTAATTTTGGAATTAGATGCCAGGGATGTACCAGATCTTACCATATTCGATGTATGAAGAGACACAACTTACATAAATCAAATTCTGCAATTTTCCATTGCAAAACTTGTTTAAAGAAACAAAATATTGTATAAATGTTATCAATATACAGGGTTATGATAAAGTAATGCACAAAATTCATAAAACGTACAACGATCACTTTTGAAAAAAATGCAAAAACACGTCAAACTGTTCTTTTTATTCCGCATCTTTTGACATAAGTTACAAAAATAACACGTCAAAGTTGTCAAAGTTATGACGTCATCAACAAATTTTTTTAATGGGAAGTTAAGATTTTTATCACATTATGTGATAGAGCTTGTATTTGTACACAAGGGAAAAATAGTTGCAGTAGGGCTCACATAAAAAAAAAACGAGAAAATGAATAAAAAACGAAATAAACGTAAGTTTCATAATAACTTTTCAATTAACTAAACAGTCCATTAAACCAAAACTATTTCTTATAGGAATTGTTCAAACTGTGTCCCGTTTACTAACTGACATAGGCCAAGACGATGGTAGACCGCATTTATAGAGTTTTCGATCATCTGCGGAGTTATACGAGTCATTTCGTGTCTAATTCTTTCCATTAAGTCTTCTAAATTGTCTGGCCGGTTAATGTAGACCCGACTTTTCAAATGTCCTCACAGAAAAAAATCAAGGGGGGTTATATCAGGTGACCTAGGTGGCCACTCCATTGTCCAATCCACCGTCCTTCAAACTGGTTATCCAGAAACCTTCGAACAGTATGACCATAATGTAATGGTGCGCCATCTTGTTGGAACCAAATACTGGGATCCAAGTTGTCCCCATTATTTGGATCCGGAAATGCCGCAAGTAGGTCCGGAAGCACTGCCATACGAAGATGTTCCAAATATCGTTCAGCTGTTAAATTCCCGCGAAATTAATAAGGACCAATAAATCTTCCCCGGACGATTCCTACCCAAACATGAATTTTTTGGGGACACTGGGTGTGTTTTGTATGCATCCAGTGGGGATTTTCCCGAGCCCAGTAGCGAGAATTGTGTCGATTCACAGAACCACTTAGACAAAACGTTGCCTCATCGGAAAATACTACACTATTAAGAAAATTTGGATTTTCGTCACAATGCCGCATGAAGATTTCACAAAATTCCAAACGTCTGCCCGGATCATCTTCTGAGAGTTCGTGAACAAGATGAACTTTGTATGGGTGTAGTTTTTCTTTTTTTAACATCTTTAACGACTAACATTTTCTTGTAAGGCAATTTCTGTTGTAGTTGCGTGAGGGTGTTCTTCTACTGACAGCAAAATATCTAACTTCACATCGTCGCTTATTCCTGGTCGTCCAGATTTTGGAGCATCCCTCACGCTTCCGTTGCATCAAATTTTGCAACAATTCCGCTTACTGTGCTTCTAGCAATTGGAGGTCTTTCAAAATGTGTTGCGTTAAATAAAGCACATGCTTCTTCATGACTTCGAAAGCGATCGCCATAACCTACCATCATTAGAATTTCTATCCTTTCTCTTTCGGTTAAACAAGCCATAATAATAAAACTGTGGTGACACTAATTGTACGACTGACACTGACAAACCGTTGTTTTAGTAAAACAATTGAAAAAATTTATGAGAATACATGTTCTTACTAGATAAGTTTGACCTCTTTTTATAATTGGTTTTGTTATTTCGTTTTTTCTCGTTGTTTTTCTTATGTGAGCCCTACTGCAACTATTTTTCCCTTGTGTAAAAACACAAGCTCTATCACATAATGTAATAAAACTCTTGGCTTCCCATTAAAATTTTTTTGATGACGTCATAACTTTGACAACTTTGACGTGTTATTTTTGTAACTTATGTCAAAAGATGCGGAATATAAAAAACAGTTTGACGTGTTTTTGCATTTTTTTCAAAAGTGATCGTTGTACCTTTTATGAATTTTGTGCATTACTTTATCATAACCCTGTATATTGTTATGTTTTTATTTATTTATTTATTTTCATTGTTATTGAATTGTGTTGAATTGGTGTTGTTGTATAGTGAAAATAAATTAAATTTTCTTTTCAATAGATTGCCCAGGCCAAATACTTTCTCTTTGCAGTTTCTTACCTTTTACTTTTGTTTCAATAGCTCAGTCGGTGCCAAATTTACATGTAGATCTCTTTTCATCAGGGTAGAATTCTTGGAAAGGTTTTAGCAATAGTGTTTTGTAAAGTTCTTTTTTTATATTTGTTGTAAAATTGAAAAAAAATAAATATGATTCCAAAACTCAAAAAATTGTTGTTTATTAAAAAACACTTTTGCATCAATCAATAATATCCGTGTTCAATAAGTCTTACCTTCTATGCCTTTCCTACGAAAAATACCTTACTTGTACTAAGTTTTCATATTCAATATGACCCAAAACGTTAAAATAATACCAAACCTTATTAAGAGGGGTAAAACCTTATTACTGGCTATTGATAAAACAAGGAATGGAAGAAATCAAAATATTCGAAGCTCGCTGGATAAACCCGAGATTTTCTTTCACCATCCAATTTCAAAAAGTTGGATCTAGGCATCTCTTGGAGTACTTTTTCAATATTTCAAAAAAACAACTTAAAAAAATGGCAGAAGTTGGATAAAGTCTCTATTTTTTATGTCACTAGCTTTTTTTTGTTTTTTTTTTTGAAAAAGTACTCCGAGAGATGCACCACTTATACATTTATCTTTCTTCACAAAAAAAATTGCAGGGATCCATTCAAAATCAAACCGCCAAAGTATTTTTTGCTGATTAATTCGAGCGCCCTCACATAACAATGCACTTTTGCTGGATACTATGGATGCTTGAATGAATTGAAGATTCATTCATGAAATTGAAATAAAACACTGAAGCTATTCAGGAAATTTTAGCACAGGTGATGAAATAGAAGTTTTGAGTGCCTTTAACACGTTCGCGACGTCAAGCGATCCACCAAACTCGCCAATGGACGTAATTTTTATATTGATATATTTCCGTTTCGCTTTGTGTTTTGATATTAATAGAGTGTTTTTTTTTTCTGTTTTTGAATGATTTTTAGCGTGTCCCACTGGTGGGTCACGACGGCCCGGGGGAAAAATTGCACCCTAGGGCCGTCGTGACCCACTGGTGGACACGTAGTTAATGCGTCCTTCTCAGATAAAATTACAAATACCCTTTCATTTCAGGTTGTGTTCTGCTAAAAAATTGAAATGTCAGCCAGAAGTAGAAAAATTCTAGCAGAAGCGCTAGCTCAAAACTCACCATCACCACCCATAGTTACCAAACAACTGTCATCAAAACCATCATGTTCACGGCTTCAGAGAACACCATCTCCCTCATCACTTACTTCTAGTCAGACACCGTTTCGGCAATCATCCACACCTTATCCAAAAGAGCCACAATCTCCTAAAGAATTAGTGTTACGGGCACGGAAGACTCCCGAACAACAGTTATCACACTCATCATGTTCACGGCTTCAGAGAACACCTTCACCCCCACCCCCATCACATACTTCACATCAGTCACCATTTCAGCAGTCATCTCCACTTTCTCCACAAGAACCACAAACTTCTACAAAAATAGTGTTACGGGCACGGAAGACTCAATCATATACATATCTTTCGTCCTCTGAGTCTGAATCATGTCAGGACTCCGAAAACTCTTACAAACCCTCAGACAGTGAAATAGAAAGTGAGAGTGCTTTTCCAATAGGAGATACTACTGAACACGAGGAAGACAATGCATCTAGTGAGGAAGTTGAAGATGAAGTTGAAGATGTGAACGCACCACCAGCCAACACTGGTAAATGGGGTCCATGTACAAATTTGCCTCTCAATTTTGAATATACAGGGCAAGGTGGGCTGCAGATACATGATTTGAACGTATCTCAACCTTACGAAATATACAAACAGTTCATAACCGATAAAATCTTAGACATCATAGTAGAAGAAACAAATCGATATGCGTTTCAACTCATTAGGTCTAGACCACTCCGTCGGAGATCTCTGTTACATCAGTGGAAAGAAACTAACAGAGACGAAATAAAACATTTTTTGGCTGTTTTGCTAATAATGGGTCTCAACAGGGTACCCAAAATGCGGCTCTATTGGTCGAATAACGATATGTACAGTAACGAACGCATAAAGAAAATTATGACTCGAAATAGATTTGATTTGATTCTTATGTGCCTACATTTCGCTAATAATGAGGATCCCGCATCAGGTAACGATAGACTTTTCAAAATAAAAAAAGTCACAGATCTTTGCTGCAGAAATTTTCAGAACACACTAGTTCCGGACCAGAATATAATTATCGATGAAAGCATGATCCCTTGGAGAGGTCGCCTTGTGTTCAGGCAGTACCTACCAGCAAAGTCGCATAAATATGGTGTAAAAGTTTATAAAATATGCACGCCCGAAGGATACACCTATGACCTGAGGGTCTATGCTGGTAAAAACGATCCCACTGGAACTGGTCAAGAAGAAAAAAACGGAGACGGACATACCTACAAAATTTGTATGGATTTACTGAAAGATCTGAAAAACTGTGGCCGAACTCTTTATATAGACAATTTTTACACAAGTGTGAAATTATGTCAAGATCTATTGAAATCTCAAACATACGTCTGTGGAACACTAAGAGTTGATCGAAGAGGAAATCCACTAAATGTCACTCGAAGAAAGTTGAAGAAAGGTGAAATATATGGACAGCAAAATGAATTTGGAATTCGTGTAATCAAATGGCAAGATAAACGTTCTGTACTCATGATCAGCTCTGTCCCAAGTCATACTGATGAACTCATTCCCACAGGCAGCAAAAACCGTAAAGGTGGAGATATCGTAAAACCTCTAGCCATATTAGATTATAATGCAGCGAAGAAAGGTGTTGATGTCTCTGATCAGATGTCGTCTTATTATACAAGCCTAAGAAAAAGCATCAAATGGTATAAGAAAGTCCTGTTTGAGATTATTTTGGGTACTAGTGTGGTCAATGCATGGGTGATTTATAACAAGAATAGTGAAAATAAGAAGAAAGATATACTCAGTTGCCGAGAAGAAATTATTGAAGGGTTACTAAAAGCAGAAAGTACAGAAAACTTGAATATCTTAGATGCAGAAAATGACGAAAACGGAAATACAGCAACCGCGGAGACTGTGGAGCCAGCAAAGAAAAGAAAGAAAGAAAGAAGTGCTGAATGCTACAAAAGAATTCAGAAGGAGAAGGATTCAAAAGAAGCCAGAGTTAAGGCACAAAAAGTTTTAACATATTGTGAAGACTGCGAGGGCAGCCCAACGATGTGTATTTCATGTTTTAAAATATTTCATTATTAGGTTCTATTTGCAGGATGTACTTTTTTTATTTTTCTTATAATGATGAACTGATTCATTGTGTTTTTTGTTGAGTTAAACATTTTTTTTGTAGGAAGTGATTTTTAAGTTGATTATGAAAGTTATCTGAATAACAATTTACTATTTTATTAAAATTCCTTATATATACTCTTATTTCCATCCGATCAAAAAACCATGTTATACCTGAAATTTTATACCTTCTATGTAGCCGTACCTACAATATCAAAGTCCTCGGAATAGCCGTGGAAATTCTACACAAACATGAATCCAAATACACCGTGACCCACCGGTGGGCACCGACGGTTACTAACTATGACCAACATGACCCACGGGTGGGTCACGACGTCGTGAACGTGTTAATGGAAATTCGAATATGCCGAATTGAGTAGGTATTTATATATAGTTATCACGTATATACTACATTTACATATTTAATATTTCTTGAGGAATATGCCAGGCTTTCGATTATTATCCTAGGTATGGTGAGTATATTTTTTTGCGATAAGTATATGTAGATAACGGATTCCTAAACATTATTCCGTATTTATGCAGAAAGTTACTGAAGGATCCAGCATTAATTACGTTCCATTCGGTAACTGAAATAAACATTCCAGGCGGGCGCCTAGACACAAAGGGCCCGGTAATCCCATAATGAGTGTCATATAGGAAAAGGGGGCTACTGTTCAAGTGTATTAGTTTGCTTTTGTATTTCGACAGTGAAACGTGTACTTTTCAAAATTTGTGAATTTGTGTCATCAAGCTATATTAAAATGTCGAGTTTAAATTATCGAACTGGTAATAAGGAGGAGAAAAGGAGAATATTGAGAATAAATAAGGTAAGTGGTTATTTCTATAGCTGAACTAATAATTTACATTCATATTATCAGATCAAAGTACAATATTGGCCAAAGCTTATGAAAACATGCGAATGAAAATTCCATCTTGCGATTGTAAATAAAATTATCGAACACTTGAATTGTATTTTTCGAAGCGCATTTTTCAACTTTATCAATATCTACAGGTTGATCTACTTTCGAGTAAATATAGAGACGACCGTTTTTTTCTGCAAAGTATTTTTTTTCGCAGTCGGTTAGAGATTATCATAAGAAATTGAACTATACCAAAATAACCAAGCTTGATGGTGTAATTTCAAATGAGTACGGATATGCAACAAACGAAAAAGTTTGACAACGGATCTATATGCAGGTTTAAAGTCTCGTTATAACCAAATATCGCAATATTTGACAAAAAAATCAAACGCGGATATCTCTACTCGTTTGAAATAACCTTATCAAACATAGTATTCGAATTTCCTACGTTAATCTCTGATGGATTATGGAATGAAATAGGGATGTGTTCTACTTTTCTTATATACCTACCTATACTTATGTTATGGTTCACACGAAGAGGAAAAACCTGTACTGTTCAGAGAACTTCGTGTTCTTGAATCTCAGCAAGCTGTTCACCATATTTGAATTATTCACGTTCCTTTTCCGTTGTTTTCTGGTTTCATGGGCTGATATCGGAGCTTTGGAAGAGGTACTGTCATCCGCAAAGATGTGCACTATACGAAAAAACAGTCGTCTCTTTCTGTATTATTAATTATGGGTGCTGGCCGGTAGTTCAGCGGTTTAGGTCTCCGGCCATTGGGCCTCGGTCCGATGGATCTGCTCGCATCGGACCGAGGTTCGAGACCACGACGCAAGAGAATTTTTCTCAAGTGCATCAGTTTCATTTGGTGGCCACATGCCTTGTTGTGAAGCAAGTGTGATGTGAGTTGCCTGGATGCCAATTCCGACGTTTGTTGCTTGCTTGGAGTGCGCACTGACCACCTGGGGTGGTGCTGTAGGTTTTCCAGATTTTCGTATGCTATATCCTTGAGGACACTCTACGAGTGTTTGTGAGGGAGTATTATTTTTTTTTATTTTTTTTTCCATACGGAATGTACCAGTTGGGCCCTGTCACCGGAGCTCCGATACTACCGGAGGTCGCGCTGGTGTATCATTAACCCCAGCAAACACTCCCCACGTCCGTGGGGTGAGTGATTACTGGGTCCGAGAATCATGTGCCCTGAGTAAACGGAGTGAACCAAGAATGACGGCCTTCTGCATTCTTCCGGCTAGGTTTTCTGCCGCATCACGGCATGCCGGTATGATTTTCAGATTTGAGAGCAGCGTGTCCATCATTCCACCAAGTACCCCTATTATCAGAACCACCATCTTGACAGAATGGTTTGGACAAAGCCTGCGGAGTTCAAAGAGAAGATCTCGATATTTAGTCCGTTTTTCCTCCTCTTTTCGGACGATGTTCGTTTCGCCAGGAGCTGAAAACTCAATGACGAAAATCGTCCTACTTTGATGGTCGAGGAGGACTACATCGGGCTTATTGGCTTGTATTTGCCTGATTATTATTATTATTATTATTTAATATGCATTTTTTAACGTTGTTTATTTTACTTTCAGCCTCTTCCTAACTCGATGACACCCTTCACACGAGATGAACAATTTTCACATGACGATATATTGTTAAATTCTGGAGCAGAATCTCAAGATGAACTAAGACTCGATATGCATAATTCATCGCAAAATCCACTAGTTGAACAATATGATTTCGTTGGTTCTGAATCATCTAGCAATCAACAATAGAGCATTGTTGAATCTTTTGATGAATCAGACTTTGCTGATGTTATTATGGATGGTGTTTTCCGTTTGAATAATTCCTACAGGAAAGAATCGCATACGTCTATGGAAGATGACCGTTCAGAAGACAAGTTACAATCAGAAAACGAAGAATTTCTAGACATTTCCATTACAAAGACCAAGCTAAAAAGTTTGAATGAGATCAACAATATTAATGAAAATATCTCACCTAGTGTAGATGTAGATATTGTAAATATGGAAGATAACTTAGACCATGTTAATGACAGTGGAACAATCGATTATGGAAATTTGTTAAAATCGTCGAATAACACAAACCGGATGTTGGACGGATATGAACTTGAGGGAAGGAGAGTGATAGATATACAACATTTTATCGATCACTTGGGATGTAATTTGAATAATATCGTTATTGTTGGCGAGACCAGACGGGGTATGGCATCCAACATAAATTTTCAATGTTCCATGTGTCTCACTCAACACTCCATATCAACTGTGCAGAACAAAAAACAGATGAATAATGATGCAGTGATGGGTATGATGAGTACTGGTTCTGGACATGAACATCTCAGTCAGATTGGAGCATCTTTGGATATTCCAGTTATGTCTAGTAAATCATATACTAGATACCAAGAAAGTGTGAGAGATTATTGGGAAGCATCTGCAATGGATGAGATGGCCAAATCTGCTGAGGAAGAAAAGTCTTTAGCAATTGAAAATGGTGATGTAACTCCTGATGGAATTCCATTTATTATGTATGTGATGGAGTGTGGGCTAAAAGGTCGTACCGCCATAATTATAACTCATTGAGTAGAGCTGCAGCCATTGTAGGATATAAAACAAGGAAAGTTTTATACCTGGCGGTTGAAAATAAATTATGTCTGATGTGTAAACGGTATCCCACTTCCACGCCATCTCATACATGCTATAAAAATTGGGAAGAATCTGCTTCAGCAATGGAATCTGCCATAATCAATGAAGGATTCATGCAAAGTATGGACATGTATGGAGTAATCTACAAGAGGATGGTTGCTGATGGCGATAGTAGCTGTTAAAAGACTATTCTTGATAATGACCCCTATAAAGACTTACAAGTAAAAGTTGAGAAGATTGAGTGTAGGAATCACTTATTGAGGAACTACATAAATAAAATCAGAGAATTAGGAAAAGACACCAACGCAGGTCCTTTGATACTAAGAAAGGAAATAAAGGTATTATCATGCATTTATGTTCTACAATAACCTATTCGTAAATTTTTTTTAAGATTTCTGCTATAATACACAAAGTTGATTGAAATTGAGGTTTTTTAAAAATGTTCCAGAAAAACCTAATGAGATTTCGTTATGCCATCACAGAGGCCATCAAATATAGGAAAAACGAAAATGGCACACTGGAGGAAAACAGTGAAAAACTGAGGAAAGACATTTTAAATAGTCCATTCCATATTTTTGGCCAACATCTACATTGCTGTGCCTACTTTTGCCAAAAACAAAGTATAGCTGGAAGTTCATGTGCCGATGATGTAATATCTGATATGAAACTTACCCGTGAGTTTTTTAACATATATATATATTTTCTATCAGTAATAATAAAGACCGATTCATATTCTCAAGTATATTGAGTTGAAGATAGGTACATACTTATATTTCCATATCATCTTTTTACATTCGAAGGAATATATACCTGATGCATCTAGGTAATCAATATAAAATACCTACTTTTTTTCCTTGTGATCTATATTTATTTTTTTCATTCCTTCTTGTGCATGGTGTCATTCAGACACAAACTACCATTTTCTTTAATTATTGTATAAGTAAACATACTCCTCATATTTTATAATACTTTTTGTTTTTAGCATTGTTTGATAAAATGATGGGTCACGTGAGATACCTTTCAAATCATGCTAACAGCTTGATATTCGATGTTGATAATAATTCAGCCGAGCAATTCAACGGGATTATTGCAAAACATACTGGAGGGAAAAGGGTTCATACCAATCCCGATGTTTCGCATCTGTGGTGAGCCAAAATACAAAAATTCCTTTGGAAATCATGACAAAAAAATTGGTATGTCTTAAGTTGGCTATTACACGCAAAATTATGAAAGTTGTAAAAATAAAAGAAGAACTAATAAGAATAAATTGAGAATATTGAAAAAACGAAAAAAATATTCCAATGCTCAAGGGATAAAGTCATCACAGTTCTATGGGACGCACTGCAAGAAACCAGACCTTGAAGATGAAGTATTACAGCAGGCGATTTCTGAGTTCCTGAAGGGATTACAGTTGACTTCGACTGAGAAAATGAATGTCGAAGAAATAACGAGAAATCAGGCAGATTCGGAAATGTGGCAGATTGAAAGAAGAAAGAGAGTGACAGCTTCAAAATTTGCGGAAATTTGCAAAAAAAGACCTACTTCCAAAAAAAAAATTGATCAAATCAATATTATATCCAAAACAAATATTTGCCAAGTCTATAAAACATGGCGTGGAAAATGAGAAAAATGCAATAAAGCAATTAGAGGAGCATTTGGGAGTTAAAATATCTAAATGCGGATTATTCATCGATCAAAACATAGACTTTATGCTGCAAGCCCTGATGGCGTTAATGAAGGAACCAAAGCTCTTGTCGAAGTTAAGTGCCCTTATTCTGCAAGAGATCTGACTCCCGAGGAAGGCAATGCTAAAGGGCTGATAACATGTTGGAGAAAAAATGGAGAGTTTAATAAAAACCATAAATGGCATTTTCAAGTTCAAGGGCAATTGCACGTCACGGGTTTTGATTTTTGTTACTTCATGGTATGTACATATAAAGGTATTAAAATTGAAAAAATCCCTCGCAATGACACGTTTTGGCCAGATAAAATGGAATCAAAATTTGTAGAATTCTACATGAAATGCATGCTTCCTGAAATTGTGGATAGTCGATACGAAAGCAATATGGAAATTAGAAATTGAAGTTGTTTTACTCTTGTTCATATTATTAATTTTTTTCTGTTTTCATATCAGAAATTTCAATCCTATATTGATTATTTTTTACTATATTGTATTGAAAATGGAAATATTCTCAATTGAAATTCGTTTATTTTTTATGAATGAATAAATCAAAACAATATCACTTTTCAATTGAGAATACTTATTCCTTTTTCAACATGAATACCTTACAAAAGGTCATCTTGAACAGTGGAAAATGACGACTAAAATGTATCTTTGAGTCGCAGATGGTTCCACATCATGTTCAATTTTCATTAAAATCTATATTTTATTGTTTTGTAGATACGGGAATCACCATTAAACATTTCCGTCACTATATACAGTGTCAACTTAAGTTGGCGACATATAGAAAACATTTTTATTTTTCAATTCAGGAGAGAAGTTCTGCATGTTCTGGAATCAGATTTAAAATTTTTAAATTTGCCAGCCTAACACAAGTAGTGGCATAAAATGAATTTAGTACAAAAATTGTTTTTATGAGTAGTTGCCAAAATATTTAAAAAAATCTATTTTTTTTTTCATAAAATTTTATCCATTCCAACAAAAATGTGGCTAAGCCTGCTGCTTCGACCGCGAATATATTCTGGCCTTTCACTGCGAGAGCCACTATTTTATCTTTCAAGCATTAGTGTGGAGAAAATTTTGTACCTACGAAAAATTAAGCACTGACTTTACACTTCACACACATACCTACAACCTACCTAATAACCTATACCCATACTCCTTCCACGTATAATTGCGCAATGTATTTTCCACACATGAAAAATCGAAAGTCTAAAACAATTACTTAGTAGTCATGGCCATTTTAGAGATTCTTTATAAACGCGCTTTTTGATCATATCTGATGTCTGTTCATACCTACCTACAACTTAACATATTTTCATGAGCTATATTATTATTTGAAATATTCATCCTAATAAAGCAAATATTGAACTATAATATTATTACCTATATAATTTTAATTCTTTCCTTTTAAAAAATACTGGGAAATGTAGTGTACCTATAAATCGTAAAAGCGGATAGCGGTTGATGAACGGTAATCGATGCCTCAAAGCATTCAATGCCAAATTTACTATAATCGTAATATTTTACACCCCAATCGCGCCCCAATCAGTTGGAGTGAGACGCTATCAGACTTCTTTTATGATGGAGCTCCGCCTTCATCGCTCGGGATTCTTATTTCCCCCTTTACACCTCAGATTTACTCTGATCTTTTTCAGAAGGTAAACCCCTTCTTAATTTCACGTTGCTGGCACAATAACTATTGCCTCTTAAGCCGCGTACAGACCTGCACATGCATGCGGTGAGAAGCAACGCATACACATACGTATGCAAATCTGGACGGAGCTTTCGCGGCTTCTCGCCGCATGCGTTGCCTCTCGCGAATGACGTGAGAGGCGCATATCGTGAGCCAAGAGGTGTCGGTTTTTTGACACACATCAAAGAAACATACGTGTGCGTTCGCGCTCAATTTGGAGGGGTATTTGTTTCGTTCTTCGAGCAACAGTGCGTACTGTATTGTTGGAGTAGACGTAGTTGTGGCTGGACGCTGAAAAATGAAGTGGTCGAATGAACAGTGTTTACAATTAATTGATTTATATGAAAAACACGCCTTATTATGGAATCCAAAAAATAAGTACTATTATTCAAAAACCAAAGAAGAGGATGCATGGGAAATAATTGCAAATGAATTGAGTATGGAAATAGCAGTGGTTAAAAAAAAATGAGCAGCTTACTTGGTTCTTTTAGAGCACAAAGAAGCAAATCGAAAAAGTCTATAGGTACAGGAAAAGGTACGTACACACTTTCCTGTTTTTATGAGTATACGACATAGCACATTGTGATATACAGATTGAGATGTTGGTATAACCTTGTGATTCTGTGTTCAGAATTTGTTGTTGAGTTATTGAAATACATAAACAATGAATCGGTACCTATGTGCCTATCTCTATGCATGAAACTATTTTTCAAGTAGTAAAACTCGCATTAATGTTATCAAAGTATATTATTGATTCTATTTATTTCAGGTACAACTGAAATTTTCATATCAATGGTTTGCTTTTGAACGAATGAAATTTCTGCTAGACAGGGATCAACCAAATAGCACCACAAATACTGATACTCAGGAAATGGTAAGTATATGTTACTGATGTTTTCCAATTAGGCATACGGATCTTGCCAAGGTACTCGTCCATTTGTTTTGGAATAGTCCGCAAATTCATCTCTAACCAATTTGGCATTTCCTGATGGTCGACGAGGAAAATTGTGAAGGGGCAACAACCCATTAACATTGTCCTGGACAGTTCTCCATCTGCCTGGTATGTCGATATCTATTCCATGATCAAATATTCCATTAGGTGTATATAAATTTCTAGAAGATCGAGACTTCCGTAGAAAATTGTGAAGATACGCTATAGTCATTTGTACTTTTTCGGGTTCTTACAAAATTGGTTTTCTCAAAATTCGAAAGACAGCACAGATGATTCCAAAGACATTTTCATCTATTCTACGGGCCCTACTGAGCCGGTAATTGAAAATTCTTTCACGTGATCCTTTACGATGTTGTCCTGAATATGGCTTCATTATAGTTTCGGTAAGCGCAAACGCTTCATCAGCTACAATTACGTAAGGTACAGGTCTCGTTCTACCGGGAAGCGCATCATCGTCAGGAAGTCCTAATGTTCGGTTCTCCATAAGATCATACAATTTCGTATGCTTAAAGACTCCACCATTCGAGATTCTTCCCTGACAACCGGCGTCAAGGAATAAAAAGCAATAATCTGCGTCAACCAATGCGAACATAACAATACTGAAAAAAGATTTATAATTGTAGTATTCACTCCCTGTGTTGATGGGACATTGTATTATAACATGCTTCCCATCCATTGCACCAACACAGTGTGGAAAATTCCAAATACTTTCCACTCTTGTGGTGTTGTGGGCATCTGAAAAAATGAATAACTATGGTTACCATTCCAAAAATTTACCAAGCAAAACGTTATATATCCACAAGAATATCTCGCACGCATACTAATCTCTGTTATTATTTTTAGAATGACGAAGAAATTATTGACTCAAATGGTTCTTCACCCGACGAAGAACATCTACCGCAGTCTGATGATAATATGGGACAGTCCAATGACGTGATTGCTGACGACGTAGTTGACCCACTAAACGGCAATGAACAGTTGGTATCTACTGCTGAAAAACCCATACACGAAAAAGAGCCGAAACGAAACATATCAAAAAAGCCCCAGATGTCTACATTAAACAAACGTAAATCAGAAGAAGATCTCAGACTAAAAGAAGCTTGCATGAAGAACGCACAAGCTCGCTGCTCTCAACAAGAAAAAACACAAGATCGGTTTGACATCTACGGGCAGCACATCGCTTCCAAATTGAGAACATATTCCACAAGAGCAGAAGTCATGGTCGAAAATGCCATCAACACTAATCTTTTCGAAGCAGATATGGGGAACTATGACAGGATGGCTGTTGGAACCTCTGTTCATCCATTTAATCACTGTAGTCCTACCACAAGCAGCCAATATGCCGCGTATTCACACCCTCCTGTTACAGCAGCAACTGATAGTCGTGGGTCAAATAATATGGAAACATACACGACGCTGAGATTTGATACATTACCTATGAACCATACCACCGACTACCCAACAGAGTATCCAACATAAAATGCTGAGTAGGATTTTCGTTTTTTTATTCAGACACATGCAGATTTAGTTTGGTAACGATTCAAATATGAATGAAGTTTTGGAATACCATCAATACTTAAGTTTATTTTTATTTTTGTAACGGTTCCGTATGAATGAAGTTTTGAAATATTGTCAATACTCACTTTTATGCAGTCTCGCAAGGTGACCATCAGGGCTAAATACACTTCTGGTACTATTTCTGAGATAGATTGCTTTGACACTTTGAACAGATACTGAAAACTTGTATAGGAATCACCTGTGCAGTGGCGGATCATAGGTGAGGCGCACGAGGCGCGCGTCTCGTATTTTTTCAGGCGGGGGGCGCCAAACTGGGCGAAACAAAGTCAATTTTTCTATACTGAGCATTCATGGAATAAAATCTTCGCGCCTTCTAATTGAACTTCAATATAAACGACCTATACTGACTGCACTGCTGCTGCCTGCATTGGCTGTAGTGAAAAGTTTGCGCTAGTTACGCACTCGTCGCTAGCTCCCACTACAAGTCGACATTCGATGCAGTGGGTCAGTTGTAGCATGAATGATGCAACGGGAGTCCGCTTTCAATAAGAGATTGGGTGACTCTGTTGACTGTGAACCCGAATAAAACAGTACCGTTTCGGAGATGCAAAGTACGAATTCTCAATTAGTTATTTTGGTATTTTGCCGCTTTGCAATTAGGCAGTGGTACTAGGGCGACGGGAAGGTTTAACTAACGAATGTCGCTGTTAGCAAAAATAATTGTTTTGGATGTTGAACATTATTTTTATTATTGAGATTCATAATGAATGGAAATAAGAAGAAATCAGGTGCTCAAAACCGCAGGATACAAAAAGAAAAAGACATTATGAAAGATAAATTACGACAATCTATGTCATCCTTTTTAATTCCGCAAAAAACAACTGATGAAATGATAGAGACAAATGAGTCTGCATCAAAGTGTAGCAGTGATAGTTCCTTTATTAACGAAAATTTAACATTACCATCATCATCAAGTACAGGTAACAGTATCTTCGATAGAAAAAACGAACTTTTACCAGTTTTGGATGCTTCAACAAGTAAGTACATATAGGGGAGAGTGGTCAAATATCAACCGCTGTCCAATATCGATCACACACCCCTACCCAATTCTTGAAGCTTTTCAACTTCTTAATAGAGCGAGACAGCATTCGCTGGGATGGTATTTACTATGTATACAGTCACGTACGCACTTAGTTGATGTTTGACCGTAGTGAATGCTTGACGATAATTTTCCAATATTCCTTATAATATTTGTGTCACCGATACGAAAGTAAGTAATGATTCAATTTGATTGTAGCTGTAATTTTTGGGCAGTAAGGTATTTAGATATGTATGTGCTTATTTTGTGTGACGAATTATCGTTACCTTACTTTCTGAATAAACTAAATTTAAAAAATTTGGTTGATATTGCCCGATATGGTTGACATTACCCGAGTTTATGATTGATTTTATCCGACTGGTCGATATTATCCAGAAAAGTACTGGTATGAGTTTTATGCATTAGAAAAGAACAAACATTATTTATTCCGTTATCTATTTTTGCCATAACGTTACTGATAGTTTTTGAGGTACTTTCATATACAAAGCATCTTTATACATATATTACATATACAGTTATGAACACTTTTGCTTAAGTGGTCGATATTCGACCACTCTCCCCTACACTATATACAGATAGTTTGTCGCATTGCTATACATATGAGTATTATGTGATCTGGCATCAGTGTGATTTCACTGACGGTCGCGGGCAAACAGTTGTTCCCTCCATTATTGACATTTACTCGTAGCATGAATAAAGCCCGATATACACATGCTAGTATACTCGTCCGAATTGGTGACTGGGCCGAGTACTCGTATTGTGTAAACAAGTCTCTGCCTAGTCTGACCATGGCCGAGCAAACTCGGCCAAGTAATCGACTAGTCTAAACAGTACTCGTACAAGATAGTAAAGTGTTTGAGTTTATGGTAAACAAACATTATTATTGTCGACAATGAGTAGATTTACGGAAGCAAAAACTTTGAGATTCGTTGAATTATATGCACAACACGAATGTCTGTGGAATATGAGAAGTTCTCTGTACAAAAACAAACAGGCAAGGGATACAGCCTATAGAAATATTGCCGAACAAATGAAAGGGGAGAATTTAACAGTTCAAGACGTAAAAAATAAAATAAAAAATTTGAGATCGACATACAATCAAGAATTGAAAAAGATCAACAAATCGAAAACAACTGGCGCAGGTGGTGATGACCTATATGTACCTTCTTTAACGTGGTTTGAGGTGATGAGAAATGTTATGGATGTAGGAGAAATGAGGTAAACAATAAACAGCTTGGTAAGTTCTATTTTTATTTATACTCATAGTCTGAATGAAAGTAGTGTACCAACATAATTAAAATATCATTTTATTTTGCCAAGGAACTGCCCAAGCGCCTACAAATTTACGAGCAAAGTTGTTCCTAATGGCGAAAGCATCTTGAGAATAATTATTACTTCCAAAATTCCGACGGTTATTAGGTGCAGTTGCAGGCACGTCTGCACGCCATGCTCCTAAAATTATAGTTCCGTTGTCAAAGTCAGCACAAGATCTTGTTATATAGACAGAACAGGTTTTTCTGAGCCAATTGTGTAGGGCACATGAAGCTAATACAATCAAATCTACTTTATCTGGACACAACGGAATAGTTTTAAGAAATATTTGGAACCGGGCAGTCAAAATTCCAAACGCATTTTCTGCAATGCGACGTGCTCTTGACAATTGATAATTGAAAATTTTTTCTTCATAGTTCAGTGCCGTACGTTTTGAGTACGGTTTCAACAAATATGTTTTCAGAGGAAAGGCTGAATCACCGACAATTACTTGATTGGGTGACATTTTTAGCTGATTTTGTGATAAACGTGGAATTAGCAAAAACCCCCCCATCAGATGCTCTTCCGATACTTCCAACATAGATATATGTAAAACAGTTATTATCGTCGACTAGCGCAAGCAGAATAATACTATTTCTATGTTTGTAATTGAAAAAATCTGACGAGTCATCAGGAGCGTTTATGGAAATGTGATTACCATCAATGGCTCCGACACATTTTGGAAAATTCCATTTGGTTCGAAATCCTTCTTGTATAATATTCCACTCTTCGGTCGTGCTAGGAACCTGAAAAAGAAACATTACAATTAATCTGTACACAGCCACCACACATGACTTTTTTTTGTTTTCAGAATACCGATACAACTGAATATGAAACTGAACAGAACGACGCATCAGCATCTACTGAACAGGAACACACATCTACCGAGCCGACATCTACCAATATTACTACTACCCCTAACGAGGCTAGTGATATTGGACCTCAAAAAAAAACGAAAAGTTTTCACAAGTAAAATTGAAAAAGTGACCAACGCTATTAGTCAGCTGAAGTTAATTGCAAATAAATCAGTTGCGACACCAACAGAAGATGAATTTCATTCATTTGCAATGTCCATTGCAGCTCAATTACGCCAAATGCCTTTAGAAAATGCGTTAGAATGTCAAAGTCGGCTGCAGGATATAGTCATGTGTAAAAGATTATCCATTTTGCGCCAACAACGAGTATCACATCAGTCCTCTACAGAAACATCGTCTGGATGCAGTTCAAGATTCACTCGATATAATGAGCCTTCCCAACTTTCAATGATTATTGAGTGCCACGATTCTCCACAACAGGAATATTGGACAGACAGGGATGATCCTGAGGCAACATCCTCTCCATATCTTTCACAAAGCGAGTACACCAACGAATCGTCCTTTCAATATGCTAAAACATAGAAGTTGCTCCATCAAACACGAGGTCCTCTGATCTGCTGGCTACGGCATTAAAGTCAATTTACGACTAAAATGAGTTTTTGTGCAATAAACAATTTATGTTCCTTTTTGAAATATATTAAAAGCAATTGTGTCCTTTTGTACTTACCTTAACATAATGTTGAAAGGAATCCCATATAGCCTTCAACACTTCAGGTAAAAACTGAGAAATACTTGAACGAGTTACACGATATAAATACTCTAAGGAGCAAAAACTATCGCCAGTTGCTAAATATCTCAAAGTCACTTCCAACTTAAACTTTGCAGGAAGAGCATCCCTCATATGTGTATCAGAACGTTGAATTTACGTACTAACTCTTTTTAAGAGAAAATCAAAATTTTCTGGTGTCATTCTCAGGTGATTTCTATAACTTGTAAGGTCCTCGGTATAAAGTTCTGACAAGAGAGAACTTGAGGCTCCGATATATGAACGACGTTCAATCCACTTTCAAACCCAAACTCGTTTCTTCCTGTTCTTATGTTGTTCCAACTCATGTTTAAGCTCATCAGTTACGATTTCACATAAAATGTTTACGACATCCCTAACTATTTCTTGTGTTTTTACCATCTTTTCAGAATCAGTTCTCACAAACAACTGAACTAGGCCGATTACTTTCCTACGCCGCCTAGTGAATGTGTGTACAACTCTTGCACCAGTGCTCTCGGCCGTCACCAACTCGGACGAGTATACTAGCATGTATATATCGAGCTTAACAGATCGGTAAACGACCAAAGTATATAATATTCAACAGAACAGACTAGTGTATGTTCATAATTGAAAACAATGAATCATCAGAATATTTCATTTCCGAATAAACCATTCTTCTTATTCTCCCAGACTTCAGTGCCAATATAGATTAGAGATTAAACCAAATTCTGTGAATGAAATTGAAGTTCAAAACCTTATTGCCCTGTTATGGTAAAGAGATTTTTTTCGAAAGCTGAAAATTTCGCGGCATTTCAGACGGATTGTTGACATATTCGTATGTTCACGATCTCACTACTCTATAGTAGGTACTCAGTTCATTCGCCTTTCACTTGGTTCAAGATGTTACTTAGCAACTACCTTGAGAACACGGCGTGTTTTATTCTTGAATATACAGTGTGTTTCACATGAAATGTTAACACCTCAGTAAACTCAAAAACTGAAAAATCCGTTATGTTAATCTTATGAGCTTTTCAAGATGGGTAAATCACATTTCAGCCTTTGCAAAAAAATTGCCTACTGTGATTAAACGTTTTTTGCATAAAAATTTAAAAAAAGTATAAGGAATTTTTTTTTCCAAAAATTCTATTGAGAGAACTTGTTCGGAATTACCTCAAAACCCCTAATTCTAAATTTGGTTGACAACAAAAAATAAAAATAATCACTCCACAAAAGTTATAATTTTTTTTTTTATTTCATTCTCATAAGTCACAGCCCGAAAAAATAAATCATCAATATTCAAACAACAAAAGATGTGTGTTTTAACATGGATAATTTACTTTTTCGAGCTGTATTGTCAAAATTAAAATATTTTTTGGAGTGAATTTTTTTTTGTTTTCAATCAAATTTGGTATCATGGGTTTGAGGTAATTTCAAACAAGTTTTCTCAATAAAATTTTTGGAAAAGAAATCCCTATTTTTTCATTTTCATCCGTTACTTTTCAATCACATTATGATAGTTTTTTACTATTAGGGTAAAATTCAATTCACCCCTCTTGAAAAGCTTTACAAGCATAAAGGATTTTTTTTTATTTTTTTATTCATTGAGGTGTTACCATTCTAAGTGAAACACACTGCAGATATAGATAATAATAATAATTTCAGTTTTTTTTGAAAGTTCACAATTTTTTTTATTTGCATTTTAGATGAAAATGAAACATCTGATGAATTGGAAGATAATATTGAAGAGGATAATTGTAATGTTGATTATGAAAATTATGAGGATTCACTTCCGGTTTCAAATGACATTGCCTAGTAATTTATTTGACAGAAATATGGATTATCTTGTAAAATTTATTCCACACAGCGTTGGCGATATATCTAGTTTGAAAATTGAATATACTGATAGAAACAGAACCTATATGAGAAATTTCCATACTAGTGACTTTTATTGCCCCAAAGCAAATGGTAAGAAAGAAAAACGAGAGTGGCTGATATACTCTGAAACGAGTCGAAAGATATATTGCTTTGTATGTAAATTATTTTCAAAAACAAGCAATAAACTGATTACGGGTTACAATTCCTGGAAAAATATTTCAAGAGATTTAAAAGATCATGAATGCTCCAAGGAACATATATCTTCTATGTGTCGCTTCAAAATACGTTCATCAGTTACTGGGCGAGTCGACAGCAGTCTTGCAGAAAAATGTGAAATGGAAGAAAATTATTGCCGTGATATATTGAAGAGAATTGTTGCCACAGTCAAATTATTAGCTTCGCTTGGAATAGCTTTCCGGGGTCATAGGGAAGGAGAAGATTCAGAACGAAAGGGAAACTATCCAACATGTATTGAATATTTGGCGCAGTTTGACTGTTTCCTCAAAAATCATTTAGAGCGCTTCTCGAACACAGGAAAAGGGCATGTAAATTACCTATCCCATCATGTGTGTGAGTTCATTCAAATTATTAGTGAGAAGGTCACTAATCATTTAATTGGGCAAGTTAAAGAAGCTATGTACTACTCTATTATCGTCGATTCTACACCAGATGTAAGTCATGTAGATCTTACTGTTATTCTGAGGTTTGTGAATACGGCTGGAGAAATTAAAGAAAGCTTCTTTGGATTCGTTCCAATTGAGCATCATGATGGGGCATATTTGGCCAAAATTATCACAGACGTCCTGAATACTTTCGAAATAGATTTAACTAAGTGCAGAGGACAGTCTTATGACAATGCCTCAAATATGTCGGGGAAATACACTGGTCTGCAAACTAGATTCAAAGAACATTCTCCCAATGCCGTTTACATTCCATGTGCTAGCCATTCCTTAAATTTAGTTGGGAATTGTGCGGGAATCTTGTTCAGTAGCAATACGATTTTTTGATTTTGTGCAAAATCTGTTCGTATTTTTTTCTGGATCGACGCGTCGTTGGAAAACGTTGATGGATATCTTGCCGAAGAAATCACCAAATATAAAAGGATATGTGATACTAGGTGGTCAGCCAGGGCAGATGCTGTGTCAGCACTGAAAAAAAATTACGGTTCAATTAAAGAAGCTCTAACTGCAGTAACCAACAGTACACATGAGAAATCCATAGGTAAAATTAAAGTTCAAAAACTTTTAAAATCATTCGATGAATATGAAATAGCTCTTCTGACCGTTATGTGGGAAAAATTATTACAACGAATCAACATCACCAGTAAGAGTCTTCAAGATACTCACACAAATCTTTTCAATGGAGTTGCTTTGCTGAAATCTACAACAGACCACATAATACACACCAGAAATAATTTCGAAATCATCGAAGAGGAGGCTGGAATACTGACAGAATCAAGGACATTTCAAGATGAGAGAAAAAGAAAAATGCCATTTGACGAATCTGTACAAAACGATACAATTTTGTGTGGCAGAAAATCATTCATCGTAAATGTATTCAATGTTGTCTGCGACGTTCTGATAGTTAAGATGGAAAAACGAGCTGAAGCATACAATGCAATTCTGGCACACTTCAAATTCATTTTTTATACCAATATTTCTACAGTGGAAAGAGACTTGTGCATAGACAGATTGCTCGAATTGTACAAAGATGACATCGATACATCCCTTTTCAAAGATGAATTTATTCAATTCCAAAGCTTTGCAAAGGAAATGAAGTTGTCGAATCCTGAAGATATGTACAAATTAATCATAGACGGTCTATCTTCAACTTTTCCCAATGTTGAAACCATTTTGAAAATATTTTTAACCAAACCCATTTGTAACGCAACTGGAGAAAGATCATTTTCCGTTCTCAAACGAATAAAAAATTATCAGTGGAATAGTTTATCTCAAGATAATTTGAAATCACTTTCAGTTCTCTTTATCGAAAGAGAAGTCATGGACAAACTGAACTTCGATGATGTGATAGATGACTTTGCAAAAAGAAAGTCCAGAAAAGTTCATATTTAGAGTATTTTTTATTTTTTTTTATGAAATATTTTCTTTTGTTTTCTCTTTTTTTTTTGTTATTGTTGACTGCAGAATGTTATTCTTGTTTTTCAAATTTCATGTAATGAATTCGAAGCAAAAACGATAATCGAGAAAAACTGTCTTTATTTTTAATATACGACCTACTGTGTAGGCATATTCTAGAAGGAAAGGGGCTCTGAAGTCAGTTGCGCCTCAGTCTGCCGAACGTCATGATCCGCCACTGCACCTGTGGCCAAAAATCTTAATGTTATAGCTAGGCGCTCTTGCGCAGATATAGCCTTCCTTAACACTGTATCTTTTTTCGTTATTTTCGGTCCTATTTTACTCAAGTCTTCTAGTGGCATACGTACAATTCTTGAATTGTCCGGTATTTGGTTCTAAAGCCAAATCTACTAAGACATCGGAGCTCACACGTCCAGTTCTTGTTTTATATAAATTCGTTATCCACCATCGTCTATTCGTCTTTTTGTTCTTTTTTAATAAACTGCTCATAACCACAAACGCAGCACTGACCATAACCAACTCCGACATTGCGACCACGAATGAATGGAGCGACTTGAGCACGCACGCATACACGACAAATTTAGTTTGCCACGAATGCAGCGAGCGCGAATGGACTGAGTACGAACGCATATACGTTCTTCTCACCGCATGCATGTGCAGGTCTGTACGCGGCTTTAAATGAATATGAAAATCTAACTCAGCTTGGTGTTATTCTATATTTAACCACACTTTATCCCTTTCAAGCTTAGTGGTATATTAGACATACCACAAATGTGAAATTCATTATCGATGCTGCTTTGTGGTTATTCATGCCTACCAACGACTTGACGCCTGCTTGTACATTGTCCCCTCCACTATGACGCAACAATGAACCGGTTAGTTGGCAACGAGTGTTATAGTGAATCAGTTCATTTCACGTTGTTGTTTTATGCTCTTCAATTTTGGCGGCTGATTTTGGCATAATAAAACTGGAAATAATGGCAAGTAAGTAACTAGATATGGTTGCGGCATTGTATTAGCATAGAAATATATATATATATATATATATATATATATATATATATATATATATATATATATATATATATATATATATATATATATATATATATATATAAGATTGAATTTCCTTACTAATGAATGTTACTTTTCATCGTCATTTATTTGTGGTATTCCAAATATACCACAACGCATAAATGTTGAAAGTATTTGTTGCCTTATATAATTTTTATTTGTTATAGAAAGGAACGTTTGGAGTTTTGTCGATCTAGAAAACTTGGGTGATGGTGAAGTAGATGCATTATTGGCTGACATTCCTTCAGATGGAGAGTCAATTGACGAATTCGGTGATGAACACGAGGAGGAAGATTTTGTTGCTCCTATGGTTTTTGATGACTATGCTAACATGGAGGAAATCACTGTTGCGTCCATGGATACGGAGGATTCCATGAATGGATCCAGTGTTGTCCCAATACAGAATTCATCAGATCCTGTGGATGATGAAGAAGATGACATCCCATTATCTCATTTTGTGCCAATAGATAAGTTCATTTGGAAGAAACCATCAACAATAACCAATACAGGTAATGAAGCCACATTTGCAGAAAATGTTGGACCTACAAACATTCCTGATAACATTGAATCACCTGTTGATATTTTTGGGTGTCTCGTTGATGCAAAAATTATTGAAAATTTTGTTTTTCAATCTAACCTTCATGCAACCAAATGTGGAAAAACTTTCGATCCTGTAAATATTAAGGAAATGAAGATATTTCTGGCAATAAATATTTTGATGGATGTCAAAAAACTACCAAGCTATCGAGACTACTGGTCAACACAAACAGAGTTGAGGGATTCTTATATTCCAACTCTAATGAGTCGCACTAGATTCGATTGGTTGTTAGGAAATTTCAATTTGAATGATAACGCCCTTCAGCCAAACCGCGGTGACCCTACCTATGACAAACTTTATAAGTTGCGACCATTTCTTGATTCGCTACTGCATAATTACAGTTTTTCTTATAAAATGCACGACACCATATCAATAGACGAATCTATGATTTGTTTCAAAGGCCGATCGTCAATTCGTCAATACATGCCTAACAAACCAATAAAATGGGGCTACAAGGTTTGGACTAGAGCAGATAAAACTGGATACATTGACGAATTCCAAATATATACAGGGAAAGTCAATGAGGCAGTAGAAACACAATTAGGACCCCGAGTGATAAAGGATTTGACAAGGTCTCTGGTTGGAAAGAATTATTTAGTGTATTTCGATAATTATTTTACTTCTCTGCCGCTACTCAGACAGTTGCGCGCAGAGAATATTCACGCAACAGGAACTATTCGAAAAAATAGAAAAGGAATACCTGGAGATTTCAAATCTGATAAAGTGCTGAAACGTGGTAATTTCGATTGGAGAATGACTGATGATAGAATTTCCTGTGTAAAATGGATGGACAAAAGAATAGTTCTGTTAGCTTCCAATTGCAAAAATCCATCTGAAACTGACAATGTGATAAGGAAAAAGAAAAATGGTCAGATGGAAAATGTGGCTTGTCCTAAACTCTTGAAGAATGACAACAAGAATATGGGCTAGGTAGACAAAGCAGACATGCTGAAAAAAACTTATGAAATCGACAGAAAGAGCAAAAAATGGTGGCCACGTATTTTCTGACACTTTATCTATGTCAGCGTAGTCAATGCTTTCATAATTTATCAAGAACGAAGTGAAAACAGTAGAAGCATGAATTTGAAGTCGTTCCGTCTGGCTATAATAGCAGGATTGGTAGGAGCTGGAAATGAGTCACCAAAAAAAGGTAGAGTATGTTTAGAATGGAATGTCAATCAATACAAACCAAATGTGCCGCTCGAGAAGAGATGGGATCAGTCCTTACATATGCTGATTTACGGAAGTTATAGACGATGTGCCCTATGTAGTACCCGAGACCATCAAAGAAGGTCCAAATGGGCATGTGAAACCTGTGGCGTCGCGTTATGTCTGTCTGACAGAAAAAACTGTTTTAAAAGTTTTCATAAGAAATATTGATCTTTTTTTTGTGTATCTTGGTGGTATGAGTAACAAACCACATCTTTTGGAAAAATTGATAGAATAAAAATTTTGAAAAAAATTCACATTACTTATTTAGTCATTCTGTATCGGTGAACTCAAAATAATCCATGAAAAATAACTTTTTTTAAATGCTGCCCGCAAAGGGTTATACTAATTCAATGTCTTTCAGCATTGTAAAAATAAACTTTTGTGATACTTCTTATAAACTATTTAGACTAATAAATTGTTCCTAGGGGTTTTAAAAGTTCAATTAGTGTTTGTAGTTCACGAGAAAGTTCAGTTGTCGATGAAATGTTTAATTTGAAGTGAAGTAGACTCATATGGCGAAATAGTTCTTTCGGAGGTTTTCAATTTGCTCAAAAATAAGGTATATTTGTTGATATTACTACAAATACCTTTTGATCAGCTCCTTATGCCGATGTTCAGTTCAGCAACGCTTTTCTTCCTGGGCTCCCAGTGGTTGCATATATTGTTTTACAGGTGAGTTTTTCTTCTCTGGTACAAATTCACAATTATGTGAAGTTATCCACGATTTTCCTGCCACGTTTTTTACTTCTTGGGGGAATTTGCGTGCGGCCGGATTGCAGCGTTGCCAAGTTTTCCAAAAATCCTAGCCCTAACTTTAACGCATATTTTTAAATATGTTTAGCACAAATTCATTATTGTTGATAATTTTTCAACGAAAATTCTTTTACGAAACCAAAACAATTTTTTTACAGAAATGTTTGGAATAACCTAAAGAATGCACGTGTACTTTCAAAACAATTTGGAGCGCCGTAGGGGAGACAGGATCTGTCATTTTTGTTTAATTTTTGCTAATAACTCCGTTAATATTGGTCGAACCAAAATCATTTTTATACTGAGATGATCCTGGAAATCCATAGAAGGCACTTACAGAGTCAAATCAATTTGGAGCGCCGTACGGAATGTAGGAGAGAGTAAAAAGTGTAATTTTATATTTTATTTTGTCAATATCTCGGTTAATGATGATCGAACCAAACAAATGTTTACACCAAAATGATCCTGGTAATCCATAGAATGCCCCCATTTCCTCAGATCAATTTGGGGCCGCGCGAAGTGTCATCCACGGTTTTATATCTGGGGATAACTCAGTTAATATTCTACAAACCAAAACATTTTTTTTACAGATATGTTTGGAATAACCTGAAGAATGCACGTGTACTTTCAAAACTATTTGGATCGCCGTAGGGGAGACAGGATCTGTCATTTTTGTTTAATTTTTGCTAATAACTCCGTTAATATTGGACGAACCAAAATTATTTTTATACTGAGATGATCCTGGAAATCCATAGAAGGCACTTACAGAGTCAAATCAATTTGGAGCGCCGTACGGAATGTAGGAGAGAGTGAAAAGTGTAATTTTATATTTTATTTGGCCAATATCTCGGTTGATAATGATCGAACCAAACAAATGTTTACACCAAAATGATCCTGGTAATCCATAGAATGCCCCCATTTCCTCAGATCAATTTGGGGCCGCGCGAAGTGTCATCCACGGTTTTATATCTGGGGATAACTCAGTTAATATTTGACGAACCAAAAAAATTCTTCTACAGAAATGTTTGGAAAAACCTGAAGAATGCACGTGTACTTTCAAAACAATTTGGAGCGCCGTAGGGGAGAGAGGATCTGTCATTTGTGTTTGTAGGAGAGAGTAAAAAGTGTAATTTCATATTTTATTTTCACAATATCTCGGTTAATAATAATCGAACCAAACCAATGTTTACACCAAAATGATCCTCATGTTCATTTTCAAAATTAGAAAAAAAAATTGAAATGTTTAATGTTGCTTAGCTTCACAGAAAAGGTAATTTTATATACAAATAAAAATATTTTTGAACATAGAGACGACTGTTTCTTTATGGGATTTTGTACACAATTTTCCAATAACATCTCCAGTATATCAACCTCAACACAACAAATTGCCCAGCAGATATCTGGTGGGATTTCGTGAACTATTGAATTCTATTTTTCATCAAATAAGTGAGATGAAATATAGTTGAATGCATGAGAGAGACAGTGACATAACTGTCGTCTATTGAATTCTATAGTACACTAATCCTGAATCCCACCTCTGTATCTACTACCCAATTATAGTTCGCTAACAACTAACCGATGTTCGCACTATAAATTATATATAAAGAATAATACAATCAACAACTAACTTCAGAACGATCATAATCTTGTCTGGAACTGAATCTGCTCCTGCTCCTGCTCCTATATATTTCGTTACTGTATTTCAAACAGTGTTATGGAATTCCATTTTGTGTTCTATCACCTAATTTGTTTCCATGACAATAACTGAAAACGTCCCCATTAATGAATCATTGATAGCTACATTTTGCAATTAATATCATGTTAATATCCTAAAGTAATGTGACTATGTGACAGACCATGAGAAACATGTTCCAATTAAACCCCATTTATAAAGTCAGGTGCTGTTCACTACTACCCGTGGCAATTGGAAGAAGGCTATTGCTTGACGGAATTGATCGTTATGGTTCATTTGTTAAAATGCCATGGGATTCACTGGGATATATCTATATCGATGAATCGAAACTTTTGACATATCTAATTAAATTGCAGGGTTGTAATTCTGAGGTAACAGTCATGTATCCCCGTTCTGAAATATTTTTATTTGCACATGAACGTAATCGCCAGAGAAGCTAAGTGACATACTCAGAATTTAAAATTTTGTGTTTCCTTTCTTCTAAATTTTTTCATTCCACGTACTCCTAGCGACTCCTATCGTTACTTCACACGTTTCAAACTTTCACCGTTTGAGGGCTCTTAAACAGCTATGTTAAACTGTCAAAATTACTCATAATTCCGCTAACGCGCTAACAACCATAAGGAGCGCTAGTGTTTTGGGGAAGTTATTCGACCCCGAGGTCAAATTGTGTTTAAATCAAAGAGCAATTTCAAAACTCAAAATTTCGGGAAAAATAGGATTTAATGAATTATTTTCAAGCCAACAAATAAAATCATGCGTGTTCCCTATTGTACAGTTGACAGTTTTGTCTTTGTCTCTCCCATGAGTTCAACTATAATGTCATCTCACTAATCGATGAAAAGTATAATAGCCTGAGGTTCCCGGTCAAATAGTTTGATCAAACTGCCTTGGAGTGACGTCATTTCTAGTGGTTTCTGTCAAGTTTTGAAAAACAAATCAATAGAAATTACGTCACTTTGATCAAACTATTTGACCGTGAGCCACAGGCTTATGCACAGTGCACGATATCCCACCCCAAGACACTTCAAATAAACCATAGACTTAGGGAATGGAAAAAATATAATAGAATTTCACAAGTGCGCATTGAACTTCAATTAATAATTTCTTACTTTCATTTCTAGGCACACAAGGATGTAGCAAGGTTAAAAATGTGTTATTATACGTAAGTAAACCCTACTACTACGTCGTAGAAAATGTATGGTATGCAACTCGCATACAATGGAATTTTATACTTGTATGAATTTTATAAAATGGCTGATTATTAGAATTAGTAAAATAATAATTATTCAACCGATAACTGAAGCCAAGCCACGGTGGCTTTGGTCATCGGTAGTTTGGATGGGACACGGGGCGTACTTGGACGATCCCAAATAGTTTGAATTCTCGTCCGTGCATGGCATCTCACGATAAATGGTAAGGGACTCGTCTTCCTTAGTTCACACGAGTATGAGTGTCACGGGGCATTATCCAAACAAACCGTATTTACCATTGAAAGAATGTGTATGTGGTATATTTTTTGTGTTTCTGCTGAAATGAGTGCAGAGCAATGAGTGAAATAATCAAAAACATTGCATTCTCTACCATTTTCAACCTACAAATGAAAGTTATATATAAATATGTTATTTTAAATTTTACTAAAGGTACTTTGTTACAGTATCATTTACGATACTTACTGTTATTCGCTTTAAAACCCTTTAATAAATCAAATATTCACAAAAATCCAACAGCTTATTTGGAATCGAACACAAGACAGATTTGTTTGGATAATGCACATGAAATAACTCAACAAAATTTACAGCTCTGACGTCAGCATTAAAATGGTGTAACTGGATAAATAGTCTGGTTGCTGAACCCAGATCTAGTAAAGAAGAATGAGAAAATATACTCATATTTTATTATTCCATAATCTCGATCTGTGATGTAGGTAAGGAGGTGAGGGTTAGTTAGGTTATGTTATATTGAGAAATTCTATATTTATTCATTTTTCTCTTTGATATTGGCCAAATCAGCCTCAAATCAAAATGCCTGGAAGACGTACTAAATTTCCAGTAGTTAAGTTGTCCGAATTTCTCAATCTGCGTTTCCCACATGTATCTTTTCAAAATTTAAAAACTCTTGAAAGTAATGACGAGATTATCAGACTTTCTGCTTTATTCCTATTTTCTAGCGATTCTTGCAAAAGTCGCACAGTAATTTATAAGGTTCTTCATCGTGACACCGGCAAAATTAGTGAGCTTTTGAATTGTAAATCAGAATACCAAACCCCTCAGTTTTCAAACAAATTTAAGATAGAAGTAAAAGTTTTTAATGAAATTATTTTACTTAATGGCATCTCTTTGGAAACAATTTTATCAAATAGCTATTATTCAGTTTATTCCATTTATTCCAAACTTTGTGAACTACTCAATCTGAGAAAAAGTAAGAGAAACCGAAGAAAAATGTATGGTTTTGTTAGGAGAAATATTGGACGTATCGGCCTTAAAGGTATTTCGGACTCTCCAAATAATAAGTCCAATTTTGCCAACTCAGTTCGACGACAATATGTCCACAATTAGTGAAACTGATAAATCTAAACAGAGATCCATAAAGTTTTCACATTCAACTCCTAATGCTCATATGGATAATCCAACATCTTTGGGTTCAGCTTCCTCCTTCCATTATCAGGAAAAATTTTTTGATACTCATTTGCAGAGCAAAAAAGAGATTAGTTCCGATTTTGATACATTATATCCTGATTTGAATATTCAAACAAAGACAGATATTTATGAAATGATGCCAGTAGGCACTAAAAACATCCGAGATCCTAAATCTCTACCAACAGTGTACAAGAACTGCACATACCAAGCGGGAGTTTTTTTCTTAACAGCTAGAGAGTTTTCAGTAATTTGTCAAGATAAGATATTAGTCTCAAAGAATAACACATGTAAATTATATTTTAAACATTATCGGTACATAAAGAAAAGTGATTCATTGAAAGTATATTCGTATTGTGCTCATAAATTGTGTAAAAATTTCATTCTTATTATAAGTAATATTTTAAATAGTCATGTACCAGAGCACAAAGTTGAAGTTTTAAGTACAGGTAGAGATTTCAATCATTAAGGAGATGTTGAATGTGAAAGCTTTAGAACAGCGACAAAATGATATTTTGAATTTGAATCAGCATTCCTTGGAATCATATAACTTAGCTGAAGTGAGATCCGATGCAGTTTATAGGAAAGTGCGTTCAGAAGCCTTTGCCAAAAATGATCGCCATGAGGATGATATTGTTGACATCAAAATGCAAAGGGATCATCCTAATTATATTCAGTTTGTTGGAATACCTCTTCATATATATCTTTATAGTACTGAACAACTATCTCTTTTATTTTCAAACAGAACTACGATATTACATCTTGATGCCACAGGAAGTATAGTACGTCGGCCTGGTAATACTAGTAATAAAGTTTATTATTATGCTGGGGTTATTCAAATATTGCAAACAAACAGATTATGTCCTGTGCTGGAAATGATTTCAAGTGAACACGATGCTGGCAGCATAGGTGCATGGCTCTTAAAGTATCGCTCATTTTGTATGATTCAGAACAAGAAATGATCAGTTTTTCAAAAAGTTGTATCCGATTTCAGTTTTGCTATTCTAAATGCTGTTTCAATATCATTCAATAGCCTTGATTTTAAAGAATACATTAATTTGACATTCCAACATGTACATAATAATAATGAATTTCCTGCAAATTGAATTCAGCTGCACATATGCTGTTCGCATATGTTAAAATTTATGGCACGTGACATAAATACTTACTATCAAGATCAGATAGCCATATGAAGGAGATTGTCGCTTCAGCATTTAATATCAATGATTGGGAAGTTTTTCGCGCTTGGTTTAAGAATCTTTATGTAATAACCAACTCTGAATACAAAACCGAAACTTTTAAATATTCTTTTAATAATCTACTGAAAATATCTTCTACTAATCAATGATGATGAACCTCTCAAAGGAGAATTTGAAATTAAGTTTAATAAAACTATACTCGGAACTTTTGATAAAACATATTTTTGCCAATAAATTCTGATCAACACCTAAATTTTTTTCAACATTTATTAAAACATTATAAAACATAAAACATTCCTAGAACAAAATGCTGTAAAGTTCTAGCCCAAAAAGGACATGATCAAGGCCTTGCTTCACAAGAAATCTGGGCAAAGAAAGATAAAGTTCTTCATAATAATTTTTCAGGAATATCTCTAAAAAAAGCTCTAGAAAGTTCCCAATCATTATTACCTACCAAACAAGATCAAACTGATCCAAATTTATGCATCTACTGCGGGAAGGGAAAATTAGGATTTGAGGCTGATTGGGTACAATGTGATGAATGTAATGGATGGGTACATATAGAGTAACAATTCAGTTAACATCACGCATATTTGCTGTTAATTTTTTAACAAAAATTACAGAAAATCTGACCAGGACTTGAATTTACTAGAAAACAACACTAGAGATCAGAGGTTTGAGGAAAGACGTATTCGTGTAACTGCATCCAATTTTGGTAAAGTTTGCAATAATAAGAGTAATGAAAGTTTAATGAATATCTTTAAATCAATAAATAACCCATCAAATTTTAAATCTAATGCAATTAAACACGGAATAGAACATGAGAAAACCAGCATTTCTAATTATGAACAACACACTCATAGGAAGTGTACTATGTCAGGTTTAAGAATTCATAAAGCTTTTCAATTCATTGCTGGATCTCCTGATGGATTAGTGTCAACTGACGGCCGAATTGAGGTAAAATGTCCCTATTCATGTAGAAATACAAACCCTGATGAAGCTTGTTCTCATGGGTTAATTAAATATTGTAACAAAATTACAGGTAGTCTTTTAAACAATAATTTATATTATTATCAGATTCAGGGTCTTCTTGAAATCACTGGTAGGGACTGGTGTGATTTTGTAATATGGACTTTTAAACAGAACGAATTTATAGAGATAACTTGTGCTGGAGGCAAATGCTTCCAAAATTGAAAAGGTTCTTTTATTTAATTATGTTGCCCAGCCTTTCAGGAGCACAAGCTACACCTAATTTTGTTAAATGGAAATCAGAAAAAATTGTAACAATTCTACCAAACGGTTTAATTTCTGATTCAAATTATTATAAAGACATTGGAAAGAGGTATACCATATCATTTTTTAAATGCTTTCAGTTGTGATGTGAAGGAGGTTACAAGTGAAGAATTTGAAATATTATCGGGAAAATCTTGGTTGACCAATATTTTCAATTCCAAATCGAAATTTCAAATTGTTAAAACTATGCTTGGTACCAGAATTTTTCTGTATGGTAATGAAGAAATAAATCCTTCAATTATTAACTTTCGGTTTGAAAAAGAACTTATAGTATTTCCTATTCTTCAGAATTATTTAGATATAACAGACTGCCTTAGCTCTCATCACTTCTGCTTAGCGATTGTAGATGTCACAAATAAGAAATTTATTTTTTTGAATCCAATGGGAAGTACTAGAAATGAAACAAAAACATACCTCCATAACTTTTTGAAATTTTTTAAATCATTATAACAAAATTCATGAATGCAACGTAGATCTATTTAATTGGGAAATTGAAGTCAATATACATTCCCGACAATTGGATTCTTATAAATGTGGGGTCTTTATCATATATTTTTTTAATAAAATTGTAGATGGGGAAAGTTTAAATAATACTATTGATATCACTAATTATAGGCGGGGTTTGAAAGATATTATCATTCAGTCATCTGATGATATGTCTCAGAAATGTCTGTTTTGTGGAATTGAAGTTAGTATGTTATCACCTAGGGTCAAATGTAGCAGTTGTCATAGGATCAGTCACGTGAAGTGTGTCAAGGTTTCTGACTTAAGTTTAAATTTATTTGAATACACATTTGGTATCTGTTCATTGTGTTCTGAATAATAATTACTTGAAATGTTAATTTCAATTTATGGTGTATCTATTTTTACTTTTGTTTTATATAGAAAATTATTTTATTTTTGAAGAGTTTATGTGTTAAGTTAGAGGTGATACGCCCAAACATGTTATTCTATTTTTTTAAATTATTTATTTCGTTATTTTTTCAATATTATTTATTTTGTTATTTTTTGAAGAATATTTATTGTTTCATTTTAAGAATAATTTAATTTTTTTATTTATTCAAGAATATTTTTTGATTTTTCTTAATCTTTTTATAAATTCACTTATTTTGATTTACAGTCCTGGAACGTTTTCAGATGACCTAATTATTGCTTTCATTTTTCATAGTTCTAGGAGCATCAAATAATTTTTTTTATCGTTTTATTTTTCTTCAAATTTATTCCCTTAATGAATTTTCCTATTTTAATACTTTTTCAACACTATTATATTTTTTATTCCACTTAACCTTTCATCCTATTTATCCTATCCCTTTCCTTGGTGAGAAAGACCCGTATACCTCCTCGTGGTTCTTACTGGGCAACGGTAATCATCAATGGCAGTCTTTTCCATTGCAGATTAGCGGCAAAATAGGGAGTACTATTTCAATAGTTTCATTCGTTTGCATCAAAGTGTAGCACTTTCCTACACTCAGTGTAGTTTAAACTCGATTTGATTATTCGTTTGCAGATTGGATTGATATATTCCTTTGTGTAACTGCACTCAGCTATAAGTTCGAATTTTAACAGAAATGAAAAGTGTACAAAATTTCTTATCTAATCTAATATGTTAACAAGAATGCTTGGGTGATCCAAGAAACAATAGAGAGAGAGAAGAATGCTTGGGATAATTATGTGACATGAGACGTAAACGATGTAGCCTCCTCAAGGGAGCTGGCTAAATATTCCTGAACGGAGGCAGAAGCCATGTCATGGTGACAGAAAAACTACCTAAGGTTATTGAATTTAGTATGACCAAGGCCAAGATCAGATGTGCCACAGGACTGTGACGCATCTGCAACCCTCCTTTATTCTGTGATCAAATCATCTTGCTGTAATTCATATTTGAATATTTATATTTCAGAAACAAAACATTATTATTGAATTATCTCTGAATATTTAAATGTGTATATCTATATCTTGAATTATTATTATTATTATTATTATTATTATTATTATTATTAATGGATTTTTCGACTTCTGCCTAACGCTATTTTAAGTTGACTTATTCTGAAACTATGAACACTGAAGAGTATCACTAAACTCAACCTGTTCAAATATCGATTGATAATAGAGTTAGAATAGACACACTATTCCACTTATAGCAAGAAATACCTGATACACTCAGGGCCAGTTGTACATTTCAAGTTCACCAACAGTTCAACGTTGACTGTGGTTTAATGACAAAATTAAGTTGTACCAACATCGTTCACTGTTGATCCACAGTTCATAACAGAGATCAGTTGAACGCTGATACCTTGTCGGTTCAACGGTGGTTCTAGCTTGATCTTTGTCATTTTGTTGACATCTTTGGCATAAATATATATATATTATAATTATATGAAATGGATTTGTTGGGAGAATTAACTGACGATGAAGATTTTTTGGAGTTAATTGATAACATACAAAATCCGAGATTGTGACAGACGTATAGAGAACGCTCAAATCATTTTACAAAGTGGAATGATCGGGATTTCAGATTCCGATTTCGGTTATCAAAACAAGCTGTACAACTTGTAATTGATGAGATTAGAGAAGATACTATTTCTAAGACAGATAGGTAAGCATCCTAATTATTTAAAAACTGATTCTATCATTTATTTGTTGTATTCTTACGGCAATGATATTTCAGAAATCATGCTGTATCCCCTGATGTTATGGTGTTTGTAACATTGAGGTGTTTGGCAACAGGATGTTTTTTGCAAGTTACTGGCGACTTTTGTGGTGTAGATAAATCTACTGCAAGTAGGATTGTGCACAAAGTTACCAGAGCTATATCGTCTTTAAAGCGTAATTTTATAAAATTGCCCTATGATGAAGAAGAACTCATTGCAACAAGGCAAAGTTTTTACGACATTGCAAGATTTCCAAAGTGCATTGAGGCCATAGATTGCACACACATCAAATTGCAAAGTCCTGGTGGGCCTTATGCAGAAACCTACAGAAATAGAAAAGGTTTCTTTGAATGTACAAGTTGTAGGCGACTCGAAATGTGCAATTAGAAATATTGTCGCTAGATGACCAGGATCCTCACACGATTCTAACACATTCAGAAATTCTAGACTGAGATCAGATTTTGAAGATGGACAATTTGAAGATAACCTTCTGGTTGGTGATAATGGCTATGCAATAAAGTCATATTTAATAACTCCGCTGTTAAATTCACAGACACCAGCTGAAAATCTGTTTAATGAATCTCAAATTAGAACACGAAATCCAATAGAAAGGTTATTTGGAATATGGAAAAGACGTTTCCCTATTTTGGCTCTTGGAATTCGCCTCAATATTGACAAAGTGGAAGCTGTTATTGTAGCTTGTGCAGTATTACATAATATTGCTATTCAAATGAATGTTATATTGTAATTATGCCTCAATCTACGCAGTACCCTTATCATGTCACCTTGCGATAACGACTTCCCATTAATCCGAGACGCGGAATCAGCAGAATAGGTACTTTTGTTTACTTCAAGTCTACTGCTGATGAAGCTACTAGGAATATATAAATAGGCCCTGCGAGGTCAAATATAGTTAGTTGATTTAGAAGTTTCAACCAATTAATTGTGTTTTTATTGTAATAAAGTTATTGAAAGTAATTGTGTATTTTAAAAAGTTAATTTTGAAAGTTCGAATATAACATGAATAATGAAGATCCTATATTAAATAATGACGAAATAGAAGCTGCTATAACATTCACAAACAATGTGAATAACGGTGTAATCAATAGAGACAATAATCATGGTTTGAATGATAATATTTGGCATGCTCTGATAACACAGTATTTTGCAAATCTATTATAATTTTTTGTACTATTTTTTTAAGGGTAAATTTATGTAGTTGATACAATTTTATCAAATTTGTCAACATCTACAGCAGACACCAGTTAATGTTGACAAAATATACTTAGCTCCGTTGAAAAGTGTGTTTGTATTCAGTCCTCTTCACTGTTATCTCTGCTCTTATCGTTAGTTGCAGTTTCAAATAAACTTACCATAAGAATTGAAATAAAAAATTAAAATACTCAATGCATGTTATTTCCATATATTTAACAGTAATAAGTAATTTTTATCAGTTCAAAGGTATTGAATTTGTAAGTAACTTCTCAATAATAATTAATTTGCACATTTGCAGGTAAATTCAGTAAAACATTACACAACATTTTATAAAACCAATATAATATATAACATTTTACAAGCTCACAATCAAGTCACTACTTGTTTCTTCTTTTTAATGCCTGTTTTTCAAGCTCTAGTAACTCCATTCTCATTTCATGTTCCTTTTTTAAATAATAGCTTCGTTCTTCGGCATCTCTGTCTTCGTGCTGCAAATGATGTTGATGCTGTTCTTTCATATGAGTAAGTTTTAAATTATGTTCCTCTAGGAAACACTTTTGCTGCATTTCAGCTAACGCAATTTTGAAATAGGTCCATTCTCCTAGCCTATAACCTAAGGAATGCCTACTAACTGCTCGCTTAGGATGTTCTTCATTTCCTTTATTTTGTGTACTCAGAGATTTATTTTTGGGAGCTTGTAACATGGCTGGTGTATATTGAGCCCAAGTTCCTTCTTTGTGTTGACCCTTGCTACTTGTTGGCGTGACATTTGGCAGATCGTCTTTCTTTTCACTAGGCACGTCAAAATCGGTGTCCATATTTGTCGTTTCAAAACGGCCTGAATCAGATGTAGTGATCTGAATGGTTTCTAGAAACACATACCAATAGTTATACAAAATAAAATGATTTAAAATATATGTACCTTCTACAGTATCATCGTCGAATTCTGAAGGACGACCAGTTAGTTAATTGTGTCCCTATGATCTCAAACATATCATTGTCTACAGTGGTAACAACGATGTCTTTCTCAGGTCCACCTCCTGTACCGGTGATATATTTTTTTTGGTCAGCAAACTTTTGCTTTGTTCTTTTTTCAATATTTTCATATTTGTTTCGGAGAGTTTTAACATCCCTGTGATATTCTGCACATATACTATTATATTCTTTTCCTAGGTTAATCCAAGCTTGGCCTTTTATTTTGTTAGTGTTTGTATCTGTTTTCTTACTTTCGATTAATTCCTTATATTTCTTCACCAAACTTAACAATACATTTTCTTCTCTTGCAGTAAAATTTGTGGTTCTTGCAAATTTTTTGGAGTCCCCCATGTTGATAAACAGAAATAGCCTAGCCACGTTTATATGATCTTAACCTACTCAAGTTTACGACAAGCAGAATCACAATAAAATAAATGCCAAGGATAACATGTTCTCCGTTTACAGAACCACCAACATCAGAAAAAAATCTAATCATCGCCGATCAGTTGAACTTACAGTCAAATGAGTTGGAACAACGCGCTTTCTTGTGAACTGAGATCACCAGTTACTAACAGTTCAGTTGATCTACTGATGAACGTTGTTTCGTACAACTGGCCCTTAATATCAGTTTAACAAAATAATTATAGACGGGACGGGCTACGGCCTGCATTTCGATGGAGGAAGTTCACGAGGCCAGTTCCAACACAACACTATTATTGAAAGTTACAAAGTTTTTTTGGTTCGTCAAATATTGACTGAGTTATCCCCAGATATAAAACCGTGGATGACACTTCGCGCGGCCCCAAATTGATCTGAGGAAATGGGTGCATTCTATGGATTACCAGGATCATTTTGGTGTAAACATTTGTTTGGTTCGATCATCATTAACAGAGATATAGGCAAAATAAAATATAAAATTACCCTTTTTTACTCTCTCCTACATTCCGTACGGCGCTCCAAATTGATTTGACTCTGTAAGTGCCTTCTATGGATTTCCAGGATCATCTCAGTATAAAAATGATTTTGGTTCGACCAATATTAACGGAGTTATTAGCAAAAATTAAACAAAAATGACAGATCCTGTCTCCCCTACGGCGCTCCAAATTGTTTTGAAAGTACACGTGCATTCTTTAGGTTATTCCAAACATTTCTGTAAAAAAATTGTATTGGTTTCGTAAAAGAATTTTCGTTGAAAAATTATCAACAATAATGAATTTGTGCTAAACATATTTAAAAATATGCGTTAAAGTTAGGGCTAGGATTTTTGGAAAACTTGGCAACGCTGCAATCCGGCCGCACGCAAATTCCCCCAAGAAGTAAAAAACGTGGCTGGAAAATCGTGGATAACTTCACATCAATCAAATTCACACTTTATAGCTTCTTTCTAGTTAAACTTTTTCAGTCTTCTTTGGTATTTTACTTTTAATTTCGGATTTTTTTTTTAATTTCAGCATTCAAAATTACAGCATTTTCTTTTCTCCTCTTTTTCTTTCCGTCCCCCTCTTTTGTTATCAACAAACCTTTCCTCCTTAGTAACCTATTTTTTTTCTATCACTAGATTTATTTTCACTCCCGAAATTTACTGCCACTGACACTTTCACTAATTATTAAATTACTTATTCTAACTCTTAGAAATAATTATTACTATCCTAAAATTAACAACATCAATCACTATTTACAAATTTCCACTCAATTGATTATTTTTACTAAATTGTTTCTTCATTTGCTTTCGTTTCAAAGTTTCTTTCTCTCTCTTTGTTTGTTATGACAATTTGTCATGTTGAATTGAAATTGATATACAGTAAGATATTTAATTATAACTTTTGTGATCTTGACATCTTTCTGTAAGTACATTTTTCTTTGCAAATTTAATTTCTAACTTTCTTTATTTTGTTGTGGAGCTGTGAAGTTTTTAATTTAATAATTTTTCCAGTATCAATAAGCTGATGGCTGTTGGTTTTCTGTGGAACGTAGGATATTATCGGAAGACTGTGCCTTGTTTCGGAAACTACTATTTCTGACATTTATATCAGACTTCATGGTAGTCTTAGGTTGTAATGGTGACAATAAGATACTTCAAAGTTCAGGTATAGTATCTAGCCTTTTCTGGTGCAATAATAATAATAATATTATAACAACTTTCCACATACAACACTTTTCATAACATATATATTTCATCAACTTACTATTTTTGGATATTCATTTACTTATGGTTTGGAGTTTCAAAATCATAGGCCAATGACTACACCGTCTGAAGGCCAATCTCTGTAGTGATGCGGCCAATTACTGTAGATTCGAAAATTTTAATTTTGGGGCGTTTGAATATATTTTTTGTTTCTATCAGAATAATTCAATAGCATATAGGAAAAAATTCAAAGTTTACTCTATAATTTAACACTTGGTGTATTGCGTCATTTGCTCAAATATGTCCTTCTGCTCATAATTACAAAAATATCAGACCCTAAAGGGCCAATAACTACCCCAATTACCCTATGCTTTTTCTATCGATATTTTGATCTATTAGGACTGGATGATTTTTGATAAATTGTGAACGGATAACTGAGGTTACAATTTGTACACGAATTTATTGAACTCATCACTATTCGGAATTAAATTTCACATTGGGATACTTATACGAGATTGGCCTTTGAATTTGGTGGAATAGTTCCTACTCTCTACAACTTTTACAGCTATATGTTCCTGGAACGATCGAATATCTGATATTAAGCAGTATAATTGTCCCAAGCAGTCTAACCTTGGAGAAGAACGTGGATCTCATTGCTAGTTACAGATAGACAGGAAATCATCACAGTAGTTCCTTAGGTGAGCATTTATTTCTATGATATCTGATCTATTTGGTCAATACTTACCCTTTGGAAAATAAATGCTGGCCTGAGAGAATTCATCTCTGTGCTGTACAGCGTTCAGTGCGTGGACTCTCTTGGTTCGATTATTGAATTTTCCTTTTCAACTTAATACTCTTATCACCTACCTGTGTAATTTTGTCATAGGTTCTACCAGGTAGTATCTCTTGCAACGTAGCATTTCTGAATTCAAGAATATCTTGACATTAAACCTTAGTTGGTGACGCGGAGTCTCTCAGACTCCATGAGTCATTCACTTCCAATTTTTTCCCACTACAAATGCAAGCAAATATCAGCGCCTTCGGTACCTTCCCCGTTTCCAGTGTGCTTCGAGCAGTCATCGTGTTAAGGCATCTCACGTTCCTACAACGGCTGTACGTATCTGTCAGAGTCCCAGAGACTCCGTGTCACCATTAGTGTTTGTCAAAGCAAGTGTTCACTATGTCACGGTTTCGTCAAAGTGTTTTTGGACCCTGATTTCGAAGAAAAGTGCATGCAGTGGTATGAAGAAAATACTGAGGCAAGTGAGGAGGATTCGGATGATAACTGCATAGAAAGCGAACATGATACAGAAAGTGAAATAGAAGCTGATGATGATCAGGAAAATGAAGAAAACAGAATAGATCAAAGCGATAATGGAAATGGTGGTGAAGTCGACGAAGAAGTAAGCGATGATTTGAGTATTTTCACGAGCAGAGATAATATTTTAGATGACCAAGAAAATGAAAATTATTATTACGGACAGCGTAAGTAGAATAAATTCAAGTGGGCTAAGAATGAACCTACCAGAAATGTTCGCAAGTCAACAGTAGCAGTTTGTCGCATTCTTTCCATAAGATCTTTTCAACAGAAATGTACGAAATATGCATCCAGTGGACGAATAAAAAGTGAGAAAAGAAATGAGGAAAAAATATAAATGTTCTGATAAGCCAGAACTTTGTGATGTCAGTCTAATCGAAATGAAAGCATTTCTAGGGATATTGATATACCTACACTTCTATTTTAAAGTCCAACCATGAAGATGTGCGAAGTTTGTTTGCCACTGATGGTACTGGACGAGAAATATTCCCAGCCGTTTTCTATGAAAAATGATTTCTCATATTGTTAGTAGCTTTGAGATTTGACAATCCAGATGATAGAGCCCAGAGAAAATCCATCATGCAATAGGACTAAGTGCTACCATAGACGAAATGTTAGTATCCTTTCGCGGAAGATGCGCATTTAAAATGTACATGCCAAAAAAACCCTGTAAGTATGGCATAAACGTTCAGTGCCTGACTGATGCTCGTACCAGCTATGTCTACAATGCCTGCATTTTTTCTCATGTACACGGGTCTCTTCAGGTGGCCACATGCCTTGTTGTGAATCAAGTGTGATATGAGTTGCCTAGATACCAATCCCGACGTCTGGTGCTAGCTTGAAGTGCGCACCGACCAACCGGGGTGGTGCTGTAGGTTTTCCGGGTTTTCCTACAGCTGAAAAGTGAATACACCACCGACAATATCAGTAAGTCGCCCCGGAGCGCCACTGCAAATAATAATAATAGCCGTTCTCTACCCGCACAGGCTATGCCTTTGGGTACACTTTACGAGTGTTTATGAGGGAGTATTATTATTATATTATTATTATTAGTATTATTTATGCTGGAAAAGGCACTGACAGTTTTGGGTTGAATGCAGATGAGAAAAAGATGAACATACCAACTCAAGTTTGTATAATTCGAACCGCGATATAACCACAGATAATTGGTATACATCAGTTCAAACAGCTAACTGTTTACTCAAAAAAGGATTGACATTGGTCGGTACAATGAAAAAGAATAAAGGAGAGATCCCAAAAGAGTTTTCACCTAAGAAAAAATGAAAAGTAGGTGAAAGTTTATATGGCTTCACAAAACATTTGACCCTTCTATCTTATGTTCCAAAACAAAACAAGGCTGTTGTCCTTCTCTCATCAATGCACCATAGTAAAGACCTAGATGCCGATCAAAATATTCCGGAAATTATATCTTGGTACAACCTTACAAAGGGGGGAGTAGACACTGTAGATGAAAAAACAGTAAAGTATTCTTGCAGTCGTCGGACTTGCAGATGGCCAATGGCACTTTTTTATAAGGTTGTTGACATATGCAGTGTTATTTCGTAATTCCGTTCCTGGAAATAAATTATCCAGATTTCATTACATAAAACAACTCGTTAGCGAATTTGTAGAGGATCAAATGCGCAAGAGATTACAGATGCAAAATATTCCACGTGAACTAAAACAAATTATTTCAAGAATCCTCAAAATAGAAGATGTCCCTCAAGAGATAGAAGATACTAAGTTAGAAGTACGTAAATACTGTTTTATTTGCCTTTCACAGAAAACTAGCTATATTTGTATGAAATCCAGTGCTGAAGAAAGTGCTGCATCAAATGTTGCGAAGAAAAATAATACCAACCAGTTATTGCAAAAAAGGACCGGGTGTTAGTTCTCGGGCAGTCTGAATGTATATGAAATACCATGTTCAGACTGCCCGAGAACTTATATTGGCCAGACTAACAAACGAGTAACTTCCAGAGTCTACGAACACGAACTTGCTGTGCGTCAGGCATCTTCCACTTCCGCACTTTATAAACATCGAGAAGTCACAGGTCACAAAATAGACTTCAAAAACACAAAAACAATTTCCACCGAGAAACCTCTGCAAACCAGGATCATCCGAGAAGCCCTTGAGATAGAGAAGCGCCCCAATTGCCTCAACACTCGCGACGACGGACGTAGACTTCCCAATACCTGGAAGCCTCTTATTGCACGCATAAACTCATTTCCCACCAACCCAGTTCCCGCACACAGCTCACTTAGCGCCAACCAAGTTCCCGCACACAGCTCATCTAGCGCCAATTCAGTTCCCGCCCATAGTTCACCTCGCGCCAATACATTGCACACGGCCATTACAGCCACGTCCACTATAAATACAGTTCCTCAACCCACAATTCCTCAGTTCTCTCGAAGGAGTAGGCAGATTGAGACCTTAGAGAGAACCAGTGACGAGACATGGGGAGTAGGCAGATTGAGACCCCGACGTCAAGTCACAAAAACCTAACGTAATTATACCTGAGGAGTAGGCAGATTGAGACCTCAGCGTAGAATTACGTTTTAACCTTTCATTAATATTCTTTCTATTTCAGTTCTTGAAAATGGCTCCAAAATCGGAGCCGAAACGTCGAATTTCAACAAATTCTAGACGCGGTTCAACCCGAACTTTTAGTTTTCATATATAGATATATATATATATATATATATATATATCATAAACTGATAAATTTACAACTGTCATGTGTCATAATCATGAAACAATGTCTAATCTATTGTTCCAAGCTCGTGTTACACTTTTCCAGTTCTGAGTAGGTTCAATCTGTCTAAATCTACATTCTAGTACAGTTCCATGCAGGAACGTACCAAAACTAACTTCAAATGTCAACTTAATTTTAAATAATATAATTGTTTCTCTTCTTCACGCCGGCCGTTACGGACACCGGTATGGTATCCATTATACATAAATTCAAATATAATTAGTTTTTATCCATAACAAAATAATGTTTTAATGTGTGACGATTATCTTTATGTATATCTCACAAACTGTGTCTGAATATGTTCAATAACTGTACACGTCTTTTTACTTCATCCATTGCAATCAATCTCAACAACACGTAAGTGGTTTAGAATCCATGTTGTTCAATTGTTTTCACTATATTTTGATCATGATTTGTAGCTTTCCCTGATGATGACAATAAAACTTGTCGAAATATTGGAATAAAGTGTTATAAGAGTATACTTTCCTGCATGCTGCTTACCCAACAAGTTCCCTAGCTTGATATATATATATATATATATATATATATATATATATATATATATATATATATATATATATATATGTTCAGATAGGTTTCCGCGGTCAGATATTTGAAAACTAAAAGTTCGGGTTGAACCGCGTCTAGAATTTGTTGAAATTCGACGTTTCGGCTCCGATTTTGGAGCCATTTTCAAGAACTGAAATAGAAAGAAAATGAATGAAAGGTTAAAACGTAATTCTACGCTGAGGTCTCAATCTGCCTACTCCTCAGGTATAATTACGTTAGGTTTTTGTGACTTGACGTCGGGGTCTCAATCTGCCTACTCCCCATGTCTCGTCACTGGTTCTCTCTAAGGTCTCAATCTGCCTACTCCTTCGAGAGAACTGAGGAATTGTGGGTTGAGGAACTGTATTTATAGTGGACGTGGCTGTAATGGCCGTGTGCAATGTATTGGCGCGAGGTGAACTATGGGCGGGAACTGAATTGGCGCTAGATGAGCTGTGTGCGGGAACTTGGTTGGCGCTAAGTGAGCTGTGTGCGGGAACTGGGTTGGTGGGAAATGAGTTTATGCGTGCAATGAGAGGCTTCCAGGTATTGGGAAGTCTACGTCCGTCGTCGCGAGTGTTGAGGCAATTGGGGCGCTTCTCTATCTCAAGGGCTTCTCGGATGATCCTGGTTTGCAGAGTTTTCTCGGTGGAAATTGTTTTTGTGTTTTGGAAGTCTATTTTGTGACCTGTGTCTTCTCGATGTTTATAAAGTGCGGAAGTGGAAGATGCCTGACACACAGCAAGTTCGTGTTCGTAGACTCTGGAAGTTACTCGTCTATTAGTCTGGCCAATATAAGTTCTCGGGCAGTCTGAACATGGTATTTCATATATACCTTGAGAATCGTTTGGTATTGTGTCCTTGGGAGATCTGAGGAATTTGGATATTTGGTTGTTGGCCGTGAATATTGTTTTTATCTCGTGTTTTCTCAAGATATTACTGTGACAGACAAAATCATATATATATATATATATATATATATATATATATATATATATATATATATATATATATATATATTCTCAAAAGCAGTATGAAGTTATAGTTCAATTTCTGAAGGAAAATGATGGATTTCGATTCGGAAAAACGAAAAGATTGAATGCTTGTGGCAGTGGAGCAGTTAAATCAACGGAAGATTGGATAAAAGTAAGTTTTAAGAATATTGAGTTCTATTTCTGTTCTTTTGTCTATAAACAAGAAAACAAATAGTCATCTCAATAAAAATACTGATTTCGAATTATTATAGACTTTCGCTGAATGGAAAAGTACTGTGAGGAGACGAGCAAGAAATTGAGAAAAATTGAAAGAAACAGAGAAGAGTCTATTGCTGCTTTCTGGAGAAGCTGTAGTTAAAGGATTACCTAATACCATAGAAGCGGGATTTCACAACAATGATGATGCTGTTGGATCATCCACATAAATATCAGAATGGCAATATATTGAAACGCTGGAAGATATTGAAATTGTGTATGGAAATGACCCAAACGAATCTAATGCTAGTGATGATTACGTTGAAGAAGAAATCCCATGTCAAGATTCATTTGATCAAAAAGTGAATGAAGATGCTGCCTCTAAACAAAGTAGGTATTTTTCTTGTCTGCATTCGTTTCCATTCAAACAAGTATATGTTCACAGAATCAAAAAAGAAGAAAACATATGATACAAAATCATTATTGGCTCTACAATATGAGAAATCTGTTGTATCTAACAAAGCAGGGTTGATGGCAATCGCAAGTGCATTAAATAATATAGCAGCTGCAATTGAGTCCGGTTTAGAAAAAATTGCTGATCAAATGTAATCAAAACACATAAAGTGTACTCTGTAGTGAAATTTTACTAGTCATTAATTTCATTATTATTTTAATGTTTTCCTTTCAGAATTTATTTTGTTTCTATTAAGTAGGTAATGTGTTCTCTGGTTCAAACAAAAAATAAACTTTTATAATCAATATAGTTTTTTATTCATCCAGGGTCTCGAACAACTCCTAATCAGTATGAAGAATTTTTAAACTTTGTTGAGGAAGAAAATAGGATAATTTGTTTGAAGATAACCAAAAAACTAAAGAGTTATGGGCGAAATTAGAAATCAAATTGAATACTGTCGGTCCAAATAAAACAGTATCTCAATGGAAAAAGGTAAATGATTCATCAATCACGAGAATCTGCGCAAAATTTAATTTTATAATATCAATTTCTAGGTTTTTTATGACTGGATTAATAAAACTAAAAAAACAGCTAGGATATTATACGTTGGTGATTTTGACAGAACTCGAAAAACGCCTGCTTTAAGTTCTAAGTTTGGTAGTTGTTTTTGGGATGGACATAATGGAATTAGGGTTCATGAATAAAAAAAAACAAAAGCTTTTTCCAAAAATATAATACTTCCAACAAAAATAAAAAGTCACGTGTACGATACAGAACAAGAAAAGCACAAAAACGATTTCTGTCAGTTATAAAGAACTCCGACTATTCGAAAGAATTGAATTATATTAAATATTCTGTGTCAGGCATTATGATTGCTATGAATAAATTGAATAAACTTTTATTCTAAAAATAAGTATTGATTATTCTTTGCCTTGCCATTCTGCCCTCATTGAGTAAGTTTCTACCAATCTGTTTATCATTTATATGTGGTGGATCAGGCTCTTCAGGAAATGGATTATTTTCTAAATTAATCATTATATCCCCATGATTTAAACATAAATTATGTAAGATATCTCAGGTGTTGATGATTCTTGCTGCAACTTTCTGGTTTATAATGTAATGTTCTATGACCCAGACAACATCTGAATCTTGCCTTCAGTACGCCATTTAACCTTTCAACTACATTTCTTGCATGCTTGTGTGTTCGATTAAATTCTAACTCCCGAACATTTAGGTTATTTCCTTCTACAGGTGTTATCAGAAAGGGTTGAAGAGGATAACCTGAATTTCCTATTAACCAGGAATTATTATTTCCGGTAATGAAGTTTTCTTCTAAATGCCTCTTAACTAAAGAAGATATCCATATTACAGAATCATGTACAGACCCAGGAAATCTTGAATTAACATTCAATATTTTCAGATTTGCTTCAACTATGATCTGGACATTGATACTATAGAATCCTTTACGATTCAAAAAAACTATTCCTGGCATTTGCTGATCTTGAAATGTTGGAGCTTGAATTGCAACATGTGTGCAATCAATGGCACCTATAATACCAGGAAAACTACCTTTATCCATGAAGCCTTCTTCCACTACTGTTCTTTCCTGCTCAGTTTGTGGAAATCTTATGATATATCCCATATGATCTATCCCATATGATCTACAAGAGTAGAAGTTACTTCTCTGATGCAGCGTGACAACGTTTGCTGAGCCATTGGTATAAAATAATCCTGACCAACAATTAGTCTCAACCTTTCCTGTTCATCCTGAATTTCTTCAAATAAAAATATTATTTCTGGATTGAAAGCCATAACAATGTCTTCAAATGATATCACACGATTTTTAATGGCTGATAACTAACAATCATTATTAAAGACTCATCTTTAAATTAACAAGTTGAATTGACCACAATAGTATCAAATCCTAAGAAATATTGTTAACCTCACAAATTGCTTCAATTAACAATGTCTTTAAGTTAACAAGGGCCACGAAAGTAAGGCTGTAAGCCACATATTCATCAAAATTTGGATTTCAATTAAAAAATCATCATCGAGAAATGTTCTACAACGTATTTCAGTCCCATCTATGAAACAATATCCTAACCCACAAATTATGAATAGTGTCGGTATACGAAGTATGCAAAAATGATCTAACTCACAGTGGCGGGATAGATTATTTTTGAAAACGATAATAGCTCAGAGGAAGAAATTATACTGAAGAGCATAGACAGATGATGATACATCTGCAACTAAAGGAAGGAAAAAACGTGGAAGAAAAAGAAAGGCCAATCAAGAGAAGACAGAAAAAAGGTATGCAACACAAATCCCAGATATGTTCGGTGAAAAATAAAGTAGTGGAACCAAGAGTTTTCAATGCTGAATTTGCATGTAAATGCTCGAAAAAATGTACTGAAACGGTTGACGTCAGAGAAAGAAAAAAGTTGTTTGAGCAATTTTGGAGCATAGGAAGTATTAAAGGCAGGTGTGTTTTGCTGAATACCTGTGTTAAGGAAATAGAAAAAAAAGGACGTACAGAAAAAAAGATAACTCAAAATGATCAAAGACCAGGATATACTTTATAGAAGATGTACAAGTCTGCAAAGAGGCATTACTGAAAACGTTGCATATCAATTCAAATTAATACGAATCGTATTCGTATAGCACTAGACCAGCTCAAAAGCCATAATACCATAAAAGATAAAAGAGGTAGTAAAAGTGGGGGACGAAAGCTGTCGATCATGTGCGCATTCAAGATGTTATCAGGAGTAATAACACGAGTGATTGTATTTTCGCGACAAGTCTGTCGATTTATTTCTGAACGAAACTGAATTCTCAAAACAATTCAGTTGAGTTCAGAAATAAAAGACAGACTTATGAGATAAATTCAATCACGAGTTGAATTATATTAGACTATTTCACGAATAAAGTAAAACTTTGTGTTGCCATCGTTGAAAATACCGAAGCTGATCCTCCAATCAGAATTGAAAGACAACTGGTGTTATCGCGATAACACGAGTTGTCTTTAGTTTGCGATTGATCAGATTATCTGAGAATTTTAAGATGAGTGAAATAGTCAATCACATATCTTCCTTTCCGACTTATGTCTCCCATTATTGCAGGGAACAAACTACGTTTTTGAGTCCTAATTTGAATTTGTGAAAGATGAATTTCCCTATATCAAGACCAAACCGACAATCCTGTGAGTCTATCCAAATATAAAGACATATTTTATAAAAACTTCAACTTGAGATTTAAAACACCACACAAAGACACATGCAAAACGTGTGATGTATTCAAAGCTCAGCTAAACAGTTCCAGCAACTTGAATAGAGAAAAAATACAAGAGGAGCATGACAAGCGCCTGAAAACTGCAGCAGAAATCAATAAGGATTTACAATTATCCAAAGAAGATGATACTCTAGAGACACTAACATTTCATTTACAAAAGACGCACCTTCCAAAATTACCAACTGGTATTGTGTACTACAAGAGGCAACTAAATTTTTATAATTTGAGCATTGCCGTGGGAAGCACAGGAAAGGAATTTTTTAATGTATGGTTAGAACATGAAGCTGGCGGAGGAATTCAAGAAGTTGGCTCCTGCCTTTAGAAATATGTCATGGACAATGTTAAAGCTCCAGTAACTAAGATTTTATGGTCAGATTCGTGTGGTGGCCAGAACAGAAGTATACAGCTTGTTTTAATGTTGATACATTTTCTACAAAATCATCCTTTTTTGGAAGATATTCAATTAAAATTTTTACTGTCTGGTCATTAATTTTTACCAAACAATTCCCATTTTGGTGATGTAGACTGTGCATTGAAAAGCCATTAAAGAGTTTATACAGATCAAGATTATATTAATATCATGAAGACATGCAGAAATAAAAATAAATTCATCAAGACATGAAAATTGTTTAGAGCACAGAAATAATTATTTGGAGTGGAAGACATTCGAAAGACATTCAAATATTGGTGGTTTCATTGATGACGAATAAGAAAAGGCAATTGAATCAGAAATAAATAAATGTAAACATATTCTGAAAGTAATATTAGATGCCATAATGCGTTGTGCTAGAAACAATGACGCTTTAAGGAGAAGTTCAACTAACCATAATACAAGAAACAAAAATAACCTTTCGAATATAAAGACATATTTGACCTATCTTCAGAAAAATATACCCTTTTCAATCATTACTATTTATAACAAGATACCTGAATCTCTCAGAACTTTGTCTTCTACAATCTTGAAGAATGAATTGAAATCTTTGCTTCTCTCCAAAGCTTATTATTCACTGGAAGAATTCTTCAATGACCCTATCTAAACTGCTGATGTTACTCTCAAATATTTCATATCTCACTATTCTGCATTATGATTTAGTTTAGTTTCTCATAAACAAAATAATATTTTCAATCGAATAAAAAAAATCATGCATTTAAGGGTTAAGAGAAGGATGGTGATTATCTTCAGAGATTGTGTGACAAGACATTGTATATTTGAAAATACCAAGTCGTATAAATGTTTGGATTTGTTCGGTTAATTATTAAATTGTGTCAATGCATAAAAGCTCAGCTAAACAGTTCCAGCAACTTGAATAGAGAAAAAATACAAGAGGAGCATGACAAGCGCCTGAAAACTGCAGCAGAAATCAATAAGGATTTACAATTATCCAAAGAAGATGATACTCTAGAGACACTAACTGTTAGTTCATAAGGTTTGAGTTACTTAATTGTGTTTGCTTCATCAGAACTATTTGAAAAATTGGGTTCATTTAATTTGGGATAATTCCCTAGCATAGTTATAGTAAAGTTACAGGAAAATTCCATTACTACCTACCCTCGCATTTTATAAAGCTTTCATTAAAGTTTCCGTTAAAACTTATGGTATTATTTCAATATCTACGTGTTAGAAATCATAAAATTGGAAATATTTTCTACTAGTACTTCATTAATTCAACTTATTATTCACAAAAAACTATACCAGAGAGTTAAGCTCTAAACACATTGGATGTAGGTATTTAAGTAGGGTAAATTCGCCGATAAGCCGGACAGCACCGGTAGTCGGACAAAGTATGTATAATCTGAAAATATAAAACCCTCTATCTCCAAATAATTATTTATCAGTTGCACCAATCTCTCTACACAAATATAGTTAATTTCTAGTTCTTAAGTTGCCAACTTGAAACCGTTAAAAGCGCGCCAAATTCACCAGGTGTTTAAGGATAGAATAAGACGATTGAAAGGTAAGTAAAATTTTAAACTTGATAATTTAAGGAGTAGCATTATTGTTAGATATATTAAAAATGGTCTAAATTTGCATTACAACTAGTAAAAGTTGATATTTTTTTATATTTAGAGGTTAAATTTAGGTGTACGGTAACTGGCTGACCATTTCTTTAAAAGTTCAGTAGTCGGACTACTGAAAATATGAGGACTACTGAAAATATAAGGTCTCTTTGTTTTTGTCTTTGTCTGTTGTAGTATTCGTGAAGAAGTCATCTCTTTTTTTCCAACAGCTTAAACAGAACAAGTTTTAAATCACATTCGGTGGACGGACAGCAAACTAGTAAATCATAATATAGATTCTTGCATATGAAATGTGTCCGACCAATGGCCAATAAGAAATTTTACTGTTCAGTGTATCGGACACCAATATTTTTTTGAGATTTTTTTTGAATGATATTTCTTGATTTAATGAGGTTTTTCCTCATTTCCAGACATGAAACCCAAAGGGAAAGCCAAATTCCACCACTACAGTGAAAATGCCTTAAAGAACGCAGTCGAAGCTGTCAAAAATGGAGGTAAATTAAGAGAAATATGTAGACAATACGGGGTTCCAAAGTCCACGGTACATGACCGTATTAAAGGGAAAGTAAGCGAGATTTGTAACCAGATGGGACCAAAATCATTTTTAACAAAGCACCATGAAGAAAAAATAGCTACCTGGATTGAAAATATGTCAAAATGTGGGTTTCCGATAAAAAAAGATGAGTTGCTTACTACGGTCCAGAAAATTGTTCAAGCAGAAAAGTTGGAAACTCCGTTTACCAATGGAAGGCCTGGTCCGACATGGTATTACCGTTTTATGAAGAGGCATCCGTATTTATTTCTGAAAAACGCTCGAAAAATGTAGATCCCAAATTACAGAAGAGTGCATACGGTCTTGGTTTGCTGACTTAAAATCTTTTTTAATTAACTCAGGATCCATTGATATTTTAGAAGATCCAAGTCGCATTTTGAACGCTGATGAAAGTGGCTTCAGCTTGTGTCCAAAGACGGGAAAAGTACTAGGTCTGAAAGGACATAGTCAACATATTGTTAAAAAGGGAAATAGCAAGTAAAATTTAACGGCTTTCATTACGTTTACAGCTGACGGTAGACTTTGCCCGCCTCTCGTAATATTTCCATAAGGTGAGTTGGGGCAAGAACGTTTTTGGGGCAAGAGCGACTACCCTTTCCAAAAACACTCATAATATATATTTTGAGATTTTCTATAGATTAACTAAATCCCGCAACTATTGGCAACAGCGCGCAATGAATTAGAAGTCGCTGCCGTGGGGTGTCCTGAAATAGTCGTCTTGTTTATGACCTAGTCGGAATAACAAGTGTCGAGAGTATACATGCGAAAATTCATAAATTGTTGGTGCTAAAATAATCTGATTTAATCTAGGAACAATATATGTAAGGTAGGTGCTTTATAGGGTAGATTAATATATAATATTGGTAATTCAACTTTTGTAGCTAGTTTTTAGGTTAGGGAGCGGGTCGCTCTTGCCCCTTAAGAATCTGCTTACGGGGCAAGTGCGATATTTGTCGGTGGGGTAAGTGCGTTTGCAGGCACACTTGCCCCAAATATTTTTGTATCTTGAATAAGTAATCTTAAGCACTTACTTATTGTTTTCAGAATTCAAACATGCGCAACTATAAAAGGAAAAGTCTGCGGGGCAGCACCTATTCGAAAGAGAGCCTAGAACGAGCAGTGAATGAAATAAAGGCATCAGTACTTACCTACAGGATGGTCAGTAGAATATATCACATTCCTGAAACTACATTACAAGACCATGTTAAAGGAAAAAAGGGTGTAAACAGTTCTAGTTATGGTCGTCATACTGATCTATCTCCAGATGTAGAAGCACATCTTGCAAGAAGCCTTTGCTGTATGGAAAAGTGGGGATTTGGTCTTTCTAGAACGGAAGTTTTAGACCTTGTAGTAAGGTAATAAAATAAAAACGCAGTTTAAAAATAATCGACCGGGACCAGATTGGTTTATTAACTTCAAAAAACGAAATAAGCTTTCAATTAAAAAGCCTCAAAGTGTTGAAATGGCTAGAAAAAAAAGTGTCGATCCATTTATTATTCAAAAGTACTTTGATCTTTTAAAATCAACTCTAGATGAGTTAGGACTCCATGATAAACCAGCTCAAATATGGAATCTTGATGAATCAAGCTTTTCCACTGATCCCTCAAAAACAAAAGGGGTTGGAAAAATTGGCGTTCCTGCTACAAGAACAACCAGTGGACCAGGACGCGAAAAGACTACCGTTTTGCTGGCTTGTAGTGCTGATGGAGCCAAAGCACCCCCATTAATAGTGTATAAGTGGCAGCAGATTTGTTGGAGTTGAAAAGGGAAAATGATCAACTAAAAAGTGAAAATATAAAGTTAGCCGGAAAGATACAGTCTGTAGAAAGAAGATTAAAGAAATATAATTAGGTAATTTATGGTTTAAAAGAAGGGGAGAGAGATCTCTACGAGGATGTGGTCTCTTTTTTCCGTACGAAGCTTGCTATTGATGTAAAGGAGACTGATATCAGAGATGTGTTTAGACTGGGCCAAATTGATGAAGTGAAAAACCGTCCCGTTGTGATTGAGTTTACAAGAAATAAACTACGGTTTGAAGCGCTGACTGGTTCTAAGAAGTTGAAAAGAACTGGATTGTTCATAGCACCGGACTACATACAAGAGGATTATGTGAAGAAACAATATCTAGTGGCCCAGCAGAAAATCGCTAGAGAAAGTGGTCATATAGCGAAGATCAGAGGAAATAACCTGATAGTGGACAACATCAGTTACTCATTCGAAGATCTACAGACCAGGTTAGTGAAAGGTGATTCGTGTGAATCAGTGGGAAGTGAAAATTCGAAGAAAAGAGCTGCTGAAGATATACTAGAAAAAGAGAAAAATAAACCATTCAAAGCAAGTAGATTTTTAAGATCATCAACAAAATAAAAACTATTCTCACAGGTTCAATTTGATAGCATATAAAACATTCCATTCATGAAATCATTGTATTGATCATGTCACATTTTTGTATAGGGCATCTTAATGTTAGGTCGTTGATGCCTAAATTAACTGATATTAAAGAGTTAATTAACTTATACAATTTCTCCATTTTTTGTGTCAGTGAATCTTGGTTGTCTAGCAATATTGAAAATGAAGTTTGCAATATAAATGGTTATACCTTATTACGCAAGGATCGTCTTCGGGGAAGAGGAGGGGGAGTGGGCATTTTCATTGAAAATTGTTTATCTTATAATAAAATTAATTCAGATAGTGATTTAGAACAGTTATGGGATAATATCAAAATCGCGAAACTGAATATTGCTGTTGGTGTTAAATATAAGCCCCCGGACTATTCAGTGAGCGAATTTATTGCTAAGTTAGAAAATGATCTTACAATGTTGATACCCAAGTATGACGATATTATTATTCTGGGCGACTTCAACATTGATATGTTGAAAATATCGTCTACGTCCTATTCTAGGATGAACAATTTTTTAGGAGGAATGGGGTTAGTTCAGCTTATCGATAAACCAACAAGAATCACAATTACTTCTATCACACAAATTGATCTGATCATAACAACAGAACATGGGGACATTAAGAAAAATGTTGAGGTAGCAGCAGCATCTCATATCTCAGATAATGAGCTAATATACATTGAAATTAATCTGAATTGCAACATTCGTACTTCGGTTTATAAAAAAATAAGAGATTTTAGAAACTTTGATGAAGAACAATTTTATCAAGATATCAACTCAGTTCCGTTCCATATAATATATAATCTTCCAACTATTGATGATAAAGTGAATTTTATGAATGAAAATATCCTACAAGTCTTCAATACCCATGCACCTCTACGAAACATCAGAATCACAAAACCATACGCTCCGTGGATCACTGATAATGTGAAGCTTCTCATGTCCTTGCCCAATAAAGCTCGAGTGAGATGGCAAAAAACTAAGTCACCTCTCCATTATGAATATTATAAGTCACTGAGAAATTATACCACATTGGCATGTCGACACGAGAAAAGAGCATATTTTCAATATATTCTGCAACAGCAAGGGGTCAGTAAAATTTGGAAGGATTTGCATCATATGGGAATCCAAAAAAATCGTGCATGTTTGCCAGATCATCTGAAAAACGTAGAGCAGATAAATCAGTATTTTGTGAATGGTATCTCGGCAGTTCCCGCAAATCCAGAAACTGTAAATTTTTATCTGAATAATAGGCACGACTCAGCTGGCCAATTTCAGTTCCATCTGGTTTCGCAAGAGAAAACACAAACCACTTTATACAAACTCAAATCAACTGCACAAGGTTCTGACGGCATTAATCTGAAGCTTTTACTTATGTGTTGTCCATTCATATTGCCATATCATTGTCAAATACATTTCTATGCAGATGACACTCAGCTTCATTTAACCTTCCCTTCGTCGGAAGTTGATGTTGCTATCAATAAAATAAATAGCGATATAGCTTCACTCTTGACTTTCTCTAATAATCATTCTCTGAAAATTAATGCAGAAAAGACTCTCATGATATTATTTGGCCCTCGTTCTCAAAGGAATTCACATGAAGACATCCGAATAAATGTGAACAATAAGGAAATTACCCCTGTTAAAAGTGCTAGGAATCTTGGTCTGACTTTTGATAATGATCTGAGATTTAAAGAACATATCAAGAAAACCCGTCGAACAGCCTTCATGAATTTGAAGCTGATTTATACTAACAGGGCATTCTTAAACCAAAAAGTAAGAGACATCCTGTGTGATGCACTAGTTCTGTCCAGATTCAACTACTGCGACTCTGTTTATGGCCCATGCTTGGACTATGAGGATAGTAGATTAATACAGGTTATGCAAAACTCATGCCTTCGATTAATTTATGGAATTCGACGTGGGCAGCATATATCTCATAAACTTAAAGAAATAGGATGGTTAGATATGAAAAATAGAAGGTTACACCACTCAGCATGCTCTTTCCACAGAATAATTGAAACTAAAACACCCCCTTACCTAGCCAGAAAAATATCATTTCGTGAAGATGTCCACAACATCAACATTCAATTCAAGGGAACTATCACTCCTCCCTCTCACCGAACAGAAATATTTAAACGGTCTTTTTCCTACCAAGTGTCACTTATATACAATTTGTTGTCTCTGGATAGCAAAAAGCTTCCAGTAACAGCATTCAAACAATATTTTAAGAAATATCTTATAGATCAGAGTAACGAAGTGCATTAACAAACTCATCCATAACAACTTTGTACCATAGTTACAATCTGATACTGTGATACTGACTTATAGCAGGCGAATTGATTATTGATTTTTCTTCACTGTCATAGTTAAGTTATTATCTGAATTACTGTAATATGTATATCGATATAGACTGGAAAAAGAATAGTTAAATATGTTCTTTATTGATATTATGGTTCAGAAACATCCAACGTATTCATATTTTACGTCCTTTTTTTTTTGTTTGTTTTCTCACGCTTAAGAATAATAACAGGGGTATCATGTAACGCGAGCTGATCTTCGGCGTTTTCCCATAAAGTTGGTTCCGTTTTGTTATTTTTTTTTATCTTCAATTGTATTATGTGATGTTATATGTATATACTGACTTACATGGGAAATAAAGACCTATTATTATTATAAAGGGAGAGCATTTGGAATGAGTGGGTGGGGACTGAAGGGCTTGAATACCCAGGAACATCATATGCTGCCACAAAACTTTGCTGTTGGCTACAGTGGTAAAAGTGGGCGTTTCAATTTATGCTAGAAGTGGAAATTCGGGAGATTCGAATTTTGTTCGATCTATTTTACTTCAACCGATTCAAGAGGATACTTCGTAGTTACAACTCACTAGAAACAAGCCTTTCGTATTTCATCAGTTAAAGGGGTAAGTTCACAACCACATGTAAATTTTTTATTTGCATCAGTAACATGTTTACATTACAATGATTTATAAATGAATTTACGTCTAAGACATTTTTTTAAGAAGTTTAAAAAAATGATTGGGTCACAGGCATGCATAGAACTATTATATTTTATGCAAATGCTACTAGTCTGATTAAAGTATATTTTATGCAATGACACTTTATATTAAAGTAAGTTGAATATTCTTGAGTATGCATCCTCCTTTGATTTGATTGTTTAGAACATCTTGATTTCTTGGACAGTCATAAGGTGTTTATTCTTGGAGACTTGAATGCATTTCACATTTCAAACAGAAAAACTTTGGTATTAGTCATTCACGACTGTATTTCAATTAGAGCAATTCAATACTATTGCAAATTATAATGGTAGATTGTTAGATTTGGTTATTATAAATTTTATTTGTGATGTATCACATGATATTTCTCATGTAGTTTCTGACATTGGAAATCATCTGGTTATCATCATTGATATAGATTTTTAATTCAATAAATAGCAACAAAATATATAATTTCAGGAAGCTCTGCCATCCACCACAGTTACCATGTATGAGGATATAGCTACCACTCAATCCAACTCATCGGAACAAATTCTTCGAATTCACCACCCAAACACCGAGCCGGTACCAATCACATGATTAAGAGGTATGTTTACAATCTGATATCAATTTCCATAATAAGTCATTGTTTTAGTGGTCGTTCATATATCTCTCAACCAAATTTTATAACTCATTGTTATTCAATTATATGCAATTTTCGAAACCTAAAATAAGAAACATTTTGAAAAACATTTTCATCATACTTCTATGAAAACACGATATTTTCACATCTATTAGTAATAATGTAAGATGCGCTTTTTCTGGCTAGCACATGGAAACAGTAAATGGAAATACTTTAGATAGTTACCATGGAAACGCATCATACATACCAAATAATATATTTGTCAGCATTGTTTTGTTTCGTTCAATTAATTAACTTCCAATAATATCTCAACGAATGGGACAATTAAGCGTGAATTTATTACCAGTAAAATCCAGGTCGAAATATAATCAAGGGTAATATAACAAGACCTTGATAAATAGTCGACTATTTTTATTGCATCTAAATTTCGACTGTATTTTATAATAATTTAACGAGGCATTATTTTGGCATTAATAATCTGATGAGAGCCCGAGAGCGAAGCTCGAGGGCTTTCATCTCTGATTATTAATGCCAAAATAATGTCGAGTAAAATTAATAAATACAAGAGAAATTTAGTAGCAATAAAATAGTCGACAATTAATCAAGGTCGTGTTATATTTGTGAAGATTATTTCTTGAATCTACTTCTTTATATCAGTCTTATGAATGAATGAAAATTGAACAATTTGGAATAATTTATTCAAAATATCAAGAAGAAAGCACAAAATCTAAACAAAAACAGCACCATCTTTATAATTTATCAATTACAATTGAAAACACAATTATTGTATGTGACATTTCCACCATGCGTAATTTGTGACATTTGTTCAGCTTTTGAAGAACTTGCAGTATTAACCGTAGAAGATCCACATTCATTCTGATTTCTCAATCTGTTCAAAATACCCTGGTGATGTTGTTCATCCATCTGCAAGTAAGGTTGAATTGAAGAAGTAGTAGCGTGGCCAGTAATTTGAATAAGTTGCTGCTCTGGTACTCCGGATTTTGCCAGTTGAGAAACTGCAGTTGATCTGCAAGAATGGTTTGTAATTTTCAATTGGTTGGTATCTAAACCAATAGATTTTGCTCCCAATTTAGTCCATTTTGAAAATTCGTTTTTCCCAACGGGCGAATTCTTGTACCACAATGAGTTTCCATTCTGCCAGAATGGATTTGGAGTTAGGAACAAGCGTGGACATGTGAATCCTGGTCCTCTTTTTCCAATCAATTCTATGAACAATCTAACTGGACAGCGCTATGGGTTTTGTTCATTTTTAGTAAGCCACTTGCTGTCTGCGCATTTCTGGTTTCCTCCTTGACAAGTTTTTGTAAAAATTGGGTTGTATTCTATCCTACCTTATTCATTACCATCATTCTGAATTTCAAATTTGAAATGTGTAATCAAAGCTGAACAACCTTCGCCCCCACGCCACGCTAATTCTACTGAAGCCAAACAGTAAAATTTTTTTTGAAGTCCATCTGGAGTTCTTTCATCGCATTTGTCAATAATAGCAAACATATTTTCTATACTTAAAACCGTTGAACTCTGTTTCAGTTTTTCCTGATGTTTCTGCAATTCCCGTCTCTTGGCATTGCGTGCGTCTCGAGAGCTTTTGAATTCGCACGCTTGATATGGATCTATTTTTATATTATACTTCTTGAAATACATCTCTTGAAGAGTTTTAGCTGTAGAATTCAACATGCACTCCACAGTATATTCTTTATAATCTTGCCCATTTCCATTTTTCATATTCCAGGCCCAGTCTTTCAAAATAAATATCATTCAGTTTTGTGATTGGTGTCGACTCATTCAATTCATATTGACGATGCCCGCAAAAATTTGGTAAACTGTTTCCATACGCTATTTTTACTCATCACTGTATTGTCAGGGATTGCACCCTCGATTATCCTATCTATCTCTTCATTTATAGTTTCTCCAAATCGATTCATTTTCAAATATTTATACAGCTTCAACACGATTGATTTTATTTGACGTTTAATATGTATTTATTTAGAGTACTGTCAGATGCTCAGGCTCCTTGATATGAGTAGCATGCTGAATAGTCGGTGACTATTGTGCATCATGTAAATAGTCGCTAATAGAGCGGGTTGATTGGTCCTGTCAAACAGGAAACAAACGTATGATTGGTTGATGACTGATATTTAATAGACGAAAGAAATAATCACAAATATCAACCTTTTGCAGAATGGCGAAATCAAAACAAAATCAAAACTCTATGCGAAGATATTCTTCTAGTTTATTTTGTCGAAAAAAGTTGAGTCTATTCTATGAAATCTTGAGTAAGCAGTCGAGTGTGGGAGAGTACCTTTCCGTATGAGTTAGGATCAATATTTTTTCTAAAATCGAATTAAAAAAATTATGTAGCACTTCTGAACAAACTTTCGCGTGCGGGAATAACTTACTTGAAATTTTTCCCACACTAGTGCTGGAAAATGACACCTCTCAATTGTACATCTTAAGTGTAAGAGTAGCCTTTGGCTAAACTATGCTTTTTTATTTTGTATCAACACCAATAGAAACGATTTATTATTATATTACATTATTTTTTTTCCTTTGCATAGTACCAAGATGACTACTGAACAACTTGCCATACTATTTGATACGGAACTAATGTGGAAGGATGAAATGAATGCTGAGGAAGCATCGCTCAACACGACGGTGGATAGTTCAAATGCAGAATTGGATGCTATCTCCTCAATCGTGGTTGATGCAAAATCAGAAAGTTATAATATGCCAGACTTATCATCACTCATTTCTCCAGTGTTGAAAGATGAGGGGGGTGACGATGTGAAAAGGGACGGGAAAAGGTTGCATGATCTCGTGGATGCTTCCGACTCTGAATCCGTCGGTGAAAGGCCTTGTAAACGAGTTCGGAAGCTGCCGACGGATGCGCAAAAGAAAGCAGCCACGAGGCGTGCGCAGATAAAAAAATTTCTTCTCGTCTTGGACCCCAAAAAGAATGTTAGACCATCAAAAAATCGAAAAACTTCGGGCTGTGAGAAGCCGCCCACTATCGATCTCGCCAAGTTCCGGGATGTTTGTTCAAAAGCATCCCCATATACTGGAAGTTGGCCAGAGCAAAGAAGAAAGCGGAAGGTGTCTTCTACTATCACAGCCCCTATAGATGCACAATCGGTGGTGATAGATGCCCCCGCTGGAACTATAATTGTACATAGTGATATACTTGTAGCGGGGACATCTATTACACCGAATGTGGTTGCACCTGATGAAGCCATAGTTGTACATTCTTCCCCCGAAACACTGTGGAAGGACACCCGCGATGAGGACACCCGCTATGAGGAAACCATTTCTTCATCACAGCGATTGATGGATAGAGCTTTGTTACATATAAAATCGAGAGTGATGGGGAAATGCGAAACAGAGCGAGCCATCAAATTGAGCAACTCAGGGATTTCAGATGTATTGGTAGATATACAGCACTGTACTTCTGAACGTGATGATTTGCTCAAAAGAGTGGCTGAGTTGGATGATAAGTGCATAATTTTTGGTGAAAAACACAAAAATCTGATAGCTCTGAGAGATGAGCAACTCTCTCATCTGCAGAAAGAGAAGAAATGGATTATTGATACGAAAGAGAGTTTGAATGGGGCATTTAATGATTAGTTTTAATTTTTGTTGTATATATTCATGTATAGTTAAGCTAGATGTAGATTGTTGTTGTACATTTTTAAAAATTTAGGTTCTATGTTAGTTGTTTATATTTATATAATAGCTATAAATGAAAAAATTGCGTCTTCAAAAGTTGATGTTTCATGAATGTCTTTATGCGAATACTATCCACCATTGTCATTCATTTGAGTATACATGACATAGCATCGATGACATATATACTCAACTCCTCTTGTTGTTGCCATGACAACGTATGTTGAAATGGAACAATATAGGTTATTTTCAACATCCATTCCATCACTCATGTTGAATTGCCGCATTCTGGACATTTCCATGTGGGGTTCATCGGCTACATCCAGTACAATTTCGTCATCTTCCTCAAGTTCTTCATCGTCTTCTTCAACACCTAGTCCATCATCTAGTTCGTCGACCCCATCGACAACATCATCCAGCTCGTCGTCGTCAACTAACCCACCAGCTACCATTAAGATAGCATGGGGGTCATTCTCATCTTCCCAATCGACATCGTCGTCGAGAAGCACCTCCAGGTGGTCCACTATATCGACTTGGTCCGCAACTCCAATCAGATTATTCAGATCTGAATTGGTCAGATCAATCAGGTTTTCTTGTAAAGACATTTGAAATTAAAAAATTTGAATTATGTTTGAACAATTTCAATACTATACTCAGCATGAAATACGACTGAACGAATACAGGATTAGAATGGACTAATTCAAATTTGATGCTTCATTTATGTGATGAAATATCATCAGAGGGGGTTACCACCTCCAAATCCACTACTCTCTCCACTCAAATTTCAGCCAGTTTGAATACGCATGTGCATATCGACTTCTGACAATAATGGACTAATTCAAATCTGATGCTTCATTTGATGCGATGAAATATCGTTATAGGGGGTAACCACCTCCAAATCCACTACTCTCTCCACTCAAATTTGAACCAGTTAGAATACGCATGTGCGAATCGACTTCTGACAATAAAACGAGGAGATACCGTGACAACTTTATCTACTTTCATCATGATCCTATCGACTTCACACGTTTCTTTAAACTGCATTCAATCATGAATTCTACGTTGCTGACTGGAGAACTACTTACCGGAGAAGATGTCCATACCATGTTTCACTTACCAACCCAAGAAGCCCAATATTTCGAGGATAATTTCGACATGAATGATTTCCTTAATGTAGGAGATATAGAGGAGTCGTCTGCAGTTGGTGTGCAAGAAACGGTGGTTTTGGAATCACCACCACCAGAATACCAATTACCTTCGACTTCTGCTGGTGTGGATAGAAAAAAGAAAACAAACAAGCGAAAGGCTGTTGATGCGACTTCAAGTGCCCCCAAGCCAAAGACTAGAAAGGATACCACTAACGTATGATTGGTTGATGACTGATATTTAATAGACGAAAGAAATAATCACAAATATCAACCTTTTGCAGAATGGCGAAATCAAAACAAAATCAAAACTCTATGCGAAGATATTCTTCTAGTTTATTTTGTCGAAAAAAGTTGAGTCTATTCTATGAAATCTTGAGTAAGCAGTCGAGTGAGGGAGAGTACCTTTCCGTATGAGTTAGGATCAATATTTTTTCTAAAATCGAATTAAAAAAATTATGTAGCACTTCTGAACAAACTTTCGCGTGCGGGAATAACTTACTTGAAATTTTTCCCACACTAGTGCTGGAAAATGACACCTCTCAATTGTACATCTTCAGTGTAAGAGTAGCCTTTGGCTAAAGTATGCTTTTTTATTTTGTATCAACACCAATAGAAACGATTTATTATTATATTACATTATTTTTTTTCCTTTGCATAGTACCAAGATGACTACTGAACAACTTGCCATACTATTTGATACGGAACTAATGTGGAAGGATGAAATGAATGCTGAGGAAGCATCGCTCAACACGACGGTGGATAGTTCAAATGCAGAATTGGATGCTATCTCCTCAATCGTGGTTGATGCAAAATCAGAAAGTTATAATATGCCAGACTTATCATCACTCATTTCTCCAGTGTTGAAAGATGAGGGGGGTGACGATGTGAAAAGGGGCGGGAAAAGGTTGCAAGATCTCGTGGATGCTTCCGACTCTGAATCCGTCGGTGAAAGGCCTTGTAAACGAGTTCGGAAGCTGCCGACGGATGCGCAAAAGAAAGCAGCCACGAGGCGTGCGCAGATAAAAAAATTTCTTCTCGTCTTGGACCCCAAAAAGAATGTTAGACCATCAAAAAATCGAAAAACTTCGGGCTGTGAGAAGTCGCCCACTATCGATCTCGCCAAGTTGCGGGATGTTTGTTCAAAAGCATCCCCATATACTGGAAGTTGGCCAGAGCAAAGAAGAAAGCGGAAGGTGTCTTCTACTATCACAGCCCCTATAGATGCACAATCGGTGGTGATAGATGCCCCCGCTGGAACTATAATTGTACATAGTGATATAGTTGTAGCGGGGACATCTATTACACCGAATGTGGTTGCACCTGATGAAGTCATAGTTGTACATTCTTCCCCCGAAACACTGTGGAAGGACACCCGCGATGAGGACACCCGCTATGAGGAAACCATTTCTTCATCACAGCGATTGATGGATAGAGCTTTGTTACATATAAAATCGAGAGTGATGGGGAAATGCGAAACAGAGCGAGCCATCAAATTGAGCAACTCAGGGATTTCAGATGTATTGGTAGATATACAGCACTGTACTTCTGAACGTGATGATTTGCTCAAAAGAGTGGCTGAGTTGGATGATAAGTGCATAATTTTTGGTGAAAAACACAAAAATCTGATAGCTCTGAGAGATGAGCAACTCTCTCATCTGCAGAAAGAGAGGAAATGGATTATTGATACGAAAGAGAGTTTGAATGGGGCATTTAATGATTAGTTTTAATTTTTGTTGTATATATTCATGTATAGTTAAGCTAGATGTAGATTGTTGTTGTACATTTTTAAAAATTTAGGTTCTATGTTAGTTGTTTATATTTATATAATAGCTATAAATGAAAAAATTGCGTCTTCAAAAGTTGATGTTTCATGAATGTCTTTATGCGAATACCATCCACCATTGTCATTCATTTGAGTATACATGACATAGCATCGATGACATATATACTCAACTCCTCTTGTTGTTGCCATGACAACGTATGTTGAAATGGAACAATATAGGTTATTTTCAACATCCATTCCATCACTCATGTTGAATTTCCGCATTCTGGACATTTCCATGTGGGGTTCATCGGCTACATCCAGTACAATTTCGTCATCTTCCTCAAGTTCTTCATCGTCTTCTTCAACACCTAGTCCATCATCTAGTTCGTCGCCCCCTTCGACAACATCATCCAGCTCGTCGTCGTCAACTAACCCACCAGCTACCATTAAGATAGCATGGGGGTCATTCTCATCTTCCCAATCGACATCGTCGTCGAGAAGCACCTCCAGGTGGTCCACTATATCGACTTGGTCCGCAACTCCAATCAGATTATTCAGATCTGAATTGGTCAGATCAATCAGGTTTTCTTGTAAAGACATTTGAAATTAAAAAATTTGAATTATGTTTGAACAATTTCAATACTATACTCAGCATGAAATACGACTGAACGAATACAGGATTAGAATGGACTAATTCAAATTTGATGCTTCATTTATGTGATGAAATATCATCAGAGGGGGTTACCACCTCCAAATCCACTACTCTCTCCACTCAAATTTCGGCCAGTTTGAATACGCATGTGCAAATCGACTTCTGACAATAATGGACTAATTCAAATCTGATGCTTCATTTAATGCGATGAAATATCGTTATAGGGGGTAACCACCTCCAAATCCACTACTCTCTCCACTCAAATTTGAACCAGTTACAATACGCATGTGCGAATCGACTTCTGACAATAAAACGAGGAGATACCGTGACAACTTTATCTATTTTCATCATGATCCTATCGACTTCACACGTTTCTTTAAACTGCATTCAATCATGAATTCTACGTTGCTGACTGGAGAACTACTTACCGGAGAAGATGTCCATACCATGTTTCACTTACCAACCCAAGAAGCCCAATATTTCGAGGATAATTTCGACATGAATGATTTCCTTAATGTAGGAGATATAGAGGAGTCGTCTGCAGTTGGTGTGCAAGAAACGGTGGTTTTGGAATCACCACCACCAGAATACCAATTACCTTCGACTTCTGCTGGTGTGGATAGAAAAAAGAAAACAAACAAGCGGAAGGCTGTTGATGCGACTTCAAGTGCCCCCAAGCCAAAGACTAGAAAGGATACCACTAACGTATGATTGGTTGATGGCGAATGGCGAAATCAAGACAAAATCAAAACTCTATGCGAAGATATTCTTCTAGTTTATTTTGTCGAAAAAAGTTGAGTCTATTCTATGAAATCTTGAGTAAGCAGTCGAGTGTGGGAGAGTACCTTTCCGTATGAGTTAGGATCAATATTTTTTCTAAAATCGAATTAAAAAAATTATGTAGCACTTCTGAACAAACTTTCGCGTGCGGGAATAACTTACTTGAAATTTTTCCCACACTAGTGCTGGAAAATGACACCTCTCAATTGTACATCTTAAGTGTAAGAGTAGCCTTTGGCTAAACTATGCTTTTTTATTTTGTATCAACACCAATAGAAACGATTTATTATTATATTACATTATTTTTTTTCCTTTGCATAGTACCAAGATGACTACTGAACAACTTGCCATACTATTTGATACGGAACTAATGTGGAAGGATGAAATGAATGCTGAGGAAGCATCGCTCAACACGACGGTGGATAGTTCAAACGCAGAATTGGATGCTATCTCATCAATCGTGGTTGATGCAAAATCAGAAAGTTATAATATGCCAGACTTATCATCACTCATTTCTCCAGTGTTGAAAGATGAGGGGGGTGACGATGTGAAAAGGGGCGGGAAAAGGTTGCATGATCTCGTGGATTCTTCCGACTCTGAATCCGTCGGTGAAAGGCCTTGTAAACAAGTTCGGAAGCTGCCGACGGATGCGCAAAAGAAAGCAGCCACGAGGCGTGCGCAGATAAAAAAATTTCTTCTCGTCTTGGACCCCAAAAAGAATGTTAGACCCTCAAAAAATTGAAAAACTTCGGGCTGTGAGAAGTCGCCCACTATCGATCTCGCCAAGTTGCGGGATGTTTGTTCAAAAGCATCCCCATATACTGGAAGTTGGCCAGAGCAAAGAAGAAAGCGGAAGGTGTCTTCTACTATCACAGCCCCTATAGATGCACAATCGGTGGTGATAGATGCCCCCGCTGGAACTATAATTGTACATAGTGATATAGTTGTAGCGGGGACATCTATTACACCGAATGTGGTTGCACCTGATGAAGCCATAGTTGTACATTCTTCCCCCGAAACACTGTGGAAGGACACCTGCGATGAGGACACCCGCTATGAGGAAACCATTTCTTCATCACAGCGATTGATGGATAGAGCTTTGTTACATATAAAATCGAGAGTGATGGGGAAATGCGAAACAGAGCGAGCCATCAAATTGAGCAACTCAGGGATTTCAGATGTATTGGTAGATATACAGCACTGTACTTCTGAACGTGATGATTTGCTCAAAAGAGTGGCTGAGTTGGATGATAAGTGCATAATTTTTGGTGAAAAACACAAAAATCTGATAGCTCTGAGAGATGAGCAACTCTCTCATCTGCAGAAAGAGAAGAAATGGATTATTGATACGAAAGAGAGTTTGAATGGGGCATTTAATGATTAGTTTTAATTTTTGTTGTATATATTCATGTATAGTTAAGCTAGATATAGATTGTTGTACATTTTTAAAACTTTAGGTTCTATGTTAGTTGTTTATATTTATATAATAGCTATAAATGAAAAAATTGCGTCTTCAAAAGTTGATGTTTCATGAATGTCTTTATGCGAATACCATCCACCATTGTCATTCATTTGAGTATACATGACATAGCATCGATGACATATATACTCAACTCCTCTTGTTGTTGCCATGACAACGTATGTTGAAATGGAACAATATAGGTTATTTTCAACATCCATTCCATCACTCATGTTGAATTTCCGCATTCTGGACATTTCCATGTGGGGTTCATCGGCTACATCCAGTACAATTTCGTCATCTTCCTCAAGTTCTTCATCGTCTTCTTCAACACCTAGTCCATCATCTAGTTCGTCGACCCCATCGACAACATCATCCAGCTCGTCGTCGTCAACTAACCCACCAGCTACCATTAAGATAGCATGGGGGTCATTCTCATCTTCCCAATCGACATCGTCGTCGAGAAGCACCTCCAGGTGGTCCACTATATCGACTTGGTCCGCAACTCCAATCAGATTATTCAGATCTGAATTGGTCAGATCAATCAGGTTTTCTTGTAAAGACATTTGAAATTAAAAAATTTGAATTATGTTTGAACAATTTCAATACTATACTCAGCATGGAATACGACTGAACGAATACAGGATTAGAATGGACTAATTCAAATTTGATGCTTCATTTATGTTGAGAAATATCATCAGAGGGGGTTACCACCTCCAAATCCACTACTCTCTCCACTCAAATTTCAACCAGTTTGAATACGCATGTGCAAATCGACTTCTGACAATAATGGACTAATTCAAATCTGATGCTTCATTTGATGCGATGAAATATCGTTATAGGGGGTAACCACCTCCAAATCCACTACTCTCTCCACTCAAATTTGAACCAGTTAGAATACGCATGTGCGAATCGACTTCTGACAATAAAACGAGGAGATACCGTGACAACTTTATCTACTTTCATCATGATCCTATCGACTTCACACGTTTCTTTAAACTGCATTCAATCATGAATTCTACGTTGCTGACTGGAGAACTACTTACCGGAGAAGATGTCCATACCATGTTTCACTTACCAACCCAAGAAGCCCAATATTTCTAGGATAATTTCGACATGAATGATTTCCTTAATGTAGGAGATATAGAGGAGTCGTCTGCAGTTGGTGTGCAAGAAACGGTGGTTTTGGAATCACCACCACCAGAATACCAATTACCTTCGACTTCTGCTGGTGTGGATAGAAAAAAGAAAACAAACAAGCGGAAGGCTGTTGATGCGACTTCAAGTGCCCCCAAGCCAAAGACTAGAAAGGATACCACTAACGAGTGATTGGTTGATGACTGATATTTAATAGACGAAAGAAATAATCACAAATATCAACCTTTTGCAGAATGGCGAAATCAAAACAAAATCAAAACTCTATGCGAAGATATTCTTCTAGTTTATTTTGTCGAAAAAAGTTGAGTCTACTCTATGAAATCTTGAGTAAGCAGTCGAGTGTGGGAGAGTACCTTTCCGTATGAGTTAGGATCAATATTTTTTCTAAAATCGAATTAAAAAAATTATGTAGCACTTCTGAACAAACTTTCGCGTGCGGGAATAACTTACTTGAAATTTTTCCCACACTAGTGCTGGAAAATGACACCTCTCAATTGTACATCTTAAGTGTAAGAGTAGCCTTTGGCTAAACTATGCTTTTTTATTTTGTATCAACACCAATAGAAACGATTTATTATTATATTACATTATTTTTTTTCCTTTGCATAGTACCAAGATGACTACTGAACAACTTGCCATACTATTTGATACGGAACTAATGTGGAAGGATGAAATGAATGCTGAGGAAGCATCGCTCAACACGACGGTGGATAGTTCAAATGCAGAATTGGATGCTATCTCCTCAATCGTGGTTGATGCAAAATCAGAAAGTTATAATATGCCAGACTTATCATCACTCATTTCTCCAGTGTTGAAAGATGAGGGGGGTGACGGTGTGAAAAGGGGCGGGAAAAGGTTGCATGATCTCGTGGATGCTTCCGACTCTGAATCCGTCGGTGAAAGGCCTTGTAAACGAGTTCGGAAGCTGCCGACGGATGCGCAAAAGAAAGCAGCCACGAGGCGTGCGCAGATAAAAAAATTTCTTCTCGTCTTGGACCCCAAAAAGAATGTTAGACCATCAAAAAATCGAAAAACTTCGGGCTGTGAGAAGCCGCCCACTATCGATCTCGCCAAGTTCCGGGATGTTTGTTCAAAAGCATCCCCATATACTGGAAGTTGGCCAGAGCAAAGAAGAAAGCGGAAGGTGTCTCCTACTATCACAGCCCCTATAGATGCACAATCGGTGGTGATAGATGCCCCCGCTGGAACTATAATTGTACATAGTGATATAGTTGTAGCGGGGACATCTATTACACCGAATGTGGTTGCACCTGATGAAGCCATAGTTGTACATTCTTCCCCCGAAACACTGTGGAAGGACACCTGCGATGAGGACACCCGCTATGAGGAAACCATTTCTTCATCACAGCGATTGATGGATAGAGCTTTGTTACATATAAAATCGAGAGTGATGGGGAAATGCGAAACAGAGCGAGCCATCAAATTGAGCAACTCAGGGATTTCAGATGTATTGGTAGATATACAGCACTGTACTTCTGAACGTGATGATTTGCTCAAAAGAGTGGCTGAGTTGGATGATAAGTGCATAATTTTTGGTGAAAAACACAAAAATCTGATAGCTCTGAGAGATGAGCAACTCTCTCATCTGCAGAAAGAGAGGAAATGGATTATTGATACGAAAGAGAGTTTGAATGGGGCATTTAATGATTAGTTTTAATTTTTGTTGTATATATTCATGTATAGTTAAGCTAGATGTAGATTGTTGTTGTACATTTTTAAAAATTTAGGTTCTATGTTAGTTGTTTATATTTATATAATAGCTATAAATGAAAAAATTGCGTCTTCAAAAGTTGATGTTTCATGAATGTCTTTATGCGAATACCATCCACCATTGTCATTCATTTGAGTATACATGACATAGCATCGATGACATATATACTCAACTCCTCTTGTTGTTGCCATGACAACGTATGTTGAAATGGAACAATATAGGTTATTTTCAACATCCATTCCATCACTCATGTTGAATTTCCGCATTCTGGACATTTCCATGTGGGGTTCATCGGCTACATCCAGTACAATTTCGTCATCTTCCTCAAGTTCTTCATCGTCTTCTTCAACACCTAGTCCATCATCTAGTTCGTCGCCCCCTTCGACAACATCATCCAGCTCGTCGTCGTCAACTAACCCACCAGCTACCATTAAGATAGCATGGGGGTCATTCTCATCTTCCCAATCGACATCGTCGTCGAGAAGCACCTCCAGGTGGTCCACTATATCGACTTGGTCCGCAACTCCAATCAGATTATTCAGATCTGAATTGGTCAGATCAATCAGGTTTTCTTGTAAAGACATTTGAAATTAAAAAATTTGAATTATGTTTGAACAATTTCAATACTATACTCAGCATGAAATACGACTGAACGAATACAGGATTAGAATGGACTAATTCAAATTTGATGCTTCATATATGTGATGAAATATCATCAGAGGGGGTTACCACCTCCAAATCTACTACTCTCTCCACTCAAATTTCAGCCAGTTTGAATACGCATGTGCAAATCGACTTCTGACAATAATGGACTAATTCAAATCTGATGCTTCATTTGATGCGATGAAATATCGTTATAGGGGGTAACCACCTCCAAATCCACTACTCTCTCCACTCAAATTTGAACCAGTTAGAATACGCATGTGCGAATCGACTTCTGACAATAAAACGAGGAGATACCGTGACAACTTCATCTATTTTCATCATGATCCTATCGACTTCACACGTTTCTTTAAACTGCATTCAATCATGAATTCTACGTTGCTGACTGGAGAACTACTTACCGGAGAAGATGTCCATACTATGTTTCACTTACCAACCCAAGAAGCCCAATATTTCGAGGATAATTTCCTTAATGTAGGAGATATAGAGGAGTCGTCTGCAGTTGGTGTGCAAGAAACGGTGGTTTTGGAATCACCACCACCAGAATAACAATTACCTTCGACTTCTGCTGGTGTGGATAGAAAAAAGAAAACAAACAAGCGGAAGGCTGTTGATGCGACTTCAAGTGCCCCCAAGCCAAATACTAGAAAGGATACCACTAACGAGTGATTGGTTGATGACTGATATTTAATAGACGAAAGAAATAATCACAAATATCAACCTTTTGCATAATGGCGGAATCAAAACAAAATCAAAACTCTATGCGAAGATATTCTTCTAGTTTATTTTGTCGAAAAAAGTTGAGTCTATTCTATGAAATCTTGAGTAAGCAGTCGAGTGTGGGAGAGTACCTTTCCGTATGAGTTAGGATCAATATTTTTTCTAAAATCGAATTAAAAAAATTATGTAGCACTTCTGAACAAACTTTCGCGTGCGGGAATAACTTACTAGAAATTTTTCCCACACTAGTGCTGGAAAATGACACCTCTCAATTGTACATCTTAAGTGTAAGAGTAGCCTTTGGCTAAACTATGCTTTTTTATTTTGTATCAACACCAATAGAAACGATTTATTATTATATTACATTATTTTTTTTCCTTTGCATAGTACCAAGATGACTACTGAACAACTTGCCATACTATTTGATACGGAACTAATGTGGAAGGATGAAATGAATGCTGAGGAAGCATCGCTCAACACGACGGTGGATAGTTCAAATGCAGAATTGGATGCTATCTCCTCAATCGTGGTTGATGCAAAATCAGAAAGTTATAATATGCCAGACTTATCATCACTCATTTCTCCAGTGTTGAAAGATGAGGGGGGTACGATGTGAAAAGGGGCGGGAAAAGGTTGCATGATCTCGTGGATGCTTCCGACTCTGAATCCGTCGGTGAAAGGCCTTGTAAACGAGTTCGGAAGCTGCCGACGGATGCGCAAAAGAAAGCAGCCACGAGGCGTGCGCAGATAAAAAAATTTCTTCTCGTCTTGGACCCCAAAAAGAATGTTAGACCATCAAAAAATCAAAAACTTCGGGCTGTGAGAAGCCGCCCACTATCGATCTCGCCAAGTTCCGGGATGTTTGTTCAAAAGCATCCCCATATACTGGAAGTTGGCCAGAGCAAAGAAGAAAGCGGAAGGTGTCTTCTACTATCACAGCCCCTATAGATGCACAATCGGTGGTGATAGATGCCCCCGCTGGAACTATAATTGTACATAGTGATATAGTTGTAGCGGGGACATCTATTACACCGAATGTGGTTGCACCTGATGAAGCCATAGTTGTACATTCTTCCCCCGAAACACTGTGGAAGGACACCCGCGATGAGGACACCCGCTATGAGAAAACCATTTCTTCATCACAGCGATTGATGGATAGAGCTTTGTTACATATAAAATCGAGAGTGATGAGGAAATGCAAAACAGAGCGAGCCATCAAATTGAGCAACTCAGGGATTTCAGATGTATTGGTAGATATACAGCACTGTACTTCTGAACGTGATGATTTGCTCAAAAGAGTGGCTGAGTTGGATGATAAGTGCATAATTTTAGGTGAAAAACACAAAAATCTGATAGCTCTGAGAGATGAGCAACTCTCTCATCTGCAGAAAGAGAAGAAATGGATTATTGATACGAAAGAGAGTTTGAATGGGGCATTTAATGATTAGTTTTAATTTTTGTTGTATATATTCATGTATAGTTAAGCTAGATGTAGATTGTTGTTGTACATTTTTAAAAATTTAGGTTCTATGTTAGTTGTTTATATTTATATAATAGCTATAAATGAAAAAATTGCGTCTTCAAAAGTTGATGTTTCATGACTGTCTTTATGCGAATACCATCCACCATTGTCATTCATTTGAGTATACATGACACAGCATCGATGACATATATACTCAACTCCTCTTGTTGTTGCCATGACAACGTATGTTGAAATGGAACAATATAGGTTATTTTCAACATCCATTCCATCACTCATGTTGAATTGCCGCATTCTGAACATTTCCATGTGGGGTTCATCGGCTACATCCAGTACAATTTCGTCATCATCCTCAAGTTCTTCATCGTCTTCTTCAACACCTAGTCCAGCATCTAGTTCGTCGACCCCATCGACAACATCATCCAGCTCGTCGTCGTCAACTAACCCACCAGCTACCATTAAGATAGCATGGGGGTCATTCTCATCTTCCCAATCGACATCGTCGTCGAGAAGCACCTCCAGGTGGTCCACTATATCGACTTGGTCCGCAACTCCAATCAGATTATTCAGATCTGAATTGGTCAGATCAATCAGGTTTTCTTGTAAAGACATTTGAAATTAAAAAATTTGAATTATGTTTGAACAATTTCAATACTATACTCAGCATGAAATACGACTGAACGAATACAGGATTAGAATGGACTAATTCAAATTTGATGCTTCATTTATGTGATGAAATATCATCAGAGGGGGTTACCACCTCCAAATCCACTACTCTCTCCACTCAAATTTCAACCAGTTTGAATACGCATGTGCAAATCGACTTCTGACAATAATGGACTAATTCAAATCTGATGCTTCATTTGATGCGATGAAATATCGTTATAGGGGGTAACCACCTCCAAATCCACTACTCTCTCCACTCAAATTTGAACCAGTTAGAATACGCATGTGCGAATCGACTTCTGACAATAAAACGAGGAGATACCGTGACAACTTTATCTATTTTCTTCATGATCCTATCGACTTCACACGTTTCTTTAAACTGCATTCAATCATGAATTCTACGTTGCTGACTGGAGAACTACTTACCGGAGAAGATGTCCATACCATGTTTCACTTACCAACCCAAGAAGCCCAATATTTCGAGGATAATTTCGACATGAATGATTTCCTTAATGTAGGAGATATAGAGGAGTCGTCTGCAGTTGGTGTGCAAGAAACGGTGGTTTTGGAATCACCACCACCAGAATACCAATTACCTTCGACTTCTGCTGGTGTGGATAGAAAAGAGAAAACAAACAAGCGGAAGGCTGTTGATGCGACTTCAAGTGCCCCCAAGCCAAAGACTAGAAAGGATACCACTAACGTATGATTGGTTGATGACTGATATTTAATAGACGAAAGAAATAATCACAAATATCAACCTCTTGCAGAATGGCGAAATCAAAACAAAATCAAAACTCTATGCGAAGATATTCTTCTAGTTTATTTTGTCGAAAAAAGTTGAGTCTATTCTATGAAATCTTGAGTAAGCAGTCGAGTGTGGGAGAGTACCTTTCCGTATGAGTTAGGATCAATATTTTTTCTAAAATCGAATAAAAAAAATTATGTAGCACTTCTGAACAAACTTTCGCGTGCGGGAATAACTTACTTGAAATTTTTCCCACACTAGTGCTGGAAAATGACACCTCTCAATTGTACATCTTAAGTGTAAGAGTAGCCTTTGGCTAAACTATGCTTTTTTATTTTGTATCAACACCAATAGAAACGATTTATTATTATATTACATTATTTTTTTTCCTTTGCATAGTACCAAGATGACTACTGAACAACTTGCCATACTATTTGATACGGAACTAATGTGGAAGGATGAAATGAATGCTGAGGAAGCATCGCTCAACACGACGGTGGATAGTTCAAATGCAGAATTGGATGCTATCTCCTCAATCGTGGTTGATGCAAAATCAGAAAGTTATAATATGCCAGACTTATCATCACTCATTTCTCCAGTGTTGAAAGATGAGGGGGGTGACGATGTGAAAAGGGGCGGGAAAAGGTTGCATGATCTCGTGGATGCTTCCGACTCTGAATCCGTCGGTGAAAGGCCTTGTAAACGAGTTCGGAAGCTGCCGACGGATGCGCAAAAGAAAGCAGCCACGAGGCGTGCGCAGATAAAAAAATTTCTTCTCGTCTTGGACCCCAAAAAGAATGTTAGACCATCAAAAAATCGAAAAACTTCGGGCTGTGAGAAGCCGCCCACTATCGATCTCGCCAAGTTCCGGGATGTTTGTTCAAAAGCATCCCAATATACTGGAAGTTGGCCAGAGCAAAGAAGAAAGCGGAAGGTGTCTTCTACTATCACAGCCCCTATAGATGCACAATCGGTGGTGATAGATGCCCCCGCTGGAACTATAATTGTACATAGTGATATAGTTGTAGCGGGGACATCTATTACACCGAATGTGGTTGCACCTGATGAAGCCATAGTTGTACATTCTTCCCCCGAAACACTGTAGAAGGACACACCCGCGATGAGGACACCCGCTATGAGGAAACCATTTCTTCATCACAGCGATTGATGGATAGAGCTTTGTTACATATAAAATCGAGAGTGATGGGGAAATGCGAAACAGAGCGAGCCATCAAATTGAGCAACTCAGGGATTTCAGATGTATTGGTAGATATACAGCACTGTACTTCTGAACGTGATGATTTGCTCAAAAGAGTGGCTGAGTTGGATGATAAGTGCATAATTTTTGGTGAAAAACACAAAAATCTGATAGCTCTGAGAGATGAGCAACTCTCTCATCTGCAGAAAGAGAAGAAATGGATTATTGATACGAAAGAGAGTTTGAATGGGGCATTTAATGATTAGTTTTAATTTTTGTTGTATATATTCATGTATAGTTAAGCTAGATGTAGATTGTTGTTGTACATTTTTAAAAATTTAGGTTCTATGTTAGTTGTTTATATTTATATAATAGCTATAAATGAAAAAATTGCGTCTTCAAAAGTTGATGTTTCATGAATGTCTTTATGCGAATACCATCCACCATTGTCATTCATTTGAGTATACATGACATAGCATCGATGACATATATACTCAACTCCTCTTGTTGTTGCCATGACAACGTATGTTGAAATGGAACAATATAGGTTATTTTCAACATCCATTCCATCACTCATGTTGAATTGCCGCATTCTGGACATTTCCATGTGGGGTTCATCGGCTACATCCAGTACAATTTCGTCATCTTCCTCAAGTTCTTCATCGTCTTCTTCAATACCTAGTCCATCATCTAGTTCGTCGACCCCATCGACAACATCATCCAGCTCGTCGTCGTCAACTAACCCACCAGCTACCATTAAGATAGCATGGGGGTCATTCTCATCTTCCCAATCGACATCGTCGTCGAGAAGCACCTCCAGGTGGTCCACTATATCGACTTGGTCCGCAACTCCAATCAGATTATTCAGATCTGAATTGGTCACATCAATCAGGTTTTCTTGTAAAGACATTTGAAATCAAAAAATTTGAATTATGTTTGAACAATTTCAATACTATACTCAGCATGAAATACGACTGAACGAATACAGGATTAGAATGGACTAATTCAAATTTGATGCTTCATTTATGTGATGAAATATCATCAGAGGGGGTTACCACCTCCAAATCCACTACTCTCTCCACTCAAATTTCAGCCAGTTTGAATACGCATGTGCAAATCGACTTCTGACAATAATGGACTAATTCAAATCTGATGCTTCATTTAATGCGATGAAATATCGTTATAGGGGGTAACCACCTCCAAATCCCCTACTCTCTCCACTCAAATTTGAACCAGTTAGAATACGCAATTGCGAATCGACTTCTGACAATAAAACGAGGAGATACCGTGACAACTTTATCTATTTTCATCATGATCCTATCGACTTCACACGTTTCTTTAAACTGCATTCAATCATGAATTCTACGTTGCTGACTGGAGAACTACTTACCGGAGAAGATGTCCATACCATGTTTCACTTACCAACCCAAGAAGCCCAATATTTCGAGGATAATTTCGACATGAATGATATCCTTAATGTAGGAGATATAGAGGAGTCGTCTGCAGTTGGTGTGCAAGAAACGGTGGTTTTGGAATCACCACCACCAGAATACCAATTACCTTCGACTTCTGCTGGTGTGGATAGAAAAAAGAAAACAAACAAGCGGAAGGCTGTTGATGCGACTTCAAGTGCCCCCAAGCCAAAGACTAGAAAGGATACCACTAACGTATGATTGGTTGATGACTGATATTTAATAGACGAAAGAAATAATCACAAATATCAACCTTTTGCAGAATGGCGAAATCAAAACAAAATCAAAACTCTATGCGAAGATATTCTTCTAGTTTATTTTTTCGAAAAAAGTTGAGTCTATTCTATGAAATCTTGAGTAAGCAGTCGAGTGTGGGAGAGTACCTTTCCGTATGAGTTAGGATCAATATATTTTCTAAAATCGAATTAAAAAAATTATGTAGCACTTCTGAACAAACTTTCGCGTGCGGGAATAACTTACTTGAAATTTTTCCCACACTAGTGCTGGAAAATGACACCTCTCAATTGTACATCTTAAGGGTAAGAGTAGCCTTTGGCTAAACTATGCTTTTTTATTTTGTATCAACACCAATAGAAACGATTTATTATTATATTACATTATTTTTTTTCCTTTGCATAGTACCAAGATGACTACTGAACAACTTGCCATACTATTTGATACGGAACTAATGTGGAAGGATGAAATGAATGCTGAGGAAGCATCGCTCAACACGACGGTGGATAGTTCAAATACAGAATTGGATGCTATCTCCTCAATCGTGGTTGATGCAAAATCAGAAAGTTATAATATGCCAGACTTATCATCACTCATTTCTCCAGTGTTGAAAGATGAGGGGGGTGACGATGTGAAAAGGGGCGGGAAAAGGTTGCATGATCTCGTGGATGCTTCCGACTCTGAATCCGTCGGTGAAAGGCCTTGTAAACGAGTTCGGAAGCTGCCGACGGATGCGCAAAAGAAAGCAGCCACGAGGCGTGCGCAGATAAAAAAATTTCTTCTCGTCTTGGACCCCAAAAAGAATGTTAGACTATCAAAAAATCGAAAAACTTCGGGCTGTGAGAAGCCGCCCACTATCGATCTCGCCAAGTTCCGGGATGTTTGTTCAAAAGCATCCCCATATACTGGAAGTTGGCCAGAGCAAAGAAGAAAGCGGAAGGTGTCTTCTACTATCACAGCCCCTATAGATGCACAATCGGTGGTGATAGATGCCCCCGCTGGAACTATAATTGTACATAGTGATATAGTTGTAGCGGGGACATCTATTACACCGAATGTGGTTGCACCTGATGAAGCCATAGTTGTACATTCTTCCCCCGAAACACTGTGGAAGGACACCCGCGATGAGGACACCCGCTATGAGGAAACCATTTCTTCATCACAGCGATTGATGGATAGAGCTTTGTTACATATAAAATCGAGAGTGATGGGGAAATGCGAAACAGAGCGAGCCATCAAATTGAGCAACTCAGGGATTTCAGATGTATTGGTAGATATACAGCACTGTACTTCTGAACGTGATGATTTGCTCAAAAGAGTGGCTGAGTTGGATGATAAGTGCATAATTTTTGGTGAAAAACACAAAAATCTGATAGCTCTGAGAGATGAGCAACTCTCTCATCTGCAGAAAGAGAAGAAATGGATTATTGATACGAAAGAGAGTTTGAATGGGGCATTTAATGATTAGTTTTAATTTTTGTTGTATATATTCATGTATAGTTAAGCTAGATGTAGATTGTTGTTGTACATTTTTAAAAATTTAGGTTCTATGTTAGTTGTTTATATTTATATAATAGCTATAAATGAAAAAATTGCGTCTTCAAAAGTTGATGTTTCATGAATGTCTTTATGCGAATACCATCCACCATTGTCATTCATTTGAGTATACATGACATAGCATCGATGACATATATACTCAACTCCTCATGTTGTTGCCATGACAACGTATGTTGAAATGGAACAATATAGGTTATTTTCAACATCCATTCCATCACTCATGTTGAATTGCCGCATTCTGGACATTTCCATGTGGGGTTCATCGGCTACATCCAGTACAATTTCGTCATCTTCCTCAAGTTCTTCATCGTCTTCTTCAACACCTAGTCCATCATCTAGTTCGTCGACCCCATCGACAACATCATCCAGCTCGTCGTCGTCAACTAACCCACCAGCTACCATTAAGATAGCATGGGGGTCATTCTCATCTTCCCAATCGACATCGTCGTCGAGAAGCACCTCCAGGTGGTCCACTATATCGACTTGGTCCGCAACTCCAATCAGATTATTCAGATCTGAATTGGTCAGATCAATCAGGTTTTCTTGTAAAGACATTTGAAATTAAAAAATTTGAATTATGTTTGAACAATTTCAATACTATACTCAGCATGAAATACGACTGAACGAATACAGGATTAGAATGGACTAATTCAAATTTGATGCTTCATTTATGTGATGAAATATCATCAGAGGGGGTTACCACCTCCAAATCCACTACTCTCTCCACTCAAATTTCAACCAGTTTGAATACGCATGTGCAAATCGACTTCTGACAATAATGGACTAATTCAAATCTGATGCTTCATTTGATGCGATGAAATATCGTTATAGGGGGTAACCACCTCCAAATCCACTACTCTCTCCACTCAAATTTGAACCAGTTAGAATACGCATGTGCGAATCGACTTCTGACAATAAAACGAGGAGATACCGTGACAACTTTATCTATTTTCATCATGATCCTATCGACTTCACACGTTTCTTTAAACTGCATTCAATCATGAATTCTACGTTGCTGACTGGAGAACTACTTACCGGAGAAGATGTCCATACCATGTTTCACTTACCAACCCAAGAAGCCCAATATTTCGAGGATAATTTCGACATGAATGATTTCCTTAATGTAGGAGATATAGAGGAGTCGTCTGCAGTTGGTGTGCAAGAAACGGTGGTTTTGGAATCACCACCACCAGAATACCAATTACCTTCGACTTCTGCTGGTGTGGATAGAAAAAAGAAAACAAACAAGCGGAAGGCTGTTGATGCGACTTCAAGTGCCCCCAAGCCAAAGACTAGAAAGGATACCACTAACGTATGATTGGTTGATGACTGATATTTAATAGACGAAAGAAATAATCACAAATATCAACCTCTTGCAGAATGGCGAAATCAAAACAAAATCAAAACTCTATGCGAAGATATTCTTCTAGTTTATTTTGTCGAAAAAAGTTGAGTCTATTCTATGAAATCTTGAGTAAGCAGTCGAGTGTGGGAGAGTACCTTTCCGTATGAGTTAGGATCAATATTTTTTCTAAAATCGAATAAAAAAAATTATGTAGCACTTCTGAACAAACTTTCGCGTGCGGGAATAACTTACTTGAAATTTTTCCCACACTAGTGCTGGAAAATGACACCTCTCAATTGTACATCTTAAGTGTAAGAGTAGCCTTTGGCTAAACTATGCTTTTTTATTTTGTATCAACACCAATAGAAACGATTTATTATTATATTACATTATTTTTTTTCCTTTGCATAGTACCAAGATGACTACTGAACAACTTGCCATACTATTTGATACGGAACTAATGTGGAAGGATGAAATGAATGCTGAGGAAGCATCGCTCAACACGACGGTGGATAGTTCAAATGCAGAATTGGATGCTATCTCCTCAATCGTGGTTGATGCAAAATCAGAAAGTTATAATATGCCAGACTTATCATCACTCATTTCTCCAGTGTTGAAAGATGAGGGGGGTGACGATGTGAAAAGGGGCGGGAAAAGGTTGCATGATCTCGTGGATGCTTCCGACTCTGAATCCGTCGGTGAAAGGCCTTGTAAACGAGTTCGGAAGCTGCCGACGGATGCGCAAAAGAAAGCAGCCACCAGGCGTGCGCAGATAAAAAAATTTCTTCTCGTCTTGGACCCCAAAAAGAATGTTAGACCATCAAAAAATCGAAAAACTTCGGGCTGTGAGAAGCCGCCCACTATCGATCTCGCCAAGTTCCGGGATGTTTGTTCAAAAGCATCCCAATATACTGGAAGTTGGCCAGAGCAAAGAAGAAAGCGGAAGGTGTCTTCTACTATCACAGCCCCTATAGATGCACAATCGGTGGTGATAGATGCCCCCGCTGGAACTATAATTGTACATAGTGATATAGTTGTAGCGGGGACATCTATTACACCGAATGTGGTTGCACCTGATGAAGCCATAGTTGTACATTCTTCCCCCGAAACACTGTAGAAGGACACACCCGCGATGAGGACACCCGCTATGAGGAAACCATTTCTTCATCACAGCGATTGATGGATAGAGCTTTGTTACATATAAAATCGAGAGTGATGGGGAAATGCGAAACAGAGCGAGCCATCAAATTGAGCAACTCAGGGATTTCAGATGTATTGGTAGATATACAGCACTGTACTTCTGAACGTGATGATTTGCTCAAAAGAGTGGCTGAGTTGGATGATAAGTGCATAATTTTTGGTGAAAAACACAAAAATCTGATAGCTCTGAGAGATGAGCAACTCTCTCATCTGCAGAAAGAGAGGAAATGGATTATTGATACGAAAGAGAGTTTGAATGGGGCATTTAATGATTAGTTTTAATTTTTGTTGTATATATTCATGTATAGTTAAGCTAGATGTAGATTGTTGTTGTACATTTTTAAAAATTTAGGTTCTATGTTAGTTGTTTATATTTATATAATAGCTATAAATGAAAAAATTGCGTCTTCAAAAGTTGATGTTTCATGAATGTCTTTATGCGAATACCATCCACCATTGTCATTCATTTGAGTATACATGACATAGCATCGATGACATATATACTCAACTCCTCATGTTGTTGCCATGACAACGTATGTTGAAATGGAACAATATAGGTTATTTTCAACATCCATTCCATCACTCATGTTGAATTGCCGCATTCTGGACATTTCCATGTGGGGTTCATCGGCTACATCCAGTACAATTTCGTCATCTTCCTCAAGTTCTTCATCGTCTTCTTCAACACCTAGTCCATCATCTAGTTCGTCGACCCCATCGACAACATCATCCAGCTCGTCGTCGTCAACTAACCCACCAGCTACCATTAAGATAGCATGGGGGTCATTCTCATCTTCCCAATCGACATCGTCGTCGAGAAGCACCTCCAGGTGGTCCACTATATCGACTTGGTCCGCAACTCCAATCAGATTATTCAGATCTGAATTGGTCAGATCAATCAGGTTTTCTTGTAAAGACATTTGAAATTAAAAAATTTGAATTATGTTTGAACAATTTCAATACTATACTCAGCATGAAATACGACTGAACGAATACAGGATTAGAATGGACTAATTCAAATTTGATGCTTCATTTATGTGATGAAATATCATCAGAGGGGGTTACCACCTCCAAATCCACTACTCTCTCCACTCAAATTTCAACCAGTTTGAATACGCATGTGCAAATCGACTTCTGACAATAATGGACTAATTCAAATCTGATGCTTCATTTGATGCGATGAAATATCGTTATAGGGGGTAACCACCTCCAAATCCACTACTCTCTCCACTCAAATTTGAACCAGTTAGAATACGCATGTGCGAATCGACTTCTGACAATAAAACGAGGAGATACCGTGACAACTTTATCTATTTTCATCATGATCCTATCGACTTCACACGTTTCTTTAAACTGCATTCAATCATGAATTCTACGTTGCTGACTGGAGAACTACTTACCGGAGAAGATGTCCATACCATGTTTCACTTACCAACCCAAGAAGCCCAATATTTCGAGGATAATTTCGACATGAATGATTTCCTTAATGTAGGAGATATAGAGGAGTCGTCTGCAGTTGGTGTGCAAGAAACGGTGGTTTTGGAATCACCACCACCAGAATACCAATTACCTTCGACTTCTGCTGGTGTGGATAGAAAAAAGAAAACAAACAAGCGGAAGGCTGTTGATGCGACTTCAAGTGCCCCCAAGCCAAAGACTAGAAAGGATACCACTAACGTATGATTGGTTGATGACTGATATTTAATAGACGAAAGAAATAATCACAAATATCAACCTTTTGCAGAATGGCGAAATCAAAACAAAATCAAAACTCTATGCGAAGATATTCTTCTAGTTTATTTTGTCGAAAAAAGTTGAGTCTATTCTATGAAATCTTGAGTAAGCAGTCGAGTGTGGGAGAGTACCTTTCCGTATGAGTTAGGATCAATATTTTTTCTAAAATCGAATTAAAAAAATTATGTAGCACTTCTGAACAAACTTTCGCGTGCGGGAATAACTTACTTGAAATTTTTCCCACACTAGTGCTGGAAAATTACACCTCTCAATTGTTCATCTTAAGTGTAAGACCTTTGGCTAAACTATGCTTTTTTATTTTGTATCAACACCAATAGAAACGATTTATTATTATATTACATTATTTTTTTTCCTTTGCATAGTACCAAGATGACTACTGAACAACTTGCCATACTATTTGATACGGAACTAATGTGGAAGGATGAAATGAATGCTGAGGAAGCATCGCTCAACACGACGGTGGATAGTTCAAATGCAGAATTGGATGCTATCTCCTCAATCGTGGTTGATGCAAAATCAGAAAGTTATAATATGCCAGACTTATCATCACTCATTTCTCCAGTGTTGAAAGATGAGGGGGGTGACGATGTGAAAAGGGGCGGGAAAAGGTTGCATGATCTCGTGGATGCTTCCGACTCTGAATCCGTCGGTGAAAGGACTTGTAAACGAGTTCGGAAGCTGCCGACGAATGCGCAAAAGAAAGCAGCCACCAGGCGTGCGCAGATAAAAAAATTTCTTCTCGTCTTGGACCCCAAAAAGAATGTTAGACCATCAAAAAATCGAAAAACTTCGGGCTGTGAGAAGCCGCCCACTATCGATCTCGCCAAGTTCCGGGATGTTTGTTCAAAAGCATCCCCATATACTGGAAGTTGGCCAGAGCAAAGAAGAAAGCGGAAGGTGTCTTCTACTATCACAGCCCCTATAGATGCACAATCGGTGGTGATAGATGCCCCCGCTGGAACTATAATTGTACATAGTGATATACTTGTAGCGGGGACATCTATTACACCGAATGTGGTTGCACCTGATGAAGCCATAGTTGTACATTCTTCCCCCGAAACACTGTGGAAGGACACCCGCGATGAGGACACCCGCTATGAGGAAACCATTTCTTCATCACAGCGATTGATGGATAGAGCTTTGTTACATATAAAATCGAGAGTGATGGGGAAATGCGAAACAGAGCGAGCCATCAAATTGAGCAACTCAGGGATTTCAGATGTATTGGTAGATATACAGCACTGTACTTCTGAACGTGATGATTTGCTCAAAAGAGTGGCTGAGTTGGATGATAAGTGCATAATTTTTGGTGAAAAACACAAAAATCTGATAGCTCTGAGAGATGAGCAACTCTCTCATCTGCAGAAAGAGAGGAAATGGATTATTGATACGAAAGAGAGTTTGAATGGGGCATTTAATGATTAGTTTTAATTTTTGTTGTATATATTCATGTATAGTTAAGCTAGATGTAGATTGTTGTTGTACATTTTTAAAAATTTAGGTTCTATGTTAGTTGTTTATATTTATATAATAGCTATAAATGAAAAAATTGCGTCTTCAAAAGTTGATGTTTCATGAATGTCTTTATGCGAATACCATCCACCATTGTCATTCATTTGAGTATACATGACAGCATCGATGACATATATACTCAACTCCTCTTGTTGTTGCCATGACAACGTATGTTGAAATGGAACAATATAGGTTATTTTCAACATCCATTCCATCACTCATGTTGAATTGCCGCATTCTGGACATTTCCATGTGGGGTTCATCGGCTACATCCAGTACAATTTCGTCATCTTCCTCAAGTTCTTCATCGTCTTCTTCAACACCTAGTCCATCATCTAGTTCGTCGACCCCATCGACAACATCATCCAGCTCGTCGTCGTCAACTAACCCACCAGCTACCATTAAGATAGCATGGGGGTCATTCTCATCTTCCCAATCGACATCGTCGTCGAGAAGCACCTCCAGGTGGTCCACTATATCGACTTGGTCCGCAACTCCAATCAGATTATTCAGATCTGAATTGGTCAGATCAATCAGGTTTTCTTGTAAAGACATTTGAAATTAAAAAATTTGAATTATGTTTGAACAATTTCAATACTATACTCAGCATGAAATACGACTGAACGAATACAGGATTAGAATGGACTAATTCAAATTTGATGCTTCATTTATGTGATGAAATATCATCAGAGGGGGTTACCACCTCCAAATCCACTACTCTCTCCACTCAAATTTCAGCCAGTTTGAATACGCATGTGCAAATCGACTTCTGACAATAATGGACTAATTCAAATCTGATGCTTCATTTGATGCGATGAAATATCGTTATAGGGGGTAACCACCTCCAAATCCACTACTCTCTCCACTCAAATTTGAACCAGTTAGAATACGCATGTGCGAATCGACTTCTGACAATAAAACGAGGAGATACCGTGACAACTTTATCTATTTTCATCATGATCCTATCGACTTCATACGTTTCTTTAAACTGCATTCAATCATGAATTCTACGTTGCTGACTGGAGAACTACTTACCGGAGAAGATGTCCATACCATGTTTCACTTACCAACCCAAGAAGCCCAATATTTCGAGGATAATTTCGACATGAATGATTTCCTTAATGTAGGAGATATAGAGGAGTCGTCTGCAGTTGGTGTGCAAGAAACGGTGGTTTTGGAATCAGCACCACCAGAATACCAATTACCTTCGACTTCTGCTGGTGTGGATAGAAAAAAGAAAACAAACAAGCGGAAGGCTGTTGATGCGACTTCAAGTGCCCCCAAGCCAAAGACTAGAAAGGATACCACTAACGTATGATTGGTTGATGACTGATATTTAATAGACGAAAGAAATAATCACAAATATCAACCTTTTGCAGAATGGCGAAATCAAAACAAAATCAAAACTCTATGCGAAGATATTCTTCTAGTTTATTTTGTCGAAAAAAGTTGAGTCTATTCTATGAAATCTTGAGTAAGCAGTCGAGTGTGGGAGAGTAACTTTCCGTATGAGTTAGGATCAATATTTTTTCTAAAATCGAATTAAAAAAATTATGTAGCACTTCTGAACAAACTTTCGCGTGCGGGAATAACTTACTTGAAATTTTTCCCACACTAGTGCTGGAAAATGACACCTCTCAATTGTACATCTTAAGTGTAAGAGTAGCCTTTGGCTAAACTATGCTTTTTTATTTTGTATCAACACCAATAGAAACGATTTATTATTATATTACATTATTTTTTTTCCTTTGCATAGTACCAAGATGACTACTGAACAACTTGCCATACTATTTGATACGGAACTAATGTGGAAGGATGAAATGAATGCTGAGGAAGCATCGCTCAACACGACGGTGGATAGTTCAAATGCAGAATTGGATGCTATCTCCTCAATCGTGGTTGATGCAAAATCAGAAAGTTATAATATGCCAGACTTATCATCACTCATTTCTCCAGTGTTGAAAGATGAGGGGGGTGACGATGTGAAAAGGGGCGGGAAAAGGTTGCATGATCTCGTGGATGCTTCCGACTCTGAATCCGTCGGTGAAAGGCCTTGTAAACGAGTTCGGAAGCTGCCGACGGATGCGCAAAAGAAAGCAGCCACGAGGCGTGCGCAGATAAAAAATTTCTTCTCGTCTTGGACCCCAAAAAGAATGTTAGACCATCAAAAAATCGAAAAACTTCGGGCTGTGAGAAGCCGCCCACTATCGATCTCGCCAAGTTCCGGGATGTTTGTTCAAAAGCATCCCCATATACTGGAAGTTGGCCAGAGCAAAGAAGAAAGCGGAAGGTGTCTTCTACTATCACAGCCCCTATAGATGCACAATCGGTGGTGATAGATGCCCCCGCTGGAACTATAATTGTACATAGTGATATAGTTGTAGCGGGGACATCTATTACACCGAATGTGGTTGCACCTGATGAAGCCATAGTTGTACATTCTTCCCCCGAAACACTGTGGAAGGACACCCGCGATGAGGACACCCGCTATGAGGAAACCATTTCTTCATCACAGCGATTGATGGATAGAGCTTTGTTACATATAAAATCGAGAGTGATGGGGAAATGCGAAACAGAGCGAGCCATCAAATTGAGCAACTCAGGGATTTCAGATGTATTGGTAGATATACAGCACTGTACTTCTGAACGTGATGATTTGCTCAAAAGAGTGGCTGAGTTGGATGATAAGTGCATAATTTTTGGTGAAAAACACAAAAATCTGATAGCTCTGAGAGATGAGCAACTCTCTCATCTGCAGAAAGAGAAGAAATGGATTATTGATACGAAAGAGAGTTTGAATGGGGCATTTAATGATTAGTTTTAATTTTTGTTGTATATATTCATGTATAGTTAAGCTAGATGTAGATTGTTGTTGTACATTTTTAAAAATTTAGGTTCTATGTTAGTTGTTTATATTTATATAATAGCTATAAATGAAAAAATTGCGTCTTCAAAAGTTGATGTTTCATGAATGTCTTTATGCGAATACCATCCACCATTGTCATTCATTTGAGTATACATGACATAGCATCGATGACATATATACTCAACTCCTCTTGTTGTTGCCATGACAACGTATGTTGAAATGGAACAATATAGGTTATTTTCAACATCCATTCCATCACTCATGTTGAATTGCCGCATTCTGGACATTTCCATGTGGGGTTCATCGGCTACATCCAGTACAATTTCGTCATCTTCCTCACGTTCTTCATCGTCTTCTTCAACACCTAGTCCATCATCTAGTTCGTCGACCCCATCGACAACATCATCCAGCTCGTCGTTGTCAACTAACCCACCAGCTACCATTAAGATAGCATGGGGGTCATTCTCATCTTCCCAATCGACATCGTCGTCGAGAAGCACCTCCAGGTGGTCCACTACATCGACTTGGTCCGCAACTCCAATCAGATTATTCAGATCTGAATTGGTCAGATCAATCAGGTTTTCTTGTAAAGACATTTGAAATTAAAAAATTTGAATTATGTTTGAACAATTTCAATACTATACTCAGCATGAAATACGACTGAACGAATACAGGATTAGAATGGACTAATTCAAATTTGATGATTCATTTATGTGATGAAATATCATCAGAGGGGGTTACCACCTCCAAATCCACTACTCTCTCCACTCAAATTTCAGCCAGTTTGAATACGCATGTGCAAATCGACTTCTGACAATAATGGACTAATTCAAACCTGATGCTTCATTTAATGCGATGAAATATCGTTATAGGAGGTAACCACCTCCAAATCCACTACTCTCTCCACTCAAATTTGAACCAGTTAGAATACGCATGTGCGAATCGACTTCTGACAATAAAACGAGGAGATACCGTGACAACTTTATCTATTTTCATCATGATCCTATCGACTTCACACGTTTCTTTAAACTGCATTCAATCATGAATTCTACGTTGCTGACTGGAGAACTACTTACCGGAGAAGATGTCCATACCATGTTTCACTTACCAACCCAAGAAGCCCAATATTTCGAGGATAATTTCGACATGAATGATTTCCTTAATGTAGGAGATATAGAGGAGTCGTCTGCAGTTGGTGTGCAAGAAACGGTGGTTTTGGAATCACCACCACCAGAATACCAATTACCTTCGACTTCTGCTGGTGTGGATAGAAAAAAGAAAACAAACAAGCGGAAGGCTGTTGATGCGACTTCAAGTGCCCCCAAGCCAAAGACTAGAAAGGATACCACTAGTGAGAGAAAATCTTCAGACAACAGCAGAATGAATAAAAAAGCAATCAGCAAGCAGAGAGTAAATTGGCGGATGTGACTCTTTCTTCATTCATTCCGCTACAAAACTGCGGGGAGCAAAAGAAGAGACCTAAAAGTCGTCGCAACAAAGCGATGGCTACCGTTAAGGGAAGCAACGATAGCGACCAAGCAAATGAAATCAACAAAGTGGCCCTCATTGATCTGAATGAGAAGATTGTGTTAGCGAGGGCTGATTTGCAAAAAATGTGTGAGAATGCTAATGAAATTCAGGCGAAGATCACACAACATAGTCTAAATAGTTTACGAACACATACTGAGCGTGAACTTAAGGAATCAACTATTCTTTATGATTCGATATCATCTTTAGAAAGTAAGTTGAGGAAAGAGTTCGATCACATATTCCAAAGTGATACTGAGTAGCTGTAATGCTTTGAATTTCGTTTGAAAACATTAAACATTGTAGCGGGGAGGAGTATGTTGATTTATTTGGTGGCATACACTGAACATGGCGAATGATTGAGGCCATGTTTACCGCTACATTTTTTTTTTCATTTCAATTTACACTTCTATTAGACATATACCATAATTGATATCAACACATTTCTTCAATTTCTCAATGGACTTCATGAAATAAATAAACTCAATGAACCAGCAAATTTTGTATCATTTATTTATAATCGTGAAAACAAAATATATATATATATATATATATATATATATATATATATATATATATATACCGGGTGACCCGGAACCAATTTACCCCCCTGTATCTTCGTTGTTATTTTATATGGATGTTTCAAATTTGGTACTTCGATTTGATGTTATGAATGTACAATTTAGCAAGTATCAATCCAAATATGACACTTCCGGTTTGACCGGAAGCACATCTAATTTTTATATTTCAAATGAGAAGTATATTTTTTTTTTGAAAATAACAATTCAGTATGGAATTACCTTCACAATGATATATCACAATGATACTTTCAATTCACAATCTGCTTACATAAGTGACATTTTATAAAAAAAATACTTTTTGTATTCCCCTCGTAACGAAATATTTTCATGAAAGTATGCTGTGGAAGATTGAACAATATAATCTAAGTAACAGTAATTCATGGCCCAACTTTTCACACAATAAGTTTCAACATCATAGGAATTTGTAAAGTTGGTTAGAAACTCAAGTGCATATTGAAATACAAAAAATTAGAAAAAAAACTTCTACATTTTTGTTTCCTAATTATTTTTATGAAGATAATTTTCATGCTATACTTTGTATTGAACATTTCAACATCATGTTAGTTGGCTATGGAATTAAATTTATTCTAAAGGTCTGGAGTTATTTTTGAAACTGCACAATCGGACTCACAAAATATTTATTTCGATAATTTTTCTACAAAATAGTAGACATTTGGAACATGTACAGTTTTATAACTCAATTCAAAAGAAATTCCATACCTATGACAGACTTAATTATTCTAATTGTTCAAATTGTCGCCCGTTAACGTCAATGCATTTTTGTATTTTTTCGGAGCATGCCCGCATAACATTCACGAGTTGAGCCGGAGTAATTTCGTTAATGGCTCTCCTTACCCTGTCTTCAAGTTCCTCGCGATTTTGAGGTCTATTATGAGCATAAACTTTATTCTTCAAGTGAGCCCAAACAAAAAAATCCATTGGCGTGAGGTCTGGTGACCTTGGTGGCCAACGAATTGGGCCATGAGTACCAATCCAATTGTCGTTGAAAGTTCTAGTAAGATGTCCTCGGACTACATTCGAATTATGTGGAGGTGCTCCATCTTGTTGGAAATACATAACGCGACGTGTCGCTAAGGGAATGTCTTCAATAAAATTTTGGACTTCATCATTTAAAATTTGTAGGTACCGTTCACTTGTTAAAGCTCCATCAAAAATAATTGGTCCCACTATTCTGGTTCCAAAAATTCCTAGCCAAACATTGAATCCGAATCTCTCCTGGTGTCTTCCTTCTCTGAACACATGCGGATTTTCTTGTGCCCAATAACGTAAATTATTTCTATTGAAATGACCATTGTTTGTAAAGCGTGATTCATCACTGTATAGAATATTGTAATGGAAATTTTGATTTTCTGTTTCTTTTCGTATAACCCAGTTACAATACGCAATCCTTCTCTGCACATCATTTTCATACAAATATTGATGAATTTGATATTTGAATGAACGATACCGGTGTTTTTTCAAAATTTTTCGAGCTGTTTCTCTAGGTACCCCGGCCTCATATTCGATTTGCCTTAATGATGTATTTGGATCAATTTCAACCGCTGCTAGAACAGTGATCTCCGTATCTTCGCTTACAATAACATGTTCCCCATCATGATTATTCCGTTCTTTCCTGAACTGTGACTCCAATATTGCAAAATAGTTTCTACTACTAGGGTGCGGACGGTTAGGATACCTATCCTGGTACAGACGCAAGGCTAAATAGGAATTTTTCCTTGCTTCTCCATATATCAACAACATATCAACCTTTTCAGTTTGGGTAAATCGGTAGTAGTTGTTCATTTCACAAATAATTATCTTCCCAGAATCCCACAATTCAGAACATTCGAAATGTCAACAATTTGGCGTAAACACAACAACAGAACAACTCAACAAATTTAATTCCATAGCCAACTAACATGAAGTTGAATTGTTCAATAAAAGGTAGGTATAGCATGGAAATTATCTTCATAAAAAATAATTAGGAAACAAAACAAGGTTTCGTTCAATTCTTGTATTTCAATATGTATTTGAGTTTCTAAGCAACATTAAAAATTCCTATGTATTGGTATCCAAAAATTAAGAAAAACTAAAATCATAAAAATAATTAGTCTGCATAAAACTTATTGTGTGAAAGTTGTGCCACGAATTATTGTTACTTACATTATATTGTTCAATCTTCCACAGCATACTTTCATGAAAATGTTTCGTTACGAGGGAAATACAAAAAGTAATTTTTTTATAAAATGTCACTTATGTAAGCAGATTGTGAATTGAAAGTATCATTGTGATATATCATTGTGAAGGTAATTCTATATCGAATTGTAATTTAAAAAAAAAAAATACTTCCCATTTGAAATATAAAAATTAGATGTGCTTCCGGTCAAACCGGAAGTGTCATATTTGGATTGATACTTGCTAAATTGTACATTCATAACATCAAATCTAAGTACCAAATTTGAGACATCCATATAAAATAACAACGAAGATACAGGGGGGTAAATTGGTTCCGGGTCACCCGGTATATATATATATATATATATATATATATATATATATATACATATGTATCAAACCACTGCACTTTTGTCAATCCATGAATTATGTTCACCAGGAAGACCTAACCACTTGACATATAGTTTATTTTGTTTCCTTCTCAACACTTTCTCAATCAGGTATACATCGGGATTTTGTGTTTTCAATAATTCCAATTCATAAAAGCAACCTCTAATTGGGTTCCCATCCATGTCTTCAAGGATATATGTTATGAGATATGTTTGATTAATTCTTACAATTTTGAATAGTTCAGTAGTGAAATTGGCTGTGTAACCTTTTTCGAAAATATTTTTGTATTTGCTTATACGTACAATATCTTTCAATTGGAATTTAGGAGTACTTTGTTTCTTGTGGGATTTATGTGTAGTCACTCTATGCATTCCTTCAACGGTTTTGAATTTTATTTTTGTTGTAGATTTTACATCGATGGGTTTCATACCTATTGTACGATGTATTTTGTTGTTATATTTCTTCGTTAAGATTTGTAAAATATCTAACCATTTGTTATTCCCTAAGATTGAAAATTCTCTGTAAAGCCATATTTTTATTGTACGTATTACCCTTTCAGCTATCGCGGCCTTCATGGTACTGAATGTGAAATAATGGTTGATATTAAATTTTCGCATAAGAGATGTGAAACTACTATTGAAAAATTCTTTTCCTTGGTCACTTTGTAAATTTTTGGAGAATATTTGGCTTCTCTCAATACAATTGCCATAGTATCGGTTACAGCTGTACCTGTTTTATTTTTAACAGGCACCGTCCATAGATATTTGGAGTAGCAATCGATCACAACAAGAATGTAACGATATCCTTTGTTACTTTCAGCATATGGTTGTAATTCAGCGAGATCTATTTGCCATAAATCTGCAAATCCTTTGATTGTTATAGTCCTCCTGGGAAAATAACGTCTTGCTGGCTTATGTAATTCATTGACCACTTGTCGTTTCACATCACTAATTTCATCATCAAATTCAAATTTATTTTCCTCAAATTATAGTACATATTTCTTTACATATTAATTGTTACGTGTAAAATTTCAAGATCGAAGCACACTAGCCTAGGCATGATTGCCTGTCTGCCATGTGCTCGATCAGAGAAATTTTAAGTTAAATGTACATTTATTTGACAAGGTGAGTAAGAATATTAATATTACAATTTTTATACTACATTTCACATAGTTTACATAGTTTATTTTATTTCCGGAAGTGTTCGACACAGGGTCGAGGATGCCAATGATGGTAAGTTTTTTTTTTATGTAGTAGAAGTAGACTTAAGTTGATGTCGAATTCAGTATATCATAAAATTTCTTAGAGTATTTCATAACGAATTTTTTGGTTTCAGTTTTATATTTCTTTGCGTTTGAAATCTGTTTTAGGTCAATCGGTAAGGTATTGAAAAATTTGGGACCGAAGAAAAAGAAAGTTCTTTGCGTTAATGTTTTTTTAAAGTGTTTAATATTTAGATCCATATTTGTGGTAGACCTGTTTATTCTTATCATTTTTTGATGGAATTTCTCTTGATTCATGAACATTCTTTTCAAACATTGGTGAGTATATAATAGTTTGACATTTAATATATTTGCTTCCTCATATAGCTTATCGGTGGAAAAGCGTTTATTTTTTTTCAGTATAATTTTTAGGAGTGTGTTTTGTGTTGTCTGAACAATGTTTAGTGTGTTGTTGAAAGCTCCACCCCATATTGTGATGCAGTAAGATAAGATTGATTCAGCTAGGGAGTTGTAGAGTATTATGAGGTTTTTCCTGGAGAGGATATCTCTCAAGGAATAAAAACTGTGTATAAGTGTTCTAACGCGTTTGTTTACATTCATGATATGATCAGTCCATCGTATGTGTTGATCTAGGACTACTGCTAAGTATTCAATTGATGACACTTTTTCAATAGAAGAACATTCACATAAGTTTTTGTGACAGTTTACAGAGTGTAATTTCAGAGACAGATTATGTGGTTGACTATCGACTGTTGGTGTGAAAGCCACAAATTTAGTCTTATCAATATTTAGGGCGAGCTTATTTAAATTCAACCATGCATATATCTTCTGTAAATTTGTTTCGGTGGTATGTTTGACTTCCTCCCAGTTCTCTCCAGTGCAAATCAAAGCTGTGTCGTCAGCGTAACAAACAAGATGTCCTAGACCATCTATTTCTGCAATATTGTTCATATATACAAGGAACAGTATTGGACCCAATACTGTTCCTTGTGGTACCCCGATTCTCACTACTGACTCCGTACTGACCTCATCCCCAATTTTTACTCTCTGAACTCTATTTGTTAAATAGTTGGACATAAGATTAAGTGGGAGACCACGAATACCATAGTGGCTCAATTCATTTAGGAGAATTTCGTGTGAGACTGTGTCAAAGGCCTTAGCAAGATCTAGAAAAACTGCTATGCATTTCGATGATTCGTCCAAGGCCCTGACTGTTTGCTCTAGAAAATCAGCTACCGCATTTTCTGTATTTGAGTTCTGGATGAAGCCATACTGCCTGTCAGTAATGACGTTGTGCCTGTGAAAAAATTCCGTCAACCTTTTTTTCACTACTTGTTCAAAGATTTTAGCTGTGTTGTTGATTACAGATATTGGCCTGTGGTTATTTGGTTGACTACGGTTTCCTGTCTTAAAAATCGGAGTGATAAGTGATTCTTTCCATTGTCCTGAAATATTTCCACTTGATAGGCATAAGTTAATTATATGGGTTAGTGGTAATACAATGTGTTCATGGATAGTTTTTATAGTTTTTACATAGAGTTTATCTGGGCCCGAAGAAAATTTATTTTTTAGGTTTGATATATGAATAATAATTTCGTTTTCTGTTACAGGTTCAAGAAATATGGAAGAGCCAATTTCGTCACGTTCAGGAAAGTTTTGCTTTGTATTCATAGTTTGTATTTTTTCAGACATATTTATACCCAGGTTTGTAAAGAATTCATCAAACATGTTTGCTTTAGCTTTGTTATTTGTTATTATTTCACCAGTTTCACTGTTCATCGGAGTGTGTTTTCTATTTGATTATTTGATTTTTTTTTCAGGCCTGTTGGATCATTGATAACTGTCCAGATTTTTTTATATTCGCTTCCTGCTTCTACTATTTTATTTCGGTAAAATTCATTTTTTGTTTTTTTTTTATCTGAGCATTGAGTTTATTTCTGTATTCTTTTTCAGTTTCATTTGAGAAGTTTCTAATAAGTTTTCTTTTCAGGCGATCCCTATGTTCAATGGATGTGATGAGACTAATGGTGATCCACGGTTTAATTTTTTTGTAGGATTTATTTTTGAAAGTTTTCACTTCGGTTGATTCGGAAATGTATTTATTCAATTTATCAATAAAGAGTTGATATGCTAATTGTGACTCATTTGATTGAAAGATGTTTTCCCATTTCTCATCCTCTAAAATATTTTTTAATTTCTCATAGTTTATGTTACTTGTTTTATAAGTGCTTTTCTCTTTGGTGGTTTTATATTCAGGTGAGTAAATGTATAAGTAAGGTGTGTAATGGTCTGTCTTATCAGTTTGAAATATAACAGATTCAATTTCGATTTCATTTTTTAAGTTGTTTTGAATTTTTGCGAAAATATGGTCGATCGAAGATTTTGTGTCTTTTGTAACTCTTGTTGGTTTATTTATGAAGGATATGTAACCGTTTGAATTCAAAATATTTAAATAATTGTTTGTTTCGTTAGATTCTTTTTTCAAAATATCGATATTTATATACCTCAAGGTTCTGTTTATGTAGACTATTCAAGTATGTATCTAGATCTTCCATATATCTGTTGGGATCTGTTGCTGGGGGTCTATAGTATGCAGTCAAACCTATATTAACTTTTTTCTGATTGTGTCCTACACAGCAAGTTAGCCTAAGAAAGTTACTCTCATTTTGTTTCACGATTTTTACTTCAGCTACTGATTTGATTTTAGTATATACAATAACGCCATCACACTTATTGATAAGAGATTCATTATATTGTATAATATAATTAGGGACAGGAAAGTCATCAACATTTTTAATATTTCCAGTTTCCGACAGTACAATTATATCTAAGAAATCTTTTGCTTTATCAATATATAACAATAGTTCGTAATAGTGCTTTCGTAAACTTCTAATATTAAAGTGGATAATTCCTATACCATATCTGTTTTCATCCGCTCTCCCCTGTATATAACCCCGTGTCTATTTCAGCGTTATCATCTAATCATCCATTCTATCTTTGATGTTGTTACAGCTTCAAATAATGAGAACCAAGTGATATTTTTTCTGATTGTATCAATATATTATACCTTCCTCTCGTAATTCTTCAATTATCGAAATTATATCATTGTCGTGCCCAGTATGACCAGCCGACTTTGAAGCCACCAATAATCGTAGACGACTAACTAACTCTGTAGGTGAATTCCAATAAACATAATTCACTGGTTTATGATTATATATTTTCTGCATTTTTTTCCGATCGAACCCAGCACCATTTTTGGTTCGACTACTAATTTGATATGGTAATGAGTCTAATACTGATGTTTTTTGTATGGAGAATTCGTTACTTTCAATATCTTGGCATATGCTTGACGAATTTCCTCATCATCAACATCATGGAGATTTTTCAAAAATATCATATTGTATAACTCCGGACTACTTGGGACTTCAAGTTTTTTCACTTTATCAGCATTCCAAAATGAAATGTTTCCACTTCTGAAACGTACCATGAGACTCCCCATTTTCAGTTTTTTTGTAATAGGGTCCAAACGTATACCAAATATTGTATCATATGCCGCATTTTTAGTTTGGACATTTCTCAAATGATTTTGCAATACATCATCAAGATTTTCTTCTAAGTTGGAAGAGGAGTTCAGATCCGATGAACTTATTCGAGATGATGAAGGTGTTTCAGCAGATGATACACTACCAAACGATCGATTTTTTACTATTGGAGTACTCATAGCATGTATCGGCGTTGATTGAGAGTTCCCCTGGCTCACTGACATTACAGGGGATTTCATGGTAGTGGATGAAGAAAGAACGTTCAATGGTTTCATTATGGGATCATAAAGTTTTTCGAGTGCCATTCTATTTTCAATATTTCCACTTCTATTCGAGTTGAATTTTTGTCGAACAGCTTCTGTTGTCTCAACCAATAGACGTTTTAAATTAATTTCTTTATTTTCAATGGTTGCAACATTATTTGTTTTCATTTTACTGATATTTTTTGAAGAAGAGAATACAATGAAGTAACCCCTTCGGGATTCAGCAAACAATTGAATGTGGAATGCAATGTCATGGAAATATGAATCTATCGAATCCCATACGATATCTACCTTCGTGTATTTTTCTATCTTTATCAATGACCAGAAATCCATATTGATCTTCCCAACAATTCACACACATCAATTGAAGCTGTTTGAATGTTACATCTGGTGATACATCATCGGAAAATATATGGTGTAGATTTGTCTCATCTTGCTTGAATATTACAATGAAATTGGTATTATCCCGCACTAATTGCTTGGGTACACGCGAATATGTCTGTGCAAGATAAAAACAGTCTACATTTTTATGACGTCTCATACAAAAATATGACTATAATATCCTGCTTTTCACATATTACATCATCGAAAATGAAGATAGAATTTGGTTTAACGTCAGATGGTTCCACTATTTCTGTATTATTGCTAAATGTATAGGAACCCAACCCCTTTATAGGTTCCAATACGTTTCATAGGTATTGATATTTGGCTTGGTTCAGAGATTTCGAATAAAGATATACGTTTGCGAATCGCAGTCCTTGGGGGTGTGTCAATAGACATATCATTGCATTCGTTTTTCCACAATTTGATGGTCCAATTATGAGTCCTCGAACAGACGATGGAAGTAGAGGACCATGTCGCAGTGATTCTCGACCATTCAATCCACATCCAAATATTTCATCTAGATTGTCTACGGTGAACTTTTTTTTCTGCTCCACAATGCGCATCGTACCGTGGTTGGGAACTATGTAAGCGATGCCTTGTTATGAACATTTCGTTTAAATGAGTACCACCAAGTGAAGTTGGTCGTGGTGCTAGAGTATTTGCTCCCACCCAGACGGCCCCGGGTTCGATCCCCGGGACAGCCTGCCACTGCACTGGTAGGTCCCGGATCTCCCTTGCTCGCACAAGCTCTGCTTTTGAGGGATTTTCTCCGAAAACCTGGGTGATTCGTAAAAACAAAAAAAAACAAATACGGACGTATTGACAGTAGAAGGAAGAAGGGTCTTGGATTCGTTAATGCATTAATAAACAAACTACCGTTCGAGCTACATTTACCCGGAGGTTATCAATACTGTGGACCTGGCACAAAATTGAATGAACGTTTAGCTCGCGGCGATCCCGGAATCAATAAATTAGATATTGCATGTAAACATCACGACATTCAATATTCAAAATATCCATCCGATCTGACATCGAGACATAGAGCAGATAAAGAACTTGAATACACAGCTTGGGATAGGTTAAATCGAAGGACGCACGAATTGGGGAAAAAGCAGCTGCTTTACTGATTACCAACATCATGAAAACGAAGAGACGTTTCGGTATGGGGTGTAGTGTGGATGCTACTAAGAAAAAAAGGAAAAGACATTCCAAGAAACGAAAAAACAAAATAAAAAAAGTTGCATTTGGTGCCGGTGTTATTCATAAAGTGGGGTGAAATCAGTTAAAAATCATTTGAAACGGGTTGTTGGTAACACTCTCCATACATATGAGGAATTCAGCACTGTTCTTTCGCAAATTGAAGCAGTTCTGAACTCCCGCCCATTATCGCCTCTATCTTCTGATCCAAACGATCTTGAAGCTCTTACACCTGCACACTTTCTGATTGGAAGAAAGTTGACTTCGATTCTTGATCCCACTGTGCAACATATTTCAGAATATAGACTGTCCTTGTATCAAAGACTACAGAAAATAACTCAAGATTTATGGACCAGGTGGCACAAAGAGTTTATTTCCGAACTGCAGACCAGGCTGAAATGGAAGAAAAATTCGTCAATAATTCTGAAGCCAGGCGTTATGGTAGTCGTCAAGGATGATAATCTGCCGCCCCTGAAATGGACGATAGGCCGCATTGTGGAGGTTCATCCTGGAGCAGATGGTGTCATTAGAGTAGCCACCATTCAATGTGCAAACGTCCAGTATCCAAGATATGCATCTTACCAACTGAAGAAGATCAAATTTGAAAATGGACTATTTATTGTTTCAGTTGAATTTATTATTTTAGAAGTTTTCTGAAAATAATCCTTTTCAAAGGGGGGAGTTATGTTAAGTTCACAGTTCCTATCCTATTTTTTCACCTGCACTATATGACAGTATTGTATTTTGAAATGTATTAGATACGAGCATTCTTCAATTGTTAGTAACGACAACAAAACATAAAACTAAAAACCAGAAGCAAATTATAATCTTATTCATTATATACATAATAAAAACTCGATCAGTAGAAACATTTCTACATTACCAACTCAAACACTGAGACATGGTCCTATCAGGAACAAATCATTTGGTATCGGAAAATTCACTGTGAATAAAATAGCGCCAGAGTAACAAGAAAAAAATATTTTTGTGTAACACTGTGCCCCCTGATCCCCTAACCATGAGGATAGGAGAGATGTATAAAATGTCAAGGATTGTCAATATATGATTCCGAACTGAAGTAGTTATTACTCCTATAGTCGACAGTGTTCCAGTTGTCGACACACTGAATTTGAAATTGTGAAAATAGTGAACCTGTGGCTTTAATCTAAGTTCCCGCCATTCCTAATTTCGGTTAGAATCGTTAAAAACCGAACTATACGCTGCATTCGCGACAATCGTATACTGAACGCGAGTATTCGTCATTTATGTTCGGTCGTGACCAGTGAATACGTGATTTTGGCCGTTTTTTAGCGACAAATACAAGCGGTATGTTTTGAAATAATATTTGTGATATGTTTTCGCTGATAATAACTTTATTCCACTGAAATAAGTTGATTCATAGTCTAATGTATCTTGTAAGTATAGTTGATTCATAGTTTTTCATAAAAAAGAGACTCATTGTGGGTGTCGACTTCTGGCTTCTCTGTGTAATTATGTTCCGAAAGTCGACATAACTGTCGACTTTAGGAACTAAGATATATATTTCATTGTCTAACTGCATGAGTTATAGTTTTTCTGGGTATTCAAATTCTCCGAAAACTGATGGTCTACGATGTTTAGTTCCAATGCCCGACAGAGGGTGTCGAGTACTGGAACAATGAGTGTCGAAAACCGGAACATTGAGTGTAAAGGAGCGCAATCGAAAGTTTTAATCACAGTAATCACACTACATGCAGAATCTTGATATATATTTCTTACTTTCAGGCTATGGCTGCAAAAAAACTGAGAAACTACCCCGAAGCTAATATGTTAGCAGCATTAGAAGACGTAAGGTGGGGAATACCATACAAAACTGCAGCTCGCCAGCATAATGTTCCTTAGTTACGCTGATGGACAAATATAAAGGAAAAGTTCCCGTTAGTTCCAAAATGGGACCATCAAGTGTTTTCTCGCCAGAACATGAGGCTGGCTTGATCGAATGGGTAAAATGTATGGCCAAAGCAGGTTTTCCGGTGAGCAAAGAGACATTCCTTAATAGTGCCGGAAAACTAGCTAAGGAATTAAACTCAAATTCGGGAAAAATTCAACTCCAGGATCAGTGTCTTTTTGACAAGGCACCCTGAACTAAGCCTTCGTGTCAGTCAAAACCTCACCACTATGAGAAGAAATGTGACTCGAGAAAATATTAATGGTTGGTTCGCGGAAGTACAAGATTATATAAAGACTTTTTCCTTGGACAATATTCTGTTGGATCCATCATGGGTGTTCAACTCCGATGAAACGGCGTTTTTTCTGAACCCCAAACCGGGAAAGGTATTGGTGGAGAAGGGAAGTAAGGGCGTTTGCACACACACCGGCAAAACCGGTGCCGGTGCCGTGCCGGTGCTGCAACCGGTTCTGGACCGGACAACACCATATTTCACACAGGCCGGCATTTCGGTGCCGTTATCTGTTCAGTATTTGTTGAACAGTGCAGGAAGAAGAAGAAGAAGAATAGACGTTATCTTCTAGGGTTATTGTACCTTAGGAGAAAATACCGAAAAGGCAAATATGAAAGCCGACACTGGGTACATCCCTTGTTGACTGTGAGATACTTAGAAGGTTCTTTTTACACGCTCTATGAAAGACTAAGAGAAGATAACTTCAAATTCTTCAATTACTTCAGAATGAGTACAGATACATTTGATTTTCTGGTGGAACGACTTGAAAATATCATTAAGCATCAGGATACTCCAATGAGAGCATGTATTCCTCCGAAGGAAATGATTGCAGTAGCAATTAGGTAAGTAAATCCTAAAATAATACAGTATTAACTCTTTAAACTTTTATTTACAACGAAAGGCACATATTTACAGAAGCTGCAGAGAGGAATTTGTAGGTGGTACAAATAAAGTTGTATCTGAGTCGATACAGTTTGGTTGTGCTGTGGCATAAGGTAAAAAGTGCTGTTGACTATTTTGAACGTAATGGGCTGTTTGGCTATTATTAGAAGTATCAGTAAATGCAAAAGGACGATGTGAGAATGGTGAGGATGATCGAGAAGTTGATGTGGATGTGTGGGGAGATAACACTGGTGGTTGGATATTTTTACGGCTGTTCATGCATTTTAATACATTCATACGAAACTATAATTTATCCTCATTAGACATTCTTTGTACAGACGGAGTAATTGAAATGAAAAAAAGTCTCATCCTCGTCAATGGGATTTTCCAAGGCTTTTAAAATTTTTCTGTCAACGTCCTCTTGCAAGCGAGGTTTTTTTGGGGCATTCCAATTTCTTCTATGTTTGGCATTAACATTATTCTGGATTTGCACTTGTTCGGTCTCTGCTGCCGCTTCATCTTGGGTTTCATTTAACAGGGAACGCTCGTTATTCTGGGAATCATCAATGCTTGACTGCGTTTCGTCTGCTTGTACCACTTTTAGCAAGAATAAGAGGTTATCATGGATTTATATATTTCTTTGTAGTAGCTTGACCAGACCGTTTCTTCAACGATTTCATAAAAGAGTCTCGTATATTTTGCCATTTCCCACGAATTATTTCACCTCGAAATGAGAAATATGAACGCTACTGGACTTTAGACAGGATTTTAACAAAATGCAGTCATAATCACTCAACTTTTATTTGACGTTTTTTCTATAGCCAAAGATAATAATTATAAGAGGTGATTTATTTATAATGATTAACCATATACTAATTTAGTATCTATTTTATTGAAAACAATTTTTTAATTACAGGTACCTCGCATCTGGAGCAACTTTTACTGATCTACATTACTACTACAGAATGGGAATAAGCACAATAAGTAAAATTGTACGTTTGGTATGCAACTCTTTGTGGGACCTATTAAAAGATGAATTTATTCCCCGACCTACAGAAGAAACATGGCTACAAATAGCTGATGGCTTTAGAAAATCCGCTCAATTTCCCAACTGCATAGGTGGAGTCGATGGGAAACATATACGAGTTAACCGCTTCGCTCATAGTGGCTCAATGCACTTCAATTACAAGGGCTATTTTTCCATTGTTCTCATGGCAGTGGCCGATTCTGATTATAAATTTACCTATGTTGATATAGGGGCTTACGGCAAAGATTGCGACTCATCCGTGTTCCAACAAACAGTATTTTTTAACTTATTGATGAACAATCAGTTACACTTCCCGTCCCCTTGCCCTTTACTTTCAACTGGTGAAGAAAATGTTCCATTCGTACTTGTGGGGGATGAAGCATTTGGGCTATCAGAACACCTGATGAGGCCTTTAGCAGGACATAGTCTTACAGAAAAAAAGAGAATATTCAATTACCGGTTAACTAGGGCACGAAGATACGTCGAATGTGCTTTTGGTATTTTGTCTAATAAATGGAGAATTCTACATAGAGCATTGAATGTGTCAAAAAAGGCATCTACGGACATTGTTAAAGCATGTGTAGTTCTACATAATGTAGTGAGAATGCGGGATGCGCAGATATCTGACATGTATGTAAGCCAGCAAAGGCTACGAAATTTACGTAGAGTACCATGTACTCGACCAACAAGAATTGCAGGAGATGTTAGGGATCGCTTTGCAGACTACTTTGTGACTGCTCAAGGAGCGTTGCCATGGCAGTATGATGAAATATAATAACTGTGCTATTTATCTATCATTATGAGCTAGTATTTCATAAAAAAATATATAACATACCTATTTTCTGTTGTTCCTTTTTGTCCAATTGTAGAAAAGTCCTCTAAGAACGCATAAACTTCCTTCCACGCCTTTTCTTTTTCATTCCTGTCTTTGAAGCCATCGGCAGTCTTGTCCCACAAACAAGTTTTGCACTACACTGGAATCCTATATAGGAAATGAGAAATTGAGACAATTTTCTGAAAGTGTTGGTGAGTGGAGTGGAAATCCAGAAGACCTGTCTTTATTTAATCTCTGGAATAAAGTAAGAAAAGAAGCCAAAAATGGAGTGAAAGCTACTGTTGAGGTTATAGAAGAACACGATAAACTAATCTCATCTCACGAAAATCTAGCTATGAGACAGCTAACTCCCACTGCCTCATCGATGAATGATCGAGAAAAGAATGATGAAGCCCCAGAGCAAACAGAACAAAGTGAATTGGAAAACAGTGAACCAAACACGTCTCATGGAAACCACTATAGATCAAGTAGAGCTTTTTCCGGACAATGAACCGTCAGGAGAACCCATACCTTCCCAGTCTTCATTGAATTTGAAGGACCACATGAGTCCTCCAAAGAAAATGATATCAGATCAGATAAAAACGAAAGTGACCCAATCACGATTAAAGAAGATTTCATAGAAAAACATCATATTCAAGTTGTAGAAGGAAAAGATACAAAATTGCCATTTGAGCCTGTTAAGCATAATTACCGATATTTGCCAAGGGGTGAAAGAATACACCGAAAATGGTTATCATATTCAATTCAGCCAAATGACTTTTAGAGATAAAGGACACAGATACTCTACCTTCATTACTGGTTATGATGTTTCTTCAAAATATGTGTGTAAATCAGTAGAAATGCATGAATACTCTACTCATCAAGAACTTGCTGCGAAAGTAGCTTTTTAAGTTCAAAAGGGCTATGATATTTCAACTCTCCTGAAACCAATCAAACTAAACAGCAAGAAAGTGAAAATCAAACTAGAGGATTGGTTATCCAACATTTCTAGTTTTGTTTATAGGAAGGCAAGGCATTGCCTTCAGAGGTGACAAAGAAGCAGCCTACGCTCTCGATTCTTTACAAAATCATGATAATTTCCTTGAACTGGTCATGTTGGTGGCTATTTAGGATGTAATTTTGCAAAGCCCTGTGAAAAATGTACCGACGACAGCAAAAAGCACAGAATAAAAATAAACGACAGAAGAGAGGCCACAAAAGATCTAAAAGCCCATTGTACGAGGATCAATGTTAACTTTTTATCAAACACTAACATTAACAAGATAATTAGTTCGATGGTTCGAAACATTATTTTTAAAGACCTCCAGGATAGAATCATCTACAGTGTAATGGTGGACAGCACCCAAGATATAGCTGTCATGGACTAATTGGCAATATGCGTTCGCTATGTCGTTCAAGGAAAAGTGTATGAAAGACTTTTAGAGATTGCAGTTGTTAATGACTCAAGTGGACTTGCGTCGTACGAGCTTATAAAACTAAAATTATGAGTATGGCAATGCAACGTCAAATATTATTGATTGTTGTTCGTTTGATGGAGTAGCCAACAACATGAAAGGCTGTTACAATGGGCTATGAGCCCATTTAAAAAATAAATAAAATAAAGACCTTACTTATAGGGGAAAGTGGGGTACATTCGGCAGTGTGGTACATTCGTCATACTGTAAAACTTTACTAATTTTTGAATATTACGCAAAAACCCTTGTGGACAGGGTTACCAACATTGTGTTACTGGTTTTCACGTATTTTGTCAAGCGATAGAAGTGCTCTCCTGAAAATCACGATAAAAATTATTTCATCAATTCGAGGTTTTTCATATTTTCAAAATCTCAAATCTATCTTTCTGAAACTGTTTATATATTCACTTGAATTTAGCTTAAATATTTGATTGGATTTATGGAAACAAGTGACTACGATTTCGAACTTAACATTAGGCACAACCTGCTTTGGATATCTGCTAAAGCGAAAAGTATCATGTGGGTTAGATACGACAATGGAGTATGGGGTACTTTCGTCACTATGCCGAATCTACCCCACATTTCATCAAATTAATAATTATTATACTATGAAGAATTCATAGGTGTGTTATAAAATTACGAAATATAATAATCAGGCCGATATCAGTGAGAAAAATATTGAATTAGCTATAAGTGAACATTTTCCGGGACGCCACCGGACATGATACTTTTGATATAGTTAGGGCTATATCAGCCCTTTATGACCCTTAATAACACTGCCAGATTTCAATAAAATCGGTTGAAAGATTATCAAGATATTTACGAAAAAACGATTTCTTTTAAAAAATTTGACACCCTGTATCTTGAAAACGGACCTATGTTTATATGAACTTTTAGTCTTAGAATCACTCAAAGAATTACACCTTCAAGATTGGCCACGTACTTAAATAACACCCTGTATATTATTGAAATTCCAAGAAAAGAATGCATAATGTGGGCTTTATGCAGAGACAATCAGATCTACAAAAACCGGAAAGCACGCACCAGTTTGAGTCTTTCAATAGCATTGTTAAGGACTTTTTCAACAAATTTATAGCGATTATTATTATTATTATTATTATTATTATTATTATTATTATTATTATTATTATTATAGATACCCAAGTTTGGAACACTACTGGAGTGAACATTCGTTTGAAGCTATTCAAACAGTCATAACATCCAAACGTTCTTACGAAATTCGGAAATATATATGATTCAATGATTTTTCCACTATAAAAAATCGAACTCATCTCGAACACGATCCACTTTTCAAAATCAGACCAGTATCTAACCATCTCAATGAACGTTTTGATTCCGTACCAAAGTTAGCTCGGTTATGCGTTGATGAACAAATGTGCTCTATAAAGATGATGACAATACATGTCGAAGAATCCTTATAAATGGGGAATGAAATTATTTGTATTGTGTGATTCCAGCGACTTGTCTTATCGGTTTGAAGTTTACTGAGGCAAAAATGATAAAGTAGTTCTACCTGGTAGTCCAGACTTAGGAGCAACTGGTAATGTGGTTGTAGATGCAATTAATGAGACCAAAAATGATATTTAACCTTTAACTACTCGCGCTGGTGTATAAAGTACACCACTTGCGCTGAAAATGCTCTTATTCTTGTTATTTACTGACTCCGGCCCTGTGCTGTCATCTACCCTCTAATTGAAGTGTCAACTAGAACCTGACTTAGTCGCGCTGTGATTGCACTAGTGAGAAAGTCAATATTTAGTGTGAAATCTACAGCCGTTTTGTTTGGTGTACAGAATACACCACGCGAGTAATTATGTAAGTATTTTTTTACATATTAGTTTGTTTACTTGGCATGAAATATCTGTTCTGCCATTTGTTTTCTTCATAAAAACAACAACAAAGGACCCCGCACCAAATACATGGGAAAATGGCGTTCAGCCAATTTTGATAATTTTTTGGGATATTGTAGTACAAGTCACTAGAAGTTAGCCATGCAAGTTTAAATTACGATACGAATTTTTGAAAATCATAAAAATTTCTGTTTTACCAAAACATAGCAAGGTTCACTCATCCAAAAGTATTACTTTTTAGATGATTAGTAACAAAATAGTAGCATTGTTGGTTTGAAGAAAGTCGAATAGCATGCCAGTCAGTCGGTCGTTGCGATAGAAGAAGCCACCTATTATACAGGGTGGTTCAAAAATTGCGACAATTTAGGATATTTTGCCAATCTTTATCAAACAGTCCCATTAGTGAGACTGAGCATTTTTCATTAGGAAAATACCTATTGCGATTCTTTTCTTATGACAAGAAGATTTTCTGTAAAAGTTTCGACTTTTTCACAGCAGAGTAATTTTTTTTTCAAATGTTTGTTTTATATACTAGGGGAGAGTCGTGATACTTGATCCCCTAGGAGACTTGATCATCATTCAAAATTCGCGCTGTTTTTAACCTTGAGACGGTCTACATGTCTGGAGAGGGTATCTATGATGGCAACAGTGTGTTCATGCAGCAGTTAGCGTTGGAAAGTCGAGTAGAGCCGATTAAACGGTCCGAACAGTTTACGACGCAATAAAACTTTTTTATTGGTATGTATATTCTCATGTTTTTATCCAAAAATATGTTTCTAATAGCTCATTTTAATTATGTCTTGCGTTTTTTAACAAATTATTTTCACCCATTCGTGATATTGTGATATCCATTTTTATTGTAAAATAGTATTTACAATAACACTGTTCTTTGGGAGACTAGATGCCGTGATGCGTGGGTATACTTGATCCCGGGATCAAGTCTCCCACTGTTCAAAATATATTTGTTAACAGATTTTTTGTTGTTACAGATGCCTAGAAAATACAAAAGAATAGAAGGGGCAAAGGCCAGGGTTGCCCCTGACCCTGTAAGGCTTAAAGAGGCAGTAGCAGCTGTGAAAGAAGGAGGTACTTTTAAAGGAACAGCGAAATTGTTTAACGTGCCTGTAATGACGCTTAAAAGATTGGTAAGAAGTGGCAAGGACATGGTACCAGGTTACAAGAAAGCTCAAGTTTTCACAGCAGATGAAGAAATTGTACTCACTAAATATCTTTTAACTGCTTCTCAGCTATATTATGGATTGACACTTTTTACCCTCCGTAAACTAGCTTTCGAATTAGCGAAAAAATATAATAAGAAATATCCAAAATCTTGGGACATAAAAGGATCAGCCGGAAAGGAATGGGGGCGAGGATTTCTCAGCAGAAATGCTACATTGTCTTTAAGGACACCAGAACCTACCAGCCTCAGTAGAAGCACCGCATTCAATCGTCACACAGTTGGAGAGTTTTTCACAAATTTGAAACAAGTTTATGCCAAATATAACTTTGAATCATCAATAATATGGAATGTAGATGAAACTGGTGTAACCACTGTTCATCAACCAGGGAAAATTATTGCTGAAAAAGGCGTTAAGCAAGTTGGCAAAATGACATCTGGCGAAAGGGGAACACTAGTCACAGTATATTCCGCTATCAATGCATGTGGAAACCACATTCCTCCGTTCATGGTTTTTCCGCGCGTCAATTGGCAGGATCGAATGATTGATGGCTCACCACCTGGTACTAAAGGTTGTACTTATCCTAGCGGTTGGATGACAGCTCCAAATTTTCTGAAATTTTTACAACACTTTTGTGAACACACATCTACCTCCTTAAACAACAAGTCTCTGATAATCATGGATAACCATGACAGTCATATATCCGTGGAAAGTTTAACATATTCAAAAAATAATGGTATAATCCTGCTGACAATACCACCGCATACCTCCCACAAATTGCAGCCTCTAGACCGAGGTGTTTTTGGTCCGCTAAAAGCTTACTATAATGTGGCAGCTTCAGATTGGATGACTGTTCATCCTGGCAGACCTTTAACAATTCATGATCTTGCAGGGCTGCTTGGAAATGCCTACCCTAAAGCAATGACACAGGTATATGGCCTCTTAATTCAACAATTTTCACAGACGCGGAATTTCTCACAAGCTATGTCACCGATCGTTCACATCCAGGGACAGCAGAAGCTGACAATGCACAACTGGAAGAACCAATAACTTCCGAGCCTATCGCTTCAACTTCATCTGAATCATCCCGTGCCATAATTCCGAAGCAGGCTGACATTCCAGATGATCCTCATAATTTCTCCCCTGTTGACATTTTGCCATTCCCGAAGGCTCCTCCACGAAATCTCGACTCAACAGTACGTGGTCGAAAGCGTGCGAAAAGTACGATATTAACAGAAACACCAGAGAATTGAAGAAGAGATAAGACAGAGGCAGGAGAAGAAGAAAACAAAAGAAAAAAAAGATAGATGCTGTAAAGCGGGTTTTGGTGAGTTCCAGTGACGAGAGTTCTGACGAAATGAGTATTCATGACAGCAGCAGTGAAGACTTTATGATGTCATCACCAGAGTCAGATGCTGAAGAGACTGTGACTGCTGACACCAATTTACAAATAAACGACTTCGTAGTTGTTCAGTTTCATACTAAAAAAACAACAAAACATTTCATTGGTTGCATTGAAAGGTTCAGCGGAAACGACGTGGACATAAACTTTTTGAAGAAGAAGGAGCAAGCTTTTCAATTTTACTTTCCTGAACTGCCAGACTCTGCTCTGTGCAACGACAGGACTGCATTTTAAAATTGCCTCAGCCATCACGGATGCCAGGAACAACTCGTACTAAAGGAATTTTGATTTTTCCTCTTTATTTTTCCAAATATTTTTGAATTTATTCTCAATTATTAGGTATTAAATAAATTAGTACAATGTTTGAATTTATTTTTCCCCATTTTCGTATTTTTCAATCACAAAATACTTACAAGTAAAAAAGGGATCATGTCTCCTTTAGGGCTGGGATCAAGTCACCTTACTGGCAGGGAGAGATGATCCTTTTGTCTTTCTGTGGAAAATTGGAAAATTTTCATCGCCTTTTTTTTAATGATTGCAATGGCAATAAATTCCAGTCAGTAAACTATTTCAGGTTGTATTCCGCCATATTGCATTCAGATATAAGCAGGTATGTGCAAATTATACCAGATCATACAAAAGGGGGATCAAGTATCACGACCCTCCCCTACATGTTTTTAACAATAGACACACAAAATAGTCTTTTTCAGTCAATAAATCCGCTTTGGAGGCAAAACTATTTGAGATAGACTTATGGTAATTGCTAGACATGATCAGCTTCAAAAAGATACGATAACATTTTATACGGGGGCTGTTTACAAATATTAGTTGAAATTGGTTTTGTACGTAATATACATGTTTGTTAATTATTTTTGAACGGATCTCCCAATTTGAATCATATTTTTCAGTTATACTTCCAAGTAAATTACCCTACACTCGGGTAAGTTTCATTCATTTCCTATGTCTGGTTTTTGAACTATAAATTAAAATTGATATTCTATAGAAGATATTATCCAATCTTATTTCTTGATGAAATAAATGTGATCTTGCAGCGCAAAACAATTGCACCGTTAAAAACCGCAAGACCATAAACTGTGTGACTCTTAACGGCGTGGCTATTGACACGTTGGTATGCTTCGCGAAAATTCAGTATCAATATATCTACGCTTCGTAACGATTCCACGAATATCTACAAATAGTAATCATAATGCCTTCCCACAGAAGCCTATAAGGTATCATTGTATTTCCGGTGTCGTTTTCTGTTAACGATTTTTTTTTAAGAGGGTAAAAAACTACGCAGGTATTCGAAGTGGAGTTTTTGAATAGTAGATATGTCCCGAAAAGCGTCTTGAGTGGTACGAATTCCACTTCTTCTATGATTTTTGTAACTAAGATATATATTTTCATCATGGATAGCCATGACCATAAAACAAGCCACTATTTGACATTACTAAGTAGTGAGTTGAAGGCAAAGAAGCATTGTTTACAAAGTATTAAATGATGCCTTTTAATAATCGCGTTCAGTGCTACTCTTGTAATTTATTTTTTGAGGAAAGATTAACAAATGGATTATTAAATAATGTTGATGATTTTGAATTGAAACGTCAGCTTGCAATGAGTAGGAGGGAAAATCTCAACCATCCTCCACTAGAATTCACTGATGATTGTCGTATTTGCCGGAATTGTAATCGACTTATAATCATTGAAATTCAGGTGAGAACAATTTTCATAAACTGTAATCAGGTTGTGTGCACTTGCGCCTACCCAGCGAACATGTGATATTTCAGGCAGTTTTGCGATGTTTTTTGAAATATTGAATAATTTTAATCATTGTATACAAATGCAATTTTGTCTACAGGTTTTAAAAGAAGACCCTAATTGTCCAAGGCTAAACGTCCTTAAACAAAGAACAACTCGGTCGTGTTCGATTTGTAATGATGTGCTCAATATCCGCAGAATAACTACTAATTTTATAGTCAATATCTTCATTGAAAGAAATATATAAGTCCTGGGCCATCATCGCGTCTGTGATAGACATTTGACTGAAGATGGACTTTTATTGCCAGCTCTATTACCAGGTTTGGAGTTTGTTAATAGAACCTATCGGATACCTGGAACTCAATTAACCGATTTACTTCAAGCTCTCAGAGAAACAATCAAAGAACATAGATCTGGCTACTCAAAGCCACAAGATTTTACCAACGAAGACTTTATACAAGCGACTTCAATTACAAAGGAGCAGTTTGAAATTCTTTATCAATATTGCGCTCCTGTGTCCAGAGAAAGAGAAAATTCTGTTAGACATGTTTCTACCAAAGACTTACTAACTTTTCTATGTAAACTGAGACAAAGTTTTCTTAAAGTGATATTTAATTATCCTTCACGTCAGGCAGTGAGCATGGCAATTCAAACAACACGAAAATCATTATTACGGCGTTTCGTGCCAGAAAATATAGGGCTTGGATGTTACTCCTTTTGCAAATGAGCTTTATAATCCCAATCCAAATGACCCTAAAGCTATTATTAATATTGATGCGACTTACAGTTTTGTACAAAAAATTAAAAACTTTCGCACGTTGAGACAGACATATTCAAAACATAAACACGCCCACCTAGTCAAACCTATATTAATTACCGCTCCAAATGGTTACATTTTAGATATATTAGGACCTTACTTTGCCGATAGTCATAACAACGATGCGTCTTGTCTGGTAAATGAGTTAAATCAAGGGCTGAATCAGTGGCTACAAGAGGGCGATATTGTGATATGTGACCGTGGTTACAGAGATTCTGTACCAGCTTTAGAGAACTTGGGTGTTACATGTCAAATTCCTGCCTTCATGCAGCCTGGTGAATACCAATTATCAACCCAGGATGCAAATTATTCTAGATTAATAACTAAGACTAGATGGGTGACGGAAGCTCGAAATGGTCCTATGAAACTCATTTTTAAATTCTTCGAGGGACAAATTGAAATGCAACATGTAATAGATATTGGGGAATTCTTTAAAATTGCTGGTGCTATTATAAATAGGTTCAAGGGACAAATCTACATGCGAGATGCTGATATAGAATTAGCTCGAACAATGCGAGCTCGAGCTAATCTAGACAACGTTCTTAAAAATTGAGTAGAAAATAATAATTTGCAACGTATTCGTGGAAGGTGGGTCCGTTTAACAGAAAATCATCTCCCAGATTTTCCTATCCTTCGAATGGAAAATCTGAGAGACATAACAATGGGAGTATACCAAATAGGTCTTGCTCCTTCATATATTCAAGACAACTTTGAATTGGAAGGAGCTAACCTATTTGAAATCAATGTACGGAATGCTGAACATGGACTATTGCATCCCGGTTCAGGAACGCCGTCAAACATCAACTCTGGATAGCGTATAATTGGGAATTGAACTCGAACGTGAACGAACGGGAAAACGAACGTGACAACGAACGTATACTGGGATACTACTGCACATGCAAAAGTTGGGCCAGAACCGTAGGTTCTTGTTCCCATGTTTGCAGTGTAATTAGGTGGATAAGTTACGCTCGTCATCAGGAAAACATAAAATATCCCAGTCAAATGCTCCTAAGGGATATACGGGATGCAAGAATCAGACCAGTTAATAATAATGATAATTAGCTGTTTATTGCATCACTTCTTTCCTCCTGGTATTATTTGCCCTGTTGTAGTTTATTTGCAAAAGGATGTTCTCCCCTATCAACAGCCCTTATTATTATCTGTACTCACCTAATTGAAATAAAAAAAATTACATATAAACATGTAGTTTATGAGAATCTGTTATTTCTGTAGTATGTTCTTCAGTTGAAATTAACAGTAGTTCATTAGCTGTTAATCTTGTGTTGACAAAACACTATAGGCTTCTACAGAAAGGGTTCATGATAACTATTTATAGCTATTCACGGAATCTTTACGAGGTGTAAAGAACGATTTATATGGATCTGGATACCGAATTTTCATCAAGAAATAAGATTGGATAATATCTTCTATAGAATATCAATTTTAATTTATAGTTCCAAAACCAGACATAGGAAATGAATGAAACTTACCCGAGTGTAGGGTAATTTACTGGGAAGTATAACTGAAAAATATGATTCAAATTGGGAGATCCATTCTAAAATAATTAACAAACATATATATTACGTACAAAACCGATTTCAACTAATATTTGTAAACAGTCCCCGTATAAAATGTTATCGTATCTTTTTGAAGCTGATCATGTCGAGCAATTACCATAAGTCTTTCTCAAATAGTTTTGGCTCCAAAGCGGATTTATTGACTCAAAAAGACTATTTTGTGTGTCTATTATTAAAACATGTAGTATAAAAAACAAACATTTGAAAAAAATTACTGTGTTGTGAAAAAGTCGAAACTTTTACAGAAAATCTTCTTGTCATAAGAAAAGAATCCCAATAGGTATTTTCCTAATGAAAAATGCTCAGTCTTACTAATGGGACCGTTGGTAAAGATTGGCAAAATATCCTAAATTGTCGCTATTTTTGAACCACCCTGTATAATAGGTGGCTTCTTCTATCGCAACGACCGACTGACTGACATGCTATTCGACTTTCTTCAAACCAACAATGCTACTATTTTGTTACTAATCATCTAAAAAGTAATACTTTTGGATGAGTGAACCTTGCTATGTTTTGGTAAAACAGCAATTTTTATGATTTTCAAAAATCTCCGAAACTGGACATAGAAACTAATTTAAACTTGCATGGGTGACTTCTAGTGACTTGTACTACAATATCCCAAAAATTTATCAAAATTGGCTGAACGCCATTTTTCCATGTATTTGGTGCGGGGTCCTTTGGTAAATAAACAAAATAATATATTTTTGTAGGAGTCTGGTACCAGTTAGAGATTCCAAATGTCTAACGGAAAAGGAACCTGAGGACATAGCTCAGGCTTTATTTGACGAAGATAGTGAAGAGGAAGTTGGGGTAGAGTCAGGGACGTCAGAAGAAGAACTAATTGATAAAAGTGGTCACAATACGGTGTCGGAAGAAGAACTAATCGACACAGACGAAGAACAGGAACATCCAGAAGAATTGAATAACTTAGATATCGATAAGAATAGTGAGGCCAGTGAAGAAGACAATGGAGAATATTTTGTGGCCAGAGACAAAATAATAAAAATGGTGTGGAAGAAAACTCCAATTGTTAGTAAATTCAGCAGGAAAAATAAAAAAAATATCGTAAAAATATTTCCTGCGCCTAAGCAGTGTGCACGCGATATCACCGATGAAAAAAGTGCTTTCAAAAAATTTTTTACTGATGACAATTGAAAATATTGTTCAAGGCACAAACTTAGAAATTGAAAGCAAGCGAGCTAATTTTCAGCGGCCAAGAGATGCGAAACACACCACACAAACAGAAATATTAGCGATCATAGGTTCATTACTTCTAGCTGGAACAAAGAAGCAGAACCATACACATTTTCTAGAATTATGGACAGTTGATGGAACTGGATCAGATATATTTAGAGCTTGCATGAGTTATAATCGGTTTCTATTTTTGCTAACAGCAGGGTTGCCAGCGCTTCAGAGGTTGAAAAATAGTAGAATAGTGACTTAATTTTCACAGAAATAGTGACTCCTTATTGGCTCTTTTGTCTAAATCGTGACATTTTCCCAACCAATTGAGGAACTTCTATGAAAGCTGGTTATATTTTCCTTCATCATTCCAGAGCTCATTTGCAGTATTTTAATGAGAAATTTTTAGGATATGGGAAGTAAATGAAGGCCAAGACAAATACTACAAAAAGAGGATAAGAATATTTATCAAGATTAAAGTAATTGAAGTAATCTGTACTTTGAAAATTGTACTTAAAAACTCACTGAAACTTCTACCTATCGTTCAAAGTTAAGCTTTGGAAAAAAAAAACTTTTTTTTGGGCCAAAGTTTCGAACTATATTTAAATCATCATCAGGGTTCTGTAACAACGGAGAATAAAAGTTTGGATATTCGGGAGGACTGACGAAAATTTTGTTTTCCTCTACCTAAAATGCTTGAAATAATTTCAAAAACGGACATTTCAAGATTATTTGAACAATTAAAACATCAACACATACACGAATACTGAGAGCCAAGTACAAATTTTTTTTTCTGAAAATTTTATAAAACGGACTAAAAAAGAAGGGGAAATAAAAACATCAAAGACATGAATATATGATAAACTTCAAACTAAAAAATATTGTGTTTGAACCTTCAATTCCTTCTGGTATTGACACTGTTATGTTTGAATATGTGAATAATTTCAAATAGTAGTATTTTAGATAAAATGCGTTGCGTATCAAAAACGATGGGTGTCATAAAGTTAAAACTGTGATCTTTTTTTGTGATGTGTTACAGGTAACATTTAGTATGTCCTATATAGCCCTGAGGGCAATTCTCACACTAAATTTGGTTAACCATATTTGATGTTGTTGATTTTTGGTGTGAAGAGAAATCTCTTCCAATGGTGTTTTATTGTCAAACGCTATTTTTTAATGTTCATCTTTAATAACCGCTGCAAGTCTTTCTGAAAGATTTTTTACATATGGTATTTTGTTATATGTCGATTTTGTTGTTCTACTCGTTTTTTCAGTGTTTTGTTTTTCGCTTAGTATTATTTTTGACTAATGATGTTTGGTAATTATTTTGTACAGGGTATTTTTTTAACATTTCTAAATTTTTTGGTGGTATTCTGGATTGGTAATTGCAAGTGCTCTTGGTTTTAGATTTTTAATGATGCAAGGTATTCTAACGAGCACCTTATTCTAACCAGTTCTAAGCTCTGAAATAGTGACAATAGTGACTAAATTTCGAAAATAGTGAGAAAAGTGACACTATTTTAAAATAGTGACCAATAGTGACAATAGTGACTCACTGGCAACCCTGGCTAACAGCTATTAGATTCGACAACAAAAATACAAGACGTGAGAGGAAAGTAACTGATAAACTTGCTGCTATACGATATATTCTTGACAGTTTTGTACACAATTGTAAGAAAAACTATAATTTGGGAGAACAAATTACAATTGATGATATGTTGTTACCTTTTAGGGGTAGATGCAGCTTCATTCAGTACATTCCTAATAAACCTGCAAAATATGGTTTGAAAGCGTTTGTGTTATGTGATTCCAGAACTTTCTATGTTAGCAACATAGAGGTGTATTGTGGTGAACAGCCAGTAGGGCAATATAGCAAGTCGAATGCACCAACTGATATTACTCATCACTAAAAACACTAAAAAATAAATAAAATGGAGCTGCCGCCAGAATTCCTACCAAATAAAAATAGAGCTCCTGGTTCGTCCATTTTTAGATTTCAAAAAGACGTGGCCATTGTGTCCTATGTCCCAAAAAAAAATAAGGCCGTAATTTTGCTATCTACAATGCATAATGATGCTGAAATCCATCCTGTAACTGATAACCCAGACATTATAATGGACTATAATTGCTGTAAAGGAGGCGTCGATACTGTGGATAAATTGTGTGGTACGTACTCCGTTATCCGAAGGTCAAGAAGATGGCCTTTAGTTTTATTTTTCAATTGGTGAACATAGCAGGTATAAATAGTCAAATTTTATACAACGCCATTCACTAATTAATATCCACAAATACAAAAGAGTTTTTCTGAAAGAATTGGCCATATCTCTGATAAAGCCGCACCTTTCAGAAAGAGCTACCCTAAGGAACTTACCTTCGGATATTCAACGTTTCCTAACCAAGTACAAACCGCCTCGAAGGGAACATGAGGAAGAACCTCCAGCAAAAATACGAGGAAGGTGTTTTTGTTGTGGAAGACAGAAGAATAGAGTGACAACAATGGTATGCGATACATGCCACAAACCGGTATGCAAGGAACATGCAATAAGAAAAATTTCTTGTCTTAAGTGCAACAACATTGGCAATGATGAAGATGCCAGCGAGTAGTTGTTTGCAGTGCACAAACTAATTTGGGTTTTTGTTTTGTTTGATATTTTTCAGTTTTTAGATTTTCATACTTTTATTTCTGTTTTCAATACAATTATTATCAGTGATTTTCATTCATTAAAAGTTCATTCAACATTTTGGACATTTTTGTAAATATGTATATTTCTTTCGTTTGTTTTTTGAGCATTTTTGGTGATGGTGTACAAAATACACCACGCGAGTACTAATGTTATATTTTATGGTGCGAGTAGTTAAAGGTTAAAATTATTACCAGCGAAGGATATATGGTCACCGGTCGTTAATATTATCTCAGTCCAGAAAGTATCAAATTACAGTTTCAGTTTTCAAATTGATCTTCAACCTTCAACCCTCTGAATGAATGTTACAAAGGATTCTCTGTTGAAAAAACGACTAGTGAGATTAGATTATTTTTAAAAATCGAAGTGTGAAACGAAAGTCTCATAAACACATATACATTTCTGATAAATTTTTATGGTTTGCATATGTTGATAATTCTAGGAGAGGCAAGATATTTTGAATAGTCCAACCGTCGAAATTCGAAGGGTTCTTCAAAATAACAGGCAGTCTGAGTTTTAACTCGCAACAAGCCAGATGTGAGCTTTCAGTTAGTTATGTACTTATTGGTTATGTAAGGTGGTCGGTGGATCAGCGGTCTAATGCACAGGCCATTCGAAACTCCAGCATAGCGATAGTCGGTTCGAATCCGATGTAGGTACGAGAATTTTTCTCAACTACTTTATATCGGATTCGATAGGCGGCCGCATGCCTTGTTGAAAAGCAAGTGTATTGTGAGTTGTCTAGATGCCAATCTCGTCTAGTGCTAGTTTGGAGTGCACACCGACCACCCGTCCTCTACCCGCACAGGCTATGCCTTTGGGTACACTCAACGAGTGTTTATGACGAACAAGAGAAATTTTAAGATTAGCGACCAGGCAAGGGGACAGTAATACCAACAACGTGAATGAAGAAACTACCAATAATATCTATCATGTTGTTGACAATGTTAACATCGAACTTATAGATATAGATGAAACCGTTGAAGCAAATATAGCCACAGAAACGGAAACCTCAATATTATTGGAAGTAATAGATATTTAAAAAGCAAACAGTCATGACAAAAAAGACGTGATTGATACAGAAGAGTTACGACGTTATGAAATAGCTGAGGTTACAGACACAGAAGAGGCAAACAAACATGTGATAGAAGAAGCAAAAGACACACAAGAGACTAGCATGGATGAAATACTGAAGTGACACATGCAGAAGAGACAAACATGTATGAAGAGACAAACATGTATGAAGTGACAGACACAGAAGACACAGGCAGGCAGGAGACAGACGAATGTACCCCATCACATGAGATATTATCGGATGATAGTGACTACATTGCACCCAAGTTAGTACCTTACTCAGGGTCTGATAGTGATAGTAGTTATGATGAAATGCCAAAAAAAACAAAGAAACGACGAAAACGTTTTCAGGTGGAAAAGGCAACGTGGTTTTCAGTAAGGAATACAAAAAGGCGAGAAAAAGGAAAGCGATACTTTGGTAGAACTAAAGTAAACTAACAGAAGGGCAAAGAAAATACATATTCGACTATTTTTGGAGTTTAAGTTGGGGAGAAAAAAAGATGTTTGTGGACGGTACTGTAAAGAGTGTTTTTATTAAAAGAGCGAGAGACAGAAAAGTACCAGAACAATCAAGAAGAAAGCGGACTTTTGAGTACTATTTAAAAACAGGTGACCAAGAAATAAGAGTTTGTCGAACTATGTACTTAAATACAGTGGGATTGGGTCGTTGGAGCGTCCACAACTGGAAAAATACTTTCTCAAATTTCGAAGAAGGTGATGCTGAGAAGACGACATCTACAAAAAGACCAACCCAGTATAGGAATGAAAAACAGAATAAAAAGAAACCTTTTGAATTAGAAAACAAAAGTATACACGAGTTTCTTGATTCCTTACCAACAATGGAATCCCATTACTGTAGATCCTCTTCAAGTAAAAATTATCTATTGCCCGAATGGGCCTCAAAAAAAGAACTTTACAGACTGTATAAAAAAGACTGGTGTGGAACCAAAAATGTTCAACCTTTAAGCAGCACTACATTTAAAAAAGCATTCGAGTCTAAAAATATGGCATTGTTCAGGCCAAAAAAGGATGAATGCGAAATTTGTTATAAATTCAAGGAAGGCTTCATATCGAAGGAAGTCAAACTAAAATCAATCTTTAACAAATAATTTAATAATTTATAGTGCAGCGGTGGGATGGAACTCTCTCTACCGAGTGCATAGTGTTCGTAGTTCAGTAGTGATTTTGTGTTACTAATTCACGTATAAATTATACGGTTGTTTTCCCTTTGTGTTATTTTGTTCACCTAAGTCTGTGGAACTGTAAGTACAAAACTTTGAACTAATTAAGGCTCATCTACGACGATTATGCCAAATTCTACAGGTCTAATTAACGTATAAATTAGCCGGACGTTTATATTTGCAGTTCTTTCGTTCATGGAAGTGATATTCATAGCATTAGGTATCTTTGTTATCAATAACTATATTATTAAGTGTTCATTATTCTACGAAAGGTTTTCAGTCAACGTATAGACTGAGTGTTAATTTTTCAAGTTTAATTATTAGTTCACATATCGGATAGATTAGATATTGGAGACTAATTAAAGTATAAATTAGTCATATTTCTTGCGTTGATATCTAGTATTGCCGTTGTTTGCTGAGATTAAAGGAATGGGTCGATCGAAATCTCGTTCTCGGAGTTCAAGCGAAAGTTCTAGCGATGACGGAAGACACAAACCCAATAAAAACAGTCGTCTTCAAAGCAGTAACTCACGTGTACGATCTAAAGTACACGTCGTAGATTCAACTGATCGCTCCGCTATTAGAAGCACTACTCCACCACTCCCCCGCGATAATGTGTAACGGTTAGAATCGCTGGTAGAAAAACTCATCGAATATGAAGTTTCGTCACGACCAAGCACCAGTAGGGTTTTTGTCAAACCAGAGTGCATCCCAGAATTCAAACTAGGAAATCCTAACCTGAGTTGTACCAAGTGGGTCGAGAAGATAGAACAATTGGGAAGGGTGAATTGTTGGAACGAGCATACAAAAATATTTCACATGCAGAGCCGCTTAAGTGGCTTAGCTCGGAAATGGTACGACAACTTGAGCTCGTACGAATTGAACTGGAATGAATGGAAAACTCTGCTTGTAAAATCGTTCCCAGAGCACCAAGATTATGCGACGTCTGACGTCTCTTAGGAAACTCCTAAACCGACGAAAGTTGCCTTCGGAAGGATGGGAAGAGTACTATTTCGATAAGATGGATCTGGTACAGTCTTCCTATCTGATCGATGGCATTACCGATCCAACGATTCAGGTTGGAGCGAGATCTGGACGCTATGAAGCACCTGATGCTCTCTACGCAGAATTCCTTTCGTCTCTGAACCAAGAGGCTACTCCTTCACATTCTGCTTCTTCTGCCTCAAATCCCATACCGACTAGGAAGCGATTCCACTCAGATGACAGACGAAAAGTTAGAAGCCCGTTTAAGAAGTTTAAAAGTAACGCAACGAAGGAACAACGGTGTTACAATTGTAATAAAACTGGGCACTTTTCGAACATTTGCCCTAAACCTAAACTGGAGTGCTCTAAATGCAAACGATTAGGTCACTTAGAGAAGGATTGTATGCGACACTTCAAAATCCAGTTCGCGGAGTTCAAGGAACAATATCACAACGATGAATACTTTTTCGACTGCAGAATAAACGGAATGCCGTCCAAGGCTTACGTAGATACTGGTTGTGGTACGATGCTGATTAGAGAGGAACAAGCGCGAGAACTAAAACTAAAAATACATGCCAGCTCTGTAACGATAACAGGGTACGGTGCATCAAAAGTTTCTGTTTTAGGGGAGACCGAGATTACCATAGAATTGGATCATGCAGAGGCTAACGTAAAAGCTTTTGTAGTACCAAATTCAGCTCAAGAGGTATCTGTTATGGTGGGTCAACCTTTCCTAAGCTTGCCGCATGTTGTGATGATAGTGGCCGAGGGAAAAGTACGAATACTTACTTCGAGCGACGACATAAATGAGGTGGTTCAGTCAAGCCCAAGGAAGATACCATTATGGACCAAGGAGACTGTCATCGTCCCACCTAAGACGACTGCAATGATCGCTGTCACTTCACGCAATACTGTAAACGGAGAAGTCTATGTCCCAGGTGGCCTAAAATCAGTGCCAAGTCGAGAGCATTATATAGGAGAACGCATCACACAAGGCGAAGATGGCTTTGTGTCTCACGAACATTTCTCAACAAGAAATTGAGGTGAGTACAAAACATATTTTAGTACGATGTTTACAGTGTTTCGAAAATAAGTCCTGTTTTGCATTTAATAATAATCCGGTGGTGAAGAATGATCAAAAACTATTCAACCAAACCGATTTGGTTTATAATGAGAGTCTCACGTCAGAGCAGGCAAAACGTTTGCTCGATTTAATAAATAGGTTCAGATGTTGCTTTGCCCAACATACCGGGGAATTAGGAAAAACGGATCTACTTAAATGTCTATACACCTCACTGACAACACGCCAGTAGTTTATCGTCCATACCGGCTTTCATATTCGGAGCGTGAGGAGGTAAAGAAGATAGTGGACGATTTGTTAGAGAACGAAATAAGTCGTGAGTCGTAATCACCATATTCTAGCCCTATATTGCTTACTAAGAAAAAGAACGGAGAACAGCGAATGTGTGTGGATTACAGAGCACTTAATTCGAAAACCATCAAGTATAGGTTTCCCCTTCCACACACGGATGATTTTCTAGAAAAGCTGAAATGGTGTAAGTTCTTCACAAGCTCGGATTTAGCTTCCGGCTACCATCAGATAGCTATACAAGAGTCGTCAGTGGAAAAAACTGCTTTCATAACACCTGACTGCCATTATGAGTACCTCAGAGTCCCCCTGGCCTGTGCAATGCTCCAGCGGTATTTCAACGCACCGTCAATAAGGTTTTAGGAAATTTACGCTACGGAAATCTTATCGTTTACATGGACGATATATTGATTCCTTCCAAGGATTTTGAATCAGGCCTTGTCAGTCTGGAGAAGGTATTCGATGCTTTGAAATCTGCAAGATTGACATTGAGACTCGCTAAGTGCCAATTTTTCTTAAAAAAAGTTGAATACCTTTGACATGAAATTTGTCAAATGGGATTTCAACCCGGAAAAAGGAAAATCGAAGCTGTGAAAAAGTATCCATGTCCCACGGACATTCAAAAAGTAAGACAATTTTTAGGATTGGCAGGATACTTTCGAAAATATATCCAGAACTTTGCAAGCATAGCTAGACCATTAACCATGTTAACGAAAAAGGACGTGGTGTTCTCTTGGGGATCAGAAGGAAAAGGAAAAACTCATTAACAGACCATTACTGGCCATTTACGATCCAAAGCTCAGGACTGAAGTCCACACAGACGCATCAAAATGGGGGCTCGGAGGGATCCTACTACAAGAACACGATGGGAAACTGCGGCCAGTCATGTACTATTCCAGGCAGACGAGCAAGGAGGAACAACGGTATCACTCGTACGAACTGGAAACCATTGCCGTTGTTAGCGTTCTGAAAAAATTTCGCATCTATTTGATAGGAATTACGTTCAAGATAGTTACAGATTGCAATGCCGTAAGAACGACATTCTGTAAAAGATACCTTATACCTAGAATTGGAAGATGGTGGCTGGCGATACAAGAATACACATTTGAGATAGAATATCGTCCCGGATCAAGGATGTCACATGCTGATGCATTAAGTAGGAATCCAGCAGATCAAACTCATTATCAAAATTCGGGTATTACCGTAAACGAAGTAAATATTACCAGCGATGACTGGGTATTACATGCACAGATGATGGACGACAGATGCAAGTATTTAATTGAAGTGTTGAACAAGCTGCCTGCAGACTACGAGGAACAACAAATCCACAAGGACTACTGTATCGAAAATAGTAGGTTGTATAGAAAGTTACCCGATGGCAAGAAATGGGTTGTACCAAAAGCTGCGAGACGACAAGTTGTATTGGATTTTCATGACGGAGTGGGACACTTATCGCTCGAAAAGACCTTATCGGCGATTTCCCAGTTATATTGGTTTTCTGGAATGAGAAGGTATGCCAAGAAATTCATAGACGCTTGTTTGCCATGTATATATAACAAGGAACCTGGGGAAAAACAGCCTGGATACTTGCATCCTATTGAAAAAGTGGCAGTACCATTCGAAACATTACACGTCGATCACTTGGGTCCCTTTGTGAAATCTAAGAAAAAGAATAAATATTTCATTGTGATAGTGGACTCCTTTACCAAATTTGTGTTCCTGAAGGCTGTGCCATCCACCAAGACTCAACCACTCATAACGTTTTTAAAAAGTATAGTGGAGAATTTTGGAGTACCAAGAAGGGTAGTTAGCGATAGGGGAAGTTGTTTTACAAGTAAGGCATTTGAAAAGTATTGCCGAGAACTCAATATCAAACACGTCCTGAATGCTACCGCAACCCCCAGAGCAAATGGTCAGGTGGAACGATATAATAGAACGATTTTATCTTCGCTTTCCACGTCAACGGAAGATGAGGAAAGATGGGATATGAACGTCTCAAAAATAAAATGGGGACTGAATTCAACGAAGAATTCAGCGACGGGCAAGACGCCATACGAATTATTCTTCGGTTATAATCCGCGAGGAATAAATATCGCGGTTCTAGATAACGAAATTACTCTAGAACCCGAAAAGAATTGTAACTTAGATGAAACTAGAGCTAGAGCAAAAGCAAAAGCTCGATTGGATAAGGGGCAACGATGCCATAAAACAAAATTCGACGCGCGTCGTTCAGCTGGTAAGAACTTTAAGATTGGAGATCGAGTACTGATACGAAGTAAGAAACTACTCCCAAAATATAGTGGGCCATACGTTGTTGTTGAAGTATTGAACCACGATCGATACGTGGTGAAGGGCCCTGTCGGATCTTCTCGATCGCAGAGAAAATATCGTGGGGTTGTTTCACTTGACAAGATGAAGGCCTTCAATGTACAAGTCAGTTCAGATTCCGACGATGAAAATCTGACAACGAATAAGCGCTTAGTTACGAAGAGTGAAGGGACCTAGTTAACAACGAATGCTAAGTAAGACTCCTGGGTAAGCATGTGTGACACATGTGTTACATGTTATTGTTGTTATTGTTTGTTTATCTTTACTTGCGTTGATGCATCAACACCTTGTGTATTACTGTTATTCATGTGGGGTTTACTTTCAGCTAAGCGAGTATCCCGAGTATCAATTTGAATGTGCATTCGTGCCATTGCTTATTACTAAATTGTTGTTGTTTCTCAGGTGAATGGACCGCGAGGACGCGGACACGATAGCGTGGACGACTGTTGAATCTGGACAAAAAGAAGAACTACGAACGATACTACCATGGGAAGAAAGAACGGCAAATATAATGATTCACTAGCTGATTCACTAGCTGATTCACTAACATTGTTGATATCGACTTGTATAAGTGATAAGTGAGAAGGCAGTCTTGAAATAAAACTCGTGCAGTGTGGATCGTGTCTCATTTCAGTTAGATTTAAATAGTCAAAATAAATCATTCTTTTCCAAATAATCTAATAATTTATATTCGTCCATTTTTCGTAATTGGTCAGCCATGGATCCATCGTTATATAATTCGAGTAGAGGAGGGTAAGTTTTTAATGTTCTTGCTGCTATTATGGATAGTACATAACCTAAGAAAGTGGTTTTATTATAATCTACATGTCAATATTGCGAAGTTTTCAAAATATTCAATAGTATTGTTTACATCCGTTATAACGGATACTATGCATTGTGACATTCAGGTATTTTGTTTCAGTTTACCACTACACCAGCTTTTAGAATTGTTGGAAGAGGATGATGAAAATATTGATGGCGGTAATACTATCAATATTTACGCGATTCCTACAGTAGATGGAGCTGAGACAGATGTAGATAGTGATGCTAGTGATGATGATGCCGAGGGAAATTTTAACCACCTTGGCGGAAATATGTTGCGTACAATTTGTGAAATAAATGTTTCAAATAATAATTCCGGAGATGAGGAGACTCCCCCAGAAAGATATGGCGACATATCAGAAGATAGTGATCCAGAAATGAATGTTCCACTTGCAACGTTTGTGAAGCGCAAACGGCCCTTAGTAACCTGGAAAAAAACTGCTACACCCAACTATGGAATAAATAAAATATGTTCGCCAAAACCACCCAGTGATGCAGCAGTTCAGTGCAAAACACCTGTAGATTTTTTTCATTTATTTTTGGCAAAAAACTTTTTGGAAGAGATTGTTCGGCAGTCTAATTTATATGCGCTGCAAAGAACAAACCTTTGAATGTAACACTTGATGAAATTTATGTCGTAATGGGAGCTTTTTTGATTTCGGGATATGGAAAATATCCCAATAAAAGATTATATTGGTCCAGAGAAAACGACGTGCCCACTATTTCATGTGAGAGCATACGTCTCAACAGATTTGAGCAAATCCTCAGACATATACATTTGAGTGATAACAATCAACATGATCCGAATGATCGTTTATACAAATTGCGTCCAATTATCACTGAACTGAATAAAAAATTCAAATTGCATGGAGGGCTAGAAGAGAATTTGTCAATCGACGAAATCATGATTCCTTACTATGGGAAACACTATGCCAAACAATTCATCAGAGTTAAGCCCATCAGGTTTGGATTTAAAAATTGGGCTCTCTGTCATTGCACAGGATATATGGTCTCTTTTGAGATATATACGGGAAAAAACTCAAACACCGTGAAAAACTTTGGTATTAGAGGAGATGTTGTACTTTCTCTCCTAAAATCGGCTGACGTTCCTTCTAAATCTGGATATAAGTTATTCTTCGACAACATTTCTCTTCTTTGAATTTATTGAAACAATTGGCAAAAGACGATTTTTGTGCTTCAGCTACAATTCAAGAAAATAGAATATTGAAATGTCTTTTGCAAAGCACAAAACAAATGGCTAAACTACCTAGGGGGTCATATAATTTTCAAGCGACTACTGAAGAAGATATCTTGTTGTTCGTTGGAAAGACAACAAGTTTGCACAACTATAACAACATTTGGCACAGCTGAAGAATCTTCAGTTGGGAGATGGTCACGACAAGAGAAGAAAAAAATAATGGTTCCGCAACCAAAGGTTTTTTCAGACTACAACAAAGGAATGGGAGGTGTAGACAAAATTGACCAACTGATAGCTTGTTACAGAACGAGAATGCGGCTGCGTAAATGGTGGTGGCCAATTTTCATTTATCTATTCGACGCAACAATCGTCAATTCCTATCTCTTGATGAAAAAGACATTACCTCAAAACCAATATGTGGTAAACCTACTAACATACCGCAGATACTTAGCACTTCACTTCTTGAAAACCTATGGAAAACCCGCATGTCGAGGCAAAATAATGCCCAACCCACTACAAAATGTTCGATATGATGGTAGGAACCACTTTCCTGAGTATTCAGCCACTGATAAGATATGCAGACTTTGTGGTTCCAAGGCTAAATTTATCTGCATAAAATGTAAAGTTGGACTACACCCAAAAGTTTGTTTTACACGATACCATACGGTATAATGTCATTTTGCATAGTATCCGTTATAACGGATGTACCGTAGGAAGGTAGTTTTTTTTAAATAAAAATTTCTTGATATATTTTGTTTTCATTTGGAGTAACAGAACACTGAGTATGAAAAGAAATACCTTAAACGAGGAAAAAAATTACTTCATGCACTAATGGGTAAATGTAAAAGTATTGTTGAATCCTGTTTTTCATTTCTAAAAGTTCATGCACGGGCTCTTCCAGCCTTGTCAAATTGATAATAAATTTCAATGAGTTAGAAATCAAAAAAATCTTAAATTTCGAATATAGTAAATTTTTCGATGAGTTCCAATTCCATCCTGTGAAGAGGAAAAGTAACAGCAGAACATCCAAGGGAGTCCAAACGATTAATAAACCAAGGTGAGATATAAATCTTGAATTATGTGAGGTATAATTCATATTTGTTGACAATAGACCCCGACGTTCCCCTGTATTTAATAACATTAACGATTCCGCTCGGTCGTATCTAATGTGACGAAATGCTATTCAATTTTAAAGAAAGCAGTTTGTTATAACATCATTACCTCATTTGGTATATCTAAGAAGTCGTGGTATTTACGCATTAGGTACAATTCGTGCAGGTCGTATTCCCAACTGCAAGCTGCCGAAGGATAACGCAATGACGGCAAATAATAGAGGTACCGCTCTTGGTGTAGATATTACCACTGTAATATGGAGGGATAATAAAAGTGTTAGACTAGCATCTACATACGTTGGTGTAGAGCCGTATCTAACAGCAACAGTTACACCAACACCACCAACAAAAATAAGTAGATATGAACGAAAAAACAAAAAGTTTGTGGAAGTTGATTGCCCACAGATTATAACCATCACATGGGAGGTGTGGATCTTATGGATGGTCTGATTGGCCGGTACCATATCCGTCTCAAGATGCAGAGTGCTTCATTGAAGTTATTCAATCATTTCATCGACATGGCAGTGGTTAATGCTTACCTTCTTCACAGACGCATACATGGAGCAGAAGTAGCACAGGAAAGAGTGACTCCAGAGTTACCTAAATATCATTGTCAAGTTGCGAATGGATTATGTTTTTATCAACAGAAACTAGCTAAAAGATCAATTGGAAGACCTTCAAGCACTGTAACAAGTCCAGCAATAGTGGTTCCAAGAGGTGTTGAAAAATCATATGGATTGGGTTTAGATGCACGTTACGATGATGTTGGTCATATGCCTGATCAACTAAATCGTGGAATAGGTAAACGCACCTGTAAATTGACTGATTGCAAATCGGAAAAACAAATGCATTGCCTCAAATGTAAAGTTAATTTGTACCTTTCATCAAACAAAAAATGTTTTCAAATTTATCATACCAAACCAGTGTTAGTCATTTATGTTAACTTTTTTATGAATCACTTGTGATGTCAATTTATAATGTCCCACATTCATACTACTTTTTTGAAATACAACATGAAAATACAACACAGCTAATTTGTTTCAGTTTCCATTCTCTGGCTAACCCGCCTTTTGGCGGGCTACCTTTTTTTCCACCTGGAGTGGAAATAATACATCTTTTGTAATTTCAGACTCCAAAATTGTGTTCTACGCACCCAAATTATAACCAAACGTTATTTTTCGAAGAAAAAAAAAATGGCCTGCTAGAGGGTTTCAATCAAGTAAGGTGAGAAAAGTAATAAAAAACAAGAGTGAACGGTGGTGGAAACGGTCAGTACCTCAAAAGTGTCGTCCAAACAAAACAAATATATTTTCGTTAAATAAAATACAATTAATATTAGACAAGACATTGGAGTGAATGTGTTAACTCTTTAGGATACTGTGAACTTATTATCCATCTGTAAGTCATCAAATTTACCAATATTCTTGCATATTCACACCCAGAAAACAGATAAGAACTGAAAATATACGGTAGCTAACCTTGACACGAAAGGCCAGATTCCAATTTCACCCACGGTCGGTCGCTCACCTAGGCAATGAACGAATCGAACCAACTGTCCAACAATGATTTATACTCCAAGCTGTTGGGTGCAATTAACAAAGGAAATGAAAGCACTAAACGCGAAATTATAGATCATATAGAAGCTGAAAATGGAAAATTGTTGAATGTTATTAAATTACAAAATGACAAAATCGCAGCACTTGAGATAAAGTGTGACAAATACGAGAAGAAATTTATAAATTTGGAACGGAGAGAAAGGAGAACAAATGTAATTATTCTAGGACTTGATGTTAAAGCCGACGAAAACTTGGCATCAGCTACGGCACACAAATTGAAGTTGCTATTGGGATTGAACCTATGTGTGAGAGATCTATTCAATGTATATCCAATAAATGTAAATGAAAAACAAGCTATCAGTCGAATTTTTGTCTCTCCTGACGAAAAACTCACTTTTCCAGAATGTACACAAATTGAAAGGCACAAAAATATCAACATTTCAAGATATGTGTTACGAAGATCGTTTGGAAAACAAAATATTGGTTAGATATTTGAAGGAAGCCAGAGCTAAGAATTTATCTGCAAAAATAAAAAACAATAAACTAATTATCAACGGAGATATCTATACAGTCGAAGAACTGAACAGTAAGGAAGCTGAATCACAAGAACTCTCCGACTCTGAAGAGTCGAGTAAATTCAAGAAGCGAAGAAGAAACTCAACTAGCGTTCCAACAATCCCATCCACGCAAAAAAATCATACTTTTTTCTCGTCCGAACTACCCGTTGAAAACACCGTTGGTGACTTTCTAGACCAGTCCATAAAACTGCACACCAAGAAGACAAATAAACATATACCGAAAGCTGCTGACTTCGTGGGCAGGAAAACCCGATCGAATAGTGCATCTTCGTCCTACAAAAATAAATAGGGCTTCATAAATTAGTATCAAAATTTTTTCTTTTTAATTTATTGTTCTATTTTCCCACCAAAGTTATGTCTAAACGTCTCAAGTATCTTCTTCTGAACGTTAGGTCTCTTTCGACTGGTTTTGATGTATTCAATGATTTCATGAAAGATGACAGCTGACATACTTGGATTGTCCAAAACTTGGTTACATAAACATATTTCCTCAGATTCCATTGCCATTGAGTCATATAATATCATTAGAGCAGATAGAGATGGAAGAGGTGGAGGCGTTGCATTTTATGTTCACGAATCGATAAATTATCAAATGTCTTTCTCGCAGGTGAGTTCGTTTCTGGAACAAATTTGGATATCCGTAAAAATTGAATGTCAAACTTACTTATTCGGTGTTTTATATCGCCCACCCTCAGCTAGCATTGTAGGATGTCTCGATGAGTTAGAGGAAACGTTAACTAACCTGCTGCCTGAAGTCGATCATATCATATTTGGAGGAGATTTGAATATAAATTTATTAGTCAATGATAATCGCTGCGATCTTCTCCTTAATTGTATTGGGATATTCAACTTCACGCAATTGGTCGATGAACCCACGAGGATTACACCCCTCAGTCAAACAATGATTGACGTGTTAATTGTCTCGAATCCAGATTTAATTTCGGTTGTTAAAATTCTAGACACTCATGGGATTTCGGATCATTTGGCAGTTAGTTGTGAGGTTGAATGTTCGAAATTGAGAAGGGAACCTAAGTGTATTTCATATAGTGACTTTTCAAACTTTGACCTGAACCTTTTCAATGACGATCTGATATCACATAACTGGGATACTATATTTGAATTAGGAACTGTACATGACATGATTGTTTTCCTCCATCAAGGGCTCATTGATCTCTTCAATCTACATGCACCTTTCCGCACTATCAGAGTGACTGAACCGCCTGCTCCTTGGCGCACTTATAACATCAAACAAATGATTGAACTCAGGAATAAAGCATTCAGCAGATACAAAAAATTGAGAACTATCGCATCTTGGAGAAGTTATACAGAGTTAAGAAACTATACCACCGCAGCAATTCGTCGCGAAAATAAAGCATACCTTGAACATGTCTTGCGCAAAAAAAGAACAAAAGAAATATACAACACTCTCAGGTCGCTCGATATTCTCTGAAAAAAACCCACTCCATGTCTCCCTGAGCAATTGAAAAATGTTAATCGTATAAATGAGTACTTCAACTCTATCTCTCATCAAGATAAAAATGTTCTACACATATCCCTCCTCGATAAATATAAAAATCATGGTAACACAAGACTTTTCCTTTACCAATATATTCCCTGTAACAGTTGAGAAATATCTGAATAAAATAAAAAGCAATGCAATTGGTACAGACGGGATCTCCAAAAGAATGATTCAATTGGTACAATCCCATTTAATAAATCACATCACTTTTATTTTTAACACTGCAATGATCCTGGGCACATTTCCCTCTGAATGGAAACATGCATTGATTACCCCATTGGCTAAATGTAATTCTCCCAACGAATTATCCGATTTAAGGCCTATTAGTATCCTGCCCTCACTGTCCAAAGCACTTGAAATGATTTTGAAATATCAAAAGGCTGATTACTTATACACACTCAAGAGATAATAACTTCTGCGCAGTCTGGTTTTCGGACAGAACATAGCACTACAACTGCTCTTATATCAATCACTGATGATCTTTTCAAGGCTACAGATAAAGGTGAAGTCCCCTGTTTGGTTTTATTGGACTACAGTAAGGCTTTTGATACCCTGGACCACACCATACTTTGTCTGAAGCTTATTTACTTTGGTCTCTCAAACGGAGCTGTGGAACTCATATGCAATTCCCTATCCAATCGTACCCAGCAGGTCGTATTGGATGGTAATAAATCAGACTCTTTACCAGTTGATTATGGTGTCCCTCAGGGATCCATCTTGGGACCTCTTCTTTTTTCAGTATATATCTCGGACTTTCATGAGACCATAAAAGATGCTAAAATTCATCACTACGCTGATGATACTCAGCTCTACATTTCTTTCAATTGCCTCCACCTTGATGTAGCTATAGGAAGTATGAACAGAGACTTGAACAATCTTTACGAGTTTTCGACTGCTCATAACTTACGACTTGATTCAAAAAAGTCCCAGGTTATGTTATTCGGTTCAAAAAAAAACCTGCAGGATGTTTGCGAGAACCTAACAATAAAGATAGAGCAAAATACACTTCCATTAGTGAATGAAAGCAAAACCTTAGGTCTGTGGTTTGATACTGAGCTGAGATTCACCAAACACGTCAATAATCTTTGTCAAACATCCTTCAACGTTCTTAGACAACTCTTTCCGAACAGACACATGATGTCTAAGCATCTGTAGCTGACTTTATGTGAAACATTAATAACTTCCAAGCTGTCTTACTGCGACGTCATTTATGGCCCAGCTCTGCTGAAAACTGACCAGATTCGACTTCAGAGAATACAAAACTCCTGCATTCGTTTCTCTTACGGCATCCGAAAATTCGAACACTTGAGTGCAGAATTTCAAGACTCTGGTTGGCTGAGGTTGAGCGATCTTCAAAATCTACATCTACTATCCATAGTACATAAAGTTCTGAAGACGACTACACCAAAATATCTCTTTGAAAAATTGAAGACGTTCTCCAGTCTGAATGATCTTAGAACACGCAACAGAAACGTTCTAGTGATTCCTCCTCATTCCTCTGCAATGTTCACAAGTTGAAAAACAGCTTTAGCTGACACTTCGCCGTTTCATCAATCTGTTTCACTCTTAGCATCTAGAATGTTCTGTGTTCTCTTTAATATGTGAAGATACTGACGATGAATAAAGCCGCTTTATTATTATTATTATTATTATAAATGAAGAAAAAGCAATGAAAACAAGATTTGGGAAAAACAAAACAGTAAAGGACAACCAATGAAAAAAAAGAGGTCGTGAGACCAAGGACCTCTCATCAACTGATGAAGATAGTGACGACTATAGTCTCGTGTCATCAGGTTGTTACAAGTAATGACGAACAGCCACTGAATATGGTTGTTGGCAAAAACGATGTTGCGGTTCAATCCAGTTCTAGCAACATTAATCCTTCTGTAAGCAGTCCAGATGAAAGCTGGAAGAAAAATCTGCAAGAAGGAAATACTCTTATCATTCGTTGGGATGGTCGACAGTATCTAGGGATGGTGATAACTGTGACAGAAGACGGTGCAGTTGTCGAATGCATGGAGCAAACTAATAAGTTTTGGATGGAAATTTGAACTCTTTAGCAATTTTATCTATTAATCAAGACCTACTCGATGAAATTGATGTAAAGAGTATTATTCCTGAATTTGCCTCTATTAAGGCAAGAAAACGAATTTATGTACCTGTTATCAGAATGTGATATGATGTTCTTTTTTATACTGATTCTATTTTCAATTTTATTTTCAAAATTTCTTTTTGTTATATATTATTTAACCAAATAATTTTTATTTTGTTCGGCGAAATTACCTATTTTATTATAAAAGTATTTTGTTCGATAAAGATTCGTTGAAAGAATGTTTAATGATTTTAAAAAAATCCAAACACCTTCAAGTTAGGAATATTTTTGAGTTTGAAGGGCAGTTCCTCAGTCATAGCACCAATATCTCGGATTTTTTAAAGGGTTGCTTACATGATGTTACTGGTGGCATGTCATACATGGCTCTCAACATTTTTTCTGAGCTATGAAGGCTCTATCTAGATATGATGAGGCACCTCAGGATATGAAATCATATTGTAGCAATTCATAAAAGAGACGTTTCAAAATGTAAAATGACACAGTATCTCTTATATTTCTGATCATATGATAGTTAAGTGCTCAGTTATGTAGTTACTGAGTTTATCAGGTTATTAGCCCATTTTCCTTACAGTACTACGTTGGGATTCCGAATACCATAAAATTTTATCGTAGACATTTATATATCTTTTCTATGAAATCAACCATAATGGGTGGTATTGAGTACTTTAATCCTAAAGTTTATATTTTTCAATATGCCAACGATACTGTACTTATAGCACATGACCAATCCTTATACAGAACAATTAGTAATTCGAAGGATCTAATCAACAATACAAGCTCATGGTGTAGTGAATGGAGGCTTAGTCCGAATCCAACAGAATCCCAGTTCATCATCTTCAACCACAATACCTCACCAACTTCCCCATATTTTCATCATCACGTCCTTCACCCAAAAGATTGTGCAAATTATCTGGGAGTTAACTCACCAAAATAAACTTCAACAGCAATGTTACACTCAGAAAAAAACAATTTTTTCCACAGTTAATTCTATAAGGTGAAATGCAATTTTCAAATTATTTGTACAGTATATCCCTTTCCTAAGCTTTATTTCTCAATTCAGTATCTTGACAAATATTATTAAACTGTCAGTTATCTCAACTGTCTAGAAAACTGACGCTTGAATATCTCTATAATTGGTTACAACATATTAATTATGTTCCATATTTCAATAAAATAATATTTGGGAAATATCTTGACAAATATTATTAAACTTTCAGTTATCTCAACTGTCTAGAAAACTGACGCTTGAATATCTCTTTAATTGGTTACAACATATTAATTATGTTCCATATTTCAATAACATAATATTTGGGAAATTATTATCTGATCAAATATAATTTCATCATTTATCAAATCGAATAAATTTTGCAATTCTCACTAAAATATTTTTGTTTTGAAAAATTAACCATTTCGTTGAAATTTCAAACAAACCGGTTTTTGTGTAAATTGAAAAATGTATTCACTGATAAACAATTTCGTTTACTAATAACCACAAGCTATCAACAAAACGTTATATCTCCACAATCACTTGAGACTGCCAAAAATTTTAATTGGATTTTTTGTTCAGGGGGCTAAACTAAGTAAGTTCCAGAAAAAATTTATGGAATTTTGCCAAACACTATTTTTTATATGACTCCCTAAAACCACAGAAAGGTCAAACAAAAATACTCATGTACTTGAAATGGACAAATGGTTTCCAAGCATTCATTCACTTATTGAAATTAGAGATATAACAAAGTATACTTTCTTTCAACTTTGATATTTTCTCTTGGCCTCTCTCAGTTCGAAGAGGAGTAGTCTTGTACGAATTCTTTCTTGTCTCAGTTTTTCACGGTGAATCTCCATAATGATCTGGTGCTCCTCTTCGGCATGAGATGACACCGTTCTCAGTATTTCTTCTTCATTGGACACTAGTTCTTCATTTTCCACCTGTGATATAAGTGGTGTTCCGAACTCGTGCTCCTCTTCGGCATCAGAAGTCTCTATTTGTAGAGATTCAACTTTTTTCTGTCCCACTGCAGCAGGACAAATCAGATCTATGACTCGAAACATAATGGGATCCACAGCAACATATTTGTCTGAATCTTCATCTGAAATTGAGCAACAACAAAACATTTCAATAAACACATGATAAATTACATAACTTTTATTTTAAAGTCATTTAACAAATGATATTTTTGAGACTGAGATTTGAATTGAAAACTACTGCATTCTTAGTGATAGTAAAATTAAATTAATTCAGACTCAAATGGACAGATTATTTCAACTCTTATTACATAACAGGTATAAAAACCACTCAACTCGGTTGTTTTATGGAGAAATGTAATCTTCTACCGAATTGTCAACATGGCTTGAGATATCAAAAATCTATTGACTCAGCTATCAAAGAATTGTGTTCACACGTTTACGAAAACCTAAATCCGAGGTCTCATGAGCCACGTTTGTGATCTGAACCTTAAATATCTCGATTCTGATTCCTATCAATAACTGATCGAACTGAAAGTAAAGTTAGGGTATCTCTGTTTCAGCGACTAAAAAGAGGAAAAAGGGTCAGGGCAGTAGCAATGAAGGCGATGATAGCATTGACGAAACTAGACTTCCAAGAAGGTCATCTACATCTGAGGCTGGTACCGAACAAGGGCGACCATTACATTCTTTAGCACCTATAGACATAGCTGCCCCTGGAATCGATTTTTCTCCATCAACATCTGAACAACTTTCAGGTTGTGCAGTCAATCCAGAAATTGAAGAGAAAGGTCACTACCACGAAAATGACATGGGTCGTTATGTTCGACGATCTATCCAACTGACATTGCAAAAAAAAAAGATTTGTTAAAACATCCGTGGACTCCTCCCAGTAATTACGATTTTGAAACTGATGCAAGCCATTTGCGACGAAAATTCAATTATGCCTGGTTGGATCAATACACGCCATAGCTGATATATTCCAAGCGACTAAAGGAAGCTCTTTGCAAACACTGTGTTTCATTCCCTCCTGCCACTGGGACTTTAAGAGGGGTTTTGGGATCATTTATGATTAGGTCATTCACGAAATTCAAGGATAAGCACGAAGACTGCCGTACGCATATTGCCATCAACTTCCACAAAACTGCAACAGTTAATGCAAAGGCTTTTCTCGAAAATGTGCCTGTGGATGTCCAACTGCAAAGTTCTCACCAAAAAACCATCGAAGAAAACAGGCAAATATTGTCATCGATTATTTCCTGTATATTATAATGCGGCACACATGTTATGCCTTTCAGATGAAAAAAGACGGATGAAGGGGTATTCTTCGATTTGTTGAATTTGCGAATCGATTCTGGCGACAAAAAATTGAAGAATCACCTGGAGAAGTTTCAGCGAAATGCACAATACACATCACCAATCATACAAAACGAATTAATAGGTTTGTGTGGGGAAGTTATTAGGGAGAACTTAATAAATGATGTTAAAATGTTAAAGAATGTAAGGCTTACGCAGTCTTAGCTGATGAAATAGCGGAGATTGCAGGGAAAGAACAGCTATCTATCGGCGTGCGTTTCTACGATGAGAGTCAAGGAAAAATTCGTAGATTATTTAGGAAAGCACAAGATGCTTCATCAATCGCCGAAGCAATTGGCAGATTTTTGGTTAGCTACAATTTTACACCAGAATATTGTGTAGGAAACAGTATTCCAAAGCATTATATTTCCATTGCTCAAGCCACAAACTCAATCTTGTGGTGAACGATGCAAATATTGTACCGGAAATTAGAAACACTATTGCCACTATAAAGGATACTATAAAAATTTTCAGAGAATCGACTGCTCTTAGGAATTCGGCTCGGAATCTATCGCGATTGTGTGAAACCAGATGGTCTAAAAATACAAAATCATTCGAAAATTCTCACAAAATTTCCCCGAGCTTGTCAAAACCCTACAAAGACTATCCATCGAGGGAAACTCCACCACAAGAAAATCTGCGTATCAGTTACATTCAGTGGTTACGAAACCCTCTTTCATTGTTGCCGTAATCACAATTTCAAAATACTCGACACTATTGGAACCAGTAGTTAATGTCTTGCAAGCAAAAATCATGGATTTGATCACGGTTGGAGAACACATAGCAGGAATCCTTGGAGTATTCAAGAATGACCGTGCCGACGCAGACCGAATTACTGATGAAATACTTCAAAAAGCCAAAGACATTTGTATGGAATTAGAAATTGATGTTACTGTTCCACGTCTTGCTCGAAGGCAAACACACAGGAGCAATCCTCCATCAGATACTGATAATGAATACTGGCAATGTCAATCTTGGGAGAAGAATGTGAATAAGAAAAGAATATTAGGTGAAGAGTACAAAGGATACACGAGATCAAACAGTGGCATAATAAAGCACGAAATTATGAGAAACAAAAGAACATTGGGACCAACGTGTGATTCTAATTTCTGCAAGAAAGCGTCAAATAGGTTTAGTCAATTATTCACTGATGAAACTCGACAAAAAATTTTTAATAAATTTTGGAACATGACATGGGAACAGAAAAGGATCTTTGTTTCACACATGACCAGTTACGGGGAAAAAAGAGATGCTATACAAAAAATTCCTCGCGAAGGAGTGGTTCATTTCAATATTATTTAAAAATGGATTCCGTAAAATATCAAGTTTGCAAAAAACTTTTCTTGAGAACTTTGGGAATCAACGAGAAAATGGTGACGTATTGATTAAATGATTGAATAAAATATGGACTATCTGCTAAATCCGAAGATAGAAATAGAAAGAAATTCGAGAAGAAGCAAGATTCATCACTGTTTGTTGAAATGAAAAAAAGAAAAGACTATCTACAGATGTTTTTGAAAGAATTGGCCAAAATGGAAAGCCATTATTGCCGGAGCAAAACAGACAAATTATATCTGGAAGAAGATTTCAAATCGAAATCCCAAGTATACGATATCTATAAAAAAAAAAGTTTGGACAATAACATGATACCCCTCTCGTTGTACCCCTTTCTAAAAGAATTTGATGAAATGAATATTGCTCTATTCAAACCTGGTAAAGATCAGTGTGATCTTTGCAGTGGATATAAAATGAAACAGGTAGGTGAGGTTGAATATCAAGAACACATATCTGCAAAAGATCAAGCACGCGAAGAAAAGGAATCAGATAAGAAGAAAGCTGGGAAAAAGTTGATTCATTGTTTCACCATGGACGTTCAGGCTGTCAAATTATGCCCAAAATTACAGGCGAGTGCACTTTATTACAAAACAAAACTACAGGTACATAATTTCACAATGTATAATTTGGCTTCACACGACAGTCATAATTTCATTTGGAATGAATTAGAAGGGGAACTGGACGCATCAGTATTCACTTCATGCATTGTGAAACATTTGGACAATATCTTGCATAGTGAAATCAAGCCAATCGTCCTTTTTTCAGATAGTTGTGGATATAAAAATAAAAATGTTTATTTATCTATTGCATTGTCCCTTCTTGCTACTAAATATAATATTGATATTGAACAAAAATACCTCGAAAAGGGACACACTCAAATGGAGTGTGACTCCACCCATAGCCTCATTGAACGACGACTGAAAGGGAGAGATATTTTTCTTCCAACTGATTATATTGACATTATAAAGGATGCTAGAAGGAACCCTAAACCTTTGGATGTAAAATATCTCAATCATACATTTTTTTTCAATTATAGTGATCCTCAGTGTATGAGATATATCTCAATTCGCCCAGGACGAACCAAGAATGATCCAAAGGTAACTGACCTAAAATGTTTAAAATATCTTCCTAGTGGAAAAATTATGTACAAAATAAAATACACTGAAAGAAGAAATGGATGCATCTCCAAGAGCTCAAAAAAGTTTTACCGCTAGATACTCACTTTTTTTATGACACAATTCCATATTGTTTCCTCATGATGAGATGAATTTAATCGGTGGGAATATCGCATATTTACATTCCTTTTAGAAAACTTCCTGAATGTTTGAATCATTTGACGAGTTTATTCAATTTATGACAAAGTGATTCACTGGATTTTAAATGATTCAGCTATTTGACTTTTTACCGAGACCTGATCATTTTTCATTCTGTCACTCGAATAGTGAAAACACAGAAATCACGAAATGTTTAAAATGTGATTACAGTTTTATGTCGAATTCTGTTTTTCTCTCTCTGTGTTTCGAATCGAATTATGTTTTTACCGATTCACATTTCACATCGGTGTTGCCACTCCAGAATTTTTGTTTGTACTAGATCGTCTAATTTTATTTTTGTACTAGATATGAATTGTAATGAATATGGATGAAAGGTACTAAAAATGTACAATTGTACTAGAAATGGCAACGCAGATTCACATAATCGCTTACCATGACATACTATTCAGGAGTTACGTGCAGCAAGGTTTGTTGCTTTTATGGTAGCAGTAACAATTTTTCCGTACAAGTAATTTTCTTGGAAATCTGTACTGAGTGAGCGACTGTGAAATATTGGTTGTTCTAACTTGTTCAGTGATAAGCAGAATGGAAATTTGTTGTTTTGATAATAAGCTTTTGCAGTGTTATCAGTATCTAATAAAATATTGATAATGAAAAAAATTACATTGTACTAGTACTACATTTGTTTTTTACTTCAATTTTTTTTTTAAATCTCTTTCTACATCCACGTTTCTGAATGGCCTCCAATACGATGTTCGTTTTACAGTTCAAGATGGAAAACTTACTGCCCACTAAACATGATACATAACAAAAATATTTTCCAGATATAACTTTTGTGCAATTTTGTGATATTGGCAAACTAACATTATATTAATGTCATCTTGACGTTTCCTACACAGTGTTTTCAACTATATGTTTATGTAACATCAAAATAATGTAACCAATAATATTCATTAGATAATATATATAATGTTGATTATATGTTGCCCAGATATGTCTTAGACAGAGTAGTTATGTTATTTGTTTGATATTTTTGTCTAACCTCAAAACATCACTGACATGTGTACAGGGAGCCTTGAAATTAATATTATCTTAAAGGTTTCTTCAATGTAATTTTTGGGTATTGACCACGTCATGATGTCATTCATATGACATTTCAACATAACTCAAAACCTAACCTCCTAGCCATATAGCAACAACATATACCATAAATGTCGACAAAAACTCAAAATCTACGTAACTTAAAAAAATTATATCCACGTTCAAACAATATTACCCAGTAAAATATAAAATAAATATATCACTGACGCCATCGTTCATTTTATTCTAATAATCCTAGCAGTCATGGTAGGAGTTTTGAGTTCATAGAATTAAAATATAATTCAAACTACTCAAAAGTGATTGGAATCAATAGGATTGCAAAACTCATTATTTTCATGGTAAGATTATGATTTTCCACTACTCCATCCACTAATTGTTATTTTATCATTTAGGTTATGTAGTGAATGTAATGATATCTACTATTGATTAGAGAGTATCTACATATGATGCTATGAATAGTAGAAAAGCTATCAGATGTGGTTCCTGCTAATCAGATATTGGACAGTATGGAAATGGTTGCTGACATCTGGAGCTGTGTCAAATTATTTTGAACCGATTGATTGATTTTTGGAACTGAAACCAATGAATTTAGCTTGCTTAAACAACAATATTGGAGCTGCTTAATTTGTAAGTGAACTCAAAATTATATATTTTATTCAGAGTGTTCTGATCTTTCTTAATTTCATTATTCTATGATAATATTAACGTTTCTTGAGATTGTAGAGAAATCACTTGAATTGTTTAATACAAATTATCAATAAACTAACTGCATTTTCTCTTTCTTTTCAGTTTGGTAGTGTCCTTTCACATTCCTCTATCAGTTTTGATGTACAAAGTGGTACTTAATGAATGATCAGATTACAAAAACTTAAATAGCAGTTGTTGTTTCCGAACTAATCGAAGATGAGCCCTTCGGACTGGGCAAAGAAAAAAATCCAAAAGTTTTGAATTGATAATTATGGACATACTGAAACGTAAGTAATTATTTTTCTTTTACCTCTAGGGGCAACATAGAATTATTAATAATTATTGGATAGGCGTTTTCTTATATCATAAAGATTAATATAAGTTTTCAGTGACTGTAATGACTATATTTTCAGAATATGTAAAAGATGTTGGCAGTTCAATCACAGATGACGAGTTTGACTTATAGTGATGGATTGGATGACATTATTAGCAGAGCAGAAACTAAAAAGAAAGGAGAAGTGACCGAGACAACAATCATATAATTATTGATTCAGTGATATCTGTTTTTATTATTCAAAAGAAATAGGTTTTCATTCCATATTATTCTTCTAATAACACTTAACTTTGGTAGATCTATCAATAAATTTTTCATCTGATTCAGGTGGTAAGTCGTATTATTAGGTACTTTGTTCTGTTCATAGTGATTCAAGATTATATTTTTTATATTGCTAATTTTAATTTAATTGTTAATGATGTAACTGTCTTGCTTTATAACGCTTCATCCATGAGATTTTAATCATTGACAATAAAGTTTTTTGATTGGTATGATTTACATCATTACCCCCTTATATACATATTTTATTTCTTAGTATACAGGGTGGATCTTATACTCATTGTTTACCAACACCTATTTTTCTACACTTAAAGTTGTATTTCTGGAATTTCAATCGCCACTCTTTGGTAGATGAATAACTTTGTTAATTGCTATTGTTGTTATTCATCTACTGAAAAGTGTCTGCTGAAATTCCAGAAATATACCTATAAATATAGAAAAAAGTGTTGGTAAACCATGAGTATATGCTCCACCCTGATGTTACAATGTTACATTTTACAAATGTTGCATAGATGTTTTGAGTAACATTATATGTATGTAATAAAGTCACATTAAAGTTACGCAAAATATGATACATTTATGTAAAGTTAAATAATTAACATTACATTGTAATATTTAAAAGAGGCACAAAGGCATATGGACGCAACGTATCTGTAACATCAAGCATATCTCTGAATAACATCACCAAGTCACAATGTGATATAACAGTTATGTTTAGGTTATGTTTTTATGTTTACTGGGTGACTGAACTAGTGAAAGCTCTCAAGTCATCTCGTACCGGTCCCGAACAAATAGATCTACCAATTTTTCGTCCTGATCTGAATAATGCAAAAAAATGGTTGAGTGAAGTCGTCGACATAAAAAATGAATTCGACTGGTCCGACCAACAAGTCATTACTAGACTGGGTCGATTTTTAACAGGAGTATCAAAAACTTGGTTCGATACCTGGTCACCTGATATCAAAACTTGGGATACTTTTCTGAGAGATTTTCTAGAGGCATTTTCCCCAAAGAAAATTCTTGGTCAATTGTTGGTAGATGCTGCCCTTTTTGATAGCGACCGGTGCAATACATACGATGCGTATGTTTTTGAAAAAGCTAATCTGCTTCGAAATCTTCGTGTTCAGTGGGAGGATACAGATCTTGTGGAAATCGTTATACACGGTATCAAGGAGCGTGATGTACGCACAACAGCAAGCAACCAGAATTTCAGAAAATTATCTGAACTTATTTCGTTTTTGGGATCTGTACCTAAGCGAAAGACTGACCAACGTCTTGATCATAGAACAGATATCAAGGAACCGCCAAGGAAACGTCAAAGGGAGGAACGTGTCTATAGTTACTATGGTTACTATGGTACTTCTAATAAATCGGTTGCTGATAAACCTACATCAACTTCATCCAACATGGTATGTGCTTTTTGCGCAAAAACTGGTCATAATTCTGATAATTGCTTTATCAGGCAAAATATTGCGAAGCGCAAAAGTGTTAAGCCTTGTAACAGCGGTAAACTGGCTTCTTTTGTTCGAATGAAAATAGATGGTATAGAATATAATGGCATCATTGATACGGGGGGCTGATGTATCATTAATAGCTGAAAGACACATTCCCAACTTCAGACATAAAATTAAATCATGCTATACCACCATTACAGGAATACTTCCTGGAAGTTTTATTGCTAATCAAGCTTTTGAAGGCACATTTGAGATGTCAGGAGTCATTATAAATTTAACTTTCATTTTGGTACCTGATAGTTTTCTTCAGTACGATTTGCTTATTGGGCGTAACCTGTATGATGATTCTGATGTTGCCACTATTACCGATCAAACAGGGACGCAAATTGTAAATAAAAATACTGTACGTGTATTATCTATGATTTCATCATTAATTGTCCGGAAAAATATAAAACACAACTTATGGATCTGCTTTCTCGTTTTCCTGATATACAAGCTTCTGGAAATGCAGTTCCTCCAGTAAATAATGCTACCATGTCCATAAAGTTGCGGGATGATTTCGTAGTTACCAGAAACCCTTTTCGCCTGTCCATAGACGAGAGAAAAATAGTCCAAAATATTATTGAAGATCACATGGTTAATAAAATAATACAGGACAGCGACTCACCGTTCGCCAGCCCAATTATTTTAGCTAAAAAGAAAGATGGGTCACTTAGGATGTGTGTTGACTACAGGGAATTGAACTCTCATACAATCAAAGATCCATATCCCATACCACTGATTGATGACCAACTGGACAGACTTGGAAAAGGGAAAGTATTCACGATCTTAGATATGTTGTCTGGATTTCATCAAATACCAATTGATTCAGAATCCATTCACAAAACCGCTTTTGTTACACCCGATGGCCACTTTGAATACCTTCGAATGCCGTTCGGTTTAGCAAATGCTCCAGCGGTATTCCAAAGGGCCATAAACAAAGCATTGGCCGAACTTCGGAATACAGTTGCACTAGTATATATGGATGACGTTTTATTACCTTCTGGAACATTCGAAGAAATCTTGCATGCTCTTGATACCGTCTTGAAGGCATTACAGAAAGCTGGTTTTTCTTTAAATTTGAAGAAATGCCATTTCTTCCAAGACAAAATTGAGTATCTTGGACGTGAAATATCTGGAGAAGGTATACGTCCAGGAATGCGAAAGGTGGATGCCCTCTTGAAATCACCCGTACCTAGCACTATAAAACAGGTTCGTCAGTTGATGGGCTTAGCAGGATACTTTCGCAAATGTATTCCTGAATTCGCATGTCGCACCGCTGGCATCACAAAGCTCACACGTAACAACGAACCCTTTGTCTGGGGCAAGGAATAAGAAGATGCCAGAAAGTACATCTTTGAAAAATTAACATCCAAACCCTTGCTGAATGTATTTGACCCTGAATTACCTACAGAACTCCACACTGATGCCAGCTGTATTGGATATGGGGGAGTATTAATGCAGAAGTTGGAAGGAAATATCAGAATTATTGGATATTTTAGTAAGCGAACTACTAAAATTGAAGAAAAATATCATTCCTATGAACTGGAGACATTGGCGGTAGTTAGTTCTCTGAAGCATTTTCGTGTATATCTACTGGGAATTGAATTCACGCTGGTAACTGATTGCAATGCTATCAAGCCAACATCAATAAAAAAAGACATTTTACCCCGAATAGCCCGCTGGTGGGCCTACATGCAGGATTTCAATTTTAATATCACTTATCGTAAGGGTAGCTCAATGCCGCACGTTGATTTCTTTAGTAGAAACCCAGTGGTTGTCCGACGCTTGAAAGCACATGAGAACTGGCTTTATGTGGAACAAAGGGATGACGCCGAAATGAAAAAAATGATAAGTGACGCCCAAGACGGTCATTTGGACAAATCTCGCTACGTTGTCAAGAAAGGAATTCTTCACTATGTGATCAAAACGCCAGATGGAATATCAACTTCAAAACCATTTGTACCTCGACAAAGCCGATTAGGATTATTGACAATATTTCATGATGAGCAATGCCTTGTAGGAATTGATAAGACGATCGAAACTATCCAGAGACATTTTTGGTTCTCTCGCTTACGACAATTTGTCAAGAATTATATTAAACATTGCCTAGTGTGTGCAGTGAAGAAAACTCGATCAGGTCACTTACAGGGATTTATAACAAATATCGACAAACCGACGAACCAATGAAAATTCTACATGCCGACTGCCTAGGACCACTAGAAACTACTGAAGATGGATTTAAACATGTACTTGTGTATCATACAAGAGGTATGGTCGTCGGCAAGTATTCAACAGAAAACAACTACTGGCAAAGTCTTCTACAAGAACTACTTTAAATATTAAAGCTGAAATTATTTTTCGATTCAATTGACAATATTCCACAGGAAATCGGTGTTCGTTTTTTTGATGTCAGGTTGGTAATGAATTTTGGTTTTTATTATTTGAAACACTGTATTTTGATACACTGACATGTGCCCAAGCAAGCTGGGGATTGGTCATAATAATTTGACATTTGTCATTGCTGACACATGGCAAATGTCAGTGTATTGAAATACAGTGTTTCAAATAATAAAAACCAAAATTCGTTACCAACCTGACAGCAAAAAAACGATCACCGATAGCCTGTGTAATATTATCAATTGAATATTAATATTTGAAACACTGTATTTTGATACACTGATATGTGCCATGTGTCAGCAATAACTAATGTCAAATTATTATAATTTTATTTCTTTCGGAATACCTTTCTGGTCCGATTTGAACTTGATTAAGTTGCCCGTTCCTTGGATAGTTGCACTAAAACGACCTTGTATCATATGGCCTTGCTCGTCTCTGGAGCCATCGGTAAAAACCTGTGCGAAATAATCAGTAGTGATCGATGACCTATTGAACCAGAGAGACGTTCACATTCGTTTTCGCTTTGGATCACACCCGGTTGGTGTTTAATTAATGTTATTGTAATCATCGATTTTATGACTAGTTTTAACTGGGCTTATTGCTGCTTGACCGAGCCCTTATTCCACTAGAGTGTCTTGCCAGTTACCAATTTGTGTGTGGGCCGACCTGCCTACTACCTCGTTGCCTTTGCCGGTACGTTCGTTTCCAGACCAAAAGAGCCCTTTGAGAAGTTGGATGATACCCCAAACAGGGTTATCAAGACGAACACATCTCTGGTAAGTCGTTATATAGTGCAACTCCACTTAAACTCCACGTTCATAATTTATTTTCAATTTTGGATAAAGTCCATATTTATTCGAACCACAAAGGCTATCGAATCGCAACCATTATTATTATAAGCAATCCAAATATTAAAAACCAAAATTCATTACCAACCTGACCGCAAATAAACGTTCACCGATAGCCTGTGGAATATTGTCAATGGGGGAGAATACCTCCATACCAGTTTCATGGTCCTTGCTAATCATCAGCGAGGGCTAGTTCGACCCAATAGAGCACTGTCAGTGACGTAATCTGTCAGTTATCAGATGATGGGGGGACAAACAAAGCTATTTTCCATAAGGCTACGTGTTTCTTACTTGTGAATTTTCTTCGAGAACAGATTTCCTAATGAAAAGTTTTTAGCATTGTGATGATTATTAATTCATTCTGTATAGTGTGAAGTAAGTGCATAAATCTGTTGTCTTGGTATAAGCTTGGACTTTTCAATTTAAAAATACGTTGTTATGATGACAACACACCTCTTTTGGATTTGTTGAGAGAAATAATGAAGAATGTGGTTTTTGTTGGGTTGTAGTAATCAATCCAATCGAGATAGAATCGGAAATTTCCAAATTTCTATACACACCAGGCTGAGACAGGTAGACGCTACTACAGTACAGAGACATGCTAGTTGGATAGCTGCTCCTCATAGGAGTAATTTCACGGATTCTAAAGCAAATTCACGTATGCTCTTCACAGGTAATGAGCTGACAAATACTTACCATCTGAATATGTGAGGATGAATATAATATATTTTCAGGTTAACCATCAGATGTTTCCGAAAATCCAGACTATGTATCTTCCCAAATGTGTAGTATGGAACAAGAGCTTGGAAGTTACAGTCAACATTTTGAAGAATTTATAGACGTTACATTTTCTCCTCTATTCATCCCGATAAATCCAAATTTTATTATTTATGTATGTATGTATGTAAATGAGGTAATCAAGTATTGTATGTATGTATTTTGTAATAAAAGAAGTTGTAGGATGTTAATCTACTGTAAGTATGACCAGCCTCGACGACGTCAAATTGCTTAAATTTATGTTGTCTTTGTTCAACCATTTCAGTCTCCAGTTATATTGATACATAATAGTCATTAACGTTTGATGTTTGTGAAGGTTTGCTCTCAGGTATGGCTATATTTTCACTGTACTTTATGAAAACAGTTTAGATATGCAGAATTCACTTTGTTTTCCACTTTACAATACAAAAACTTACCCTAACTAAGTAATTCAGTTTATTAATAAATATGCTTTCATACTGGACCTAGTCAAATAATGCCAACACACACTATGTGTGAGACCACATCAAAAAGTAAGGCCCTAATATTTTCCCTAATGCTCACACAAGTCTCTCAAAGACTTCTAAGGGTTGTTCTCGAGGATGCAGCTGCTTTACGGAAAGGACGAACTTTCAACAAAACTGCTATTAATTTTTCATCAGTTTTGGAACCAGCAAACCTCAATGCAAAAATTATCGGAGCAACATGTGTACATACTTCTAACCCAGCTACACAATTACAATGTCCAGTAATGATTGTTCCGTTTTCAGATACATTGAAAAGTCTTTGGGAATGACAAACCTTAAATTACAAATATTAGATTTGGAAATTATACTAAACTATTAACATAATGACGGTAACTTGTTCCACATGTAAAAATGCAATAAACTGTGAAGTAGAGGATTTCTTTCGATGTGATAGTTGCAGAATTTATTTTCACATGACCAAAACTTGCTCCAAACTTACTGCCTCAGAAATAAAAGTCCTAGAATTACAAAAACGATCTTTGATCTTTTTTTGTGATGACTGCACAACTTTATTCAAGCAAGTACCACAATTATTACGTAAGATTTCCTTGCTCGAAGGGGAAATAAGAAAACTTAAAGAAGTTCAAACACTAAAAATTAAGGAAAGAGCCAATGAAGGATTTGAAAAAGAAGATATAATTTGTGAAATGGTTGACAGACAAAACCGAGCCTCCAATATCATCCTCTACAATGTTGAAGAATGCCCACTGCAAAATAAGACTGAAAAAGTGAACGAGGAGAAGAAAACTATTAGTAATGAACTTCAAAATTTCAACCTGAATATGGAAAATATTAAACTTTTTAGATTAGGTAAAATATTACCAAACAAGAATAGGCCTATAAAGGTTATTTTGGAATCGCCAGAAGATGCTAAACATATACTAAAGAACAAACAATTGATTAAAACCTCAAACATCAAGATTTCAGGAGACCAAACCTTAGCGCAAAGGGATTATTTCCGTAAAATAAAGGCACAACTGGATGACATATTTGTAAGTAATTCAGTTTATTAATAAATATGCTTTCATACTGGACCTAGTCAAATAATGCCAACACACACTATGTGTGAGACCACATCAAAAAGTAAGGCCCTAATATTTTCCCTAATGCTCACACAAGTCTCTCAAAGACTTCTAAGGGTTGTTCTCGAGGATGCAGCTGCTTTACGGAAAGGACGAACTTTCAACAAAACTGCTATTAATTTTTCATCAGTTTTGGAACCAGCAAACCTCAATGCAAAAATTATCGGAGCAACATGTGTACATACTTCTAACCCAGCTACACAATTACAATGTCCAGTAATGATTGTTCCGTTTTCAGATACATTGAAAAGTCTTTGGGAATGACAAACCTTAAATTACAAATATTAGATTTGGAAATTATACTAAACTATTAACATAATGACGGTAACTTGTTCCACATGTAAAAATGCAATAAACTGTGAAGTAGAGGATTTCTTTCGATGTGATAGTTGCAGAATTTATTTTCACATGACCAAAACTTGCTCCAAACTTACTGCCTCAGAAATAAAAGTCCTAGAATTACAAAAACGATCTTTGATCTTTTTTTGTGATGACTGCACAACTTTATTCAAGCAAGTACCACAATTATTACGTAAGATTTCCTTGCTCGAAGGGGAAATAAGAAAACTTAAAGAAGTTCAAACACTAAAAATTAAGGAAAGAGCCAATGAAGGATTTGAAAAAGAAGATATAATTTGTGAAATGGTTGACAGACAAAACCGAGCCTCCAATATCATCCTCTACAATGTTGAAGAATGCCCACTGCAAAATAAGACTGAAAAAGTGAACGAGGAGAAGAAAACTATTAGTAATGAACTTCAAAATTTCAACCTGAATATGGAAAATATTAAACTTTTTAGATTAGGTAAAATATTACCAAACAAGAATAGGCCTATAAAGGTTATTTTGGAATCGCCAGAAGATGCTAAACATATACTAAAGAACAAACAATTGATTAAAACCTCAAACATCAAGATTTCAGGAGACCAAACCTTAGCGCAAAGGGATTATTTCCGTAAAATAAAGGCACAACTGGATGACATATTTGCAAGTGGTGATAGCACAAAAACTATCAAATTTATAAATAACAAGCCTACAATCGTTCCAAAAAATCAGGTTCAATTTAAAAAAAACTTGTAAGTACTCCTAATAATATACAACTGAACTCGATATCATATACATGAATGCTCAGAGTCTCATCAAGCACAAGGATGAAATTCATGATTGCCTGGTATGTTATAAGCCAAAAGTCCTACTACTGAGTGAAACCAGGACAACGCTAGATATTGAAGATTCTGAAATAAAGATGGAACAGTATAATTGTGTACGATGTGATTGATTTTAAATCTTCAACATGGTTTATTGGCTGCTTGTACCATTCACCATCGAGTTCAGATGCTACTTTTTTGGAATATCTTGAAGACATTAGTGAAGATGATATGATAGCCAAGGGTCGTTTTATATTAGCTGGTGATTTTAATCTGAACTTTGCAGATGATACATTCTATGTAAATAAAATTAAGAATTTATTCACAACCTATGGATTGAAGCAGTATGTATCAGAACTAACTCGTATCACATTAGAATCAGAAACATTGATTGATTATGTTATAACAAACTAAAACAATATTAGAACTAAGGTTCATTTAAGTCCAAGAATCACAGATCATTTGGTAATATCGATTGACTTTCTTTCAAGTTCAGAGAACCAAAGTAATAAAATTAAAAGATATAGAAACTTTTGTGGTGGTAATCTTGATGAAATAAAAAATAAATTGATTTCATGTGAATGGGCACTGAATTCAGTGGATGTAAATATTATTTATCAAAAAGTCCTTGATAATTGTACTACAACTATAAACGAAATAGCCCCATTGAAAAATTGCCATTATAAAAATAATGTTCCATGGTTTGACAACGAAATATACGGTAAAATTAAGGAGAGAGATAAAGCCTATAAATCATTTATTAAATCGTCGCCAAATGATAAACTATACAGATGGAATAGCTTTAAAGTAATCAGAAATGAGGTTGTGAATATGTTAAAAAATAAAAAAGAAAATTACTATTATGAAAAAATCGACAGATATAAAATCAATTCTCTGATGATGTGGAAAACTTTAAAAGTACTTGTTAAAAGCAGTAATCAAAACTCGTTCAACCAGGTACAATTTGATTATGAGGATGGTGAAGGAAGAGAAATCCTTGGTGGAAAACTTTAATAACTATTTTGTTAAGAGTATTAATCAGGTAATCGAGAGCATACACAGTAAAGAAATCTGGTCCAATTACGATTATAATCTTTATAAGCCCATAACTAAATTCAAAATGGTGTCCATGAGGGAACTACGTGATATTGTTACCTCATTAGATAATAAATGTAACCCCCATGAAATCCTGAATGCCAAAATATTGAAACAAATTTTTGAAACTGCTGGGCATGCTATACTGAATCTTGTCAATACTTCACTTCAGACAGGAAAAATACCCGATCTACTAAAGATTAGTACTATTATCCCAGTACCAAAAGTTAATAAAACAGTCAAAGCTGAGGAATTTCGGCCTATTAATACGTTGCCGCCCATTGAGAAAGTTCTAGAATATGCCGTATATAAGCAAGTACTTGAATTTGTCAACGAAAATGAAATTCTTTTTGATAACCAATCTGGGTTTCGGAAAAAATATTCATGTGAATCGGCACTGCAAAGGTCTCTTAACTATATGATAAAAAAATTAGATGACAACAAGTATGTAATAGCTGTATTTTTAGATCTGAAACGAGCCTTTGAAACCATTGACAGAAATATAATTCTCAGTAAAATGAAAAGATATGGTATCGACGGCTATGTGTATGAATGGTTTTCATATTATCTTAAAGGCAGAAAACAAAAAGTAAGAATCAATGACACTATCTCAAACGAAATATTAAACGATAAAGGATTACCCCAGGGAAGTGTTTTGGGCCCCTTATTATTTATTATATATTTGAATGATATCAATTTATATGTTGACTGTGAATTTGTCAACTTATTTGCTGATGATACGCTAATAGCCTGTAGCGACACAAACTTAGACACTGCTGTGCAAAGGATGAATGTGATTCTCGAAATAGTTGATAAATTCATTAAAATCAACAAGTTAAAACTTAATGTAAACAAAACCACTGCTATGATTATGACTTCAAAGTACAAGTATGACAAAATTGATTTCAATAGGATTGATGTTACTATCAATGAACAAAATATTAAAATAAATAAAACAATAAAATATCTAGGGTTTCAACTCGACTGTAATCTTACATATGAAAACCATTTCCAATATATACACAAAAAAATTTCAAAGAAACTATACTTTTACTCTAGAATTTCAAGGCACCTGTCATTAAATACCAAGATATTAGTTTATAAAACAATCATACAACCACACTTTGATTATTGCTCTTCAATTTTGTATTCCTTAAACCTGAACAAACAGTCTCAACTACAAAAACTACAAAATAGAGGAATGAGAATTATACTGAAAGTGAACCGATATACCTCTATATCCACGATGTTATCAACCTTGCACTGGCTTTCGGTATCTCAAATATTATTATACCAGACAATGATATTCGTACACAAAATTGTTAATGATATAGCAGCAACATATCTCAAACAATCCATAAGTTTCAACAGTGATATACATCAATATAACACTCGAAACAAGACTGACATACATATAAACAGAACTACTAACAAAAGCAGCATGAACTCAGTCTTCTTCAAGGGTTTTGATACATACAATAAATTACCTTGCTCAATAAAATCTGCTTCATCCCTAAAAGTTTTCAAATCTAAGTTATTGCAATATATTTTCAACAAGTGTAACTAAACTTTTACCTAAATTTTTACTGTATATATTAGTATCTTGATATATCTATCATAGCATAATTTGTAATTTACCATGATTAGAATAATAATTAAGAAATTAATTACATGTAATTGTTAATGTATTATTAGGAATGTCCTATTTACTAAATAAATGTTATTACCTATAATAAGTTCAGTCTCAGACAGAACTAAAATCATATTTACTTTTCAATTGATAACAAAGTTTATTCATTATTCAATTTGCAGATATTTATACGATTTGCATGCCAAATGTGCGAAGGCGTCCTCCTTTCATGCTTCAATTTATAAATATGTTGAAAGGCTCATACTGAAGAGAAAGTAATATAGAATCAGATTTTATTGAAATCGTTGAAATTTTGTCTAATGCTGTATCAAAATCATATGATTCTAAGATGTATGTATATAAAATCCAATTTTATGATGTTATCAGGCCATTAATAAAACTCAGAAAATTTGGATTATGAAAATCATGTAAAGTAATGTTTTAACTTGCCATTTCAGTGCCAAATATCGCAAAACTTCCAAGGGGACAAGAATAAAATGATATTTTAGTCAAAGAGAACAAAACAAGAGCCAATATTTTAGTCAAATTTGTCGATTTCTCATATGAAAAAAGGGACTATTACAATATATTATCAAAAAGTAGGATCCCTGAATGTCTGTAAAGTTTTAAAAAATTGCAATCAATCACTAACAAGAACAAAAAACCAAATTTCTTCTCATACACAAATGCATTGTTTGTCCCCCCATCGGCTGATAACCACCACGGAACACATAATTCCGGCATGTGTGACGTCAGCTGACAGTGCTCTATTGAATCGAAAAATCCTTTCGCCCGAATTGGAAATCCCTGAGACAAACACTGAAGTATGAATTCAGCGCCATCTCTGGGCACCAGATTAAAATGCACTCCGATTACGTGTCGACTTCAATATGAAACCAAAAACATCATGAAGAGGGGCGACACTACTTGACAGAAGACCATGAAACGAATTATAAAAAATGATGGATTACGTAATCCAATCTTCTGCAAAAAAACTTGTACAATAGGTCCTTTACACCTAGGTATAGGTCCTTTAACACCCTAACGTTACCTCATTTCACTTACTGTTCCACAATACTTTACCTGTTAAATCAAAATGAACTATTCCTATTTAGAAAACTTCTATTGGGTATATGTCGAAGAAAATGCAGTGGTTATCAACAAATGACATTTTTTGGTACAATACTATGATATTTATATTCAAAATAAAATCAGGTACTGCTCAAAGTTACTTGAAGAATATTGTTAATTACAATTCTGATGTACATGCCCACAATAAAAGGTCATGAAATGATTTCCACATCCCACTGGTTGCAAAGAGACAGACGAGCATTTGTATTTTTTAAAGGCTTGAACAGATTCAACCAGCTGCCCTTAGAAATCAAATCATCAGATTCCTTGAACAAATTCAAACATAATCAAAAGCTTTTTCTTTACTCTTCTAGGAATGTAGTTGGAGGCAAAAAATTGAAATTCTATTGTTTTATTATTTTGTGTCGTTTATATCTGTGTTGTATTATGGGCATATGTTGATATGAATCTGTTTATAGGACCAAATTTCAATTTGTATGTTTTGAAATAGTGATTTACATTCATTAGACTTCAAAATAAATGTATTAGGTTATACAACTAAAAAAGGAATTAAATATATATTCTTATAAAAAATGACAGCTTTATTTGTGAGGGGTTTGTTGCACCAGAGCTTTTTATTCTAGCTCAATCATTGGCTAGAAAAAGACATCTGTCAAAATACACAAATAGCAAGTATGGAATAAGAGGCCCCGGTACTTGAAACTCTCAAATAGAAAGCGGCTAATATATTTCCTAGTGTTGGGCAGAATCGAATGATTTTAAGAATCGAGTAAGTACTCGGTTCTCGAGTACTTTTAAGAATCGAGTACTTTCCGAGTACTGAGTTACTTGAATACAAAGAAATAATTTCCTACCACTATTATAAACCATTTGGACGTACTATATACAATTTTTAGTACTAGAATCCATAACTTCGTACCCCATTTGTTCTTTTCTAATTTATTTTTGACGCTGAGACCCAGTTTACCTCTAAGTGCACTGCTTTCATTTATCAATTAGGTTTCAGGATGAGATCAGACATCACATATCACAACTGTCACCTATTTACTTGTTACATGTTACGTACAATAAAGGGTTCAAGGGGGTGCCTGGAGTCCGAGCATCTCAACGCTACTCTCACCTCCACGTGGTGTATCCTGGGCAACAGCATGACCTGTCATGACGGCTAACGAGAGTGAAGAGGACTCATTGCCAAACTATCTTCGTTGGGTTTTTATGGATCGATTTTGCAGTGGATCAATTATCTTCAGTTTAAGATTTTACAAATTTTTTATATAACAAATTGAAATTGGGACTACCCGTTGAATAAAAAAATAAAAAAAAATTAAATCAAAATAAAAAAATTTCATTAGGAGATTGGATATACTGGGAGAAATATAAACATAGGGTAAGCCAAAGTAGGCCATTGGCCACAGTGGAGGGCCTGATGTTGGCCCACTCACGTTCAAACCTAAACCTAACCCCATTACTAATATTTCCTTACCCGTCTTGGGTCTTGCTTGCCTCTCATCAGCTGCAACTTTTCTTCCTTCTGCTTTCAAATTCTTCCAGCAAATTTTTAGGACAGCAGTAGATCGAGGATAGGAAGCTTCTGAATTAAATTCTTCGGTAATTTGGTTCTCCCAACAGTAATTTTTTGAATTCATTGATTCGTTGTCAGTCTTCTTATTCTCAATTATATGGAAATACCTCTGAACAACATCAACCAACAAATATTTGTCCTCCATAGTAAAAACACGGTCCCTCTTTTTTTTCAACTTCTGCATGTTTCTATACACAGTTTGAGGCACATCACTCGACATTTTGATATATTATTTTTGCCAATGAATCTTTCGTCTTTGCAAATATTTGAAATATTGCAAATGCCTCAACATCAAATCTCAAATGTTTTCTAATTTAATTTTGTTTTATTGATCGTCTTCTTCATTTCAATTATGGACTGAGCTTCCTTTTGAAGCAATTATCCAGTTCTCACCCTAGTATGTGAATAGTGGCGTGAAAAGTGAGGACTTCGTCGATGAAGGGGTCTCGCTATGGGCAATACTTACCTCCACCTAGAACAAATTATACATTCCATTTTTCACTTATAACCACAGTAAAAACTGCCGACGGATGTCGCATATGCCATTAGGAGGAGAGGACTTAGAAGAGAGGAATCATTTGTTGAATTGATAAACTTTACCTATTCGTTCGGTTGCGCTTTAGCAGAACACTGTCATTACATTTGAGTTAAATGTTCGGGAAACCGATTTTTGTATATCAACCTGCCATTTTGGAAGTCTTCGAACCTAATAAAGAAATAAATTGAAGTTAGAAGGATGCAAAATACATATTATTAATGTTTACGTCTGTTAAACAAATAAAACTGAATATAGACGCGATAATCTGATTTTGTGTGGTATAATATTTACCACACCAACTTTACAAATTATACAGTAACCACACTTACTATGTTTACATTTAGGTGAATGCAACAGATTAAGTTTTTTCTTGAATTGACCTTATTAGTTTTGGGCCATCTTGGATGCGACGCTATGGTTGCCAACTACGTAATAAAGAGAATAATTGAAGGCAGGAATTTCAAAATTCCATGATGATAATACATTTTGTGATGTAACCACTTTTAATTTAAATTCAGATTAATTTATTTGATGTTGGATTTATTCATATCAACCGTTTATTTTCTTCATTATTTATAGTTAAACTTATAATAAAATCAGTTTGCAATAAAAATAAAAAACAGCGATCGAATAAAATGCTCTGTAGAAAACAGCACAATCATACTAGAGTAAAAAATGAGAAAATTTATATTAAGTTTAATCTACTTAAGACAAAACGATTTTGTGAACATCACAATCCAAGAACAAGAATAGAATTAACCTTATTTGTACCTTCTGAAAGAACCCTAGAAAGGTACCTTTCCACTCCATCTTTTTGAACTCCTCATCAGTATATTCGTTCGATTGTTTTACAGATATAAGTATTTGAAAGCCCCCTGTCCTCCGAGAGAAGAATATCTATTCAGTAAAAAGAATTGAAACAAATGAATAAAGGATAAATGCGTTTTTCTTTATTACATTGTTTTGTACAGTACAATGCGTTTCATTATTAACTCTAACTTTTCAGATACTAAATCGTTTAGAACATCTTACAAGTTAACAACCTTTTTCAATACTTCATTTTCATTTGTCATTATCGCTAATGAATTCTAAACAGTTGAGACATTGATGCACGACAATGTTTGATTTGTTTAAATTTCGAAAAATGACGATCATCCGTTGTTGTTTGTAATCATCAGTATTTTATACTTACCTGTAGTGCTATGACCAAGCCTCTAATTTTTATATACAATATCTCTTATTACATATAGGAATGCAGATTATGGAAATACCGAAAAAATATTAAATATTCGAGAACAGTTGGTCAACATTGACAAAAAACGTTTTTTTTTTAAATATGTTAAACTATAAGTACATGGTATAAATTATATAAAAGTGAAGGTAAATTTTAATTCAAATTGACGTCATCTGAGATTCTCTGTGGTATATTTTTACCTTTTATCAAAGTAGCCAAGTCTAGATTAGATAATTTTTTCCTTCCATTTCCTCCAACCGAGCTAAAGGTGCCTTATTAAAACATCATCGTCAACTAACTGAGGCATACATCTCCTAATACACTGATGCGTCCAACATGAAGAAGTTTTGTCATCTATAAATAAAATTATTACATCTTTTCGGTTAGTGCACTTATAACAATTTAACAACAAGCACTATCAAAGTATTTGTGAAGGAAGTAAAAAATACTATGTTTTTGTCAGTAAGTTTTCCATCCAACTCCATCAACTCTATTATGAAAGACTCTGCTGGGATATCGATATCTACTGATTTTGGATTATCTTGGATATTATTTCCTTTCTTAGAATTTCTTATAGCCGTTATCATTTCTGCATTTTGTGTGGCCCTTCGCTTAAAAATATTCAGAAGTCTCATAGGACTTTCATCAGTAGAATCTCTACAAAACAAAGGAAAGTTTAATGAAAAAAATGCATAAATATATTTTTTAGAGATTTACTTACTTTTACAGGATAAACATTTTTGTTTTGCTGCGGTGAAATAGATTCTTGCACAGTTCCGGTCCGATTGCGACAGTGAGAGGACATGCTTTTCGTCCTTCACAAAGATGGCACGTGGATGTTGCGTTGGAACGAAACTAATTTGTGTTAGTGATGTCCGATGTTATAGTTATCTTTTTTGAATCTAGTGAATGTTAAATAGTTTTTCGATTGTGGAGATATTTGTGAAAGCATTGCCATCTTTTTCTCTACGCGGGTAGCCAGGCCCGATGACAACGGATTTGTCGTATAATAACATTATCAAGAATTTTTTTGTGTGAAATTATAAAAACATTTTTTTTTCTGTTATACATACCTGATCTGGAGAAATTGATTCCGTAAAGGAGTCAGAAATCCAATAAACAAATAGAAGAAGAAGAAGAAATAGATTCTTGAGTTCCACAGATCCGAGTTACTGCGTTCACTTCCTTTTCTTAGTCCACATATACTCTGTTACAAACTGAGACGAGCTGGCTAGTTGAAAATTCTTACCTGGAAAAATATATTATTCGTTATACTAACGAATGAAAACTAAAAACAGAAAAGATTTTGGAACTTTTGATAAGGAGATTCGGAGAATGAGTTAAATTCAGAATTATCTTACCAAGAGTCGTTGGTGATTTCAACTGCGGATATTTTCTAGCAACTTTTGGAATGGAATATGTAATGAAATAATAGTCTGAACAGCACTACAACACTTCCACCCATACGAGGGCTTTCACTTTCACTAAAAAGTAAAAACATCTAAACAAATTTCATAGTGCGTTTGACAAATGACAAATATCCATAAACTGATCGCAGCGCCAAACAGCATTATTTGTCAGTCTCCGGCGTTGAGCATAGATATCCGAAACATTTGATTGGTTGAAATTTCACTTCAAACTTCAAACGTACTACTTCATAAACTAACTAACTAAATGGGTCATTTTGGCTACGAAACTTAAAAAGTTTTTATAAATGCATGTGATTTTTCAGTTTTTATTAAATACATATTCGAGAAACTTTTAATATTTCTCTAACAAAACGTTTTTTCAAATTGACATGCCTTTTGAATATTCCCAGAATATTCAAAAACTTACGTTTCTGCTTGATATGCATTTTGAATATACCAGCAATATTCAAGGAGAATATCTCATGGATATGCGTGAAAATATATTGCAGGAATATTCTCAATGTGTATAAGATCAAATAGATATTCATGGAATATTCCAGGAATATTGCAATATCTGTTGGAGAATAGGATGTTGTAGGCATATTCCAGAAATATTGGGTGCCATATCTGTGTAGGTGATTAGCTGAAAGTTGTGTTGGTGCTCTTGTTTCACGTTCAATTGTCATTGTCAATAATGTCAATGTAGTTTTCGTTAACGGTTAGTTGAAGTTTCAAAATCATAATCCTAACCAAATATAGAAAAATGTATGGGTTGTCATAATAAAAAAAACTACTAATTTAATTTTTACTCAAATATGGATAGCACCGTATACTTTGGTTGATTAAAAGAATGAACTTCCAAGTGCAAAATAATCTGATGGGCTTTTATCAGATTTGTTCCTTCTGATGGGAACTCACTGTATGTCAAAATCATGATATCAGATATTTATGAATGTTTTCAATGAAATACTTAGAAAATAGATTTTTCTTATCCTTGATAGTAACTGGAAAAAACAGTGCAGATTTACTCAAAACAAAATAATTTCACAGCAAAACATGCACTGGACAAAACTTCAAACAAAATATTAGGTTCCTTTGGACCGCGGTGCTGCCTATTTGAATCTATACGAGTTGTTGCAATTGATAATGGATGAACTATAGAAGCATATTTCTGTGATATTTTATACTTGGATACAGTTCATGTACTGTCAGATGTCAAGCATTAGAAATAAAACGTTTTGGGCTGGTGCTGGTAGACAAAGACATACTGTTTTAAAAATTTTGAAGGAACTTCTATAACTATAATTTCAGTTGTTGAATTAGCGGGAATTCGGTCGAAATGTTGAAGAAAACCAATTATTAAATTGTCGACGTTTCGAAACTTTATGTTTCATCGTCAGGACACTGAAGTATAAACAAGAACATACATACATTAAAATGGTATTATAAAAGGTGATTTTGAATTAAACAAAATAAATTATGTAAAATAATAATCGTTGAAAAATAAAACGCTTCGGACACTTTATATACAGAAAACAACAACAACAACAACAAGGGTACTTACATTCAGGGTGACTTTCCGGGTTTAAAAAGGGTGAAATAAGTAGATTCGACATAAAGTATAAATAAATACACAGGTTCATGAAAGACTTTGACACATACACAATCGAAGACATGAACAAACTGAACTGTAGTTGAATCGTTTCTTTATATTGTAAAAAAGGCTCATGAAAGAAATGATTGTCGGGATTGGAAAAAGTTGCCTGCTAATGATTCGGAATCAATGTTTGATTTTTCCTATTAGATTGAAGTATGAGTTGTTTAAATTTTCAATATCTGATCTTTTCTTAAAACCTTTTGTTCCATGTTTTGTTATTTCAATCATTTCGTTCAATAGTCTTTTTTTCAATATTATCTGTTTTCCTAAAATACTATCAGAATTTGAAGTCAAAATAATTAACGTGCCTTAAAATGCAAAATCGTTGGCTGGCTGATAATAAATCTTCACTTGAATGAGGTGTCGGCAGATCAAATGAAATTGTCGGTATAAAGGTTTTGAACGATTTTTTGTTCTGCAATTGATATTGGAAATACTATACTTAAATCAGTTCAAAAGGAAATATCATTCAAAGTAAAACCACGCCTCAGCCTGGCCAACGTTAAACACAATCTATCACAGTTAGATAAGTATATAGCATTTATTTGTGTTATATCGAATTCTTTTAGCTTTATATTTATGAAACTAAGTCATTTTATCCATCACAGAAGGGTCCAAGAAATTATAAAGGGTATTAAATTGTAGTAGATGTAGTCCTGTTAAATATCCAAGGCCTTTCTTGTTTCTTTTAAGGTTAACATATGAAAATATGGAATCATCTCCCCTATCAGTCTGAGTAGCTATATTATTACCACCAGAATTATCATGGGGGATAGAAGCCAAGTCTTGGTCGGAATCAGTTTGAGCATCTATTCCAGATCGAAATATCATGGGGGATACTAGCCAAGTCTTGGTTGAAATTGGTTTGAGCATCTGTTTCAGAATGATCATAGGGGATACTATCCATGTCTTGGTTGAAATTATTTTCATCAGAGTCTACATTAATTGATGGTGAAAAGGGGTTTGGATTCGAGTTATACATAAATTTTCCAGAAAAGTGTTTACTGAATAATAAACGTATTTTTATCTACATTCTCTGGGGTTAACTTTTCGTTTCCACACAGTCTTATCCATTTGAGGCATTTCAACAAGTATTTTCTTTTGGGAAACGGACAAAAATTGTTTTTTTTTTGTTTTTTCGTGAATCACTTTCACAGTGTTTATAGGAACATTAAGGAACACCTACATTAAACATTGACATTTATCATAAAATCGACTTACGAGGTTTTGCACTTTAACTATCGTTATGCAACATTTTGTCTTTGTAACATGCATCCTTTAGGCCCAAAGTTGAAGACATTTTTTCATCATAGTGAATATAACAACAAATTGCAGAAGTCAAAACTAATGCATTTTTATGTAATTTATCAAATAGGCTTTGATAAGTTTTGAATTTTGGGATTTACGATATCAAATTTTACGAATATCAAGGCTGAAACAATGGAAGTTTTATGTTTCAGTTTTAATTTTAAAAATTTTGGATATTTTTTTATCGCGAAACCATCATTATTGCCATATAATTATTATTCTGATCACGCCTCATAAATAATCTAGGCTTTTGTTGGTAAAATTCAAGCTTTATTTTTCAATACTGTTTTGCATCTTGTTTTATTTTAAAAATTGATCTCCAAAACTCATAAAAACTTCCATTGTGTCTACGGCTTAAACAGGATGCAAAACAGAATTGAAAGATAAAGCTTGAATGGACCTAAAAAATTTTTTGTTGGGAGTAATCAGAATAATAATGGAACGCTAATTTCTTGTAAAAGGAAATCTGAAATTATAAAAACTAAAACCAAAAACATCTTACCAATATGAAATATGATACAATAACAAATAATATTAGGTTAGGAAAACTCGATTAAATCAACTTGATCCGTCGATATTGACCGATTAGTTTATAGCTGGCTTAAGCCTGAGTTTCAGAGCGGTGCATGATAGAAATTCGTTCTGATGGAGATTAATTGCTTTATCTGGATTTAGTATATACGGTGCATACGGGCGATATAGAAACGTGAGTAATAGGCGTTCAAACCGTACGTGCTTCAAAACCCCTGCATGGGCACCCATGTATCTGAATCGGCCTTCAAGCGTGACGTCAAAGTGGGTGGATGAATCACATTTCGAAAGAACAAGCACCACTCGATAATGATCATATTAGCTCGATTTGTTCATGAATTTTGTGGCGAAAGAATACAGCTAGTATCCGTAATCTCTTTAGGATGGAAGTTATTTAAATTATCGACAACTGGCAAATTGCTACGAGAACAGTTCATGTCTTTAACCAAAGAAGAAGAATCGGTGCAATTTGCACAGTAGCGGGCGAAGCGTGACGCGTGATTGGCATGAAGCCCGTGAAGCGTGAAGGTGTCAGGTGGCATACTTCATACTGTTATGGATGATGGACAAGATACAAGATGTATCTTTATTTTTCTTTTTAAAGGAAATATGAAAGTAGTGAAATATGAAAGAAGGCAAGAGGAATGAAGAATTAGGAATTGGATAACATATTCTATTAATGAGAAGATGGGAGAGAAGTATCGTAGAGTCACCGTGCGGCGTGCAGGCGATTCTGTTGGCGCCAATACACTAGTTCAGTGTGACGTCACGCCGCATGAGTGTCACGGGCCATTATCCAAACAAACCGTATTTACCATTGAAAGAATGTGTATGTGGTATATTTTTTGTGTTTTTGTCGAAATTTGTGAATAGAAATGAGTGAAATAATCAAAATAATTCCATCGTCTACCATTTTCAACCTACAAATGAAAGTTATATAAAAATATATTATGTTTAAATTTTACTATAGGTACTTTGTTAGAGTATTATTTACACATAAGATAATTACGGTCATTCGCTTTGAAACCCTTTAATAAATCAAATATTCACAAAAGTCCAACAGCTAATATAGGAATCAAACACAAGACAAGTTTGTTTGGATAATGCATATGAAATAACTCAACAAAATTGACAGCTCTGATGTCAGCACTAAAATGGTGTATGGCGATAGCGTCTGGTAGATGGTATTTTATGAGGTCTGTGGGTAGATCTTTTGGGCTGAACTGTTCAGAACAGTTCTAGAAAGTTCCATAACATCCCAACAAGAGAATTGAGAAACGCAAGTCGCAACTGCATGTGGTCGTAATGAGGTGAAGAATGTGAAGATGGTCAACAACAATTTTTCTAGAACTGGTTAACCTAAATCCAAACACTCCAGTGGAAAGTGTGATCAATCATAAATGAAGCAACTAGCCAACTATGTAATACCAATGATTAGATTGAATGAGCTGTGGAATTGAACAAATATAATTCAGGAGAATGCCATAAAGGCCAGTTACCCTCTATTTCAGGATATGCATTGGGATGTGATATGGTGGCTAGTTACAAATATCAATCAGGTGAGCATTGCTCAAGATTCTATTCCTCAGAAGACAATTGATGATAATTAGTGAATGAGTTGAAAAATAATGATGGTAAAAGCAACCTAATGTACTAATATTATAGTCGATTTATTCACCGCTACTTGAGAACTAAAGGTAATGGTAGTCAGTCACTTTTATTTAATAAGGAGACCACACTGGTATATTATAACCAAGTACGCCGAACGTTCGGTGATTTCCCAAAACAGGCTAGTGCACCGAACGTTTTAGGGTTCTGTTTATAGATTACTTAATAGAGCGCGGATCATTCGAATAGTGGTAATCATCAATAATAAAAAAAATACAAAAGACAACTTTTATTTGTTTAATTTATTACCAATACTAAAATGATATTCTATTCTACTACACAATTTATAGATTAAGTATGTTTTAAACTGAAATTTTTCTTAAGTGTACAAGTCCGGAATAAGTTTAGAAAAAGAAACCTACCCACACAACATGCATCAGTAAAAGTTACAAGTGTTATTTTATTCTATAGGAAATATATATTGTACATTGACTTTAGTAGGTTACAAATTTTTACAAACCCCACAAATAAAAGTTTTCTTTACAATATGGGCAAATTTGATATTAGAACAAGTTTTATGTATCCAAAGCAAACAACAGTCACAGCGAATGCTATCATCATTAACTTGCTGCTTGCATGTTGGACATATGTATACTAATGTTCGTTTCTTGATTTTCAATATCTTCTTAAGTTTATTAAATGAGGACATGATGAAATATTTCTGAATATTTTTCAACTTAATTTCACCTTCAAAAATAGAATACTCTTTCCAATAATATTTCATCATTAAATATTGTATGCAAAATTACCTATAGTGTTTTGGGCTTTGAGAGATTTGTCAGTAAATTTACTATCTTTCCTAGATTTTTTCAAACCAATAACAGTAGTTTCTGAACCTTTTGGAGGATCTTTATGTCGAATTTTAAGAGGTATTTTTATATTATTGAAAGCAATATCTGCTGGATCACCATGGGATTCACCAATTCCCACTGCAGATGAATTGATATTTCTTTCTAGAGCTTTTTATTGAAAGGAATTCATATTTTCATCAAATAAAGTTGCTGCTCAATTCATTAAAAGGAGAACCATCTAATATTTCATCACAGTTATTATAAGTTTTTTCACCAACATTAGGCAGTTCTTTCACAGTCATGTTTTCATCAGGTACTTCTTTCACAATCACCCTTCCATCTGTTTTACCACCATCACAGTAATTTTTACAAGTCTCAGAATAATAGTTATTCGTATTAAGGTCTTTATCTGAAATATTAATTACGTCTACCACATCTTCTAGGGATCCGGTCTGTTATGTCTTCAGTTGTTGGTTGTAAAATGACTTCTGCATTTGAAAAAATGTCTTCTGGGCACTCTTCTTCTATGATATTAGGTAGATGCTGGAGTTACAATTTCAAATGTCAGATTATCATTTAAAGCAATAACTATTTTCTCCAAAGGTAAAGTTGCCAATCATGGACGGTATAAGAGTAATATTTAATGTTTTTGATGAGGATTTGCAAAGTATATGTAAATTGCCTAGAATGCAATGTCAAATGAAAAATTACACTTTTAAGGAATTTATTTATGTATCATAAACGTAAACCATAATTTATTCAAGATTTATTATTCATTAAAAAAAATATCAAATCTCCATTAATGGACAAGAATAATCTAGTTATGAACCTCCAGTTATGAACACCCCCAATAATGGACATCTAGTTAAGGACATTTTTTATTGAACTAATATTCTTATAGTGAACACTTTTCAGATATTGCAATGGTGTTTTACATTGTTATAACATATCATACATATCATTAGGTCATTTGAGATCAACTTTGGCATTGAATTTGTAGTAGATGCGCTCTCCACGTACAACTATAGAAGGGTCATTAATCAAACCTACTATTTGTTCATATGTTACATAGCTGGTGTCATTGTCAACAACATGAAATAACTGATTCGAGCTGTCAGTAGCTTTCATTGATGTTACTCTCACATCATCTGAAGAATCTACTTCATCAACAATACACACAAATTTTTTCGTTGCAGTCATCCTCTTTCCTGCTTTGAAGGAAACGATGACGAACTGGCCTTTTTTAATATTTTCCCTCTCCACAGGAACTGACTCTTCATATTCATCATCGTTTTCTTCCAATTCACTTTTACTACTCTCTGCATACTCTATATCTGAGGAACTCTCTGAAGATGTATTTATTTGTGATTTTTTCTTCTTATCTGCTAAATTTTGTTCCTTCAATCTTCTTTTCTCCTCTCTTTCTTTTCTTCGATTCTCCTTGTCCTCTTCTGTCTTCTTTTTCTTCAGAACCTTTTTCTCACTGTACTCTCTCCAAGCTTTACTTGTTATGGCTCATGGTACCTTTTCTTTAGAAATTCGACGTTTCTTTTTTTCTGGTTCTGGCCAAAATAATATATTCTTGAAAGGTGAAGGTATTATTAGGCCATCACATGATGTCGAAGGAATATTGGAAATATCATTGCATGGAGATTGCAACGCAGGTATATTGAAATTACCGACAGTGATTGAGATGTCGAGGGAACATTGGAATTATTTTTTAATGGAGTACTCGGTTCAGGTATGTTGATAGTAGCTGACGGTGACTGAGATGACAAAGGAACATTGCAAATATTTTTCAATTGAGTTTTGCATTCAGATTCACTGTTGGCAGCTGAGGATGACGCAGATGCTTTTGCACTATTGTCACCCATATCATTAGAAGCTTGTTGAAGGGTATCAGATTCCGAGATTGTACATTGCATTTTAGTAGCTTCTCGTGAGGTCTCCGTATTTATATGACCTTGTGATAAATTTTTATATTTTGCCCATATTGTATACAAAGACTTGTCTTCATCTGGTAAATTTTGTGGATTTTTTTCATTAGGGTTCAAATATCCATTGAAACAATCAAGTTTTTCTTGCGTGAAAATTTCAAATATCTCAGTTTCCAATTTTTCCAAGAACTCTTTGTGCCTTGACAAACAAGTTTCTTCTCTTTCTTTGACATTACGATTTTGGACCTTCACTTTTGTGAAGTCAATATGCTGTGGCCCAAAAGGACACAAACCACCAGCTTTGAATCCATTTTTAATGCAATCTTTGGTTATAGATTGTAATGCTAACTTGAAAACAGGAGCAAAATTTTCTTTTTTCAATTGTTCACCTAAGTGATCCATTTTCCACTTGGTAACTTGATTCTTCCATTCCAACTTCAAAGGTCTAAATACTGCTATATCCATAGGCTGTAAAATATGGGTACTATTTGGGTATACTGCCCTATTAAGCAAAAGAGTCGTATCTGTATATTTACAGTTTTAGAGAAAATTAAGTTAAACTGTTTGTCAGTGTGCCATTTTAAGTATTTTCATTTTGCAAGTGGAATATTTCAGCCTATGTATATATATTATAGTGGAATTTGAATCTACTTATTTTTTTCTTCGTGAGATTCTACAGGAGATTTTTGTTAGTTACGACAATTTAGCTTAACAACAGTCATATAAAATAATTCTGAATATTACACAAATAGTCGTAATTGATAGTGAAAATAATTAAAAAACAATATTTAGAGAAAATATTTTATAACAAATATATTCAAATACATTTTGATTTAAAAGAAATTGAAATTTTACATATTTGAATCAAATATTCAAATATACCACGAACATGTTTACTGACGAACTGAATAATAAATTCTAATACAAAAAAACAATACATTGTTCTGGAATTATTCGTCATCCTGTACTGGACTAGCCGAAACAGGCAAATTATTCCAAAAGTTCAGTCTGTTATTAGGAATGATTCCACTAAGCCTGCTTATGAGTGTGTCTTTTCTAGTTTGAGTGATGCCTCGATAGTCAGTTTTGCAGCTAGGTTTGTCTAAACCAGATTTTTGGTGCTTTGCTATTAAAAAGTTAAGTACTGTATCCCCTTGTTCATAAAATTTGCATTTGTAGGATAAAGTGCGTTGTCCTCTTTTAAATTCAACCTGTACCATATCACGTAAATATGGTCGAGGATTAATTTTATTTAAATTATATTGAGAACTTTTATCTTCCCATCAAAAGAAATCATTGAGTTTCATTTCAATCACTTTGACTTTGGACGAGTTTGCTTTTTGAATAGCTTCTTTGAAATCTTCAGTCATACACTTTCTTCATTTGTTTCAGGGATTTTTCCACCTGATGGTGGAATGAATCAGCGGACATGAAACTGTGCCCTGGTTCAAAATATTTTAAAGTCAAAGAGTTCAAAGCAACTTCATTCGAATTGACGAGAAATATACAGAAACTGAAAAACGCCCAGTTTTTATTTTGGGCCGAGCAGTTATCTAACCACAAAATTATGTTTTGGGCGTCTCTGTTATCTAGAAAAAAAGCATAGAAAGAACTAATGATATCTTCCTTTGATCTGCCCGCCAATGCTTCATGCCAAATTACTGCAGTTGGGTATTTCTTGGGTTTTCTGCCCAACGGAACAATACTTTCGTTGAATGCTATTATGCGTGGTACGAAAATTACCTCCTTGAACATTTCGCACCGAGGCAACATTATAACCTGAAAAAAATAATATTTAGAGTAGGAAAATATTAAGACCACGTAATTTGCCATCTGGAGATCTGGTGAAAATGCTAGTATGTTGGGGTTGTTAGCTTCAGCATCGCTTTGGTATCGTTGTCGAGCTGAGTTTACCTTTTCCTTTTCCTTGAAGTCGTTGTACATCAGTACAATTGTTATATCACTCGGGAGATATCTCCTATTGGGAGCGTGCTCCCTTCTATAATGGGAGATTGTTGGATTGAAAGACTCTATATGTTGTCTGATTATAGCACGATCTATCTTTTTCGATGAAGTAGCGCTTCCCCGTCTGGATTTCTGTGCCTTCAACTGTAACGTGTCAGAAACGAATGCACTCCGGATGAGTCGATCATTGTTTGGCAAATATCCAAGGGTCGTCAAAAAAAAGGTTTTGCAAACTTTCTGTTGTTCACCGTCAGCATCTTTAAGCCTGTAGGTGAAACTCATCGATCTTCTTGAATCCAGAGATACCCTTCTCTTGGCACCTTTTTTTTCCACCATATTCAACACAAAGGTTTTCTGGTCCACATCCGATAATTGCCAAAACTGTAAGTTAATCAGTGCACGATGTTCTTCTGAGAATTTCTCATGATATTTTTTTTTGCAAGTGTTTTCACAAGCACATTTTACTACATGCTTCATTTTCTTGTCTTCTAGTTTTTGGTTTTTCTGATTTCTAATGATGTACAGAATTTTCTACGTTTTCGAAGTTGGCCCTTTTTTCTATATAAACTGGCATTTTTGTTTTGGGACTGTTCAATTGCAGCATCAATTATATTATTGACTATTTCGGTACACATGTCCATGACATCGTCACTATCTTGATTTGAACTGGAACTTACAACATCTGCAGGTCGAATAATTATATTTTCATGGATAACAACATGTTTTTCTTCTAAGCTTCTGAACTAGATGCATCTGATGGGGACGACGGGCACACAAAATCTGGATCTTGATTTTCCTTATTTCTTGACCCTTTTTCTTTGGCATTTCGCTCTTTGAATGCATTAATTTTACTAGCCAGTTCTTTGTTTTTCCTTGATAGGAGCAGCATTCGCATTGACCTACTATTAACCTCCATTACCCTAAAAATTTGAAATACTCATGTCATCCTTATTTTTAATTTTCACTTATTTTTTACGTATATCATAATTCAATCTGTATGATATTGTTAACCTCAATGTAGTTAACTGTTTTCAAATAGATGCTATAAAAGAAATTAGGTGCTTAATTTCCTTCTATTTCTTAGTTCTTCTACAAATTGAAAGAAGTTCTCATGCAAAAGCAAATAGTAAAATTGCGATACAGTTAATCACGATCATTCATTGTTTATTTCAAATAGATATTTCAGCATAAAATATAATAATATGAAGCAAAGTGGGTAACAAGCAGTTTTTTTTATTTTAATTGTGTTGTAACTTGCTAAATAGTGACTCACCTCAATAATTATAAATGGCAGACACGAACAGGAACAAGAATAATTAATAGCTGATAGTCCACTAACTAAATCTAGGAAAGCTCCTAGAAACTCAATAAACTCGAACCAAATGAAACAATATTTTGAGGTTAGCTTATTAGTTTTGTTAGTTCATGTCTAAAATGACAGAGTGCGTGCCACTTATACTGTTAAATAGATTTGTCGTATCTACCCCATTTTTAAAAGAGAATGTCGTATTTGCATCATATTAAGTGCATATGACGTATTTGAACTGCAATTACGACGTTGAGACTTAATATGCTGTAGTTCCGACCATGTCTTTTAACAAACTATGAATAATTGCACATACGACAAACGAATAAGATTGAATTTTGACCGTTGATGAAGGATATACGACATTTTTACTTAACAAATAGAAAAATAACCTTGCCATCGTATGATTAACCCTAAGATCTGAGAATCCATGAAACATGCAGATACGACTCTTATGCTTAACACGGCAGTATAGTGCTATTACTTCTATACCGTGGGTAGAACAAAAGTTTGATAAATGTGCAGTTAAGAGGGAACCATGGCCATCTATGAAGAAGATAATTGGAAGAGTTATGTTATTTTTGACCAACCGCGGATGAAAAATGTTTGTGACATACTCATATAAGGTACTTCCACACATCCACCCAGTATCTGATCGTCCTATTCCCCATGTTTCTGGAATGCTATTTGAAATAATAGAATGAATACGTTCATACGAGAATACAATCATGGGTGGTGGTAATTGTCCAGCTGCATTTGCTGTAACAAGTACAGTTAGATTTTCTTTCTCATTACCTGATGTGGAATACACATTTTTATTCCCTTTTTTGGTAAGTACACGTCCTGCCCGAGGTCTGCATTATATATCTTTTTTGGATCATCTAAAATTGTCATCAAATTGTTTTCTTCCAGGTATTATTTTATTTCGTTAAACCAAACTTTTATGTCTTTCTCCGTCACATTATCTCTAGATACCGTTAAATTTTGAGAGGTTCTTAGGGCAATTTCTTGATGACGCTTCAAAAAGGACTGATACCATTTTTTCCCTGGTCTATTATTCTTAAATGGATTTTCTCTATTACATTTAATAATAATTCGCTGAACGCTATCCAATAGCTGCTCTTTATCAATTGGGAAATGTATGTCACTTAGTGTTATCAACCACCTCACTAAAATATCTTCTTCTTTAGGTGTTAAAATAGTTGGTGGTCCCATACTGCATTCAAGTGGGCTCTTGCCGGTAACTTTATTCCTCAAAGTAATTCGTGGTACACCGTATCTTACTGCAGCTGCTCCCACACTCTCTCCCCGTTTTACAGCTTCTATTGCTCGAGTCATTTGCTCAGGTTTGTAATTTTTTTTCGGTGCCATGGCTGAAAGGAAAAAAATGTTTTCAAGATATTTTCTTAACCTAGTAATGGACACTCCAGTTATGGACGCTTGTCCAAGACTGGAGCATGTACGATGATTAACCCCACAAAATAATATGCTATAAGATTCAAAGAGCTCTACTATTGCAGCATGAATCCACAGTAACCTATATAAATCCAGTCATGGACGATTCTGTCCATAACTAGTAAACATGAATAATTGGTATCCAGTAATGGACCCAAACAAAAGAAACGATTTCATCAAAAATAAAGAAATTTCAATATTAACCTATGTCAAATTGTTGACATCTTCAAAATCTTCATCCCATGGAGAAGAGTCGGCACTCTCAATAGATAATGATTCTGAAGACGTTGAATCGCCATCATCCTGTTTTTTAAGTGTGCCCTTTCTTTTTCTGTATTTGTTTCTTTTCTTCTGTTCTTCTGCAGATTCTTTCTTTTCTTGTAACTCTTTTCGTTTTTATTCTCTTTCTTCCTTTCTCTTAGCTTGATTTTCAGCTTTCTGTTGCTTATCTTCTTCCTTCTTTCGGTAATACATAATCGTTTGGGGCGATGTGAGTACACAAGGTATTTTTTCCTTTTTCATCCTTTTAGCTGTATGTGGTTTTGTATCAGGCCAAAATAATACTCGCTTGAATGGAGATGGAATTGTGGGATCTGCGATGTTTGTTGACTTCAGGCTGCAATTTGTGTTATTTTCTTTGTTTGGTGTTAACTCATTGACAACTGCTTTTGACCGTAATCCAGATGGCCCTGGTTCTGCTATGAAAATCTCAGGTATCTGTTCTTGCTGTGGGGCGGCTGCGTTATTGTCAGATGCTACTGACTCGGCAACAACATTTTCAGAAGCTGAAATATTATTATTTTTCTGTTGACTATTGTCTGAAGTTTCCGGAACTTCTTGCAGTGGTAGCTGGAAAAGAAGACGTAAATTAGTGACCCTTCTAATAAAATATGATGCTGATTTACCCGTTCTGTTTTACTTTTATTTTGTCTCCAAATGTTGTAGAGAGACCAATCTTCTTTGGGTCCTTTCAAGTCACCCTCATTATTTTTAAACTGTGATATTTTTTCTTCGCTAATTTCGTTCTCTAAATGTAGCAAAAATGTGTTTATTGCATTTATATCCACCTTTGCTCTTGGCGTTGGGTTATTTATTGGCAAATTTATAATTTGGGGGTTCCAAGGTACCAGTCCGCACTTCTTGAATCCGTTTTGTAAAATGGAAGGATCAATTTTTTTTATAACTTCTTTGAGAAGTGGAGGAAAATCTTTTTTCTTGAGTTCTTCTCCTGTGTGAGACATTCTCCAGTCTTGAACCTGCTTTCTCCAGTGTGTTTTCAAGCTATGAAAGACCGCAACGTCCATGGGTTGTATCAGATGAGTTGCATTAGGATATAATGCAATTAGCTCAATACCATTCTTCACGCAAAATTCTGATACATGTAGAGAAATGTGGGAGGAATGTCCATCAAGGAAAAAAACAACGGGAAGTTCAAAGTTCTCTTTTTGGAGCCACGGATGAAAAATGTTCGCAATATATTCATAGAAAATTTCTTGGGTCATCCACCCGTTTTCGGATCTTCCTATTGCCCAATCCGCAGGGACTGCCTCAGCAATTTGTAACGGTATTCTCTTGTAACGATAAACAATCATTGGAGGAGCTATCCTGCCAGAGGCATTGGCAGTTAATAAGACAGTTATGTTTTCTTTTTCATCATTGGCTCCTGCTAAGTATACCGATTTGCTACCTTTCTCAGCCAATACTTTACCACTTTTGGGGTTCATGTAGAAGGCAGTTTCGTCCGCATTGAAGACTCTAGATGGATTCTTCATTGTATTGACGAGCTCCCTTTCTGAAATATAGGACCATACCTCTTTGAACCATTGCGCTAAATTTTCGCTGGTGACATTTGCTCGTGAACGAGTTAAGGTTTGATAGATCCTGTCTCTAATTATATCATTTCGGGCGCGAAACAATTTATACCACTTTTCTCGTGGTACTCTCTCTAATCCCAGCTCTCTGGCTAGCCTCGCGACAGTTATCATAAAAGTATTCTTTGTTACTGGAAATCCGACCCTGGACATGGAAAGTATCCACTCTACCAGAATTTTTCACACATCCACCCAGTATCTGATCGTCCTATTCCCCATGTTTCTGGAATGCTATTTGAAATAATAGAATGAATACGTTCATACGAGAATACAATCATGGGTGGTGGTAATTGTCCAGCTGCATTTGCTGTAACAAGTACAGTTAGATTTTCTTTCTCATTACCTGATGTGGAATACACATTTTTATTCCCTTTTTTGGTAAGTACACGTCCTGCCCGAGGTCTGCATTATATATCTTTTTTGGATCATCTAAAATTGTCATCAAATTGTTTTCTTCCAGGTATTATTTTATTTCGTTAAACCAAACTTTTATGTCTTTCTCCGTCACATTATCTCTAGATACCGTTAAATTTTGAGAGGTTCTTAGGGCAATTTCTTGATGACGCTTCAAAAAGGACTGATACCATTTTTTCCCTGGTCTATTATTCTTAAATGGATTTTCTCTATTACATTTAATAATAATTCGCTGAACGCTATCCAATAGCTGCTCTTTATCAATTGGGAAATGTATGTCACTTAGTGTTATCAACCACCTCACTAAAATATCTTCTTCTTTAGGTGTTAAAATAGTTGGTGGTCCCATACTGCATTCAAGTGGGCTCTTGCCGGTAACTTTATTCCTCAAAGTAATTCGTGGTACACCGTATCTTACTGCAGCTGCTCCCACACTCTCTCCCCGTTTTACAGCTTCTATTGCTCGAGTCATTTGCTCAGGTTTGTAATTTTTTTTCGGTGCCATGGCTGAAAGGAAAAAAATGTTTTCAAGATATTTTCTTAACCTAGTAATGGACACTCCAGTTATGGACGCTTGTCCAAGACTGGAGCATGTACGATGATTAACCCCACAAAATAATATGCTATAAGATTCAAAGAGCTCTACTATTGCAGCATGAATCCACAGTAACCTATATAAATCCAGTCATGGACGATTCTGTCCATAACTAGTAAACATGAATAATTGGTATCCAGTAATGGACCCAAACAAAAGAAACGATTTCATCAAAAATAAAGAAATTTCAATATTAACCTATGTCAAAGGAATGTTTGATTATCCAAAAATATAAATTGATCATAATATATAAGGAATTTTAAGTTATGAAAACATCAAAAACTGACTTACCTCACAAACGATTACTTCAATATAAACAGATTACAAAACATGGATCATATTAAGGGAATGCTATTGTGAGACAATATGTCCGACTGACGAGAAATAGCGCACCATAACAAATGAGTGTATCTAGTTTATAGTTGTACTAGTCAACACTGCAATAAAGAAAACATATCCTTGTTTGGCGCGTTATTTGAAAAAATGTTCATAACGGGGGCATTGTCCATGACTGGTGCTTTTACCTAATTTCTTCATTGTATCCTTGAGCTTCTTGGTCCCATACTCTGATACTACTTCAGCAATTTTATTAGTTACTCTAGTTGCTTCTCTATACTTCTGGTGCTGAGTCAGAACTTTTTTTCATTACTAATTTTTGATACCGCAACAGGAATTTCATGACACTCTTGTTGAACAGATGTCACATATGACTCCAAATAGTAATCTCTTCGAAATCTTTGTACAATAAGAGACTCATCATGAAGTGTTATATCAAGTTTTCTGCGTAGAGCAAACATATATTTACATGGCAAAGACATGTTCGTAAAGTAAGTACAAGAACATGTAAATGGTGTACAATGTATATCCTGAGACACATTTTTTATTATCCCCTCATCTTGGTTACAGGAATAAAAAATAACAGTCTTAGATGTTTCCAAATGCTTTTCAATGAAATTGAATTCATATGGAGTCATCAATTTGGAATAGGTTGCAAGTATATGATCCATTTTTGAGGTTTTATTTTTTAAATTCATCATTAGAGCATTGTGTTTTTTTTCGTTCAACATTGTCGTGAGAACTACTGAAAATTCTTTATAAAATTGTTTCAAACTACTGAATTTTGAGCATACTTGTTTGATTTTTTGATTAATACTCTCTAAGTGGTTGGTAATGGAAATGTTGTAAGTAGGGTTCAATTTCTTGAATCCTTCCACCCACTGTTCTTTTATGGCATGCCAATTTTCATTATAGAATTTTTTCACTTTTGGAAGTTCGAGGGCTAACAATGCTTCGTAATTATCCATGTAGATTGTGAAATTTTTAGAATATGCTAGGTCCTGAACAATTTTTAGGACTTGATTGCGTTGAAACCCGTTGATCTCCATTTTTTCTGTGGTTAAGGAATTTTTGAACGACTTTAATGTATGAAATAAGCATAAACACAAATTTGAGAAAGGAAATTGGTCTTTGAAAACTTCTCTTTCTGTAAAATCTTTATCTGTCATGATAGATACAGTATTTTTCCATGAATCGTCACTCTGTGATTTGAAAATTTCAATCATTTTGGTTATGGCACATTTGGTTTCTGAAGCCAACAGAAATGTTGCAACAATACTGGCATTTCCATTCCCATCAATTATGATTATCAGATAAAGTGGCATTCGAAGTCTGTTCAGTTTGTATGTACATAACAGGAACTGGGGATATTTTTTGTACATTTTCATTTGATTTATTTGATAATATATTCCTGAAAACAAAAAAAGGTATTACTGAGAGCACTTTGTCCATATCATTCTTCCATCACATTATAAATTGCATAAGGTAATACCACCAATAGATGACACTATTAAGGAAATAAAATGAAAAATAACTGAAATTTTCAATATTTTTTATTACATTTGAAAACTGAATACATCATGAAATATCCTAAGGTTTGTTAAAACTTCTTATTATTATTGTTTCAATATTTTATTGAAAACCGAACTAGAAAAAATATTTTACTCGCACCTATCACTACTACCTAAAGATGACACCTATAAAACGAAATAGTCCAAAGGATGACATGTGTAAAACCAATAGATGACTTCATCAATTTTTAAACTTCTTTAACCGGCAATGATCTTGGAAAAGCATAACTGATTCTTTCCCCTCTTAAGATTTCTGGTTGAGATACTTTGCCAATTACTTGGTCAATGGATATAAAAGAGATGTCAACTTCATGTGGAACAAACTCTTTTTTCATTTTGTCTGTGGATTTTATTCCCATAACTTGAATGTCTGATTTTTTATCTTGCACCACACATAGATGAACAAATTTTGTTTGATTGCGTTTACCACCTAAGAATTCACACAAGACAAAATCCCCCTCCTTGAGAAGTTCAAAATTAACTGGTTGATATGACAAATCATCTTCATTGTTGACATCTTCAAAATCTTCATCCCATGGAGAAGAGTCGGCACTCTCAATAGATAATGATTCTGAAGACGTTGAATCGCCATCATCCTGTTTTTTAAGTGTGCCCTTTCTTTTTCTGTATTTGTTTCTTTTCTTCTGTTCTTCTGCAGATTCTTTCTTTTCTTGTAACTCTTTTCGTTTTTATTCTCTTTCTTCCTTTCTCTTAGCTTGATTTTCAGCTTTCTGTTGCTTATCTTCTTCCTTCTTTCGGTAATACATAATCGTTTGGGGCGATGTGAGTACACAAGGTATTTTTTCCTTTTTCATCCTTTTAGCTGTATGTGGTTTTGTATCAGGCCAAAATAATACTCGCTTGAATGGAGATGGAATTGTGGGATCTGCGATGTTTGTTGACTTCAGGCTGCAATTTGTGTTATTTTCTTTGTTTGGTGTTAACTCATTGACAACTGCTTTTGACCGTAATCCAGATGGCCCTGGTTCTGCTATGAAAATCTCAGGTATCTGTTCTTGCTGTGGGGCGGCTGCGTTATTGTCAGATGCTACTGACTCGGCAACAACATTTTCAGAAGCTGAAATATTATTATTTTTCTGTTGACTATTGTCTGAAGTTTCCGGAACTTCTTGCAGTGGTAGCTGGAAAAGAAGACGTAAATTAGTGACCCTTCTAATAAAATATGATGCTGATTTACCCGTTCTGTTTTACTTTTATTTTGTCTCCAAATGTTGTAGAGAGACCAATCTTCTTTGGGTCCTTTCAAGTCACCCTCATTATTTTTAAACTGTGATATTTTTTCTTCGCTAATTTCGTTCTCTAAATGTAGCAAAAATGTGTTTATTGCATTTATATCCACCTTTGCTCTTGGCGTTGGGTTATTTATTGGCAAATTTATAATTTGGGGGTTCCAAGGTACCAGTCCGCACTTCTTGAATCCGTTTTGTAAAATGGAAGGATCAATTTTTTTTATAACTTCTTTGAGAAGTGGAGGAAAATCTTTTTTCTTGAGTTCTTCTCCTGTGTGAGACATTCTCCAGTCTTGAACCTGCTTTCTCCAGTGTGTTTTCAAGCTATGAAAGACCGCAACGTCCATGGGTTGTATCAGATGAGTTGCATTAGGATATAATGCAATTAGCTCAATACCATTCTTCACGCAAAATTCTGATACATGTAGAGAAATGTGGGAGGAATGTCCATCAAGGAAAAAAACAACGGGAAGTTCAAAGTTCTCTTTTTGGAGCCACGGATGAAAAATGTTGGCAATATATTCATAGAAAATTTCTTGGGTCATCCACCCGTTTTCGGATCTTCCTATTGCCCAATCCGCAGGGACTGCCTCAGCAATTTGTAACGGTATTCTCTTGTAACGATAAACAATCATTGGAGGAGCTATCCTGCCAGAGGCATTGGCAGTTAATAAGACAGTTATGTTTTCTTTTTCATCATTGGCTCCTGCTAAGTATACCGATTTGCTACCTTTCTCAGCCAATACTTTACCACTTTTGGGGTTCATGTAGAAGGCAGTTTCGTCCGCATTGAAGACTCTAGATGGATTCTTCATTGTATTGACGAGCTCCCTTTCTGAAATATAGGACCATACCTCTTTGAACCATTGCGCTAAATTTTCGCTGGTGACATTTGCTCGTGAACGAGTTAAGGTTTGATAGATCCTGTCTCTAATTATATCATTGCGGGCGCGAAACAATTTATACCACTTTTCTCGTGGTACTCTCTCTAATCCCAGCTCTCTGGCTAGCCTCGCGACAGTTATCATAAAAGTATTCTTTGTTACTGGAAATCCGACCCTGGACATGGAAAGTATCCACTCTACCAGAATTTTTTCTTGTTCGATAGTAAAAATTCCCTTTGGGCCCATTCTTTTTCCTATTGGCAGCTTCCCATTAACTTTGTACAAAAGTGTAATTCTGGGTATTCCATATTTTTTAGCCGTTGCCTTAACGGAATTTCCTCTTCGCACTTCATCAATGGCATCTAGCATATTCTGCTGGGAGTATTTCATAATTTTTCTTTGGTGATTCGGCATCTATAAACAAAACCGAAGAATTTTTACTCCAGAGTGGGATTGATGCAATAATATGGAGCCCAATAGCTGACACCTAGTTAACCAATTCTTGACACTACTGTCATCTTTTGGTTCCCAATATCTCTTTATATCCAAATTTATTTGCGTGATCGTGAAGAAGCAAAACTTTAATTTCGTATAAAAAGCTACAGAAATTGCGAAATCTGATGCCTGACACCGGATGTCAACTATTAGTCTGAAGAGGTTCAGTTAGACCAAAAGCTGACATTACACTAACAAATCTGTTATTTATTAAATCTAAATCTAATGAAGAGAAAACATAACCTAAGCAGTAACACTTATTTTATAGCTTCAAAGATTCCGTATGGTTAAACCATAAGTAATAAAAATTAAAAAATATAAACTTACCTCCCTAATATTCTCATTAGACACGTACTAAAAACTAGCTCACAGTTTGACAATTTCCGAAAGAAAACTTGTTGACGGCAGACGTGTTGTCCAACTCGGCCTAACGGCCTCGTCGGACAATTTCACGTCGAGTGCAATAAACACTTCCTTTTTGCACTTGTTGCATAAATAACTATTAATAACAACTTATACATTATTTTTATTCGGAATCGTACTCCAAGGCAGCAGTGGGCCAATTTTCAAATTGAGTGTAGAAGGATTGATGTTCGTCAGGAATATACTTGACGATTTTTGCGACATCTTCTAGTTTCTTTGCCTTAATCGCTACTTTTTGTGTGTATGCTCGGTCATTAGGTAACTGTGGTTTATTGGCAGTTTTTGCTAGGTAATATTTAGCTGTTACGAACCCATCTATGTAATCGTTTGCAATGACGTAACCAGGTGTAGAACTGTTATAAATGAAGTGTTTGTATGTAGAAATGCTAAATTTATGTGATTTTCCCCTGCTCCCCTCTTCCTAGTAATGGTTTCTGTACTAGTTTTTTTTTAATATTCAGGCCACCAACTCTTGTAGTCCAGTATATCTTCGGTTTGAACTAATTTGACCACAAAATATGGTCGAGTTTTGTTTGCAGTAGCGATAATAGAAATATATTCCATTGGTGTAAAAATTCGATCTCGGCGTCTAACTATTCTTTTAATTAGACCAAAATCCCTGTCACATGGCAGGAATGAATGGCCACGAACAGGAAAATATTGATGAATTTCGGTAAATCTTCCATTCATGGTGAGAGCTGATAACAATCTAATAATAGTATGATTGCGGTTCTGTCCGCCACAAGCATCACTAAAGATATGTAGTTCGGTTATCTCTTTGGGTATTGTATTTAGGTAATCTTTTAGAAAGCTTGTAACTTCGTTAAAACCCCTTTTGGCGGTACCTTCAATGTATGAGTAAAATGTAGCATCATTGGTTTTTAAGTTGTGAACACCAAAAACATATTGCCAAAGTTTTCGAAGGTAGAACATATCGTTTACTGGTATATCAGGTAAAGGCAGATTCTGCATAAAATCGAAAACAATCGCACCTATATGTTGGTTTTGGGTACACAAATTTCGGACATATTCAATTTTTTTATAGAACTTTGAGGCACATCTTCCATGTATGATTAGTTCTGCACTAGCCACACGCTTTGCGTTGTCGTTTAACACATGTGATTTTAGTTTTACAGATAACTCGTCATGTGTTGGACAGACATCTACTCGTGGTCTATCAAACCAATATCCAAAATTTTCATTGAACTGCTTTAAGTAGTATTCGTACTTAACGCGTTTTGCAAGATCGCCTTTTTCCAAACAAAACATTTCATATTTTTTTTACTGTTCAGGTCGAATCAAGGTATTTTAATGGTTTACCACCATAATGGGTTTCTTTCGTCGGAAATGCAGAGATATGAGCATGGATTTTACAGATAATAGCGTCAGGTAAAGCATTATCTCGATTACCATGACGACCACGTTTTTCAGGAGGTCTACAGTTATTCAAAAGTAGTGTAGTCGGATGGAAAACTGCTTTACTTCATAAAGCATAAAGACTCAGAAATGCTTTTTTATATAATTCACGTCGCACGCTTCCGTTCAAAACATGAATTACCTCGACGATTCTGCTATGGTTCCGGATATTGTGGCCTACGTCTTTTAATATCTTCAACATCCACAAGACCCATCAAAAAAGTATCTTGTTCGTTTTTGGGCTTACCACAGTAAAGCGATTTGAAAATCATCATCTTTTCATCGTGTGACAACATCTCCATACATTTTCTTTTACATCTAAAATTTAATTGAATTCAGTATTACCTAAAAGACTGATTGACTGATCAAATTTGAAAAACTTTCTTAAATCAATGGAATCCTTACCTACAGTCCGGCCCTGTTTGTTTTGCAGCTCTTTCGGCTCCTTTTTGACTTGTATACTTTTGCCCAAATAATCTTGCTTGGATCCGAGCATTATTCTTATAATTTTCAATGTGTCCAACACGTTTTTTTCGTTTACATTGTGGTTCTTCACTATTATCACTGTTAGAATCTGACATATTTATATCTATTTTATTACAAAATACTATGTAGTTTCACGGACAACAACAAAATAATGTTGCTTTAATCAATACCTAATGCATACTAATAATAATATGGGTAATTGATGACCTATTTATTTTGTGGAAATTCATGATCACTTTGATGAAATTAATGTAAAAACACATTTGTCTAATTTACACTGGATATTTTATTTATACGACAGGATTCGGGTTTTGACTAATAGTTTTATACTTGATAATGGGATAACACTCGAAACCGGTCGTATAAATAAAATTTTCAGTGGAAATTAGACAAAACTGTTATTCATTTTTCATACTAATAATAATTTAGAAGGACTAATAATGGTTACTGTCAAAAGTCCGCTTGCAACGCCCTCACATTGAGTGTATGAAGGGAACACGTAGTGGATTTATTTCCTTTATACCAAAATTTTATGACGCTTTAATTTTCATATAGTAAATCGGATTTGTCTTCTTGATAGACTCAACGGTGCACTGACTAATTATCTGAAATATGTATATAACACTTTATTTTGACCAACAAGTGGAGTTGTTTCCTTTATACAATAACCAATTCAATTGGAAGTTATAATTTTTAATTTTTGTAAACCAGTGGCATAGTGGTGATGGTCATGATGGTAGAGCGCTTGTCTCTTAACCTAAGGGTAACCTAAGGGGACTCCCAGCATGGTCATCGGTCTCGTGCATGGCATCACACGTTAAAAGGTAAGGGCTGCGTCTTCCCTAGCTCGGACAAGTCTTCCGAAGACTTTTGAGGGTTGTACTCTTAAGGGTGTGCAGCTGGTTGACGGAAATAACAACAACATTTTTTTTTTAACAACAGTTACGTTGGTATGTGGAAATATTTTTCTTCATATTTTCTTTGGACAAGTGAAGGGACAAGTGAGCGTTTGACATCAGTTAGGCTCATCGATACTCAACTTAAAAGTCCTAACATTCCGTGTACCGAGGAGTAAAGGTTTCTGAGAAAATTGAAAAAAACTGAAGATATGTCCTGGAGTAGCAAAATAATTTCCTCTGTAAAATAATCTCATAACACTAGATTCTGACAACATATTGGAATATTTGTCAACCTCCTCAACAGTTTTTAATGTTGGGTGAATCGGAAATAATATGTATCAGGTTCATGAAGTAAGATACAATTGCAGGTTCCTTAGTTTGTATTTAATCAAAATAAAATATGCATGAACAACTCATAAACTATATACTAGCCGGTTCATTTACGTGGGACATTATTTTAGACTGTGTCAGCTGTCATAACTGACAGTATACAGAACATTATTTCATGACATTGCAGAGTGGCGTGCTATTAAATATCTAGAACATAACACTCTTCTCCACTTAAAGATTTAAACGTTCAGGGGATTTGGAAGTACGAACACTACGTCTAAGTACAGGTGTAGATACAATAGGCGTAACAGAAGGCCTATTTACAAAAAGCCTATTTACAGATTCTGTTTGGACACTGGAAGAATTAGGTTCAGAATGAGTTTCGAGAACATCATCATTACTCACGTTAGGCTCAGGTGCCTTTGGAACTGGTGGAGGTAACCTAGTTGAAGTAGTATTAGGACTTGACACAGTATACTGTGGCTGTGAGGTACATTTTCGCATGTGGTCCACATGTACAAATTTGATATTGTCATTAACCTTGACTAAATAAGTATTTACGCTTATAACCTTTACGACTTCACCTGTAATGTAGGTTCGATTACTTTCTAGTATGAAGTTGAAGTCACTGATTACTTCATTACTTGAAATTAAAATGAAAGACGACCTTTCTCTAGAACATCTATTTCAAAACTGGTCACAGACATCAGTGTCCAGAAACACAGAATGACAGGACGAGCCACTGTTGCCAACCTCACAATACAATCTTTGGTTGTGCAACCAGTGCCACCTAACATCTCCCTTTTATAATGAAAGAACAGAACATATTTTCAATTAGGAAAATGTATATCATAAACTTTATAAATTTAACTTATTAGGTTTTTTAATTCTTCTGCCCGACCTTGTATAACACAGCATGTTTTCTTCATTTTCTTCCTCACTTCTTTCTGAAAGTTCACCGTCACTCACTTCACTGTCTCTTTTCTCTCTTCTTGGCTGAGAGAGAGCCTTTTCGATAGCTATTATATTTTCACCTTCAGGATTAATATAGACTTTGTTACCTATGCTACAACTTTCTTGATAAGGTATATGATGGTCCAGTGGTTTATTCATTTTGAATGGTTTTATAAATTTCCTGTTACGGTATAAGATTGAACCATTATCTACCTTGACTTTGTAAGTTCTGTCCCTAACTTTCTCTAAAATTATTCCAGGAGACCAGATTGAACCAGGTTTAAGTTGAATAACTATTCTAGAACCATTTTCAAGTGGTTTCAGATTTTTAGTCCTCATATTGTAACAATCTTGTCTGTACTTTAACTTTTGTTCAATCTGGGCATTATAGTATTTGGTGTCAATTACTTTTGGTTTCAGAACTTGTTCGTTACATGGTATCAATCCCCTTAAATTTCGTGACATTAATATTTGAGCTGGAGAAAATTGTTCACCAACAGGCATGTTTCTTAACTGTAAAAGTGACAAGTAAATATCTTTACCATCGTCCATGGATTTTTTCAGTAAATTTTTTACTGTTTGTACATTTCGTTCAGCCATTCCGTTTGACTGAGGATAGTTTGGTGATGTTACGACATGTTTGAAATCCCAATGTTTACTGAACTTTACGAATAAATCAGAGGTGAATTGAGGACCCCCATCCGTAACTACTTCCAGGGGAATACCATGTCTTGAAAATATGGATTTTAAGGCATTTATGGTGCTTAAACTGGTTGTATCTTCATTATACATTTCATACAGTTCTATGTATTTTGAATAGTAGTCCGTAACAAGCAAGTACTTTTTGCCTCTCAGTTCAAATAAATCACATCCTACTTTCATCCACGGTGTTTTAGGAATAGCATGTGACTTCAATGACTCTGAGGATTGAGAGTTTGAATACTTGTTACATAAAGGACAAGTCTGAATGAGTTGCTTGATTTCATTAACCATTGAAGACCAGTATAAAGATTTTTTAGCTAATTTAGTGCATTTTTGGATACCCATATGGTTATAATGTATTCTTGCAAGCATTTCTTTTCTTAATGATTTAGGAACTACTAGACAGTCATTTTTATAAATTAAATTATTCGCGATGAATAATAAATCTCTATAGTTATATTAAATTTTTATTTCATCAGGAATATTCTTTTTGTGGTTTGGCCAACCCTCTAAAATAAATGTTTTTAATTTTATCATTTCCGTGTCATTTTCAAATTCACTTTCAAAATGTTTCAGCTTTAAATCTGTTGCTTCCAAATTCATATTTACCAAACAAACATGAGCATTCAATTCTTCATCAAAAGTTGTATCTGAACTTGGTTCATTAATTTATGCTCTTGATAAAGCGTCTGCAATTATTAGTTTCTTACCTGGCTTATAGATAAGATTTATGTCGAATTTTTGCAATTGAAGCAGCATACGCTGAAGGCGAGCTGGTGTATTATTTAGTGGTTTTCTGAAAATTGAGATCAACGGAAGATGATCGGTTTCAACCGTTACTCTTTTTCCATAAACATATTCATTAAATCTATCTAAACCGAAACAAATAGCAAGTAGCTCCTTCTCAATCTGAGCATCAATCTGAGTTTCAGTAAGCGCTTTGCTTGCGTACGCACATGTAAGATTATTCTGAATTAAAACTGCTCCCAACCCTGATTTACTACTATCCACCGATATTGTAGCAGGTTTAGTGATATCAAAGAATTGTAGAACAGGTTGTTCACTCAATTTATTTTTTAAATTATCAAACGTATCTTGATGCACTTTTTCCCAAAAAAATTCTATATCTTTTTTAAGTAATTCTCGTAAATTAGCAGTATTATGTGAGAAATTAGGAATGAATTTGCTGATGTAAGTTAACAATCCTAAAAATCTTTGTAAGTCTTGCTTACTTTTAGGAGAAGGCATTTGTTTAATTGCAATAATCTTGCTGTTATCTGGCTCTAACCCATGTTCAGAAATATAATGCCCCATATATTTCAATTTATTTAAACAGAATTTACATTTTTGTTTATTAAATTTTACATTATGTGACTTTGCCGTTTCAAATACTTTCCTCAAGCGTAAATTATGTTCTTCAATCGTCCTCCCCTAAATAAGAATGTCATCTATATATATATGGCTGTACCTTCTATATTAAAAATTTCACTGAATCTAGCTTGTAAAACTTCAGGAGCAGACTTTATCCCATAAGGTAAACGATTAAATTTATATCTTCCGAAGGGTGTACCTACTGTGCATAAATCTGAACTGTATTTATCTAGTTTAATTTGGTAAAAACCCTTAGTTGCGTCAAGCGTACTGAAATATTTGGCACCATTTAATTTAGCAATAATATCTTCTAACTTAGGTATCTGGAAGTATTCACGTTTGATAACATCATTTAAATTTTTGGGATCTAAACAAATACGAAGCGAACCATCAGGTTTTTTTACAATCACCAAACCATTTACCCAGTCAGACGGACCCTCCACTCTCTCAATGATCTCCTGGCTTTCCAAATTATCCAGAGCCTCCTTGAGCTTTTCATGAAGTGGAAGGGGAATTCTCCTGGTTGGCTGAACGAATGGTTTCGCACTATCAATTAGCTGTATATGATAAGGTATTTTTAAACATCCTATTCCTTCAAATACACCCTGGAATTCATTTATTAAATTAGTAGATGCATTATCCAAATTATTGATCAAATCTATTCTTTTTATTAAATTCATTTCAACACAAGAATGTAAGCCTAATATTGGGATGGAGTTTGTGTTCACAACATAAAATTCAGTTTGAATAGTTTCATCATTTTTATGGCAATTAATTTCACAAGTCCCAATAACATTTAGTTGATTCCCTGAATAGGACATCAATTTGTTCATAGTTTTATTTAATTCTGATCTGTTCAATCCTGCACTATCAAAATATTTCAATGGTAGTATATTAACCATGGCACCAGAATCAATTTTAAATTTTACTATTTGGTTTTGAATTTTCAACTCAGTCCACCACTCATTTATTTGTCTATCATTATTATTTGTTAAACAGCCTATAAATAAAGTATCACCAGCCATATCATTGTTAGAAATTTCATGAACCTTATTTGAGATCTTGTAATTAGTCTGCCTTGGTCTGTTATTTTGATTGATGTTTCTATGTTTGTAATTCTTTTTCTTTTTCATGCAAGCACTTTCAAAATGATTTAAAATTTTACAGAAATTACATGTTTTCCCATATGCTGGGCATTTATTTATAGGATGTTTACCTGAGCATTTATTACAATTATTTATGACCTTAATCTCGTGAAGCTCCTCGAAATGATTTTCCTGACCTGCCTCCATCTGGGTTTTTCTTTCTGCTGTCATCTCTATAACATTACCTGGTTCTATTGCCTGGTCCAGCAACAAACTATCATTCTCCTGAAGTCTCTCACGAATTTTGCAATTTCTCACTCCACAGATGATAACAGTCTTTATTAGTTCGTCCTGTAGTATATCTAATTTGTATTTCAGGGCCCTCTTCTTCACTTCAGTTATGTACTGATCAAATGTCTGACCTGTTTCTTGTTTGTAAGAAAATAACCTGTACCGCTCAAATGACAGGTTCTCTTTAGGTAGGAAGTGCCTTTCGAATTTGTTTAATAAGATATCCAGTTTATCAACCTCACTATCTGCAATGTGGAAGGTTGTGTAGATTTTGAAACCCTCTTCACACATGAGGTGCAGCAATTGAGCACACTGTGTAGGCTGGTCTTTTTTGTTAACCTCGTTGGCAATGATGTAATTATTAAACCTTAGTTTCCATATGCGCCAATTTTCGGCCACATTTCCATTTAAATTAAGTGGTGCGATACCACGTGCATCTCCCATTTTGGAATTATTTCTTTGACTGATCCGTGTCGTGCTTTCACTAACCTTTTTATATTAGGTTCCTTGTCCGCAGTGCCATGTAATGTAGGTTCGACTACATTCTAGTATGAAGTTGAAGTCACTGATTACTTCATTACTTGAAATTAAAATGAAAGACGACCTTTCTCTAGAACATCTATTTCAATACTGGTCACAGACATCAGTGTCCAGAAACACAGAATGACAGGACGAGCCACTGTTGCCAACCTCACAATACAATCTTTGGTTGTGCAACCAGTGCCACCTAACACACCTATGACCCATTTAATATAATTATCTCTATTTTTGATGAACACTTTTTCATTGACATTAAAAGTTAACATTTTAGGAAATATGGTATTTTTCGACTGCTTATAATTATTATTACTTTGCCCAAAGACTGGTTTCAACAAATCAAGTTTAGTTCTTGGTTTACTCTTGAATATCATTTCTGCAGGGGTCAATCCAGTAACAGTTGTAGGGGTGTTACGATATGTAAACAGAAAGTGACTCAACTTCTGCGACATTGACAATGTATTTTTAACGCGGTTTGTAACACTTTCCTCCTCAACGATTGAACGAACTATAGATTTTTTTACTGTTTGCACTCCTCTTTCGGCCAAGCCATTGGACTGCGGGTGGTATGGAGGACTTTTGACTGGAGCAATGCCATTTTTCTGACAAAAAGAAAAGAATTCTTCAGAATTGAATGGTGGACCATTGTCACTCACAATAGTACTAGGGAGTCCAAATGTAGAAAAAAATGTTTAAATTTGTCAATAGTCTGAATTGCATTAGTTGATGAATTCACTATGTATACATCTTTCCATTTCGAAAAACTATCCAAAATAATCAAAAAGTTGCAATAATTTTTATGGAAAAAATCCATGTGTACTCTCGACTAAAATGTATTAGACTTAGGCCAGGATAATAATGATGAGTCTGAATTCGAATTTTGTGTCAACTGACAAGTAATAGAGTTTCCAATAAAATTTTCTATATCAACTGCAATGTTAGGCCACCAAATTGAACTTCGTGCAAGCATTTTCGATCTAATAATACCAATATGGCTTTCATGTAGAAAGTTTAAATTTTTTTCTCTAAGACACTAAGGTATAACTACACAGTTACCCCAAATTAGACAACCAGACTCTACAGTCAATTCATGATGTCTATTAAAATATGGCTTGAAGTTCAAATCTGATATTGAATTTGGCCAACCACTCATAGTGAGATCTATAATTTTTGATAACACTATATCTGTTTTTGTATATCGGTATTATTGAATGAATTTATATTCAAAACATTGGAATTCGAGGTTAATGGCAAACGGGATAAAGCATCTGCATTTCCCATAAGTTTACCTTTTCTATATTTATAAGCTGATAGAAATATTGCCCATCTCACTAATCTTGCGACAGACTTTGAAGGTTGCTTTATTAGGATTAAATATTGTTTTTAATGGTTGATGATCAGTTAAAAGAACGAAATGTTGACCATATAAGTACGTATGGAATCGTTTGATAGCGAAAATAATTGCTAACGCTTCCCGTTCCAAATTAGAGTAATTTTTCTCTGAGGGAGACAAAGTACTAGATGCAAATAATACAGGACGATCTTCATTATCAATTATATATATGGCTCAGAACGGCACCTACTCCGTATGCGGACGAATCACAAGCAACCACGTTTCAATGGATCAAAATGTACAAGTAATTGATTATTAATTAGTAATTCTTTACTACGCTTGAAAGCTTCACTACATTTTTCTGACCACAGAAATGGGGCATTCTTTTCCTGTAGGTTATACAAAGGTTTGATATCAGATGACAACATAGGTAAAAATTTGCTATAAAAATTGAGTAATCCTAAATATGATCTCAATTGTGTAATATTAGTCGGTTTTGGGGCATTTACAATGGCTTCAACTTTTTGTTGAGATGGATGTAATCCATCCTTATCCACGCTATGCCCAAGATAATCCACTTCTGACTCGAAAAGTTTACATTTGGTAAGGTTAACTTTCATATTGTACTTTACTAACCTATCAATGACAACATACAAATTTTTCTGACATGATTCTATACTATCTCCTTTGATCAATATGTCATCTAAGTAACATACGACATTGCTCAAATTGTTTAGAATTTTATCCATTATCAACTGAAATAGGCAGGGGGCGCTAGTTATTCCGTATGTTAACCTGGTGAATTTGTATAATCCAATATGAGTATTGATGGTTAAATACTCTTGACACTGTTGGTCAACCACTAATTGCTGGTAAGCTCCGGATAAATCCAGAACACAAAAAATTTTACCACCTGACATGCATGACAATATATCATTGATATTTTGTAATGGGTTATAGTCTGGTTTCAAGACCTTATTTAAGCTAACTTTAAAATCTACGCAAATGCGGATATCTCCGTTCTTTTTAGATACAACCACAATAGGACTTGCCCAATTGCTTTTAGTCACTGGAATTAAAATATTTGACTCTACCATGGACTTTATTTTCTTTTCTTATCCACTGGTTCTTTTAAAGCATATGGCAAAGAATATGGTTTATGAAATATGGGAGATGCACCATCTCTCAATTCTAAACTAACACTACATTCTTTTATGCAAGATCTTTCATTTTGAATGAAAATTGAAGGAAATTTGGACTGAACTTTTTCCCTTAGCTCCGACACATTTATTTCATTTGACACCAAAGCATTTTGAGTTAAAAAATTTCCTCGCCAATTAGGACACAAACTGTCCATCCAGTCCCTACCCATTAGAGGAGTGAATTTTGTCAAACTTTTAATGACTAACCAAGGCAATGTGGTACAATTTTTGTTAAATTGTTTAAGAAAGAAAATTAATAAATGGTTGAAACGTAATTCTACGCTGAGGTCTCAATCTGCCTCCTCCTCAGGTATAATTACGTTAGGTTTTTGTGACTTGACGTCGGGGTCTCTGCCTACTCCCCATGTCTCGTCACTGGTTCTCTCTAAGGTCTCAATCTGCCTACTCCTTCGAGAGAACTGAGGAATTGTGGGTTGAGGAACTCTATTTATAGTGGACGTGGCTGTAATGGCCGTGTGCAATGTATTGGCGCGAGGTGAACTATGGGCGGGAACTGAGTTGGCGCTAGATGAGCTGTGTGCGGGAACTTGGTTGGCGCTAAGTGAGCTGTGTGCGGGAACTGGGTTGGTGGGAAATGAGTTGATGCGTGCAATGAGAGGCTTCCAGGTATTGGGAAGTCTACGTCCGTCGTCGTTGAGGCAATTGGGGCGCTTCTCTATCTCAAGGGCTTCTCGGATAATCCTGGTTTGTAGAGTTTTCTCGGTGGAAATTGTTTTTGTGTTCGAGAAGACACAGGTCACAAAATAGACTTCAAAAATATATATATATATATATATATATATATATATATATATATATATATATATATATATATATATATATATATATAATTTATCGTATTTGATGAAAAAAAAAATCAGATTATTCATATTCAGATATAAAAGTAAAAATTCGACATGATTTTGATATAAGTAAATATTACACTATTGTAGATTGGTTGAAAAATATAACAGTTTTGCTATCAAAGTTTCGTCGAGATAGCGATGTCTTTGTTGCACATTCGGGTTTCTTCTCAGGGCATATTTGGTGATTATTTTTATATTTTATTATTTTTGTGAAAACTTTCTGGTAATATGTAGACGATTCTGTATTGGCATTACATAGGTCAGTTGATAGAGCAGAAGATTAGGAGGATTATGGAGAGGATTGTTAGGGTGTCGTATCTTGGAGATTTTTCTGATAGCTGTTGTCTCTGCTACTTCAAGTATATGCAGAGTTCGTTGTTTTAAGTTGATAAACAGCGGGTTGCGTATTCAATAAGCGGGCGGCAAATGAGTTTGTATATACGACTTGCGTTGTTATGCTTGCACCTGTCCCTTTATATATCAGGCTTGTGAAATGAGAAGCTCTTGCAATGGTTTTCTTCTTTTTGAGTGTAACATGGCTGTTGATGAGTTAACTCCCAGATAATTTGCAGAATCTTTTGGATGATGATGAAAATATACTGTTGGGGAAGTTGGTGAGGTATGGTGGTTGAAGATGATGAACTGGGATTTTGTTGGATTTGGTCTAAGCCTCCATTTACTACACCATGTGCTAGTATTGTTAATTAGATCCTGCAAATTACTAATTGTTCTGTCCAAGGATTGGTCATGTGCTCTTAGTACAGTATCGTCGGTATATTGGATAATATAAGCTTATGGATTGAAGTAATCAATCACCCTGGTGATAGTAGTAAATATCTGAGCAGTATATGTTCGGGAGTGAATTCTTCTGAGTAGCAATTGGGTATTTTGACTCAGAGTTTTCTATTGGGGAGAAGGCTGTGTATAAAAAATACAATGTAGCCTGGACATCCTAGTGTAAGCAGCTTAAATGAGAGGCCTTTGTGTCAAATACTGTCAAATGCTTTGTCAATATCTAAAATCATAGCTGCTGTTCTGTCATTGTTTATTTTTTCAGAATAATGAGAGGTTGTTTGGTAGAACGTCCATTTCTAAAACCAAATTGGTAATCTGGTATTTTGTTATCGAGACTTTGAAGATTACGATTTTTAATTATTTTTTAAAAGTTTTTGGCCAGTACCGACAGTAATGTTATTGGACGATGGTTTTTTGTGACCGAGTGATCCAAGTTTGGTATGGTAATGATGGCACCCGTTTTCCATTTACTAGGGTTGTATTGTGATTTTAGACAGAATTCGTAGATTTTGATGAATTTCAATCTATTTTGTGGGATATTTAGAATATTTTGATTTAGTTTAAAATGTTTATGGACATCTTTTCGACAAAGCAAATTGTTTTTTGTTTGTAGATGCAACTTCCATTATGTGAAGGCGTGTAAGGGGTATTTTTGTATTTTTTTAAAGAGAGGTTTAATCGGTTCAGATTGAGTTTTTCCTAACATAGCTCTCATGCATTTTTTGGTTAATGAAGAGTGTTTTTGCGGCCGTAAATTGTCCCCAGAGTAATAGTAATCATTTTTAATAATGATAATAATTTTTAATAATATTTCTCCATTTGAGTAAATTGTTTTTAAGTTGAATATCTACGCTTTATGATCTGGGAAACATGACAAGAGAATCTAAGAGATTGATCCATTATGAGACCAAGATTCTTCCAACGATCTGTAAGAGGCAGTTTTACATCATCTAAATTAATGATAATGTTACACTCGCATCTTCTCCTCATTATTTCTCGACCAAAGAGCATCACGACCGTTTTCGAAGGATTTACTGTTGGGCAATATTTTTTTGAAGTTTCGAGCAAGGAGCTCAAATCAAGATTTATTATTACGTTTATTAATCCTTACAGATCATGGGTATGACATAGGATAGGTCGTAAAAAAATAAAAATAAATAAATAATACTATTGGGACATACACAAGATAAAACGATATCCAAGACAAAAAATAATGGCACTTAAAATTACAGATACAGAGTGTATTTAAATATTACATAAAGGGGTATAAATAAAAAGTAAAAGTTGAAATAGTAATACAAAAAATGTTATGATAAAAATAATGAGTCAACGCAGTAATTTAATGGATTGGGTGAATTCGTCTAGTGAATAAAATGGATTTTCCTGGAGATATTTTTTTATCGTAGGGGAAGGTGGGGCGGTTTCGTACGCGGGGCACATTCAGACAGTGGCTATATCTATAGCATTATGCATACAGAAACACTGAAGTTAGAGCGTGTTTGTACCTCTCATCTGCCACCACTCCCTCACATTCTTCAACAGCAGTGCACTCGAAACTCGCGTCGGAGCAGGACGCAACGTGATTTAGCGTCGCGTGAGTAATTTTCTAACCTAACTTACGATTCCATTATCGGTTCCCGTTTTCTTTCACGTGAGTATGAATATGTTTCATAGGGAGAAGAAAGACAATAGTTGCACATGTGTATTAACAGATTAACAATATGTTTAATAGTTTTTCATTAATTAAAATTTAAATGTAGAATTTGTATGAGGGGTAGATTCGTACTCAAGAAGATGGGGTACATTCGTGTGTACGAATGTGCCCCGTGCTATATTATAATCGTGTCCTATAGAGATGTTTTTTCATTCAGGATCATGGTACGAAATTACAAGAAGAAGGGGACGAGGAGTGGGGAAATAAATGAGGAGATGATGTCTTCCGCGATCAGAGATGTTTTGGATAACAAGTTATCCATTAGAAAATCTGCAGAAAAGTATGCTGTCAAGCCTTCAACTCTAGAGAGCCGCATAACAAAAATTCGAAAAGAAGCTTCTGTTGGGTGGACGAGACCTTCTAATCGGACTTTCAGATCTAAATATGCCTCTTATCAGGTATTTTCAAACGAAGAGGAATCTCTTTTGAATAATTACATAATAGATTGCTCCAAAATGCACGACGGGCTAACTTGTATACAGGTACGAAAACTTGCGTATGAATACGCGAAAGCAAACAGCCTAAAATATCCATCTAAATGGGATGAAAATATGATGGCAGGAAAGGATTCGTTGCAATGTTTTCGAAAACGTAATATAAATCTGAGTTTGCGTAAGCCTGAAAACACAAGTGCAACCAGATCATTCGGATTCAACAAGAAAGCAGTTGATGAGATACAAGTTCACAGCAAATCGAATCTACAACTTTGACGAATCTGGTATATCGACTGTATTGAATACACCAAAAGTATTAGCAGACAGATCCCAAAAGCAGATTGGCCAGCTTGTTTCCGCAGAAAGGGGAGAATTCGTAACTTTTGGCGGCATCATATCAGCAAGTGGAAACACAATACCGCCCCTATTTGTGTTCCCTAGAGTTCACTTTAGGGATCATTTCATAGAAGGTTCTCCAGAGGGTTCTTTGGGAGTTGCCACTAAGAGTGGCTGGATAAACTCTTCAATTTTTATAGATGTCTTAAAACATATTCAAAAATTTACCGTATGTTCAAAAGAAAACCCTATTTTACTTTTATGCGACAACCATGAAAGTCACGTTACCTTAGAAGCAATCTACTATTCCCGAGACAACGGTATTATTTATCTTTCTTTTCCACCTCATACCACACACCGTCTCCAACCATTAGACATCGGTGTATTCGGTCCTTTCAAGCCAAAACTGAAAATCGCTTTCAATGACTGGCACGTATCTAATCCAGGAAAAACTCTCAATATTTATAACATTCCCAAACTAGCAAAATTGGCATAATTTGATTCATTTACAGCAAAAAACATAACGAGTGCTTTCGGAAAAGCTGGAATATGGCCATTCAACAAGCTTAATTTCAGTGATGACGATTTCACACCTATTCAAGTTTATCAAGCTGGGCCTAGAATGGAACAAGATGAAAACGTAAATGAAACTACTCCCGAAGAAGCTTCACCCCCAAATCCATCACAGGAATTACGAGAAGTATCTCCATCTCCGGTGTCCCAGCCAATAAATCAAGATGTTGCATCAGTATCGAAAGAATTGATGATACCAGAGATGGTTCGACCTTTTCCAAAAATTGAAAGAAGTAGCCAATCGAAAAGAGGGGGTAGACAACCAGGCAAATCAAGAATCTATACTGATACACCTGAGAAAAATAGACTAGAGGATATAGAAAAAAGTAAAGAAGAGAAACGAAAAGAGCAAGAGAGAAAAGCTAAAGCCAGAGAAATGAAGCGTGCTGTTTTTTTGTCTGAAACAGATTCTACGCAGATAAAAAGGAGGAAGAAGAATAAAGAAACTAGAGAGACTTATAGTAGTGATGATGAAACAGACATTGATATGAGTTTACGAGAGAGTTCTACGTCATCGATTGATGAAGAACTTTCTCTCCAATCCACGGATGAAAATGATTCTGTTTGTAGTGATCCTCTACAAATAATCGATGACAGTTTTGTATTGGTTAAATTTGAAAAGAAGAAAACAGTTTTGTATTGTTGGAAAAGTTCTTCATCATTATGGTGCTACAGAATATAAGGTTACATTTTTGAGGAAAAAACCAGGTTCAATGAGTTTTGTGTTTCCCGATATTAAAGATGAGGCTACAGTATATTTTTCAGATGTAGTTTTGATATTACCAAGTCCAAAATCAGCTGCTACTGCAAGAACAGCTCACATTTTTAATTTTTCCAGAGATTTATCTAAATATAATGTGCAATAATTCAAGTATTTTCTGTCTTGGAATAATTAGAGTTGATTGATCTCATTTGCTGTAAATTGAAGAATAAGGACCACTTTCTTTTGAATTTTTCCAATGGCACCATAATATATTGCAATTTATAATTTCATTTAGTATTATTTAGACCACATCTAGCACAAAAGGAATTTGATGGTCTTGTTTGTTATAACCAATTAAGAAAAAGAGTGTTTTTCAGTTATATTTGTGTAATTCTATCGATGTTATTAGCATGTAAGACTTTAATTTGCGTTAATTAAATTTATTTCAAATCACACTTTTCTTTAATTTCAATTGAAATAAATACTAAGAACAGTTTTATTGTTATTTTTATTGCTATGTCCGAATCTACCCCACTGTGTATGGATGTGCCCCATGCAGTGTACGAAGGTACCCCTTACGAGGGGTACCCTCGTACATTTTCAGACATTTACAAAAAAAATTATAACCTTGTCATGTTGCATTTTACTGAAATAATTCAACTGTATTTACAAAGGCAAATGATTTGGCTACCCAGTAAATCCAAGTCAAAAGTCATAGACCTTTCAATAAGCATTTCAGAAAGTGAACAGTTAAAACTGTACGAAGCCGCCCCACCTTCCCCTACCTTTGAATTTATTTTCGCATGATGTGCTCTTCATTTGTGACGGTAGCATATTGAAATAGTATATTGTGCAACTAGTGCGGAAAATAGGATATTTCATACGAGTTTGACAAGATTATGAACCACGAGCCGTAGGCGAGCTGGTACATGTCATTATTTTATTCCGGGCGAAGGTTTCTCTACACGACTTGTTGGTTGTAACCGAGTTCAAATATCAAGCGAATAAATCTTTTCTGCATTATTGACACTCTAAAAAAGTCAGTGGCACGTCCCCATACTATTATATTTGAACTTATGGTTGAGTAGATGAGTGCGTAGTAAATGTTCACTATATGTTCCCTCTGAAAGTTTTCTTTCAGTGTTCTAAATGCATAATATAGTTTTCCTAATTGTTTGCAGATTGCTTCAACTTGAATGTTAAAATCTAATTTACAGTCCACTACAGTTCCTAGAAACTTGGTAGAATTCACTGTCACTAATTTGGTGCTGTTGATTTCGAATGGGAGATAAACTTGAGTTTTGCTTTTGCTTGTGAACTCTTCACATATTGTTTTTGTATAGTTATTGATCAGATAGAACCTTTGCCTCTTGCAGGTTTACCGGCGAAACAATTATAGTTGTATCGTCGGCATATATTAATGCTCTGCCATCGTGTATTGATTGGAGTAGATCATTGATGTATAGCAGGAACAATAGGGGACCTAGAATTCCCCCCTGAGGGGTACCTAACATAAGGGCAAATATATCTAAGTAGTCGTTATCAACTTTCACTTGGAGCGTTCTGCCAGTGACATAAGAGATCAACCATGCTTTAATGGGACCACGTATACCCATCGCTTCCAATTTTATGTCCAAAAAATAAGGATCGATGGTGTCGAAAGCCCTAGATAAGTCGAAGAATAAACCTACGACATAGTTATTTTGATCAATATTTTCGTGAATGTGATGTATTAGATCTATTGTTAAGTCGGTAATCCAAAATGCTTTTTTCTCTAGTTTTATAGTGCGGTTAGTGAGATTTCTCATCTGTTTATAATACTCCCAGTGAGCCTGCAAACCACTTCTCCGGAATCTGGTCAAAGCTTTGTCACGAAGTTTCATCAACAATTTCATTTTATCCGTTAACCACGTTGCTTTTTTTTCGTTATACGTACTGTTCTCAATGGTGCATGTTTATGAAAATTATTTAATATCAAGGAATTGAATTTATTCACCTTTTCATCTATACTTTCTAACCTATAAATTGAGCTGAAATCAGAATTGCAAAGATCTTGTTGGAATGCCTCGGTATTGAACCGTTTGAAGTCTCTGAGTGTGTACTGAAAATTATTGTTTACTGGGAAAGGGGAGCCTAATTTACAAGTTGATAGCCAGTGATCGGAGAAATCTGAACAGTCTACCACAGCACAGTCGGTGGGACGTAAAGTTTTGGAACAAATGATAACATCCAATAATTTTCTACTTGTCGCAGTGATGCGAGTAGGTTTGTCAATAACTTAATACATATCAAATGTGCCAATAATATCATCAAATTGAATATGCAGCTTATCAGTGGTATCCAAAAAATCAATGTTCAAGTCTCCAGCACAAACAGCGTAATCAAAGCTAGGGATAATATAGGACATAACTTCTTCGAATTCCGAAAAGAAATCGTGGCAAGGTTTATTGGGTGGCCCATAGAGAGCTCCAATAGCGTATTTAATGTTTTTCAGAGAAAAAGATATCCACAGATGTTCTAGATCTGCCAAAGGTATACTGTTGATTAGACTAGCATGAAAACAATGCTTAACATAAATCGCAACACCTCCACCTTGACTCTTGCGGTCTTTTAGGAAGAGAGCATAGCCTGGCAATACAATCGACTCAGTCAGAATTTTGTCTGACAACCATGTTTCAGAAATGGTGATGATGTCATATAAATTGTATACTTTTTGTTTGAATTCAGCAAATCCGTTCATTATGAATCTTGTATTAATATGACAAATTGTGAAAGACATTATGAAAAAAGAAGAAAAAGATAAAAATAAAATTAGTTTGTAATATAAATAACCAATACTGGGCCTACATCTAACCTATAATAAACAAAACAAACGTTAAATTTAAGCATCAGCGAACGACTTACGACTTCATTTTAGGACTGGACCACAGACCTCGTGGACTGGATACAGAATCGTAGTGAAAATACACTTGACAGCCAGTGTTGCCACTTGGCATAATTAACGTGGTTATTCTGAGATACGTCCAACAGATATCCGGAAGTTTTGATTTTAAATATCAATATAATCAATCTAGTGATTTAACGAGAATGCCACTATGCCAGAAGTATATAATTGATGTTACAAATTTGGTGGTAGCTCACTGAAACCACTATGCTTCAAAGGGTTAATAATATTTTAGGCTCAGTATGAAATTGTAAGTTATTTAACACAAGACTAAAAAGCAGAAAATTATATATTATATAATCGATGTCATTGTTTTGCTTTCAATATATTTCTACATATTTCAACCAGTTTTACATTTTAACTGTAAAAACATTTTTTGAATGATATTGCTTCCTAAATTTAATAGGTATATGATGACAAAATTTTCATTCAAAACTTCGAATATAAATTCTTCATTGGTTGGAAAATTGTTTAATTGTAGTTTTTGTTATTAAAAAAACAAAATGTCAACACATTGAGAGCATGTCAGTATTTTAACTAAACTCCACTCAGTACACCCAGCAATATAATAAATGATATCAGAATTGTTGAGTTGGTGGGAATGCGGTCGGGATGTTGAAGAAAAGCAAATTTTAAATTGTCGACGTTTCGAAACTGTATTGTTTCATCTTCAGGACTCTGAAGTATAGGAACAAAAACATATATTAAAATGGAATTCTTAAATGCAGGTAAAAATAAAATAAATTATGTGAGATTACAATCATCAAAAATAAAAAAAATTATGAATCAAGTAAAACACCTCAGATACCATACAGAAAAGCAACATTAATGGTTACTTACATTCAGGGTGGTTCTCCGAGTTAAAATGAATTAAAAATGAATAAAATCGACATAAAACATATATACTTGGGAACAATGAAATACGTACACACAAACACATAGAGATGAACAGACTGAGATATTGGTGAATCGATTATTCAGGATAATAAAAAATGCCGATGAAAGAAATGAGGAGAGTTGCAAAAAGTCATTTGTAAATGACACTGACTAGTATATTCATTATTTGATTTTATCTATTAAATTTAGATACGAGGTGTTTACATTTTCAATATCAGATCTTTTGTTGACACACTTTTCGCCATGTTTTGTTATTTCGATAATTTCATTCAGGAGTTTTTTTTTAAATCGTCTGTTATCCAATAATCCTAACTGATTCGAAATCGAAAGAATGGAGGAATTACTTTAATGTTCCGCAAGGCTTGTTGGATTTTTCACTGTTTTGAGTGGGTTGTGTATATTTTTACAATCCCTATTATGTTCAGTCATCCTTTGTTTTAGGTACCTACCTGTTTGCCCTATGTACACCTTGTTACACTCGGCACATGGCATTTTATTAATAACATTAAACTTCAGATCTTTTGGCGTGTTTCACTGATTACTTAGATATAAAAATAAAGATTCTTACATTGGTAAATCTTCAGTAAGAGTGAGCATTCGAATTTCAAAATTATTTTACAACTTACGAGTTCGGTCTCCTGAACAAAAAAAAATGTTGGCTAATTTTTTTGTGAAACTTCATCATTTGAAAGATTGAATTTCTATTATTGTTTCCTTTTAATCAAAACACCACACACGGCTTTATTTACTTGGTTTCAGCACATTTTAGGTCTGATTTCATAATGAACTTATTTAATGTGTCATTTAATTCAAATAGCTGTTAGACAATGACTACCAAAATTGAGTTGCAATTGACAGCTTGTCACAGTCTGACAATTATTTAAAGTAAATGACACTTTAAGTTCATTATTTCAAAAAAGTTTCTTCAAAACATAACATTTTAGATCCGTTTCATAGGGCTTTGTAGTGATTGAGAAATAGTCTACTTTCAAGCATGTTTTCTAAATAATGATTTTTTTTCAGATATTTTCTCTACCCATTGAGATGGAAGTGTTGACAAAGGACCTGAAGAAAATAGTACAGACAAACTTTCACAGAAGCTGATAAGTGTGTACATTCAATACATACGTGAAAACGTTCATATTTCACCAGTAAAACATTATTATTTTATATTTGAGTAATCTGTGGGGGCTTTCACAGTTTTCTTGTTTGTGATATCCTTATATTTTATAGTTCAAGTTGAAAGTCTGTAATTATAAATTATCAATTTCTGGTTTCTTCATGAGCCCATCTGATAGGAAATCATAGAGAAAGCGTCTTTGATCCTATCAGGTAACTCACTGGAATTGCTAGTTGTTTTTTTTCGCCTTCTCTTTCAGCGTTTCCAAATGTAACATGAATATCAGGTCATGGATGGATCTAGAAATGTTTAATTTTAATGTTTTTACTCGTGCTTTGTCTCATTATCTTATAAGAGGCATTTCCAAAAAACTATTCAGTTGGGTGAAGTTTTTGGAATTTGGCTCCTTGAAATCATGCAGAAAGGATACACACTAGTTGTTGACGTTTCACTTGGGTACCTTGAATGTAAACGGGTTGGTTTATTTTCAAAAGTTATATCCATCTCGAAGGCTTCAATTCGTACAGGATTAAGAGAGACAACATACATATTTCTGTATTGGTGTGAAACAGTAAAACGAATTCGCATACGTACAAACGCAAGAATAGAACCCATGGTAACTAATCTGGTAACCATCTGTAGACAATGAAGTGAAAATTATTGTCAGAAGAGGAAAAGTGTAAATTTGTAGTAATATATCAAGGAGTGGAATTGAGTGCTGGGCTTTTTTTGTATTATATAGTTGTATTACCTCCGGCCTAGAAATATTACATAATCCTTTTTGATTTTGTCTTATCGTCGGCAGCTGTCTTGTTTGCTAATACCAATGAAATTGTATCCCACTATAACACTTTTATTGTCATACCACTTTGTAAGCACTATTCTATCTTTACTGACAGTTACATCTGAAGCGCCTCTACCCCGCTTTTTCATGTTCATTTTTTGGGGTTGTTTTTTATTTCTGTTTGATATTTATATTTCCCTTGAATGGGACAATTTGATCATCAACACAGATATTTTTTTCTAATGGGGTTCAAGATACCTCTTCCAAAGACAATCGAAAAAACAGCAAACTTTTCAGAGCCTATCGGAATTACCATCTCCTCAGTTTGTAGAATCTACGTAGAGCCATACTTTCAGATATCAATCGAATTCCTGTCGAAGAATTCCAATACATGTCAACTCGTGGAAACTTGAAATTTCCCATCATAATATGGATTCCAATAAAGTTTTTTTCTTCAATTTTAGTTGGTGGAAATCGATTTATATTTTTTTGGACAGTGTATGAATTAGTATATTATTAAGGATATATATTTTGAAAAAATCCGCAGGTGATGGTAAATCAAAAACAGGTAAAGGTGGTTCGCAATGCCATCGTCTTTTTTGTCTCATATTGAACATTATCCAATCAGACAATATCTTTCTTCTCAGTCGAACCATGTTCCTCAAAAAAAGATCTCATTTCCATTATTCGGTAAAGAAGATTCAGAAATCGTTTTAATGGAATCCGGTGGAATATTATCACCATTTTGGTTAGTTTTCTTCTTATTAGCTATTACTGCTTGTGGCGTTGAGATTTCTTCACAGTTATTTGGACGCGAACTCTCAGACAACTGAATATCTGTTGGTGCAGATGGAAGAAGATCGTCATCAGTAAAAACACTGATATCTGCAGGCCACACACCCGATTTTCTGAATCCATTCACTGCTGTTTTCATTGCAGCTGCATTAAGAAATGCAGCTCCAAAGAGCGTTAAAATTTGAAATAAGCTCACCACTTTTTCAGGGTTACATCTCGGCCATTTTCGTACTTCTTCGTAATAAACACTGATGGGTTTCATCAGCGAAACATTTAAGGGCTGAAGGCGGTGTGAACAGTGTGGAGGGAAACTAAGAAGTATCACTCCATTGGCTCGAGCAAGATCAATGTTTTTGGTGTGCGTTGAATATCCATCAAACAAGAGCAGAACTCTAACTCCTGTTTCTTTTTTCTGAAAAAAATCAACATGGGAGGCATTTAGGGGAAGTCCGTGCAATTTGGACCATCTAAGAGAAAATGTTCATATTTTTGTTAAAAACAAATATCCAAAAATTCCATTAACATTCGCGAGTAAACCTCACTACTACCCTTTGATTTTGTGATGTGAAACTGCGATATAATTTTATATCAGAAAAATAACCAAAAAATCATGTTTATAATTTTTTTGTTTAAATTGGACCTTGTCCGTGTAAATTGGTTTCTAATTTTGTGTAATTCGGTCCACAGCGTGTAATTTGGAAAATGCTATCAAGATCAGCTTGTTTTGTTGCTGAATTAACCCATTGAAACCCAAGACATATTTTTGGAAAAAAAAAAAATTATTTTTCTTTGAATGTTTGTTATTAGGGACAAAATTACAAGCAAAAAAGAAAATGTAAGTCATACATTTAAACTTTAGGTATAGAACATATATATCACAAGTTGGTATCTAACCAGAAACTAGATCAGAAATTCACCGAGTAGGCCGTGAAAGCAAAATGAAAGCCAAAAATTGAAAAGTTGGCTATGGAAACCATACGTCACTTGATAACAGTTGCTACTACTGTGATATTTTATTTTCATTAGTCGGCGTTATAAAAAGCCGCCAAAAAAATATTGGAAAAATTGGGAAAAAAACAATACTCTGTAGGTCCGTAACTTAAATAGGAACATACAACTTTTTCTTGCCTGTACTATTCAGCATAACCATTCCTTTCTAATGATATAATAGAAAGTAATGTTTTGAAATACCAAAAAATCCAATTATTATTCTTCAAATAACACAACACAACAGATTATCGCCATACGCAAAAATAACATTAAAAATAATGTGGAATGATAAATTATATCCTGTAGGTTCTAGGTTAAATAGGAACATAAACGTACTTGGTCTGTGCCATCGTCCATAGATATTCTAATATCTAACTATGGACTTTTCAATTTTTGGCTTTCATTTTGCTTCCACGGCCTACTCGGTGAATTTCAATAATAATTTTTTTCTGATCTAGTTTCTGGTTAGATACCAACTTGTGATATGTCATTAGAAAGGGAATTGAATGCTGAATAAAGCGAAAAGAAAAAAAAATAGGGTATCCATTTAAAATAAGAAAGTTGATGTTACTTCCGGTCAGACCGGAAGTTAACTTCGACATGTCAATATGCTCAAATTCTAGCTCTTATGTCATTATATCGACGCTTCAAATTTCACAAACCTACTTCATACAATAACTGAGATATTCCGTAGGCAATACTTCCGTAGCCACCCGGTATGTTTCCAATATTTTCTCTTGCTCGTTCGTAAATACTTGCTTCACCGTATATTTGGACGAATATTTTAACGTTGCATTTTCATTGTCGCTCATTTCCGTTCCCGAATCGATATCAAATTTTCTAAGGTATTCTTCTGCTGTATATTGTCTAAGAATAACTTTAATTCGAGACTGTAAGGTGCTCATTTTAATATTAAAAAATGCAGATGCTCTTCGAAGAGATTTTGAACCATCAAAAATGCTAATAATTGCATTTTTCATATCATCTTGATGATCTGTTTGTTTTTTTAATGTACTTTCTTGGCATCTGCAACAAAAAGTTACAGATGTAGCAAAAATTCACAACATACGACTTAGATAAAAAAAATGGGACACAATCGGCCATAAGAGGGGTAGTTTCGGCCCCTGCCGAATGTAACCCACCAACAAGTGGCCGAATTTACCTATTAATAATTAGAATATATCCTCCATAAAATACTTTTGAGGTTATAATAACGTATGAGATCGAAAAATTAATAAAATTATATTCACAAAGTGCTAAAATTCGTGAGCGTAGTGCCCTCAGTTTCATTTCCATGAGATAAATGAGTTAAAGTTAAAAACTTATCCTGGCGTAACAAAATATCAGCTTTTTCACCACAACAATTTAACACGTGCAACCATCAGCAGATAATGCATCAAACTAAAGAAGTGTGTATTACCAACCACAGAAATGACAACTTCGCGGTAATTTTAAAAATCAACTAAGATATTATCGGTGTCCGAAAGGACCCCATGGCCGAATCTACCACCCTTTCCCCTACTCTGTTACACTAATTCCAAGCTTTCGATAATCTTTATTATCATCATCAAGGAAGCTACAATGAGACAAAGACACATGAGGTGTGAAAAGAAGAATGATAAGACTAGTTTGACTTACTGCGTATGTGAGGTTATGATGCAAAATTGGTAACATTAATTGTAGAATATGAACAGATACAGTGATAAAACTTTATTGTTATAGTGGACAATTAGCTAGCTATTGTTCCAACAGGAACCACAACACTATAAAATAATTATTAAAAACTTTTGAACATGTGCTATCTTACATGAAAAAGTATGTCAAATTCAATAAGGGTTATTATACCTTGCACGGTACGACACATGACCGTTGGGGACAACACAATGTTGCCAAATGCACATGGTTGCTAATTTAATTATTCATGGAATCCACAGAAAGTACCAGATTACATTAAGACTTTATTTACGTTTTATGAATTGATATTTATTAATATTTGAAAAGTTAAATTAAGTTTTAAAGAATATGCATTAAGTTTTGATCAATCTGAATCATCTTGACAAACCTAGTGGGAGAGACAATCTTCAGGTTACCAATGGTACAGATTTTTGGAACCCAAAAAATCCCCGGAATTTTGGTAAATGCCAAATTTGGTGGTATTACAACCGATCCTCGTATCAAAACTGAGTAGACTGTACTACAATGGGTTTTGAATGTCTATGTTGGACGTACTATATAGGATCTTCTTCAATAATGTTGAAGGATACGAATTGTCAATGAAAAGATTGAAAAGGATTTTTAAATTTTGTTTATGAAAAGACGAATCAGAAATACAGAGTACTCGATGCTTCATTTGTTTTACCAGATTCACCTTTATGGATTGTTTGTGGTAAGAATGGTAGTTCATGAATATTCCACTACTTTTCTATACCAATCGATGATCAAGGTATTGTCCACTGTACGGCGAAAAATTGTATCAAGGAAAGGAACACTTTGTTAGTCATCCTCAGTTCTATGGTGAACTGTATGTACGGGTCAAAACTATTGAACACATCCCCAGATAGCACAAATACCTTTTGAGGCGTTCATAATAATATCCTGAAAACGTCGAGGGCAAGCCCGAGGACGTCCCTAGGACATCCACCTGTTGCCGTTCTCCACAACCTAATAACGTCTCAGAATATCCCTATAATGTCTTCTGGGACGTTATGAGAACAACTTCAGGAGGTCTTAGAAAATGTCGCCTGGACGTCATGAAAACCTTTTGAGGCGTTTGAAATAATGTCCTCAAAATGTCGAGGGACAACCTGAGAAGGTCCCTAGGCTGTCCTCCTTTTACCGTTATCTACTTTCTGGAACGTTCATGGATGTTTTCCAATATTTAAAACAAATTTTCACAAGTACAAACTCAAAATTTATTCATTAATCGTATTCAGGTACAAAGGAATGATAAATAGCATATAATATGTCCAAAACAAGTATATTATTTCTATTCAGGGATTAAAAATAGCATATACAGGGTGTTAATTATAAGTACGTTGACAAACTTTCTTAAACTAATTTTAAGATAAAGAGCTCATATGAACACGTGTCCGCAAATGTTTCGTTTCAGAGATACAGGGTGTTGAAGTTGAAATTTTATTTTCAATTATTTTGTATATCTTTTACAAAAAATTAGTTTTTTGCACAAAATTTTGTGAACGTTTTTTTTATTTTTTTTTGCATTAACTATTTCGACAGTAATAAACTTTTTGGATTTTTTTTATGTAAATACAATTCCCTCACCTTTTCTAAGCAAAAAAGGTAAACTATATGAGCCAGTGAAATAGTGTATTGTGTAACTAGTGCGGAAAATAGGATATTTCATACGAGTGTGACAAGAATGATAAACCACGAGCCATAGGAGACACGAGTATTAAATAACCAGTTTCCGCACGAGTTTTACACTATACTTATCCGACGACCGACCTGGAAAAGGTACTACGGAATTTTACTCATATCAGTACCTATAATGAAAATTAAATTGAATTTTGCTAGGCATAATCAAACCTTGTTTTAGAATTCAATGTGATTTGTTTAATAATCCATTTTCCACTAGTGCGAAATATGTATAGGATTCTGTGTTTGTTTACATTGCAAAATGAAGCGTATTTCAAGTAGGTCGTCGAAAAAATCATTTTTAAACATGGCTCTTATTTGAAAACAAAATCAATCTGCCTTCGGTGTTTTTTCTCAAAATACCCACTCTCTTAGGAGATTAGGAATGTGTTCCAACATATTTTATCGCACTATATAAACATCCACAGTGCACTCTCAAGTTTTCGAAGTGAGAAATAATACAACAGTATAGTTAAATATTTACTGCAGTCTTTTAATAGGTCATCGATCACAGCCATTCTGTCTGTACAAAAATAACAAAAAATATATTCTAATTGGTATAGCTGAAGCGATGTTCAATTTATATCTCTAACACTAGCTTTAAACAACAGTTTTCGTAGAAAATTATACATAGCTATAGTTGGTATATATCATTCGAAATCCATCATCTGTCCAACCTGAAATAAGATATGGAGGTATAATGAGGAACAATGAAGAACAACAAATAAATCAATTTTTTTCTATGCAACACTCTGTATCTTGGGATGAAATAAATGCTTCAAGTGGTATTTCAGAAAAAGAGATAGTTATGTAATTCCACCATTTTTGACCAAATATTGTTTTTTGCCGAAACAATTAAAGTACGGTGAGCTTTGCCAAATAAGCGAATAACAACTGTATTCATTAGTAAACATTGATGAGAGGCTACCACATCCTTGGCCGATAGATAATATTAAATTAATACTCATAACTGTAGCATTATTCTTAGAAATAATTTTGACAGGTTGTGGGTTTTGCTTGCAACAAAATATAAGTATTTTAGATAATGAATATAGCACAAAATCTAGTATGTCAGCCAACCTTATGGAAAATTGTAAAGTCTGTTTTTTTTCTTGCAATTGGATATTGGTAATGCAGCTCACCTATTCATAGCAGCTTTTTTGTTATGAATTCGATCTTTGGCATGACGCATCCAATTCTTCATGCATAACTCCACACTAGCTTCGGTTACTGAATCCTTTAATAATTTGTTTCTTTTGATGCCATCTGAATATTTTTCAGTTTAAATGGTGAAATGATAATAATACGTTACCTTTTATTCCTTGTGCAAGTTTCAACACTCCAAATACTTTTTTCTGTTTTTGTCCTAACCAACTGTACTGCTGGATGAATTCGTCCTCAATCACCCTTTCCATGGTTCGTCTGACAGCTTCAGCTAAAGTTGCACCCCTCAAGTTTGGTTATATACTGAATCATTAATAAAAAACATGTATCATTAAAATGGAGTTTGAATTTGAATGTTTTGAATAACTTACAAATTTTTTGAGATTTCTATCGTCAGACAGAAAAATTCAAAATCACTGAGCTCCTCATCAGTTTTCAATGGGAATTAGTTTTCTATTTCTGTGTCTTCAAGTATTATCGTATCATCAGTTACCATTTTTTCGATTATCTTGGTCACATCTGCTGATACCAGTCTAGCTTGGATTCAACAAAACCAAGTGCCGTAGTATGCGGTTGTCTGACACATACATATCCATATCAAAGTCAAGTCAAAATTGTCGGAAGTTATAAAAAACTTATTGACAAAGCTTCAATGTATTGAAGATAATGTTAAAATTATATGAATTTAAATTAATAATTATACAGTTCATTTTATTGAGCATGCCTATCCAAACCCGACCCATTTCAGTTTTTATCAATTGAAGCTGATCACTGTATATAGGGATGCACCTTGAGGTTTTTACAGGACTAGTAGATATCAAATGCAGAAATAGGCACTACTACCAAAGGGCCTAAAGGCCATAATATTTCAATTTTTTTTTTCAGTGTATGAATTCCATGAGGTGGAAAAGAAAAGATAGGATATATACCTTCCATTCTGACAAAAATATCTCACTGTATAATCTGCCCATAAAAGAAAAAGATGTACAAAACTTACCAAACTGATCCTTTGTATCCCTGTTCTTTGAATGTTTGGGTGTTTCACCCACTCTTCCAGTTGTACTAGACTTACAACTTCTTACTGAAGTTGATGACTCTGAATATTCTGTAGACATTGCAATATCAATTGAATCTTGAGAATGTATCGAGTTTTCCATGGTAGTAGTTGTGGCACTCACATCTGATATACAATCTGATGCGATTGAAATTTCTATTAAATCTTGATTATTATTTGAGTTATTATCCAGCCTTGAGCTACCCAGACAGCACAAGTACGTCCCAAGAACGTCCTGAAGCCGTTCGCGTCGGACATGTGAAGACGTCCATTTAAAGTACGGCGGACGTCTCTAGGACATTTTGGGGACGTACGATGTTACAAAATCGTAGGTCCTCAGGACATATGATTTAGGTCCCTTTCGGGTCTGTTCTGGACCATTTGGGGACGTTTTGAGGACGTACATCATTCGTTCGTTTTAGGTACGGCGAACGTCTTTAGGAAGTTTTGGGGACGTACTATTATACAAAATCGGTGGTCCCAGGTACATACGATTTAGGTCCGTTTCGGGTCCGTTTAGGACCATTTGGGGACTTTCGAGGACGTACATTGTACGTTCGTTTTAGGTACGACGAACGTCTCCAGGACATAAGATTCAGGTGGATTTTGTTCTTGTAATATTTGACGCGTTTCGCTAAAACCATAGATTTCTGAATCATAAAATGGAGTTCAGTAAATGTACAGACATATTTGTAGTTATTTGAAATCAGGTAAATAGAAGGAAGGTAGCATAATGATAAGCAGGTAGCTTGCTTATCATTATGCTACCTTCTTTCTATTTACCTAGTGACGGTTTCATTTTGTCAGTTTTGAATTTATTGAAAATATCATGTATCGATGGAACCAACTAGACTAACTTCCTTACAACCTGCTGTATCATGTGTTGCCTACCTACTAATGCATTTGAACTTTGAGATAATTTAAATAAGTACCTGTTTTGTAAAGTAAGCGAAGATTTGTGAATATGTTTATTGTACACTTTATTATAAACATTCAAAAGGTATTGTTCGATAGATTTATTCGAAATTTGGCAATTCGAGTCATTTGGCATTCTCCATACCCAGATATCACATTGAAACATTCCACCTATATATTTTCTAGCAGAAAAAGGACTTGCACCCTTTATCAAGAGCATATTTTATGCAAATAACGTACAACTCGCCCAATAATTTTCAGAGTATTCATGCAATTAATATGTTATTGGTGACGACATAAATCCCATCAGTCAAGTAATATTCTTGAAATAATTCCTCATAACCTGCCCAACATCCAATGTTTTGTTTTGGTTTTGCACATCTAGTGACTTGTCGTTTTTCAGTGATTTTCATTGATTTATTGGTCGAATATCGATAGCCTCGTCAAATAGACCGGCCATAGGCGTAACGAGAAGATTTTTCGTTTTGACCGCATTGTTTTTGCCGATTTGGTCTTGTCCAGTGGGAATATTATTCGAAAATTAGTCGAAAACGATCAAAACAACAATCCGAACCTATTGGATCTTGTTAAGGACCCCAAGTCAATAAAACTTCATCATGATCCCTTTTTCCAGCCCGTTGGTCTTGATAATGTTACCACGAAATTTGGAATTACTTCTGCTTAGTAGGGATTGATGAATTTAATTAGTTGGTAAGGACTCGATACTCCTTCCCTTCCACTTGCGTGTCATAGATTCGATTCGAAGGTTCTGGAAAGAGAAAAGGAGGAACTCGTTTTCTGGCAGCCGATCGACGTGGTTGAAATTTTGGTGAAAATTTACATGTTTGGAAGTTTTTTCCCCGATGTCCGGGATTTAGTAATTTTCTCTATAACTAAGACATCTTTACCGGTTTCTGTGGAAACAATTATTCAGAAGTCTTAAGCCTTTACGAGGGATAAGTGTTTTCGACCACCTTCCACGCCGGCTGAACCGCCATTTTCTTCTTTCCAACCGAGGACCATCTTCACTCAGGACCCTCGACAACGAGTTGGGTTTTCCAGCCTTTGCAGTTGTGCAAGTGAAGCTTGTTAGGCTCACGTAAGCAATCCACCGTCCAAATTAAATTGTCTCGACGAGGAGTTTTACACCTGAGGAGTGAGTTTCCACCACGAATTTGACGTGGTCACCTTTTACGGAACCCAACAGCAATCAGCCTCCAGGGAGAACCAGATAAGTTGTGTTGTGCCGTTAACTTGTCTACCAATTTATCTTGAGAAGCTTCAGCTCTTGCTATTACCATAAACTTTATTTATCGTGCCTTACGGTTCTGAACTTTTCATTCCTGATACCTACCCCTTTTGGGATTACATAACTGGCATACTACATGTTTAATTCTTTCTGCTTTTATTGTTAGTATTAAATATTCGACATTTAAGTATATTTCCACCTAAATAGATACGTTAATTATTAATTAATCCTATATACATATTCCAGCTTTTATTCGTTATATAAAAGATGTTTATCGCCTGATCTCATTTTCTCATTTCGAAATATAATAAACATTTTTCTACAATAGGTATCAACTACTTTCTTTTATTGCTTTACTTCTTTCCTGGGAGCTAGCCTGGCCCCCATCTTTGTTTTGTGCCAAACCTCAGTTTTCCTAGAAAACGACCCTGAGAGTGTGGCATAAAAACTGGCGCCCAAACTACATAAAAATCTATTTTCTCGTATTTCATTCTTCTGTTGCTGAAGCTTCTCTACTTTTCAGTTGAACCATTTGTTTGTTTTTTTTTCAATATATTGCCTTTTATTGCGTATCTCGAATTTCACCGTGCCCGTTGAAAAAGTGCATGAATGCTCTGGTATTTTATCATTCTTTTTACGTTGATCGTTACCCACTGATAATAAAAAAATAATAATAAGGATTAGTGAATATGATAAAATAAAATATTCCTCATTACAGAGTGCATTGATAAAGTTTGCACGTACTTGGTAATATTTTGAAGGTCTGGGTATGAATAATTAGTGCTTGATTATTTTTTTCTCAAAATAGTATACAGGGGGTTTCCATCACTATATTTTGCTTCGTTCTTTTGAATTCATAGAACATAACAAGGTTTTGTAAATGTTTTAATGATATTCTTTAATTTTTCTGAAACAATATATACAGGGTGGGTCATTTGTTTCGTGAATTGATAATTTTTGAAAATATATCATATTCACCGAAGGATTCATTCTCTGATTGCAACACCTACGTAACAAGGCATACCTTGTTAGAAGCTCATTGGCACTTGAGTTTTGATTCGCGAGGTAATTCGATTTTTTTTTTTTTCATTTTCGGTATTTTTTTCACAGGTTTGCACTTGCCTACAGAACTTGCTACGCGGTGATGATATATTATAGTTAGATTGCTTAAAGGGTAGTTATAAATCTATTTTACTTTCAAGTCCATGTTGCTCGAAATTTTGGTGTTATTAGGTACAGGAAATCCTGAAGTACTAACCGTGATCAATACATTCCATATACAGGGATAATGAAAATTACTTTATCGTGAATTCTGGTGTGAATTTTCTTCCGTATACAGGGTGATTTGATTTTTTTGAAGTGGGTATTAGTACTAATATTTTTTTACAGGGGTTTTGAACTCATTCCTGATTTTCAAAACTTTTGGTTGCAGGTAAAAATAAATGAATATATACACGCTTTTATTATTCAACAAATTATTCCTATATGATTTTTAAATTATCGTGAAAAATTATATTTTCCTCAAATACAGCATTACTTTTGGGTTTAACATGATACAGGGTGTCCCAAGGAAGTGACTATCACATTTTCATCTTACTAGTAGTAGATAATAATTTTTGAGTATCGTAACTTGAAACATTTTCACAGGGTGTGTTCGTTAAAAAAAAATTGCGTTGTTTGCACCTGAGACAAGTTTTGAAAAGTTTATACATACAGTGTGGGTCTATATTAGCAGGCATCGAGTTGGGTCTTGACACTTTATATTTGATTTTTTTTTATTATTTACATTTACTTCGGAAGTATACCGGGTGCATCAGATATTATTGAAAGTAGATATTTGTTAAATATAACTAGCATTCTATATCGACTGAGCGTTGATCATAAATTAAATTTCATTATTTTTATGGATTATTGATATTTTATTTATACAAGGGGTGTGAATACTATCTGGCATAGAGTTTGGTGTTGATATTTTTTTTTTTTAATTTAATTTCCTTCAGAAGTATACCGGGTGTATCGGAAATAATACATTTGTATTATTTATTAGTGTTTTACGGTACTAGGAGTGAGTTGCCGTGGTGTTTGATGTGACTACGGTTTTAGGTTTCTGCTGTTTTTTTTTCTTCCTTTTTTTTGAAGAAAGCGTGGGGATTGTGTGTCCAGACACACCTTAGGAAGTTTTGAGAATTTTTATTGGTTTTTGGATAAAATGGAAGTTAACCGATTGAGGAGCGATGAATTGACTTGGGAACTCAATGCAAGAGGATGCGAAGTGGGAAATACAGTAGCACAAAAACGCTAAATTGAGAGAAGTTTTGGATAAACCATTTTCCGAAGAAGTCGTGTCAAACTTAGATCCGCAGGTAGAACTGGGAATTTGTAGTGGAAAACTGGATGAATTGGTGAGCCACGTTCAAGAATTTGATGCAGAAAATCGAGACAACGAATTCCGGCGAATAACTAGTCGGTTATCCCACGTTCGAGGACGCTTGGAGATAATTGCCAACGATAACAAGCAAACTCGATCGAAAAAGGAAAACCTGATGTTTCTACTAGAGGGTGTATACGAAGCATTACAGGATGCCAACCATCTTGCAAAACTACAGTTTCCTAGTCGTGCTGGTGATGCTTCATCAGAGGCGATACTAGACCAACCAGTGCCCGAACTCTCGAATCCCAGAAGCTTGTTGCCGTCCAGTCTTTTGGCATTCTCCATACCCAGATATCACATTGAAACATTCCACCGATATATTTTCTAGCAAAAAAGGACTTGCACCCTTTATCAAGCGCATATTTTATGTAAATATCCCAAATTTGATCATAACGTACAACTCACCCAATAATTTTCAGAGTATTCATGCAATTAATATGTTATTGGTGACGACATAAATCCCATCACTCAAGTAATATTCTTGAAATAATTCCTCATAACCTGCCCAACATCCAATGTTTTGTTTTGGTTTTGCACATCTAGTGACTTGTCGTTTTTCAGTGATTTTTATTGATTTATTGGTCGAATATCGATAGCCTCGTCAAATAGACCGGCCATAGGCGTAACGAGAAGATTTTTCGTTTTGACCGCATTGTTTTTGCCGATTTGGTCTTGTCCAGTGGGAATATTATTCGAAAATTAGTCGAAAACGATCAAAACAACAATCCGAACCTATTGGATCTTGTTAAGGACCCCAAGTCAATAAAACTTCATCATGTCCCCTTTTTCCAGCCCGTTGGTCTTGATAATGTTACCACGAAATTTTGAATTACTTCTGCTTAGTAGGGATTGATGAATTTAATTAGTTGGTAAGGACTCGATACTCCTCCCCTTCCACTTGCGTGTCATAGATTCGATTCGAAGGTTCTGGAAAGAGAAAATGGGGAACTCGTTTTCTGGCAGCCGATCGACGTGGTTGAAATTTTGGTGAAAATTTACATGTTTGAAAGTTTTTTCCCCGATGTCCGGGATTTAGTAATTTTCATCTATCACTAAGACTTCTTTACCGGTTTCTGTGGAAACAATTATTCAGAAGTCTTAAGCCTTTACGAGGGATAAGTTCGACCACCTTCCACGCCGGCTGAACCGCCATTTTCTTCTTTCCAACCGAGGACCATCTTCACTCAGGACCCTCGACAACGAGTTGGTTTTCCAGCCTTTGCAGTTGTGCAAGTGAAGCTTGTTAGGCTCACGTAAGCAATCCACCGTCCAAATTAAATTGTCTCGACGAGGAGTTTTACACCTGAGGAGTGAGTTTCCACCACGAATTTGACGTGGTCACCTTTTACGGAACCCAACAGCAATCAGCCTCCAGGGAGAACCAGATAAGTTGTGTTGTGCCGTTACCTTGTCTACCAATTTATCTTGAGAAGCTTCAGCTCTTGCTATTACCATAAACTTTATTTATCGTGCCTTACGGTTCTGAACTTTTCATTCCTGATACCTACCCCTTTTGGGATTACATAACTGGCATACTACATGTTTAATTCTTTCTGCTTTTATTGTTAGTATTAAATATTCGACGTTTAAGTATATTTCCACCTTAATAGATTAAAGCCCCTTTTGGGAGTATATAATTAACTTATTTATTACTTGTTGATTCGTTGTACCCTTTTCTCTTTAAATATTAATTATTTAAGAAGGTATTTTTCCTTCCACTTGTGAACGGGTTGTAGACGTCTATAACGCTGGCCAACTATCAGAATAGCGTAATTATAACTTTCTTATATATATATTTTATTAAAGCCTGTGATACGTTAATTATTAATTAATCCTATATACATATTCCAGCTTTTATTCATTATATTAAAGATGTTTATCGCCTGATCTCATTTTCTCATTTCGAAATATAATAAACATTTTTCTACAATAGGTATCAACTACTTTCTTTTCTTGCTCTACTTCTTTCCTGGGAGCTAGCCTGGCCCCCATCTTTGTTTTGTGCCAAACCTCAGTTTTCCTAGAAAACGACCCTGAGAGCGTGGCAACCTCATGTCAAATAACTATAAATATGTGTGCACATTCACTGAATTACATTATATTCGAGAAAGCTATAATAATAGCGAAAAGCGTCACATTTTACTAGTAGTAATATAGTGTGGATATTAAAAAATGTTTTTTACTTAATTCCGAGTAATTATGGATATCTTTCAAGTATCGATCAAATCAATAAAAAAAATAATAATAATTGGAGGTTATATATGTATATATTACTAAAATTTGGCATCTCAATGGCAATTTCATTTCATTAGGACATTTCGCCTTTGGATTTCTCACACTTCAGTTTTTATTTGATGCAGCACTCATCCTCCCAGAAGATCTCTTCAGCCAGCACTGTATGGATGCTTCGGTGGATTTGTGATCCTTTGATATGCCAGCTTTTTGCGCAGCACCTTTAAAAAAACATGAAAATTGGTAGTATTTTCCCACTGAATTTTAGTGTTTTCAACCAAACAATGAAATAGCGCAAAATGTACTAATAAGTTTGTTCCAATGACACAGAAAAATGCTATATACAGTGTGGCTTTTTATGGTCCCACCCTGTGTTAACTGTTGAACGGTTCGACGTACAAACATGGGACAAAAATCGTTTTGAATAGTATCACTGATATTATATTTTGAAATCAAAGACATTGGGATTGCTCGACAGATGCGGCGCAGGGGGGCACTTCAACTTAAAAAATTTAAATGGCAGAGGGGGGTCAAGTGATCATCATTCAAAATTTCCAACCATCTATATATTTTTTAATTTGATTATTATTATTTTGCAATATGTATTCGAAATATCCAAGTATAAATGCGGATCTGAACGGTACTCTTACCTCAATAAATTTGAAGGGTTTGATGTGGAACAATGGAACGGAAATTATTTTGAAGGGTACTACTTTTTGAGAGAATATATATTGCATTTACGTTTTTTGACAACGTGCTTGAGAAAGTTTTGTGAAAAAATTACGAGTCATTAATCAATGTTCAAGGGATATTCGAACACATTTCAGTCACAGAGGACAGTGACATAACATAAGTGATAACTATCCCTGAAAACTATCTGTGTGTTTATATGGGTGAAATAAATATTATACTCGATAATGAAATTACCTATCACAATATTGGATAATGTTGACAAATGGAATGCTTTCTTGCCTTTCCTTCCATAAAAACTATATTGCTTGGCAAGATTATTGGTTATTAATAGGGTTAAAGCACGTTTTACGAAGTCTTACGTACTTTTCTCGACATATTTAGATAGTTCGTTGATCTGAAAATAAAGGTTGAAAAATTAAACATTCCTATACTGGAGATTATTCAGAACTTACAGCTGCAGATAACTCATTTTCATTCTTCATTATTAAATCAAATTTCTCAACTTCATCAAATGTATCAATGGGAAAATGTATATCTGGATATTTGAGGAATATGGAATTGCTTTCTTCTTTTTTCTTTCCAGTCGAAACATAGTTTTTCATGATTTCTTTCACACTCTGGATTTCATTCAGTACCTCAGCAACCAAACTTCTCAGCCTATAGTTCTGAGATACGATTTGTTTAAGAGACTTATCTGAAAAAGGAAAATACCTGATGATTGTATGGGAATCATTTTGTTGCATTTTTATGAGCATATATAAATGCTTCATTAAATTCAGATTCATATGTGGACCATTTCATTAATAATTTACCTTGAGTATCTGGCATGCAACAATGGGGGCACCTATGATTGCATCCTCCTATAGTTGGTAGTGTACCTGTAATAAAATTCATGAGCTGTGTCAAGTTTCACAATGAATAGGTTTGAATCAAGTATGCCCAGAATTTATAGACATGTCAAAAATATTATGTATGCTATGAGCTCCGTGAGAATTAGATCGTATATGGATAATTTGTGTTGTTTGGAAACAAAACTATTTGAGTGCATTCAATGAGACTGGTGTACACCAAAATATAAATGCCTTCCACAATTTGTAGCCAACTAGAAATTTAAAATATACTTACTTCTGGGAGTTCCAAGGAATGATGGTGAATTTTCATTTCGAGGCTCATGGATAATATCCAGACTATCTAGAACAAAAATCGAAAAATCGTATATCGATTATATACAAAAAAGGTCACTTTCAATCTGAATAAAACATGCTATTTTCTCTCCATTCCGTAATTAAACTGAAAAAGTATTGACAGAATTGGAAATAGTTGTTATCCAAGGATTTAAAGTATATTGTATCAAAAACGAACTTTTTTTTCGTTATAAAATCGTCAGCTATAGCTACAAAAAATTGCATTGAAATATCATTTTTTGAATCTACTGGATAAAAATGTATCATTCATACTAAACATAAAATGTAGATCATTCTGTTTCAATTCAGATTTTAAATATGTTAAGGTGTACTACCATCAATGAAATTTCAAATAGCATGGGGGGTCAAGTGGACCTTTTCATTTTCTTTCAAATGTTCTGTTATTCAAATTACTCTGAAAGGACATCAAGATGTCATTGTTTCAATTTTCAAAAATGTTTCAACATTTTATACATTCGGAAGTAAAAAAAGGACAACTATTGAATTAACTGAGAAGTGAAAATGAAAATATAAAATCTTGATCAGTGATCACATCAGCAAATATTCAGAATATCCCCTCTTGACGATTTTGATACTCTTTCAACACATTGTCAAATGATTTTCAGGTGGGACAATCAGTGTTTCAGGTCTTTAAAACTACTCTATTAAAATCATGATTACAAAACCAATTGAAATAATTCAAAAAACAAGATAGCATCAGAGAGACAATAGAAACGTCATTCAAGTAATGTGTGAATTAACTTCCCTTGCTATATGGAATTTCGAAGTTGATAAAGCTCCTAGCATCAATCTTTGGATTCTTTCAATTGGCATGGCAGACAGAACTGTACATTTACCTCTTTTTCTCCCAAGTGATAAACAAGGTGTCTGCATTTTTTCTACTGTAGTCCTGCTAGTTGGAGAAATGCTTTCTAGTTCTATCATTTTACTACTTTTTGCGTGATCTGAAACTAATATATTAAAAACCACTAATTCATGATGACCTTCTAGGTCTTACCAACTGGTTTTTTGGGGGATGTGGTAGGACAGATTCTTCATCTGATGTTGAATCTGAGGAACACGGTGAAAATGTATGTTTCCTTTACCTTATTCTTCGAGCTTCAAATCCTTCAGATGCTGAATTTGAATTCAAATCACTGGTGTCCTCTGCCTTTCTTGCTTTATGCCTGGCACTCATATAATCATCTGAAATTAACATTTTTCAAATGAATACCTCGATAAAAACTGGTTAACCTTAATGACAACAAAAATTATCATTTATCTTTTGCTTTCTACAGCCAATATTGAATTTTAGCAAAATTTCAGAATGTATATTGGATGACCAGTTAAATTATCTAGTAGTGATATGTCTGTGCATAAGGGGTGGATACTTACCATATGTGGAATTTTTAAACAATTCCATCTGAAATGATGGCCAGCATGTGTTAACTTTTTCTGATTTTCTAATAGCATTGTGTAATTTCTCTCTCGAAAAAGGTGGCCAATAACACAAGTTTCCCATTATCCAACCTGTAGGAACTGCTTCAACTGAATTATCGGAAAACTTGAAGACTGTCCAAGTTTTCACATCCGAATTCATTTTTTATCCTGGAAAAATTAATATTTAGATATGGGTCGTTTCAAGCGGACATAAGCGAATATGGGTGAGTCAGAATAAGACCGACAAACTCCGAGTACAGATTTCTTATCTCATTTCAAGGTGAAAAGTTTCTATCAAGGTATGTCCTAAAATTCATCCCATCTGAGATACAGGGTGTCAAAAGTACGGAAAAAATTTTGATTAATTTTTTTTTCTTCAAAACTCTTATAGGAAAAAAGGACCCCGCACACCTTATATGGGAAAATGGCTCTCCGTCAAATTTCTTGAATTTTTGATATGTTGTAGAATTGATCATTCCGATGAAATGTTTCAACGGGCGCAACACGATCCTATGACTAGTTTTCGAGATACAGGGTGTTGAATATGAGAAACATTCACTTTTCATCACTCTGTATCTGCCAAGTTACGATTTAGTTCGGATTTATCTTTTGTGGGATCATCATCACATCCGTGTATGATGAATTCATGAGAAATTCATTTCCAAATCTTTTCGTAGTACAGGGCGATTTCACTTGAAAACAATGCTATTTTGAGACTTTCATAATTTAGTTGTTTTATAAAGAAAAAATGCGAGAAAAGGTAGAATTATCACATAATATTATAAATTCATTTCATCTAGCATCACAGTTGATACAATTCATACAAGGTGATTCACAAATATGGAAACAAAACGAATTTTGGTTTTTGGGACACCTTGTAGTAATAAACCAAACTAAAATGACAAAATTCACTTGAAGAATGTTAAATGATATGTTCCATCGTATACAGAGTCGAATGATATCAATTTGAAAAATTAGTTATACTTTAATAAATAAAAACCTTGATTTTTTAAATCACCCTATATCTCATAAGGGAGTCCAAAAAGATAGCGATATTTTTTCACGTAAGAACTCGAAATACTTTCATTCATATCGTACAAAATTTTCATCAAATTTCTATGACAGGTTTTTATATACAAGGCGAACAATTTGTGAAAAAGTCCATATATTTCACTATTTTACGCTAATAAATGACCACTCTACCTATCCATTGAAGTCTCCTGATGTGATTGAGAAGATACTTATTTGATATTTATTCAAAACGTAAAAGTAAGGAATTCAGTGAAGTGAAATCAACATTATTTCAACTCATAACAACTTGTACGGCCTTGCCAGATGGCACACATAATATGTATCCCATGGCTATTGGGAATTCAAGATAAGGGATACTCCCTCTAGTGTCGGGTTTTGAATCTATACTTTCGTGAAAATGAGGTTGACTATGATTATGACATTTTGAGCATTTCTACAACAATAGCACAGAGCAACCATAAAGCTGTCCTGATGAGTGGGAAACCACGAAACAGCTGTCGACAGATGATGGCTCTCGGAATCAAAACATAAATCACTCTATTTACTTCTATATATATATATATATATATATATATATATATATATATATATATATATATATATATATATATATATATATATATATATATATATATATATATATATATATATATATATATATATATATATATATATATATATATATATATATATATATATATATATATATATATATATATATATATATATATATATATATATATATATATATGTGTTCAGATAGGTTTCCGCGGTCAGATATTTGAAAACTGAAAGTTCGGGTTGAACTGCGTCTAGAATTTGTTGAAATTCGACGTTTCGGTTCCGATTTTGGAGCCATTTTCAAGAACTGAAATAGAAAGAAAATTAATGAAAGGTTAAAACGTAATTCTACGCTGAGGTCTCAATCTGCCTACTCCTCAGGTATAATTACGTTAGGTTTTTGTGACTTGACGTCGGGGTCTCAATCTGCCTACTCCCCATGTCTCGTCACTGGTTCTCCCTAAGGTCTCAATCTGCCTACTCCTTCGAGAGAACTGAGGAATTGTGGGTTGAGGAACTGTATTTATAGTGGACGTGGCTGTAATGGCCGTGTGCCAATGTATTGGCGCGAGGTGAACTATGGGCGGGAACTGAATTGGCGCTAGATGAGCTGTGTGCGGGAACTTGGTTGGCGCTAAGTGAGCTGTGTGCGGGAACTGGGTTGGTGGGAAATGAGTTTATGCGTGCAATGAGAGGCTTCCAGGTATTGGGAAGTCTACGTCCGTCGTCGCGAGTGTTGAGGCAATTGGGGCGCTTCTCTATCTCAAGGGCTTCTCGGATGATCCTGGTTTGCAGAGTTTTCTCGGTGGAAATTGTTTTTGTGTTTTGGAAGTCTATTTTGTGACCTGTGTCTTCTCGATGTTTATAAAGTGCGGAAGTGGAAGATGCCTGACGCACAGCAAGTTCGTGTTCGTAGACTCTGGAAGTTACTCGTCTATTAGTCTGGCCAATATAAGTTCTCGGGCAGTCTGAACATGGTATTTCATATATACCTTGAGAATCGTTTGGTATTGTGTCCTTGGGAGATCTGAGGAATTTGGATATTTGGTTGTTGGCCGTGAATATTGTTTTTATCTCGTGTTTTCTCAAGATATTACTGATTTTGTCTGTCACACCTTTGATGTATGGTAGGAAAGCTTTGTGTGGCTGAATACTCTCTAGTGGATCGTTCGTTTTTGGAGGACGGGTCAGTTGATGGCGGATAGACTTGTCGATTAGCGAATTGTTGTAACCATTTTGGAGTAAGGCTGATATCAGTTTGTCCAGCTCTTGTGGTCTATTCTGGTTGTCGGTAAGCTGAATTGATCTGTATATCAGGGAGTTCAATACGGAGTTTGTTTGTGCTGGATGGTGATGAGAGTTTGCGTGTACGTATCGGTTGGTCGAATTTCAACAAATTCTAGACGCGGTTCAACCCGAACTTTTAGTTTTCATATATATATATATATATATATATATATATATATATATATATATATATATATATATATATATATATATATATATATATATATATATATATATATATATATATATATAATATATATATATATATAAATATAAATAAATTGATAGAAGTTCAACGGGATGTGATATATCTTTCGGATATTGGGTTGGCACGAGCATGTGCATGACAATACAACAAGGAAAATACATGATGGTTAACTGAATTTTTCCCTAATCAATTAGAAGGAGATTCTTACCAATAACCAATAAAATTAAACTATTTCTGAACCGATATCCATGTCCTCTGGATTGGATGGAAAATGTATGTTTTCTTGATATCTAGCGTACCCCAAAAACCATATCACGCTAGCAACATGCGCACAAGTTCCTAAAGTCCTAGCACCGGACTTACAAGTACAATAATACCCCGTAATGGGAAGAGCAGGATCTTCTAGATTTTCGTCACCTCTTTCAGTGAAAACAACCCAAAGCATGTGTTTAGCAGCATTCCTGAACCGAGAAAATATTCTGAATCTTAGGAAATCGACTTCTAAAATGTTGTCTACTTCACCATCTCTACGAGTTGTATCTTGGATATATGACGCAGCCAAGTGTAAATGATATGTTCCAGTAAGTAATTTTAAATATTCAATATCAAGGCGAGGAAACGATTGTATATGATATTGATTTAAACGAATCCATCGACCATTCCTAGTTTCGAGGTTTTCAGCTTCAACTCGTGCCTGAACAATGTTGACATCATCGGAATCAACCAACATTTGTGTGGCCGTATCCAACATTCCAGGCATATTTATCAATGGATGGAATTTATTTATAAGAGCACCAGCAATCAGGTAATAGTCATGTAGCTTCGCAGCATGTATTGCTGTTATGGGTTGACGAAAAAATTTGAAAATTTACTTAAAATGTCCATTTCTAGCTTCAACAATCCATCTAGTAGTGGTTATTAAACGTGCCTGATTGGCTTCATTTGTCGTTAATTGCCTTTGATTCGGCGGTAGAAATGGTGGCATATAGTAATGCAAGCCAAGTTCTTGTAGACTATTGATTGAATCTCTATAGCCTCTATCGACTATCACAATATCTCCTTCTTGAAACCATGTTTTCATTCCATTCAAATCAACTTGTAATTCGTGATTTAGAACACATGCATCATTATTCCTAGCATCTGCGAAGTACGGCCCGTTGATTGCTAAGATATATCCATCGGGGGCAACTATGATCTCTGGTTTGACCAAGTGTTCATTCTTGTGGAAACAGTATGATTGCCTCAATACCCGGAAGTTACTGCTCTTTTCTATTTTATTGTAGGTACAATCTGTATAAACTATTGCTTTGGGAATATCTGGTGTGGGATTGTACAGTTGATTCGTATAAGGGGATACATGACTGTTAATATAATTTTCTCTTGTTATTGAATTAAATCCAATATTGTTCGGTACGAACCTTTGTAAAAGAGATAATCTCACATTAGAAATAATGAAGTTTGCTGTTTGTCGAGAAGGATAACTGAACAATATTTTCAAAAACTCATCTGAAACTCCATGTTTGGATGTTGGTGACCACAAATTCTCAAGAAATCTGGGACATAGATATCAGAAGCAACAAAAATATCCACTCTACATTCTAAAGAAAGTCTTTGAATATTTTGACGAGCATTACAAATAATGCACGCACGACTTGATACGCGTGACAACACATTGAGACGGAGGCAATTCTGGTTATTTTCCATAGCAATAATGTCATTCATTACTGTGTTATTACAATTGAAACATATTTTTGTATCATCCTGAATATCAATAGGTGGATTTCCCGCAGTTTGTCTTCGATATGTTGCAATTTGCAAAACATCAATATTATCTCCCCTATTCAAACGCATTAAGAGTCTAGGAATAACATTTCGGTCACAAACATAACAACTCACTCTATTTGCGAAGGCCATATTGTTCAGCAAAGTTCAACAAACACTGAAAATCACATGAACTTGAACAGTAAAAAAGAAACTTCAATTAGTCCAATAACCCAAAAAGAGTTCTCGGGCTTTATGACAACAAGAAAACGACTATTGACATAAGAATTTTGTTGATTTTATCCTCTTTGAATTGTTCTCCATGCCTACTACGAAATAAGAGGAATATATTAATAAGTAGGTATTCGAAGATGATTCAGATGATGTTTCAAATACAAGAAAAATAAAGAGAAACGTTCTCTGAAAGGGGGTATATACTATATACAAACATATATACGATTCGAAGATACAAGAACATAATTGAAACATAAAACGTTAATTTGGTGTAAAAATATGCCGAGAATTTGATTTAATATATATCTATATAAGCCGATAGAAATAATTACATAGAAATTATGATTTTTTTCTGATTTATCCTATGTGGTATTTTCGTTGTGACAAATTCATGAGATATTCATGTCCAAATCTTTTTGTAGTACAGGGCGATTTCCTTTGATAATAATGCTATTTTGAGACTTTCACTATTTTATTGTTTTATAGAGTGAAAATTCGAAAAAACGAACTTCTGCGGATGTGATAAGTATAATATAACTTCTGAGAAACACTAAGCATGAAAAAATAACTTTTCCATTGAATCGCCTACTAGACGATGCTGATGCAGATAATAATTCGAGTAATGGCTTTTTTTCGAGGGATACGGTACGCTATTGTACGGTATAATAACTGATCACTATTTTATTGAAATATTTTTTTTCGAGTAAAAGCGGCCGGACGAGAAAGAACTACAGCAAACCCGCCGAAAACTGGAGTGAAAATACATTTTTCGCCTTGTATATGAAAAACCCGTCATAGGATTCCGCTGAAAATTTTGTGCAATATGGATGAAAGTATTTCGAGTTCTCCCATGAAAAAATATCGCTATCTTTTCGGACTCCCTTATGAGAAATAGGGTGATTTAAAAAATCAAGGTTTTTATTTATTAAAGTATAACTAATTTTTCAAATTGATATCATTCGACTCTGTATACGATGGAACATATCATTTAACATTCTTCAAGTGAATTTTGTCATTTTAGGTTGGTTTATTCCTACAAGGTGTCGCAAAAAACAAAATCCGTTGTTTCCATATTTGTGAATCACCTTGTATGAATTGTATCAACTGTGATGCTGAAATGAATTTATAATATTATGTGTTAATTCTACCTTTTCTCGCATTTTCTCTTTATAAAACAACTAAATTATGAAAGTCTCAAAAATAGCATTGTTTTCAAGTGAAATCGCCCTGTACTACGAAAAGATTTGGAAATGAATTTCTCATGAATTCATCATACACGGATGTGATGATGATCCCACAAAAGATAAATCCGAACTAAATCGTAACTTGGCAGATACAGAGTGATGAAAAGTGAATGTTTCTCATATTCAACACCCTGTATCTCGAAAACTAGTCATAGGATCGTGTTGCGCCCGTTGAAACATTTCATCGGAATGATCAATTCTACAACATATCAAAAATTCAAGAAATTTGACGGAGAGCCATTTTCCCATATAAGGTGTGCGGGGTCCTTTGAAACTTGGTACACTAATCAAGGTTTATTAACGTAAAAATTTGAAGACATAATTTTTTTATTTTCATAAACCAGTGGCGTAGTTACAATGGTATGTGGTAATATTTTCCTTCATATTATATTCTTTGGGCAAGTGAATGGACGAATGAGCATTTGACGTCAGTTAGGCTCATCGATACTCAACCTAAAAGTCATAACATTTCATGTGCCTAAAAGAGGAGGTTTCCAAGATAATTGAGAAAAACTGAAGATATATCCTGAGTAGCAACGTAATTTCCTATTTGCAATAATCGCATATTGCTGATATCTTACAACAATTTCGAAATATTTGGCAACCTCTTTAACATTTTTTAATGTAGGGAGAATCGGAAACATAGTACGGGTGAGTCAAAATGAGACCGACAACTCTATTTTTTCATTCATCATATTATTTGATCGAGTCGATGCCGTGGATTCACCGATATGTTACCATACTTTCTTGCATGATTGTTTTGACAGATCAAGTGACAAACAAATCCAACCTCAAATTCATAATACTCCAGTCATATAGGAGGTAAGGTATGAAATAATTTTTGCGAAAAACAGAAGATAAGTACTCTTAATTTATTGTATGATACTCCAATACAAAATACAACAAATTAAGAGTAAGTAGAATTGTTCTGGACTTCCAATGTCTCGAAACAAAGAAAATTGATTTTCTGCATGTGTTTGTCACGACGTTTCAACAGTTAACATCTACTCTATTGTTATCAATTGTGTTTTTTACACACTGGAATAACAAGGAAAAACTTTCCAGCATTGATTCTCCAGGTAAGAAATTATTTTACTTGAATGTTTCAGGCCGTATGTGACCATATAATGTTATTCACACATTGTTATGTGGGAGAAGTTGGTTCAACTCACGATTCCACTGTTTTGAAGAGAGGCGAAGTGTTCGAGTATTTAACTTCTATGAGAGAAGAAAAATTTCCAAATGACTCTCATCTACTTAAGGATAAAGCATATCCGTGTCTACAAACCTTGATGGTGCCTTTCAGAGATAATGGTCATCTCACAGAGGCCCAAAGAAGATTCAACTATAATCTTTCAAAATAAAGATCCACAATAGAAAGAGCTTTTGCTTTACTCAACAGAAGATTTCGACGATTAAAATATTTTGAAATGAAATGTGTGGAATGGACCTGCAATTATATAATGGCTTGTTGTAGTCTCCACAATATTTGTATTAATCAAAATGACATAATTAATGTGAATAATGTTGAAATAGATATAGATGACGATAATAATCCTATAATAGATGAGGCAGTATATTTAGCTTTACAGAGAATAGGAGTGAGAAAACGAGAATATAATGAATGTGATGATTCAATAAATACCCAATCAAATAACAAAATACTACAGACTAGTTTTGAAGAAACAAATAAACAATAGTCTGTGACAAATACCATGTTCTAGAAACTAACTGAAACATATTCTGTAGAACATGAAAACAAAAATAATCCTTGAAACAATAACTATCTTCTTACTGAGACTAAAACAAATATCTCATAAAAAATTAAATATATGTTCCTCAGGTGACTTTTCAAGACAATGTAGTACTTTAGTTCTTTCCTTTTGGCCTATTCGACCCAAAATTTTCTTTAAACCAACTGAACATTTCGGCCCTCATTTTCATTTTTTCTTCATGACGTTTTTGTCTTCTATCTTCAATTTGGGCCAAAGTTAGGGTTTTACTTTCTCTCTACCTTGCGTTTCTTGACAAGCTTTTCTTCTGATCTAGATTCTATTGGAGTATCTTCAGATATTTTTGAAGCTATACCGATTTTCATTGACCCTGTACTGGACACTGTACATAGTGGACTGAAAAGTGGGTCATGAAAATATATTTCATGGAAATCGTCAAAATATCTCCAATATGAATTAGAATTTCCAGTTAATTTCTTATCTTTAAGAACCTTATCGTAAGTTTTTTTCATATTCCTCCATTTTTCGTCACATTTTGATGAAGATTTATTTATTCCCAACTCTTTCAATCTTTCACTAATGATGTTTCATACATTATTTTTGTTGTACATTGGAGATAAAAATTTATCTTTATGCTCGGTATAAAGGTTTATCAGAAGCTTGGTCTCCTGGTCTGACCAAATATTAGTCTCATATTTTGTACAAGCCAGAGACTTCCGCTGCTATCAGCATTGTTCTCTTTATCAGTTTTATTTCTTCCTGCCAAAGGTTTCGTAGAACTTCCCCAAATGTTGTGTGTTTCCATGTCAACATTTAAGTTATCATACGCTTTTAAACATCGGTGAGAAATACATGAGGCCGCCATCAGATTTGCCAGCGTCCCCAATTCTTCCTGACAATAACCACAGACAATGGTCAGTTCAAGATCCTATTAAAGAAAATAGCAATTAATGTGAAACGTATATATAATTAACAGAAAAAGTACCATAGTGAATACTCCAACAGCAATATTGTACAAAGATTGGACAATCCCCAATCACCAATGTAGTGTAGTCTCAAATAACTTATAAAATAACCAACAAAAACAGTTTTCCACTTGCCACTTGTCAATTCTACCGTAATAGAAGCGTTGGTTAGTAAATTGAAGTTTGGTTCACCAGCTTTCAGGTAACCGTGTTTCAAATGTCACCACTTTTTCAGTATCACCGAACAAGCGGTGATTTTCGGAACACCAAACCGCATTTTCGGTGAGTTTTGGAACATATCCTAATTTGAACAATTGTATATTCAAAACTTCCTGAGATAAAATGAAGACTTCAACCGCAACCAATTTTCAACACATGACACGTGACGTTTATTCGTATACTATCGTCGAATTCAACCAATAGAATCGATTTTCGGACGACGGTATATATGTATTACCAAGAACAATGTATCGATTGATATTTCATTCAGTGAGTTTTACGTGACTACGCATCTTACAACTATATACACACCTTCGCATGCATGCAACACTGAAAAATTGAACATTGAAATCTTCCAATTACCGATTTCGATCGACAATTTTATGCGACTTTGACCTGATAGAGATTTGAGAATTGGGCCACTTAGTATGGCAGGCAATATTTGGAAAGCTTGAAGTCGGCGGAGCTATAGTTAGGCTGGAGATCTTATTTCAAATGTCAATTTCAGCTTATTTGCATTAAAATATTGATGTTTTACCCAGTTTTGCAGTTAGATGTGTTAATATTATTGTAATTAAAATGCCAAAATGTTGTGCTGTATATCTGAGTCCCTCGAAAACAATAGGACTGGTTTCCAATACACCAAAAGAAGTAGATTGTTGCTATAAGTTGAGATAACTGTGTGATGCCCATTAAGCTTAGTTTTCACAACGGCGGATGGTAGAATTTAATTTTAAGTCACAGAAATGTGAACTGTCCGAAGTTCAAATACCGACGTGGTGTATATTTTTTAAGCAATCGCATCTAATACCATCTAAAAAATAATTCGCAAAATCCCGTTGTGAAAACTAAGCTTCAGGAGTCAGTTCTTGAAATTTGGAAGTATTACTTGAGAATAGCAAATCCAGTATTTTTTTCATAGTATGGCAATCTAGAATCAAACATATTGAATGTCTTCGTTATTATTCCAATCTGAAAACGATAATTTATCATTCATTCGATCATTGGGTGGAAACAGGAATGAGTTGAGGTTATGAACGACTTACTTTTCTATCAAGTATTTTTTTTTCAACAACTTTCACATTCGTATTTCTCAACTCTATCTTCAATTTTTTTATAGTCCAAAACCACCATATTTATCACTCATTTTGCCAAAAAAAAATCCAAAATATGATTATTGCAATGGAATGATTATTCTGAATAGCACAAACATCGTCCATAGGTAGATATTAGAATATCTATGGACGATGGCACAGACCAAGTACGTTTATGTTCCTATTTAACCTAGAACCTACAGGATATAATTTATCATTCCACATTATTTTTATTGTTATTTTTGCGTATGGCGATAATCTGTTTTGTTATTTGAAAAATAATAATTGAATTTTTTGGTATTTCATTTCAAAAAATTACTTTCTATTATATCATTAGGAAGGAATGGTTATGCTGAATAGTACAGGCAAGAAAAAGTTGTATGTTCCTATTTAAGTTATGGACCTACAGAGTATTGTTTTTTTCCCAATTTTTCCAATATTTTTTTTGGCGGCTTTTTATAACGCCGACGAATGAAAATAAAATATCACAGTAGTAGCAACTGTTATCAAGTGACGTATGGTTTCCATAGCCAACTTTTCAATTTTTGGCTTTCATTTTGCTTCCACGGCCTTGAATTTCAATAATAATTTTTTTCTGATCTAGTTTCTGGTTAGATACCAACTTGTGATATGTCATTAGAAAGGGAATTGAATGCTGAATAAAGCGAAAAGAAAAAAAATAGGGTTTCTATTTAAAATAAGAAAGTTGATGTTACTTCCGGTCAGACCGGAAGTTAACGTCGACATGTCAATATGCTCAAATTCTAGCTCTTATGTCATTATATCGACGCTCCAAATTTCACAAACCTACTCCATACAATAACTGAGATATTCCGTAGGCAATACTTCCATAGCCACCCGGTATACCTACCTTTGTTTTTGATTATTGACATTTTCTCTCATTTTTTAATTAATTCATAAGGGTAAATTTCCAAAATTATGAAAGTTTTGTTCAGACCTGAAATGTTCGTCTTGGGGGCGTCCATTTGTGTAAGTTTCGGGAACGTCCCAAAATGGACATCCTAAAAACGTTTTCAATAGGTCCCGGACGTTAAGACCTGAAATGGGCTTGGATTGGACATCTTCGGGACGTCCATTTGTGTACGTTTTGGGAACGTCCCAAAATGGACATCCTAAAAACGTCCTCAGTAGATCCCGGACGTTCAAATCTATAATGAACTTCAAATGGACGTCTCAGGGATGTCCTGTGCTGTCTGAGTAGAGCTAGCCAATGCTGGCACAAAAGCTGAAAGTTTAATTATATAGACAACAAAACAATCAACAGTAATTACACAAGTGGTGGTAATTTTTTGTTGTTATAGAAATCTCACGAGTGGACGAAGTCCACGAGTAGGATTTGTGGAATTAGTTAACACGTTGACTGCGTTAGGACATTTTGTTGTTTCGGTGAATATGCTACACATGCCTCGTGGGACCCGTGATCATTCTGAATTGATATGCGTAACATGCCCCCGGTGGCATGTAATCAAAAGTATCTATTTATCGCCATGTGACGATTAGAGGTAACAGTTTTGCGTAAAATAGTTATTGGAAACCATCACCAACATAGTAATCTACCTTAGATTCTAACAGCACATGCCTCCGGTGCCCTGTGTAGTACAGAGACATAATATAACTTGGACGTAGAATTTCGAGGATAAAAATAGTCTAGTAGATAATTTCACGATTTTATTATCAAATGAATGTTGACATTAGAACTAATTATGTACCGCATTAAAGCAAATCAAACAGTAACCAGGTTGACCTGGCTAATTTTCACAAAAGGAATTAACTCTGCTACTTTTGAAATTGAAATTTTTTGTTTCGCGAGTTCAACCATATACTTCGACCTCTTAGACATTTTTCTGCCTGCCACTTGGGCCACTTGCCAGGTTAAGTCTGGAAATGGCGCGAATAAAGCGCATCACCCCCCGGGATACGTGCCGCATAAATGATAACATATTCTTGTTCTGTGCGGCACATGCCTCTGGGGGCATGTTTCAGGTTATTTACACTATCACAAAGTAATTACAGAGCCGCATCTGTAGATACCTGTTTCAGAGAAATCGGCAAAAAACTAACCAAGTTATCGCCTCCGCAAGCAAGTGTTTTTATTCACTTTTGATGAAGTGTTATATGGTTATAACCGACACATGCCCCCAGAGGCATGTGCCGCGCTCAGCGTGTTAATAAAGAAAGACTCATTTGGCTAAAATTATAAAAAAAATATTATCAGGTATGTAATTCAGCGTGATAATATTTTAAACCGGATATCTGTCAGTGTCAATTTTACTTAGCGTTAAAAATTTTACTGTTCGATTGTATCGATAGTAATTCTGTCAGAAATCATCGAGATCAAATTGCTTGGTATCACCACGAGTCCCTTAAGACGAGTGGTGTTACCTCAAAGCGATTTGATCGAATTTAAGATTTACTGTTTTTATTTCCATAGAATAGTTTACGAACAAACAAATAAAATACAATATAATTTGTTGTACCTTCATAAGTATGTATTATATCTATTGTTGTTGGACTGAGAATATTTTTGCATAGGATAGACACCTCATAAGTTACGAGGATTCTACCGATTTTTTTCGCATACATTTTGTAACTCTCGTACCAAATTAAGTCAGCACCATTGCCAAATCCGTTATTATTGATGGTACGAATTCAAGTAAATGGAAATTGTTAATGGCCTTCTCGATGATGAAGACAAAAAAAATTGACAGCTGCGTTTTCAAAATAATTCATAAAATGATATTTTAAAAATGGAACACCCAATATTTTATCATGTATTTCGATTCGTAATCAAATTCTCAACACAAAAGCTTATAAAAATTTTCTTCTTAAAGTTGAAAATGAGCTACTTATATAGAAATGATATGATAGAGAGAGAGAAAATATACTTTATTGTCGAAGAATACAGGATTTCTTATTGACAAAGCATGGTGCATAAAATTAGAGTAAAGTGTACAACATATAAATATTTGACAGGTATAGAATAAGCTTATTAACGTCGACAAAGTCGAAGTACCCTTCTCTCCAAATATTTCCAAGTGAAAAATATGAGGCAAACATCTGACAGAAAAAACTATACTTCTCTTGCAAGTGCTTTTGGTAGTTAAACATTAGATTATCCTTCAATTGGATGGAGAAGACCACCTGCAGACGCGTTTGGGGTACTTTATTACTATTAACAGCAAAATAGGACAATAACAAAACAATATTGTGCTGGTATTTCAATCTGTGATCATCACTTGAAACCTCTGAGCTAATTGAAATCAATTTACAAAACAATCATTTCTACCTTAGAGCTAGGCCTGTTTATTTTGATTCACAAAATAAATAAGATAGAAATGATGGTTTTGTAAATTAACGTCAATTAGCTCAGTGGTATCAAGCGAGTTTTGCCATGATGATAACGGGTTCAAATATTACAATTTGTATACAGTGGTGGACCCAGAAATTATTTGGGGGTTGGGGCCGGTGTAAGAAGCCTTATAAATAATAAATAATTTTTTTTCAAAATTTCAGAGGGAAAGCGAGCCCCCTGGGACCCCTCCTCTGACTACACAACTGTTTGTATAACTACCAAAATTTGGTGTTCGGACCCACATGAGGTTTTATTCTTCAAAACAAAATAATGAGTGAAAGAAATAAATATTTCCACCTAATTCGCTCATTTTCAACATTAGGAAGAAAAGTCATATGAACTTTTTTATTTAGAATCGAAATGCACGATAAAATATAGGGTGTTCCATTTAAAAAATATCAATTTATGAAATATTTTGAAAATGCTACTGCCAATTTTTTTTTGTCTTCAGCATTGAGAAGGCCATTAAAAATGCCACTAGTTTGCCCGTCAATAATAACTTTAGTTGGTAATTATGCCGACTTAATTTTGGACACCCTGTATATAGAATTAAATTATTGTTCACAGTATAGGAGAGGTATAACAACATGGGAGCTAGTTAAATTCAATTTGACATATTTAAAAGATACATCTTCCAATGGCCAACATTCAAGTTCCCCTAGGTTAGAAATTTCAAATGATCCTATATGAGAAGAATAACAAGGTTGTAGATAAAAATCTTGAAAATTCCTGTATTTCTGTCCAATCACTATAAGATTATTATTTTTTGTTGCTATATTTCTGACTACAATAATAGACCCATCATTCAATCCAAAACTTGGGCAACTGTATTGCCTATATTGTGGAGAATTACAATCTTCAATCAGAGGGCCTTCAGAGTGTTCTTTTGTGGGCCCATTAACTATTATTTTAGATTTCAATATATTTTCATTTGCATTCATGGTTTCTTGTGAGAAACTAAATATTTTCCATAAAGAATTTTAAATGTTCGTACAAAATAGACTAACAAAGAGTGAGCATAATCAATTTGTTTGACAGTAGACTTGGGATTTGCAAGAATAGAAAGAGCCACATGTAGAGACAAAAAATTCAGATAATTATCCCTTGGCAAGTGGGCTTTAAGAACCACAGGACCAGTATAAAATAAAAGTTGTCGAAATTCTGTGGCTTTCCAGCGTTTATATTCATTGAAAGTTCTAGGCTTCCTACAAAACTCGACAGGAATATTCCTGGACTGAGAAACTAATGTATCTGATAACTTCTGCAATTGATGTGAAGATAACTTATGTGGAGGAGGACCATTGCACCATAATCCAACAAGTTTTTTCATCGCCCCAAACAAATCAAATGCATATAGTCCAGGGTGAAACCAGTTATCATACCAAATTCAGGAATGTTCTCCAATATACTAACTCCCTTGTGGTGTTCTTCATTTCTTTTTGTTAGAAAAGCATCATCAGTTCGAACTATAGAATGGATATCAGGAAAACACATCCTATTATTAATACATTCTTCCTCTTGTGCACGAAAATGAGCCTGTATGGTTTTTAATACACTTGATGAATGCTTTCGCTGGAGCATCACATACAAACCCTTTAAGTTTTACAGAGTAATTAACACCATTAAATGAAAATCCCGAGGTAACTAATCGGGAAGCCTCTTCAACAAATTCTTCCAAAAATAAATTGGGATCTTCCGGTTTCTTGTATCCATGATATAAGCCTACCAAACCCATTACTTTGGAATACTTAAACAAAGATAATAAAATAGGATACAGCTCACTTCTAGAACTTTTACTAAGCGGAAGTCCGCCAATATTGACTAAAATGCTGCAAACTGACTCTTGTACTTTATTTAACTGGACCAAATAACACAAACAGTTTTCTAGTCTTATGTGATGGTATTGACCAGGTGCAATAACTCTCTTAGGAATTATTGATCTTGGAGTTGATAATAGTGTACGGGGATCAGATGGCAAACTAGAGAAATGAGGCTTCAAAATGTTCATAAGTCCATGCAAAGCAGAATGAGAAATATTATTTTTAATAGACCATTGACATAGCTCGTCATCAATATTAAAATTACTTTGAATCTCTACAAAATTTATGTTTCCCGGTGGTTTTTCATTCTTGGAGACCAATGATGTTGGCTCTTTTGTTGACTGCTCGCTTACTTCAGAGTCTTCACCTTCAGAATCAAAATCATTTATATCGGAGTCAATTGTAGGCGGAAAACGTACTGATGAAAGCTCTTTCTCAGCATCATTATTTTTGAAATCATCACTATCACTGCCACTAGTACTCATGTATTCGGTTTTATACAATTTGCTCATGGATCGACTAACGTTCATCAAAAGTGCATTTTTAGCAGGAGGTGCTCGTGTCATTGTTGAGAAATTAATTCGATTAGTATTAGTATTATTAGTATACTTACACAATGTCCAATGTCCTCAATAATCACACTTGAATATCACAAATCACATTCATATATTCACACGAATTCTGGCGAAAATAATTGAAATGTAAAACCCTGCAATTATTAATCAAATAAACCTAACACCTAACAGCCAAGCCGCCAAGCCAAACACAACGCCATAAAATGGAGGGAAAATTGGGAACAGTTGAAAAAGTAAGGTTGTTATTGTTGTGAAACAAACTTATGTAAGCGCTGTTTGTTAAAGTGAAATAGGATATGCGTATAGAAATATTAGACTCAGAACATTAAAACCATTGCCACAGAATCGTATATTGTAAAGATACGATGGTGATGGAACGAGGAAACTCCCGCATGAAACAAAAACAAGTTTGATAAACTCCAAGATTTAACTTTTACAAAACAAAAGAAAAAGTTCATTTATGTTTATGTAGATCTATGATATATTTATTATTTGATACAAAAATTTCATCTGAATACATCCTTGGGCCTTAAATCTTTAACATCCTCGGGATGTCTATGAAGTGACTAATCTGGAACAATTATGCCGAGCCTAAAGGCACAATTTCACTGGGGCAACATGAGGCAACATGTAGCATGCTACACGTCGTCTAGTGTTTCCTATTTGTAGATAGGTGACTATGCCGCAAACAGTTCAACAATGTTGCACGAGCAACTTGTCACGCACTGTCGCATGCGCTTTGTAGCATACGTTTGTGGCATGCAGCTATATCAATTCAATAGAGGCAACTTCAGTTTTCGGCATCATGTCTATACAAACGGTCGCGGTGGCTGCATATTTGGTAATAGCTTTGAGTAGACAAAGGAAAAAGAGGAAGCCAAGGTGGTGGAGGAGACAATTATCTGTTGGTGGTCAATCAACTCAGAATGAGCTTTACAACAAATTGATTGCCGACGATGAAGCTCTTTTTCGAAATTTTACTCGAATGAGCCGAGAAGATTTTGAATACTTGTTAAGGAAGATCTCACCGATTGTAAGAAAATCTGATACCAACTTTCGTGAAGCAATACCACCTCGTGTTCGATTATTGGTAACGTTAAGATATTTGGCGACCGGCGATAGCTATCCCTCACTTATGTATCTGTTCCGGATATCGGAACCAAGCATTTCACGAATTATTCCAGAAGTATGCAAAGCACTGATCGACATCTTACATGATGTTGTCAAGGTAAGTAAAAGTATGATTACTGAATGTTAAATGTTTATTATTCATAAAAAATAGCTTTCATAATATATGTTATTTAGGAATTAGGAACTCGGAGAGTGCTGCGATAGCCGAAAGTTCTTCTCGTGGTTTGCCGTGTCTCAAGTTGTCAGATGGCCGTACATAGCTATGTCTGGGAGCCGAAAGATCTTCTCGTTGTGTATCGTTTGCAAAGTTGTCAGAGGGCTGTACATATCTATATGGGGGCACAGGAAACATGATCATAGTTTGGAAAAGGTGTGGAAGTGTGAATACTAGTCTTGGCATCATATTTGCCCATAGTGGCGTCAAATAATATATTGTTGATCAAGTGCTTTGCGATTGTTCGTGCTGTAGGGTTGAGATTCCGCTGTTCATTACCTACATGCTCTCCGTACGTTGAATACTCATCTCTTTGGCATGCACTTTTTAGAATATTATATGCTTCTTCTTCACGATCCGAAGGAGTGGAACGCTTCTGTTTCTCTGTCGTTTTTCTCTTTAGGGGCCATGACAATGTCTCTTCTCTCGTCACGGCTTTCGCGACCGTCGGTATCAGTGAAACTTGTTTGAGTATCTTGTGTGTCTGCGACCGCACTATCATATTCATTCTGCAACCAAAAAAATATATACATTACTTACATAACATATATTTGCTAACCCATATAGGAAAATGAAGCTTTCTTGTACTTTTGCCTAACCCTGTATATCAATATTGTATGATATCAATAATTAGATGTTCATGTTTCCAGATGCCGTGCACTGCAGATGAGTGGAGAAAGGTAGCAAGAGATTTTGAGGTTGCCTGGAATTATCCACATTGTGTTGGAGCTTGTGATGGAAAACACATCGTCATGCAAAACCCAAAAAACAGTGGCAGTAGATTCTTCAACTACAAAGGAACGTTCAACATTGTTTTAATGGCAGTTGTAGATGCCGCCTATAATTTTATATACGCTAATATTGGTTGTCAAGGCAGGATATCTGACGGAGGTGTATTCCGACAAACAACATTTTATAACAAGTTGACAAATAATAATCTAGCATTACCTCCGCCGCAGTCACTTCCTGGTAGCAATAAGATATCACCGTATGTTATATCGACGGATTTTGAGGTTGCCTGGAATTATCCACATTGTGTTGGAGCTTGTGATGGAAAACACATCGTCATGCAAAACCCAAAAAACAGTGGCAGTAGATTCTTCAACTACAAAGGAACGTTCAACATTGTTTAAATGGCAGTTGTAGATGCCGCCTATAATTTCATATACGCTAATATTGGTTGTCAAGGCAGGATATCTGACGGAGGTGTATTCCGACAAACAACATTTTATAACAAGTTGACAAATAATAATCTAGCATTACCTCCGCCGCAGTCACTTCCTGGTAGCAATAAGATATCACCGTATGTTATATCGACGGATGATGCGTTCCCTTTACAGAAACACATCATGAAATCTTTCATCGGCCACCATGACAAAGGCTCCTGTGAAAGGATATACAACTATAGACATTCACGCGCTCGCAGAGTAGTGGAAAATGCTTTTGGGTTGCTAGCATCCGTGTTTCGCGTCTTTCGGAAACCACTGATGCTACAGGTGGAGAATGCTGAAATCACCACAACAGCATGCATTTATCTTCATAACTTTTTGAGAAGAAGTAAAACATCGATACCCCTGTACTCTCCTCAAGGATCATTTGACCATGAAACACTAGATGGAAACATTATTCCAGGATCATGGAGGGTAATTACCCAAGGCGACACTGGTATACGGAATTTGCAACATAGAGCACGAAGGTCAACTTGTGACGCCAAAGAAGTTAGGACAGAATTTATGAGATATTTTACATCAGCTGAAGGACGTGTGCCATGGCAGGATCTTTATGCTTAAGTTTAATAGCACTACTCGATAGTTGCGATAGATAATAAAAGTTTTATACTAATAAAGTTTGCGGTGATGTGTTCTTGACCCTAGTACACTCATCAAAATGGTCGAGGGGACAACATACTTTGGCAATATATTTGGAACCTATTGACAGTAAGCAATCTGGCGGTTTCTGAACATGCAATTATAACACACAAGCCGATGTGACACATCTTATAAAACCTCCAACAAATAATAACGACGATGTTTAGATAAAACTTTAATTTTGATTTTCACTACTATTTGAGTTTACAAAACTGCGACATATGTTTCGCCAATACAATGGCTTCTTCAAGCAGAAGTATACTAAGTTCTAATTACAATGTCCTTATTTTATATTCTTAATCGTTAATTGATAAGAGGGCAAATTGATACCTGTTCTCGGTTTACGCAACCGATAACCAAATCAAAATTTGTTTACATTTACCTGGACTTATGGCAAAACAAATTCAGAAGAGGGGAGTTGTTTAGTTCTGTTTGGTCATTAATTAATTTCTGAGAATTCTTCTCTTTATTAATTTCTAAACTTTCGAGTAAATTCACCCCTTTTCCTTCCACATGCAGTACTTCAAGGTCAAGCTCGAAGGTATGATTTTCTGCTAGTAGATGGGCAGCAAAAGTTGAATTTGTTTTGCCATTTACAAAACAATTTCTGTGCTCAACTAGGCGCTTTTTGAAGGTTCTACCAGTTTGTCCGATATAAAACATTGGACAAGAACCACAAGTTAATTTATAAACTCCACTCTTTTCTAGTTTTTCGACTTTGTCTTTATTATTTTCAATATTTTTACCCAAAGTATTGTTAGTTTTGAAAGCAATATTAAGATCTTGCTTTTTTAAAAAATGTGCTATTTTATTACTACATTCTCCGATATATGATATTATTTTAAACTTCTTGTGATCTTTAATACTAGGATAAACTTCTTGAATTGCTTTTCTATATAATTTCTTCGCTAGAATACTGTCTATTAACGAGCTTTTAAAACCATTGTTAACTGCAATTTGTTTCATAATGTTTAATTCTTTATTATAGTTTGTTGTATTCATAGGAATGTTGATTAACCTGTGGATCATACTATTATGAGCTGCTATTTTGTGTTGGTAGGGGTGGGATGAGCTGTTGTGTGTTGTGGTATCTGTTTGTGAAGGTTTATGGAAAATTGAAAATTCGTTTTTACTATTAGATGTCTTTATGGTTAAATCTAGAAAATTTATGGTATTCGTTTCTAATTCCATTGTGAAATTAATTGCTGGGTGAAGAGAATTTATAAAATCGAGAAAGGTGTTGAGTTGTCTATTTGTGCCTATAAAACACGCCAAAATATCATCCACATATCTGTATCAATATAAAAAGTTGTTAGTCATTCTATTATTGTGTATTTGTGTTTCTATAGCGTCCATGAAAATTTTGGCCAATAATGGACTCAGAGGGTTGCCCATAATAAGTCCATCATTAGCGGAATAAAATTGGCCATTGAACTGGAAGTAATTTTGGCTTAAAACAACACTAAGTAAATCCAATATTTCTAGTTTTACAACTGGGTTGATATGTTTTTTATCTAACAGCTGTTCTGCCAATGAAATCGTTTCCTTGGGAGGGATACTGGGAAATAGGTTTTTAACATCAAACGAGATTAATTTTGCGTTGTCTGGTAGGTGAAAATCCTTTATATTATCAATCAGGTCATACGAATTTCTTATGCTGTATTTGGAATTGAAACCACTATATTCTTGTATCAAAGAGATCAGTTTTTCGGAAACTTTAATTGTAGGAGCAGTTATAAAAGATACTACCGGTCTTATAGGACAATTTTCCTTATGCAATTTCAGAAGTGAATACAGTTTTGGAGCTTGGGGATTCATGATAATTAAATTCGATTTTTCTCTATCATTGAAAATACATTGGATCGACTTTAGTGTTGTTTTTAATTGTTGTTGATACAGACATGTAGGGTCTTTCTGGAGTATTTCATATGTGCCTGAATTGAGAAATGAATGCGTTTTTTGGACATAATCCAATCTATCTATTGCAATGACAGTTTTTCCTTTGTCTGCTCTAGTAAAGACTATATCATTTTCACTTGTTTTTTGTTTGATAGATTTAACTAGTAACAATTCTGTATTATTATACCATTTGTGATTCAGGCTTGTTTTTAAAATATCTGCTGCTCTGTACTTATTACTTTTACTGTTAGATGTATTCATCAAAGCTAATTCTGTCTCAATTCCTAAATTTTCTAGTGTATTAGTATCAGTTTTTGTTTTGAGATTGTAATTGAAACCTTTCTCGATTAAATGATTCTCTTCGGGCGTGAAAACTGTTTTAGATAGGTTGATGAATCTATTGTAACTCTGAAATTATTTTGGAATTAGTTAACAATGGTTTCTTTTTGGATAGTAGTTTGTTCAATTTCCTTCTTTGTATGTGATATTTTTTGTGAACTATGGTATTATAATAATAACGACATTTTGTCTTCACAAAAAATAATTTGTAATTAATATTAGTTGTAGTTCTTGTCCCCTAGACCATTTTATGTGCATATTCACGATTCTAGTTTCAGTACAAACAACTCACCACAGATTCCTCTTCGTCGTCACTAATCGTTGACGTTGTTGGTCTAGGTTCATCGACATCTAGTTAAAAATACAAAAGCTCAAACGCAAACCATTTTCCTTTCTTGCTAGGAGATGAGCCACTTTTCTTTGATTGTTGTAGCTTTTTTCTTTCACGATGAAAAGCGGAACGTAAATTCTTAATTTTCTTTTTCACCTCAAGCACAGTGCATTCGTATTTACTCGCTAACTGTTTGAACTTATTATTTTTGAGTCTGTTTTCTTTATACTCCGTAATTTTATTATTCCATAATTCCGGAGAATTATGATAATCTTCAATGAACAAAGTAGTTTTCTCAATATTCCACTCCATGTCGCAGAATACAAGTCGCACCGAACCGATGACTATCGGATAAACGCCGACACAGTACGACACGTTGAATCTTGTCGAGCATTGACGCATGTGTCTGGGCAACACCGCTCAACATGTGGCATGCGTCATTGTCGCATGCTGCATGTTGCTTTATGTTGCTTCAATTGAAAGACTGGGTATAGCATGCGTCATTGTCGCATGCTACATGTTGCCTAAATGTTGCCCCAGTGGAATTGCGCCTTAATAATGTTCTTAGGTTATGGAAAACAGAACGACCTCCCGTGCTTTCGGAGACAAATTTAGGATGACCTTCGACCCGAAATCCTCAACATCCTCAGGCTGTCGCCTAAAGGACTAATCTGGAACAATTATGGCGCAAATACTGAGCCTTATAATATTCTTAGGTTGTAGAAAACAGAACGTCCTCTCCAGGCTTTTGGCGACACATTTTGGATGACCCTAGGCAAATGTGTGCTATCTGGGTCAACTACTTCTGAAGTTCCATCATGTGGTAATGCTATAATCAAGTCGTCCACATATTTTTTAATGAAAAATAGATTAAAAGGTAGAACTTGCAAGACCATATCTAGTACGTCATCCATGACGTACATTGTCAGGATAGGACTAATCTTCGCCCCCTTGGGGGTCCCGAAAGTCTGTTTGTAAAATTTTTTATCATAAGAGAAATAAGTATTATTAAAAAAAAGGTGATAAGTTCAATAAAAGTGTCTCGATTTTGCAATGGTTGTTGATACGATCCCATTTTTGTTCTCAACGTATATTTAGATGCATGCATACGGGCCATCGTTAAAAAATGGGATCGTATCAGCAATGCCATCTGTCATTATTTTGTGAAATTCGAAAAGGATTCCTAAGTCTGTAAAATATATTGAAATATACAGCTTTAGTTCAGCATGATTGCCACCAGGCGGCGCACCACATATATACAGTATATAATAAACAATATAGGTCGTTTCTTTTATCATGTGGTAACATTGCTATATTCTAAACCGTTATAGATACAAAGAAGATTAAATAGGAAAAAAGGTAACTATTGTAATGAGCAGTAAATTGGTCATGGAAAATTTACGGGGATTCTCGCCCTTCCCAACTTATACAGGGAAAACTGAAAATGCTGTTTTCGGTTTTTTACGTTTAATTAAAAATTTGTCATTACGTAGTTCTAGTATATTTTGAATACAATAAAACTTTCCTCTTTCATTTTTTATATTTTCTGAAATAACCATTCTATTCATAAAAAACCGAAAACAGCATTTTTAGTTTTCCCCCTATAAGTCGGGAAGGGCGAGAGTCCCCGTAGATTTTCTCTGACCAAAGTAATGCTCACCACAATAGTTAAATTTTTTCCCATATAATCGTCTTTGTATCTATTACAGTTTAGAATATAGCAATGTTACCACATGGTAAAAGAAACGGCCTGTATACAAATGGTACAATTCACAAATGTTACGATGCCCGATATATATTCAAGTGTTTAGGAAGCCCTGGCATTTTAAGGCATTGCAATGTGGGTTATATCGGGTGACCAGTTATATTGTGACCCATTTAAAATAATCTCCAAAACTAATCAAAATATTGATTCGCGGTTTAAACTTGCGTATTTTGTTATATTTAATTTGATGATTATAATTATAAGCTTTGATTTAAGTTCACTTGTTAGTATGTACGAATGTTGGTCAGTATGTTCCGGTCAAATTTTAAAATGCCACTTTGACTTGCTTCCACTTACCCTCGCAGAAAAATTGCGAAATTCGCGAGGGTATGAACAAGACTTCAACCGATTCATATGAAACAAAATTAAAAAGTGAGCTTGTCCATATCTTGAATTCTTTCGGAGTTAAACATATTTGAAATAGGTCGAAATATAAATGATTATCGTTCATTTATTTGTGCTATTTGGATATAATTCAAAATCAAATGAAACACTGTTCATGTCCCTGCAAATGTTTTATTAAGAAAAACAATTCTTATCATCAATTTATAAAACAAAGAAAATGGATTCTTTCACAAAGTTCCGCAAGAATCACTTTAATTCAAACAGTGACCGTGATATTTGGGTTGGGCAATAATCCAGTCAAATTGACAATTTCTTGTTATCAGTTCATTGTCATAGAATTTTCATTTATGTATCATGGAAAAAAATATGTACAAAAAAGTAAGGTAAACTCGTGATATAAATTTCAGGTTGATGAGTTAAAATTGATAACAGCCAAAAAGTGATTCGTTGACACATTATATACAGGATGTTCCCGAACCGCGTGTTTGTAACTATTTTATGATGGCGTTTTACTAACAGGGGTAATTTGAACTGAACATTGCTAAAAATTTACGAAGTATCCATGAAATCAAGTAGAAAATTGAAACATTAGCGATTCTAACGTCCGCTATTCGATAAAATTAACCATTTTGGTTTTACCATAAAATCACCTGCGATGTTACCTTCTTCGGCATTAGTCTGCTGTTGAGAAACACCATCAGAATAAAATTGCAGTAAGAATTATGCATTAAAGTGAAAGAGAAAAGAGTTAAACAGGTAATATTTATTTCAAGTTGAAAAACTATGATGTGATATTTTTCAAAGGACCCCGCACACCTTATATGGGAAAATGGCTCTCCGTCAAATATCTTGAATTTTTGATATGTTGTAGAATTGATCATTTCGATGAAATGTTTCAACGGGCGCAACACGATCCTATGACTAGTTTTCGAGATACAGGGTGTTGAATATGAGAAACATTCACTTTTCATCACTCTGTATCTGCCAAGTTACGATTTAGTTCGGATTTATCTTTTGTGGGATTATCATCACATCCGTGTATGATGAATTCATGAGAAATTCATTTCCAAATCTTTTCGTAGTACAGGGCGATTTCACTTGAAAACAATGCTATTTTGAGACTTTCATAATTTAGTTGTTTTATAAAGAGAAAATGCGAGAAAAGGTAGAATTATCACATAATATTATAAATTCATTTCATCTAGCATCACAGTTGATACAATTCATACAAGGTGATTCACAAATATGGAAACAAAACGAATTTTGGTTTTTGGGACACCTTGTAGTAATAAACCAAACTAAAATGACAAAATTCACTTGAAGAATGTTAAATGATATGTTTCATCGTATACAGAGTCGAATGATATCAATTTGAAAAAAAATAAAAAAATTAGTTATACTTTAATAAATAAAAAACCTTGATTTTTCAAATCACCCTATATCTCATAAGTGAGTCCGAAAAGATAGCGATATTTTTTCACGGGAGAACTCGAAATACTTTCATTCATATCGTACAAAATTTTCATCAAATTCCTATGACAGGTTTTTTATATACAAGGCGAACAATTTGTGAAAATGTCCATATATTTCACTATTTTACGCTAATAAATGACCCCTCTACCTATCCATTGAAGTCTCCTGATGTGATTGAGAAGATACTTATTTGATATTTATTCAAAACGTAAAAGTAAGGAATTCAGTGAAGTGAAATCAACATTATTTCAACTCATAACAACTTGTACGGCCTTGCCAGATGGCACACATAATATGTATCCCATGGCTATTGGGAATTCAAGATAAGGGATACTCCCTCTAGTGTCGGGTTTTGAATCTATACTTACGTGAAAATGAGGTTGACTATGATTTTGACATTTTGAGCATTTCTACAACAATAGCACAGAGCAACCATAAAACTGTCCTGATGAGTGGGAAACCACGAAACAGCTGTCGACAGATCATGGTGGCTCTCGGAATCAAAACATAAATCACTCTATTTACTTCTATATATATATATATATATATATATATATATATATATATATAATGAGTTTTTTAATATTTGGGATATGCAGCAGGCCAATAAGGGTACTCTTATACACTTGTTCCAAGCTTTCAATAACTTTTTATTATCATCTTCAGGGAAACTACAAATATGTAAAGACAACTATGAGAATTAAGCCAACGAAAAACGTGGAATAACTTACACTGTTTCGAGGTTACATGGCGTATATGTTAAAAATAATCATGAAATATGGACAGCACTGGGAGTAAAACATCATTGATAACAACCAAGAGTAACGTGGATGCACACTCATTACTGATGATACATTATGACATGGATTTTAAAAATTGTTAAAATTCTATAAAAGCACGTGTTGTCCTTGAAGAGGCAAACAACCGTGGCGAGTAATTTTATTCGACTGACTAGCCAAGACCACTGACAAATGACATGAGACAATTGATACATGATATATGACAGGTGACATGAGCCACACGGAATCTTAATCATGGGGAGTGACAGATGACACTACAACCTAATGATACAGATCTGTGATGGAGCTACATGGAACAATAATTATGAATTGTGAAATTTGGAATATGAGAACAATATATTTTATATTAATGGTGTAGGTGCCAATTGAGCTGAACCAACAAAGGAAACATATCCTGAAAACATGAACACTCGACCTAATGCTAACAATAATACATTACTGAAAATTATGGAACAAAGATTGTATGAACAGTATTTTGATGGGGGAATTGAATTATATTGAATTAATTTGTGAAGTCAATATTCATTGAAGTAATCCGTTGATTGTCTCCAAACCTTGTATTGTCTGCAAAAATTAAATAAGAGTAAATTTCACTCAAGTGATTTACGTCTGTTTTTTTATTCAGCGCATTGTCCGCTTGTGCAATGTGAACCATTTCTAAAAAAAGCCTTTTGGCTGTGTTTTTTTCTGTAGATAAAATTTTTACCGAATTATAATCCATACAGTGTCCTTCCTTAGCAACATGTTCACTCCGTGCACATCTCTCCGGGTGTAGTCTACTGTCGCTCTTGTGTGACACAATGCGGTCCTTAAGTGGTCTGGACGTTTGTCCAATGTATTGTTTTTCACAATTTTGACACTGTATACAATAAACTACATCCGAACAGTTTATGCACGGAGTCTTGTCTTTTAATTTGGAAAAAATTCTCTTGATAGGCAAAACATTTTTATTGGATATTTTTATATTTTCTGAAAAAGATTTGAAAATTCTGGATAGTCCAGGGGTGATGTCTTTAATGAACGGTAAAGAAGCATAAAAGGAAAGAGTCCCAGTGACTTCAGCAACTTGCGTATTGACTGGAGATGGAGAAAGTGTATTATTAATATTATTACTATGTAAGTTTATGTCATCCATGGATGAGGTATTATACAAGATCTTTTTTACAAAGGAAGCAGGATATGAATTTTGGAGAAAAAGATTGTAAATTATGTCTAAATTTTTTTTGAGAGGAAGTGTCAGATATTTTGATGACCCTTGATTTCATTTGTTCAATCAGATTGACCTTCATGCTCTGTTTATGATAAGACCAGTAGCTCATATATCTTCCAGAGCTCATTGGTTTCCTGTACCAATCTATAAGTACGGTGTTCTCTGGTGTTCTTGTCTCGTAAAAAGGTGTGGATGGACGGCTTCCGCAAAGTTTCGGATTTCTCCGAAACCCCCTTCAGCCGCCCACCGCTCTGCTCCAAGTGACCTGGAGGGCAAGGACGTCGTCACCCAGGGATTTCGGGTGGCAACTTCCGTGTCCCAGCCGACACCTGATTCGAAATCTGCCTTCGTAGCTCTTATCGCTTGTTCTGGCCGTGCATATTGTATCCCTTGGGAGGTACGCTGAACCCGCCCCTGGAGAGATATGGGAATGCGAGCATTCCCAACTCCCTCCGAGAGCCTTCCACCACCCCCTAGTTCCTCCACTAGGGCCTCAGCATCACCCGGTTCCCTTAGGGTATGCACATCCGTAACCTGTGGCCTCCGCTGTGGTGCGTGAGGCACACCCAATGACCTCGGAGCGCTTCGGCGCACTCCGAGGGGGCGTACCCCACGAGCTTCGCCAGCACGGACTCCTTCGTAGCCCTCCGACCTACAAACAGAAACATTTCTCGTTAAACGGAATTGCTCGAAACGGGCTTCCAAAGGTGGAGTTGTGACAACTCCCGCGGAATCGATTACTAACCCTACCTGAGCCGACGGGGAAGGCTGCCTCCCTCCGTCTAAGCTCGACTCTAAAGTACCTTGGTCCAGCACACTTCTCGGGGACAAGGTAGTTGACATCGTCAACTCACGATTTTCCCCGGTAGTACGTACCTGGGGGACGTCTCCGTCGAGGCGTCGTGACGCTTCGGGGAATAGACGCCTGGCGTCTAAGTCACCCGACGGCGGAGGTGTCCGAGAAAGCCCAACGCCGGCGAACACGGCTTGGGTATTCTCCTCCGCGAGCATATGAGATCTCAATCTCATATTCGTCATTGCTCTAAAGGACAACAATTACGGCTGTAATGTATTGTCGGGCTACTTGCGTGTGCAAGTGTGTGGCAAAGGAGAAGTGCACTAAAATCGACCTCGCGTCGACCCAACTCAAGTGTGACGATGAGAAGGGTCACCCTATAGCTAACTAACCTAACACCTAACAAGACCTCGCCGGGAAATGGACGAGGGAGGAAGGATTCACGGTTTAGAAAAACTATCTAAATAAAATTTCCTAACTTCAAAAATTGTGTGAAGCACCAAAAAGGAAAATTAAACTTGAAAAATTTTACTTTAAAAATTACAACTGGATGTGACAAAAACCAAGACAGAGATTTGGGTAAAGGATCACGGAGCCTAACCAGACTGTCTCAGGTGGAAAAGCCGAGAACAGCCGCAGGAAATAGGTATGGGAAGGACGCGAAACCCCTAGGTACCACAGGAAATGTGGCTCGCCAACGACAAAGTCGCAGCTAATGATGTCTTGACAGGCCGAGGAATTTAAGCTCGAACGATACAATCTTCGTGGAACTCTACGATCGAGCCGATTGTATCAGGTGAGATCTCGTTTTGGTGCCTGACCCCTTTTCATACGATGGGGATTTTTCGTCAACGTCGCGTACAGGTATTAAGTCGGGAAATAACTTTGATGAAGTTAAATCCCTAAGTGTCCGTTGCAAAAGATCACTTTACACTGATTATTGCTCGAGAGTTAAACTACCTATCAACGTACTTTCGTAGCGCGAATAAAACACCTGTAAACCGTACAAGTGAGTCTAACCCCCTTTAAGATAGAAACAAAACGTTATGAATCTACTGTGAACTGAATTATTATTACCGAGAACCTGACTCTAACTGCTAGCCAAAACGATGAATTGCAGAGACAAAAGGCAAAGCCAAACAAACGTAAGTTATTTAACGGAAACACAAAATTGATTATTACACTGCAATTCGACAAGAAAGAGTGGCTGTCTGCTGCTTCGCTGCTTGCATATTTATGCAATCCTGACTGCTGAATCCGCGACACCCATTGGCCTAGAGGGCCAAAGTGGGCGTCGCCCTTGGCTGAACAAAACCCTAGCTCGCGAAAACGCGCGGGATTTGGGCAAATGACCGTTAAAGTCCCGTTACCTGCGTTTTCTAGGGAGTATTTGACAAAAGTCACTAAATACTCCCCAGATCTAGGGAGATATTGAAAGTCAGAATTTCAGATATCTCGATTCCTAGGGCGGTTCGATATTCGGAGAGCCCCGAGAAAAACCATAACCCAACGTGATTCTTGAACGCCGAAGAAATACACGTATTCCTTCGCCGAGGAATCTATACCCGTTTTCCGATTTGGCCAACCTGATGAGAAATCGAATTGAAATAAAATAATTTGTGAAAACAAATGGAGCCACGGAATCTTTCCACCCAACAAGAGACTAGCGTGTCGAAACCTTGCTCTAAGTGTTCTGTATACCGGGTGCTCGACTGTTTGGGGCCACAAATTAATAAAATTGAAAACTAGTCAGGAATTTCCGGTAAATCGGTAAAACTACGTACAGTGGAGTTCCACTGGGTGGAGATTGGGACTTTACATCATACAGGGTGAGACTAGACTAGTGACCTGAATATAATGCAAAAATCTAATATTATTCGACTGGCTTCTAGGTGAAAATTGAGAGTTATTAAGTGTAAAAATGGCTCACTAAAGGTGACCATACACAAAAAAAATCATCGTAGGAGCGCGGCGAGCCTGCCCTGCGACACCCCCTACTAAAGAGTTTAACTTGGTCGAAGTTATTTCCAAACGAAACCACCGACAAAAGCTAAATTTACGTTAACTCCCTAATAGTCACCTTCCGCACTCTGATGAACCAAGGCTGGAACCACCAAAGTTACTGGAGCGTCATCCTCCATGTCGGAATCGTTCTCAGTACAGTCTTTACTAACTCTAGGAGCTTCGCTGTAGCTCTGGGCTGGTACGGGATCTTCGTCAGACCCGGTCACCGAAACATACTGACGGGCGGAGTCTGTCGGTGGCCGCTGGATCGGAGCTCTGTCGGAGTCCAGCGCCACAGCTCGGCATCTCCTTCGCCGTCCTGTACTCTTACTAGGAATCTCAGTCCTTACTGAGCCTTCCTGTCTCACATTCTCTCCCGGGTCGACCATCAATGATAATGGAGACCCCCCTACTGGAAGTGCTAACTCTCGGATAGCAGCTTCCACTTCCAAATCTGAATCGTACTCTGGACCTTGGTCTGGAACGACCGCTTGACGGGTAAGAGCGTCTACTTCAGTAGTAGCACGCCCCCCTACAGACGAGTTTGCGACGGGGAGTTCAGAATCTCTGATCTCCAAAAGGCCAGAGTTCACCACCGGCAACGGACTCCTACGGGATACTCCTCTCTTCTCCGCGCAGTCTGAGTCGCGTTTCCGTCCTTGTGGATTCCTCCTCAACCTTTTCACTGTCCGCCGGACCGCTTTGTCCTTTGGATCGAAACTGACCGTTACTTCCCGTGGATTCGTTGAGTTGGGTGCGTCAGCTCGTACCCGGATTAACGAAGGTGGCTTCGGACCGCCCCCAGTCGTCGGCCTAGGTGTGACTTCCCCTGTCACTTCTTGGTCAGCGTCGTTGGACTCTGGCTGATCCGGACCTGGGCCACCATCGTCGTGGCGGACGCCAGCCGGCAAAGTCCTGCTTACCCAAGAACGGATATCGTCTACGTGCACCAGCCTCTCGGTGCCGTTCCTATCTACGAGGTAACTGTCTCGCCCCATCACCCTCGTGATCGGATGCGGTCCTGACAGTGTACCTCCGAAGTTTCCTTTGACGAAATTCCTAACTAAAACGCGGTCGCCGACCCCGTAGGTCCGTGGCGACGGTAGATCTTTATCAGGGAATAAATTCCTCTGATAAACTGCCTGACGTCTGGCTGCTTTTGCAAGACGTTCTTGCCGATCTTCGGGGCTATTATGTACCGGATCTCGGTACATAGGTAGCCTCCAATCTCCTGGACGACCAGGTGTATATCCTAACAATAACTCCGCTGGAGTCTCCCCTGTTGCTCTATTCTTACGGTTCCGTAAGCAATAGAGACTTGCAGCCAGACCTTCTTCCCAAAGCCCTTCCGAAGTGGTTTCCAGCATCCTTGCTCTTAGGCACTTCTTCAGTTCCTGGACCCTTCGCTCGACAGGGTTCGCCTGTTGATGAAAAACAGGTGAAAATTTGACCTCGATGTTCTTCAAATCGTAGTATTTTAGCAGATGATTGCTCTGAAACTGCGGGCCGTTGTCAGAAATGACGACTTCTGGACAACCCCAACGAGATAAAATTTCTTCGTCTAGAAAACGAGAAATTACTTTCGACGTGCTTGTCTTAGTGGCCTTGGCTTCAACCCACTTTGAAAACATATCGACGGCAATTACCACGAACCTGTTTCCCCTCCTTGAGGCTGCATAGGGCCCCAGGACGTCAACAGCCAGCATCTGCCACGGTCGCTTCGGCACACTAGGCCGTTGCGGTGCCGCTTCCTGATGCCGTACGGCTTTAACGCACTGGCAGACTAGGCAACCTCTCACGTAGGCCCGGACGTAGTCCTCCATGGCCGGCCACCAATAGTGCCGTTTCAAGGCACGTAAGGTTTCCTCTTGACCAGGATGACCAGCGGTCGGGTGTTCATGGTAATAAGCCGACACGTCCTCACGGAGCGCCTCGGGCACATACAATAGCCGTTTACCAGCAGAAGAAACATATACAACACCTTGGACATCTGAAAACTTGTTGATAAAACGAAGATCGTCCCTGGACATAGGACCCAACTCCTGTATCGTTCTGATACGCGCCCTCAACCTTTGCGTCTCCCTATCTATGGCCTGCCGCCGCACGACCACTTCAGCCGGCGTCTCTACGACGCTCACCACACCTTGGTGTTCAGACAATTGCACCTTCATAGGTGGCAACCCCATACGCTCTACATCAGCATCCAAGTCTTCACTGTGAGACCCCGAGGGATTACGGGACAAGAAATCAGCTAGCTGATTGTCTCGACCTGCGACGTGCTCCACAGTGAAGGAATACTCCTGTAGAAGTAAGGCCCAAAGAGTTAACTTCGCTTTTGCGTCCTTGAACTTGGATAACCAAGTCAACGCTTTGCTGTCCGTTCGAAGAGTGAATGGACGGTCTTCGAGATAATGACGGTATCGCTTGATACCCCAAACAATGGCTAAACATTCAGTCTCGTTCACATGATAGTTTAATTCCGCGCCCTTGAGCTTGGCACTAGCATGTGAAACGATCCTTCTGTCGCCGTGACAATCAACTTGATAAAGGACTGCAGCGATGCCTACCCCAGATGCATCGGTCTGCAGAAAAAACGGCCTGGCCAAGACCATAGGACGGCCCACGACTTCCTTGATCCTCTCAAACGCCTCCAATGCTTGAGAGTTCCACTTAAGGTCTCGACCTTTCTTCGACTTGAGCATGTCACTTATCGGAGCCTCCAACTCCGCTAAGTTCGGGATGAACTCCCGTAGCCAACCAACGGTGCCCAAGAATCCTCGGACCTGAGAGACATTCTTGGGTAGCGGGAATTGTTGAACCGCTAACACATGACCTGGCATTGGTTCGTTTGACGTTTCCGTCACCACATGCCCCAAGTACTCCAGCCTACGCTGAGCGAAGTTGCACTTCTTTAAACTGCACCACAGGCCATGTGCTCTGAACCTCTCCAGCACAAGGCGGAGATGGTAGAGGTTCTCCTTTTCATCTTCGCTGTAAACGATTATGTCGTCTAGATATACTTTGACGAATTTATCGACATAACCAACCAACACTTCCGTCATAAGGATTTGGAAACTTCCAGGTGCATTCGTTAGACCAAACGGCATTGAGTTAAACTCATAACAAGCTCCATCTGGCGTAGCAAAAGCTGTATACTTTTTACTAGCCTCATCCATGGGTATCTGCCAAAACCCAGACTTCAGATCCAAAGAAGTGAACACTCTCGCTGTTCCGAGCTCTTTGATAGTCTCGTGAATACCTGGCAATACCGACGACTCGGGTATTGTCAGACTATTCAACTTCCTGTAGTCGACACAAAACCGAGCCGTACCGTCCTTCTTCGTGACGATAACGACCGGACTAATAAAGGCAGAATGGGACCTACTTATGACACCTGCAGCGAGCATCTTATCCACCTCCTCTTGGATAAGAGCCCTCTTCTGATCGGAAACTTTGTACGGACGGAGCTTGAAGGGTAGCTCCTCCTTCAATCGGATTTTGTGGCAAGCAGCCCTCGTCACTGGTTGCCTTGGAGATTCGTAAAAGACGTCTCCAAACTCTCGGATAAGACTCCGAAATTCCTTTCTCGAGAACGCCGGTAGCTGTACGTCCGCTACCTGTGGTTCAGGGAACTTTTCTGGTGGAAGATAGACCTCCTCCGCCCAGAAAATAGTTTGCCTAGGCCCCTTTCCAACGTACATGGTGCGACGTGCAAAGTCGACCATAGCCTCGTTTGATGCCAGCCAGGGACACCCGAGCAGAAGATCCTCGACAAGATCATCCACCACTTGCACGACAACTTCGTGAACAACACCATCTATTAATAGTTCGACTATTGTCTCCCCTAGACTGGTGATGCCACGACCGGCGCATGCAAGCTGCAACGGTGTCACTTGCTTCCTATCCACCCTCCAGGTGACAGGCAACAAACTACGTTTCAGGAGATTTAGCGAACTTCCGCTGTCCACCAAAACCCTAACTCGACGACCCATCAGTTCAGCCTCGATTCGCGGCAACTGATGCAATCGTCCCTCAACCTTGTTGTTCGCTAAGCTAGTATCACAGCGACGATATAGACACAATGGATCCAGCAGATCCACCTCCGACTTCTTCCTAAGCGGGTCGGTCTCAATGAAACTCAGAAGTTCCGACTTGCGATTGACATCAAGTACTGCAGCACCAACTGCAGCCAACGATGGGACTTGGCGATTGCATCCCTCAGGAACCTCGCCTCCGCCCCGACTAAGACGTGTAACTCTCTCAGATGACATGCCTACCACGCCTCTGGTATCTACCAACGGGGAATGGCGATTCGCACCTGCGATCCCATCTGCTCTGCCCCTCGATACCGTCCTTGAGACTTGGCATGCATCGACCTCGAAACCTGCGTCCTGTGTGGGAGTGAGTGACAGACCACCACCCTCGGTGTCTTCACTACCCCGAAGTGGAACCGAAAAGAGTACGTCACTCTCGACGACTTTTTCGTTCCGAAACCTTGATTCGCAATCTTCCCTTGGATACACCTTTTCATCTCGACTTGTGCCTATACCGGACCTGTGCCCAGTTTGCAGTGCCCTAGCACTCTCTTTGACAACAGGCCCCTCCTGGTCCTTCTGTATACCGATCACTAACTCCGAAACCTTGTGTTGTGGCGGATGGAACGACCCACCAACAACGACCTGGGGTACCTCGATGATCTCACAACTCCATGAACCTGAAGATGATTCATAACCCCTTTCATTCGTTCCAAAACTAGAACCTGACCTGTTTGAAATGACTTTCAACCCTCTACGTTTAACGTCTGCCGACGAGTGAACTTTTTTCCGCCTACCACCAGTGGCGCGATCCACACGCTCATCTACCACACTGAAACAAACAGATTCACAATCTGACCGGTCTGCCCAATGTAGTTTGCCTGATGACGGTGGCGTTTCGGCTGAAACGACTCCAGCTTCAACATCCTGGAACTCCTTCTCCTCCTCCTTGTTGGGAATACATGCCGCATAATTTCTATGACAGTCCAACACTGTCACAGAACCGCAAAACGGTGTTGAAGGAGTACCTACTCCGATGGAGCCCCCTGATGGCTCCTGTTGGAGTTTTTTGAAACTTCTTTGCAAACTACAATTTTGTCTGCGTCCTTAAGTGACGTCTTACGACGCGAGGTTTTACTCGCCTGCACGGTATTAACCGTATGTGCCTTATTGGCCTGATCTAACGGTTTTGTTCCCGCACTCTGACGTTTGGGACCGTTCTTATTATCATTTTGCTGAGGGCAATCTTTGTTCCAGTGAGCTCCCCCGCAAGTGAAACATCCGCTCGAAGGAGCGTTGTTTCCTCCAGAACGCCTCGATTGATCATAATTCTGGAATTTAGTGCCATTGTTGTTAAAGTTATTGGACCTAACATGGTTCGAACCCCTGTTGTCCTGTAGCTGTCCCTGAGGACGTTTAGGTGGCACATCGTCGGCCTGATGAGGACGGTTGGTGTTCGAAACAAGTTTCGGCCCTGACTGTACACTTTGGCTGGTGCTACGAAGTAGCGTCTCGACAGCAACAGCTTTTTGTGTCAGCTCTTCAATAGTTGCAAATCTATGCAATTGCAAATGGACTTTAATGTCCGGTCTGATCCGGTTCAATATTAATCGCACAACCCTTCCTTCGTCCATCTCTGGGTAGAGCCTTTGTGAAAGACTCCACTTGCTCAGGATGAAGGAAGTTATTGACTCTCCCTTCGGCTGGTCAGTGCCAAAGAACTCCGCTTCTAAGCTCGAGACCAACAGATCGTTATCGAACCGTTCCTGGAGCCGATTTGTGAAAAACTGCCAGTTTAGGCGTGAGTTGCGATATGGAGCATACCACTGCTGGGCTGCTCCCTTGAGCCACTGAGCTGCAACGCTCACCCAGACGGTTGGATCAAAGCCCCCTAGATAATCCTCAGAGGATTGGATAAATTGAATTGGATCTTCGTGAGGAAGCCCACTGAAACTGGGATGTGGTTTGTTGTTGATTAAACCCCCATCAACACCGTTTAGGGTTCCCCGACGTCTATCCTCCAGCAAATCCGCGAGTCGCACGAGCACGTCGTCGACCCCCGTCACTGGTCTTCTGGGATTCTCCTGAATCCGGACTGTGGGCACTGGCCTCCTCGATGGGTAATATCCACTCCTGTGGACATCACCGGGGCTGGAAGCGACGTTTCGAGCAACTCGAGGGACATCCTCCGATTCCCTATAATGCCGATTCCCGGTTGGCAACCGGGTAAACGTGCCATATGGGCGCCAAAGGGTTTCCGGTTCACCCATAACCATTTCATCAACTGGGAGTCTCTCAGGAGAGAGATCCCGAACTCTAAGTCTGTTTGCAGGAGGAAGGCTACACTCGCAGATCCCTGAAGACGGTCTGTCTTCAGCAGCCCCACGTTGGGCGCCATGTCTCGTAAAAAGGTGTGGATGGACGGCTTCCGCAAAGTTTCGGATTTCTCCGAAACCCCCTTCAGCCGCCCACCGCTCTGCTCCAAGTGACCTGGAGGGCAAGGACGTCGTCACCCAGGGATTTCGGGTGGCAACTTCCGTGTCCCAGCCGACACCTGATTCGAAATCTGCCTTCGTAGCTCTTATCGCTTGTTCTGGCCGTGCATATTGTATCCCTTGGGAGGTACGCTGAACCCGCCCCTGGAGAGATATGGGAATGCGAGCATTCCCAACTCCCTCCGAGAGCCTTCCACCACCCCCTAGTTCCTCCACTAGGGCCTCAGCATCACCCGGTTCCCTTAGGGTATGCACATCCGTAACCTGTGGCCTCCGCTGTGGTGCGTGAGGCACACCCAATGACCTCGGAGCGCTTCGGCGCACTCCGAGGGGGCGTACCCCACGAGCTTCGCCAGCACGGACTCCTTCGTAGCCCTCCGACCTACAAACAGAAACATTTCTCGTTAAACGGAATTGCTCGAAACGGGCTTCCAAAGGTGGAGTTGTGACAACTCCCGCGGAATCGATTACTAACCCTACCTGAGCCGACGGGGAAGGCTGCCTCCCTCCGTCTAAGCTCGACTCTAAAGTACCTTGGTCCAGCACACTTCTCGGGGACAAGGTAGTTGACATCGTCAACTCACGATTTTCCCCGGTAGTACGTACCTGGGGGACGTCTCCGTCGAGGCGTCGTGACGCTTCGGGGAATAGACGCCTGGCGTCTAAGTCACCCGACGGCGGAGGTGTCCGAGAAAGCCCAACGCCGGCGAACACGGCTTGGGTATTCTCCTCCGCGAGCATATGAGATCTCAATCTCATATTCGTCATTGCTCTAAAGGACAACAATTACGGCTGTAATGTATTGTCGGGCTACTTGCGTGTGCAAGTGTGTGGCAAAGGAGAAGTGCACTAAAATCGACCTCGCGTCGACCCAACTCAAGTGTGACGATGAGAAGGGTCACCCTATAGCTAACTAACCTAACACCTAACAAGACCTCGCCGGGAAATGGACGAGGGAGGAAGGATTCACGGTTTAGAAAAACTATCTAAATAAAATTTCCTAACTTCAAAAATTGTGTGAAGCACCAAAAAGGAAAATTAAACTTGAAAAATTTTACTTTAAAAATTACAACTGGATGTGACAAAAACCAAGACAGAGATTTGGGTAAAGGATCACGGAGCCTAACCAGACTGTCTCAGGTGGAAAAGCCGAGAACAGCCGCAGGAAATAGGTATGGGAAGGACGCGAAACCCCTAGGTACCACAGGAAATGTGGCTCGCCAACGACAAAGTCGCAGCTAATGATGTCTTGACAGGCCGAGGAATTTAAGCTCGAACGATACAATCTTCGTGGAACTCTACGATCGAGCCGATTGTATCAGGTGAGATCTCGTTTTGGTGCCTGACCCCTTTTCATACGATGGGGATTTTTCGTCAACGTCGCGTACAGGTATTAAGTCGGGAAATAACTTTGATGAAGTTAAATCCCTAAGTGTCCGTTGCAAAAGATCACTTTACACTGATTATTGCTCGAGAGTTAAACTACCTATCAACGTACTTTCGTAGCGCGAATAAAACACCTGTAAACCGTACAAGTGAGTCTAACCCCCTTTAAGATAGAAACAAAACGTTATGAATCTACTGTGAACTGAATTATTATTACCGAGAACCTGACTCTAACTGCTAGCCAAAACGATGAATTGCAGAGACAAAAGGCAAAGCCAAACAAACGTAAGTTATTTAACGGAAACACAAAATTGATTATTACACTGCAATTCGACAAGAAAGAGTGGCTGTCTGCTGCTTCGCTGCTTGCATATTTATGCAATCCTGACTGCTGAATCCGCGACACCCATTGGCCTAGAGGGCCAAAGTGGGCGTCGCCCTTGGCTGAACAAAACCCTAGCTCGCGAAAACGCGCGGGATTTGGGCAAATGACCGTTAAAGTCCCGTTACCTGCGTTTTCTAGGGAGTATTTGACAAAAGTCACTAAATACTCCCCAGATCTAGGGAGATATTGAAAGTCAGAATTTCAGATATCTCGATTCCTAGGGCGGTTCGATATTCGGAGAGCCCCGAGAAAAACCATAACCCAACGTGATTCTTGAACGCCGAAGAAATACACGTATTCCTTCGCCGAGGAATCTATACCCGTTTTCCGATTTGGCCAACCTGATGAGAAATCGAATTGAAATAAAATAATTTGTGAAAACAAATGGAGCCACGGAATCTTTCCACCCAACAAGAGACTAGCGTGTCGAAACCTTGCTCTAAGTGTTCTGTATACCGGGTGCTCGACTGTTTGGGGCCACAAATTAATAAAATTGAAAACTAGTCAGGAATTTCCGGTAAATCGGTAAAACTACGTACAGTGGAGTTCCACTGGGTGGAGATTGGGACTTTACATCATACAGGGTGAGACTAGACTAGTGACCTGAATATAATGCAAAAATCTAATATTATTCGACTGGCTTCTAGGTGAAAATTGAGAGTTATTAAGTGTAAAAATGGCTCACTAAAGGTGACCATACACAAAAAAAATCATCGTAGGAGCGCGGCGAGCCTGCCCTGCGACATTCTGATAAACATGGTATCAAGGAACGGAACGCTGTTATGTTCGTTTTCTCTCTCAATGGTGAACTGTATGTGGGGATCGTAGCTGTTGAAAATGAACAAGGTGTCATCTATGGTATCTGACGGAATTGCAATGATAATGTCATCTACATATTTCTTAAGGAAAGGTGGATTGAAAGGGAGAACATGAGTGACCATGTCTAACAAATCATCCATCACGTATGCTGACAATGCGCTGAATAAAAAAACAGACGTAAATCACTTGAGTGAAATTTACTCTTATTTAATTTTTGCAGACAATACAAGGTTTGGAGACAATCAACGGATTACTTCAATGAATATTGACTTCACAAATTAATTCAATATAATTCAATTCCCCCATCAAAATACTGTTCATACAATCTTTGTTCCATAATTTTCAGTAATGTATTATTGTTAGCATTAGGTCGAGTGTTCATGTTTTCAGGATATGTTTCCTTTGTTGGTTCAGCTCAATTGGCACCTACACCATTAATATAAAATATATTGTTCTCATATTCCAAATTTCACAATTCATAATTATTGTTCCATGTAGCTCCATCACAGATCTGTATCATTAGGTTGTAGTGTCATCTGTCACTCCCCATGATTAAGATTCCGTGTGGCTCATGTCACCTGTCATATATCATGTATCAATTGTCTCATGTCATTTGTCAGTGGTCTTGGCTAGTCAGTCGAATAAAATTACTCGCCACGGTTGTTTGCCTCTTCAAGGACAACACGTGCTTTTATAGAATTTTAACAATTTTTAAAATCCATGTCATAATGTATCATCAGTAATGAGTGTGCATCCACGTTACTCTTGGTTGTTATCAATGATGTTTTACTCCCAGTGCTGTCCATATTTCATGATTATTTTTAACATATACGCCATGTAACCTCGAAACAGTGTAAGTTATTCCACGTTTTTCGTTGGCTTAATTCTCATAGTTGTCTTTACATATTTGTAGTTTCCCTGAAGATGATAATAAAAAGTTATTGAAAGCTTGGAACAAGTGTATAAGAGTACCCTTATTGGCCTGCTGCATATCCCAAATATTAAAAAACTCATTTCCTAACTAGTCAGCAAACAAGACTACCCTTTTCTATATACATATATATATATATATATATATATATATATATATATATATATATATATATATATATATATAATCTATACATAAATTGATAGTAGTTCAACGGGATGTGATATATCTTTCGGATATTGGGTTAGCACGAGCATGTGCATGACAATACAACAAGGAAAATACATGATGGATAACTGAATTTTTCCCTAATCAAAAAACATTATCAAATACGAATTAGAAGGAGATTCTTACCAATAACCAATAAAATTAAACTATTTCTGGACCGATATCCATGTCCTCTGGAAGCATTCTATTTGCAGCATCTCCTATGGAATCTAAAAGACGATTGGATGGAAAATGTATGTTTTCTTGATATCTAGCGTACCCCAAAAACCATATCACGCTAGCAACATGCGCACAAGTTCCTAAAGTTCTAGCACCGGACTTACAAGTACAATAATACCCCGTAATGGGGAGAGCAGGATCTTCTAGATTTTCGTCACCTCTTTCAGTGAAAACAACCCAAAGCATGTGTTTAGCAGCATTCCTGAACCGAGAAAATATTCTGAATCTTAGGAAGTTGGGTTCCCCATGTAACTCATCGACTTCTAAAATGTTGTCTACTTCACCATCTCTACGAGTTGTATCTTGGATATATGACGCAGCCAAGTGTAAATGATATGTTCCAGTAAGTAATTTTAAATATTCAATATCAAGGCGAGGAAACGATTGTATATGATATTGATTTAAACGAATCCATCGACCATTCCTAGTTCGTAGGTTTTCAGCTTCAACTCGTACCTGAACAATGTTGACATCATCGGAATCAACCAACATTTGTGTGGCCGTATCCAACGTTCCAGGCATATTTATTAATGGATGGAATTTATTTATAAGAGCACCAGCAATCAGGTAATAGTCATGTAGCTTCGCAGCATGTATTGCTGTTATGGGTTGACGAAAAAATCTGAAAATTGACTTAAAATGTCCATTTCTAGCTTCAACAATCCATCTAGTAGTGGTTATTAATCGTGCCTGATTGGCTTCATTTGTCGTTAATTGCCTTTGATTCGGCGGTACAAATGGTGGCATATAGTAATGCAAGCCAAGTTCTTGTAGATTATTGATTGAATCTCTATAGCCTCTATCGACTATCACTTGTACTTCGTGATTTAGAACACTTGCATCATTATTCCTAGCATCTGCGAAGTACGGCCCGTTGATTGCTAAGATATATCCATCGGGGGCAACTATGATCTCTGGTTTGAACAAGTGTTCATTCTTGTGGAAACAGTATGATTGCCTCAATACCCGGAAGTTACTGCTCTTTTCTATTTTATTGTAGGTACAATCTATATAAACTATTGCTTTGGGAATATCTGGTGTGGGATTGTACAGTTGATTCGTATAGGGGATACATGACTGTTAATATAATTTTCTCTTGTTATTGAATTGAATCCAATATTGTTCGGTACGAACCTTTGTAAAAGAGATAATCTCACATTAGAAATAATGAAGTTTGCTGTTTGTCGAGAAGGATAACTGAACAATATTTTCAAAAACTCATCTGAAACTCCATGTTTCATTTTGATCAAAAATGTCAGCAAATGTTTTCTTTCGACATTTCTTCTCTTGCCACCTTGTTCAACAATATCACAAAATTCTAGTAATTGTCGAAAATGATTTTTTGAGATTGATGTCAGATACTTAAATTCGTCTTCAGTGAAACAATTGATATCCTCCCAGTTACGGAGTGGCCTATTTCTATTAGCAAATGTCCTCATTCTTTGAAGAAAATGTTGAAGATTGGAAATTATGTATGGTTTATTCACAAAATTCAAACCTCCATGCAAGTAATTTGGAAGGAAACCTTGATGATCAAGATGGTGACCACAAATTCTCAAGAAATCTGGGACATAGATATCAGAAGCAACAAAAATATCCACTCTACATTCTAAAGAAAGTCTTTGAATATTTTGACGAGCATTACAAATAATGCACGCACGACTTGATACGCGGGACAACACATTGAGACGAAGGCAATTCTGGTTATTTTCCATAGCAATAATGTCATTCATTACTGTGTCATTACAATTGAAACATATTTTTGTATCATCCTGAATATCAATAGGTGGATTTCCCGCAGTTTATCTTCGATATGTTGCAATTTGCAAAACATCAATATTATCTCCTTTATTCAAACGCATTGAGAGTCTAGGAATAACATTTCGGTCACAAACATAACAACTCACTCTATTTGCGAAGGCCATATTGTTCAGCAAAGTTCAACAAACACTGAAAATCACATAAACTTGAACAGTAAAAAAGAAACTTCAATTAGTCCAATAACCCAAAAAGAGTTCTCGGGCTTTATGACAACAAGAAAACGACTATTGACATAAGAATTTTGTTGATTTTATCCTCTTTGAATTGTTCTCCATGCCTACTACGAAATAAGAGGAATATATTAATAAGTAGGTATTCGAAGATGATTCAGATGATGTTTCAAATACAAGAAAAAGAAAGAAACGTTCTCTGAAAGGGGGTATATACTATATACAAACATATATACGATTCGAAGAAACAAGAACATAATTGAAACATAAAACGTTAATTTGGTGTAAAAATATGCCGAGAATTTGATTTAATATATATCTATATAAGCCGATAGAAATAATTACATAGAAATTATGATTTTTTTCTGATTTATCCTATGTGGTATTTTCGTTATGTGACAAATTCATGAGATATTCATGTCCAAATCTTTTTGTAGTACAGGGCGATTTCCTTTGATAATAATGCTATTTTGAGACTTTCACTATTTTATCGTTTTATAGAGTGAAAATTCGAAAAAACGAACTTCTGCGGATGTAATAAGTATAATATAACTTCTGAGAAACACTAAGCATGAAAAAATAACTTTTCCATTGAATCGCCTACTAGACGATGCTGATGCAGATAATAATTCGAGTTATGGCTTTTTTTCGAGGGATACGGTACGCTATTGTACGGTATAATAACTGATCACTATTTTATTGAAATATTTTTATTTCGAGTAAAAGCGGCCGGACGAGGAAGAACTAGAGCAAACCCGCCGAAAACTGGAGTGAAAATACATTTTTCGCCTTGTATATGAAAAACCCGTCATAGGATTCCGCTGAAAATTTTGTACAGTATGGATGAAAGTATTTCGAGTTCTCCCATGAAAAATTACCGCTATCTTTTCGGACTCCCTTATGAGATATAGGGTGATTTAAAAAATCAAGGTTTTTATCTATTAAAGTAAAACTAATTTTTTAAATTTTTTTTAAATTGATATCATTCGACTCTGTATACGATGAAACATATTATTTAACATTCTTCAAGTGAATTTTGTCATTTTAGTTTGGTTTATTACTACAAGGTGTCCCAAAAACCGAAATTCGTTTTGTTTCCATATTTGTGAATCACCTTGTATGAATTGTATCAACTGTGATGCTAGATGAAATGAATTTATAATATTATGTGATAATTCTACCTTTTCTCGCATTTTCTCTTTATAAAACAACTAAATTATGAAAGTCTCAAAATAGCATTGTTTTCAAGTGAAATCGCCCTGTACTACGAAAAGATTTGGAAATGAATTTCTCATGAATTCATCATACACGGATGTGATGATAATCCCACAAAAGATAAATCCGAACTAAATCGTAACTTGGCAGATACAGAGTGATGAAAAGTGAATGTTTCTCATATTCAACACCCTGTATCTCGAAAACTAGTCATAGGATCGTGTTGCGCCCGTTGAAACATTTCATCGGAATGATCAATTCTACAACATATCAAAAATTCAAGAAATTTGACGGAGAGCCATTTTCCCATATAAGGTGTGCGGGGTCCTTTCAACAGAAGGTCAAACTCAGTTAATACACAGAAAAATAAAACAATAGTTCAGGTTCAAATGTCATTTGCAGACTAATTTTGAATATAAAATATAGTTTATAAGTTACTTATCCCTAAAACAATTGTAAACAAACGTTTTAATTTTCACCCATCTTTGCTTACCAGCAAATTACCATATTTATGTATAAATTCGTCGCATTCATTTCTTTAGGCGTTATCTTGTTTTTTACATGTTTAACTAAATATTTAGGAAACGAGTTCTTTTTCTTTGATCCACCGAACACGCCCTTTTATTGGTTTTGATGATGATGATTTTTTTGTCTTTGACAATTTAATTGTCTGACCCTCTTCTTCTTCATCAGTTTCATTATCTGATATTTTTTTTTTCGTCTTATTTTCTCTTCCCTTAATTTTTTTTGGACCCTCTTCTTCTTCATCAGTTGCATTTTCTGATATTTTTTTTATTAATTTTCTCTTCCCTTAATTTCTTTTGCACTATTGCTTCCATCTCCCAATATTGAATCTTATTCTATCGTCTCTACTTCATTCGAACGCATTCCTTCTAATAATTGCTCGGTATTTTTGTGCTGAAATTTTTTTTTTTTCATTCAGTTTCATATGTTGAGCAGATTCCTGCAGATCCTCGCTAATCATTTCATTATCCAATACTTGGGCGTTTCTCTTATTTGCTTTCGTCTATTTCTTATTCCTGATGATTTGAATTACGTCTTCTTCTTACATCTTTTTCAAGCTCAATTTCATCCAAACTTTTGGCTCGAAACTCTTTTCCCCTTCCTTTCGCGAATAAAAGAAGCACTTTGACTACCTTGGCCGTTTGGTAAATATCCTGAGGTAATCTGAAAGAATAAATTCACACTGTTACATGAATTCGAATATCCCATTGTTTCAAGTTACTTCAAAAACATATTCAATTTTTTCATTTCATCGGATATAGAAAACTCCGTTCTTAACTGATTTCAGAATAGTATATTCTGTAACAAGGTTAGAACGAAAATTCGATGCGAGAGGAAAGTTCCGAGCGCGAGACGAAGGCAAGCGGGAGGAACCACGAGCTTCAAGAATTCTACACGATCAAAAATTTCAAATATAATCAAGTGGAACAAAACGAACAATAATTATGATACTTCACTTGATAAATATTGTCACTACGATAACAGTTATATTATTGCTACAACGGGGTGAGAATATCATTCTATTACAAGAGATAGAATAAAATACATTTGAATTGCATAGGGTCAGAAGTGTTAAAAAAATTTTCTTCAATTCCAAGAGAGGGATGGTTAGTATTTTGTTATCAAATTTGATTTCAGAATCTTCAAATTCTCTGATGATCGTGGAGAAACAATATTTCCTATAGATTCATCTCGAAAACAGCTTAGAAAAAGGCAATCATTTCCCCATTAACAGGCAGAATTAGGAATCGGGCAAGACCAACGATATGAGAGATATCAGAGTTTTTTTGCGATTTTACAAGAACTTACCTGTAAATTTCGGAATGAGTCTTTTTTGTATGGCCCATGAACTTGGCGATTTGTTCCAACTCATCTGATTCCATTGTCATCAACTGCAGAGTTGTCGCTATGTGTTTCCTAAATTTGGTCGATGTTGATAATTTTGGCACTTTGGCACCAGAATTCTCAGCCAAAAGTCTAATGATTCTTGTTCCTGCCATCCATTTGTTTTCAGAATATGGATTGGCGAATAAGTACGGGTTCGAGTCCGGCACTACACCAGAAGATTTCCTGATACTCAATAAACATTTTATATATTTTTGAACTTTGGGAGAAAATTGTATTGGAACTGGTTTGTAGCCTTTTCCGCCCGTCACAACTCTTTTAAATTTCTTGCTCAATATTTTTTCAGCTGTGGTGACTCGGTGAAAGCTTCTTGATCAATTCTTTGGTTTTCTCTTTCTTAAGTTTCTATCTTCAGATATTGCACATCGTCCATCCGATTTCTGTTGAACATAACGGTGTGAGCAAGTACACATTCAGTTACGATTTTATAGTTCTTTATTACATTTATCTGCTGATTCTTCAGTAATTCGAATGCTTCGTTGGCACGGTCGTGGATATATGTTTGAAATAAGGGTCACTTGTTAATGGTAATTCAACCGGTTTTCCTATTGTCTTCCTTTCAGTGTTTTCAAAGCCAGACTTGAAATTTCATTGCACCAGTACCCTTCTATTAACTTTCTCAAATCTTTTATTTCACTCTTCTTATCTCTATCTTCCCATTTTAATTTTGGAAGATTTCTTTTCTCTATTACAATTTTGAAAGCAACCTTGCAAATCAATTTTAAATTTGTCCCCATGCTAAGGACGGTGCTCTGAAGCTTTTATTTTCTTCATCATTATCCACTTATAATCTTGGCAGCTGATAAAAGTGTTTCAAACATCTCGGGTATCAGCACGTCAAAAAAACTACTTATCTCACCATCCATTGATTTGATTGTTATAAGCATTATTGCCATTTCTCTTACTTTATTGGACACCATAGTGGCAATTTGTCGTCTTTTATGCTTCGCCAAAAGGCTCTCACCATAGAGACAAATTAACGGGTCATTCTTTCTTCCTCGCTAATATCATCTGCTCTCATTATATCAAAAACTTCTTTCTTTATCTGAGACGTTCTTAGAAATTCTTGATTTTTCGACCTTGTTGATGCCATAAACGTCTGAGATCTGGATAAACAGTTTCTGCCAGTATTTTTCGAATCAGCGGTCTACTTTTGCAGATCTTCACATGTTTATAAAGATTTTTTTTACTATAGTATCCTAGGCAGGAAGTGCAAACAAAATACTTGGTACTTGAATCTTTGGATGATCGAACTGGATTCATGAAGTCTTTTACGGTATTCAAATGAAAATATCCTTGTTTTCGAAAAGCAGATATCATGGCTAGGCGTTCTGAACTTCCAGATTTTAGACTTTGTATTAATTTGAAATCCTTATGATCTGCATGATGCCTGAAGAGATTCCGTGGAAAATGTGTAACTGCATCGTGGTAACAAATTGGACACAACGTTGGTCTTTTCCTGTCCGCCGGGTTTTTAACATATTTTTTGTTGATATCCTGAAATAGTTATAAAACATATATATCTAAAAAATGCGGATATGCTTTAAAAAATCAGTAAAATCAGGATTTCAACATGAATTTCAGCGCGACAATAATATATTGTACATTGACTCAATGCACTAAGGTAACCGTCCCAGTTACTGACACCTTAAGCACTATGGTTCGATATGGAGATTATTATCTCTGGAATGATTAATTCGTTTCTCAAAAATGTTCCTCCTGTTGAAACTTCAGAATATTCATTTGGGATATCTAATAAATAAATCAATAAAAAATTATCATTATATATTCCTGAATAAAATTCACAGAAAAAAACCCTTCGTCCCAGATACTGACATTCAACTTGTCCTATTTACTGACATCTGGATATCCCGACTATAGACACTAGGATTTAAAATGGTAATATCTCGATTACAAGGGAATATTTAATATTTCAGCATCTCAGGAATGTGAAAAACTCCTCTTTTATTGATGGTTGCGAAGTTAGGTTGTTTAATTATCACCATTAAATCAGATTTGGGGTACCATATAATGTCATCAGTTGTTGGCCATTTCCATCCTGTGGGTCCACTTCTGACCATTGTCTTTACTTGTACATCATCTCCATCTAATTCTAAGATTATGCCTGGATAATATTGGTTATCGTAACATACAACAACATAGTTGTTTTCTTTTATATCATTCTGATAAATTTCAACAATTCTGGTTTGATTTATTTTACCGGACTCTTCGTTTTTATTTTCCGAGATATTATTTTCCTCCTCACCACTTAGATAACCGTCATTTACCGTATTTGATTGACTATTTTCTTCTTCTCTTGATTGAGTATTTTCTTCTAACCTAATTTTTACGTTTGCTTGCTTTTTCAGTAGCCTTTGCTTCTCGTTGTCGTTTTCTTTCCTCTTTGTCTTGGGGTTGCCGTTGCTTTTCCTCTTCTTTTTTCTGATGAATCCATGAATCTGAAGTAGCCACAGAAGGTAACTTTAGTTTCGGTTTTGTTTTGAAACTATTCAGCGTTGGCGTTCGCCAGAATATACTAAATTTGAATGGTGACGGTATATTAACTGGCACAACACCTTTTTTGGGAGTTTAAGCATTAATGTCACACACGGGATCGGATAAATTACAAGCTACCTCAGGCTGTATTAACACCTCATCATCAGCTTCTTGGGATAAATTTGTTATTGGACTGTGTGGTTCGTTGTTCTCTATGGAATTGTTGTTGATATTTTCAACCACATTTGCAGCTGCTATTATGATACAATGTTCATTTTGGCCTATAATATTCAGTTCGGCTTTATTCAAGTTTGTATTCTCATTAATGTGTAACAGTTCACTTGCAGTAGGTGTGTGGGTTTCTGGTTCAGAGTTATCATTCACTATTAATAATTCCACTAAAAGATTATCCCCCTGAATTTGGTTCACCCATGCAGCGTCATCGCCAGGATTCAGTACAGTTTCACCCGTTTCCATTCCTGTTTTAATATCCGTATCCAGTACGATTTCTCCCGTTTCCTTTTCTGTTTCAATGTCCGGATTCAGTATAATTTCACCCGTTTCCGTTCCTGTTTCAATGTCCGGATTCAGTATAATTTCATCTGTTTCTGTTTCAGAGTCGGGGGCACGATTGAATCGTATCTACTTTGAACTTTTAATTTCAGTTTCTTCCAAAAGTAAAATAAATTTTAATCTTTCAACAATTTCAATTGCTCTCTTTAGGATTGACCCAAAGTGTTCGCGTTTTGTTCACCGGTGTGTTCTATTCTCCAATTATGAACAACAGATTTCCAAGAAGCTTTCAAAGGACGGAAAACAGCAACGTCCAAAAGCTGGAGAATATGTGTTGAATTTGGAAATAGCGCAACCAATTCTATTCCACTTTCCACGCAAAAATCGCTCAGAGCCATTGTTAAATGCGAACTACGTCCGTCAACGAACAAGACGACTGGTAGTTGAATCTAATTTTTCACCAACTATGGATGGAATACATTAGCAATGTATTCATAAAAACTTTCAGCGGTCATCCATTCGCTTTCTGAACGCCCAACTGCCCATTCAGTTGGCATGTTTCTTACTATATAGTTGGGTACTCTTTGGTACGAAAACATAACCATCGGGGGTGCTAACATGCCCTTTGCATTTCCACAAAGTAATGTAGTCAAGCACTTCTTTTCATCGTTGTTTATGAAATTAAAACAGCCTTTTCTCCTTTTTTGACGATAACTTTGTTCTCTTTTGGGCTCTGGAAAAAGGCAGTTTCATCACAGTTATAAACTCGGGAAGGATCGTTGAAAATATCCATAAGATTGTTTTGTTCGAAATGTTTTCCAATATCCGAAAACCATTGTCTAATTTTTTGCTCCGAAACTGATGCTCGACTGTGTGTCAAATTTTGAGATGTTCTTAAACTGATTTATGGATGTCTGCGCATAAAGGCTTCATACCAGTGTCGTCCATTTGTAAACTTGTTTGTCCGTTTCAGTTTTTTTATCAGCATTTCTACACTATCCAACAACTGAGTTTTTGCCACAGGAAATCCTATATTTCCAACATGGAGAATCCACCGCACCAATAATGCGTCCTCTTCTGTTGAAAGAACTGTGTCGGGTCCAATTTTTCTTTCTATGGGGTAAACACCTGTCGATTTGTATAGAAGCGTTGATCTTGGAAGACAGTACGTTAAACTAGCAGTAAAAACTTTCATGCCATTAGCAACAGCTGTTAAAGCTTTTTGCATTTGCTCTTCCGAATATTGAAGTCGACGAGCCATTTTTCTGAAAAAAAAAGCATTGTACCAATTACTGACTGATGAATGTCCTAGATACTGACAGTCACATGAATCAAGTTATATAGCGCCAATAGAAATTAAATCGTTGTGTCAGTAACTGGTACATAGCTCAACCACAATACTATGGAATTAAATGACAACAGAAACACAAAATACGTAAACTCGTATACATCAACGAAGACGGATAACGCTTGGATCCATGGTACTAGTTACTGACAGTATTTGGTATGATGTGATAGGTACGTGTACATATTACTGACATTAATATTTTTTTAAATACTCAACTTATTTTCAATATTCTGTCTGAAAATAATAATTCTACTCAAAAAATATTAATCAGGAACTCACCTGTATCGAAGTATTAGCAAATAAGTATAGACGCTGATTAGGGAACATGCACACCAACTATATCGCCGATACGTGCATCGCGAAACCACTGACCAGGCTCACGGAAGGACAAACAAAGTTCCAGTGGATAGGTGAATGCCAAGATTCGTTCAGGAAGTTGAAAGGAGCTTTGATCAACGCACCAATCCTGAGCTACCTCCTTCCGGAAGGGAAATTCATTTTGGACACGGACGCCAGTAACGTGGGACTTGGAGCTGTCCTGTCTCAGATCCAAGAAGGACAAGAGAAAGTCGGAGCGGAAATTACTGTGTCACCAGGCGGGAGTTGTTGGCTGTTGTCAAGGGAGTTGAGCACTTCTACAAGTACGTGTATGGACGAAGATTCCTACTGAGAACTGATCATGCAGCTCTCAAATGGCTCCTACAGTTCAAGAATTGGATTGAGAGGCTCCAGGAATTCGACTTTGAGATCGAACATCGAGCGGGGACCAGCCATAAGAATGCGGATGCTTTATCGCGAAGACCATGCCCAGATGACTGATCGCACTGCCGACGAGCAGAGGAGAAAGAGTCGACACTCTGTAGAACTACGGCAGTAGATGATAATTGGGATAACAATAAAATCCAGAAAGACCAAGAGAAAGAGCCAGATCTTGGTTTAGTCATCGGCTGGAAGAAAAGCAACCGAAGACCATCGTGGCAGGAGATAGCCAATTATTCACCAGTCATTAAGTCTTATTGGTCCCAATGGAGCTCCCTTACCCTCGACAATGGAGTCCTGAAACGTGTGTTGGAGACTGAGGATGGTGGAGAAGACAGACGACAGATAGTAGTTCCCAGGAGCAGGAGACAGGAAGTTCTCCGAGAAATTCATGATGGGGTCAGCGGAGGACATCTGGGAGTGACGAAACTGAGGCAACAGTTTTACTGGGTCAATTGCCAAACTGACGTCAAAGACTGTTGCAGAAAATGTGCTGTATGCGCTGCCAGCAATGGGCCTCGAACGAGACCTAAGGCCTCGATGCGCCAGTACAGTGTGGGCAGCCCATTTGAAAGGATCGCCATTGATATCGCTGGCCCGTTCCCACAATCTGATCACGGGAATAAGTACATCCTTGTGGAGATGGACTACTTCAGCAAGTGGGCCGAAGCCTATGCCCTGCCCAACCAAGAAGCCATCACCGTTGCCGACGTCTTGGTAAAGGAGTGGATTTTTCGATTTGGCGTCCCGTTGGAGCTGCATTCGGATCAAGGCGGGAAATTTGAGTCAAACCTGTTCCAGGAGATGTGCCAAATGCTGAACATCCGGAAGACGAGAACCACAGCTCTACATCCGCAGTCAGATGGAATGGTGGAGCGGATGAATAAGACGATAAACCGCCACCTGTTCAAGGTAGTCTCTGACCACCAGAAAGATTGGGATCAGTACCTTTATCTGTTCCTGATGGTGTATCGTTCCGCAGTACATGAGTCGACCGGCCAAACCCCTGCTAGTGTTATTATGGGCTGAGAGCTGCGACTTCCATGTGACCTGAAGTTTGGGACGCCACCAGGACAAGACACTGCTGGAGATGACTAAGTCAGTAAACTTCGACAGAGAATGGATGACATCCATGAACGAGTCCGTTTGAACATCCAGAGTGCCAGCGACAGAATGAAGGAGACCTACGATATCAAGGCCGATGCTGGTGGATATCAGATCTCTGGCTGTACAACCCTAAACGTCGCCGTGGACTATCACCGAAACTTCGGAGCTCGTGGGAAGGTCCATATAAGATCATGAAAAGGATAAACGACCTTGTCTATCGAATACATAAGCCACCACGAGGGAAACCTAGAGTAGTCCACTTCAATAGGTTGTCCCATTACGCCGGAAAACACGACCAAGTCCGCACCGTCAGACCACCGGAGGATGAAATGACGTTTCAGAGGTTTATGTCCCTGTACTCAAACGGACAGAAAGTTCAACATGGGGTAACCAGAGAGGAGCCACGAGATCTTTTCAAGGTGCCTGCCGATTAGGCGTTAGCTCACTGTGTAGCAGAAGATCTCCAAATGTCCAGAGGCATTGCCGTAGTTTTCTCCAAGAAGTTTGGTCGACTCCAGGAACTGAGAGAACAGAACCCGGAAATTGGAGGGGTGCTACAGCTGGGAGAGGGTCAGAGAAACATCTACTATCTGGTTACCAAGAAGCATTCCCGAGATAAACCGTCTTATGAAGATGTCTGGAAGAGTCTCACCTGATTAAGAGACACGATGCTGGACCAGAATCTTGTGGACCTGGCAATCCCAAAATTGATGGGCTGGGCTGGAGAGTTATAAGGAGCATGTTGGAGACAATATTCAGATCCAGCGGCGTTAAGATTTTGGTGTGCTGCAACCATCTTCCTCGACCCATCTAAGACTGTGGAATGTTACTTCCATCGAAAGTCCAGGTGCAGATATGGAGAATCTTGCAGATATCTCCACACTCCAAAAATTACATTTCGGGGCGAAACGTCTTTAAGAAGGGGGAATTTAACGATTTCGAGACCGGCCCTGATCATCCAATCAGTCGACCTCAAAAACAAACAACTTGTACTAGCCAACGGATCGCCGAGAACAATGTCGAATAAAATTTATCTCTTCGATACGGTTCTAAGAGCCATCTAGATGAATCGTTCTATATTCCGAATAATCGAGAGCCGTGGATGGAATCTGCTTGGAAGTATATAAGCTGGATAGCCGAAGGTAGTCAGAAACAGTCACAGAGAGTAACTAATATAGTTCCAGAGTTCGCGGATAGAGACAGCCACAGTAGAAATAAATTGAAATAGTTATTGAAGTCTATGTTTTAGTGAAATAATTGTTCTAAGTAGTGTTTTAAATAAATTTGAAAAAATTTGTTAAGTACAATATCTAGCATTTGAATCAACGGGACGGCACATTTTCCAAATTTTTCTTCGTATTCGTTGACGCCTTTTGGATTTTTACCTTGGTAAATGTCAAAGTTGTAGCCATCGGGGGTGTTCAAACACCAAGCTTTGTATCCAAATCCAATTGGTTTATTTCGGATACATTGCTTACACCCGTGTCTACCGAAATACTCGATCACTGACTCATCAAAGTTGATATGCTGTTCTGGGTGATAAAACTCTGAGAATCGATTCTGCAACATAACCATGAGTGGTCTTAGTTTCCACATTTTATCATCGGTTGAAGGAGACGAGTTGTCTGCACAGTGTAAAAATCTCGAGATAGTAAGAAATCTGTCTCTTCTCATGGAAGTATAGACAAACTCATTACATAGATCTCCTTGTGAATCCCAGTAGTTGCGTTATGAAGGGACAGTGTTATATCCAGATAGGATCAAAATTGCTAAGAAGACTTCAAGCTCTTGTTTGGTGATATTTAGTTCTGGATGATTTTTCGACGATGCATATTTTTTAGTCTCCCGTAGAAGACGTTCAAAGACGGCATCATCGAATATTTCGCAAAATATGACATAGGGGCTCTTTTCTTTGAATACTTCATAGTTTGAGCTAGGAAAACAAACTGGTGATGGAGCTAAATCCCCTTGTATCCATTCTGTCTCAATGGAACCTTGTTTTGATTTATTCTTTGGGTGACTAGGGTTTTGCTGGGTAGCATGATTCATATCTTCAGGGAGTTCCTCAGCTTCTTCTTCCAATGGTTCTTCTCCCGAATCTTCGTCAGTGAGCAGATTTAATTCTGAAGATTCCACTTGACGTTATAAAACTACTTCGGCACCGGCGCGTAACTGTCTGTCTGACAAATTATCCAGGAGCCCTCCGTCTTCGTCTCCCGAATCTTCGTCTGTGAGCACATTTGATTCTGGAGGTTCCATGAATATCTGAGATACTTCTTGACGGTCGTCATCATCATTGATCATGGCCAATGCTTCCTCCATGATCATCCCACTAGAATATGAAAATTATTCTCAGCTAAGCGCCAAAGAATATAAAAATTTTAATTGCATTTCTCAAAAACTGCATATTTGGTGTCCACCGCCTACATTAGCGCCTAGCGTGTTCATATGATCACAGGCACATTGTATACTAATTTACAAAAAAATACAGAATTACTAAATAAAAACTACTTTATCTGCATAATCGTCAAGGTATATAAGTCAAGTTTTTTATGCAAAACATATATCTCAATATTGTATTACAACGAAAACATACTTGCACAAATCTAATGACCGACTGCGTCATGGTTGCAATACGTGCCGTATATACAAAACTATGTTAACTTGTTTTAACGAAGCACAATCCTATAACCACGACAGCACAGCCCACACTGAATATTCTCGAATGCAAGGTGTGAAGCTGATGACATAATCTGCCCAAGGTTGCCAGTTTTACCTAAAAATCTAGGGGAATGTAGAGTGTGATCATATGATCACGCTAGGCGTTAAAGGGTTAATAATGGCATGAACACCTTTGAGCTGTCCGCTCATACTAGCAGCTCCATCATATCCTTGGCCTCGTAAATATAAAATATTAATATTCAGTGAATTTAGGGTATTGATTATGACATTTGCAAGACTTGGACCTGTCGTAGATTCAGTTGGGACAAATTGCAGAAAGTGTTCACAGATGATATATTTGCCATCTACATTTTTTAAATATCTCACACAGAATGAACATTGTTCAGTACACGACATATCCGTCATTTCGTCAAAACGTATAGAAAAACATTCCGCAGCATTTACTTCATCGCAAATTTTCTTTTTGATAATAGTATCGCAAGCTTCTATTATTTCATTTTGTATTTTCCAACTTGTGTATGTTGCATTGGCAGAACAAATTTGAAAATGTTTTTTCAGGTGTACATCCCCAGGATCAATTCTGGCTCTTAATAATGCACGAAAATTACCTTAATTTTTCCCAGGTTCCCTATCTGTATCAAACATACCTGTATCTCTATGACCCCGCAAAGGCAAACCTTGTCTACTACATAATATAACTGTTTTGATTATGGGAATTAACCTTTCTTGATTAGTTTGAACTTGCCTGGCTCTTGTCGTATCAACTTGATTTTCTATCCATGCAGTTTTTCCTGATCTAACAGCGAAAAAATTATCAGCCTTTTTGATAGCTATCCGGTGGTACTGTAAATTTTGATGATGTTGAAAGTGTTCTACAGCCTTTTTCCAGTTTCTAAATGGATGAATAACAAGCTGACCTACATTTTGTGATGAAACATTTCTAACTTGTTTAGGAGAAAATAGGAAACAGTATTTACAGTAAGCTGCATCTTCAGTTTTCGAATATACCAGCCAAGCAAAAGCTTCTAGCCATAGCTGTGGTTGAATTTTCTCATCCTATCTCCAAATTTTGTACCAGGAAAATTGAAATGTTTCTTGGGAACCCACAATTTTTTTTAAAAATCTTCTTTATCAGCATCAGTATAGTTAAGCAGACTTTTCATTTCATATGTACAAATATCTTTAAGTTCTGTAAAGCTGTGGGAGATGCTTGAAGATGCAGATGAGGCCGTTAATTCTGCATCATTATGGTTATCATCTGATGTTGATGCAGTTTCTGATGGACGCTTTTTCTTTTCAAAAAAATTCAACATAGTCGTTGCCTTTATTTTTTGTTCACTCATTGTAACAACTAATCAGTCTGAAAACAAAAAAAAATTAATGTAACTACTAATCAAATTCTGAAAGGGATTAAAAATCATTCTATTATGACTTACCTACCTTTAACTGTGAGAGATATTTACTCTGAACGACTGAACCACTGAACGAGACAAAGAAAACAATAAATTGTGAATTGTGGTACTCCCACATTTAGCTTACTAGACAAGACTAATTCAAATTTACGTTTGCGTCTACGAGACTATTCTACAGGTTGTAACTTGCACCGTTTGCTGGGCGTTACGGCGTTCGAGCGTTGTCAGATTGTGCCATTTGTGGTAAGATGTAAGATAAAAGGATAAATACACTTTTAATAAGAATAAGAAATGGGTAATTTCGATTGCTCGGGGGTGGGGGCACTGGCACCTTTGGTTGCGCCTCCGACATTGAGCATGAAATGACATACATTTCCCACGAGTATGTATATGAAAATTTTTTGTGCGTGCGTAAAATCCCTTCGTTGGAATTTGAAGTCCACATATCTGTTGTGATTGCCATGTATTCACAACTACTCAGAGCTTCTGAAAGACGTTTTTGCAGATACTGGAATTGGTCTGGTAACAATCTGTTTTTCACAGTTGCTGTATCTGGAATTCTATAATTAGCATCCAATACTTGTACGAAAGCTCGAAACCCTTCATGTTCTCCTTTTCGTAAAGGTTCCATATCAATGGCAAGCATGCGAACATATAAAATGTCCAGTTATGACTTCATTTTTGATTTATCTGAATAGCTATTTTCTCTATTAAAATAATCTTTGAGGGTACCTCTTTGTTTTCGAGGATTTTCTTCTATACTTTCCATTGTTTGTGAACTCTCCAACTCTTGCTTATGTTTCCTTTTTAAGTGGTCCATCATGTTGCTGGTGTTTCCACTATATTTATATTCTCTTTTACATAAACTGCATTTAGCAAATTTGTAATCAGAGAATTTTGAGAAATGTTTCCATACAATGGATTTTTTACTAGCACTCATTTTGATTTTATGATCTTCTTAAAACATTAAATATTTCACCTCCTAACATTTTAAGGTTAAGTTAAGTTTAGGTGGTGGACGCCTGGGGTGCTATTTTCAAATGTATGCTATTGTGATACGTGTACGAATGTATCACACTTTCGGACAAAAATTTGATAAAGTTATTTTCAAACGTCGTATGAGTACTCGCATACGTAATATTCCGTTCAATATAAATCGGATGGTTGGAACCAAACGGAAATAGTATTTTGCATACGAAATTCAGGATTCTGGTGGAAAGGCAATAGAGTGTGAGGTTATATTATAATGGCTGCTTTTAATGGAGTAATTCATTTGGCTGGTATAGGGGTTTTAGAAGAGGCCGAGGACGCAGGAGACATCACCGGCAGATCGTTGAACCTATGGAAGAGTTGAATGATAATGAGTTTGTCAAAACATATCGTTTGACCAAACCATTGGTGAACGAAGTAGTGAACTTGGTAGAGCCACACATCAGTGCTCCAAAAACATCATCTGGTTTAACTGTTGAGCAAAAAGTAAGTAGTTATGAATTGATTTTTTCAGTAACAGGGTAGAGAAGTATTTTGATTTGTTTTTATAGGTGTTGATAGCATTACGCTTCTTTGCTACTGGAAGTTATCAGATGGATATAGGAAGAAATATAAATCATGCTGTCAGTCAACGCACTGTGAGCTTATCTATTACAGAGGTTTCAGATGCTCTTAATGATCCACAAATATTGAACTCTCATGTTAAACTTCCTAGAAATGTTGAGGAATTACAACATCTACGTACCAGGTGGGTGTGCATACTCAGTCAATCAGCATCAAACTGTTTGTAGTTTTTTTCAGAAACATCAATTTCCTGGTATTATTGGGTGTGTGGATTGCACCCACGTTGCTATTTTCCCACCAGAAAGTGATGATCCTGTATATCCAGAAGCGGTATATGTAAACCGAAAAGGCTATCATTCAATAAATGTCCAACTGGTCAGTACGTTTAGTTAGTAGGTCAACTTCCTTCAGTGGCTCACCCTTATTTGGACCAGTTTTTTCGTGAGTAAAAAAGGATTAGTCAAAGTAGAAATGAAAAATTTTATAATATGAAAATTTACAGTCCAATGAGTGAGTCATTGCAAATATCATACTACATATGTTGATTGCTGTTCTCAATCAACCTTATAAATATACACTAGAATAAAATATTTCTTCATGTGAAATTTATAGTTCAACATGTGGAATTGGACATAATTTTGACAACTATGCCATTGGTCCATTCTCATTTGATGAAATCAACTAATTCTACTTTTAGATATGTGACTACAACTTGAAAATTATGAATGTTTGTGCCAGGTATCCTGGTAGCACCCATGACATGTTTGTCTGGAATAATAGCAGTGCACACCAGTATATGCGTAATCTTCATATGAATGGACATAGAACATTTTGTCTTCTAGGTAAGACTTACAAATTGAGAAAAAATTGCATAATATTTTCTGGGATCAGTTATAGGTAATAATCTTTTAATTTATATGGTTTTAGGTGATTCTGGATATGCGTTAAGGCCCTGGATGCTAACATCCTCAGTTGATGCTGAAGAAGGCACTCCTGAAGGTATCTACAATCAGAGACACAAAAGTACAAGATCTCTCATTGAGAGGTGCAATGGTGTCTTAAAGTTGAGATTTAGATGTCTCCTCAAACATAGAGTTCTACACTATAAACCAAATAGGTGTTCAAAAATTATAAATTCTTGCATCGTTTTGCACAATGTGTGTAGAGAACAATCTACCACCAGTAAATTTTGGTGATGAAGACGAGGATAGGTTTATTGAAATTGACTTTGGACAATATAATGTTCAAAATATTGATGTTGAAGCAGTTCAAGGCAGACGCGGGAGAATAAATCCAGAACCCTGAAGAAGGGAGAAATTTACAACAATATCTATTGAGGAACCATTTTAATCTTTGATTATCTATGATGAAAAATCATTTCGTTTAACTTGTGAATTAAAAAATAATGATACATGTTTTTAATTTTCTGAACTGAACTGAAATTTTATGTTTTCAGATTGAGTAAATATTATATACTTACACCATGTCACAGATATTATAGGATAATTATGTATTTCATGGTAGGTATCGATAAATGGAGAAACATTTTATTATATACAGGATGCGGAATTGGTCAGGAAAAAATAAATTTTTATAAAAAAAACGTTTTGGAATTTTTAAAAAGTCCTTAATTATTCTTCATCAATATTGAGTCTATCTGTGGCTTTTGTGTAATTGCAAGACATGCTCTGCTTCATAAATTACAAAAATGTCACATAATGACTTGAAATAGATAGATGAAACAATCATAAGTTCATGAAATTTAACATATTGTATGTTCTGCAATAAAGAAGCTAGACCCCATGAATATAATAATGCATGAAAATGATTGATCTTTGGTATCTGATTTGAATAGTTCTAACAAATTTTTATCAAAAAAATATATTTTTCTTTTCTTATAAGAACATATAATCTCAGGTACAAAATAAAGTAAATATTCCAACATAAACAAAATAAAAATATTTACTTATTACACAATATGGATTAAAACATAATAGGTACTTGAGAACTATCACAAAATAATAAACTGATTATTTTAATGGAAATAGAAAAAAGCTTTTTATATATATTTTAGAATTTATCCTTGAACTCCTGTAAGTTCCCATCAATTTGCTCCAGTGCAGAGGCTATTCTATTTTTGGCAACAATATCCTTCTCCAACAATTTCAGTTTGTTTCGTTGGTAGTCACCAGTTTGTTTGGTGATCAAATCTGTTTGTTCAGCCAGTTTTTCTGTGGCTGCTATGGTGTGGTTCAATCTTTCAACTCTCACAATATTCTTTCTTTTCTGTTTAGAACCCTCTGTTTTGAGTGTTTCGTCATGTTCATTATTTTTGTTTGGATCACCAGATGATTTAGTTCTTTTGTTTTCGTCGGAATACATCTGTTTATTTTGGTCAATATTCGATTCGTCAATATCTCTAATATTATAGCAGTGTTCATCCACAATATAAAGATTATTGATATCATTTAGGCCTGGGTTTACCAAGGCAACTTCTGGACCGTTTGTTATATCTTCGAAGATGGTTTGAGATTCCAGTGTTTCTGGATGACCTTCTGTGGCTGATGTCCCTATCATTGCTGTAATGATGTCCTCCTCCGCAGTAGTGGAAGTATTAATGGCTGGACCACCACCAGTTCGTCTCCTATGAATATTTATTTCAGAATGTTTTTTCTTTGCAGATCCTTTCAAATCTTGCCATGTCTAAAAAAACTAATAATTAAAGTGTGTTTAGAAATGGATGAATGTTACCTTTCTCCAAAGTTTCCACTCTTTATGGGCTCCGGGTATTGCATTCAACTGATTGGAAAGCTGGATCCAGAGTGCCTGTGATTTTTTGAATGTGAAATCATTGGTGAACTTTCGTTTTTGTAAATCAGGATGTTTATCAAGAAACTCCAACATTTCTCTTTTTTGAAAAAACAATTATTTATTGTTTTTCTAGTCTTGAAAATTTTGGAAAAATTTAACCTAATTTTAATCAAGTCGATAGGTCGATACCGTTGGAATGTTGGAAACACGAGTAGTCTAGCCATGTTGCCGTATCAGTCCGTTCAAATTTTCGTTCACGAGAGAAACGTGATTCGATTGCTGTTTGAAAATCCCAAATGGTAAAGCTATTCGAAAATATCTCGTATACGATAGGTCGTGCACGATTCAATTCGAATGGATTTGAAAATAGCACCCCAGGACGGTGATGGTGCCGGTCGCGTGGTTACCAGTGGTGGACGTGGTGGTGATTGGTGGTATGCACCACAAACCTCCACACCACAGACAGATCAAAGACTGAACAACCAAACTCTAAACTAAGCAGAATCAAAATGGCAGAGCTGGGAGACTGTGGGTGATGAAGTGAATAGTAAATCTCAGAATTCCTATAATTTTCAATGTCATTTCAGTTCAGGAAGGTTAGTTACACCATCTCCTTACAAGTATCCATGTCAATTGTCAATTCAGTCCACAGAGTCACAGACTATAAAATAAGAAACAAGATGGCTCGAGCGGTGAGTTTTAACATTAAAACAGTGAATAATTGAGATGAGATGAAGATGCAAAGAAATACCCGCATAACCGAAATACCCGCAAAGCAGTAAAATACCCGAAAATCGGGTAATTACCCGCAGATCGGCCACACTGGTATCAAATGACTTTGAAATTTTGCCTAACTATCGATGCATCGCAGAAAACTATCGATAGTACATGTCCATCGATAGACTATCGATGTTTAACGAACACTACAGTGAAGAATAGGTATTAAAGAGACTTCTAACTGTGAGTGTGGTAGGGAAGACACTCTAGAACATGTCTTCTTTGAATGTCCCATCAATTAAATACCTCTTAATGATTTGTATCGAGAATTGGGAATAATTAACAAAACTAATAATAACAATTGAGACTGTTGAGGGAAGAAAAAAAAAATAAATAAATACATAAATAAATAAAATTAGGACTTTTAAAATAAAGAAAACAATAACAAAAATAAACTTATTATCCTTACTGTATTTTTATCCAATCCTGGGTGCTTGTTATCCGAGACAGCTTTTAGGGTGTGATATGCTTCGCTGCTGTCCCGAAGCAAGAAGAGTTGAAGAGTTTTTCCTTTGTTGTAGTACTTTGTTACACTAACCTTTTAGCACCCATATATATATATATATATATATATATATATATATATATATATATATATATATATATATATATATATATATATATATATATATATATATATATATATATATATATATATATATATATATATATATATATATATATATATATATATATATATATATATATATATATATATATATATATATATATATATATATATATATATATATATATATATATATATATATATATATATATATATATATATATATATATATATATATATATATATATATATATATATATATATATATATATATATATATATATATATATATATATATATGAAAACTAAAAGTTCGGGTTGAACTGCGTCTGGAATTTGTTGAAATTCGACGTTTCGGCTCCGATTTTGGAGCCATTTTCAAGAACTGAAAAAGAAATAAAATTAATGAATGGTTGAAACGTAATTCTACGCTGAGATCTCAATCTGCCTACTCCTCAGGTATAATTACGTTCGGTTTTTGTGACTTGACGTCGAGGTCTCAATCTGCCTATTCCCCATATATCGTCACTGGTTCTCTCTAAGGTCTCAATCTGCCTACTCCTTCGAGAGAACTGAGGAATTGTGGGTTGAGGAACTGTATGTATAGTGGACGTGGCTGTAATGGCCGTGTGCAATGTATTGGCGCGAGGTGAACTATGGGCGGGAACTGAGTTGGCGCTAGATGAGCTGTGTGCGGGAACTTGGTTGACGCTAAGTGAGCTGTGTGCGGGAACTGGGTTGGTGGGAAATGAGTTGATGCGTGCAATGAGAGGCTTCCAGGTATTGGGAAGTCTACGTCCGTCGTCGCGAGTGTTGAGGCAATTGGGGCGCTTCTCTATCTTAAGGGCTTCTCGGATGATCCTGGTTTGCACACAAAAACAATTTCCACCGAGAAAACTCTGCTCTAAGGTCTCAATCTGCCTACTCCTTCGAGAGAACTGAGGAATTGTGGGTAGAGGAACTGTATTTATAGTGGACGTGGCTGTAATGGCCGTGTGCAATGTATTGGCGCGAGGTGAACTATGGGCGGAAACTGAGTTGGCGCTAGATGAGCTGGGTGCGGGAACTTGGTTGGCGCTAGGTGAGCTGTGTACTGGGCCAACTCAGTTCCCGCCCATAGTTCACCTCGCGCCAATACAATTCCTCAGTTCTCTCGAAGGAGTAGGCAGATTGAGACCTTAGAGAGAACCAGTGAAGAGACATGGGTAGTAGGCAGATTGAGACCCCGACGTCAAGTCACAAAAACCTGACGTAATTATACCTGAGGAGTAGGCAGATTGAGACCTCAGCGTAGAATTACGTTTCAACCATTTATTAATTTTCTTTCTTTTTCAGTTCTTGAAAATGGCTTCAAAATCGGAGCCGAAACGTCGAATTTCAACAAATTCTAGAAGCGGTTCAACCCGAACTTTTAGTTTTCATATATACATATATATCTATGGATATATGTTAGACACATACAGTGTCACCGTTAAAGTCCGCATCATATGGGACTTTTTTTTATTATTCATTTATTGCAAATTTAGAGTTCGTAAACAGTTTTTGCTTTGAAAATAATGCAAAATGACGTTTACGATTGTTTTCCATCGATTGGCTACACCTGTCAAATTTGACATTTGTTCAAAAAAATTTCAAAATGTTAGGTTATTTCTCAATTTTTCGAAAAATATTATATGGAAAAGTTGTTCATTTTTCGGTTTCCTACCCACCTACCAAATCTGAACCAGTTGAAAAACTTTGATTTTTTTCGAGTTTTCTTAACCTTACACTTTTTCGGATAATTTAAATTTGGTAAAATCTGAAATAACCAGTTGAGATGTAATAATCCCATCTGCTGGAAGGATTTTTTCTGTTTAAAAATGTTTCTACTTGGATATTTTCAAAAAAATACAAATATGCTAAAAAAATTATGTTATAGTTGATGCAAAGTGGCTCTAGTTTCGAATTATCGAATATTTTTCTGAAGCAATAGACCTAAAGTATTTTCTACTTCACTGATGTATTGTGATAAAAATAATTGAAGCAAATTTTGCTATGGAATATTGAAACTAGAGCCACTTTGCATCAAATATGATGTTATTTTCTTAGCATATTTGTATTTCTAACTGCAGGAATTTCAATATTTTCAGTTTCAATTAAATAATTTAATTCATTCACATTGATATTTTCTGGTGGTGGTGGTTCTGGCTCATTCATTTGCCTAGCGATATTGTGCAGCACTGTTGTTGATTCATTGTACAGTTGTTCAGCTCTTGTTATAGGATTTACTAGTGGGGTAAGGAGATAATTTTTTATTGGGTAGCCACTGTCACCTATAATTTAAAAGAAATATCAATATTTCAAAACATTTTATTTAAACAAATTTGTAGTACTAAGGATACACTAAAAACCATTTTGTCTATTTTCCACGATAATTTTATATTTGTTGACTAGTTTCGGTTATTACAGCATTTTGAAAATGGAAAATAGACAAAATTGTTTTTAGTGTATCCTTAGTGAACATGTATTTCCACAAAATAAACCAGTCGTCAATCAAAGAAGTAAAATTTGTAGTACCATACCTAAGAGCACACAGTTGGGGAAGTGTCCTGCCTCAAAACGAAATATTAAATTGCTATGACCAAATATGGTGGCATCATGTGCAGATCCAGGCCACCGTTCTACCACATCCAAAAATTGAAGGTCAGCATTTCCCACAACGTGAACATTTAAAGAGTAATAGCCTTTTCTATTTTTATATATCTCTGCATTATTACCTCCTAAAAACGTAAGTAAATAAATAGCAATTTACATATAATAATATAAGGTTTTATAGGGGGCAAGCTAATAAAATTAACCCGCCTGGTGACCGAGAGGTCCCAGGTTCAATTCCCAGCACGGGCAAGCTTTTTTATTTTCAGATGTGAAAATCTGAATGAATGAATCTTGTTGCCAAAAAAAAATAATCCTCCACGATTCAGTGTTGTGTTAAAAATTGAGGCTATGAGTGCAATAACGGACTAACCCACAATAATTCAAGAAATGTTTTTTTTGCAGAATCTCAATCGCCATGTCAAAATTCATTAACTCGTAAATGGACCAACCAACCTTTTTCTTCCCGTCACTAGGTGACAGCACTGACCTTGTTTTGGATTTTCATAACAGATGTGAATTCCTAGAAGCAAAGTGGACTAAGCTCAGATAGTCCACTCTGTGCTGCTAATATTGGGGTTAGTCCGTTATTGCGCTCATAACAGTGGTGCTCCTAAAGAGGCGTAAGGAGTTGGTAACGAAGCCTATCCAGAACGCATGTGGCTAATGACCATAGCAGTCGATGTCAACACACCTAACAAAAAAAAACAAATTATTTAAATTACTAGTACAAAATAAGCTTGTCAAACATGAAAAAAAAGTGTATTTTGACTTATACATAATACTTGTAGGTTTAGTAGGTTTTCCGGGTTTTCCTACAGCTGAAAAGTGAATACATCACCTGAAACATCAGTAAGTCGCCCCGGAGCGCCACGGCAAATAATAATAGCCGTCCACTACCCGCACAGGCTATGCCTTTGGGTACACTCAACGAGTGTTTATGAGTGAGTATTATTAGTATATTATTACTTAAAGCCTGATTGACATGTCTTTGTATTAGCTTTATCACAAGCAAGTTATGTCCATGTTTTTTCATACTTGTAACTTCAATAGTGTTTTTGTAGCAGCAAGTGGTTCTTACCTGGAGACTGTATTCTAATGTGGGTACCATCAACAATCCCTATTACTCGAGGAAACTTCGCAATATTATAAAATTTATTTTGTTTTTGTATAAAGTTGTTTTGTTCCGGCATTTTAACATAATGGGGAAATAAACTTGCCATTATTCTTGAAAGTCTACTAATAATTCTGCAGGCAGTACTTATGTCCATTCCCATAAAATCTGCTACCTGTCAAAGATGACCTGCACTGGAATAATAACGAAGGCAGCACAATACCTGGTTTATAGGCGAAACACTGTTATTTCTTCAATAAATGCAGAGTATTAAATAACACCATGCCAAAATTTGTGGTTTTTCACGATTTTTCATTGCCTAAACATACATACCTATTATGGGGAAATTCTAGTTGGTTCTCAATCTGAGTCAAAATATGTAGAACGGTTTCCTTAGTTAGTCTGAACCTTCCAAAGAATCCCATAGGATCCATTTCTTCAAAGTGATTTGCCCGATTATATATTTTCCTAGGAAAACCTACTTCAATTAAATCTATAAGTTCTAAATCGTCTTCAATTAAGTCTGGCTCCTCGCCGATATACTCCAGGTAGTCCATTTTAACTATATTTTTCACAATCAACCTTAAAACTTCTTCATGTAGGAACAAAACATAACCTAAAAAGTTTAATAAGGTTACTTTAAGTGGTCGCGTGGGGAGACTTAGTAAAGGTAGCCTTTAAGGTGAATATAGGCATTGCTTAATGTTGGTACAACCGAAATTTGGATTTTACGGGTTCCTTAGCGTTAAGGATTCCTTAAAAAGATTGGTGCAATCGGCCATAAGTTCCTCATTACATTAATTATCTAGTAAAAGTCTGTATCAACCGAGTCTGTTTACTTTCAACTATCCAGCAATAATACAAACAATGATGCCAACATAATTTATTCGTTATTCGTCCTCTGATATCCAGCTTTGTTTTGTTAAATTCTTAGCTTTAGTTAGATTTTTATATTATCTATTATATTATCTTTTACACATATTTGTCTCATTCCAAATAAGAAACAATGGTGCCTTGTTAACCCTTTTCAACCTTTGGCAGTTAATCATGTAAATGCTTGTTAAATGATAACGATTAATCGAATATATAATTTATTCATTCCATTTGATACAAACCTTTTTTTGCTATTAAATTATTATAATAAACAATAATTATAGTTTCCTATATTTGGTTTTCAAATAACACATATGGTGGGAAATGGGAATGAATGAAATAATAACATAATTGCCAGATTATTTTATTGATTATTAAATAATATTAGTTTATTGAATGTTTGTCTTATTTTGCTACCTACTTCAACTTCTGTCTGCTTTTTGCTCAGATTATAGAATCTTATTCTTAAATAACAAGAACAAATAGTTTGTATTAATAAATATACATGATTATTGTTGAATTCATAATCGAAAAAATGATTTTCCAATGTAGGGAATATATTTCTATTATAATAAATCTGACTAATAGAATTTGATAGTGTATTTATATAACCAGTTTCTCTCGGTACTTTATTTCCAGATACAGAAAGTAATCTGCGTATGTAGACCTCACATTTCATGCATATTACAATCAACCCTTCAGAGGGCCATAGAAGACCGCTTGATTCTGTTCCCCTGTCCTTTCTCATAATCAAACTGAGTTTGGTTGATGCAGTGCACTTGGTGGGATCTTGAATGGCTGCCAAACATTCAGAACATTTCACTCTTTTCCTAACCAATCGAATGACGTAGCCAGAAATATATGTCACCACATTTTCGCTATACTCTGTTAAAGATGGTGAATATATCATATTATAATCGTGGTCTTCACAGGCCCTGGGTGGTATGATATCAATATCATATTTTCTTGCAATGGAGACATCAATACAGAAATTATCAGTTAGACACTTGTTTGACCTGTTAGAAAGAATGGTTGTTGAATGAATAGCTTCACAATTGCCACCAACTCCTTTCACCTGTGCATCTGGAGAGCATTTGGATTGTTATTCCAGCCGTTGTGACTCCTGCAATAAAAACAGACTGTTGAAATGTCTCATATAATTATCTAGTTATAAAGCTTTGTTAATAGGTTGCGAAATTTCCGATAATAAAGCATATATTGACTTATTGAGAATATAAATCACCAATCAGGTACTATTGTTTTAATACAATATATTTGATAATATAATATGCAATTCAGCTATAAATGAAATATCATTAATTATGTCTGTAACAAAGTTTCCAAATGATCACACCACAATTATTGAAAATTCCATATAGGGACATGGCCAAGGTCCATAGCCTTTGTATGGATTATATGTTTGATGCAATAAAGTTCATTCATTCATTATAATTTATATGAAGTTTCAAATTTCACCTCACACTACAAAAAAACATCTCGAGATGATCTTGACTATATTTATAAGTAAGCAGGTATTGTAGTCTATTACTTTTGACATATTCATCAAAAATTCCCATAGTAGAAAAGATCGTTATTATGAAGCCAACAAAAGGAGTTTTTCGTGGTACTGTTGTCATTAATGTTTCACCATCTGATGTGCACTTCCTCAGATATTCAATAGTTTTCTTTAAAAACGATTCCCAAAAGTGTTGATTGGCTTTCCTCAAGGGTGCTTTGTAACCTCTTCCTACAGGGGATCTTGAATTCAGGATATCAAATGATCTGTCAATAATTCTGATGAAACGAATTGTTGGACCTGCATTTTGAAACTGGAGAAGTTGAAGATCTTTCATTAAAAATTCTAGTGCATCGGCCACACTACTACTTAATGTTTGTGCAGCTAGTCTCACCTGAAAATCACATATTTCTAAATATACTTAGAACAATATGAACACAAAAAAAAACTGATGGTGTAATGGGTAACTATATACAGTTGTTTTTTGTTGAATACTTGCCGACGATCATACCTATTGTATAGGTTTTATTGCGGAAGATTGGATTACGTAATCCACATATTTCATTATTAGTTTAATGGTCTTCCGTCAAGTGGTGTCGCCCCTCTTTCATGATATATAAACTTACTTTCATTTTTTGTTTTCTCCACTCCATATGACTTTTTCTGATTTTAGTTGCTGCGGATAAGTTTTCATTTTTCTCCAATTCATATATCATCTCAATATATCTCCATTCCACGAGATTATTTTCATCATCATAAAAATGCCCAAGCTCTGACAATGCATTTCTCATGAGTTTGAGCATATGGCATGGATCTAATATTGCATATACCCTCTCTCCCTCATTACTAGGATGAGAAAAATATGTTATATCATTTTCAGTATATTTTATCCTGCATCCTAAATCCTTCAACATTTTAAAATTCACAGATGGTTCATCACAAGTAACAGATGTTATTTTTACATTATTGTTATCAAGTCTTATGAGAGCTTCATTCACTAAATTTGCTTTTTCTGAGCCATCCAAAGAATTTATCAAAAAATATGCAATTGGTAGTTTCCAGTGTTCGGTATGACAAACGACTAAGAAAACTAAAGCTTCTGTTGCTGGTACCATTTGCTGATCAACATATTCACTGCCAATGTTTATATAACCATATGAAGTTTGGCCATCCGATGTTATCTGCTTCTTTATTGCCATTTCATCAATTATAAGTGAGCAAATAAGCTCTTTTTCCAGAAGACGGTACTGCTCTGCTTTCAATTTTAAGACTTCAAATGAAGATCCGGTAAATCCAGGTTTGCAGTCTATTCCGCTATAAATGTTCCTTATTGTGGCTGGATGTGGAAGTCATAAATTGAAAGTTCTACGCACATATTCATAACCCTTTTTGGAATAAAACAATAGAGTCATTGCAAATTCTTTCAACTCTGGAGGATACTTAGATCGAGATAGAGTGTTTGTTTTTTCTCTCCTGAGCATCCTTGCCATAATCTGTTTGGGAACTGCCTGTGATAAGTGATCCGATGCCGTAGTTGATAGAAACAATTTTTTTGATGAACTTTCAGGTTCAATCGTTTAACAGTTTTCTTCATATTGTGATATTTGGTGCGGTATTTTGTTGCTCTTTTTTTTTATCTGTAAGGTTCTGGATTTAACCTTGTCCAGGCTTGTACTGAAATGAATTGATATGTTAGTTGATATCTAATTCAAATATTACCTATAATTATGGAAGGTTCCAATAAGTTTAACCCTTTTCCGTATTTTAGTGGATTCTGATGATGATGATTGGCTTGTACTGAAAAAGAGATAATTTTTAGTAAGGTGAAGTGGGGTAAATGTGATATAGTTTTTTAATAGTTCGCGATAAAAAGGCTAAAACTGATCATTTTAATGAAACAATTTTTTTCTTTATCAACATCCATGATGCAAATTTAGTTCATAATTGATACTAGAACATACACTATCTCAGTTCCTTGTTGCAAAATGTAAGGTGATATTTTTTAAAATGGTGTCAGTGTATCACATTTACCCCAACATTTGGGGCAAATGTGATAATTATATCTACCTATCTATGCATAATTCACATGAAATTGATTGGGGCTAATGTATAACAACAGTTCTTTAGTGGTCATTTTGGTTTTTATAGAACTTCAATATGTCAATCGAGAAAAAAGTTATGAATTATTTTCAGTATAATCGACCAACTGTAAATTAAACTTTATTTCTAATCACAAAAAATATTGCTTAGAATATAGGAACAAACACAAAAATAAATGTCAGATTCGATTTTAACTTGAAAAACACACTCCTAGGATAAATTATACCCTTCGAATGACATTGCGAAAATAAAAGAACCGCGTCTAGTGACAGTTGGCTCTGGCAAAACCATAACAATATCACTTTGTTGAACTGTGTCGATGTTTACAACTTCTGGCCATGAAAAGCTGTCTTTTGAAAATCTTGTGAATTTCACTATCCAACCATCGTCACTGGCCTCGGTCACCATTCCAACAAAATGCTTAGTCATTTTCTTGGTGTGGTATTTAACTAATACCCAAGAGGTAAGAGATACAGTTTGGCCAACTTCTTCATTTTCATCATTAGTATTACTGTCCAGTTCCTCCCAGAACTCTTCAGAGTTGTCAGACTCCATATAAGGCGGAGACTCTGGTTCAATATCTTCACTGCTTGACGAAAGTTCTCGCTTTTTTGTTTTCTTTTTTGTTGATTTTGAATCATTGTTTTCTTTACGTTCATGAGGGTTTTTTGTTTGGTCTTTAAGTCGATTTATCGCTTCTTCTGACGTTAACAACTCCGAACCAAGACAGAGTCTTGTTTTTTCCTGTTGTAATGGTTTAGGTGCTTGGCGAATTGAAGCCAACAATAAGTTTTCAAATGATTTGTTACCACTGGGTTCTTTCATGGATATTTCTGACGATGTAGTAGCCACAACATTGTCATCTGGTACCGAATGCCCATTTATAGTTTTGTTTTTCAACACAATTGCTTCTATCGCTATTTCTCTGTAGTGCCACTTCAGTGTCATTTGCTTTCGAACTTCCGTCAACAGTTATTGTATTTGTTGCCATAACAGCTTTTGCGTTGTATTTGATAGCCTTGTGATCATTCCATCTTTTGAGAGCTTCTGGTGGGTAAACTTCTTCTGGAAGAAAGGAACTTTTTTTTTTTTTTTCATTTACTTTTAATCTTATTGGTCTGGTATCTGAAAGTTTTAAACCAGACCACCGTATTCTTCAAATCTTATTATTTATTTTCATATTTCTTTTTATTCTTTTTTCAATTTTAATCTTTTTTTTGTTGTTAGTATTATTCTGCTCTACTAGTGTTGGATTGGTTTTCTTTACATGCATTATTATCTTTAGAGTTTTACCTCCTTACATTTCCAATCACTATTATTATTATCTATGTTAGTATATTTTAGTGTTAACATGCATTCTATACCTAACATGCATCCTATTCTAACATGCTGGCTTCATGCTTTCGCATGCGCCTTTGTCCTACTCTACTTCCTACCTATCTACATCTATTTACAATACATGCATCATGCTTCATGCAATTTCATGCACTTATCAACCTAGCTAGCTTAACCTAGTGGTAGACATGAACCCCCAGGAGCGGTGGTTCGGTGAGCCTCGACCCTTTCCAGAACTTTTCCGCCTCCTGGTGTTATTTTCTTTCCTCTTCTTTCTTCTCCTCATTCTTCTATCGTCTTTTTCGATGTTTCTTCCTTCTTGTCTTCTCATCTTGTAGCATTGAAGATCTCCTGTTCATATAGGGAGACCTTATTTGCCAGCTTGTTAAGCACATCATATTTTGTCTTGTCCATTATCATCTCTCGCAGGGTGTGTCCTCTTAATCTTTCCCTCAGATTCTCTGTGTCTTCGTATCTGTTGCATTCCAGGACTACGTGCTCAGGCGTGCCTTCTTCACCGCATTCGCACAAACTGTTTTCTTTCAAGTTGAACCTGTGGAGATATTTTGGGTACGGTCCATGTCCAGACACCAGATGCACCAAACCCGGACTTGGGTTGAAGTGCTCTGGTATCTCGTTTATGTTCGGTAGAATATCATGTATTCTCCTCGCCTTTTCGGTGTTGTTCCACATCTCTTGACATTGCCTTTCTATTTCCTTTTTTATGTCTTTCTTCGATCTTACTCTGGCTCCCATTACAGTTTGCGCTCTTGCGTGGTCGGCATGCCGTATCCAGTACATGGCTGCTCTCTTCTTTACTTCTAGTTGCATTGGCAGCACCTTCACCATGGTGGTTAGGGCTTGCGTTGACGTTGTACTAAAGGCCCCTGTCATTCTTACCAGGAATCCTCTTTGTACTCGGTCGACCTTCTCTCTGTTTTTGATGTTGCTGAGCCTATGTACCCAGATACTAGCACTATAGCCTGTTATCGACGCCAAAACTACGCTCAGGTAACCTCTCACCTGTCGAAACGGTATCCTTACTTCCTTTTGCACAAGATTCGTTATCTTGTGCATTGCTTTCACAGCTCTTTCACACACGTCCGATATGTGATAAGCGAATAGCCCAGATTCGTCCATCATCACACCTAGGTATTTAACCTTTTGTGTCCTTCGGATCAGCCTCCCTTCAACCCTTATTAGGGGGTCTCTGTTTAGCTGACCCCGGACGATATTGTACGTTGTTTTCTCCGTTGACATTTTCAACTTTACTTTTCTGCACCACTCGCTTACCACTTCCAGTATATTGTTAGCTCTTAGTTCTAGCTGCCTTCTGCTGTCTGCCTCTGTTAGTATTAACAGGTCATCGGCATAGGCAACTGTTCCTAGTACTTCCTGTTGGTTTTGAAGTTTCTGCAGTAGCTCTTCGAGCATGATGTCCCAAAATATGGGACCACACACTGAACCTTGAGGGCAACCTTTCGTTAGACGTTTGGTATTCTTTCCTATAGGACAGCTCAGGCTTGCATATCTATCCTGACAGTAATTCTCGAAACTCTTGTATAGCTTTTCAGGGCACTGCATCATTCGCAGTCTTTCGAATAATGCAGGCCACCAGAGATTATCAAAAGCGCCTGATATATCAATATATATCGCTATCGTGTATTTGGCTTCACTTTCCTCTATGATTCTCATTGACCTATTTATTGCGTCTTCGGTTGATTTTCCGGTTCTGTAGCCATATTGGTCCGGCTGTATTCCTATTTTCTCCCTATGTTCTTGTAATCTTTTGCATAATAGTTTCTCTTGTAGTTTGCCCATAGTATTTAATAGACATATCGGTCTATATGATTTGGCTTGTGATGGATCTTTGTCCTCCCCTTTGTTTATTATTACAACTTCAGCTTGCTTAAATATTTTCGATATTTTACCTTGCATCAGACATGTATTGTATAGGTCTTTAAGAGCTGGGATTAGCTTTCCTCTCAGGGCTACCAACACTTCTATATATATATATATATATATATATATATATATATATATATATATATATTATCTGGCCCAGCCGCTTTTTTCTTTTTCATCTTTTGCAGACATTCCAGGATCTCATCCTCGGAGAATGGATTCAAGATCGTCTCTGGTGGCTCGTGGTACTCTTGCACCAGTGCCCTTCTTATCATTTGTTGTTCCTCTGTTTCTCTCTCGCGTTCGTCCGAGGGCAGTAGTGTATTCATTAATGTTCCTACTGATTCTTCCCATGTCCCGGTCATCGACCCATCCTCCCTTTGCAGGGAAGAGAGCATGGTGGGACATCTGATCTTTTTGGTCACGATCTTGTAGGGCATTCCCCACATGTCTGTTGCTAGATTCTTCTGTATGAATTTTTCCCAGCTCTTTGCCTTTGTTTGCTTTATATTGTCTATATAATTTGTTCTTAGTTCTCTGTACGTTTGTAACAGTCTTCTTCTATCATCATGTATTCCGCATCGTTGGTATCTTTTTCTTGCAATTCTTACTTGTGCCCTTTGCACCGTAAGTTCATTGCTCCATGCATCATTTTGTGCGTACTTTGGTTGATACAATCGGGGTATGGCTAGATCCATCACTCTTTTTATCTCAACGGTTATGCGCTTGGCATATTCGTGTATGTCACCTTCCTCTCCTTCCAGTCTCGGCGCTCTGAATTCAGCCTCTAGGGTTTCCCAATTTGCTTTTGACAAATTGTACTTCTTTGCTGTTGGTGCTACATTTACCGTCCCTTCATTGCATAAGCCGAAGCTAATCAGGTTGTGGTCACTTATTGTTAGGTTTCCATCAATCTTCCATCCCACGATCTGGTTTACTGCTTTCACATTTGATATTGTTACATCAATGTTACTTGCTGCTCCAGCTCTGTTCTGAAAGGTCGGTGGATTCCCTTGTTTATTGTGCACTTCGAGCTGTAGCTCATTTATAAGGTCTTCTAGTTGTTCTCCTTTTGCATCCGTTGTGCCAGAGTGCCACAACACTGATTTTGCATTTGCATCTGCCATGATTACCACAGGTGTATTCCTGTAGGTTATGAGTATTTGCCTCATTTTCCTTATGTATCTTTCTATTTCATCATTGAATTGACAGTAAATGTTCACCATAACAAATTTCCCTATTTGCGTCTGATATTCCACACAGACGCAGTGCTCATCGCTAAACTGCCTCAGAAGAAATAGTCTGTGGTTTCTGTTGAACAGTACAGTGACCGCCATGGGGTTTTCCCCTATATTTTGTATTTGGGCTGTTATTGGCATGTTTACCATTTTGCCATTTCTTGTGTATGGTTCTTGTACACAGATCATATCTAGCTTCTTTTCTTCTGCCACTTTCCTTATCTCGTGACCAACTGCCGCACTGCGCATGCAGTTGATCTGTCCGATTCGGATTATGGAGATCTTACGTGTATGTGGCTCTGCGGCCACGGCTTAGTATGATCAAAAGCCAGTCTTCCGTATGTTTTTACAAAGTCACTATACAACTCCTCCAGATCCAAGACGTCGTCTCTTCTTCTAAATACTTGTTTTAGAAGTACCTCCAGTTCACCGATGTCTGTGGGTATATTCTGACATCTCAGCTGTATCCTATCCACCGCTCCCGGAACCGGGAAGGTGATTTTATCTCCGTTTTTATGTTTATGTCTTACATAGTGTCTTAGTGCCGTTGTTAGAGTTGTTACATCTTCTAATCTTGACAATCTCATGTTTATCTCTATGTTATCGTAGATACTTGGGCTTTCTACTTCTTTTCTTACTGTCTCTTTTTCGCTTTCTTTTGCCTTTTTCTTCCTTTTGAAAGATAGCATCCTGAGCTTGTCTCTTATTGTTTTTGAGGGGGTCTTACTTCCTGACTGTATCTCTCTATCTTTTTCTATTGCCAGTCTTCCTTCTTGAGAATTACTGGCCATAGTCAGTGTTTTGTATTTGTCGTTCTAATAATATTTTGTACGTTTGGCATTCATTGCCCGTACATGTTTTGCCCCTAATTTTACATGGAATACATATCGCCTGTTCATCTTTTGTTGGGCAAGTCCTCTTGTCATGCCCTGTTTTGCCGCAGTGTTTACAGCTTGCGTCTTCTTTGTTGCAGTGTTTCTGTACATGCCCTAGATCCTGACACTTCAGGCATCTGGGGACTACTAAATAGTCCTTTATATTGTGGCAAGAAAAGCCAATATATAGTTTTTTGCCTTTCATTAGTTCTCTTAATTTTGGTGACACCTCAACGACTAGGTTGACTGTCGGCTTATCCCTCGATCCGGTTTTAAACCGGATTTTGAAGTCCTCGCCGAAGGCATCCCAGTCCAGAGTTGTCTTAACTATAGGTCCCTCTTCGGTTATTTCTGTCGTGTGTTTTTGATACTGCTTTTCAAAGTTTTGTACTAGTATGTCTTCTTTTACTTCATCTAAATTTTTATTGCCAACTCTTACGTCATATATTATTACTAGTGGCTTCTTTTTCTTTGGCATTTCACATTTGAAATGCCTTTTCAGTTCCGGGTGATTTTTGATTTTTTCTATGTCCTCTTTGGAGGACGCTTCTATTATTAATGCTCTATTTGTTGTTTTCATCCTATTGATCTTCAGGATCTGCGTCCTGGGATCAATTATTTTGGTTACCTCGTCCTGTATCTTTTTCCCGTTACTGTACTTGTCGGACGTGATAAAGAGTGTGTGCTCAGGTATTTGTTTGGCCCGCTCGATCTGTTTTTCTCTTTTTGAATTGCCAGTTGCGGGTTTCGAGGTTACCATCGCGTACGATGGTCCTGCACTTTGTTGTGCTGTTCCTTGCGTATCCTTTGCCTCTTTTCTTAGTCTGTCATTCTCTTCTTTTAGTGCCTTTATCTGGCCCTCCAGGTTGGCCTGCTCGAGACCCCACTTGTGGACTCTCTCGATCAGTCCTTCCCTTCCTGCCTTCGTAAGGCGCTTACTTATGTCCATTTCGTTGTTGATAAAGTTCAACATTTCCTGGAACCTGTTCTGGAGGTTCATGCCTACCTCCCTTCTCATTTCTGGTTCTTCCCTACTTTCATCTACACTACTACTTGTACTACTTGTTCTTATCTTACGTGTCGCCATTTTTTAATTACCTGGATCTCCCTCCCGGGAGTCCCACTGGTCCTACTCACAATATGCGCCTGATGCGCTTTAAGTGCACTTTGCCCTACTATGGATCTTATTGCGGGAGTACCCCGTCTTATTGCCACAGAGTGGTTTCCGCCCCCGACCACGAGGAGGTGGCACTTTTACTTACTCCCACTATCTATTATTTTTTGCCAATCTCCCAGTACTCACTAGAAAGAGAATTGGCTGATAAAACTCTATTCGATCAATTTTATATTGCTTTGATTTCAATTTGAATGGCCAAAAAACAGAAATATCCAAAGGCTGTAGTAAATGGCTGGTGTGAGGGGGAAGCTTTAATATTGTTATATTATTCTGAATTGCTGTTTCAAGTATTTTCAAACCAATATGGGTTGAATGACCATCGTATATTATCAAAACAGGACGTTCTGGACCAAGGGCAGGAATCAAAGTCTTCAAGAAGTAACTCGTGAAAATATTACTCTCTATCCAACCTTTCTTGCTGGCAGCATAAACGGTGCCTGGAAAATCTGTTTTGGGAGAGGCAAGCCACTGGTCCCACAAGTGTTTTCCTTTATATATTATCAGTGCCACTTGCATTACATACCAACAAGATCGTAGTGTTCTCCTTACCAGGGGAACTTATAGTTCTTGACGATGGTTTGTTGATTGCACCGACCACTTTAGACTTTCTAGGGTCTATACTTAGACTGCTCTCGTCCAAGTTCCATATTCTGTGCGGCTTGTCAAGCAGTTGAAGCTCTATCATCGTTTTTTCCAACAAGTCTAGATATTCATAAATTATGAAAGGGTCCAAAGCCTTTTTACGCGCATATTCCACATTTTGTGGAATCTTCAGGCTTATACTATGGCGTTTTTTGAAGTTCAGAAACCAGTCCTCACCAGGGATTCCATCTTTGAAACTTGTCTTAATTTTGTTTTCCGTTACAAACTTCCCAACCACTTCAAATACTTCTTTCCTCGACAACCCAAATCCCCACTTCTCTAAGGTTTTCAGGCCATTGGCCAACTTCAGTTCCTCTGTTAAGGGAATATCTGTTGGACGTCCTTTATTGATTTTTTTCTGTCCACGGATACCTTTAATACGACTATAAAGTGTTACATAAGGGATATTGTATTGTTTAGCAGCCCCATATATGGTTTTCCGTCTTGCATTCACTTCGTCTATTGCCGAATTTAAGGCATTCCTGGAATATTTAATGTCGTTTTCACTATTTTTCTTGATGTATGTTCGCACCATGATGTACCTGTAACAACGGGTTAAATGTATTACACATTATACAATTGCCCCAAATTCATATATCACATTTGCCCCCCTAAGTACTTTTTTAAGGGGCAAATGTGATATATACACAAAAAATACAACTGCTTGATAATTGCTGCAAAATGATTTATAAACTCAGAATATAACTTAAAAATATTATGCTAAAAATACCGCAGCGGACTTACCTCTTCAACAAATAATTATACTTGACAATTTCAAAACACGTGCCGACCAGAATGTTAGGTTATACTATGGCCAGCAATTGTCACGCCCCTTCACAGCTATAGTAGCAGGTAATCTTGTTTCATCTAGTGTTGTTCCTATTCGTACACAAGCTTGAAGAATTGTGAGATAGATGGCACCAGCAATTACAAATGTGGATAAAAATTATGACACGTTATCACAATTGCCCCTTTATCACATTTACCCCACTCCACCTTAAATTGAATTGAACAATCAATACTGAAATTTGTTTTGGCGGTAAATGTGAAATTTACAAATATTCCACTGCAAACAGATATTTACTACGAATCAAATTAGGTGAAGTTATGGATGAACAATTATCTTAAATCTAAGTGTTGGAAGTGAATTTGGCTTCAGTCTAGTCTGGAATTCTGTCCGAACAAAACAATCATTTGTGAAATGATCAGAACAAATTTTGTACAGCTGAGGTTGAGGCCATTCCAATTGTACATCACTTCCTAGTCTACGGAACCATTCTTTGAAATTAGCTTTTGGAAATCTGAAAAGGTTATTCTTGATTGCAGGAACACTTTTGAAATGTTTTTTAAATACTTACTTATGGAAAGTGATGTTTTCTTTTTTCTTCCCCTTTCTCCAGGTATTATCACAATCTTGAACAAAACACTTCATCGTATAGAACGGCTAATATAACAAAATAATCACAATATAACAATCAATTATCAAATATTCACTATCGTCCAAACAAAGCCCAAGCGTTGAATGAATCAAAACAAACAAAACTGAAAACTGACAACGCCGCTCTATTAACAAACAAACTAGTAAGTTTAACAGACAAACGTCCTAGATTCTACTCATTTCCTCATGGAACCCCGAGGAATGACGTATGTGTTTACTTAGTTTAAGTTGTCCTCTTTTCGGATGTCCACGATTTGTTCAAGCTTACGGTAGCCCAGAATACATGAAGCACGTTCTAGTCGTAAGATATAATTATGAGTTCTGTGGAACTTGTCGTTCAGTTGAAGGTTATGTTGCAATTATTATTTTTTATTAGTATATCTTATCAATTTTCCAATAAATAAAAGTGCAAATAAAGTGAGAGTTCTTTCTTAGAATGTAAAGTTCAGTTATATATCACCGTAGTGCACGAAATTAGAAAGTTTTTTTTTAATTGTTCCTGCAAGTTTGTTAATGTGAATTACCAGGAACAAATGTTGAAACTGATAAATACCTTTGGAAAAGCCTTTGGACTCAATGTTTTCTCCAAGATCTGCCTAGCTGTTTTCTTCAGTCTGAAAGCATCTCTGGAGGTAGGTTCTTGTTGATATTTAGTGTATGCTTTATACAAAACGTTGACTGCAACTTTGCCCGGATACTTGAAATTTTTCTGGTAATATTTTGATTTTGAAATTTAAGAAAATATTTTTGACGTGCTGGTCTTCTTGGTCTTCATCCGCGTCCTTCTCTCAACTCCCGGTTACCACGGAAACTCGTTTCATTTTTTTTTTCGATTTCTCGATACCAGTTTCACTTCTTGTTTATAAATTCTCACTTTGTGTCTTCTTGAAAACCTTAGCCAACTTCTATTCTAACTTGACTAATATTTACAATTTAAATTATTTACTATTTACAATGAAACTGTTGCTAAATCTTTTTACTCCTGCCTTATTTTGAACTCTCGGGTTCCTTTCCAAGATCCTGTCCCAATTTTACTGCCTGGTATTTATTTTATAATCATTAAATTTGAGGTTCTTTTGTTAATTCTTGTTGACTTTTTTAACAATTTCTTGTGAAATATGGTTCTAGATTGTTCTCTTTAGTCTTGTTTATAGTGATATTTTAATTTTAATTCATTTTACAGTTGGTGTTGGCTGGTAGCAGTTAGTTTTTACTCTACTGCGAAGGATGTTTCGGAATAACCTTTCAAGCTTCGGAGACAGAATATTAAGGCTCATTGGATGGATTTTGATGGTGTTTTCACATTTTTTGCAGTTATGATGTTCTTTAGGAGTTGCGGTATAGTATTTTGCCTTTCTTTAGAGCAATAATAATAATAACCTACTATTTCTTACATACAACGTTGTTTCATAACAATACATACTGTTCTAGACAAACAGGCTCCCATAAGGTTAGTGTCACAAAAACAAAGCAGATATTCATCCTGGATAACAAATAACATCAAAATCATGCAGAAGTGCAGAGATAAAGCCCTACTAAAATTCAGACGAACTCAGTTACCTAAACACTGGTCTTACAAGCAATTAAGAAACTTTACCACTAACGCCATTAAATCTGAAAAGAAAACATATCTGAACTTCAAGTTAAAAAAACTGTAGCTCAAGAGACAAATGGTTAGAACTAAAAAATCTCATCATATCAAAAAAAAAACCTTCCGAAATTCCTTCACACCTGAATTCCGTTGAGGAGATCAATAACTTTTTTATAAACGCTACAAGTGGCATAACACTAGACATTAACTTGTTTGATTATTATAAAAATAATAAAAAAAGGATACTGGGAACGAATTCATACTTCAGTTAGTAAACGAAGAAACTATAACGAATATTATGAAGAATATTGGTAGTAAATAAAGCCTTTGGAAATGATGAACTAAATATTACTATTATTCAGTTATGCTGTCCCCGAATTGTTCCGATAATTGTCCACATTATTGATGAGTGCTTATTGATCGGATATTTTCCTTCAGACTAGAAATTTGCTAAAGTGATTCCACTCCCTAAAGTTAGTTCACCTAAAGAATACAGTGATCTGAGGCAAATTAGTATCTTACCTGTTCTTTCGAAAGTTTTTGAAGGGGCAATTGAATCTCAAATTAGAGAATTCGTAGATAAAAACAGCATTTTACCTATCAAGCAATCCGGCTTCAGAAAGGGGTATAGCTGCGCCACGGCACTTGCCGATGTCGTTGACGACTTATTAAGTACTATTGATTATGGAAAAATATCTGTGCTGATATTGTTAGATTTTTCGAAGTTCTTCGACATGTTGAATCACGATATTCTGGCAGCGATGTTCAAATACTATAATTTCAGTGAAACAGTATGTTCTCTTCTCTCATCGTATCTGAACGGCCGAAAACAAATAGTAAAAATTTGTACTCAGACATCTACATCCCAGAGTATCACTTGTAGAGTGCCTCAGGGTAGTAATCTTGGCCCATTATCCTTCACTTTGTATACATCACTCTTCCCTGATTCGCTCAAGTTCTGTGAATACCACCTTTATGCAAATGACACGCAGGTCTATTTTTCATTCCAATATTCTGGTGTAACGGAAGCAACTCATTGTATCAATAGAGATCTTGAGGAATTATGGAATACCACGTGACAGCACTGAAAATAAATCCCAACAAATCCAAAGCTCTCATATTTTGTAACGATTATACTTCGGCACTCGTGAAGGACAGAGTTTTACCTGAAATTGTAGGTACCTCAATTCCAATCGAAACTCTTTGCAGAAACTTAGGTATTATCCTGGACACAAAATTAAGATTTAAAGAACATATATCCTCTAAACATGGAATTGCATATGCCTTGCTGAAAATCATCTATTCACAACGGCAATTTCTTTCGTGTGAATTAAAAAAATGTTATGTGATTCGCTTGTACTATCACAATTAAATCACTGCGATGAAGTGTATGGTCCTTGTTTAGGTAGTAATGATTCTAGACGAGTTCAGAGGTTTCACAATTCTTGTGTTCGATTGGTTCATGGAATAAGAAAATATCACCAAATCTCAGGGAAATTTAGGGAAATGAATTGCTTGAATATGTACAACCGACGACGTTTACATTTTGCATGTTTGGCCCATAAAATCTACACAACTAAAACACTCCCCTATTTACATAACAAACTAACTTACAGAACAGATGTTCACAATTTGAATACCCGACAAGAACACTTATCTGTGTGCCGGGGCATGAGATAATGATTTTAAACGATCATTCTCCTATGGCCTGCCAGTCTGTATCAACGATTTGCATAGATTAGATCCTACATTGTTATCATCCTCTACCAAATAATTCAAAGTAAAATACAAAAATTATCTTTTGAGCTCGCAAAAATAAATTAACATATGAATTCATGTCTCATATCTCTCCTTCTCTACCTTCATGTGACTCTTTTTTCCATTATTTTCTTCATTCTTTTTTTCTTTCCTTCTTCTCTCTCCTTCGCACTCAATTTATCATTTGCTACTCAAATCTCTTCTCTACATTTCGCTGGCACTGGTGGAAGAACAGGAGTGGACTCGTCCACAACTGAACCAGTTATAGCCTTTTATCTACTTGAATACTGAAATATCCGATGTATTATACAAAATTTGTGGATAATAAATGTATTATTATTAAAAATTGGTGGCATTAGTGCCAGAATGTTCAAATTTGCCGCAAATATGTCAAATTTAAGGTAGTACCAAGAATAAAGTACCTACTGAAAATTTTCATTTTTCATATTGGGATATCTCATTTATTTCTATTCCAGGGAAAGTTTCATTGAACATCTGGCTTATACGATTCCATTGCTTACTAATAACGGTATGAAGAATCCTAGTTTACATACAAAAAAACTAAGTTGGCAACCATGAGAGAACTTCCTCATTGAATAATCTCTCAGGAGATAATTTATATTTGTCTATACACTCTTTCAATGATGTTTGAAATTGAGTTACGGCTATCCGATTGAACCCTATGGCACGAGCTCCTCAGGTTGCCTCAGGTTTCCTCACACTTAGTTCGAAATGCCTTTTTAACACGTTGAAGGACAGTGACTTAGTTCGTATAGTAGCCAACTATGACAGTAGGTTGTTTTCCGAGCTGAGGGACTTTAACTATATTTTGTTTATTCCATAATTGATATTATAATGTAAATGGGTGTTTTCGGTGGTTTTCAAAAAAGCTGTATAGCTGCCTGCCCCAACTTACAGTGTTTACTTATCGTCAGCTCGACACAACGCTGATATGCGTCCAACGCCGTGCGGAGTAGTGTCACAAAAGTGACAGTAAACCATACTATGCTGTGACACGTCCACCAGCGTTATATTTTATATTCGTTTTTTAATGAAAGTAAACGGCGTTAGGAACGAACATTTATTTGAAAAATATACACAAACGAAATAAATGCAATTCTCCCCGAAAAAATGGAAAAATTACTATGACCAAATGTATCCCTGCATTATTTCTCCAACTGATGCCATTCCTGAAAACAATTTGGACATAGTGGTGGCTTCTCTATGCAACCTTTTCACCTTAGCTTGATTCTATACGTATTTTTTTTGAACATAACCAACATTTCAAAAATACAGATTTCTTGATTTGGGTCCAGAAATACCAGGATTTTTTTAAGGCCAGTGGTTTCCAATACTGTTTCCAGCAGCAATGCGTTCTGATAGTTCATATGATGCATGTTCAGCATGCCTGTTTTTTTGTCGTCGTATTAAATGTTTCCCCCTCCAATTCAGCAGGTATAAGTAAGAGATTTGAGCCGGTTCTGGGCCTCCCACCACCACTATGACGTCATCAGTGATCTTGGGGTGACCTTCAGGGATGACCTTGGTGCATGGCTGCCTGTGTGGGTCTATGACCTTGGTACATAGGTGCCTGGGTGGGTCTATGACCTTGGGATGTCCTTAAAACGATTTTTAAATTTTGTAATTTTTTGACCTTGGTGTAGGTTGTGATGAGGTGTTCAAGGTTTCTGTTTGACCTTGAAATGACATATGGGTGACAGAGATTTTTTTTCATACACGAACAAGTACTTATATTTTTTTACCTCCAAGACTACTATATCCTTCATGTGTACACTTGCTACTATGTATGACTTTCAATGTACTAACACATGAAAATCTAGAGAAGTCACACGTCCGCACACCACGGAGATCCAGTTAGATATGTGAACTATGATTCCTCTCCGATACTACTTACATTGAAGCAAACGTGTGTGACGTCATCCGACTATGAGGAGTGCACCTGAAGCAGCCCACGCTCGACGCTTATATATATTTTTTCAACTCCAATACTACTATAACCTTCATATGTACACTTGTTACTATGCATGACTCATGTGTACTAACACATGAAAATCTAGAGAAGGCACACGTCCGCAGTGGTGGTGGGAGGAAACGTGTGTGACGTCATCCAACTATGAGGAGCGCATCCGAACACGATCCAGTCATACGTGTCAGAAGCAACCCACGCTCGACGCTCTTGACATGATGTCTGCGATAGTATCTTATACAAGTCTGTGGTGGGGGAGTGGTTCACTATCCATTATAAAAAAAGTGGGTATTGTGATACAAAGTCAGAAGTTATATACCTAGCAGTCGAGTAGTCAGCAAGAGTAGTGAAGTTATTCAGTGCATTCAGAGACAGGGATATCAGTGAGTGTATTTTTCTGTCGAAAATTATTTATATTTTCCTGATATATTTTCATCATGTCAGTTCCAAAGGTAGGTTCACAAAAAATCAATTCTGTGATTAAAGAAGAGATGGATGTTCTAGAACAAAGAGTAATATCATCCTTGCCACTGAATGAAGCTTATCCAATGAAGACTATGTCAATTTGTTCAACTCAATTTGGTAAGTCCATTTTGTTAACATTACTCGATGTGAGCAACAACACATTGTTCAAAACATGGCTACCAAAACGTGTTTCATTCGTTCTGATGGTAAATATACCTTAACATATTGGGTCAGACTCAACAAAGCTTTGCTGGTATGAAAACACGATCGTTGATTAAATTCAATCTCATTGAATAATAGTTGATTTTCACTTATCATAGGCTAACTTTAATAATATTATAGGTGATAATGTAAGGAAAATATACCAACTTTTCATTCATTGTTAAACACACTCTTTGGCGGTAGGCATCATCGAATGTGTATGTGAGTTTTATTGATAAATTCTATTAAGGCATACTTATTTCAATAATTTTTCTTTGATTTCAGTTTCATTTTCGAGAAAGATGTGGATGCTGTATGCTAGCCAAAACTGGACCGAAGCTGTAGACATCTCTTCAGCTGTTGAACGATTGACTTCTGAATTGGGTGTTTTGAGTGAGGACGCTCACCATACTACCAACTACGACCTGAGCGTGTGCTATGATGAAGAAAGGATCCAGCACTGTATGCGTGATTATGAGAACTACAAGAAGGGTGTGGATCTTTGCGAGAAATATACAGATGGTTCTTTAGATTTACATCAACTCTGCGACGCAATGATTGAGTGTGGGCTGAAAAGATTTCTCGTCCGCCTCCTACCATACCTACCTGAAGACATCATCCAAAAGTACTAACTAGATGAAGATGATAGTGAAATCGAAAAAGGAGAAATTAAATTGTAAGCTAGTGATATGTGAATAAAAAACATAAAATCATTCATACATATTTTATTTACCTATTCCTCTTCTACATGAATAAAGAAAAAAAATATTAATACAAAACAATCATAAATGTTTGTGTATTCAATATCTACTGTGAACTGAACCATCTAATGCATTGTATGTCAAAAATGTATCATGCAGAATGAGTGCATATACTTTGATGTTGGCTGGGAAGACTTTCCCAGTTTCAAACTTGGGCTTAATATGAATAGTTGATGATTTTGTGGCATTCGGCTGATGTGAACAATCAATAATTAATAAGGGATTTTCTCGATATTCCCCAATGTCCATGAGAGGTTCACTCATATCTTTATCATGTTCTCATAGGCATAATAAGCTGAAGTATCAAGTTTCTTATCGAAATCCAAATTCCAACGTTCATATGGGTATACTTCAGAGTTCAAGTACACACGAATGTTATTGATATCAGCAGTTGTGAATTTAATGATATCCTTCGTCCTGTCTTCAGAAGTGGTAGTGTTTTGGAATCCAATGATGATATAACGAGATGTTTCAAGGGCGTTGGTTGTCTTGATAGCCCATATGTCTGAAGATGTGTCACGTAGTGTTGGAAGTTCATAGAGATCCCACATGCGATAAGCCAACTTGATTTTAGCATTCAGACCAATTTAGTTGATTCTATTCAAAAGTTTGAGCTTGTGCTTATCTTCTGGCACTGTGTCTTATTTTCCACTCAATTTTATTAATTTTCAAATCAGCATCAACCTCACCAATATATGAGTTCTTGAAAGATCGAGTGATTATTAAAATCATTTCTTGTTTGGTATTCAAGATACTTTTGTTGTAATCTTCAGCGAAACCCATCAAATATTCAAGTGGTAATTTACCATTGAATACATGACTGCTTGTATCCAAGATATCCTGTTTGCTTTCCGAAAGTCCCCTACCAGTTGTTGACCCATTAGCGCCTGAATTTATTATTTTTCAGAAAATTCAATTTAAATGCATGCACAGCTCTGATAATTATCTAAAGCATATGAATCGCACCAAAATACTTTATTCAAAATACAGTTTTTTCAGAAAAAAAACGTTACTATATGGTAACGCTAGACGCCTATGAGGTCAATCAATATGAATTCAAATTTTTTTATTTCAAATAAATACAAGTTATTATTTCTTATGGAATATGAAGAAACATTCAATGCACAGTCCAACATTGCATTTTTTGCACATTGTTCTTCCAACTGATGTACAACCTTCTCCCGCACAACGTCGTCGCTTGTTTTCTGGAATGCGAATAACAAGATGTTCTCTTCCGTCGTACCTCAGGTCATCAGATACTCTGTTCAATGTAACTGAGCTGGATGATGTTGAAGTCCTTCCTGCCCCTTTCGGTTCCGTTCCATAACTCTTCAAATATGTTGTTACAATTTGTCTCCTGAACTCCAACTGTGGCAAAGTTCCACCACTTTTTTTATGAATTTGCCAAGCATTGTGTATGCAAACATCTACTGTCCATGTGAATAGGCACCACCACCATTTTTTACCCCTGAGAGATATACGATAACAAGATATATTTTCATCCATGAGATCAGTGCCTCCCATGAATGAATTATATTTGGAAATAACATATGGTCGTGGAACTTGAACATTTTTTTTCTCCGCTTGAGAATAACGACGGACACTTCCAATTGGCTGTACTCCGAAACAAGTGGAAGCCACGGTAACGACTCCGTTATCAACCCACCTGACCAATAGTATTCCACCATTCTTATCAAGAATCGATTCATATGTGCCCCTTGGTTTTTTCTGCAGTGCTTTTTTGCCAGTTAGAGGCAAGCTATTTGGTGTTCGATTGTCTCTGATTGTACCAGTGCCTTGACAACCATTCTCCTTCAGATGTTTCAATAAGCCCATGCTGGTGAATAGATTATCGAAATATAATTTGTAAGGTTGTGGACCCTTTGCTTGAACAAGTTCATCCAACATGGTTACTAAGGGTGCAGAAGATTTACCATATGCATTTTCATATGGAACTGAACGTCTGGGATTCATACCCTGATACATTTCAAAATTTATGAGATATCCTGATGGATTGTTCAGACACCACATTTTGTAATCGAACCTTATCGGTTTTCCTCGAATGAACTACTTGCAGCTATGTCTTCCGAAGTACTTTACCATCGATTCATCATAACAAAGATGCTCTTCTGGTTCAAAATATCTCAAACAGTTATTTTTCACTTCATCCATCAAAGGACGCATTTTACATATTTTGTCTGAAAGATCTGGATTGTTGTTGTCAGCAAAATGTAAAAGTCTAGAGATTTGCAGAAATCGATCTCTACGCAAAGAGTTGTGTACAAGATTATTTCTCATGTCAGAGTTCAAGTCCCAGTAAAACCTTTTACCGGGCAGTTGATTATAGCCACTTGTTACGGTGATCGATTCCTTGAGGAGGAAAGATGTTAAAAGTGATCTTTGGTGGGTAACAAAAGATTTATAGTGCCTTACCTAACCTATTAAGGCCAGACACTTGGCTAGCTCAGTGGGCGGTGGGGTGGGTAAGGTTGGTCACTAAATGAAATTCATAAATTTATTTTGTAAACGAATTTAAGAAAAATTATTGTGACTCGCCCTGTACCGACAGAACCACAATGTGATGCTTTCTACCCTAAACAGAAGAAAAAAAGTCTAAGGAAAACTAGAAATATAGATACCTATATATTATAGTACTACCAAGTAATCTTATGCACTGCGGCAGCTTAAAAAAAAATCACCCTGTATGACAAGCAATGCTACCCTCAGTCGGCACTATATATCTGTACTGTGTAATGAAAAATACGGGTTATTTCTTAACTTGACTGTAAAATTATAGCCACAACATATTTGAAGTTGTTAAAAAAATTCAATTACTATAAAGTCACACAGTAACTCAACCCTATTCACCCTGTAACCAACTGAAATAGAAAAAAAAATTAATTGGGCGCCATTTTGTTACGGTGATCGATTCCTTGAGGAGGAAAGATGTTAAAAGAGATCTTTGGTGGGTAACAAAAGATTTATAGTGCCTTACCTAACCTATTAAGGCCAGACACTTGGCTAGCTCAGTGGGCGGTGGGGTGGGTAAGGTTGGTCACTAAATGAAAAGTGGATTGTTCAGTAAAAAAAATACAATTTCAAGTATTCCTTATAAAGGAGTAAACACCCGGTTGACCTTCGTCAGGTTCGGAAGATACCCTTATAAAACAAATGAAATGCTACCAATACATAAATGTTCAGGTGTTAATTACAACCTGTAACGTCACCTTAAATATATCAATGAGTTATACCCTACCGAGGTGATCACCGCAGTTCACAAAAGGGGTGGTATTTTCAAGGATCTTAAATGTGTGCTTTGAGACTTCCTAAAGCGCAGCCTGGAGGTTTTCGATGTGGATGCCTGAAGGGCTAAATTATATGTTTAAGGGCTCAGAAGACAGGTGCCTGAAGGGCTAAACTATAGACCTAAGGGCTCAAAGTACAAGTGCCTGAAGGGCTAAACTATAGACCTAAGGGCTCAAAGTACAAGTGCCTGAAGGGCTTAACTATATGTCTAAGGGCTCGAAGTACAGGTGCCTGAAGGGCTTAACTATATGTGCAGTAAAATAGGTTGATCGGAAAAAGGTATAATAGTTGCTTGTTCCACACTGTGCATATACTATACTTGGCAGTGTCGTCCAGAACGACTAGTGAAAAGGATTCTCGGGATGACCCTTCGATGGCTGTGTTAGTTCTTTTCAAGGGAGTAGCCTATCCTGTACACACCCAGAAGGAAGGAACCGCTGTTCTGATTACTTGTAGGTGTTTACAATTCGGTCCTTGACAGTGGGCGAAGCACCCTGTCTCAAAATCTTGTACTAACAGTGATATCCCTAAATATCCTCTCCGGACAACAGCCCCTCCAAAGAAGTCCTACAAAGAAATTACTGTATAAGCATATGCCGCCAGATCGGTGTGAATCTGAGATGTGCCAGCACGAGGGGTTTGCCTACCTACTGATGTTGGATGGACTGGAAGTGAATGATCGTATGATCGACGTGAGTAATAATCCCCTCAAAGGGTTTTGGACGAATCCAACTCAATACCAATGGCAATAATTCTTCCAATAATCCCACCTTTCCTAGTGGAGAGAGAAATAACTATAATCTCAAATGAACAATATGGCCGATTGGAACTCACGTATCATGCCGACTGCCAGGCCAGGCCAGGTGTCTCTAGGACCCCTTTTTTTTCTTTGTACCCCTTCCTCTGTCATCAACCGGAAACAACGAAGTCCGACAAATCCCCGGGAACTGATTTTCGCCCTTACCCATTACCAAAAATAGTCAGCAATTGTATTAACTCGCAAATTGGATTAAATCGCAGAGAAGCCATTATTCAGCTCGACGGATGTGCATCATCAAGAAGGAGGCATCATGCGCCTGCGTCAGACATTGTCAACTCGCTCATATCCTCCGTTGCCAAACCACAACAGCACTTAATGTAAATGAGTGGTTTTCCGACGACTCACGAATACTTCCGAACAAATTCAATAATTTCTCCCAACGATAAAACTACACGCTTATGATAATAACGTCCCAACTAACTTGATTACACCTAACAGAAATTCTACCGGTTCTAAACTCAATTAAATCATAACCCATGACTAAAACGCGTGTGACCAATAATCATAGTTTCAGATGTTAAGGTTTGCAACACTACCGAGGTCACCCGTCGACGAAGTGTGCGTTCGGAGTAGATCGTATTTTCATAGCTCTCACTGCCATGAAAACGGAACTGACTATACGAAGTAGTCAGTGGAAAATAAGCAAGCAGATTTGTAACGACCGAACACACCATCTGTCGATCGGTCCGACACACGACAAGAAGAAGAATTCCATTTAACCTTGTTGACATTTCGAAATATGGGTCACTAAAAGGGTTAGATTACACAAACAAACAATGAGTTTCGAACATTAGAGCTTATGCACCATATTTCAATCAAATTTCAACAAGTGGTTAGTATTATCAGCTGTTTTGATATATCACAAATGTCAGTGTCCGTCCTTCCAGATATAATTGAGAATTTCAGCAGGTCGCTCATTCCTTAGGGTCTAACTATAAGGGACGTTATGTGCGGGCCAGGCCTGGTACGAAAGTATAGAAATTGCAATCTGTCTAGTACTCGAGCAGTCACATGCCAGAATTAAAAGTTGTATTCGAGCGTTTCGAAGGTTAGCATACAAATTGTTCGAATCTTATTGAATTTTTGGTATCATCTTGCGGAGATAAAATCGCCCCGTAACAACTCCCCCTCAACTCCCAAGAGATTTACCCGTAAATCTCTTCTGAGTAATGGTACACCTGCGGCTTACAATTACAAAAAAATATCAAATTACTGAACCCCGAAATATTTTAACACCCTTATTCGCAAGTAAGGCTTGAAACGCATGACAACAAATCGCCTCAAGTCTGTTGTACTCGTAAGCAAAAAAAAATTCACAAGGCTTGAAACGCATGACAACAAATCGCCTTAAGTTTGTTGTACTCGCAAGCAAAAAAATTCACAAGGCTTGAAACGCATGACAACAAATCACCTTAAGTTTGTTGTACTCGCAAGCAAAGAAAATTCACAAGGCTTGAAACGCATGACAACAAATCGCCTCAAGTTTGTTGTCCTCGCCCACGTCAAATTGTTGTGTATGGATCCCGCCCATGAACCGTCCCTGCCGTCCAGTCGCACAACCGAATCCTCCAGAACACCCAACGTGGTGGAGTTGTGGTGGAAAGAACTCCACATACCCAAAATTGCACAACTCAATTTCGGGTCACGTTGTTGCTCCAGACATCCCAGAAGTACAACCTAACGACCCCCAAACGAGATCCCACACTCCAATTGTCCAGCATCCGAGAGCTGCCATCCCAACAATAATATTGCATATTGTCAGCGCAAAGATTTTGTTTTAAGTTTTCACAATACTCACCCAGTCCTGGAAGAGGTACTGAGTGGAAACATCCCATAACAAAAATAAAAAAAAACAGAAGACTGAAACCTGATTTTACATCAAGATGGCTCAGGACTTATTTGCCAACCACATCATGACAGATATAGTCCGCACGACATCAGTTAGGACACGATACCATTTACGAATCTTATAATAGTAAGAAAGGAATTAACCAGATAATCGCGTAGGTATGGGAACCTAGATTTAGTGTATGAAGTGTCCATTGACGTTGTACAGACTTTAACAGGAATGCAGTTCCTCCAATACAATGGAAGCTTTATGGTTGGATAACGTTAACAGGAACGAAAGAACGATTTCTCCGATAGTGTTCTCTACAGAACCAACGTACCCGAGGGATCAGACTGAGAACTGCAGGGGTTATTCCACAACCTATAAAACGTATCGGGGCAATCGCCCTCTCAACAAAAATAAAAAAAATAGGGTGGGAGGTTATCTACTACCATAGGTTAACCATAAAGAACCAACCAAAATATGACTAACCAACATTCCCATCTCTGATCAGAATGCTAAGGAAAATAGAAGGATAGATAAAAAAAACCCACGACCCGTACCGATCGACAACACCAGCTGACTCAGCTATTACGAACCTCAATCAAACTAGTCGAGATTCCAACTCAAAATCGCACACTCATACCGAGGGCACTAACAAGAAGACATCGAAGATAATGAAACCCAATGTTCTTCCCGAAGTACTACCTCAAACAGATCAAATAGGTTACTGTCATGGGCCGGAAAATACACATTCTCAATAATAAAACCAATGGTACTTTCGGCCGCGCACAACAGAACACATTGTTGTGATACTATTATGGAGTAGTCACTACAGGATGCATCAAAGATAGTTGAAACCAATGCTCTTCCTGTAATAACGACTACCAACCGAACAGTGATGTTACTGTCATGGACCTGAAAATATACTCACACATAAGGACACCAAATGCATTTCCAGCCACTGGGTGGGGACCGTACCAAGTCCAAGTCGCTTTAGGCATACGCCAGGGATGACCATCCTTCACCCCAATTACACAAGAACGACTTGATGCCGGCTTCACCAACAAGGGCAACCTCTGTTCGAGTAGCCAATCTATAATCCACGTCGGTGGTATTTCCCTACGGAAAAGAAACGAAAGTGATAGTTCTAATCCCCCATAAGGGAATGCCCCAATATACTTGAAACCGAAACAACGAGAACGAAACCTCCAAAATTGCATATCTACCACTTTCGAAACGACTTCGAACAAGGCTCCAAGCTAGCTGGAGAACCCGCCAACCTCTAACAAGACATCACAGACAAAATTTTTCGGTATCCAAGTCCCATTCCTGAACTCTCGGGTTCTACATCTGGTGGATGGGCTTTCAAGTCCTTCACATGCCAAGTACCCTTAGACTTGCCATTCGTGTCAACTAACTCATACGTGATTGGTGAAATCTTACGTTTTATAATGAACGGACCAACAAATTTCTGTGCAAACTTGGACGTGAAATTTTGGGCCGCATCCGATAGGACATAGTTCTTTCGAAATACGCGGGCGCCAACTGGAAAATATTCTGGCCGTCGACGTAAGTTGTACCGCACCGCAGAACGAGAATGGGCCAATTTCAACCGTCGACTTATGTCCCGAAAGATGTTTGAGTATTCCTCGACAATGGCAGCTCTACTAGGGAAAGGTGTGTCTTCCGAATCAATTTCGGGTTTCCGATATCCGTCGCTGGTAGGTACATGTTCACGACCAAAATTCGCGAAGAAAGGTGTAAGACCAGTCGTCTCATGTACAGCCGTTCTAATTGCGCATCCCACTTTAGGAAGCAGTGTGTCCCATTTCTTGTGGTTATCCTCAATATAGCAGGACAACATAGTCTTGAGAACCTGATTGACCCTTTCGACCGGATTGGCTTGAGCATGATAAAGGGGGGTGAATCTGATCGTGACATTATACGTCTTACACAAATTCTGAAACAGATTCGAGCGAAACTGAACACCATTATCGCAAAGTAAAAATTGCGGGCATCCAAAAACCAGAAAGATTTGCTCTTCCGTTATACGTGTTACCGCAGCTGCTGTGGCCGTGCGCAGCGGAAAAAATACTGAAAATTTACTGAAGGTGTCGGTAACGACGTAAATAAATTTGTAGCCTTGAGAGGAACGTGGAAGTGGGCCAAATAGGTCTACACTAATCATCTGCCAAGGAACTTTTACATCTGGAGGTTTACCCATGACTCCAGGAGGTGCTTTCAAAACAGGTTTTCGGGTGAGGCATACCGGACATTTCCTAACATAGGTCGCGACATCAATTCGCATCTTTGGCCAATAGAATCGATTTTTAAGATGCTCAAACGTTTTGAAGACACCGGAATGACAGGCAACAGTACTATCAGGATGTTGACTGATTATTTCCTTGCGGTTTTCTTTCGGTACCACCAATTTCCAAAAGTCACTAGTATCCCTTAAAGTCGGATACTTACAATTAACGTACTTGTACAACTTGTCAGCTACTAATCGCTATTGCGGGAACTTCAATGGATTTTCACGCACTCGTGAAGTCATACGGTTATACCAAGGATCTTGAATAGTCGTCGGGGTAGTCTCTATCGAAGATACCTCAGGAACTGCTCGCGATAAGGCGTTAGGGACAACATGGTCCTTTCCTTTTCGATGCACTATGTCGAAATCGATCTGTTGTAATCTTACCGCCCAACGCGCCAATCGGCCTGTTGGTTCGCGTAAGTTGTGAAGCCATACCAAACTGTGGTGGTCGGTTAGTAAAGTGAATTTGTAGCCTTCGAGGTAGGCACGAAGCTTCTCAATAGTGTACAGAGCCGCAAGACATTCACGCTCCGTTGTGCTGTAATTTCGCTCTTGGCGAGTAAGGGATCTACTGACATAACATATCACATGTTCGCCATCATCCAGCTTCTGAGATAAAACGCCGCCTATACCGTACGCGGAAGCGTCCGCTTGGACAATAAACGGAATACTAAAGTCCGGATATGTCAATATTGGAGCCGAGACTAAGGCGTCCTTAACTCTCTTGAATGATTTCTGACATTCATCCGTCCAGAGCCATTTCCTGTTATTCGACAACAAAGCCGTCATAGGCGCTATCAAAGTTGAAAAATTCGGTATGAACCGGCGATACCACGATGCTACACCTACGAGACGTCGAATCTCGGTCGTGTTCTTAGGTGGAGGAATATCGAGAATGGCAGACACTTTGCCAGGATCTACGTGAAGGCCTTGACGGTCGACCACATATCCCAGGTAATGCAACTCGGGCCTACAGAAGGAGCATTTCTCCTTAGACACGGTTAATCCAACTTTTCGATATCGCTTGAAAACTTCGCGAATCAAATTCATATGAGTTTCAAAATCTTGCGTTACCAAGATGACATCGTCCAAATACACGAACACATTAGGTTCGAGATCGGCTCCTAATATTTTATCGATCATACGCTGGAACGTAGCTGGCGTATTGCATAAACCGAATGGCATACGCTTGAAATGATACAACCCACGTCCTGGAATCGTAAATGCCGTATATTCCCGAGATTCGGGTGAAATCGGAACTTGCCAATAGGCGGATTTGATGTCCATGGAACTGAGGTATTTGGCATTTCTCAACTTGTCCAGAATAGTTGATATTAATGGTAGCGGATACGCGTCCTTTTTCGTTACACGGTTCAACTGTCGATAATCAACGCAGAAACGATATTCCCCATTCTTTTTCGGGACTAACAAAACCGGGCTAGACCATGCGGATTCCGAAGGTTCAATCACATCGTTTTCCAACATGTCTTTCACAGCGTTGTCAATGTGAAGCTGCATCGCGGGTGAGACGCGGTACGCTCTTTGCTTAATTGGCTCCGATGAAGTAACTATTTTATGGTGAACTGTACTAGTGCAACCTAGCTTGTCACCCTGTAAGATGAAATATTCTCTAATGGTCTTGTCTAAGCAAGTCTGCTGTTCGGCAGTCAGAATCTCCTTTGAGACCACACTGCTTACCGAACCTAATTGGGGAGTCAACTCATCAAATTCCCAGCATCCACGTCGCAAGTCAGGAATGATGTTCATTGCCAACCAAAAATCTGCACCGAGAATTATGGTATGGGAAATTTCTGGTATTACCAATAACTCCAGTGTTCGAACCCTTCCTTCCAAACTAAAGGGAACGCTTGTGGCACCTATCACGTTGCAACGTTGATCGTTCGCTATCGCACACGACTTAACATTAGTTTCCATGAGTTTGAGTCCCATGTTTTGTAAAGTATACCAACCAAGTCCTCCAATTACGGTTCTATTACAGCCACTATCCAACAGTGCTTTAAATTTCAACCCCAGTATACCGACTTCAAGATACGGTCGATTGTCTCCCTCACAATGGGACATGATGTAGTTCAAGACAGGATGGAGATTGTCGGCAAAAGTGGTCGCTGAAGTTGGGCGACTAGAGCACACTAGGCGACCAATTAGTGGTCCTCTGTCCGTTTCCCGAACAATTCGCACAGGTCCTGATTGTCACTCCTTGGGCTCCACATTGGAAGCAATGCTTCCGTGATGCCTGTCTACACGCGGCGCGTAAATGTCCGACTTGGCCGCAATTCCAACACCGTACTGACGTAGAATTTGGCTGCCCAGACTTATCACACTGTGGACCACCGGCAGCGGGAACGTAGTCCTCATTCCGAACAACTGGTTGCTCCGGACGTGACTCAATCGCGGACACCCTCGAGTGGCTTACTCGTTGGTATTCCAGACCAGGTTCCACGGAATATCGAGGCATGGTCATCGGTGCCTTATATTCCTGCGCACTCAGACTCATTTCCTCAATTTCCCGACCTACCGAGATCAGAGAACTCAAGTCCGTGATTCCCCTCCCAGCAAACGCCATTTGTATGTGTGGTAACATTTTTCCACGAATAAAGTTCACTCGAGACTCTTCCCTAGGTTTTCGTGCCAGTTTACCAAACAGGTTTTCCATGTACGCCACATAGACGACTACAGACTCCGTAGAACCTTGGGTTCTACGCTTGAGGGTATCCCAAATTCGTTCTTCGTAATTTCTTGGTAAGAAACTTACACGTGCTTCATGCAAAAACTGATCGTAATCGTGATTTTTACTTCTTGCAAACCGAAACCACACCGATGCATCGCCATCTAATAGTTCAGATACCGAATCAAACATCTGCTTCTTGGAGACATTCCGGGAAATTCTCATTTCTTCCAGCTTCTCGATGAAATCCGTAACACTAGAAGTGCCATTAAATTTTAAACCCCAACGGCTAACGTCAACAAACTTTGTTGATGAAAGACCAAAACGGTCTGAATTAGGTGGGCAGTAAGTAGCAAGTGGCCCTATATCAAATTGTTGGTCAGAATTGTGTGCCAACCCCAAGGGGTTGAACCCAGGAATGTGGTTAACTGCAGTCGAGTTCTGTGGCAATGTGTTGAATGTAGCACATTGAGTATTGAATGGACAAGCAGTAGTACCTGAACCAACCACTTGAGAAAATGTATTCATTTTTGGTGAGCCCGTCTGAGAGTTATTCACTGTAAAGTGAGGGGGAACGTACTGACGAAGAGTGATATTTTTCACCTTTTCCACCAAATCAGAAGCCATAGTGACGGTTCTAGGTTTTGGCTCGAGATTTGATTTGCTAGCGTCATCGGGGTTAACCTTTGAACTTGTCTGTTGACAGAATTCTATCAGGTCCTTATCGACAACCACCGGTTCAGTGTTAGCTGGTGGGACCTGTTCCGCCCCACTACGTGTTGACGAAGACTCAGGTACCAACAGAATGGGTTCATCCAATATCGAAACATTATCCAAGTGGACTGGTTGATCCAAGAGTTCGGAAACATTTTGGTTCCATACTTTCACATTACGAGTTCTAGCATACACCTCTTCCAAGGCGAGTCGTGCCTCCTCGACTGCTGCCAATAGCCTATATATTTCCGTTTCGATCCCAGCTGTGGGCTGTCTAATTCTGGTCAAACGACCCTGAATGTGACGGAGTCAAGTCCCGATACGTTTGTAATCGATTGCTAGGTTTTCAGGATTAATATCTTGAATACTGCCTATTAATTCTCCCAATTTGAAACTACAAACTGTAATCTCATTGGTTGGATCGCAACTCATAGTATCGGGGCTAACATAACCCTCATGCTCACGTATCAGAGCCTGTCTCAATAAGGAGCGCTTTTCTTGTACCGTCCCGTTTCCTAAACTTGCACCACGAATCAACAATTCTTAAGTGAGTTCATCTCCCAGTAGTCTGTTGACATCCATTTTAGCCCGAAAAATTAGAAAGAAACAAAAAAAATATATAGTAGCTTACGAATTTACGAAATTAAACCACCCTGTATACTCACCAACTGAAATTTTCAGAAGAAACGACCAAGAAAACAGTATTCGATTTTTTTTTTCCATTAAAGCTTCGTTAAAGTCTCACGAAAATCTCCCCCCTTCCTCGAAACAAAAAAAAATCGAATCTACAACGATCTGCTTAACATCCAAACCAAATGCAAAACATGTAGACAAGGAAATACCAGAGTAGTTATCTTTCCGCACGCCCTGTATAGTATGGCAATAAAAAAGAAAAATATAATATACCGTAACTTATCAATTAAATCCAGAAATAATTGATTTCCAGCAACACCCTGTTGTATAAATAAGAACCGCAAATGATCAACACCACCCTGTATAATTTTTCGTCGACGAAGATACCGCAAAATTCAATATATTTTCTTCTCTATCACCAGAGCAACTATCAATTGAAAATTTGTTAAGTGGTATTTTGATCTAGTGAACAAAAAAAATAAATAAAAAATATTGCACTAATAAGACGGCAATAAAATTATATGTATCTATAATAATCTATATGCCAATCTTCCAAACTTCCGAGCAGTTATGTTTTTGTTCTCATCAAAATAATAAATGTTATTTCACCCGATATAATTACTGCGAATAATTCATAAATTTATTTTGTAAACGAATTTAAGAAAAATTATTGTGACTCGCCCTGTACCGACAGAACCACAATGTGATGCTTTCTACCCTAAACAGAAGAAAAAAAGTCTAAGGAAAACTAGAAATATAGATACCTATATATTATAGTACTACCAAGTAATCTTATGCACTGCGGCAGCTTAAAAAAAAATCACCCTGTATGACAAGCAATGCTACCCTCAGTCGGCACTATATATCTGTACTGTGTAATGAAAAATACGGGTTATTTCTTAACTTGACTGTAAAATTATATATTGATTGAGGCTTTCGCGGCCGGGATTTTTGATAATGTTACTCTTCTTCGGGTTTGTTGGCCGTCGTGATATGGAATTGCTTCCTAACGTTTCGCCCGCACGAGTGGCTGGCTTCTTCTGAGGTTCCATCTTGAAAGATTTCCGATGACTGGTTGGTTCGGGATCTAAGCGCATATTTATATGTCCGGCTGGTACCTGCAATTATTACGTTCTTATCGTCCGTTCCTGGAATTAAATTATCTCTCAGTATTGGGGTTGCAGGTATATTCCTTTCGGCTGTTCTTTTCCTAGCTTGACTAAGTAATGGATTCCAAATTCGGTTGAGGGTCAGTGTCTCTTCTTTTCTATTGAAATTATCCGTATGTTTATGGATTTCAATTGCTTCTCGTATAAGCCGATTGTGATATCCCTGGTCAGGAGCAAGAAGTTTAACGTCTTCAAACAGTATCTTGTGGTCCCCTTCACTCAGCGCGTGTTCTGCAACAGCTGACTTGTCCGTCTGACCTAATCTACAGTTTCTCCTGTGTTCATGTAGTCTTGTTCCCATGGATCTTTTCGTGGTTCCGATATAGACTTTCCCGCAAGTGCACGGTATACGATATACCCCAGCAGCTGACAGCGGGTCCCTCTTATCTTTTCCTGATCTAAGGCTTTGTTGTATTTTCCTGGTGGGCCTAAATACTGTTTTAATATTGTGCTTTCCAAGGAGTTTTCCTATTCTGTCCGTGACCTTAGGGATGTACGGTAGATAAGCGCGCGCGACTGTTTGAGCTTCCTCTCTATTTTGGGACGTTGACTTCTTTGGTTTCCTGGCTCTGTTGATCTCGGTATCACTATATCCATTCGATCTGAAGGCCACTTGAAGGTGTTTTAATTCTTCTTGTAGATGTTCTGGCTCACATATTCTTCGAGCACGTTCTGTCAGTGTGGAGATGACGCCTCGCTTTTGACTCGGGTGGTGGTTTGATAGTGCATGAAGATATCTATCCGTATGTGTCGGTTTTCGGTATACTTTGTGGGTTAGATTTGTGCCACATCTTTCTATGAGTACGTCTAAGAAGGCTATCTGTTGTTCTTGTTCGGTTTCCATGGTAAATTTGATGCTAGGATATTGAGAATTGAGGTGATCCAGGAAAAGATTCAGTCTCGCTCTCCCATGTCTCCAAATGACAAAGGTGTCATCTACGTATCGTAACCACATGGTCGGTTTAAACTCGAAAGATTCGATTGCCTTCTTTTCAAATTGTTCCATGAAAAAATTGGCTATTACTGGGCTAAGCGGGCTTCCCATCGCCACACCATCTAATTGCTCATAGAAGTCTCCCTTCCATTGAAAGTAACTTCCGGTGAGACACGCCTTGAAAAGTCCGACAATGTCATTTGGGAACATATTGGCTATTTCCCTCAGGGAATCTTCTAGTGGGACGTTGGTGAACAAGGATACAACGTCGAAACTGACAAGAATGTCACTTGCCTCCAAGGTTACGTTCTTGATTTTTCTCACGAAGTCTGTCGAGTCTTTGACGAAAGAGGGAGTTTTTCCCACATGGGGCTGGAGCAGCGAGGCTAAATGTTTTGCCAGATGATACGTTGGCGAACCTGGGGCACTAACTATCGGTCTTAGTGGGACATCTGGTTTGTGAATTTTTGGAAGACCGTAAAGCCTTGGTGGAACGGCTTCCGTTCTGAGAATTACCTTCTTAACGGTTTCGGGTAGTGACGATGATTTAATTTAATAATTTGTAAAATTATAGCCACAACATATTTGAAGTTGTTAAAAAAATTCAATTACTATAAAGTCACACAGTAACTCAACCCTATTCACCCTGTAACCAACTGAAATAGAAAAAAAAATTAATTGGGCGCCATTTTGTTACGGTGATCGATTCCTTGAGGAGGAAAGATGTTAAAAGAGATCTTTGGTGGGTAACAAAAGATTTATAGTGCCTTACCTAACCTATTAAGGCCAGACACTTGGCTAGCTCAGTGGGCGGTGGGGTGGGTAAGGTTGGTCACTAAATGAAAAGTGGATTGTTCAGTAAAAAAAATATAATTTCAAGTATTCCTTATAAAGGAGTAAACACCCGGTTGACCTTCGTCAGGTTCGGAAGATACCCTTATAAAACAAATGAAATGCTACCAATACATAAATGTTCAGGTGTTAATTACCACCTGTAACGTCACCTTAAATATATCAATGAGTTATACCCTACCGAGGTGATCACCGCAGTTCACAAAAGGGGTGGTATGCTCAAGGATCTTAAATGTGTGCTTTGAGACTTCCTAAAGCGCAGCCTGGAGGTTTTCGATCTGGATGCCTGAAGGGCTAAATTATATGTTTGAGGGCTCAGAAGACAGGTGCCTGAAGGGCTGAACTATAGACCTAAGGGCTCAAAGTACAAGTGCCTGAAGGGCTAAACTATAGACCTAAGGGCTCAAAGTACAGGTGCCTGAAGGGATTAACTATATGTGCAGTAAAATAGGTTGATCGGAAAAAGGTATAATAGTTGCGTGTTCCACACTGTGCATATACTATACTTGGCAGTGTCGTCCAGAACGACTCGTAGTGAAAAGGATTCTCGGGATGCCCCTTCGATGGCTGTGTTAGTTCTTTTCAAGGGAGTAGCCTATCCTGTACACACCCAGAAGGAAGGAACCGCTGTTCTGATTACTTGCAGGTGTTTACAATTCGGTCCTTGACAGTGGGCGAAGCACCCTGTCTCAAAATCTTGTACTAACAGTGATATCCCTAAATATCCTCTCCGGACAATAGCCCCTCCAAAGAAGTCCTACTGATGTTGGATGGACTTGAAGTGAATGATCGTATGATCGACGTGAGTGATAATCCCCTCAAAAGGTTTTGGACGAATCCAACTCAATACCAATGGCAATAATTCTTCCAATAATCCCACCTTTCCTAGTGGAGAGAGAAATAACTATAATCTCAAATGAACAATATGGCCAATTGGAACTCACGTATCATGCCGACTGCCAGGCCAGGCCAGGTGTCTCTAGGACCCCTTTTTTCTTTGTACCCCCTCCTCTGTCATCAACCGGAAACAACGAAGTCCGACAAATCCCCCGTAACTGATTTTCGCCCTTACCCATTACCAAAAATAGAGTCAGCAATTGTATTAACTCGCAAATTGGATCAAATCGCAGAGAAGCCATTATTCAGCTCGACGGATGTGCATCATCAAGAAGGAACTGACTACACGAAGTTGTCAGTGGAAAATAAGCAAGCAGATTTGTAACGACCGAACACACCATCTGTCGATCGGTCCGACACACGACAAGAAGAAGAATTCCAATTATCCTTGTTGACATTTCGAAATATGGGTCACTAAAAGGGTTAGATTAGACAAACAATGAGTTTCGAACATTAGGGCTTATGCACCATATTTCAATCGGATTTCAACAAGAGGTTAGTATTATCAGCTGTTTTGATATATCACAAATGTCAGTGTCCGTCCTTCCAGGTATAATTGAGAATTTCAGCAGGTCGCTCATTCCTTAGGGTCTAACTATAAGGGACGTTATGTGCGGGCCAGGCCTGGTACGAAAGTATAGAAATTGCAATCTGTCTAGTACTCGAGCAGTCACATGCCAGAATTAAAAGTTGTATTCGAGCGTTTCGAAGGTTAGCATACAAATTGTTCGAATCTTATTGAATTTTTGGTATCATCTTGCGGAGATAAAATCGTCCCGTAACACACTCAGAATGAGAATAGCTAAGTATACCTTCATCTCTGCAGTAGATACCTTAGGATCGGAACAGTTTTGAAATAAAGCATACCTGCTGGTCTCTTCAACAAGCAACTCCATCATATCTCGATCCATAAACATTTGAAACAGATCAACAGGGGACAAATCTTTCCTTGAATCCATACAATTTATTCTGGTTCCTTCTTTTTTTTTTTCTCTGGAGGTTGAGGTTTACCTTCCGAAGATTGAAGATTTGCTGTTTTGGCTTGACGTTTCGATGTTTGATGTTGAGATTTCGAATTTGATGCTCTTGATGAGACAGATGCAGACGTGGATGGAAGAATATCAATGTCAGATGGATTTTCAATAAGATTTGTAGTAGGCACTGCCGTGAAATGAGATGTGTCATCATCAGCTTGAGTTTCGATTATATCATCTTGAGTGTAGCTGCCGCCAATACGGTCATTATTTCCTAACTGAATTTCGGCTGCAGCTCGCAGTTGTGAACCAGATAAATTATCTATAAATCCTCCACCATCTTCCTCTCCTGAATCCTCATCAGTCAACACTCCTGCATTTGGCGGCTCAATATAAATTGCAGAAACATCTTCACCATAAGCCATTTCAAGGGCTTCTTGCAAGCTGAATCCGCGCCTGAAAAGAAATGAAAAAATTTCAGTAGTCGAAACGCCTAGCGTAACCATGTGGTAACACGCGTACAAACACACCTGCATCGAAGATGTATTAACACAAACAATAATTAGCTTCGGTTATTTATTGAAGGATGCCGAAAAAAGTTCATTGTAATAATAGTAACCAAAAAAGTTATACTCACTCGAAGTTTGGCTCGACCATTATTTCACATCAACGAAATGAAGCGACGTAATAATAAATTAACAACTCCACAAAATACACTAAGCCGGCACTTGTTCCATATCAGGTTGTCAATTGATGCTTGCTGTACAGAATTATGGCGCGACCTGGTGGAAATATCCATAAACACTATTGTAATAAAAATAAAAAGAACTCCATAACAGTTGTAACCATATGGTAACGCTAGGCGTTAATGGGTTTTAATAATGTGTTAGCATGTGATTGTCCAAATGAAATCATAGTCTTCATTGTAGATGTTATCCCCGGCTTCCTGACGACAGCAACTTGTTCACCACCCATTTCGTAGTGAATTTCATCAAAAAGGAAAGCGATTGCATTGTTCGAGAAATAGAGATAACATGATTTGTTCCTTACTTTAAGTCCAATTGATTTAAAAAATGAGAAAATGAGCCCTTTTCTAGTCGAGCCTTCCTTTTAAGCTGTTTGTGGCAAATTTTCAAATCCTCGTCGATTCTGTCTGTTATAACAAAAACCCATTATAGTTATGAGATTTTTTTCAATTCCAAAATTATGACAATCTCCTCTGCCTTTCCAAAATCAATGAGATTATTTTTGTGGTCCAAAATACACACTGTGATGTTGTGAATCAACTGACGACTTTCTGGATTAATGGACATATATACCGGGTGACCACGAGGTGAGGTACGCCCCCCAATTTTTCTATAGTTTTGAAGATACAGGTTTCAAATTTGGTACGTCAATATATAACTCAAATACGCGTATTTTGACTCCATTACCCAGAATTCACCACTTCCGGTTTAACCGGAAGTGACCCCAAACTTTTTTTTTCAAATGACACCCTGCACAATATTTTTCATTATCCGGAAGAACACGTAATTTGTGATAACACTGTGCTTCAAAATTGAAAATCGGTTGAAAAATGGCGGAGATACAGTTGATTCTTCAATCGAACAAAGTTGGCCGTGAATATCAAACTCAAATCATCACAACTGACGAACGGCGTCAACATTTACGAGAGGAACGTTCGAGGTAAGATACAGCTGAAAATTGAGCTTCTCATGTAATTGCAGCAACCATATTTTCCAACAAATATAAATTTCCTCAAAACGGAGTAATACAAATAAAGAAATACTCACAACTCTCAAATGGCAACATACTCTTTTCATATTGCCGTCTTGAGAAGTTATGAATATTCCAAATAATCGTATTAAAACTTTCGGAGAATTCTGAAAGGAATTGAAGATACGGGATGTTTCATTATGAGGGTTCTCAAAATTGAATAATCTAAGCAAATAATCAAATCTTTCCATTCGAGTAATCTGATAATTCATCATTTTTAAATACGACAATGTGAAAAGAGTATATTGCCATTTGAGAAATGGCACTACTCTGTTTTGAGGAAATTTTTGATAACTGTTGGAAAATATGGTTGCTGCAATTACATGAGAAGCTCCATTTTCAGCTGTATCTTACCTCAAACCTTCCTCTCGTAAATGTTGACGCCGTTTGTCAGTTGTGATGTTTTGAGTTTGATGTTCATGGCCAACTTTGTTCGATTGAACAATCAACTGTATCTCTGTCATTTTTCAACGGATTTTCAATTTAAAAAAAAAAGTTTTAAAAATTGCTGGGAGTCATTTGAAAAAAAAAAGTTTGGGGTCACATCCGGTTAAACCGGAAGTGGTGAATTTTTGGTAATAGAGTCAAAATATGCGTATTTGAGTAATATCAACATACCAAATTTGAAACCTGTATTTTTGAAACTATAGAAAAATTGGGGGGCGTACATCACCTCGTGGTCACCCGGTATAACCTTGTGTGGTTCTTTTGTGAAATTGAATCTAGGCTCCACATCGATATCGAATGAAAAAATAATGTGGGATTGGTCATTATTCATGTATGAACCAGATATAATGTTACAATCTAAGCGGATGAGTCTTACAGTTGTTATGTTTATCGGTTGTGAGGATTCATGTATCTGATTCGGTTGAAATCTACCAAAATTGAAACCCATCATCTTTGCTATAGAATTCGGATGAGTTAGATCAATTTCATATTTTGATCGCATCTCACATTTGAATGTATTATTATTGGCATGTAGGTAGAATATATCATCTGCATTGATATCGTTTTGATTTTTACCACGAAACAATCTAAACATGATATGTTTCTGAATAACTGCATTGATTTCTTCTATTTTATAGGCACCACATGGTATTTCAACTGTGTATTTCTGAAGTGTTGGTGAACTAACATCACTGATTCTAAAACTGATCACATTGTACTTTTCAATTATATTATTGACTGTGTTGCATCCATAGAATCCTAAAAGCCCCAATCCATAACGACTGTTTCTATCCAATTCAATGGTTGGGAAAAAGTCTGCACTCAAGATACTCGTCCCGACAGCTTGTAGTTCGAACTTCCGTGACATGACTGATAAATTTTATGAATAACACTTCAATTTAGTCTACAACACACTCGAGACAAGCTACGCTTTTTCGGAGATGGTTCATCAATATCCATTTCATTTTTATTAGCACCAATATTCATATCATTTATATTGCAATAACAGAATATTTTCCGTGGTGGAGGACCATTATTCACATCAGAACCTGAAATGCTATCGCCGTCAAGATTGTGGTGGTCATTGCAAAATTTATATTTCTGTATGTCGACATCATCTCGTAGATTTTTTAAGGTAACTTTTCCCAAACAGAAGCAATCTCATGGGCAGCACATGCGAGTATCACTTCCTTCGGCATATTTGCAAGCATCACTCGATCCATTTTTGGCAGGGTGCGATATTTTGAATACATCTTGAGTGAAAATCCCACCCCCTTAATAGCCTCTCGAGTCATTGCTGGAGTTGTATCCATTTTATAATAATTCAGAGAGAAACTTCAAACAAGTGACCGCAGAAAACCGTGTTGAACTTCTGCTGGCGATCATAGTTATATGGAATTTTCACTCCCGAACATTTCTGAAAGTATTGAATCAACTTTTTTGATGGGGGTAGATCTCCAAAACTATCAAAGTATGCAATGTCTTTCCCACATTTACTGTTTGCCACCCAATGTGTTCACGATCCTCTTATTCCATCTAAATTAACAATGGCGGTCTCGTGGTGTCGTGGACCTCTAGTGGGTAATGTATCACGCATGAAAATACCAGGAAAGAATGGAATTTTCATTTTCTTGGCATAATAATTGAGATCGATGTCGGTGAGAGGTGAAGAGTCCGAATCCTTTAAGGTATGGTTTGAGGTAAACACCACTACCACTTTTACCCAATGCCACACTTTCCATTTCTTATTATGGCGATTCGCTTCGATCAGAGCAATTCTGCTTGCTTTTGCAAAATTCACAGCTCTGGTGATGCCTGCAACAGCACCCGCTAAACTTTCGAGCGCGGCTAATCCAACCAAAATCGGAATCAATGGTAGAATCTCTCCGACCTTAGGAATTGGAATTATGCGGGGTGTGCGGATTGTTTTCTTCCTACCAGCAGCTTTAAGGTATTTGCGTGCCGCATGTAATGCCACTACGGTCGCTTTCTTCGTATTATTCGTCACAAAATGCTCACCCCCAGCTATTTTCAGTACATTACGCACTTTATGAACCAACCACCCCAGAACCAAAGGCAATTTTTTTGAGATTATTTTTCTTTTTTTTCGGTTGATACCTCTTCTTTTTCTTCATAGTAGTACTTCAACCCATATACAAAAGTCTCTTTGATTCCATAATGTTGGTAACGAGTAGGACAGCTGCTCTTTCGATTTAACCCTATTCCAAGCTGCGTATTCGACTTGTTTGTCTGCTTTATGTCTCGCTGTGAGATCAGTTATATGATTCAAATATTGTGTCGCGTTTCCGCTCAGCTTTTTTTTTTGTAATGTGTATTGTCTTCAATTATTATATCATAAGTATATCATTCATTACCTATTTCTTTAAACGACCTTCTGCAACTGGACGTGTTAATCAATCAATATGTTTTGCTGACTGTGTATAACAGTATATTCCCTTGCGCTATTAAAATACCCTTCAAGAACACTTCCATTCGACTCGCGAATTATTTCTTACGATCGGCCGAAGGACTTTTCAAAAACTTTATATGTATTAAGCTGACAAAAGACGGAAAATGAATGAAGAACAATTACATTTAAGGTATATAAATAACATCGGTTCAAAGTGACGTTGTGCTGAGTCGGCGGACTGGCTTCGGGGAACGGCCTGGGAACATGCATTCGTAATGTTATACCTCGTATGATATCTTGATATAACTCCTCCCTCCTTAAATTTCGGCTTCGGGCTGGAACAGGGCTGAAGGCGAACTTTTGCTGCCCTTTTCTTCGAGTTCAATTTCAATTTTGGAATTGGGTCTCTTTTTCGTGCAGTACATTTTTCGGATGCTGAAATATACTACAACAATAACAGCAACGCATATTATCAACCATAAGGTCCATTTATTTGATTGGAAATTATCGATATTATTTATCGATAATTGATTGGTTGCGTCGATGTGTTTTTGGAGCTGGTGGATATCTTCTAATGGGATATTCTCGATTTGTAGTGGTTTCCTAGGCAGTGTCTCCATTTCCAAAACTTCATTGTTGATTTTTGGCAAGATGAGTGGCCTTCCACGGTTTGTTGTTTGGTGGTTCTCGAATTTGTAATATTTGTTTTCGAGTCTACAGTTTATTGGTATTCGTAAGAGGGTGCTGTGTTTGACTGTGAAAAATTGTTCCTCCGGGCAACTGGATTTCATTTTGGTATCCCCTGATGTGATTGTTATGAGGTGTTCCTCATTGATTTTGTTGAATATTTGTGTAAGTGGTTTTATCGGCACTTGAGGGCATCTAACATCTTTGTCCTGGATAAGGGCTGCCACGCAGTCTTCTTCTGGATGGAATCTCAATTGTTCTTGACTGCAAATGTATACGTCTAGCACTTGCATACAGGGTTTATCCATGTATATTTCTTCTTCGAGAGCCAAGTAAGGTTTTTTGGTAATGATTATGGTGTTTTTTTCAGTTGGTATTGGAAATATTGAAAGAGTTTTAGGATAAATTATGGGAAATTCTATGGCAAAAATAATTTTTGATTACGAAAAATAACAATTTGTCTGAATTATCGAATACTATGCATGTAGGTATATCTAATTGTAAGATTTATTTGGAATCATAGTGATTGTGCAATTCGATGAGGATATCTTTCAAATTTTGAATACTCAAAATATCAGGATGAACTGTGTGTAATTTAGCAAACGTTATTTCATTTTCCATGTTATCTAAAAATGTGATAATAACATTTGCGCCCAAAAATATACACAGTTGTATTTATAAAGTTGATCTGTTACATTAATAAGATTTGGTTTATAGTTCTTGATATACTTGGACATTTCCTTTTGATTTCTGATAATTGATTCAATATGTTTTGAAAATTTATCGATTATTTGTTTGGATATTGAAATTTGGGAATTAACTTGGTTCACAATTTGCATTTGATTTTTTTCAAAATTTCAATTGCTTTATTATATTGTTCTCCATATGAAGAATCTAAGGTACCAAAAAGCCATTTCTGGACTGTTCCTCTAATATTTATTAAACCTCGTTTTTGTCTAATTTTTGGGTGGTTTCGGATGTTGTCAAATTTATGTGAAATTTCTGATATCAGTGGTTTCAAATGCTCATATGTATTTGCTAAACTTCTGAAATAAATAGTTGTGTCGTTTGGTATATCTCTTAATTTATGGAAATGATTTAATAAGCTATGGATTTCAAACTCGATTGTAACTAAATCAATGTCATTCAAGAAAATAATGTGTTTATTGGTTACAATTTTTGCAGTTCCAAATTTGAATGGGGAGGGGTTTATTGATTTAATTTCAATTTCTGGATTGGCCTGGGTTAATGCCATTATTACCATTAGGAGGTTCAGAATTTTCAGTTTCCTCATTTTGAGCCTGTAACAAAGGAGGCTTTCTTAATTCTTTAATATGGATTGTTTCGACCTTGTTTTTATTATTTTTTATTTGTACCTATTATGTTCTAGCATTTTCATGGGCCTAATAACTTATTGTTCTTTTTATTTCTGTTTTTGGGGTTTTTCTTGAAAACTTTTTGATTTATTTTAAATTCATAATTTACGTTAACTTCTTTGTTCGTTTTCTCTAATACTTTCTGTTTTCGAGCTTCTAAATTTTTTTTAATTTTTTCATAAACAGGGGTTAGTTTTTGTTTGTGTTCTTGAGTTGGTGTGACCAAATACTAATTTGAATGGGGTGAAATCGGTTGAACTGTGAATAGAACTGTTGTAAGCTAATATGGCATAATTCATTAGATCTGTTTCGTTAGGGTAAGTTTCTTTCAATATTCGTAGATGTTCAATCAGGATAGAGTGAAGTCTTTCTACAGGACTATTAGACTCGTGGTGTCTGGGAGTGGTAAAATTTACATTAATTTTGTTTAATTTTAAGAGTTCATTGACCGTTCCATTGTTGAACTCACTACCGCTATCGGCAGTTATATTTTGGGGGGTACCAAAGGAAGCAAAATATTTCACTAAAGCATCGCAAATGTTAATGGCTGATTTCCCGGCAATTGGTATTGCTTGTGCAAATTTTGAGAAAGAATCGATAATAGTCAAGTATATTTTTGAATCAGAGAAAAAGACGTCTATGTGAATCAACTGAAAAGGTTTGGATGGGGTTTCAGTCAAAACTAATGCGACATATGGATTCTTTCGAGAATATTCAGCTCTGTTACAAGTGTCACAGGCATAAGGTAAGACCGGGTAACATTGACACAACTTTGGAAAAATGCCTGTGTAGCTCAGAATTATTAGGGAATATTCACTATTTTCATAGCACATACTTGTCCCATGATGTGAGCTACAATTATGATATAATATCGTACCAAATATTATTAAGTACTTTTTTAGATTTTTAATTTTTTTTTCATGCAATGTGTCAATGTAACCCTACCATGAGGAAACATTGACACCTACATTAAAATCCTTTTGAAATGGATAAAAATGCAATGTTTGCACCAGGTAGGGTAACATTGACTTAGTAATATCAAAAATAAATTAGCCAATATCGAAATTTGAATTTTTTTATTATGAATATTGGAAACAAAACATGTTTTCTCCTGATGGAGAAAAGGTTAATCTGAAAATTAACAAAACGTCTGTAAATTGTATAAAAACTGTATTGAAGTTAGTGAGTACTTGACTAATAAACGATGAGAGGAACATTTTTGTCAGTGCGAAACACATCACAATTGAAGGAATGCATCCCACGTCGAATGTAAGGCTCGGGTAAGATTCTTACTACGTCGTGAACTGGTAAAATAGCCTCATCCTTTTTTTCAGGAAACATAAAACATTTTTCTTTTTTACGAAGGAAATTAACGACTATCTCTTCACCAAACTCGACTGCTTCAGTAACCTGTCCAATATAATGAACTAACCTGTGGAAAGCTTTATCGCTTTTGAACTTGACTAAAACCCAGGCTCCAACAGTTACTTTGGTTTCATTGTCTTTATTCTCGATTTCATTTTCTTTATTCTCAATTTCTGTATCTTGTAAATATTCCATATCTGAAAATGTTTCTGACAGTGTATCACTTTCTAGTATCAAACTACCATCGCTTTCTTCCTCGGAACTTTCTTGAATTTTGCTTCTGTTAGCAGTTGTTTTGGTCGTCTTAATGTTCTTAACTTTTTGTTTTAATTTTTTTTCAGCCTGTTTTTTTTTTTCTTTTTGCTTCATATTCGCTTCGGCAGTCATTCTTTCTAAAATTTCCGCAGAGGTAAGACACTCTGCAAATTTTCTACGAACCTTAGTTCTTTTACCTGAAGAAATAGGTTTTTCTTGTCTTTGTAAAACAGATAGTAGAGATACTTCCAATTGTTTTGGAGAGAAAAGCTCAGAACTTGTAGAAGACACTGGGATACTATTATTCGTATCTGAGGCTGTGTTTCGTAAATGAATTGAAGTAGGTTTATCAGCAGCAGTATTTTCTTGAAGAGGTTCTTCAAACACTGTTGATTCTATAGATTTCTCCAAAATTTTATCTCTATCAATGGGATATATCCCTGCACCGCTAAAACCACCTATTGCATTAGCCCTCGAAAAACACCCAGCTTCGATAGTTTTCTTCAGCAAAGAAGGGAATAGAACTTTATCTACACTTTTGCAACCAGATCTATGATAATGGTCTTTTAAAACATTCCTCCAGGCAACTTTCAACGACTTGAAAACTCCCACATCTAGTGGTTGTAAAACATGTGATGTGTGTGCAGGTAAACATAACAATTCAATGTTGTTTTGTAAAGCTGTTTCTATTAATGGCACAGTTATATGTGAATTATGTCCATCATATATTAATATCTTTGACCCTTCTAAGTCAGCTGTAGCTTTAACAAAAACATCTTTGAACCAGCTGAAAAACTGATCAGCCTCCATCCAACCAGAAGGACTGCAATTGTAGACAGCGTTTTCTGGTCCATTCTGACACCACGTCGAATATAAGTGCAAACCTTTGAAATTAATATAAGGCGGAAGATATTCTCCTGTGGCACTGCAGCAAACAAGTATGGTGTAGGTAGATTTTGTTGTACTGCCCACAACTTTATGAGGGTTTGCAGATCCTTTCCTACATAAAATTTTTTGAACTCCACAGACGGTTTGTAAACCAGTTTCATCGCAGTTGAAAATGTTCTGCGGATTTCTCTGCAGCTGAAGTCGTTCAATGCAGTCATTTATTTTAATGTAAAAATCTTGTAACACTTCTTTAGAACACGCTTCTGCTCTATTTCTAGAAAGATTTTGAGCTACTCTTCGTCTTAAGTCTTCTTTCCACCGTTTTTCAAATCCAGCAATCCAATCCTTGCCAGGAATTCCGTCTTTAAAGACGTTTCGTCGATCAATTCGTTTTAAATAATCTTGAACAAGTATTTTCAGTTGAAACCGATCCATCCCAAATCCTCATTCTGCCAACTTAATTAAAATATGGACTATGTGCCGCTCTTCTTCTTGGGTTAAAACTGTAGGTCTGCCAACTGGTCCACATTTGTGATTCTTCAGATGATTGATAAGAGTTGAACGGTTAATATTGTAGAGGTTTGCGGCCCTTTTGACGCTTATGCCTTCATTTTTAATACAATCTAAGGCTCTTCTCAATGAGTCGCTACTGTAAGTCTTGTACTTTCGTGCAGAAGATGGGCGCTTTTTTGGTGACATTCTGAAATTAAAATTCAGCTTTAGGAAAGGGTTAAATCCCAGGGTAACATTGACACCCATGTCAATGTTAACCCCATAACCTAAAAACATGTTTTTATGCTGGAATAATTGAAAACACATTTCAGTGGAATAAACTCTAAAGAACGTTAAAATATAACATACCTGCTTCATCTGAAAAGTAACAAATATCAATTTTATTCCCTAATAACGAAGTTCCAACACGCGCGTAATAGTGAAAAAATTAACCACTGTTGATAAATCAACGCAGTGACAGAGCTACACGATTATTGTTGGATAAATGATAGTGAAGTTCGTTAGGCGGTATACCTGCTGACCAAATTCCCGCGGAATAGCGTCGGTGTTGCCGGTAGTTTCTAAAGTTCGCAAGAATAAAGAAATCATGTCAATGTTTCCTCAGTGTCAATATTACCCGGTCTTACCTTATATATAATTTGTAATTGATTTTTTCATATTAATCCAATAATAATTTCGTTTAATGTATTGCAGGGTTTCTTCAATGCCACGATGGTTTGTTTTTCCTTCGTGATGATTTTTCATCATCAGCATCTGTTCTTCTATGTCTTTAATTGTATTAACTCGTTTTGTACATCTGAATAATTTTAAAGTTTTAAACATTCGTGAAATTATTGATAACTGTGTATTTTCAAAGTGAATAAATTAGTTAATATTCGGTTTCAGGTAATCTTTCATGAAATCAAAAATAAGAGGTCCATTTTCCTCTAAGGGTACTTTGAGAGTTATTATTTTGTGGATTCCGTATGTCTCTTGTTCAATTGAGACTTTATTTTGTTTGTTTTTGAAAACGTGAATTTGATATATTTTAATATTGATAATATCGTCTCGAATCGGGATTCCGTCATTTATTATTTCTTTTGATGAAGAAGGGGGTGTTTCGTCAGAATGAGGAGGGTTGATTCGATCGATTGGGGATTTTGGGTGATTAGGGGGTTTTATTTGGACATCAGAGAGTACGTTGACTTTGGATTTTTCAACGATATTTCCTCTTGTGCTTAGCATTTGTTGGTCGACTGGATTTTCTGCAAGGTCCCTCAGAAATTCCAACGTTTCTTCATTAACATTACCTGGGTTGTTAATTATCGAATCAGTTTCGTTCATATTGAGTTGTATGCGAGAGAGTGCATCTGCATTGGAATTCAATTGTCCCTTTTTATAAATGATTTTGTAATCATATTCCTCCAGTTTCAAACGCCAGCGAAATAGTTTAGAATTAGGTTCTCGGATGTTAAAAAGCCAAGTGAGTGGGCGAGGGTCACATACAATTGTGAAGGGCCGTCCAAAAAGATATGGTCTGAACTGTTTGCAAACCCAAACAATCGAAAGAAGTTCCCTTTCGATAGTACTGTATCTCTGTTCGGTTTCATTCAGAGTGCGCGAGGCATAGGCGATAGGTTTGTCTTGACCTATTGTACCTTGGGATAGGACGGCACCAAGGGCCACATTTGAAGCGTCCGTGGATAGTATGAATTCTTTCTGGACGTCGGGGTATTGGAGTATGGGGTCATTGCACAAAATTTTCTTACAAGTTTCGAAAATTTGGATAAAATTTTGATCATGAACTATTTTTGCATTCCGTTTCAAACAGGATGTCATGGGTTTAGTAATTTTGGCAAAATCCTTAATGAATTTTCGATAATATCCCATCAAACCTAAAAACGATTTGATTTCTCTTTGGGTTCTTGGGATAGGAAATTTTTGAATTGCTGATATCTTATCAACTGATTTTTGGAAAAATTCGGATTTATCCAATTGTATTTTGAAATTTGAGTTCCGTAATCGGTCAAATACGTGTTTAATTCTAGAAATATGATCCTTCAATGAACTACTGAATATTATTATGTCATCCAGGTACACTAAACAAGTTTCGTTGTTTAGACCCCTTAGGACATTGTCCATGACCCTTTGGAAGGTGGAGGGAGCATTTTTGAGACCAAATGGCATGCGTTTGAATTCATAGTGTCCATTCTGTGTCGAGAAAGCTGTCTTTGGAATGTCGTTTTGGTCCATCTCAATTTGGTGATAACCTGAAGCCGAATCGAGAGTTGTGAAATAATTTGCTATTCCAAGTTTGTCTAAAATATCCGTAATATTCGGAAGTGGGTATTTGTCTATAGTCTTGTTGTTCAATTTGCGGTAGTCGATAACTATCCGCCATTTTTGTTTACCTGTTTGATCTAATTTTTTGGGGACCACCCATATTGGGCTACTCCAAGGTGAAGTAGACGGTTGGATTATCCCTTGGTTCAACATCTTATTTATTTGGGAAGAGACCTCATTTTTGTGAATTTCGGGAAAACGGTAAGACTTTGTGAAAACTGGGGTTTCATCTTTCAATTTTATTTTATGTGATGTTTCATTAGAAAAACTCAGAGGGATGTTTTCGCTGTGGAGAATGTCTCTGTACTCATAACATAACTTTCTAATGGCATCCTTTTCTTCTTTATTACAATGTTCCAATCTAAGATTTTTTAGGTTAGTTTTCAAAAGGGTTTCTTGTTTTTCATTTAATTTTTGATTCGATTTGATATTTCAAATAATTTATTTCGTTTGGATTCAAAAGTTCAATCTCAAAAGGTTCCTTTATATTAATTTTGACAGGTTTTGTATTGGCATTTATTATAGTTGTGACAGCAAAATAGTTCTCTAGGTTTACAATTGCTTGGGGAGATTCTAGTTAGTGAGCGAAATCTATATAATCTAGTAATCCTATGCAATTTTTTTGTCTGACAGGATGTTTCACTACTTGTTGTGTTCTGCTTGGGATAATCAGGGTGTGAAAACATTTTTCTGGAATTTTTTTTGTTGTCAGTTCTAACTGTTCAAAAATAATTGGAATGTGATTCATTGGAGTAATTAGCAATTTTCTATGAATGTCAACTACAGCTTGTAATTGTTTTAGAAGATCCATTCCTATAAGTCCATCGTATTTTTCATTAAAATCAAAAATATAGAATTTGTGGAAATCTTCGATATTGAAAATTTCGGCTATAGGAATGACAGCGACTTCATTATGGAATGAAATACTATGGGAAGTTTGAATATTGAATTTTTCATTGGATATGCAATTTAAAAAACATGTATATACTAATTTTGGACTCATGAGACTACGTGAACTGCCTGTGTCAACCAAAAATTTTGCTTTCATTTTTGGAACATAAATGTAGGGTAGATTGTTTTGTAAGTGATTGAGGTCTATTTTTGTTACGTGGTGTTGTCGTTGGTCAAGATTTGGTGAAAATTTTTATCAGAAACGCAATTATCTGTTTCAATCATGGTTTCAGTACGAGGTTGATAATATGAAATGTCAGAATTGTATTGGCAATCGACACCTTCGTAAGAATACGACGGGTCATACAGTTCTTCAGTAAACCCTGAGCCATATTTTCGTAACCTTGATTTTCGAATGGGAAATTAGATTGTACGCAATCATTTAAAGGGTAATTGGTTTCTATGTTGTAAAGTTCTTCTGCATTGAAATTACGTGGTCATCAATTTTGAAATTAATTTCTATTTGAATTAAACTTTTTGTTTTGTACTGTTGGATTACGAGAGGTGGTGGACATTGGTTCGGGATTATTTTTTGGTACTTGTCCAGTAGGTTTAAAAATGTTACGAGGTGTACCAAAAACTTGTTCATTTGTAAAATATTTCTGAGTAGGCAAATTTTGTTTCGGCTGAATATTGATAGGTTAAGATGGAAATTGATACCTTAAATTTTGTGTAGTTAAGTAACTACGATTTTCAAAATTTTGGCTACTGAAATTTTGTCTTTGGAAATTTTGAGGTGGTAACTGTGGGCGAAAATTTGAGATTGTGGCGGTCTAAATTGACTGTTATTTGACGACTGTGGTCGTAGAGGTATCATTCTATTGTATTGAGGTGCATTTGGGTGGTATTCATTTTGTTTTTGATTATGAATAAAATTTTCTTCCTCTAGGACAAAAGATATCTCAAGTTCTAAAGAACCTGGGTTCCTTAATCTAACCATATGTAGAATTCTACCACTCAAACCACGAATAAAAGTTTTTAATAAAAGTTCATCATAATTTTGAATTTTAAAGGTACGTTCTTCGTTACTTAGGTTCATTGAGATTAATTTGGAAGCTATAGTACTTCTACTTTTCTGTATGAAGGGCGGAAGATTGAAGCCTTGTCTTTTTACGTCAAATGAAAGTTAAAGACCCCAGAAGTGTTTTCGAGGGAAGAAATACGGAAATGTCGTAGTGATATCTTGTATTAAAATAATATTGCGCGATTATTCTGCAATAGCTAAGTTAGATACAAACTCCAAAAGTTTAGCAAACGGACTCAGTTGCGAGTTTTCCAGAGGGTACTGTGAAGACGCTTTTGAAGGCGAGATATCGTGGGACCCTGTCCGTGTAGAAAAATGTCAAAAATATGGCAATTTATACCAAGGCAAAGCAATGGTGATATCTGAACACCTTTCGCCTCAAATTAAACAAACTTTCGTAGTCCTAGAAGATCGAGCGCGTATTTTTGCCTTACAATTATTAGAACTGACAGAAATATGTGTTCTTGAAGTGTGGATCACTGAACATCCCAGGATAATGGTATTAGAGATGCCAATTAATGTGTCAGTATCTTATGTAGATTGGATATTACACGCGGAGCACCTGCGGTAGATTTAATAACATATGTAAATTCCAAATTTCTTCATATAGAGTTGTCTTTCAAACGGCAAATAAATGCCGCCTTGGCTGAATCGGTTCACAGGAGATGTGTACTTAAAAACGAGATCCTCAAAAACCGATTGGCATTAGCACGCCAATCGAAACACGCGGCCGCATTATTATTGAGAAACGAGCCAGGTTATATTGCTCGCATATCGGGCGAGGTAATTTATTTAATGAAATGTATACCAGTTATTGTAAAAGTTAGGCGAGATAAATACTGTTACCAAGAACTACCAGTAATATTTAACAACCAAAGTATGTTTATGGCCCCGCTTACGAGGATATTGCAGAAATACGCTCAACAAATCGAGTGTTCCCCTATAGCCCCTCCCGTTTTCTTCATAGAAGGGAGATGGACGTCGTTCGACCCCTACCCCAGTCCAATAGAGCCTCCCGACGAGATAAGGATCGGCGCGGATGAAGAGGTCAAGTTTGGTAAAATAAGAAACATTGCCAGAGACGGAATATATACCAATTCTGAAATGAGACAAGCTCAAGAAAGTTTAATGTTCGTAGCCGAGAGACAAGCCATCAATAATATTCTGTTAAATCGTATCTCAGGACGGAATATATCCAGTCAAAGTTAGCCGCTTCAGCAGCGAAGAGATTGTATAATTGGTTTGTTACCCTTGGAGATTGGACAAGTGGTGCAATTGGAATATATGTTTGCATAAGAATAATTAAATTCGTAATCGAAACTTTTGTGAACGCAATGGCTCTACGGCAACTAAAAGGTTGTTCGATTTACTTATGCTTATCAATGTGGAATACGTTGACAATGTTCGTGTTGAATCAACACCACCGTAACGAGCAGAAAGATAATAAAGTTTCCGAAGAAGGCGAAAGAGTTCATCAACAACCCCGCGATAAGGAAGAGATGTCCTTAGAGGCTAAAGTGATAGCGAGTATTCCGGTTAGAAATGAAGAAAATCATAGAGTCGCCGCCAACCCATTTGAAAATACGTATTTGAGATACGACGATGTAGCATAAAATGTAACAAGGAGAAAATAATGAGCGGAACGTACTCCTCAAAGAAGCAATAGATAGCGTTAATGTGAAACTCAGTTGATAATGTTTAGTATATTGTAGGTTAACTATAAGATGACAACTGTATATAATAAATTGAATGATAGGATGAGACCTCACTGATGAACCCTGTAACTACTTCCTTATAAAAAGGAAAAGAAAAGCCTAATAGCGTCAGTTTCATTGTGAACGCGCTCGGGAAATAAAAACCGCGGAAAGTGTCCGGTACAAACATACTGTGCTGAATCTAAAAAGTAAAACCCGGAGTGAGTACGATTGTAATGAAAAAGTAAGTGCCGAAATAAAATCCGCAGGAAGTGTCGGTAGTAAACGAGTGAACGCGTAACTATAAAACAATGGATGCTTTAATGGACGCTTTAAGATATGTGAACAGCCCTGAGTGTAGGCGGGGCATTTTGCAGGTATTGCTGCGGCAGCTAATCGGTGAAATCGACCTGCTGCCCGTGGTCGCATACCGAGAAGACATTATGATACGGAGAAGTACAGTGATGTATTATTTAATAGCACATGTAGCTTATTTGAAAGCCCTCACCGAGCTCGGAATCCACTTTTGCGATTGTGCTTGGTGCCCCCTCCGATGACAAGGGTGTACCCGACGGCACCGCACCCCAATCTATGGCAGGAGCCTGGATTACCATGTCCAGGAGCGATAGAGCCCCCACCTAGGAGCAGCGGAACCGGTGCGATTGCCCCTGTCATGGCGATCGTGCCCCCGAACGCTTACTATGCACCCCCCAGAGACCGTGAGAGAGAAGAAGGCAGCGTGATTGTCTCTCCTAGACCCAGAGACGTCCCGGGACCAAACGGAAGCCCGGAAGATTCTGGATATGCGTCGGACCTTGCCGGTCCCCCATCTTCACCTCCAGCGAGCAGCATATTAGATTGGGAGGAGCCCAGTCCCCCTATGTTTGCCGCCAGAAAGAGAGTTTTGTTTGGCCCAAACGGCAAGATTGTGATCGTTAGGGATCAGTCACTTGAAAAACACCCCGATGAAGGAGCCCAGTAGCGATTGACTGCTATTTCAGCATCAAACATGTATGAGTATGTTTTATTTGACGTTATTTTATCTCATGTTTGATTTGATGTTTTTTTTTATTCTATATAGTGATAACGTAGTTTATCGTATCAGATTTGTATACTGTATTTTTACAACCTGTGCCAGAGATATTTCAAGTGTAAGTAACGATATATTGGGATTAGCGACAAATTGCGTTTATTAAGTAGTATATCCAACGAAAGCAACAGCCCGTGACAAAGAAATATTTATCGATAACTTCATAATAGATGAAATTATCTCTTGTCCCGGTAATGGAGGGATGTGAAGGGCGGAAGATTGAAGGCTTGTCTTTTTACGTCAAATGAAAGTTAAAGACCCCAGAAGTGCTTTTCCGAAACGTATGAATGATATAAAGATATTCATAATATAATAATGTTCATAAACAGGTCACTGTCCTTTTCCTAAAGAATAAGGAACGTAAGATAATCCCACGCGTGAGAGGTAATGACCTCTCCCGGAACCAGTCAATATCCTAGGAAAATCCCTACGATAACCGACCGGCGAAAGCAGGTCACAAACCCCGTGGTACACGTGCAATCAAAACAAGCTAATTAACAAGAGACAAACACCCATAAATCTAAGATATCAAAGGATACCGCTGACATTTAGTGCACGGCAGCAATACCAAATTAGGTATTGGGCGTGTTTAATCCCCCCACAGCGCCGGTCTTATAAATACGCTAAACCGCTATTCAGTGGACAGTTCAACAGTTTGGAGAGTTCAAAAGTATGAGAGTTCGCGAGTATAAGTAGTTCCTAATCATGAAGTCGTTCAGTAGCAAAGGTTCGCGTTATCTACAAAGTATTCGATAACCAGTGATTTTATAATCTTTCATGTAGATACCAGTTCGCTCTTAGGAGCCGGTTCGATACTGAAATAAACGAAAAGCCGACCGAGAGATAATAATGAAAGGAATTCTTTCTTAAAATTTATTCAGTGCGAGTTTAATTTTGAATTGTGACAATGACTGATTCTAACCGAAATATAATGCCAAACCAGTCGTTAAAATCGATAGTCGTTTCAAATCTCAAACAAAGGGGAATTTCAGTTATCTGTTGTAAGTAACGAGTTTCGGCTGAATGCTGTTGGATTTTACTATGACCATGATATATGAGTGTTCCCTGGATTATTTCCCTTATCCACTTGATAGAAAGGTGTTCAGACCTTTCACGAATTGTGTAATCTTCAGGTAGGCCAGAGGGCCAAGCAGGTTTCTGCGACAATATTTTATGTGTATTGATTGTGATGTTTTTGCAAATTTGGTTTGAAGGGTTTATTAGATAATATATACATGCGTTATTATAATTATGAAATTGGAATCAAACGAACCATTTGCCTTGTTGTGTGAAACGACTATACCACTGTATGAGTTAATGTTTTGTTTATATACTTGTTCGTACCCCACCCCCATGGAATATATTATGACTTATTGAATTCCATAATAGATATATGATTATGATTAGATCTAAGGTTTTCGCAATATACTCCGGCTGGGTTTAGGATTAAGTTTGATTTTAGGTTAACACACCATATAATCGTTTTTGAGTACAATCCCCTTGATTGATTTAGTGATCTGCCATGTCAAACTCTAACTTCGTCATTCTTACCTGGTCTTCATCCTTAAAATTATTATAATTTACAAACTAATGGAGATACGATGAAAATACTCAAGACTTATTTATTCTCCATTACATAAAAAACAAATTTAGCAGAAAAGTTTAGTTGTTACTTATTTATTTATTGAATTTATAGCAATTGTTGTTGAAAAATACTTAGGAAAAAAAAATTTTTTGTTTTAATGCTTAAAAATCTTATCAACTATTAAAAATATGACTACTTCATTCAAGTATCTTATCAATTATTGTTCATTACTCAACATTTTTACAATTGCTATAAATTCAATAAATAAATAAGTAACAACTAAACTTTTCTGCTAAATTTGTTTTTTATGTAATGGAGAATAAATAAGTCTTGAGTATTTTCATCGTATCTCCATTAGTTTGTAAATTATAATAATTTTAAGGATGAAGACCAGGTAAGAATGACGAAGTTAGAGAGAACTTATATTTAAAAATTAAATAAAAAATAATAAAAAAAATTTTAAAAAAGAAAAAAAATCATGTCTGTTTTTGTGACAGAAATTAGAATAGGAAAAAAAAATATAAGGTAAAAATTTATTTGTTTATAACAAATTGTTTATTGCATAAACAATGAAAAATTAAATAAAATGGAATTTTTTTTTTATATCAGAAAGAAAGACAAATAATGATTTAAAAAAAAAAATGGTTCCTTAATATTAATTAGAAGCGGGAGAAAATAATTGTTAATTAACAAATGCGTTTTCAAGCAATAAAAAAATTTTTTTAAGGAACAATTTTTCTTTTAAAAATCATTATTTGTATCAAAGATTGAAATTCCATAAAAAAAATTTCAATTATCTTATAAACAACGCATTTGTTTATAACAATTTTTTAAACAATTAGAGATAAAAATTTAAAAAAATTATTTCTATGTAGTTCCTGATAACATAAAAACGGATTATTGATAATATTTAAAAAAAAATTTTTTTTTCAATGATTAATTTAGGTATTTAATTTTGCAACAACGAAAATTGTTAATAAAAAACTGAAAAATAAAAATTTTTTAATTTTTCCAACGGGGTTCTATTCTGAAGCCTTTCAAGAATTGCTCCAAAAGAGGAAAAAAATCTTAAATTTATAGTTTAACAATTATCACACTTGCAATGTTCATGTTCAAGCAGAAAAAAATTATTAATTAACTATTGATTAACTAATTGAAAAATTGTGATAAAAATTTTTTTCAAGCGGATTATTGTTCATTAATCTATTCAGTTAGTGCCTGAATTTTTCCAATTTTTTATTTTTATATTTAGTATTTTAAAATAATTTTTATTGTTAAAGTGTCCAAAGTGGGTGTGGCTTGCCCGAGCCAGAGTACCCGTTTTCGGCCGTATTTTCATCCCTCTGGGAAAATTATAAATATTGATGCTACAATTCCGGGAATTGAGCTTTTTTTTAGGAAATTTCCTCCTCTTTTTGAATCTTTTTTTAGATTTAAAAAATTTTAATTAGTTTTTGAGATATTTACAAAATACTAAAGCCATCTTTTTTTTTAGTTAATTGTTAATAACTTTTACAATTTTTTCATGCGGAACTTCATTTTTTTCAAAAATCATCTGGATGTCATTCCGAATCGAATGACACCTCAATCATAATTTTCGGAGACTGCTGAAAAAAGTTGGTCTAAATGGCACTTGTTGACTAGACTAGAAGGCAACATCGAAAACGCTGGGGTTCAGGTTCAGACACGCCAGAATTGCATTCGGTGGCCGGACACCGGCGTGACAGAGGTTCAACTTCACCGCCGTCAACTGAATTGACGATTGCGGGAGGCCAGGCCCGGACTCGCAGTCCGGATCAGACTAGTGCGGAGAAGGAAATAAATACCGGGGACGAAGGATCACAAGCTGATGATGACGAAATGGTCATACTTCCTGAAGAAGTTTTACACATCCTTGGAGAAAATCCCGATGAGCCCGCAAAAACGAGTGCTTCATTGCATGAAGCCCTTATCCCGCGATGGCGAAATAACATATTAAAGGGACTTCCCAGGGATGAAAGCACCGCTTTACTCAACAAATATCCGGTTTCTACGAACCTATCCACATCAACTCCTCCGCAATTGAACCCTGAAATCATGTCGATTTTGGGAAAAAACAACATACTCAAAGACGCCTCTCAGAAAGAGGTCCAAAACCAGTTGGGCAAAGGTATTTGTGCCCTGGGTCAAGGTATCGGTATCACGTTGACCGATTTGGAAAATATTTCCCCGATAGTCAAAGAAAATCTTTTGACACATCTCTCCGATGCTGGAAAGATACTCACTAATCTCTTCCATAAAGTGACTATTTCGAGAAGGAATTGTATTCTTCCTCTTCTCAACAAAAACACCAAAGATTTGGTAGAGAAATCTCTCCCCTCGGATTTATTATTCGGCGATAACCTCGCCGAGAACATTAAATCAGCAAAGAATATAGCGAGCATGACTTGCGTCCATCTCAACCACAACCATCAACAAGTCGATCTTTAAAACAGGGGGAGGGAGGACGACTTACTAGCGCCCAGAGTAGATATTTAAACTCCACACGCCCGGCAGACATTTCGCGCGCGCGGATTTGCGAAATGTCTGCCGAACGCGCTTGCTTCACTCGCATGGTCTGTATTGTGATATAGTTCCCATTTCAAATCATATTGTGGGTTGAAGGAAAATGAATTATAAAATATGTGGACCAAGCGAGCTCATGTGCACACGCGCATATTTTTGAAATGTCGGCTAAGCTCAAAAGTGATGAGGAATGTGCAGGTGCGCAAGTTCTCATCTTTTCGAAATGTGGAGAGCAGTAAGGAAACGAATAATGGTTTTGAGGAAGATGAATCATAAAATAGGTAGACAATACTAGAGCACCTGCACGCGCACCTATTTTTAGAAATTGACCAAGCGCAGAAGTAATGATCGAAGGAAATGCGCAGGTTCCCATATTTTTGAATTAAAACATAGGTTCGTGCTAGATGAATACAAAATATCTGCCGAACGCGCTCACATGGTCTGTTTAATGAATGATAAAATAGTTGATTATATTGTTTTTGTCATGTTTTGAAGCATATGTTGTAATTTTACAAAAACCAGGCTTTGTCTCCTATTTTTCACCTATTCCTAACGTTTCCATCTTTTTTTCAACTCATATATAGTTTTTCACCCATTTAATGCAATTTTCAACATGACATGTAAATATTCGTCAAATATGATCAATAAGCAATCCTTTCATTCCCTAAAGAATTTGTCGAATATAATATATCTATGAATCCATCATTTCAAGAATTGAATTGGCAACGTCGCAATTACAATTCTGATATTTTCGAAGTTATGACAGACTGAGAGAGCCGTTATTTAACAATCAAATTGATTTGTTAATGCTCATAAAATAAGGTTAATTCTTTTAACTTTTTCATACTTTTCGAAGTTCATGCCTGTCATAAATTGCTTCTTCTGTATCTGTAAAATTGATATCGATACAATACAATTGGAAAAATTGGAAAAATATGTTAAATAATCCGTCCATCGGATTGTCTTAAAAGTGAGTGCCGACATACATTTTTTCAAAAAACAATACGAAAAAAGTGTTTCCGCGGCAAAATTTGATTGTTTCTATAAATTTTATCGTGTTTTAAAGCATCTGTGAAAATTTCATCAAAATCCCAGTTGCGCATAATAAAATGTTAGATAGCATATGCTTTCAATTAGTGAGAGAGCATGTGATTTTTTCATTTGTCTCGTAAACAGATTTATTTTGATGCAGTTATTGGCTCTTGTCGTTGTTGATACCAAACATGTGGAGCATGTTGTTCTCAGGTATATTGCTCAATCAACAATACTCGCTCTATAGTCAAAGACATCGATAATTGTTGTTGAAATTTACATAATTTCTATCTTAGAATGGGTCCAAATTCTTGATCAATGTCAGCTCATTAGATACCTAAAAATAAATTGATTTTATAATGGTTTTAAGCATGACAGTTAATAATATCGTTAAAAATATTCATATTTACCTGACCAACGTCTAGATTTTTTCTACAACTTGTAAGAATATGAACTATAGATTGAAGCGCATAAAACTATCTAATGTGGCTCTCTAACAATATAAACAAAGACGCCAGAAAAGGCATGACATAATGGATATGGATTGATACCACATAACACATAAGACATCACATAACCAACATGATTCGTGTTCAATTCAAAAACAAATCAATCATTTCGATCAGAAAATTATTCTTCTTATTATTTTCAACATTGTTCCCGCGTCTCGAAGAAATGGTTCGAGTTGATGTATGCGCCATCTGGTAGGTGACTGAAAAAATCATATTCATAAATATATGGTTAACAAGTAATAAATATATTGCTCTTCACTGCTAATATGCATTAACGATATATTTATGGATGAATGAACGCTAAAATAGAAATATTTGTTCGGTTTCAATATATATTGGTGTGAAATAATAAATATATGGTCATCAACAAATATACTTCAGTGAAAATAAAATATATGAGAATAACTACTTTTGACACTAACGGCGCCCCATAATCGTGTAGTCTTCCCGAAGAAAACTGAGTTCTTCCAACAAACGCCGTAACCACAAGGTTTCTTTCACTCCTACTGCAAATTCTAACTATTAGGCAAATAACTGCAATATATTAATATATTGACCGTGAACACATAATGAAAACATTGTACTGCAATTTCAACAATTCCTTTTTTAAAAAATACTATATTTCTTAAAAGCGGAGTACAGTTTGTTGGTTCACAAGATTATACGATCTAATGCATGTAACTGTTCAGTACAGATTAGAATCTGGGTTAAACATAATAGTCCTATATAAATATATACGTTTTCATACATGCTTAGCTAGCTAAAATATCGAGTCATAATACGTGCTTATAGATTATGTATACATATATAACTCCATCCTAAGAGGTAAATAATACCTCTGTTATTTTCCGTTGTGCTGAAAGTAGATAATTCATTATAATTATTTTCAGATAGTGTTGGCTGAAAATATTTAAAAAATGTACCTTTTGATTTTGTGGGTTTTTCTTACATATTAAAATGAAAACAGCAATCAGGAAAATAATGCATATTATATAAATTGTAAAACTAGACGTTTGTTTTTTTTGGACTCCTTGTAGGTCGTGGATTTGGGTCCTGTCATCTAGTTTCTGGATTTCTGTTAACTCGTCTAAGTCTAACTTTTTCAGGCATCTTCAGGGTTTGATATCCTTCAGGATACATGTCGATTACTTCTAGTTGGGGTAGCTGAAGTGGCGTTCACCCATTCGAAATTCTTCGTTGCGATAAATTTCATTATCGATTTTTATTTGACAGCGATACAGGATGTATCAATTGGACGGTTGTAATTTCTTCAAAGCCGTGTTCCTGGCATTTCGTCTCCATTTGAATTTTATGTAGTGGAATTATTACTACATAGGCGTTATTTATTGGTTCTACGACATCGTGAGTGAGTTGGATGTCGATGGTTCTACAGGGTTGTTCTTGATGTCCTGTTAAGTTACTGGGAATACAGTCGGCATTTATAACCTGGTCCTTCATGTAATATATACAACTTTCTTCAATTTGTATACAAGTTTTATCGGCATAATGGTGATGAGTCCAGTTAAGGACAATAAAGGGTTCAATAGGTATAATTGTTTGGTTTTTTCTCCAAATATTTTTAAACATATTTTCATCTGGTTCGAATTTAATACAACCTCCCTTGTCTTTAAGGGCAAGTGCAGACGGGCTACTATTGTAGCGCGACAGTCGTGTCGCTGAAGCGCCGCGACTAGAACGTGAACAGACGAACCACATTTTTGTGGCGAAAACGACAGAGCAAACAAGCGATTTTTATGTCGTTCCACACTATTGTGATCTCTGGGTTTTGTTTTTCGTCAGTCTCAAGATGGAGTTTACCGAGTTAGCAAGTATTGCTGTTTTATTAGTGCGACGCCAAAGGCGGTTATTACAAAAACGAAGACGGTATTGGGTGCATCCTATAGTAAGCCAACGTTTACTAAAAGGGTAATTTCATAAGTTATATCCAGATTTGAGGACCCACCCTGACAAATTTTTTAATTATTTTCGTATGTCGGTGGCGTCGTTTGACGAGCTACTTGCATCAATTGGTCCAGCGATTACGTTTGAAACAACGAATATGAGAAAACCTATTAGTCCCGAAGAAAGATTAGCAGTAACACTCAGGTAAGTACGAATTTAATATACTTTATTTATAATTACACATTTACAAACAAACCATACGTAGAACGAGTAATATAATATTGTGTATATAAAATAATCCTACATTAAAGATTCGCCAAGATCGATAATTTCACTGATGGCTACAGATAAGCTTGGTGAAGGTATCGGCGTAACCTGAGGAAGGTAGCTAGTTTGTGATGACTGCCATGATGGGCCAGGTTGGGGCTGCCATTGGTTATTAGTAGTCGGCTGCCATGGGATGTTGGGTGGTTGCCACTGAGAATTTCCCTGTGAAGGCTCCAGAGACTGAAGTGCATTTTGGCAATTTGTGCTTTTATGTCATTTAGAACCCTTCTAATGGTGTTCATTAGCTCCACTCTTATTGTTATTTTGTTGTCGTCGTCGAACTTTTTCATGAGCGGCAGCAAAGATAACAAAAATTGCTTATCATCATCAAGATCATCCATAGGGTTGGTGCTGCGCTTTTCAAGCAGCTTCAAAATATCGTGCTCGAAATTATTATTAGTTGGCCTTTTTTTCATCGATTTAGGTGTCTCAGTAGGTTGTACAGGTATTGGAGGAACTTTCACTGGTTCCGTGTCAGTGATCGGGGCTTCATTGCTTTCAGCTGTGACCGAACACAAAGACGATGTCGTTTGACGATCTGCCATCGTGGTCCGCAAAAACTGTAACTGGTCGAAGTACATGTATTTTCTTCTCTTCTTTGCAGCACCACCAGAAGGGGTTTTTTGCAGAGCCAGTTCTCGCCTCATGCAGTCTCTTAAGGACTTCCATCTTTTTTGTACTTCTTTGCCTGTAACAATAAAAGTACTATAACTGAAGTTTGAAAAATAATATGTTGATATTTTCTTCAGGTGTTTGGCATCGGGAAATAGCTTCGCGTCTCTTCACTACGAATACCTTTTGGGACGAACAACCATCGGTTCCATTGTTAAACATACGTGTACAGCTATCTGGGCTTTACTACGTTCTACTCAGAAAAATTTTACGGATATACCTCTTTTCCAAACTGCATTGGTGCGATAGATGGGAAGCATATTCGGATTACCAATCCGAATCATTCAGGTTCTCAATATTTCAACTACAAGAGTTTTTTCTCAATTGTACTTCTTGGCTTGGTTGACGCTGATTACTGCTTCATTGCGATTGACGTTGGAGCATATGGAAAATCCAGCGATTCAAATGTATTTGAAAATTCTGTTTTGGGTCAACGAATAAGACAAAAGCAACTATATATTCCACCCCCAAAACCACTACCACATGATGCCAATGGTAGATGTATGCCACATGTTATAGTGGGGGATGAAGCATTTGCTTTATCAAGGGACGTTATGACACCATACCCCAACAGAAATCTCAGTGAAAAGCAAGGAATTTTTAATTACAGATTAAACAGGGCAAGAAGAATGGTAGAATGTGCCTTTGGTATATTAGCCAATAAATGGAGAATTCTTCATAAGGCTATGGATGTAGATGTGGAATTTGCACAATTAATAACACAAACTTGCTGTGTTCTACACAACTTTGTTCGGAAAAGAGATGGAACGCATTATGAAGATACCTTGTATAATTGCTCTCTTGATGATATTGCTCGTGTAGGAACCAGAGCTGATGGCGATGGAATATCTAACAGGGACTATTTTGCAGATTATTTTATCTCCCCAAGAGGTGAAATACCGTGGCAATATGTGATAGGTTTTACTTGAAACTTTGAATTCATAATAATAATATATGAGTATGTTGATTATTTAATTGGACATTTCTGTGGTCACATAAATTGTGCATTAACGAAAAATATTTTTTTTTTGTTATTAATGGTACCTAAAATAATTTAATAGGGGGAACAGTGGTATTGAAGAAGAAATTACTTTAACTACACTGTACAAAACTTTGATAATTTGTTAATTAACTCTAGAATGATTATTAAAAAACTATGTCCTACCTTTTTCGGACTTTTCTTTGGATTCCAATTCGGCACAACGTGTTCGCATACTTCTCCCATAATTTGGTTTTCAAATTACGATCGCTGTATTCTGGTAATGCCGTGTTGTAAAGTCCAGGTCGAACCTCGATTTCCAAAATTAATCTTTCGGTGTTAATTTCACACATTGTGGACGTGTGCACCGTACGAAATACTTTACCGAAATGCCAGGCCAACGACTAGCGACAAAATAGTAGCCCGTATGTTCATTCCTGTAGAAACCGGTTTAGTGAATAGCTTGCTACGATCGCTTGGCGTCTCTTTTGTCGCTGACAAATAGAACACGTTTCATTCCGGGCGACTGTCGTCAGCGGATGCCGCTAAGAAGCTACAAAATTGTCGCTCGTGTACGCACAAACCTGGAAGTTCATTTGTATCATTTTGAGCTACACGACTGTCGCGCTGCAGTAGTCGCCCGTCGGTACATGCCCTAACACCTTCTTTGTTAAATATAAGGTAATTGATAGTGGTTGTTAATAAACGGTTCCGATGATCAGTTTTTGTCAGTTTGAGTACACTAAATATTCTTTCAACAGAAACGTTTGAATAGGGCAAAACAAGTAAAAGTTTAACAAACAATTGATAAATTGGGAAATATGTGTATTCCTGCTGCATTTTAAAGGCCTACCACATGTTTCCAATACTCTTCAACATCTAACTCATTTTTTAAATTTAAATCGTAGTCCAACATCAAACTTTTCCATTCCTTATCAAGAGTTTGTGGATTTATGAAATTTTTCAAAACTGGGAATCTCTCTACTACCGGAGCTAGACTAGTGAATTGACTGTGCTTGAACTCAGGTGCAAGAACTTGACTTATTATGTCATAAATTGAGTCAGAAAAATCAAATCGTTTCTTTATTTGACTCACAAGTTCCAGATAAAAACTTAAACAGTTCTTCAACAGAATTTCGTGATTTTGGTCGTATTTATTGAGACCATTCAAAGTATGTAGAGCATTAACGCCCAAATATAATTTATTTAAATTTACAAAATGCCTTGGATCTCTATGATCGATTTTCAATATGTCCTTTCCTTTTATAAAAGCTATGTCCATAAAATTGGAACAAAAATGTCTCAACAATTTCTCGATTTCAAATTTCAATTTGTGCAATAAAGGTTTATTGCTTTGAAAAAGTACATTGAAATCATTTGTCAACTCTAGGACATATGAAAGAAATTCTAAATAAACAAGATTATACTTGTTTAAATTTGACAGAATTTGTTCTGTTGTATGGGAGGGATCCTCAAACAAATATTCAGTGAAATAGGACTTGAGTGGCTCATATTGCTCAAGTACTCGATCAATGCATTGTTTGACAGAAAGCTGGTGTTAGATGGCTGCAAAATTTTTTGTTCATCTATATGAAAAAATGATTGAAACTTTTTAAATTTGTCTTGTCGGCAAGCACTCCTACTGAAATGGGATCCAATATTCCTAATCAGATCCTCTGTGGACCTAGGTAACTCTAAACATGCCTTTGAAGTTGCTAAATGAATGGAATGACAGCTACATTTTATACAAACAATGAATGGATTTTCAATCTTCAATAGTGCAAACACTGATTGGTGTTCACCAACCATAACATTGGTCGTGTCACTGGAGAACCCTACAAAGGGACACACCTTGACACATGACATGGGATAACCTAAAGATAAGGTTACACTAAACATAACATTATACATTCTAAAGGTTATTAAGAATTAATAGGTATATTTTTTAGATTTTTTTACCTTGCTCTATGGGGAGTATTCCTTCCACAGAGCTGATAGGAATTGGTTCCTTCTTGAATCCATCTTTTTTTAAGCTGGAAAACATGTTATTTCCAAAGTGCTCACTGTGAAAACGGGAATAACACTCTCCAGCAGTGAAGTTATTCAATTTAGCCACTTTCAAAATAGACTTTCAAACAGCACATCTCTGAAAACAATCTCCAATTATTAGAAAAATGTGAAAGTTTCAGAAATATAGTCAGTAGAGATATAATAAGAGAGCTTTGGGAGGAGGGAGTCAAAGGTCAACTATTCGTGTCATGTTACACACGTTTCCGGTTACATGTCTACACAGATCAGCAAAATTGAACACGGGTTCAGTGACCTCTTTCAAAGAGTGCATGTGTTACATATCAAATTACCTGGAATGTGCTGACATCGAGTTTCCGGTCACAAACATGTTTATAAACGATGAAGAAATTCAATACAAGTTCAATGACCTATTTCAAGGTCAACTATTCGTGTCATGTTACACACGTTTCCGTTTACATGTCTACACAGATCAGCAAAATTGAACACGGGTTCAGTGACCTCTTTCAAAGAGTGCATGTGTTACATATCAAATTACCTGGAATGTGCTGACATCGAGTTTGCGGTCACAAACATGTTTATAAACGATGAAGAAATTCAATACGAGTTCAATGACCTATTTCAAGGTCAACTATTCGTGTCATGTTACACACGTTTCCGGTTACATGTCTACACAGATCAGCAAAATTCAACACGGGTTCAGTGACCTCTTTCAAAGAGTGCATGTGTTACATATCAAATTACCTGGAATGTGCAGACATCGAGTTTCCGGTCACAAACATGTTTATAAACGATGAAGAAATTCAATACGAGTTCAATAACCTTATTCAATGTCAATAATTGCACGTATCAGTATCATATTTCTGAATAGGTATGTGTCAAGTTGCAATAATCCGAGGTGAAATTTTCCCCCACTACTAGGTACTGATAAAAAATATATACAATATCATAACAGACATTCCATTTTCAAAATGAGTAATACCGAGTCCAAATTTAGCTTGTCAAATAACTATTTTTGCAAAGAAAAATCTAAAGTAGTGTTGGGTGAAAGAAAATTCCCATTAAATAAATCTATATGTGAATTTGTTGTTGTGAATCTTTCATATGATTTGAATTTCACTCCATGTATTGAGATTGCTGGAAATAAGGGAGATCGGGTGATTTTCACAGAACATGAGTGGGAGCAGTATTTGACACATCAAGGAGTTATAACCAATAATCTTTACTCATTCGATCAACAGACTGCCATTGAAGACGATACATTCACCGTTGAGCTTATCCAATTTGCAGATGTACGAGTAGTCAAAATTATAAAAAATCACTCTTCAGTGTACTTGGGGTTCGAAACAGTCTGCAAGTTATGGGAACTCCTACCCATAATTGAATATAGGATAGATATCTTGAAAAGACAACATTATCGAGAATATTTTCAAATTTTGAAAAACGGAGCTAACCACAATAGTGAAAACATAAGTTTAACTCCGGAATTCATCCATCTTCACCCAGAAGATTTCAAGGCTGAATTTTCTCATAAACCATGAATAAGAGGGTAACAATTGAAGAAAGTCGCAAAAAAACTTATTATATGTTCTCATGGAAATTTGCCTACCAGAATTCTCGGAAAATGGATTGGAACCATGCAGCAATCGATAGAATGCGCTTCGAGAGGCGAATAAGAGAAACTTCGAATATTATCGCACCCATTTTGGATTCAACCCATAGAAAAATAATGTACGATAAGAGATTTTGTGATTAATATATAATGTAAATATGGTATAAATAAAAGTTTTATGTGAATATTATATTGATTTATTTGTGAAAGTATCATTCAAAGTCATTTTTAAATATCCATGAATTATACGCATTTCTCAGACCTAACCATTTAATATAGAGATTATCTCCCTTTTTTCTTAAAACTTTTTCAACCAGAAATACATCAGGATGTTTGACTTTTTGGAGTTCTTCTTCATAAAATCCACCTTGTATGTTAACATCTTCATGATCTTTAAGAAAATACACTACAGGGTTTGACTGGTGGACTTTTCTCACAGTGAAAATTTCATTGGACCAGTTTGGTGTATACCCTTTGGCAAACGCCTCTCGGTACTTACTTATTCTGACATGATCATTAATTTTAAATTTTCGTTTTCTTGGATCCACTGTTTTGAGGTGACTATAAGCATTTTTCAATAAATACTTTTCATTGCATTTTTTCACGTCTTTCGGTTTCATTCCTATTGTTCTGTGTACAGAATTGTTATAGCTAGAAACTATTTTTGGTAGAATATCCAACCATTTGTAGGTTCCTTGTAAGCTGAATTGTTTCCACATTATATTTTTCAAAGTTCTGTTTACTCGTTCAACTATGCTAGCTTTCAAATTGGAGAAAGTACTATAATGGTTAATTTTCCACTCGTCCATCAAATGTCTGAATTTTCTATTATAGAACTCTTTTCCCATATCCATTTGTAGATTCTTGGTAGTAACTTTCATATCATTCAATATTTTTTGCATCGCATGAGTGACTTCTTCCCCACTTTTAGTTTTAACGGGCTCGCACCAAACATATTTGGAAAATACGTTAATAACAACCAAAATGTACTTGTATCCTTTGTTAATTTTTGAGTAGGGAATCATTTCAACCAAAGCAGCTTGAATGAGATCATTCAAACCTTTGATAATAACCTGTTTTCGTGAACTTCTATGTAATTCTCCTACAATGTCTTCTTTGATTTCATTCATTTTCAGTTATAGGACACTGAAGTACAATTTCGACATACAGTTGATTATGAGGCTCCTGGTCGACTAAGAAAGTTATCTTATCACCTTTATTTAAAAACTTTCCAACTAGGCTATTCATTGAAACAGTATCTGCATACCCTTCTCCTAGTGATATAGATATATCTTTTGGTAGGGAATTGATGCTTTCAATCTTTCCAGAAACAGAAAAGTCGTAGAAAGTTGAATTATTTTCTAATACAAAAAACCAACACTCTTCCTGATATCCTTGGCTGCCCTCAAATGAAGAATACATTTAGTATGATGCGAAGAGGAATTTCATATGTAGAAAGGTGTGCTGTTTGGTGGCGCTTTCGAAAGTGAATCTGATTTAGAATTTGTTGTTTTGAATTGATGTCCTTAGGACAAATTCTTCCAAATTCATCGATGGGCATTGTGTCACGGTTGAACACTAAATGATAATGAATCATGCGGGCTTTTATTTTATTATTCCTGCTTCTCGGAGTTCCTCAATTATGCTTATGATTTCATTATTCACACCAGTATTTCCAGCACATTTTGATGTAATCAACAGTTTCAATCGCTCCACTAGCTCATTGAAATCATCAAAATATTTATATTCAACCGGCATATTGTTGAAATCAAGCATAGTTAGTCCTGAACCCCTTTTACTTCTTGTAGTGGTGCCTGGAGCAGAACTAATTCTTGGTCTGGGCTTGGGAAGAGATAATTTACCATCTTTTTGAGGTTTTTCAAGTTTACGTTCTTTAGCCAAAGAGTATAGTGTAGGACCTCTTGTAGGATCATGACGGAGATAATGTGCATCACTTCTTCTTATTATATCAATATATGAATCAAGATCTTTATTTTTGTAACCAAGGGGTTGTTTCTTGAACATCAATTCATATAAACCTGAAGTTCCACTATATCTGAACTTATTATTAATAACATTATCAGCTCCATCAAAATCCACAGTTGCGTCACCTACGGCGAACTTCTCTGTAGATGGATTAAAATATACTCCAAAAGTGTCATCAAATTTATTTTGCGTATCGGCAATTTTATCTTCTATATATGCACGAGGCAAAGGAATCGCAAACTGTTGTAGGTATTGTTCCTGTTGATTCATCTCATCAAAGTAACTCTCACCAAGGTCTGATTTTGGAATGGTTGAATCATACTGAAATGTATCTTCATCAGGAGTGATCTGATAAAATTCTTGAGGTGTAGGTTGGTGAAATTTTTGAGGTGTTGGTTGATGCAATTTTTGGGGAGTCGATTGATAGCTTGAATGGGGTGATTTGATTTCACGTTTCAATTCTTGCTTCGACAGAGTCGTTGGAGGTTGTTGAACAGCTGTCAAGAATTATTTTAAAGGTTGAGTGATTGGTTCATATGTTTTTTCTAAATGTGACTGAGATTCTGCTATATCAGATTTCAAAGTCTTATATTTTCTTTTCAAAGAGTTTCTTGCTTTCAATAGTTGTTCATGTAAATGACTATTCATGATGACTGACAATTATATCACATTCATAATGTTTATATTTGAATAAATGTATCGAAACCTTTCCTGTATCGTCCCTCGTTCAGAGAACAATCTTTATCGATAACTAGAAAATCAAATTTATCTTTCCAACAATGAGAACAGAGTTCTTTGAAATTCGGTAAGGACATATCTATACTAACATGGTCATCATATATATGCTTCAGATTTGTAAGGTCTTGTTGAAAAATTATAAGCAAATTTGCATTATCTCTAACGAGTTGCTTAGAAATGGCAGAATAGGTTTGGCATAAATAGAAACAATCCGTGTGTCTGTGACGACCGAAACAAAAATAATTTTTGATTATATTTTGATCACATGTGGTAACATCATCAAATATGATGACTGAATGATCTTTTATATTTTCAGGTAGAATTACGTCATCAGAATCATTGTATTCATAGAACCCAATTTCTTTCAAAGGTGCCAGCATAATCCTCAAATAATTATACTTAGGTTGGTATAATGATTTTGAAAATAAGTATACATTTGTAAAACGAAGACCATTGGGTTGTTCCAGCAAAGACAACATCACATTAGTTTTGCCTGACCCACTTGCTCCAACTTCCCCTCCCTCTTTTAGATTGACCTCCAAATAGCGCACCATGTTTTCTTACATTATTGTCCACATTGATCTCATCATGATTGAGAACTGGAAGCAATAACTTTTGTTTTTCAGTCTTCATCGCATCGAAATAATCGTCAAACTTACATTAATGCAGATGTGATAGGTGTATATAAACGTGTACGCAAGTTGTTTGAAACACAATATAATGGAACAGCGAAAGAAATCAGTCGTTAGTACGAGTCTAAATACAAGGAAGAAAGGTCGAGGTCTTTTGAATACTCTCATCAACAAACTTCCTGTAGAATTACATGTCCCTGGATATAATTACTGCGGTCCTGGTACCAAGTTGGAAAAGAGGCTATTGAGGGGAGACAAAGGCATAAATCCTCTGGATGAGGCTTGTAAGCGACACGACGTTGCTTACTCCAGAAGTGAAGATATAGAATCAAGAAATATTGCAGACAAGAAATTAGCAGCATTTGCTTCCGAACGTTTAAAATCATCTGACGCGAAGTTGGGGGAAAAAGTTACAGCATTTGGTATATCTAATGAATCTATGAATTTTAAAAGCAAGTTGGGAATGGGTTTGAGACGAAAGAAAAAAACCATGAAAACAAAGAAAGGTGGGGAACTGAAAGTTGCCAGAAAACGAAAGAGTAAACTGAAAAAAAGAGTAATTCCAATTCCAAAGAAAGGTGGATTTCTTCCATTTTTACTACCACTTCTAGGAGCATTAGGTGCTGCAGGGGGTGGGGCAGCATCAATCGCTTCAGCAGTTAATAAGGCAAAATCTAATAAAGAACAACTAGCTGAACAAAGAAGACATGATTTGGCAATGGAACGAAAAGGAAAAGTTTTATATTTAAGACCTCGAAAAGGTTATGGAATGTTTGCTCAACCATATCAAAAAAACTGCTGAAGTTGCCACGCCGAGCCTTAACCAATATCGATTTGACGATGAATGCAGAGCGTTTGAGAATTCCATACTTTCGAGGTGTTTTCATGAGAGATACACTTCCCGAAAAAATAAGAAGCAATGAGTGCGGTATCATTAATCTTGATTCTGATTTGGGAGAAGGAACTCATTGGACAGCATATTCTAAGAAAACTGCGGAAGTTATATATTTTGATAGTTATGGAAATCTCAAACCACCAAAGGAATTGATAAAATACTTCATCAGCGCTGGTGACGTCAATAAAATAAAATATAACTATGACTCTTTGCAAAAGTTTAACTCTTATCACTGTGGACAACACTGTCTTTTGTTTCTATATAATCAATATCTCTGATGTATTTCCTTCATTCATCAATAAACTACCCTTGGAAAAATATGTCTTTTACTTTTACTTTGAGCGACTCATTTTCAGTGTTGAGTCATAATTTTAACCCTCCAATTTATCTGGATGATAATGTGGAATATGAGATAGGATTGGCAAATTTTGATTCGTTCAATGTTATTCCAAATGTTACAAAAATGAACAATGTTTTTGTATGGGGTGAACATGATGAATACAGTTATACCTTTCCTGAAGGATTTTATGATGTTACAGATATTGTTGATCTCCTCATAAAACAGATGACTAACTATAATGAAGATGTTGTGATATCCATCGACCCAAATTGGACCACTTCGAAAGTGATCATCCGTACAAACACCAAAATCAATTTTTCGGTAGAAAATTCAATTGGTTCATTATTAGGATTCGAGAAAAGGATACTCAATGCGAATAATATCTACAAATCAGATCATGAAGTAAAAATTCTTTCAATCAGTACAATATGCATTCATTGTAATATTGCGATGGGTTCATTTTTGAATGGTGATCCATGTGCATGTGATTCATCAATTCTTTCCGACCGTACCAAGGGGGTATAAAATAGTTGAATCGCCTTTGAACATTCTGTATTTCCCTGTCACTATCAAGACAATCAACAACATCACAGTAAGAGTTGTTGACCAAAATTTTAATTTAATTGATTTCCGAAACGAAGAAGTTACTGTTAGATTGCATTTGAGACGAAAGACTCTCTGAGATGGTCTGGAGATTTGACAAACCAACATTCCAACATCCCTATAAAAAGCAGGTGATACGAACTTTGAAAGATAGTACGAAAGCAACTGTCGAATTGCTAACACCCGAACATAGAAAATACTTGAAATCTTTGGGATTAGAACTCCTAATATAATGGAATTGCTACAAATCACAAGTGAACCGTTCAGTGATAGCACAATTGAAGATTATCAGTTTCATACATATCAGCCCTATATCCAATGATATCAAATATAATGATGAAATCAGAATTCCAATTCAGGACTTGGACGCTTATACATTACCTTGTAATTCATACATCTACATAGAGGGAAAGCTTACAAGACTGGACGGGGATCCAATAACGAAAATAAAATTCATCAATAACGCAATATCATTCTTATTCCGTGAACTCCGATATGAGCTGAATGGTGTGGTGGTAGACTCTGTCAGAAACATTGGACTAGTGTCAACAATGAAAAATTATTTGTCTATGAATGAAAATTAAAGTATTTCTATGCAAAATGCTGATTGGTTTCCCAAACTTGGTGCGAGTGATAAAATATTAGTTGATGATGAAGGGAATTTCAATGTATGTATTCCGCTCAAGTTATGGGCTGGAGTTTTTGAAGATTTCAGAAAAATTGTGATCAATATGAGACAAGAACTAGTTTTGATTCGTGAGAGTCATGATTTAGATGCTGTGTGCAGTATAGATGATTCCGAAAAGCCTGAGGTGAGCAGAAGAAACTGAGTTGGTGTGTCCCTCACGTAACACTAAGTATTCAAGAACAACTACGATTGAATAAAATCATAAATAGTAATGTTGAACTACCGCTTGAATTCAGAAGATGGGAATTAATTGAATACCCTTCTCTAAATCAAACAACAAGGCATACTTGGGCTGTGAAAACAACTACAAAGGTTGAAACTCCTCGCCATGTTATCATTGCATTTCAACAAGATAAAAAAGAAGAGCTTACTACTGATATGAGTACATTCGACCACTGTAATCCGAGTAATTTAAGAGTATTTCTGAATTCTGAACGATATCCTTATAATGACTTGAATCTTGAATTTAAGAATAACAAGTTTGCAAAACTCTATGTAATGTATGCCAACTTCCAAGAGAGTTACTATCATCTTAAATCAAACCAACCTATTTTCAATCCCAATGAATTCAAAATTAAAGCACCGCTGGTGCACATCGACTGTTCGTCAAAAGGAAGTGATTCAAAGCAGTTCCATAGTACTTAGAATTGAAATTGAAACTGCTGAAATCACACCCAGAAATTTTACTGCATACTGTCTTATTCTACATGAGAAAGAATTTTCATATAATCCATTGACGAAAATTGTTAAGCAGTTTTAAAGCGCATGCTCGATGGGTTATATAGAAAGACTTGCATACTTGAAACATCAGTTCGAAGATGATATCAGAGTACAGAAGAAGATTGGAGCAACACCTTAAGAACCTGAAAGTACTGAAACAATTGATTGAATCATATACTTTAAAACAAGCATTGATAAGGAAACTCAGTAGTTTGAAAATATGATATTGGTGATAGACGTGCAAGGTTTCAAAATTGAGCATAATAAATTTATGACGAAGGAACTGGCTGCATTCGATAGAAGAAGAGTTTCTCACTATGTGTTTAAACCACCGTTTCCAATAAATATGCTCCCACCAAAATTTCATAGTCAGGCCACTGATTGGAATGATGGATTCACACCATTACATCAATTTGGAAATATAATGAAGAGGCTCACTGAAGGAGTGGATACTCTTTTTGTCAAAGGAAAGGAAAAAGCTGAATACATCAAACAATTCACCCAGCAACCAGTCATAGAATTTGAAGAACAACCCGGTTTGGGTGCATCTGAACAAGTTGTTTTCATAATACTAAAGATAATTGTATATGTGCACTTTCAAATGTTCACTCTTTATTTCAAATGTATATAATGGATACATCTGAATAAATATATTCTAAAAGAAATGCCTTTTATTTTGAGATTTTCATGAAACTACAAATCATTCACCTTATATCATCAGGTTGTCTAGATACTAGATGTTTTTTTACAAGGTCGTTCACTCCATAGCATCCGGTGACTAGACACCAGATATTTTCCACAAGGTCATTCACCTTGCAACAGATATAATTTTTCAGATTGATGACTTGACAGTCGTTCCACTTTAGCATCCGGTTGTCGTCAGGTGTTTCATTGACCGCTATAGAAACAGCAATGCGCAAGCGCATATCAAGAGCTCCATATATTATTGTAAGGAGTACCATAACGAGTACAGTTAGTATTGCTACCACTGAGAATCATGAAGTGTGACAAATGCAATTTGAAATTTTCGAGAAGAGATAACCTACGTCGACATTTGCAAAAAACCTGTCCTTTCAAAGAAGCTGAGGAACCAGTAGCAAAAAAAATTAAATTGAGCGATCCATCCACCAGTGCTCCACAGTCGAGAAAACGGCTACACGTGAATATTTCAACAAAACTGAAAGATGGATTCGAAAAATTGTAACACGCATTCAAGAATAGAATAGCAAGTTATCGATTCAAAAGTAGTGGAATACATGTTGATTACGTCAACTTTATGGAAGAAATTAAGTTGAAAGTTCTGAACATCATTTCGGAATATATACAGGAGCGCAAAAGTTTGAAAATACATTTTGAATTATTTGGGAACTATATCATACCCGAGAAAGAGTTGAGTGATATGAAATCCTTCAATACAAAAAACAAAATTATCACATATTCTACTAACTTAAATGACATTTACGATGAATTCAAAGATGAGATGATTTCGAAGGCTTCAGAATTCCAGGAAAGAGACTCAGGCTGGTCATTGCAGAAGATTTGGTATCTTGATGTTAATATAAACATATATAATCCATTATCAGCTTCATCATATATCAAGTAACCCAAAGGAATAAAGATGAAACAAGCCGTTCTGAATGTAAAGAACTTGGATAATGCTTGCTTCGCTTGGTCTATTATGGCCGCAATTTTTCCTTCAAATGGAGATCCATCGAGTCCATCCTCATATCTACATTATACTACCTTACTTGATTTTGAAGGTATTGATTTTCCAGTAAAATTGACGGATATTTCCAAATTTTAAATAATGAATAATATATCTATAAATGATTTTGGTACAGATACAAAATTTATAGAAGGCAAAATGGTTACCAACATCGTGGGTCCCTTACATTCCACAACACAACGATATGCAACACATGTAAATCTCCTACTGATAGGTGATTATGATGGAAATTATCATTATTGTCTCATCACAGATTTGTCTAGATTGGCATCACGAGAAAAATCTAAGCATAATGGTCGTGTATATACTTGTGATGGTTGTCTCCAATTCTTTCCTACGACTGCCAAACTGACGACTCATCAACATCATGATTGTAATCGTCTATGTGTGTTACTCCCAAAACCAGACTTAATCATAAACAAATATGGTGAAACTTTGCCTGGAAATATTCTCAAGTTCATCAATTTAGAAAAACAACTTTCAGTTCCTTTTGTGATATATGCCGATTTTGAGAGTTTGCTAAAGCACACAGTGGACCATCTGATGAGCAGTAATACACATGAAAAGCATATGAACACGAGCCATATTCATTCGCTTTCTATGTAAAGTGTCATTTCGATGACAAATACTCAGGGTTTGTACAATATCGCGGAACTGATTGTGCTGAGGTTTTTGTAAAAAGGTTGGATGAGCTCGTTTTGAAGTTATATAACAAACACTTGAAACATGTCAAAAAAATGCTACCACTCACAGAAAAAGAAGAGAATGAATTTCAGATTTCCACAGAATGTCATATTTGTGGTAAGATCTTTAAGGCTGAAGACATAAAAGTCCGGGACCACTGTCACTTAACTGGTGTGTACCGTGCAAGTGCTCATTCAAGATGTAATTTACAGTATAAACTGGTGAAATTCATTCCCGTTTTCTTTCATAATTTGACAAATTATGATTGCCACCTATTCATAAAAAAACTGGCATCGCATAAAGAAAATATTTCAGTTATTGCCCAAAACAAAGAGGAGTATATTTCAATCACCAAATCATATTTAGTTGAGAAATCAGAAAACCCTAAATTTAGAGATACATATCTATATCTGAGAATTGTCGATTCTTTCCGGTTCTAATCAAAATCTCTGGATAGCCTGAGTAAAACTCTGAAATCTTCCCAATGTCGAGAGGTTAGAAAATATTTTCAAGATGATAGAAAATTCAATATGATAAGACGCAAATGTGTTTTTCCTTATTCATATGTTGATTCCTATGAAAAATTGAATCAACCTATATTACCAAACCAGTCTGAATTCTTCGATATTTTGAATGGCACAGATATTTCCAAAGAAGATTATGATCGAGCTTGTGAAGTATGGCAGGAATTCGGATGTTCAACTCTAGGAGAATATTCAGATGTTTACTTAAAATCAGATGTTCTTCTTTTAGCAGATGTCTTCGAAAACTTCAGAGATGTTTGTTTAGAAAAATATAAACTGGATCCAGCCCAGTATGTGACAGCTCCTTCACTCAGTTGGGATGCTATGCTGCGTTTAACCAAGGTTGAATTAGAACTCTTGACTGATATAGATATGGTTCACTTTTTCAAGAAAGGAATTCGTGGTGGAGTGAGCCAATGCAGTAAAAGAAAGGCTAAAGTTAATAATCCATTCATTACATCTTTTGATCCTTCCAAACCAAATTCATATATTTTATATCTTGATGCAACAAATTTATATGGAGCCGCTATGAGTGAATATCTCCCACTGCGAGATTTCAGATGGCTTGAGCAGTGGGAGATGACAAGTTTGACTGTTTCAAAATTGGAGATACATCTTCGAAAGGATACGTACTGGAAGTTGATTTGGACTATCCACCAAACTTCCATGATGATCATAATGACCTTCCTTTCTGCCCAGAAAATATCAAGCCTTCAGGAAGTAAATTTTCCAAGTTAACTCCGAAGTTGATGAGTAAGGAAAGATATATCATACACTACAGAAATTTGAAACGGTGTTTGAAATATGGATTGAAATTGACTAGAATACACAGAGTTATGGAATTCTCACAGCATGGTTGAAACAATATATTGATCTGAATACTAAGCTTCGAAATTCTGCTAGGAATGAATTTGAACGTGATTTATTTAAATTCATCATAAATTCGATATTTGGAAAAACTATGGAGAACGTGGACAAACGACAAGACATCAAACTATGTAGTCACTGGGAAAATATGCCTGGATCTGTAGGAGCTGAAGGATTGATTGCAAAACCTCATTTCAAATCATGTACAGTGTTCGAGGATAATTTAGTAGCAGTTCAGATGGAAAAATAAACAGTGACCTATGACAAACCGCTATACGTAGGTTTTTCAATTTTGAATATCTCAAAAACAGTAATTTATGATTCTTATTATGGGTACATTAAAACAAAATATGGTGCTAAAGCGAACCTCTGCTACACAGATACTGATTTACTGATTCTGGAGATATTCACAGAAAATGTATACGATGATATTAGGAAAAACATAAAATACTTTGATACATCTAATTTCAAAATCGACAATATTCATAACATTCCTAAAACAGTATTAGTAATCGGTAAGATGAAAGATGAATTTTCCGGATCACCAATAGAATGTTTCTATGGTACAGGTGCGAAAGCATACTGTGTCAAAACAACAACATTGATGAAAAAGGCAAAAGGAGTTACAAAAAATGTAATACAGAATACACTACAATTTTCTGATTATGTTCGAATTGTTGAAAGAGGTGGTTCTATCTTACGCAAAATGTATGTTTTTACTTCACATTTACATACCGTTTACACGGAGTTGAAAAACAAACTTGCATTATCATCTAGAGATGACAAAAGATTTGTTTTGCCGAATAATACAGAAACATTAGCTTGTGGTCACCATACGTTGAATCCAAAAGATGAGGATGCAGCGTTGGATCTCCTACTATGGATGTCAGAGAATTTGATAGATAAATGAATTTTTGGATTTCTTCTTATTAAATAAAACAAAAATATTAATTATATGTTTTTCATTCAGATACCCCAAATGTAAATAACTTTAAACTACTTAAACAGGAATAACATTTTGATTGAGGAGGAGCCCGACCATCTATATGTTCCATCCACTCAGGTCGATTATGATGAATGTAGCAAGGCAGCTGAACCAGTAGTTCAAACTTGCTCATATATTCCTCTGGTTGTTTGTGCCATGCCAAAGGAAGTTCGCCAGTTCTAGCTTTACAAATCAAATATTCTAGTGGAAATTGTCGTAGTTCATCCTCAGTAAATTTGTATATGTTTGGTTATAAGATCCATCACACAGTAAACAGTTTCCATATTTTTTTAACGTTTCCACCAATGAGCAGAGGAAGATCACTGAAGAGCATATAGCTATGTAGTAAATTAGAGAATGAACTATTGTAGACCCTGAATCATCTCTTATATAAGTTGATGTTGGGCAAAAGGGTAGCTTTATTCTGTCTGTTTGTTCGATAGAATAATTTTTTCTCATCAATAACTTATACTCAGTATTAATATTGACCCGTACTGTAACTGTTAGATTACTTATATTATTGATTTCAAAGGGAATTATTCTTGCTAACTCCATGTATCGTTACTATCGAAGTTTAAAAAAAACACCATCAGCAGGTTGGTGTATATGAAGAATACCTTGCCAGACAGCCTCTAAAATTATAATATTCATGAACATGTTGAACGCTTAAATCCAACTGAAATGGAAAAGCCATTTTTTTTAATAATATATATATTTAAGATAGGTAGAGGGGAGGAATAGACATGAATATTCAAAAAATTATTTTTATTAATTCTTTAATCACTTTATGATGATAGGCCTATTGTTAACATTAGGTACATAGGTCCCAGTTATCTTCGTTCCCGCTGATCTGGTGTGGCTTATTCTCTGCTTCCAGATGTATGTGTCGAAGCCTTTCCTGTTGCTTGAAAAGCTTCTTCTCTTCGGAACTTTTACCAATGGGTGGACACCTGATGATGGACCTATTGTTAACATTAGGTACATAAGTTCCATAGCCATCACTGTCCCAATTATCTTCGTTCCCGCTGATCTGGTGTGGCTTATTCTCTGCTTCCAGATGTATGCGTCGAAGTCTTTCCTGTTGCTTGAAAAGCTTCTTCTCTTCGGAACTCTTGCCAATGGGTGGACACCTGATGATGGACCTATTGTTAACATTAGGTACATAGGTCCCATAGTCATCACTGTCCCAGTTATCTTCGTTCCCGCTGATCTGGTGTGGCTTATTCTCTGCTTCCAGATGTATGTGTCGAAGTCTTTCCTGTTGCTTGAAAAGCTTCTTCTCTTCGGAACTCTTGCCAATAGGTGGACACCTGATGATGGGCCTATTGTTAACATTAGGTACATACGTCCCATAGTCGTCACTGTCCCAGTTATCTTCGTTCCCGCTGATTTGGTGTGGCTTATTCTCTGCTTCCAGATGTATGTGTCGAAGCCTTTCCTGTTGCTTGAAAAGCTTCTTCTCTTCGGAACTCTTGCCAATTGGTGGACACCTGATGATAGGCCTATTGTTAGCATTAGGTACATAGGTCCCATAGTCATCACTGTCCCAGCTTTCCATGATATTTTTTTGTGGTTTAGAAGTGTTCCTTAACTGGCGAGTTCAATATCCCATGGGGGTCAGATATAAATCTTGTGAAAATTTTCAGTGGTCTTGTTTCTGAACAGAAAACACAAAACCCAATTTTGAGTTTTGCTCGACTAGACCAATTATTGTGTGGTAGAAAACAAAGAACTGCTTTTCTACAAACACAGCACAAACTTTTTTCACTTACTGAACATAAACTTTCTTCACTCTCCGTACAATATGTTGACATAATGATGCTACTATAATGCTGTTTTATTGTTTATATATCCAAAATCAATAAGTGGGAAGGAGAATACTCACTCAGCACATATATAATACATTATGAGTGGGGAATAATAAGTCAGCATATTTCAGAGAACAGTGTATACTGCTGACTCACTCACCTTGACAGGAGTCATTGAACCATTCTCAAATTTCGTTTAGCTGACTAAATATGTTTTGTAATAGGAAACATTATCACCCACTTCCGGGGTTACTCATTATTCTTGAAAAATCATCAGTAATGTGAACATCCTGGTTGTTCCTAGTAAGCAAGTCATAGATATTTGTCAACACAGCAAATGTTATGCACTTGGTATATTGTGTCTTCATATTATTATTCTATCAACCATGAAAGTTGACGAGGTTGATTTAGGTTTCGAATCAGAGTGTGATGAAATTATTTGTGATGCTGAAGAAGTTGATGATAAAATTGTAGAATCCCAAAATATTGGAGGTTTGGAATTTGTAACAACAAGTGTATTCCAAAGTATGTGCATTACTGATTACTACTTCACCACAATTTTGGAAAAAGAGAGAAAAATGTGCATCATATGTTTCTACGACTTTGCAGTAGAAGTGAATTATAACGTAGAGTGCCAGCAGGTGTCAAACCATTACACGGGAATAATGGATCATGTCCTTGAACGCTCTATCTTCTGCCATGATTGTGGACGATCCTTAGCGACAGTTTGCTTAACAAGAATTTGCATGGTATGCAACAACTATAATTTCCAATTTCCTGAATAAATTTTTCTATACACATAAACAATGTATTTGATTTAATCATATTCCTTACTCCAGCAACAAAATTTTAAGTTATATGGATATGAAACTTTTCTAAATAAATTTAAAATTTTTTGAATTGTTTATAGAATCAATGAAATCATCTCCGTTATTAAATGGTTACAGACATCACGAAAATTATCTTCTTATGACTTTACAAGTTTCAACGAACATCTCACCAAATTAACAAACCCTATCTAACACCTTCCATGACATTTCAGCTTCATTCGGTCACTATGAGGTGTAGCAGTTTCCTACACTCGGTGTAGGAATACTCAAATCGAGTGCAAATCACACCGACTATAAGAAAGTGCTAGACGTATCGTGCTGGCTAAATACACCTCCATGGAAGCAAGGGCCAAGAGCTATCAGCTGTCAGCTGAGAACAGCTGAGACACAGAACCTCCCGGCGTTGTTTGATTATTATGGTTATGTACGGTATATAACCTTATTCTTTAGTATTTTGGTGTAATTATTCATCAACCAAACAAATAATAAATATTAATTTCATGACGAAATCAATAGTGGTTTTCTATCAGTGTTTTTTACCAAACCCCAAAATGATGGAGTATTTTCCTGAATGAATAATTATAGTGATATGAAGAAGGCATTTTGCATACTAGTGCTCAGAAAGTGTTTTATGTTGATTCAGCAAAATGCTGACTACTGTGAAAAATTTTAAGTGGAAAGTTCAATAGTTTTTTTTGTGTGATATTTCTTCTTGGGATTACCATTATTTATAAATTTTTTGGTGTTTACTACTGAAAAACTTTTCAAGAATTGGAGAATTTCAGTGCCTCAAAACAAAAATATTTTCAACGTGATATTTGAAATACTCAGACCTCTTGACTCATAGTCAAATAGTTTGTTCAAATTTTCATGAAGTGAAGTTACTTTTATAGTTTCATTTAAAACGAAGGCAAATATTAATTTGATTTTTCATCATGAGAATGAATAATAGAAAAGTCACAGGTACTGTTTTATTTTTATTGTATACGTGGTAAATATTGTGTAAATGAATAAAGAATAAAATAACTAAATAATATATAATGAAAAGATAGAATACAAATATGCGTTAAATGACTAAAATCACATAAAATATCATATAATACAACACGTAATACTAACGGAATGTTCGGTACATGAAGAAACATATTTTGTCAGCCTCCAAGTAGTCTCAAAATTCTACTTAAGGTCTTTCAAAAATGCCATCACCTGCCTGAATGGTTTTTTTCAGGTCAGCAACTTATTTCTTTATGTGCCGAACCTTTCGTTGGTATTTTTTCAATCTCTGCATCGCTGCAACCAATTTGGCCTCTTTTTCTCTCATAAAGTTCTCCACAATTTCACTAAACTCGTTGAGGTGTCTGTTTCCCACATCCTCCTGGGTTTCATTGAGAGTGGTGTCAGTTGTGGAGTCCAAATCTTGTTCAGCAGCTATGTTGTCCTCCTCGGGTAATTCCATCGGTAACTCAGGTAACTCGGGTAATTCCTCATCACTCACTATAGGGCTTCCTACTTCGCTGATATCCTCATATATCGGGGCTGATGGTGTTGACTGATATGCAGGTACGGGCGTTGACTGATAAGTTGGTAGGAAGCCCTTCCGTGATGCATTTATTGGACGTACTTTTGAAAATGATCCATCCAGTATTTGGATCTCACTTCCTGTACTCGAAGTGGATGGACATTTTATAATTTTGAATGCCTCATCCCTAGGGAGCTTCTTCAGGTGTTGAATTAAGTGTAGCTGCTTCCCAGGGGCTTTCGCTGCACTCTGTCCAACACTTTTTTGATTGTTTGTAGTTTTCATTTTTGTTGATTATCTTTAGCTAACGAGTCAAAAACTGTCACTATAATGATTAAGTAACTCCAAGTTTGCCCTTAATTATTTGGTTCCACAGTTCCACAAGAAATGTGGGAGGAAACCTCACTCATTTTCATTGAATAAGCCAATACATTATTTTAAAAAGTCTATTTTAGGAGTGTTTATGTTTTCTACCTATAAAAATACTCCACCACTCCAAACTAGACCAATAAATTAATTCATTCATTACTTAATGGAAGGAGTCCATTGATATATTTCTATGAAGTATTGGGGGAAAATACTGACATTACATTTTTAGCAAAAATTTGTTCCCATACATTTTTGTAGCATAGTGAAATTCATTGAACTTGTAATTTGAGTGAACTCTAATATTTATTACAAATATTCTAATTGAACAAGAGATGCACATCCTGAAATCAATTTGATTGATATGCAAATTATTCTGTGTCTAGCAGTTTGGCATAATGCAATCTATTGAACTTATAATTTGAGAGAATTCTCATATTACAATACTGGAAATGAAACAATATATCCATATCCTGGAAAATATGTGGAAGTCATTCACTGTTTGCACATTGGAATCATGTGAATTATTACTAGGGATTTTTGCAACTAGACAGTGATGTGTTGGATTATTTCAACAATTATGGAACTTATTCATGATTTGTTTCATAACACTAATCATATACAGGATGTTTCATGATTCCTAATACACCATTGAAAAACATGTATAAAAATGGTTTAATATTATCACATACAGGATGTCCCATGATTAATAAGATATATTTAGATCACCAATTGTGGTAAGGAAGTTAAGTTTTTTGGGGATGAATTTCATGGGACCCTACACATATTCAGATGTTGATAGGATATTTTGTATGACAAAATATTTTTGACATGTCTTTCATGTATGAAAATGATTCTTGATGTGTTTCATATTATCACATACAGGATGTCCAATGATTATTAAGATATATTTGGAACACCAATTGTGGTAAGGGAGTTTAGTTTTTTTAGGAATGAATAAGATGGGACCCTACACATATTCAGATGTTGATAGGATATTTTGTATGACAAAATATTTTTGACATGTCTTTCATGTATAAAAATGATTCTTGATGTGTTTCATATTATCACATATAGGATGTCCAATGATTATTAAGATATATTTGGAACACCAATTGTGGTAAGGGGGTTTAGTTTTTTTTTTTTTAGGAATGAATTAGATGGGACCCTACACACATTCAGATGTTGAAAACTCGACTATCTCTATACTTCGAAAAATTTAAATTGCTGCATGATAACCAGTATGGGTTTCGTACAAATCGATCAACTATCCAAGCTGTCTCCAGAGTGGTGGAGGACATAGTAGATGGCCTTGAAGGTGGTCGCCGGACATCCATAAGCCTGTGTGATCTTAGCAAGGCCTTCGATTGTGTCAAACATGAATTACTGGTTGAAAAACTTCAGCGCTATGGGATCAGAGGGGTGCCTTTGAAACTTTTTGATTCGTATTTACAAAATAGAAAGCAGTGTGTTAGCTTAAATGGAAGTACTTCTAAATTTGAGCCCATAACTCATGGAGTTCCTCAAGGCTCCGTTCTGGGCCCACTTTTGTTTATTGTTTACATAAATGACTTTTTTTACCACATGCAATCAATTACTTGTATACTTTTTGCTGATGATTCAACATTGATCCATTCAACTCCACTAGATATGTGTCCAAACGTTTCCACTGCAGCTGTAGAGAAGAAAGCGGAATACTGGTTCTCTGCAAATTTCTTGAAGTTGAACGAGGCTAAAACAAATCGTCTGAACTTCTCAACAAATATTCATATGGGTGACCACGTTAAACTTCTGGGTGTTGCTCTCGATGATTCCCTAAATTGGTCAAAACACATTGAGCTTCTTTGCTCGAAATTATCGAGTGCGATCTTCATTATAAGACAACTAAGGAAACTTGTGAGTACAGATGATCTGCTGAACACCTACTATGCATTTTTTCATTCGCATATAGCTTATGGTATAACTTTATGGGGAAATGCGACAAATTCAGTAAAAGTCTTCAAACTTCAAAAAAAGGTTGTTAGAACTATTGCGTTTGCAGGCTACAGAGATCACTGTCGGCCACTATTTCAAGAATACCCTATCATGACATTACCATCTATATATATATATATATATATATATCAGCAACTTTTAGACATTCATAATAATAAACATAAACTTTCGCTAAATTCAAACTTCCATGATTACAACACTCGAAGAGCAGATCGATTTAGACCTATAAAATACAGATTGAAAAAATCAGTGAATAACTCTCCTAACATAAATCTTTACAATCACCTACCTAGGGAAGTTAAATCTCTGTTCACTAATTGTTTTGCACAAACAGTGAGAAAATTCCTTATAAAATCAAGCTTCTATACAATCGCCGAATATTTAGACACCTCCCCATATGTAACGTCTTAAATGTCTTTTAATGGGAATAATGTAGAAGTAACGCCATAAACGTTTTTTAATGTGTTTAAGATAATAATATGTTTAATATTGTATCTGATTATATCAGTGTAAATGTCATTGATACTTATATATTTGGCGACATGTTAAAACATAAGTTTTATTGTGGGCTTAGCTCCTTCCACAAAGACCTGCTACAAATGTAAAACATAAATGTAGTTAAATAAAGTATGTCTATGTCTATTAAGATATATTTGGAACACCAATTGTGGTAAGGGAGTTTAGTTTTTTTTAGGAATGAATTAGATGGGACCCTACACATATTCAGATGTTGATAGGATATTTTGTACTTATAACAAAATATTTTTGACATGTCTTTACATGTATGGAAAAGTATAACCAGAAACGTGTGTAATATGACACGAATAGTTGACCTTTGACTCCCTCCTCCCAAAGCTCTCTCATTATATCTCTTCCAAAATTTCCATTCAGTGGCGGCATTTTGATTTTGCAGATCAAAAACTGGTGGTAGGTTCACTGGACCCGCGTAACCCGCCATCATAAATTTAATTTGGGTTAGGTTGTTAACACTTTTTGGGTTAGGTTGTCAACACTTTAACAGGTTTCCGTGCAATATTTCTGCCTGTTCTTCCTCTTTTACACATTAATATCTCGACTGCGCCATGTTTTATATTTCAGATAATGACTAACATATCGAATAAAGATTAGAACATGTTGTAGACATTTTTATTACATTCCATACAGGATACATGAACTACTGAATACCGAATATTGACATTGTCTTGGAGTAGATTTATGGGACACCTTGACACATGACATGGGATAACCTAAAGATAAGGTTACACTAAACATAACATTATACATAGAACATTCTGAAGGTTATTAAGAATTAATAGGTATATTTTTTAGATTTTTTTACCTTGCTCTATGGGGAGTATTCCTTCCACAGAGCTGATAGGAATTGGTTCCTTCTTGAATCCATCTTTTTTTAAGCTGGAAAACATGTTATTTCCAAAGTGCTCACTGCGAAAACGGAAATAACACTCTCCAGCAGTGAAGTCATTCAATTTAGCCACTTTCAAAATAGACTTCCAAACAGCACATCTCTGAAAACAATCTCCAATTATTAGGAAAATGTGAAAGTTTCAGAAATATAGTCACCTTGCATCATCTTTCTGAATCCTGAAAAAACTCCACTCGGGATTTTCTGTCGAATTGTGGACATGCTATGCCAAAATTGCATGATTTTTTTAACACAAGATGTGCTATACTGTTAGACATGTTAGTTTCGAACAAAAACAAGTCAATACTAAATAATTGTTATTTATATTTATAGATATGTTCACTTGTTACAGTCAGTTAATGAGCAATGTTTACTGTTATTGAGAGTGGTATGTTGCCAAAGTAAGAGGTTTGAGCCGGAACATTTGCTCCCCCGGCCTCACCCCTCAGACCCCTGGTCCATCCAGTGGCTTGCAGACAATTAACTGTGTGTTAGGCGAGTATATGATACTATGGCCTTGAGATTACATTGAAATTATTCATTGTTTTGCTTTGGAAAATGAAGAGAAAATGTATATAATTCAGAGAGTTTCTTGGCATACAGATAGTACTGAGATGTAAATAGACTTGCATGCACGGTAATGGTAACCTTGATTGAAGCTAGCTAGTTAGCTCTAGCTTCATGATTGAATTTCATAATTATATTTATGATTTGCATGTGTACGTACACCTACTCCATTAAAAAAATTCATTGTAAAGAGTACGCATACATCCGCAGTGATCATGATGATCAATGGTCTCGTGCTAGGAATCGCACGTTAATAAGTAAGACTGCGTTAATCATTGGCTCGCACAAGTTTCGACTTCTGAGGGCTGTCGTATATCATCGAATTGAAACTTCATTTTTATGTATGTATCATCGTTTCAATGTCCGTGAAATATATTAACAATTTTTATTATTGTTTCAGATTGAAAATAATTCGAGACGTAGATGAAGTATGCTTGAGAACAGTGGACTGTAGGCGTTGACATTAAAACAGCAGTAAACAGACTTCAGTCTTGTTTGAGTGCATTGATTGGGATGCCATACATGCAATGAATTACGACCTCAGTATTTGCTATAACGAAAATGAACTTCAGAGATGTGAGCGAGATCAGAAGAGATATAATGCTGGTGAAGAACTTTGTGAAAAATTCATCGAAGGTGTCTTGGACATATCCGATTCCTGTGAATAGATGCTCGATAATGATTTGAAGAGATTTCTATATAACTTATCCCCATTCCTGCAAGAACGCATAATCAAGAAATACCAAATCTATGTAGAGGATTATTATGATGATGAGAGTATTACTAGCAAACAGGGCAGATTGTGGTGTTACTACAACTTGATTTTTCTTCTAACTTTTGTCTTGGGTTGAAGGATATAAAAATTATACACAACCTTCAACAAGACCGAGATTTAATTAAAATAAATTTCTTTTTGACAGAAAATGTAAGGGCCTCGACAAGTCAAGCATCCCCTGTTTATAAACACAAACAAAAAAAAATAAAAGCTTCTCAGAAGGAGGTATTTGAGGTTATATCCAGTGGTTACAACTCAGTTACGATTTATAGAACTCTTGAATCGGATAACGGCTACTGTTCCAGTGCCTGGATGTCTTTTAGCAAGTGAACAAAGACATAAAACAAACTATAATTGAGTTACTATTCCAGTACCTCAAGCGGTGTCTGGATGTCAAAATCAATAAGTCAACTTCCTACCTATTAGAGCCAAGGTTCCTACTAAAATAGAATGAAAAGGGCCTTTCTCGTAAAGCTGTGCAGTAGGATTTCATTTGGTCAGATATATCTATAAAACTCTTACTCTTATTATAATCGACAATACAAGATGACTTTTGAACTACTCCTCCTCTTTGATGAACGTCCACCATTTCAGCAGTATGATATGTACTCAGCACAAGCACGTCACGCTTGTCCTTCCATTTAGTGATTACCACCCCTGTGTTACTATCTTTTCCGACAATCTCTCCTTTTTTCAATTTTGCACCGGTCACTTCTTTTGGATTGAGTTTTCTGTCTTTCCTCAAAGTTCCCACTGGGTGTGTTTTCTTCTTCAGCAGACTATGTGCTAATGAAACGCTCGCATAGAAGTTATCTGTATATATTGTACGCCCCACATCTAACAAATTATTGGCTAAACGAAGCACAACACTTTCCCCAACTGATTTATTTTCAGTCTTGTCCTTTCCACAATATATCTCTAGGTCATAAGTGTAACCTTCATTCAAACAGAGTTTGTACAACTTCACTCCGAACTTGCCTTTTTTATTCTTAATGTATTGTCCAAAAGACAGTCGTCCCCTGAATGGAACCAAAGTTTCGTCGATGCATAGTTCTTCGCCGGGCACAATCACATTTTGAAAATTTTTGACCAATTTCTCCAAAAGCGGCGAGAGTTTATAAAGTCGAAGTTGTTTGTCACTTCTCTCATTGTCACTGAAATGTAAGTTAGCAAGTAATAATTCAAATCGATTACGTGATATGAATCTCTTTATATTGTTTCCATATAGTTCATTTTTCGACCAATACGAGTACAGTTTTGGTAATTTATTCAATCCCATCCACACAATGATGAACAAGAAAGACTTTATTTCTTCGTTATTCGTGTCCACTCATTTATGAATTCTTGCTTTGGGGCCGTGACTACCAGTATTCAATTTCTGGTGTGCATATCTATTAGTTTCCTCCACAATCAACTCAACAATATCATCATTCACAAAGAGTTGAAAAAAGTCGAAAGATTTTCTGTCATACATCTCAAAAAGTTCAACTTTGATACCTGAATTCTGAACATTGAAATTTATATTTTTCAAGTTCTCGCCATTTATATTGCTCCATGTCAATGGAGTTTCCCCGTTTCATCATATTCTGATGAACTTTCATTTTCAGATAATTGATATTGGGTAATAATATTTTCAATTACATTGTCTATTTTTGGCCTTTTGCTTTCAAGAACGCTCTCGTTTGACGAAGAACTATCTTTGTCATCACTATCTAATTCGAAATCTGTCTCGAACACTGTCATCACTGTCCTCATCCGATAAAAATTCTTCCATGAGACTTTGCAAAAATTTCTGATTCTTCTCAAATGACATTCTGATAACTAGTGAAGTACAGCTCCTTGCTCATCGATAACTAACAAATAACTAAAGGGTACTGCATTCGCATGTCCTATACATCATATAACAAATACAAGTTACGACAGGAATATTCTTGTCTTTCGAGAAGCAAGTATGCATCACACGGCTCCCAGAATCGAAATAAACGTTGGAGCCATGAGATACACACTTGCTCTCAAATGAAAACAATAAAAAAATCAACAAAAATTATTATTTATTTATATAAAATGAAGCAAAACCATGTAATTTGAAAAAACAAACATTCTGAACATCTTTAATATTTTGGCCTATAAATAATTTTTTTTACTATGCATTGTGGCGTTTAACGTGTTAATCTCGTATCCCTCGTATCCATTAAAATCTATCAATGTAACCATAATATCAAATTCACAAACAAAGAACAAAACAAACACTTATGCTGTGATCAAATCTGTAAAACTTTCAACTTTTGTCATTGTTGTTGTTAATACTCCGTCCATCTATGTACGAATGTCATTCCAGTTACCAGCAATAATTTTGTTACTAATTTGCACATAAACTATTGATGTTTCTAATGATATTTTTATTTGATGATTCCATCGATTTCATGATTATTTGGCTTGTCAAAATTCGTGAAAATGTGTTAAATATCGTCCAAACTATTGCACTAATCAATATATAATAAAAATGGAAAGATTCTGAAAATATTAATACTTTTGAATAGTCTTTATGGGTAGAATCGGGTTGTTTTTTACTGTGTTTATATTCCTATATATATTATTCATGATGTGGAATTCAGTAATTCCTGAATATCTGCATATTCATAATGTTATTTCAAATTCAGTGCTTGCATGTTTACATGTTGTGCTTATGGGAATTATATTCCCGCCATTTTAATGTCCTCACCATCTAGTAGCAATTTTTTGTACACATCCGAGTAGTATCAAGGATATAAGGATTTTGCCGCACAATCAGCACATGTACTTTTCCTACTCATCAACTCCATGAATCGTGCACACACAAACGTTCACCAGCGAAGGAAACTCTTGTTGTAGTTGTACTTGATATAAACTGAAGGCGATATATCATATTAAGTACTTTCATCTAGTAAGTTTTCAAAATGAAACACATTGATATGGAAAAGTTTATGTAAATCAACATAGTAATTTCAACAAGATATGATACCCCTGGCGTCACCTAGCATTGAATGCCCAAAACAATGTGCTTTCAGTTCTACTTTCATTAGAATTCTAGAATTTATACCATTTGGACTTTTCAAACGTGACAATCTTGAAACGGGGCGTAAATATTCTAGTACCGATTCGATTTCCAGACAATAATTGACACTTCAACAAATGTTCTCCCATACGTAAAACTCTCAATCTTGTACCGTTTCATTGACCATCATCTACTTCTAGATTTCGCAATACCATAATAATAGCTCCTCTTTTCAATGTTGACGTGTACGGTGGTAATGATGGTGATGCTATAGAGTTCAACAAATCCAGAGGCACCCGAAATTCATCTTCGTCGTTTCCTTAGTAGGGATCTTCGCTTATATACGTTCTTGTTTCGTGTTCATCAATTTGTTCTAAAATTAAATTGTTAATTTCTGTTACTATTGCATTCGTTGGAGATGGAATAGCTTGAGAACCATTTTGTGAGGATGTATAGTCACCATTAAAGACGAAGTCGATTAAATTGTCTACAGTTGTATAAATGAATCTAGATGGAATTTTACTGAGATTGATGGTGCAAAAGGCGCCGATCTCGGAATAATAGTTTGATATTGTATTTATTCGACTTTCTCCCAAGTTCAATAATCATTCGCTGTAAGTACAATTTCCCAAATCGAGATGTTGTAGTCCATGCCATTGGTTCGGATAATGGGCATCTCGCATATTCTCCGTTAATTTCACCTTAATCATGGCGTTCCATAATTGACTGGCTTTCAAAGTCTGCTGCAATATTGCATTACGACTACCTCCGGGAACCACAGGTCATATCTGTCGAAAATCACTACCGAAGAGAACACATTTACCACCTATGTGGTATTGGTATCTTCTGATGTATTTAAGATATCTATCGACGGTTTGGACATCTTACTTGGGCGTCATAGAGCTTCATCCCATACAGTAAGCGCACTGTTGTCTTTGATGAATTTCGATTTAACTGCTTTAATCTGAAAGCTTGATGAACGGTGGTTCCTTCGATTAATAAGTTGGCTGCGATACCGTTCCAAGCGACGGCAATAGTGTCTTGATGGCATTTTTCTCTCAATACTGATAGGAGAATATTATATAAATAAGTCTTACCCGTTCCACCGGGACCGTCAACGTAAAATATGTTCTCAAACGTTCTATCTAAAATCTGGTCATTTGTGACGTTGTCACCGAGATCGTCGTAAACATCGACTGGTAGAAGAAATATTTGGAGTCTAGCACATGCGTTAAGGACTTTGAGAAAAATGACTTTCTGATCTTTATAAGATTACTGACTTTGTATTCCACTGGTTGTTGTAGTCGTTGTACACCGTTGTTATGTTCAACATCGTCAAAATATATAGGTAACCATACTGCGCCGTTGTTATTATCAGCATCGAAGATGTCATCATTGTCATTGTAATCGTAGTCTACATTTGTATCGTAAAATATGCCGAAGTGTTCTGAGCGTGTTCCTTGTCTACATCGGTCGACGATGATTCCGATTTCATCTAATACCGCAAGTGTAGCTTCCGTTCGCGACATCTTCCATCAAAGAATGTCGAAACAACCCATAAATGCGGAATTTGACATATTTGCTCGCCCAGCACAACGCAGCATATCAGAGTTTACGGAAACTCGCCGGACGATGATGCAATTCTGCCTCTCTAAGGCAACGCTCGAATTCTCCGCCTCCTTCTACTAACCAATGTCTACGCTGATACGCCTCTCTGAATGTTTCACAGCGATAGCCGTTTTCAAGAGTTCGAAGATATTCAAAGGACCTCGCTCTCGGAATCCGTACAAGTAGTACTCTGGAAAAAAAAATCTTCAATTGGCCTTGTGATGGACTGACCTTGGCAATACAACCGAACATTTTACCAACTTGAACTCTTCGATTCCACGACGAGGTGTTGTCATTCGATGTGAAACGCTCCGGTATGTTTTCATATTTATAATGCCGGGCTTGGATTTTACGACTATTTAAGGTAAATCATGCCTCCAATTTTGAAGGTTTGCCTAATCAATGTTCAACATCATCTTCTTCGTTGTAAGTCAGATCTCGATGGTCTGGTAAATGAACTGATAATACCATAATCGAATGAGATCTATGATGTAGTCTGAAATTAAATAATCTCCACAACGCTTCCATACCACTAAAATAACGTGTATCGATGTAATTTTGAATTTCATCAACGCACAACTGTCGAGCTTGATTCAGTCGAGGAGGAGGAGTAGTAACTCCCGATGTTGTTGTTAGAGGTGGTGGAAGAGGAGGATGAACTTGTGATGTTATAGTCAGCGGCGGCGGCGGTGGTGGTTGTTGTGCACCGTTGTTATTGGCGGAGATGGCGCCGGCCGCCGATTGATCATCGACGTACAGAGTTATCGAATCAGGAGCTTTCGAAATGTATTTATGTAAATACTTCATTGTTGTCAGGCTGCCCACTGCTTCGAAGTTGATGCGACAGTTATATGTCGCCGGTGCATATGCGTTATATGGAAAGACTCATCGTTTAGTCACGGATCTGTTCCATTTCTGAATATAAATCTCTCTACTGTCGGCTGGTCGCATATTGCTTCCGACTAGTAATGCCGTATCGTCTCTGTACGGTTTCGTGTAAAATTTTGCTCATTTGCCGTCAATCATGCAAGGCGCATTCGGATTCAATCGGCCGCAGGGCGGGTATAATTGACATTCCGCAACACGCTGATATAGCAAGGACTGAGTCTGCCTATCCGGAATTTGCGCACAAATAATAGCGTCTATATGTTCGATATCTCTTAATTTATCATCTTCAATAAAAGTTAAAACTATATGAGCGTGTGGCAGACCACGCTTCTAAAATTCAATAATATATTGATAATTGAGAAGCACCCCGTATCTCTTTGAATATAATGTACGAATTCACCACACATTAGTTGACAAAATAAAAAAAAATCCTACGCCACCATTTCTTGCTGTTACTATCAACTTCGTATAATGATTTCAGCATATCAACTTTGTCCACCCCTCCCATATATTGATTATAATTCACTAATTCCACTATCATTTGTGGACAAGGCATTTCTCTTGTTATGAGACCATCAACAGTTTTTTGCTTTTTTTTTCACCATGGCTTTGTTTGCTGGGTTGTGAAAATTGAATACCAAAATTACGGCTCTGTTATCCATCAATTTTATATCATATATATAGTAATTTTATAGGTCTGGTAGGTTTTTTCAATTTTTTCGTAGTCTCACGAGAATAAGTTTTATCTTCAGTGAGTTGAAGAAGTAAATTTATGGAACTGAAAAAGTTGTCGAAATTTAATCTATGGTACTTGCACACGATTTCTTTTGTAAGATTAATTACAACTCGTTCACCAAGTTGTTTTTCTACCATATTATTTACCTTCCCTGTGTAAATTTGGAAGTCATGAACATATCCTGAGCCACTGCCTGCTCGAATCCATACTTTATATCCCCTCTTGATAGGTTTATTAGGCATATATTGCCTAAAGCTACACCTACCCTTGAATCGAATCATTGATTCATCAATGGACTGATTTTCTCCAGAGTTATATGAATTCTTGAATGTTTTTGATATTATATGTAGGAGTGGCGCAGCTTGTAGAGTTTATTGAATTCTGTACTGCCTTTTCTAGGTTGAAGAGAATTATCATTCATATGAAGATTACCCAGTAACCAACTAAGTCTGGAACGGCACATTATTGAACTTGTGTATGTATCTCTGAATTGTTCTTTTGAGGACCAGTAATCTTTGTAGCTGGGGAGTCTTTTCATTCCCATAAGAAGATTGATACCAATGAAGGCTTTCAATTCCTCGACTGTTGTAGCAATGTTCGGCTTTTCTTTCTGAGTAGCATAAAGATTCGTCTGAAATACTGAATGTTCGAATGAGTTGATAGGGAACAAATTCAAAAAAATGTCAACTGGATCTTCTGACTCTTCACTAATGACAGGTCCTTCTGAACCAATGAATTTCTGAATATGAACTGGTCGGAAGTAGTTTCTCCGTACAAATTTTTTGTTTACGTCTGGCACCAAATTTATCAAGAATGAATCATCCTCATCGGGAGACTCGTCCAGGTTAGATTGAACTTGGGATTATTCTGGTAAATGATTATCTTCTTCAGTTGACTGCCTATTGTTATCATAATTTTTGTCAACCGAATCTGCTTGTTCTGGATCTTCAAAAATGATAGGCTGATTGACGAAAACGTCGGAACCTGGCTCCTCATCAGTATCGTAATCGCTTACTAGAGACTCAACGTCCGAAGGTATTTCTTCAAACAACTGGTCGAACTGTTCTGTAGTTATATTTTCCTGTTCATCTAATGCCCTTTTGCTTCCTGTCATAAACTTGTTGAATTTGGAGGAATTATCTACAGTGTGACCCATTTAAAATGGAACCACCCCTGTAGAATGTGCATTTTTCAATCAATCTCAATTTGTTTTTATTGAAATATTAAGCATGAAAAACTGTATCTTGACACTAACTTTCACAATTTTAGTTTAATTTCCAAGGCACTCTATGTTTTTTTGTTTGTCAAAAACGGCAAAAGGTTATTAGGCAATTTTTGTTTTCAAATTTGACTACACTACTGGATTCGTAGTCGTTGTAAATGAAAACTGTCAAATTTTCTTAAAAAAATATTTGTTAAAAACGAAGTTACAACAACTTCAATTTTGGAAACAAAGTATTTGTTTGTAATTTTTATTCAGATTATATACATATTTGAGATCTGACAACACTGTCATCACCAAGTAGAACACCAGTGAATTTGTATAGTGAAAATCCGAAGTCAACAGCTCAATCCGTTCTACAGTTATCACTCTTGAAAATATGGTAATGTGAGAGATTTGTATGGTGCAAGCGTTTTGTAATAAAAATCTGACTACGCCACTGGATTTGTGGATAATATTCCCTTAAAATCATTCAAGTGTCGATTATAAGTCTATTCGAAAATAGCAGAAAATTAAAAGTTCATTTTCAAGTTACGCAGTAGTATACCAAGTTCAGAATCTCATGTCATGGGATCTCCCAATTGCGCTTTTACCAAATCTTGATAGAATCTTGAAGTATTAATGGTCATACTTGTAAGCTTTTTGGAAGTTTCCCAATAATGGTACTTTTGTAACAGCGCACCTGGAAAATCACATTTTATGAGATTCTGAACTTACTCTACCTTCTTCCATAGCTGATGAAAACAAAATGTATACAAACAAGTTTCAAAGTATTTATTCAACAATTAATTGCCATTAAGAAAAAACTGATACTTAAATAAACATTGATTTAAAACTAAACATTTGAATTTTTGTTGCTTTTACCAAACCTCCATTATGTTCAATACATTTATCGAATCTCTTCCGAATATTGTTTACACTATTTCTTATTTGTTGAACTGTAATTTCTGCACAAACTTGTCGTATCCTTTGCATGAGTTCACCTCGATTCGTTGGTCTTGTTTTGTATACTTTTTGTGTCAAAATACCCCACAGAAAAAACTCTAATATTGTTAGATCAGGCGATCTAGGTGGCGATTCAATTAAGTCACTACCTCGTCCTATCCAATGATTTGGAAACTGGTTATTTAGCCACTCTTTAACAATCTTCGAATTGTGCACGGAACAGCCGTCGAGCTAAAAATATAAATTTACTTGTTCCGCAAGTGGCATTTCATCTATTTCGTCCGATAATTGGTTATTTAGAAGTTCCAAAAAATTTTGCCCGTTTATGTTTCCATCAAAAAAATATGGACCTATTATTCTATTTTGTACTATACCACACCAAACGTTAACTTTTTACGGAATATTGACTTTTACAATTTATGATCCAGTGCGGATTTTCCGTAGCCCAATACCGAGCATTTTGCGATGAAACTACCCCATTGGTGCTGAAAGAAGCTTCATCACTAAACATTATGCAGTTTGAAAAATTTCTTGTATTCAGGCCTTGTTCCCATAAACAAAATTCCATACGTTTCACTTCATCACCTTCCTTTAGGTTTGAATGCTCTCATTTTGTTTTGACATCGTCGAATAGTCTCTCTCGGTAAGTTTAAATCCAAACTGGCGACTCGTAAACTTCTGTTTGGGTGGTTTCTAAAATAATCTAAAACAGCACCTTCGTTTAAATTTCTTCTTCGGCGATTATTTTTTAAAATATGTTTGCTGACTGCACCGGTTACTTTAAATGTTTTGTTAATTTTACTGACGGTGCTTCTGTCAATGGGAATTCGATTTGGATGTCTGTGATTAAATATCCTAGCTGCTTCTCTTTCACTATGATAATTGTCCCCAGAAATTCCCACAATTTCAATTCTTTCTTCTAATGATAATTGCAAAGCCATTATCAAATGCACGTAACTAACAACTATTATTTTATTTATGATTACCTGTCAAAATCACAGCCTACTGTTGATTGATTATAAAACCTTTGCATAATGAGTTCAGCTTCCTCAAATTATTGATATCTCCTCTAAAAGATTGTTTTAGCTGAGTTATGAAGAATTTACAGGGAACAATTTTTGTCCTGCTCTCTGTTTTATTATTGAATAAATGATTTCCATGCTTTAAATAAATTTGATTTTAGCGGCTATGCGGTAGAATGTACTGAGTACTGCATAACTTGAAAATGAATTTTTAATTTTCTGTTATTCTAGAATACACTTCTCGTAACCTACACTCAAATGAATGATTTTGAAGGATTATTATTCACAAATCCATTGGCGTAGTCAGATTTTTATTACAAAACGCTTGCACCACAAATCTCTCACATTACCATATTTTCAGGAGTTATAACTGTAGAACGGATTGAGCTATTGACTTCGGATTTTTACTGTACTAATTCACTGGTGTTCTACTTGGTGATGACAGTGTTGTCAGATCTCAAATATGTCTATAATCTGAATAAAAATTACAAACAAATACTTTGTTTCCAAAATTGAAGTTGTAACTTCGTTGTTAACAAATATTTTTTAATGAAAATTTGACAGTTTTCATTTATAACGACTATGAATCCAGTGGTGTAGTCAAATTTGAAAACAAAAATTGCCTAATAACCTTTTGCCGTTTTTGACAATCAAAAAAAACCATAGAGTGCCTTGGAAATTAAACTAAAATTGTGAAAGTTAGTGTCAAGATACAGTTTTTCATGCTTAATATTTCAATAAAAAAAAATTGAGATTGAATGAAAAATGCACATTCTACAGGGGTGGTTCCATTTTAAATGGGTCACACTGTATAAAAAAATATATGATAATGTTGCGGATGGCCTAGTGGTCCCGTCCGGAACCACACAGTGTTACGTAGAATAGTCTTCCTATTCTCTTTCTTCCGCCGGGGTCCCATTGTAACATTGAGTATGTTACTACCTCTTCGCTCGCCCTCCATACATGCCCCAACCATCTAATTCTGTGTTGTTTTATTTTACATTTATGTCTTTTTTTAATTCCTGTCTAATTTCTAAGTTAGTTCTTATTCTGCATTCTACCTCTGAGGTCTTTTTTGGTCCTGATATTGCTCTCATAATTTTTCTTTCAAATTTTCTCATGTCTTACGCGCCTTTTTTTGTCATTGACATTTTTTGTCATTGTCATCGTCTCCCCTCCGTATAACATAATTGGTCTAATTATGGTATTATAGATATTCATTTTACTATTCTTTGTTAATATTTTACTTTTCAATAATGTTTTATTGGCGAAGTGCTCTGTTTGCGTTTAATATTTTTTCTTGTATTTCTAGTCTTCTCTTTCTCGTTTTACTTATCGTTACTCCTATTTTAATCATTTCCTGTATTTGTTAGTCCTAAGCCCCATTATTTCCCCTTCTTCCAGCATTTCTTTCATTACTCTTCTGGTCTTGGTAGTTATGGCTATATTATCAGCGTATGCAATAATTTGTCCCCCACCTGTCCTAAGATTCCTTTTGTTAATTTTCCTCACCACATATTCTAAAGTTAGGTTGAATAAAGTCGTTGAAAGTGAGTCTCCCTGATTCACCCCTTTGTTGATTGTGAATTCCTCTGTTTCTTCTTTTTGTGTTTTATCGTCATTAATATCAGCTTTCTCAGTTTTTGTAGGATTTTCAACTCTTTCAGTGCTATCATGAGTTGGTTTATTTTTATAGAGTCAAATGCTTGCTGGGAATATACAAAGAGCAGTTCGAGGTTTATTTTGTGTTCGTGGGCTTTTTCTATTACTTGCTTTAGTGTATGACTCGCTTCTATGGTTGATTTTCCTCGTGTAAATCCGCTTTGATATGATCCTATTATGTTTTTTGTAATACTTGCCAACCTTGATTGTATTATTGATGTCATTATTTTGTACGCTGTGTTATTCCTCGGTAATTCTTACAGGTTTGTTGGTCTCCTTTTTTATGGATAGTTATTATTTGTCCTGTCTCCCATTCTTTTGGCATTTTTAAGCATCCTCTCCTTAAACTCGTTTCCTCCGTATTTTATAAATTCTATTTTGATTCATCTTTTCCGGGTTTAATAAAAAATTATATTTTTGATAAAATGGATCTGGATTTTGAAACATATGCAGCATATCTAGTAACACGTCATCAGAGGCAAAGAAGGTTTGGAGTGAGACCCATCAATAGGGCACGAAGAACCTTTGGAAATTTCAATTATTACCGAAAGATGGAATCGTGGGACCCAGAACAATTTTTTAAATATACGAGAATGATAGTTCCAGTCTTCGAAAAACTGCTGAACAAACTGAGGACAAAAATCGGAAAACAGTAAAGATTCGATGGTATTACACCTGAAGAAAGACTTATTACTCTACAGTAGATTATATTTTAAATTATAGATGAATTTTTAGAATATAACAGGTGATAGTAAGTTCCCAGCTTGGATTTATCATATAGGACATACCACTGTGCATAATATCAAATACGATACTTGCCAGTATCTGTGAGATATTCTTAGTCCGGAATACTTGAAAACTCCAGAGTATGAAGAAGATTGGTTGGACATTTCCAAAGGCTTTTATGAAATATGGAATTTTCCTCATTGTTTAGGAAGTATTGACGGAAAACATATATAAATATTCAAGCTAAAAGTAGCTCTTTGTTTTTCAATTATGAATTTATTAGCCTCATAAATATAAAGTTTCCTCTGTTGACGTTGGTGCGAGTTTTCAGAAATAGTGCGTTTAGCAGAGAATGGAATCTTCAAATTTAAACATACCTGCAGAAAAACAGTTACCAGGTACAAACCCCGTCACACCTTTCTGTTTTGTTGCAGATGAAGCATTTGCAAAAAATATATAATAAGACCTTATTCTGGGAAAAATTTAACACATAGGAAAAGGAATCTCAACTATAGACTTTCCAGGGCCAGGCAAGTCATTGAAAATACTTTTGGTATACTAGTGGCTCGATGGATGATTTTAAAAACTACAATAAATGCCAAAGTTGAAAATATTGACAATATTGTTATGGCAGTTGTTGTTCTGCATAATTACTGCCAAACTGAACTTTCCTAGTCTGAAGGCACTGACATATATTGTCCACCAAGTTATGTGGATAGAGATGGTGACGAAAATGGAGTGTGGAGTGCAGAACAAAAAACTTTAGCATCTGTTGGTCGATTAGGTTCGAATGTGTCTAAACGTTACATTTATGCAATCAGTGACACATTTTCAGGTTATTTTGTGTCAGTTAAAGGTAGAGTTGCATGACAAGACGAGTTATTTGCAGAATAAATGAACATTTTTTTTAATAATGGCTAGGGAGTGTCTATTATGGGTAAATCTGCAGTAAGTTTAGCAAAGTTCAGTTTTTCTTTATATTAAAAATAATTATTTTTGGACTGAACTTAATATATTTACAATACTTTTATGTATTGAAGTTAGATCTATTGTTTTACTTTTTTGAATTTGAATATTTTTTTAAAATCAAAGTTGATATAAGTATTCCAGAAAAAATTATTTACCTGTATCAATAATTAATCTAATTGAAAGGGGTTTACAATAATTTTTATTTTTGAATATTTTTAATTTTAGAGACTGAAAATAATAGTAAACTAAAAATATCAAAAAAAGTTTTCATTTTTTATTCATCATTGAAATACTATCAGTAAAATTTCTTTTCTTTTTGCTGGGCTTCTTCTGTTAGCATCCTCTCCAATTCTTCATATAAAACTGCACAAATGTGCTGTTTGCGTTTCTGGGAACGGCCTGTCTGTTTCCAACAATATCAGTAATTGACTGAGCCATTCCTAGAATTTTGTCCAGTTCCTCCTCTTTATTGAGTTTTCGTTTGCCTCCTTGTACCTTTGTGGTAGAAAATATTTTGATAAGCGAACCTACACATACTATTTACTTATTTATATTACCAAGGGGTGTGTGGGCGGCCACTGGTGGTTCTTCCTCCTTAGTGAAGTGTCTAGAACTGGTTGGCTCTCCCAGGGGGCTTTCAGTCCTACCTTCTGGAGACGTTACACTCTCTATCCTCCATCGTCACTGTGCTCCAGACAGAGATAGATCATGATGGTCTACTGGTCGGGATTTTTTTGTGGCAGTAACGTTCTATAAAGCATAAAACCAAAATTATTAATAATATGCATATATAATACAAAGCTTGGTTCATAGTAATAAAGACTTTGTAATTCGTTGAAACGATCCTGGCTGAAGATTCCCGTTATTCCCCTCCGTTTATTATACAAAATGTAGAAAAGTCAATTAAACAGTGAGTACTAGCTTTCTTTTCTTCGTAAATTTATTGGAAAAGAGCATCAAAATTCTTCCGATTGCTAATAGGTGCACTAGCACCCGAGGAATTATTTATTTTCTCTGACAAAGCTGTCCCTGAGGTGCTTCCAAAGCTTCATGCACTCTTCAACTGAAACAGAAAATATTTGAAAAATTTTCAGACAAAGCATTGTAATAAACAATTTAGGTACTTAGATATTTTTCTCGCCACTATAGCTCAGCACAGTGCTAATATGCTGCTAAGCCTGTTGTTTTTTCTTAGAATCCTTGTGTGATTTGTTGGACAAATCATACAAGTACTCAATTTGTTGAATTGCCTCTTTCAAGAGGCTTGGGTCCAGAGTACCTTCTTGTACAGTTCATAAAAATCATCGCTGTGATCCGGATAACACATCTGTAGAAGATAGAACATAAATAAATTAGGCCGGCCGGAGCATAGCGGCCCTTCTAAGACTAGAACAGGTATCTTGATTAGATAATTTTTTTTTATCACACCTTGGTTTTGAAATTGTGTGAATTTCATTATTCTTTCCCTGAAGTTGGAAAATTACTGACTCGCTCAGATCTTGTAATAGGGGGACAAATTCCTCTGAGAGTATCTTCTGTTAGGTTTCTGAATGCATTGTGTAATAATTAGAATCTGAGCGCTCATTACCTATCAGGATTTGCCCAGTATAATTAGATGTCCCAGATTACTGATCTCTTTCTTGATTTTTTTAGAGTGCTGACACTCTGAGCACCTTAGGTCCGCTGACCTTTAGCTTGGTTTCCTTGATAAGGAAATTATGGTCGTGTTCTAGTCCGCAACTGCCTTATGGCCTTTGCAGTTTAAAATCACCAAGTCCGTGGCAAAATTGCAATCATTGTGTTTGCATTTTGCAGTATAAATCCCAGAAATGTACTCTCAAAGACATGGACATATTTTAAATAACTTGAATAATTTGGAGTGGCTTATTGAAGAAAATATGAGATACTATGCTCAAGTACGTATTGTTAGTTACTTACATTACATTACTAGTTATGGCATGAGGGCATTATCACAATCACTAAGAAAATAATTTTGATATTTGATTTCAGGCTGTTGAAGCAAAGGGAGGCGCCATTGCAAATTGTTGGGGATTTATCGACGGAACGGCTAGGCAGATTTGCCGACCATCAGTAAATCAAGAACACTATTATTCTGGACACAAACGACACCATTGCCTTAAATTTCAATCAGATTTATGTCCTGATGGTATAATAGCTAGTTTAAAGGGAGGTTATCGGGGCAGAAGGCATGACGCAGGAATATTTAGAGAATCAATGTTGTACCTAGAGTTGGAGCAAAAAGCAGTTTTCAATGGAAATGGGGACCAAGCCTATGGACTAATGGAGCTACTTCTGACACTATATGCAGGACGACCTGAGGATTTACTCCCACATCAACAGGAGTTTAATAGGGCCATGAAAGTTCTAATAGTATCAGTGGAATGGGGATTTCAAAAAGTTGTGTCACTTTTTGCATTCGTAGATTTAAGAAAAAACCAGAAGCTTCTACTTCAGGATTTAGATTCAATGTATAAAGTTGCAGTTATACTAACTAACTGCCATACATGCTTGTATGGGAGTCAGACAGCTTTGTAATTTCAAATTGTACCACCAACATTAAATGAGTACTACAATAATATATAATGAAAGGGATATAGACTTTTTTTTTATTAATGAGTAAAGGATGGTTGCTGAAATGTTCCTAAATATTTTATGTTATTAACATACTTGAATAAAAAAGTATATGAATATACTAGAGTTTTATCCCAACATCAAACTGCTATTTTAAACACCTCGACTCATGTTTCAATCAACAAGATAAAAACTGATTTAATCTTCCTATTGAAGATGGTCACTTGTTGACTGAAACACGTGTCGAGGTGTTGAAAATAGCGGTTTGGAGTTGGAATAAAACTCTAGTATATTTATTACCACACCAAACGTTCTAAACAGTGCATTACAGGTAAAAAAGTATATATTCACAAACCAATTTTTATTTTTGTATTAGTTATAAAAAATGCTTATATGTTATTGTTCGTGTTAGAACTTTTTCTTTTAATAAATTGTCAATTAGTTGCTGCTGTTCTGTCAGCAATTTACTTGTTATTTTTTTCTGCTCAATCTCCAATTAATTTTTAGTTTTTTCTATTTCCACCCGTATCATCTTCTCCTTGAACTCTAAATCTAGCCTTTTTTATCCATTTGAATTTTTGTTTCATCTAACTCAACTTGCCTTTCCATAACAGCTACTTTTCTTTTTTCTATTTCCAGTTCCATTATTCTTGGCCATCATCATTCAACTCTCTGAGAGTGAATTGACTACCCTGTATATGACCAGCAACTTCTTTGCTCGGATAAACGGGTCGTTGCTTGCGAACGATGTGTGTTATCGTCCAACGGTTGTCAGAAATCGCTTCTACACCCTCGAAACCCTACTATTCGAGGTGTCGCACGGCTATTCGACAAATTTTCAAAATACGTCAAAGGGACAGATTCTTTCAAAAATCGGTTTTTCTTCAAATTTTGGTTCTCAGTGTTCTCGCTAGACCATAACATCACGTCCCTGCTCGGGCGCCAATTTGTAACGTGCATTGGGTGCAGCCGGGCGGCGGACGTTACTATGACGCTCTCGGTTGTTGTCTCCGACAATTCCCGAACACCAGGAACTTGTCAGAACCCAACAAATCCTCGGGCGCCAGCTGTTTTAAAGTGATATGCTCCACTCTCCCAGTCTAGAGCACGGTGGGAGGCCCAGGGCAGCTACAGATGGAGATACGGTATTCCAGGGGTCAGTTCTTATGACACTCTATCGATTCCTCAAGAGATTGCAGGCTTTAATTGCAATCGCTTGTTTATCAGGAATACCGGCTGCTTTATGAATACGCTCTACAATGTACGGCGGACAGAATACTCCGTACGGCGGAAAGAACACAACCGTAACCAAGTATTGACAACCTAGCTATTCTATTTGGCGGTTTTGCGAAAATGGACGGACGGGTGCATATAATACCTGTAATAGGGCTTCGGCGGCGGCGGCTGCGGTGAATAGAACCAAGGCTGAGGGCAACGGGTGTTCGGCTTCTACAGTCTCAATGAAATCGGCGAAACTTCCACGCTCTACTGTACTTTTGGGAACTGTAGCAAGTATTTTTCTTCTTAAATGTAATACGGCTAATCCCGAATGATCTGTTGTACAGGCCTCAGGGATTAGAAGTCGCGGTACAGAGCTTGACCCAGAGAAATCAAATTAAAACTTGCTACGGCGGTTTCCACGTATACCGGTGCCGAACGGAACCCTGAGGAATCCCTAATTTGATTCAAAACTTCGCGGACAACCTGCGTTCGACAGCCGAAAGGGTGTCCTGACTGTGGAACGCAGTTATGAGCTCCCTGGTGAGCACGGAGTCGACAACCGAAAGGGTGTCCTAGTTGTCGAGTCCGGACTTTTCCGGCTCGGCTTATTAAACGAAGGAAAACCTGGTAGAGAAAGTACGGGCGAGTTACGACGATTTTCGTTGAAAGCGGTAAAGGACGGATTCCTGAGGTACCCCGGAATCGGCTAAATTACTCGCGTGCAACCTCCGTTCGACAGACGAAAGGGTGTCCTGCCCGTGGAACGAAGTTCTTGAGCTTTCTGGTAAGAACGGAATCGATAACCGAAAGGGTGTCCTAGTTATCGAGTCCGGACTTTTATGGCTCGGCTACTAATGCGAAAATGAGGCACCTCAGAGATAACGCTGACTTTCTACGTTGATTTTCACGAAAAGCGGTGGCGGACGGATCCCTGTGGAACCCCGAAAACAATTGAATTTATCGCGGACAACCTTCGTTCGACAGGCGAAAGGGGTCCTGCCTGTAGAACGAAGCTTTTGAGCTCTCCGGAGGGCACGGAGTCGATAACCGAAAGGGTGTCCTAGTTATCGAGTCCGTACGTTTCTGGCTCGGTTGATTAAACGGAAATGGGGTTCCTTACGGGTTTGAAGAAGCACAGAGAGGAGAACTTCTACCACCTTTGAACGGAATAATACTCGTACCAACAAGAAAACTACTGCACACCGTTCGACAACCGAAAAAGGTGTCCTAGTCGTCGAACAGGATAATTTTATTCAACACGCGGAAGTCTGGTAGAAGTTCCCTGGACGGGAGCACGAGTTTCGATTCAGAAGTTCGAATGAACGTTAAATAGTTTGTCAATACTTTTGGGAAAGAAATAAAACACCTGCGTTAAATGCACTTGGTAATATACTATTACAAAAAAAAAATAAAAATAACGGTTTCGAAGAAATAGCCCTAATTACAGATAAGATTACGGAAAATGTCTTACTTTACTTCGGCTGGTGAAACACTAGGCACACACTCGGTCTATGGAATCAAAAATGCTAGCTCAGTCTTTTTGGCTGATAGCTGAATTATTCAAATAAACGGTTGAATTGAACACTGCTAGATCTATACCGGCTAATGGCTGGAGCACGAAAGAGAAGCCCCCCGGCCAGTCGGTGAGGCCTATATTTATAGGGTTCGTTTCACCTTCGTAGACGGTCGTAGCAAAATGCCTGAAAAACAACAAAAAAAAAAATTCGTCCTGACTTCTTAACCATCCAAAGAACGGGGCTGCAAGAAATCGGAGCTGGAAACCTATTTAAAAGTTAAAATTTTTAACACACCACAAAAAGTGCAAAAACGGAGTTTCTTGGCGTGATACGGCAGCAGAGTTTACTGGAATGAATAAACATGAACACAGGAGGCAGATCCATATACGAGGGTTTCGAATCGACGAATAAGTGGAAAATGCCGGCGTTCGGTCCATATACGGGGGGTTTGAAAAGATCTTCGGAGTCCAAAATAACGCTTCGTCACACTTGCAAATTCATTTCTTTCAATATTGTGATGATGTTCAATGGAGTTGTAAGTCCAATTTTGCGGAGTTCTTCTTATAAACAAAAGTTGGGAATTTCATTGATAGGACATTCTAGAAGTAAGTGGTCTAAGGTTTCAAGCTTTCCACATTCGCAATAAGGTGTATCTCGTACGCCAATTCGATGTAAGTGGACTCCCGTTAGGCAATGTCCTGTTCGCATTCGTATTATAGTGGTTAAATGACGCCTATCTATGAAAGGAAATTTTGAAAACCATGGTACTTGTGGGAAATGTTCTTGAACTTGAGCATAAAATCTTCCTTTTATTTGAGTAGTGGTTTGCCAATATCTCGAAAAACTTCTCTTTATTTTCAGTTTTATATGTGGGAATAGCTCATTTCTATCGATCTTCAGTTCCATAGGAACATTCAAAGTTCTTCCCAAATTTGCCAATGAGTCAACCGTCTCATTCCCGTGAATTCCGGAGTGTCCCGGTATCCATGCCATGCAAATGTTGTTTGTCTGTTCGTTGAGTTCTACCATGAGTTGTTTAGTCTTAAGAGAAATATAATCACTGTTATGTTCAATTTTCGTTTTTGACAATTTTTGAAGTGCACTTAATGAATCTGTAAAGATGATACAATGAGTAATTTCTTGTTGTATACTGGTACTTAATCCTTTATTTATGGCAATAATTTCTGCAGTACAAATGTTGATGTGATTAGGTAACTTAGATGAGAATGAATAGTTAATAGATGGTATGTGTACCCCCATACCTGTTTGTTCATTACGTTTGGAGGCATCAGTATAAACAAAAGTGTGATTGTTCATATTTTTATGTTGACATCGTTAATGCAAGGAATACTACTGGTTTGTATATTATAATCAAATTCAAAGCAAGGCAATCTATCGCTCCTATACAACAGTGGTACATATGGTTCCAAATAATTATATGCATCAATTAAATAAGGAATTTCTTTATTGCGCCAATATCCTTGCTGGTATCTGCAATGTTCCCGTAGTGAAATTATATTTGAAACTAGGGGATGTTCGACATATCCCAGGATTTTTAATAAAAATTTAATTGCCAGCCAACGTCGTCTGTACTCAAGAGAGATCTCAGCTGTTTCTGCCAGTAAGGCATCAGTAGGGGTGCTTTTCATACATCCTGTTATGATCCTTATCGCTGCAAATTGAACTGAATCTAATTTTCTTAAAGCTTTTTTACTTGCTGGTTTGATTATCATAGTACCAAAATCCAAATGAGACTTCACTAACCCATTGTAGGCCATCTGTAAGGTTTTTGGATCTGCTCCCCACCAAACTCTACAGAAAGATCGTATTATATTTAGGCCTTTTGTAGCTTTACCTTTGGTATGCTCTATATGTTTTGTCCAATTGAGACTTGGAGTCCAGATAACTCCTAAGTACCTAATGTTGGATTTATAATATAAAACAGTATTTTTACGAATAATGGGTACTATAGTATTTACTGTTCGAGTACTAGATTGAAAAAGCATCGCCTCGCATTTATGTACTGATAATTGAAAGTTATGAAGGGTCATCCATTCTGTAATTCTGTCCAAAGTTGCATTCATTTGAGTTGTCATACAAAGATTATTATAACCTTTGACGAGTATTACAAAATCATCTGCATATGAGAGAAGTGTCATATGTTCTGGAATGATTGAATATATTGAACCGATGTATATATTAAACAGAAGAGGGCTAAGAGGAGAACCTTGAGCTAATCCCATTGTTGCTTGTTTTGGTCCATGAATGATACCATCTTTATCGTTAATATATAAATTTCTATTTATCATTAGATTGAAAATGAGATTGGAAAGTTCTACGGAAATATCCAATTCTATTAAATATTTATAAAGCAAGTAAATATTAACATGATCATATGCTGCTTTTATATCAAGGAATACAGCTATTACCGATTGATTTTGACTGAAAGCTAATTGAACAAATGTAGAGAGAAAAGATAAATTATCATAAATGCCTTTTCCTTTACGGAATCCTGTTTGAAAATTTGATAATAGTACATTATGTTCCATTTGCCACTCTAATCTGTTTTTTATCATGGTTTCTAAGGTTTTGCAAACACATGAACCCAGAGTTATAACTCTGTAGCTGTCAACTATTTCTGGTTGCCTGTTTGGTTTAAGAAATGCAATAGTCACCTGTTCTTTCCACTGTGACGGTAAATCCACTTGAAATAGACAATAATTATATATTTCCAGCAATTTAGCAAGCGCTGGATCGGGAAGGTGATGCAGCATGGAGTATGAAATGTTATCCAAGCCAGTAGCTGTATTTCGTTTTCGTACCAGACTATTTTGCAGTTCAATGCTGGTAAATTGTTCAATATCATTGTTCTGTGCCTTCGTGGCGAAATCTGGTTCAATTTGACAAACAGAAAGATTATTAAGGATTGAAATACTCGTTGCTTGATTAGAACGATATTTATTGGAAGAATTGTGATGAACGTTATTGAATTTTTTTAATGTAGACCAGATTTTTTAAGTATCAGTATTGCGATTTAGGGTGGAGCAAAAGGTTTGAAATTTAAGTTTCTTTTTGTTTTGTAAAAATCTTCTGGTTATTGCAATAGTTTTTTTTGCAGATAGATAATTATCTAATGTTGGAAAGTTTTTGAATTTATCAATTGCCTCTTTACGTTCCAAAATTTTTATTGTACATTCATGGTCCCACCATGGGTTTCGTACTTGTTTTGAATAATTAATGTTCTGATAATTTTTTCGAGGTATTGATAACTCAGCTGCTCTATTAATCACCTCAATAAGAGAATCATAAGTAGAAATATCTTCGTTCTGAAAGGATTGCGTAATTTCACTTTTATATATAGTCCAATCAGCCCTTGAGTACAGACGAATGCTATTGTTGTTATACCTGTTATAAATAATATCCTCCTCCATCTTTTTAATATGACATACTGTGGGGAAATGATCACTGTTGGCACAATCAGAAAGAACATACCATTCAATATTATGTGCTAACTCACTTGAAGTTAGAGTCAAGTCTACTGGACTGGGATTGTCTGAAGGTGGAGTCATCCTGGTGGGAGATCCATCATTCATGATTATAAGGTGATGATCATCTGCTATATCTACCAATGTATTCCCGTTGTGATTATTTGTGTTGCTACCCCAACTTTGATGATGTGCGTTCATATCTCCCATGAGGATAACTGAATCACTGAGACTTCCCAATAACCTGTCAAAAGTTGCCGGGTTTAATTTATTTCTTGGTGTGGAATATATGGTAATTATGTTGATCTCGTTAATTTTAATAATTATGAACTGAAAATCGGTAGATTGTAATCTATCATTACCCCTGATTTCGAAAAATTTAAGGTTTTGTTTGACAATAATTGCAACTCCAGCTTTTCCGTCTTGACGATCTCTACGAATAACAACATGATTTTTTAAATAAAAGTTATGATTAGGTTTGAACCAAGTTTCATTAAGTAATATAATGTCTGGTTGTTCATTTCTAATTAAATTAATAAGATTATATCTGTTCGAATTTACACTCCGAATATTCCACTGTATAATTTTCAATTGTGTATTGTTCATTAACATTATTCTTTTTGTTTTTGTTGTTTTAATTAATATAATTGGGATCGTCTATGTCCGGAGGCAATTTAGAGAGATGATAATGTGTATTTATCAAATCTCTAACATGCTGTTTAAATTCATCAGGGATTTGCATGAAATTGTTATAATAATCGATGACTATTTGAGAATCTGAATATTCAGTTTGTAAAGAGGTACTAGGTTTCAGATAAGATTTTTGCGGGGCACTTGAAGGCACTAAGTGTTGGGATGAGAACGAGCTATGTTGTTGAGAAGTCGTTTCCCGTGGGATTTTTTCTGGTCTTCCATTTGGAAAATATAAGCATTCATCATGACTGGTTTTATCATAAGTGTTTGAAATTGTTTTTTTTTTCTGTGAAGAACTAGCTGCTGCTTGATACGTTCGTTTTGAGCGAGTCGAATGACTCTCTGCTATTGTACGTCTCTGATTAATGTTAATCTGATTGTCTGATATTTGGGCTGATCGTGTTGGTAACATGGGAAAGTCTTGGGGGTGTCTTAAAAAACTATTTCTACTATTTGGAACTACAGTTCGAGAATCAGTTATTTGTTTGTATGTGATGGGTACCATTTGATTAGCATCAAAGTAAGAGAGATTATCATAAGCCATCATTTCTTTAATTACCTTTTGTCGTTTGTACTCAGCACATTCTCTATCAGTAGAATTATGGCTGTTGCTTTTGCAGTACATGCATTGCATTATGCATGGACGTTCCCCTTCACCTTCATCTGAAATATCATGAATTTTACTGCAATTATGACATTTGGCATTGCTTCTGCATTGGCTTTTGACATGCCCATATATCAGACATCGAAAACATTGGGTTACAGGAGATATATATGGCCTTACTGGAGTATTTAGATGACATATGTTTAAAACTTTTGGTAAGATTATGCCTTCAAAAGTGAATAAGATGGTGGTTGTCGGTTCATATTCAACCTTTCCTCCTATTATTCGTTTTCGATTCAATCTTCTAATATTCAAAATGTCGCAGGGGCACACTGTCATGCTTCTAATATCTTCCTCGGAGAAGGAGACATCCACATGGCGTACAATGCCCTTGCATGTAACTTGATTGTAAGGAATATATATCTCATAACCTTTATTTTTCAAACATTCATTAAGTACAAATTTATTTGCAGCTTCATATGAAGAAAATTGAACACCTAATCTATTTTTTTGCTTATTGTCAACTTTTCTCAAATCTCTAAGTTGCAGATCAAATATTTCTCTTGCAATTTTTAAGTGATTATATTTCCCAATGTTGTTTCCTGATTTTTCTGTAGATTCAATCGTAACAAGATAAGGTCCTATATCAGTAGCTTTATAAAATAAAGAATGTTGTTTTCTACTTAGGTCAGTTTTTTGTTCTTGTTCATTTTTTTGTACCTCAGTATGATTGTTTTTATTGTCTATCTCTGATGTCAACGTCGTCGTAAATTCAATTTCCGTATTACTATCCATATCACTGGGGGGAGGGGTTGCCAACCCCTGCCCCCCCTCTGCACCCAACATTAGGGAGTCTTGCTCAAATTTTTTTTATGCTATTCCTTGGAATAATTAAATTATAACTCACCAAAATTTTATAAGAATAGGAAAGGGTATATTGACAAAGGTAAATGTTAGTAAGTTTACACCCTAAAACACTCAATGCACTCGGGAATTTCAGCAGAAAGCGAAACACTTGTTAACTGTTCAGCTGTCAACACGAGAATCCGTTGAAAGATGTTTGAAAATTATAGGTTTAGGCAATCATAACAAAACAAACTCTGTATCAGATGTCTAAATTGTCATCCGTCAATTTGAAGATAAAATTAAGACCGTGCAGTATCCCTTATTAATTATGGACAGGCGTTATCGTTATCATGGAAAACCGTAGCTGTGGTTCAAAAAGCGCATACGTGAATGTCAAATAACACTAGCTTTATTACTGCTGCATATGTATTAGATATATTTATAATAAACAGGGGAGGACCACCAATTTAAGGCTGCAATTTTTTAAAGTTGTTCAACTTGGGCATTTCAGAAATAAATTTGATTCATAATGAAGTTACCATAGATGATGTCCTAGCTAAATTCAAAGATATTTTCGATGGTGGATTGGGTACTTTTAATAAAGGGGTGATTTCACTAAAATTAAAAGGTTCCAATGTTACACCTAGATTTTTTCGGCCACGCCCATTACCATATATCATGAAAAAAAAGTAGAAGATGAAATATATCGTCTAGTTGAATCAGGAATTCTCTCTCCTGTTGATTATAGTGCTTGGGGCACGCCTATAGTGCCCGTTCTGAAGAAAGATTCATCAATAAGAATTTGTGGGGATATCAGAATAACCATAAACCCTTTATTGGAGGTTGATACGTACCCGCTGCCTAAAATTGACGATATGTTTGCAGGCTTGCATGGAGGCGTATAATTTACGAAATTAGACTTGTCACAAGCCTACTAAAAATTCCTCTTAGACAATACCTATACACAAAGGTCTATTTATGTACAATCGCTTACCTCATGGGGTGACTTGCGCTCCATCTAAATTTCAAAAAATACTGGAATCGGTGCTACAGGGTATACCAAATGTTATTTGTTTTGTGGACGATGTATTAATTACTGGAAATACCCAAAATGACCATTTGCATGGTCTGCGAGAGGTTCTTAATAGATTCAAGGAAAGTGGTTTGAAAATAACTATGAACAAATGTAGTTTTTTCCAAAATGAAATTTATTATCTTGGTCATAAAATATTCGGTTATGTTATGGAAGAAGGTGTTATGGGTATATGTAACTTGCCATGTGAGGATTCGCTTTTATTCTTCATATCTGAGCAGATACACAGTAGGAGAAGGGGCTATGTTACATTAAACATCAAAGACGCTAACTTTACTAAAACCTATTTTTCTCACAAACACATATTTGTAACATAACTTCTTCTTCCACTTACCCCTTCAATTATATTCTCGTGGTGATTGACACCTTTTCCAAGTACCTATGGATGCGCCCCTCGAAGACCAAACCTGGTCGAGATGTCACCGAAGCGATGAGTGACATATTGTCGAAAGCGAAAAGATGTCCCAAGCTCCTCCAATCAGATCTCGGAACTGAATTTCACAGTTCCAGCTTTCAGGCTCTCCTGAAAAAGTACATCAAACACTACAGCACGTATACCGTGAAGAAAGCCGCGATCGCAGAGAGGGTTATACGTACCCTCGAGGAGAATCTCTTCAAGTATTTCAGTTTGATGGTACCTACAAATGGCTGGACATTTTGCCGGACATTGCCAAAAACTATAACCAGCGCAAACATCGAACGATCGGCATGAAACCATGTCACCAAAGACGGCGGCGGCGGCAGCGGAGAAATAAACACGCCAAACTGCGCAGAGATTAGTCAGTCAACATGTTTGGTGCAGTGAACGTCGTTGTGGAGTCTTCTGAAGAGTTCTCTGGTGACGAGTCGGTGGTGTCAGCTTCATCATCATCATCATCATTATCATCATCATCGTCCCGAGAGTGGGCAGATCGTTTCTTTGCGTGCAACTCCACCTACGAGTTTCGCAACACCTACGTTTTGAGCTTGCAATGCGGCATAAGTTTTGCTCGGAGTTTCGTGCCTGCAGTGAAACTCGTGTGCAAGGTCCACACCATATGCTCCAGCCAGTGCTTCAGCATGTTTGAATGGGGCCAATTCGTGGGGGCCATTAATCAGCTGCTTTACACTAGCCGAGATGACCCGAATGCAGCAGCAGCCAAGACTAGCCGTCTCAAACTCGACTGGGACGATGTTATGGATTTGGAATTACACTTATGCAGAGAGTCTACGAGTGCGAGTTTCTAAGAATGACACCTACTTCTACCTGACGAAAGCGGATGTTCAAGAAATCCTACATGTAGATGCTACTGTGATGGCGGCAAGATTTGAATATCTATTGAATATGAACTTTAGTCAATATTATCACGATTTATTAAGTAGTGCAAAAACTCTAGCTAAAAACAATGGTTAGTCATTTGATGAGGCTATAAACTTGTGTACTATATCATCAATAGATGATAAACATCTATGTTTTCGTGAAAACCTATGCTATTTGCCGGACAAAGTACTTACTGTTTGATTACGAAACGAAATGAATGTATATATTGAGATCAGAGTTGGCATTTTAATTCAGTATGCAGTGTGTCTGTGTGTATGCAGAGAGAGAGAGAGAGATGGAGAGATGCAGTACGAAACAAGACTCGACTGGTTTCGAAGCTGTACTTCGGCATTTCCTGCAAGTAATTTAGCCGAAGCAAGCTTTACGTATACTGGTTCGGAAGATGTAGTTGTATGTCTTTCGTGCCAAGTAGAAGGGTTCAGATGGCAGCCCAATGACGATCTTATGGCTGACCATCGTCGATGGAGCCCCCATTGTGATTTCGTTCGTAGTTATTACTCTGAGTGGCACAGACCGACGACAGATGGCGCTGATGTCCCTCCAGAACCAAGAGTGTCAGATGTCATCAACAGAGTGACAGATATCCCATGGATGACAGCACCACCGACAGATGGCGCTTATGTTGCTCTAGAAGAACGACAAGTGAAAGGTGACATGAGCAGCAAAGTGACTGATGCCATAAACATAGACTCACAGAACACAGTGATGACGTGTCGTGTATGTCTTGTGAATGAACTAAGTGTATTATTTATGCCATGTAGACTCTTGGTGTGCTGCTCACAGTGCGCCATCAGGTGCGACACATGCGTAGTTTGTAGATCACCCATCAATACGTTTATGAAAATATATATATCTTAGAATATTTTGTTGGAATTTTAATTTTGTGACTCGAAAATACCCATCCCCATTTTTTGCTTCAAAAAACTTGTTATTTTTTAATGAAATAATGAGCACATTTTTGATTGAAGTATTCATCATATTTTGGTGCAAGAACGTGTTTTTTGATGCAAAGAAGTGACACTTTTTTCGATTAAAAAAACACCCAAAATTGACATGGTGGAAGGATTTCAGTGGACCATTTTCAGTGAATTTTGAGTCACTCAGCATTCACTCAGCTTTTTCCACCATGTCAATTTTCCCAAAAGAATACATGTATTTTTGGATGAAGAAAAGTGACACCTTTATTGACATGGTGGTATGATTTCAATGAAAGCTGAGTGGCTGAGTGAAACACTGAAATTTCACTCAGCTTTTTCCACCATGTCGATAAGTGTGTCATTTTTTAGGGCAAAAAACAGGCACTTTTATTTCATCAAAAAAAGTAACCCTTTTTTGCATTAAAAAAGTGACAGTTTTGCATAAAAAAGTGACACTTTTTGATACAAAAATGTGTGGGATTTTGAATGGGAGGCTGGGAGGGTGAAACGAAATAATAATAATAATATCCAGACACGGATTACATATTGATTTTATTCAATGATAATTATAAAATATAAGTAAATATATGTAGTGTGGAAAGATACATACAAGGGCACAATTTCTTGCATTTTCAGGCAACATTTTCTTGAAATTTTGTGAGTGTGTTTGGCAATCTCATTCATCGAATTCTGAATCCTCAACTCCTGATCTTATGAAGCGTTTGTACGTGAGATCTAATCCGTAGGGCTCACCACCACGCATTGGCTGCTCGTTTTCAGAGTGAATAACACCTCATCAAATCTTTTGCGACACCAAAATTTACAGCATTGATATATATTGTCCATGTGCTTTACACCGAACACCATATGTTGATGGTCTCTGATGGTTCCTGAATAGTTTCGCATAGCCCTTCTGAATGCTTTATAGCAAGTGCGGCAAATTCGAAAATTATATTTTGGAATATGATATGCATTCGCCCACATATAGTGATGGTCTTCGTGCAAATGCCCCTCCCAGTCTTGATTTTTGAGAGCTTCACACCTATCTTCAAAACTGATTTATCTCGTGTACTCTAAGTGACTCAAATCATTGAAATTTCGTCTGAAGCTCTGAGCCTGCTTATAGATTTGTACCCATTTTTCATTGGCAAACATTTTCAAAATTCGATCAGTGAACGTCCATGGCAGAGGTGAGGCCTCGATGAATTCAACTATTGATGATGTACAGTTGTATTCATAGAAAATGGGTACACTAAAATTGTTATAGTGTAAATCGGGTTTGATTGAATTTGACTTAAAAATAATGTATGGTTGACATTGACAAGCCTGTCAGTGCCAAAACGTTTCAAAATGCCTCGTCATTTAACTGAAATTGAAAAAGCTCAAATAATAGCCAGAATCGTAGATGGGTGGTCAATACGTGCATTAGCAGATTTTACCGGAAGAAGCAAAAACACTATTTTAAGAATTAAGCAACGTTGGTCAAGAGGGGTCTTTGAAAAGAAAAGTTGGTACTGGTCCGGCACGCATTTCCGTCCCTGAACAAGATGATGCATTGCTGGGATATCTAAGGGCAAATCCTTTTGAAACTGCAAGAAATGCTGTCATTGACACAGGATTTCCTGGGTCTCAACCTACCGCTAGCCGAAGAGTCAAAGAATCTGACTTAAAAAACTGCGTAGCTGCGAAAACAATGATACTCACAGAATAACGGAAACAATCTCGTTTACTTTTCGCCCTAAATTATATCTACCGCGACCATCAGTTTTGGAACACGGTAGTGTTCACTGATGAAAAGGTTTTTCAGTCAACATATAATGGACAAATTCGTGTCTACAGGCCAGACAATACAAGATTCGAAGAACGCTATACTAGCGATCTTGCTTTCAGACCTGGGCGATTTTCAGTAAACGTATGGGGTTGGATAAGTGCTTATGGACTTGGTGTCTGCTGGCGATTGGAGGGAAGGTTTAACGCCGAACATTATATGTCTGTTCTGGAAGATATAATGCTCCCATCTGTTGGACAAATATATCCAAATAACTCATTCGTCTTTCAGCAGGATAACTGCCCGGTCCATACCGCAAATGGTGTAAGGGAATGGTTTCATCATAATAATATTGAAGTCTTGCCATGGCCCGCTTACAGTCCCGATATTAATCCCATAGAGAATGTTTGGGGTCTAATTGTAAAACAAATATATAAAAGAACTTTTAGACCAAACAATTCTAATGAATTATGGGAAGTTATTCACGAGTGCTGGGAAGAGCTTGATGCAAATGTTATAGGGAATTTAATTAACTCAATTCCAGGCAGATTGGTTCAAATAGTCGAAAAAAATGGTCATATGACCAAATATTGAATTTTTATAATTTAAATATAAATTATATATTACATTATAATTAAACATTATTTATACATAGTTTTCTGTTTTTATTATTGTTATTGGTTACGTTGTGTTTAAAAATTTGCGTTGTAGAAATATTCTAATACATTAAAATCATTTATCACATTTTATATGTTTTTGTTTTGTCTATCGCCGTCGATAAGAAAAGCCTGATTTACGTAAATATGGCAAAATCTAGTCATAAGACTTGTACCCATTTTCAGTGAATACAACTGTACATCTGACTTCTTGCAGACAGCATACATTTTTCAAAGTATCTACCATGGTGGTGTGCGCATGTGCTCTCTGAAAAAACATTTATTTTCTATTAGATATCTAACTGACTGTAATGACCCCACGGCAGAGTGTCATGAGAGAAGACAATCAAACAGCGCTTGTCGTCGTGGGGGCTGAGAGCGATCTTTGTTTGCTCTATACTTAGAACGTTTTGAAAAAAGGATCGAGTACAGCATTGCGAATTAATTTTTTCCATATTGTTTTTCAGACATTCCACATAATCTTCAAAAGTGATGTGATTCTCGACGAAGCTGTATTTGACCGCTTTGGATTTTTTTACAGTTTTTCCACCTTGAATCTTATAGGTGTAAATGATACGACCATTGCCTTCGTCCTTCATCAAGCCAGGTACTTTTTTATTCAATAAAGGGATGCCAAACGGGTTGTCGCTTGGGTAGTCGCTCGTATAAAATTTTTCAATGTGACTGTTAATCAAATCCCGATAAATATCATCGCACCTAATTCCATAAATGAGCGAATCAGTATCCGTATACATCAATTTGCACTGATTGTTCGTGTACTTTTCCATCATGAAGCCGTCATGGAAATCGTACACGCATACCTTGGAAATATCGAGAATCGACATTCCTATGTACAAGTGCATATTGAATAACAAATCCGTCTTTGCCATCTCGATAGCGACGAGATTCTCGTTGAGAATGGTTCGACTCCTGAAATTTGGACTGGCAATCAGATTTTTTGCATCATATCGCCCCTCCCACTTGGAGACCATTTTCACCACACGGTGCTTCCGCATATTTTCCATGGTTTTCACGAACACTGCATTATTGGCTAGTTTGTAGTTATTTTTGCCAAAAGTAGTTTTTGCTTGAGAGCGTAATTTCGTATTTAATTCAAAGTAGGGACGCAGCCACGCCGACTGATTGAATTGCAACACCTTGGGGATTTTTCTGAGTACAAGGCCGTGTTTGAGTGCTTGTTTCAACACCTTGTAGTGCACAACATATATTTTCTTGTTGTACAGCGTGGTCATCAATTTTGGTAATTTCGACTTCGAGAATGTAGCCGATGGGCGAGGTGTCCGACACTTCCGACACATCGAGCATTTTCGAGCCATTTAAAGCCATCGTACGGAAGATATTCCATCGCCCAACCGTACAGATCATTCACGTCGAGTATAGCAAATAGGTCGATGGTTTGGAGGCGTCATACCTTTCGCCCATGTGCTTGTTATTGGCTAAGGAGAATCTGTTGCAGCACTGACTGATGCCGCCACGAATTCCTCGCTCGACAAAGAGAAACATGTCGACGTCTTTCAGTATCTGCAATTTACACTGGGTGTACTTCAACATACAGGACCACGTGTATCCCGGGAGGGTGTAATACCACGCAGGATCCAACCCATATGTCTCGTGGCCAATATTTCGAAAATTTTCGAAAATATCAGCCAAGAGCAATATGTCGGTTTTCATATAAAAGTCAGAGTACTCGCCCAGTGTTGTCAAGTTGAACGACCACCACAAGTTCTGCGCATGCTCGTATTCGGCATCGGTGATGTCACAATCATTCAACTTGTTGTAGAACTGATCGCGCGCCGGCAAGCTTGGGCATTCCAATTTCTCCATCGAATCGATGAAATCGTAAGGGAATACCCCCTTTCAAGTGAGAGTAACTCGTACGGGTCGGTATCGAAATGGGCAAATTCGCGCTTCGAAATCTTCAAGTCATGGATGGTCAGTGTTTGCATCAAATGCTCCAAGCTCATGCCCATGAAGCGAAAAGAGTCGATGAATCGAAATTTAATGTCAGTGTTGCCGTCATACTGGGTGAAAGATATGTATTTTTCTTTGTTGACAGGCAACAGGCTGACTTGACTCCTTTTTGCTATATCCCGAATAATTAAATGGCTGTCGTATCCGGATAAATTGTGGAAAATAATTGACACAACGAGCGACTTTTTGTAGTTCAAGTTGCAATGCGCATGCGCATATCCACGGAACGCTCCCGTGTAGTGATTATGATCTTTTACAATTTTGTCATCAGTTTTCCAAGGTTTTTCGCAGATGTGGCAACATGGCGCTGTCGCTCTATCTGGAGGTGAGACGATCATGGAGACAATATCCAAAGTTTTGGCTTCCACAAATTTGGCTATGGCCCTCATTCTCTCCGCAAACCAATCCATCGAGTCGAGCCCCCGATGGCTATCATAAAATGACAAAGTATCGTCATATGCAAAGGAATGTGTTTTTGGTACTTTGCCGTATGTGAGGTGCATTCTTCATCATTAAACTGTTCCAAAATCGACTCAAAATCCGCGTAAATTACAAAGGGCACCATTTCTTTATGTACAAAATCTCGAAATTCTACATGATCATATGATGGAAAAGAAATTGTACATGTGTTTGTTTTTTGACAATCAACAGTATGACTATCGAGTTTCTCCTCACTCATGAAATAATTGAAACACCTGTCGCAAATTAATGTTTTATGTTCGTTTTTACTGAGTTGGCGATCAAGTAGGCGAGATAAATCCTTTATCCAAACATAATGGAATTTTAGGTCATCGCCGATCTCTAGTGGTGGTGCCTTGTAATCATTTAATTTCGGGTGATATTCATTTTGAATGAGAAGAAGATTGACATGTTTGTCTAATTTTTGTTTCGTGAGACGGCTCGGAACCGTAACGAAAAATGCCTCCTTATTCGCCTGCGGCTGAATTAATTCCAAGGTGTACACATTGATCGATATGTTGTTCAATCGCTCAAATTTGGTAATTTGTTTGAATATCATGGAAAAGTCGATTCCATCCAAGTTCAGTATATTTGAGTAGTGGGGGTGAGATGAAACTCTGTCTGGATGATTATGGAAATTGTACCGGATACAATGCCGAAACGACGGCCCAAGCGAAACACGCATCATCTTTATTTTTCACATTGATGCAAGCTTGCTTTTTGGCAATTGATTTTGGTAGCTCGATGAAAGATGAACCGTTTCTATCGCCCGATTTGTTTGTATTGATTTCCAAACTAACAATTTTCTGAAGACTCCATCCACTTTCTTTGTCCGCGAATTCTGAAAGAGAAATTGTTCAGGAGAGCCAAAAAACGTTTCGGAGAGTTGTTGTGAATCGCAGTTTCTATTTGTTGTATATTTAATAATATTGCTGCATTCTGGAGTGTTATATTCGACATATTTTTGAAGTATTAATTTTCAAATTACAATTTTAAACGACTTATCCGGCTACTCACAACTGAGTTTTTAATGATAACTCAAGATATTTGAAATAAACATGTTTATTTTCATACAGAGTAAGTTATCCATGAACATTATTTTTTATAATATAAGGTTTTGCTAGAAGAAGCAGGTCAGAAAAAACAAACGTAAAAAATTATATTTTTGTAATATACAACACTAAAACATGAAACAAACAATAGTAATGAGCATGGAAATTCAATTTACAGTTCGTCGGGATCAACCTCAATCAAATCTGAATCGGTATCTGGAACACCAGCCACTTGTAAGGTTCTGATAGAATGAATGAAATTCTTTATCTATAAAATGTAAAACTGCCATGATATCCTTTTTTTATTTCTTTGTTAATTGGAATAGGTCCATTGTGTATTTTTGAAGTAGGTAATGCACCCGATAGTTGTTTACCACGACGTCTAAAATTTTCCGATTTAAACTCCTACTCACTTTTTAGAGATGATTTATTATAAAGTATACCAATGTTCTTCGAACAATAACGTGCCCATTGCAAGTCTTTCCATAGAAACTTTCCACCACTTTCAGAATTTTTTTTATTTACAAAACAACTTTTTAATAAATCGGCAAAATTTAAGAAATCGTCGCATTCCATTACTTTTACATTGAATGGTTTACAACCCCTTATTAGCTGTACCCAGTCATAAGGGTGATTTATTTTCGCTGTGGTCCTTTTCTTTGCTTTCTCGATGACTGAGTGATCCGCATCGCATTTCATATGCGTATGGCCATGAACCAGAAATTTATGATAAATAGATTGTATAGACTTTTTTCTTCTTCGGATGAAGAAGCATCCATATTTTCAGCATTGAAATTTGGATCTTCTAAACTATCGTCGTCAGAAAAATCCTGTTCTTCGTGCTCTTTTTCGAGTATTTGTTTTTCAAGTGAGAACTCTTCAGTGGAAATGTTAGTTTGTTCAACCCACTTATCGGCTTATTAACGAAAAAAAAATTCTGCCTTAAATGAAACAAGTTAAGTTATAGTATAAAAGTCGAAATTTATTGAGATGTTTGGATATTCACATAGCTGTCGATGCCACAAAATCACACATTTCGACTTATTTGCTTATTCACTTGACGTGGATCATTATTAAATATATCTCATTTTAGCCATTTTATGGACTTATCTGCTTATTCACGGAGGCCAGAGATTTGATCGGTGACATTTTCTAGGAACCACTCTTTCAAAGTTGTACCCCGATCACAACGTTTTTAGTGCTGAAATATTTAAAGTCGGTTTTTTGTTCTTGATTCAAGGAATTTTTCACGAATTTACCACAAAATGTCGCATTGACTGATGTTTGGATGTTTTTCAATAAATTTTGAATTCTGCTTTTGAATAGAATGAATGCATCACCAAAAAATGGCCCAATATCTTTATGTTTCAAATTATAATTATACCGGTGCGTAAACGCGAAGAAAATGCCGATTTCAAGTCCTCCCACTTTACTCGAGATGTTAATTTTCATTTGACTCCCTCTCCCACCACCACGTCGACGCCTGGCTGTTGTTGACCTGAATTTTTGATTGAATTTCGGATAATTTTCAAGTGTCCGCATGAAGTTTGTAATTTTCTCAGAGAGCCTATGCAATCCACTGCCGCGATCGCACTATTGATCAGGCGGGCGGTGTACTTGCAATGGGCCAGCCGATGTTTGCGCTCTTCGTCAGTACAACCCTTTTTGAGGATTATTTTTTGCCTTACGCAACTTGGCTACCATTTCCATACTGTGTGCAACAATGGCGTCAGATGACATGATGATTCAACAGACACACACAAAATTTCAGGAAAATGTCAAATGAAAATACAAGAAACTCACTCTCTGTTTCCAACGGCGGCGACGTCAACGTCTTCAGGCCTTAGCGATCTCAAACAGCTGCTGCGGATGATTTTGATTGGCAATTTTCTGCTCGCCTCTATAGATGAGCATATGCTGGGACTCGGTTAATTTGTCGAGGATGCACCAGTCACGATTTGGCAGGAATACTTTACACTCCTCCAACTCCACTAGGATGGACTCTCCAAATTTGGTTGTTTTAGCTTGAGCGTCGAGAATCAGTTGGGGTTTTTCCTTCGGTAGCTCAGAAAACTTCCACAGGTTCTTCCTGCAAGCCAAAGAAATTTTGTTAATTTCGTCAAGAAGATGAGACATCTGCGAAATCATTAAAAAATGAAAAAAAAAATTATACACGCTGTATAACTCTTACTCACTCATTCAAAATGAAAAAAAGAATGTTGTTTATAAAATTTTAAAACATGTTGAATGCCTTATAGACACTGACGTTGGGACCTGATTTCTTGTAGTAATATACAGTGTGACCCATTTAAGATGGAAGCACCCTTATAAAACTTACATTTTTCAACCGATTGGAATGATTTTTTTTTTGTTAGGTAGATATTCAAAAAGTCTATTAGGACACCAAATATCATGAATAAATCTCAATTTCCAGGGCCAACTAATCTTATTTTTCAAGGTCAAAAATCTAAAAAAATTACTAGCGATTTTTTTAGAAAAAATCTGACTACATCACTGGATTCGCGACATTTTCAAATGATTTATATGTAAATTACGTTGGAATGCGTCAATCAATAAAAAAGTTATAAAAGAATGAAATTTCAAAAATATGCCGTTTAATCAATCCACCAATTCGAATTCATGAATTTTATGAAAATTCTGAATACACCATTGGATTCAGGATGTCTTGAAATATCACTGGTCACAGTTTCATCAAAATCTGTTCAGTAATAAAAAAGTTATAAGGGAATGAAATTTGAAACATATGTTGTAAAATGAAATTTTAACAACGTTCTTACTACACCACTGTTGATTATTGAAAAAATTATTGGGGTGATTATTGCAATGTCGTACAATTATAACATCTGAAAATCATGATGGTAAAAATAGTCAATAGGTATTTCTCGAAGTGGAGTGGATACATAAACAAGTACAATTAGGAGAGAACACCTGGTTAATCTTCATGAAAACAATTTCAACAATATAAGACAAGTCTAATGTACTCCCAATAGAAATTATAACGAAAAAAATATGCAATGGATAATGATTATTATCATTCCAGTAGGTAACATCAGCTGTGATTTTTTCCTTTTGTTGAATAGCAAAAAATAAGAGTTGCAATTTCAACTGCCTGTTATTCAGAATGCATTAATGAAATAAACAAGTTAGCTGTGACTTACAGTTTCTCATCTATTTATTTGCGCATGAATTGTCATTTTGTTACGCACCATTAGTGAACTGAATAATTTGTGTTCCAAAATAAAAACAGATAATGGCTCAATTGTCAATTCAAGAAAAAATCGAAATTATACGTCTTTCCGGTGATGATTACCGGAGTGAAAGAGAAGTAACTAGAATATTCAATGAAAGACACCCAAATCGTCCAGCCATAAATAACAGCACGGTACATAAAATAAACCAAGTTTTCAATCGGACTGGAGCAGTAACCACATATATTTTAAAGAACAATATACGAAGAAAGAACGAAAATAACCAGACTATATTAGATTACTTCAGAAATAATCCAAATAGTAGTTTGAGGGTTGCCACCTTAGATTTAAACTTACCTAGGGAGAATATTAGGCGATGTCTGAAGAAAAATAAATTGAGGCCATTTAAACCAAAGTTTTTACATACTCTGGAACTAGGTGATCAAGAAAAACGATTGGAATTCTGCTTATGGGCCCAGGGCAAGTATCTTAATGACAGGCAATTTTTAAAGAAAATTTTATTTAGTGATGAAGCTAGTTTCACAACAAATGGAGTGGTTTCATCACAAAATATTCGCAATTGGGCCACTGAAAATCCTAACTGGGTGATAAACTGTAAAAGTCAGTATTCAGAAAAAGTGAACGTTTGGTGTGGAATACAGATTGAAAGGATAATTGGACCATTCTTTTTCGACGGCAACATGAATGGCGCAATTTTCCTACAATTTTTAAGGAATGAATTTTCGGACGCAATAGATGAACTTCCCCTTGCAGAAATAAGAAATTTATATTTTCAGTTAGATGGTTGTTCCATACATAATGCGGGAATTGTGAAGAATTGGCTGAATCAAAATTACCCTAATCGTTGGATAGGAAGGGGGAGTACATTAATTGGATGTCCACCAAGATCGCCTGACCTTACTTCACTCGATTTTTTCCTTTGGGGTTATGTTACACAAAAGGTTTACAAATCACGACCAAGGAATCGAGTGGAACTGTGCACCAGAATTCAGCAAGCTTGCGATGCAATTACTCCACAACAATTGAGGAATACTTTAAAAAATATTCGTAAGCGATATGATAAATGCATTGAATTGGATGGAAGTTTGGTGGAGGCCACCAGAATATGAATTGCACTAATTTATTTTTCAATTCGGTATCTTCTTGGTTTCTATTTTTACATTGATTGTGAATAAAAGATTGTTTTCCGCTAGTTTGTAGCAATTAGAAAATGTACTTACAGTTATTTTTTTGTAGATTCATTTGAAATTATTGACACTAAAGTTTGTTGTAATAAACTGATTGATTGATATGGTTCGACATACATATGAAAGGAAATTGATTCTCCCATAAACGTTTCATGAATTTTATTTGAATAATATTTTGTTGAATATTGCCCCTAATCCAGAGGTGTAGTAAGAACGTCGCTAAAATTCCATTGAACAACATATTTTTCAAATGTTATTCCTTTATAACTTTTTTATTACCGAACAGATTTCGAAGAAACTGTGATCAGTGATATTTCAAGACATCCTGAATCCAATGGTGTATTCAGAATTTTCATAAAATTCATGAATTCGAATTGGTGGATTGATTAAACGGCATATTTTTCAAATTTCATTCCTTTATAACTTTTTTATTGATTGACGCATTCCAACGTAATTTACATGTAAATTATTTGAAAATGTCGCGAATCCAGTGATGTAGTCAGATTTTTTCTAAAAAAATCGCTAGTATTTTTTTTTTATTTTTGACCTTGAAAAATAAGATTAGTTGGCCCTGGAAATTGAGATTTATTCATGATATTTGGTGTCCTAATAGACTTTTTGAATATCTACCTAACAAAAAATCATTCCAATCGGTTGAAAAATGTAAGTTTTATAAGGGTGCTTCCATCTTAAATGGGTCACACTGTATATACGGGGCAATTCAAATTCGACCCCCACCATTGGGATCTCCTAAACTACAAAAGATACGTCGAAGCTTAAATTGGGGCTATGTTGCGTATTCTGGTGCTTAACAAAATACTGTTTTGAAACTTGGAAAATTCCGAGTATTTCCGGAAATATCGGGAAAAAAATGAAAATCGGAATTTTCGTTTTTATTTTTTTCTATCGTTATTTGACAACACGCACCGTACTCAGCCAAGTGTTTGTCCAAAATTCCGAATAATGTTCTATCCGGCTGTTGTCTTTCCGGATATAATTCAAAATCAATTTGTGCTGTTTTCGTACTATTTCTATCAAATTTATAATAAAGTTTCAACATATCTCGTTTTTCTTCATTTGAGAATGAGGACATTTCGACTGAAGTATTTGTGCAAACTTATGATGTTTAATGAGTTCTGACAACTAGTGTTTATTAAACAAAATTTTTCGATGGAGTCATGACCATCTCAGATGAAGTTGTTTTTTTTTAATATCTGTGTTTTCAGAAGTGCAAACCATAACAAATTATACATCAATGAATTCAGAATGAGAATCACTATTTTTCTGTATAAAAAAACAATATGGCGCCCACAACAGAAAAAAAAGTTGATGATGAATGCCAGAAGACGAAACGTCGGATAGTAAATCTGAACATGAAAACGTGTAGCTGAAAAAATAACGATAGAAAAAAATAAAAACGAAAATTCCGATTTTCAGGGTTTTCCCGATATTTCCGTAAATACTCGGAATTTTCCAAGTTTCAAAACAGTATTTTGTTACGCACCAGAATACGCAACTTTGCCCCAATTTAAGCTTCGACGTATCTCCTGTAGTTTAGGAGATCCCAATGGTGGGGGTCGAATTTGAATTGCCCTGTATACAGGCCGTTTCTTTTATCATGTGGTAACATTGCTATATTCTAAACCGTAATAGATACAAAGACGATTAAATGGGAAAAATGGTAACTATTGTGGTGAGCAGTAAATTGGTCATAGAAAATTTACGGGAATTCTCGCCCTTCCCAACTTATGCAGAGAAAACTGAAAATGCTGTTTTCGGTTTTTTACGAATAGAATTGTTATTTCAGAAAATATAAAAAAATTAAAAAGGAAAGTTTTATTGTATTCAAAATGTACTAGAACTACGTAATGATAAATTTTTAATCAAACGTTTCGTGTCAACACCGCCATCATCAACAATTTTTTTTCAAATACGGACCTGTCTATTTCATCACAAATATTGATAGAGCGATAAAATCAGAATTCAGTGGTATATCACACTCGACATTTTTATAACGTTTCATATAAAATAACTAGCATCATCAGTGACAACAGCATTTTTAGTTTTCCCTGTATAAGTCGAAAAGGGTGAGAGTCCCCGTAGATTTTCTCTGACCAATGAACTGCTCACCACAATAGTTGAATTTTTTCCCATTTAATCGTCTTTGTATCTATTACGGTTTAGAATATAGCAATGTTACCAAATAATAAAAGAAACGGACTGTATATATATTAAAGATAGGTAGACAAGAATATTCAAAAATTATTTAATGATCAATTAAATTTGAATCATGTCTGCCACCAGAGGCAGCTGCTTCCGTATGGCTTCTCTGCTACAAGAGTGTGACTAAACCTTTCCTTGTTCTTGGAAAGTTTTTTCTCTCCAGCACTCTTGCCTATGGGTGGATACCTGATGATGGGCCTATTGACATCAGGTACATATGTCTCATAGTCATCACTGTCCCAGTTCTTTTCGTTCCCGCTGATCCTTTGTGGCTTCTGTGCTTCCAGCTGAATGTGTCGGGGCCTTTCTTTGTTCTTGAAAAGTTTCTTCTCTCCAGCACTCTTGCCTATGGGTGGGTACCTGATGATGTCTCATAGTCATCACTGTCCCAGTTCTCTTCGTTCCTGCTGATCCTTTGTGGCTTCTCTGCTTCCAGATGTATGTGTCGGGGCCTTTGCTGGTGTTTGAAGAGCTTCTTCTCTCCAGCACTCTTGCCTTTGGGTGGACACCTGATGATGGGCCTATTGACATTAGGTACTTATGTTCCATATTCATCTCTGTGCCAGTTATCTGCGTTCCTGCTGATCCCTTGTGGCTTCTCTGCTACCAGAGTGTTACGAAGCCTTTCTTGGTGCTTGAAAAGCTTCTCTCCAGAACTCTTGCCTATGGGTGGACACCTGATGATGGGACTCTTATTGACATTAGATACATATGTCCCATAGTCATCACTGTCCCAGCTCTCCATAATATTTTTGTGGTTTAAACATTTTCCCTAACTGGCAAGTTCAATATCCCACGGGAGTCCGTTATAAATCTTGTGAAAATTTGCAGTGGTCATACTTCCAAACAGAATACACAAAACCCAATTTTGAGTTTTGCTCGACTCGACCAATTATTGTGTGGTAGAAAACGAATAACTGAATATAACTTTTGGAAGTCGAAGTCCTTTTTTCAAAACTAATTATAATGACAAAAATACGTCTAAACAGTACGAGAGCTAAATTATGACCGAATAATAAAATAAATGTTCCCATACAAATGAAGATGCTTGCGCATCAGTTTCCTGGAATCCCGAGATTCTGCCTCAGCATAGTCAGCGGTTCACACGGGAACGGGCGATATAATTCCTCCCCCTGAAGATTCAACGCGTTAGCGAGGAAGTTGAACCCTAGACATCTCGATTTCCTGTGGTTGTTCGCTTAGTCCCTTGGTTCTGCAGCCTTTGAAGTCCATCTTTTTGTGCACTATGTATACACAAATCGATACTATGACCAGGTAGATGAACATCGTCCAAAAATTTGGAATGTGTGCTGCTTGGTTTGGGTGGCTCTGGCTTCCTCTCGTCTAAGTCTGGTAGGATGATTGATTCACTATTGGTGATTTGGTTATCGTTCATTAAAACTTGGTCACCACAGGATAATTGGCATCCAATTGGAATGTCAAATAGGTAACTTCCAGGTAGCAGGTTTTCAATTACATTTTGGTTTGTGGCACCTAAGTTTGGTTGTTTGTTGAGACGGTAGGAGGACAACCCATTGGTTTGAGTTGCCTAGTTGTCTGATGGTTGGTCTTGATAGATGTATTGTTGTTTTCAAAAGTCAGCGGAGTATTTTCGTAGTAAAATATGTTAGAATATTCTTTGCACAACGAAAGTACCTTGGATATTTCCTCATCATTGAAATGGTCGCAATTTTTTAATGTAAATTTTATTTTGGTGATCCATCAAAATTATGAAAATCTATTTTTTTAATTTCTTTCTTATCAAATCGCTCAACGGAAATCGTTTCTGAAAAATTTAACGTAACTGGTTTTGTGGTATTGTTTAAAATTGTAGTGAGAGCTTTGCCTTTGTTGGCAATAGTGAGACACTCGGGCACTTCACAATTATGAAAACGTTTATTATTTCACCGTTCTGGATTGATGTTATCACCTGTATCACTGGCTCAGATCTTGGAGCAGTATTAAAATTGAGGTCATTTTTTGTTTTCTGACACCTGAATTTTATCTTCGCGTAAGGGGTGATAAGATATCCGTTACCAAAATCTTTACTAGCTCGTATAAGTTTTAAATTATCAAGACCAATCAACCCTTTGAAAATATTGTGGAATTTGACAAGGAAAATTTTCAAATATTTTTGTTGCGGTAAATTGAATAATTTTGAAGCTGGCCTAGACGCGCTATTTCTGAAAGACTGTCGAAACAATAAGTGGGTCGTATTTAATTGAATTTGGAAAGAGTTTTTGTGCAATTTCTGGATCGATGAAATATTTTGTAGAGTCTGAGTCAATGAAAAATTTTGCATCATATTACGGAAAGGTTATGTATGACAATTCACTAGAACTAGAATTATTAAAAGAAATTGTTTGCGGAATTAGGATTGGTTTTTATGGTTGACATTTCCTGGAAATTTTCCTCGGAATTATTTAAGTTAGTATCCTGATTATTGTTTTCGTAATATTGAAAATCGTCGAAATGTTCAGTATAGTCTACTTCAGAATGATATTCTTGTTCGGTATAGTTGGGTTCATTTCGGGTGTTAGTGAAACGGTATCAAATAATTCTTCGGAAATAAAATTTCAATGAGGTTGAAATGAATTCGAAGGGCCTGGTCGATAATTAGGGGCGTTTCTTGTTGAAACACTCATTGATATTGGTTTGTGTTTTTAGTGGATACACTCATGGGTGTGGGTTTTGAAAAATTTTTATTTTGATTTGTTCTAAAAACGTTACTTATCGAGGAATATACCTATCGTTTAGGTTATAGCGGGAGACTGGATTATATAATCCATTTTTCATTACTTATTAGTTTAAAGCTCTTCCGCAACGTATCGACAATTTTTCTCATGCCAGATATCATGAGAAAATTGTGAAAAGTGCAAGAGTTATAACTGATTATAAATATTTTTTCTGACTTCAAACACTCTGTATTTCTGATATCTTTGAGATTTGGACATAGGTTTTCCTATTAAATATCGTTTATTTCATGATAAGAACCTCGTCCTGTAAAATAGTGTACACACAATTTAAAAATACACTGTATATTGAAAAAATTCAAAGGAAAACTATGTTACATTGAAATAAGTGAAAACACTGCTTTGCTTTAATTGAAAAATAAATTCAATAGTTATTGGGGAAAAACAAAACGTTGAATTTAAATGAAGTAAAAAAAAAAATTTCATCGGATAGTGATTTCTTGCTATTGAATGTAATGTCAATATCGAAAGAAATAAAAAATTAACTGAAGATCTCAAATTTTCAATTTCACTTATTTTGAAAACCACTCTAATCACTATTTCCTTTTTCTCATATAAATCATGATCTAGTTCACACATCTCTGTGAGATTTACCAATTTCAAGAACTGACAAATTATGTTTGCTGAACACTTACCGACATTTTGGCTTTTCGCCATGTAAATCATTAATTTGGCACGATTCATAATGATCGTAAACACAACACAGTCACTATCAAATTCACCACTACACTGATATACTTCCGTCAAATGATATTCAACATACCCCCCAGACCCTTCAGACGTGGCAACATTCCTGGGTCTGATAAGGTTGGTTGAAAAGTGAAATTTCTAAATGTGGGCTTGGAGAAGCGGTTAAATATACGGGGATATACGGGGTTAAATATACGCACCATTGCGAAATGAAATATTACATTAAACACGCGACAAATATAGTTCAATATCTGTCGCGGTATTAGCCAGAGAAGTAGTTGTTTTCTGTCGAACACATGCCATATATATATATATATATATATATATATATATATATATATATATATATATATATATATATATATATATATATATATATATATATATATATATATATATATATATATATATATATATATATACGAAATACGTAATTTTCTGTGCTAGTTTACAGTGCGAAATGATACTTATTTAAAGTGGTTCGTCGGAAAAGATAGTATTCATCACTTGAATGTGGACATTTCGTACATCTAGTTTGACATTACATAGTTTGACATATTCACCAGCGGAACGGAAAGTAGCGAGAGGAAATTTGTTTTCAATCTCTTTTTGTTGGAAATACATTGGAAGTTTAATAAAAATTCTTACTTGTTTCATTCGGAGAATAATTTCTTTCTATGCTAATAGTATCACTATATAATACCCCAATAATCAATATGAATACTATTTTTTCCGGATATTCAGTAGAATTCCAAACGGTTTGAACTTCCAAGTAACCTTTTGTGAATACAAAGTTGTGCAATTTTGAGTCACCTGTATATCGTTCAACGAATAATTATTGTCATTAATCATTCCAGATAACCCAAGTATGTAAGGTATGTTTGTATTCAAATCATCAAATGATTTAGACTAGTTTGTTTTACGAAAATACAAAAATGGAATTATCATTCATTTCCCACTTTCAATCTGATTACCATTATAATCTAGTCTTCTCAGAAAATACATTTTTCTTTAGTTTTAGTTACTTATCTGTGATGCAAACGGTCAATGTTTCTGTTTTAATAATGAATCATTATATTTGTATTTTTATATGATGACATGTTGTTTTTTTTCTGAGCTAAATCTTTCAAAATATCTAGCTTAGTGGCAATCTGCAGAGAAATGAGAACCTTGAATCTCTATCACTTACCTCGGAGTTTCAACCGTATTAATTCCACCAAATCTCCTTTATTGGAATTATATTAATAGTTTATTCATTATCCTTATCCATTGAATAAGATTTATTATATAAGTAATCTTCTGGCAAGTTATGTAAAGAGTCACTATAATTACTTGACCATTTCTTTAACGGAAAAGCACCCCTTTCACATAAGGAAATCAACTGACTTTGCAATCTTAACGAATCGCACCCACCTATAACATCGTCAACGTATATATTATGAGATAATAATATTTGGGATGCCAATGGATAATGTGATTGTTCATCTTGTGCCATTTGTGCCAAGATGCGAAGGGAAAGCCATGGGCTACATACTACTCTGAATAAAACCGTACGCAAGCGATATTCAAGTAGGGGTTCACCAGGCGAAATTCTCCAAAAAATACGCTGAAAGTCTCTGTCTGCGGGTTGAAGTAAGATTTGAAGGTACATACGACTAATATCTGCGGTAAATGCAATCGGATGCAGCCGAAACTTCAAAAGTTCACATTTTTTTTTCATCCTCTACAGAGAGCGTTCGATCAAATGACACCTCTTCGATTTCCCAAAATTTCTTCATTACATTCTCTAAATGCGCGATTTGTACAATATTCAAAAAAGAGTTAACTATTTTATGTTGTGCAGTACCGACTTTCCCAAAAAGAATCCACCCAAAAGTGGTATTGAATGCGAATACGTCCATCTAAAAGAATTTTTTGAAATATTTCAGCGCCTAAAAGTAGATCAATTGGTGCGGGATTGAAAAATGTTGGATCAGCTAACGTCATATTCTTTAAGTGACCCCAAGACGAAGGATCAATATCAAAATTCGGCATATTTGAACAAATATTTTCAATTACTATTGCATCAAAAGCTGAAGTCGTATGCTTCACTCCGGTGGGCTGAACAGTACAGCTAACCGTGCCAAGGGATGCCTGAGTAGTCATGTTCCCAAGCCCGTTCACAGCAACAGCTGATTTAAAAGTTTTCAGGACAATACGATGTAAACATCGCTTTGAAATAAAATTTGCTTGCGATCCACTATCTACTACCTGATAATGACCTCGAAAATCTAAAATTATCAATTCAATGGTTTCCAGTAAAACATTGTGTTGCTGTGTGAGATTTGCACTAAGTACTGCAGGGCCGGTTTCAGGAATAGAATTTTGTGGAATCTCTCTGTTTTGACTGGGCGAGTCAGAAAACACATCATTACTATAATTTGAGGCGGTACTATTTTGCGGTCTGTCGAAATGCAAAGTAGAGTGATGAAAAGCAGATTGGCAATAATGACAAGTGCCAGATGAGGAACATTTTGACTTTGAATGAGTATGACTCAAACAGTTGGTACACCAGCGGTTTTGTTTCACTATATTGTATCTTTCTTTTGGGGATTTTCCTAGAAAAGAAGGACATTTCGTTGGTGTTCTGTAAAAAAGGCGAATTCAACAATTCACCACTTTACAGGAGAGCACATTTTGTAATTTACCTGGTCTGGAAAATTATTTTTTAACAAAAACTCAATAATATGTTTATATTTCTGAGAAGCTGGTACATATCCTGATTTATATTTCACATATTAGAATGGATTAGTATCAGTGTGTATTTTAGTAAAAAATTATTTCGTTTGGTATGCAACATATTCGCCCTTTTAACACACAAAAAAGAAAAGTTTTTTCCTATTCGCCCTTAAAGTGTATGGTTTTAAGGCTAAGAATAATGAAGATAAACAAGGAATTAAATTTTTTATTACCACTTAAAACAGCTAGAATGCATTAACAATAGCAATCTAAATGAAACAGAACTGGTTCAAACAAAAATAGGATCCTTAGCAGAAAAATATTTAAAAATAAATTTAACTAATATAATGTTTTTTTACAATTTTATTACTCCAAAGTTTTCTTGGTAATTCCAATTTTCGTTTTCGTTTTTTTTTTTATATTGTCTCGTTGTCTGGTATCATCTGTACAGCTGCCTTTTTTACCTTATTCTTAGCTGGTATCACTTTATTGCGTGACTTTTCTCCCGCAGGCTTGGACTTTTTTGTTACATTTTTTTGATTTTTCTGCCTGGCCACATTGTTAGGTAACATGGCTGTTTTACCTGTAGGTTTTTGTTCTGAGGTAATTCCTCATAGAACTTATGGTGTGAAATAGGTATTACCCTTGTAGCACACAAATACATCAAATCTTTGTACTTTGGCCAAGTTATAGGCAACTTGCTTGAATAAGCCTTTGGTAAATATTCTGTCTTCAGACGCGGTCTGCCTACATTCTTCATAACCTTGATTTCTGTGAAGGTTTGGTCATCATATCGATATTTAAAAAATATAGAGTCACGTTTGTCTTTTTGGTACTTGAACCATTTGATTTTTTGCCACTCGACAGTTTCACCCGTTACTGTTTTGTACCGAGGCGTGCCTTTATTCTCCTCAGCTAATGAAGACCAGTCAATAAAACTATCGTGTGTCATAAGCACAACATTGTATGGCTTTGGCGTTTTCCTTGCCATCTTGCAAATTAATTGCCATTCTGATGGAACATTTACTTGAATATTCTTTGCCGCTTTTTCAATAGCCGAGTGCATTGAATCACCTTCCATCTGTGAGTGACCCGGTTCGTAGTATACATGTTGAATAAGTTTGCAGTTTGTCATTTTCACTGCGTGAAGAAGGGCAGTGTTATATTGTTGGGAGTAATGAATAAAACTAACCTACTTCTATGCCAGCTAGATATGAACTGCTTTATTTAATTTACATGGATGACATCTCAGTTTGACATTTGTAGTCATTGTTACCACATGCTAAAACTTAAATACCTAGAATCATGACATCCTCCCCTTTGTTTTTGAGTGTATATATTCCACCTCACTTTTTACACATCTCTCATATCATCTTAAACTATCTAACTATATATGTTTGTATATAAATAAAATACATCTCTTACATAAATCTTTACATACATGTATATACACAGAACACAGCTTTATTTTTGTTTGTCATTTACTTAAACATATTTGAGCCGTCTAAATGCAAACCCCGCCAAGTGCAAACTATGTAGTTTCGAGAAAAATGCGAAAAACTATTTTGCTTGATACTACAGATAAAATGAATATACTTTTTCATTTAATGGATGTAGATACTGTTTCTTAAACACCATCTTCAATATTACATAACAAGGAGGATTGCAGCACAGTAAAATTAGAAATATAAAATGCACTTGGCGGAGTTTGAAAATTGACATGAAAAATGGTGGTGGGTTTTGCAGCCAAAATTATGTGTTTTGGATACATTTCATTGAAGAGTTTCAACTTTGAAAAGCCTTCAATAATATCACTCAAAATATTAAAAAGTGTGTACTTGCTGGCATAGATCCTTTTGAACTAAGACTTTTTACTTTTGGGTAATCTTTCATAAACTTTATTCAGACAAGTAGGTACAAGTACAATTAAAATTAACTAAATATTCTTGAGCAGAACTAAATAATTTCTCCAATATTAGGAATAAACAACAACAAAAACTGATTAAACAAATCTTGTGTCATCTTCAGGGTTTTGATTGCAGATGAATTCTTCAGTCATTGTAGAAGAGCTGGGTGAGTCTTGAACGTTCTGGTTCTCCATTACATCCTTATAAAATTTTAGATTTTGTAAAGATTTCCAGTCAGGTCCAAAATGCTTGATTAATAAATTGTCGATGGATTTTGTTTTGTCGCCATTAGCAGCACGTCCAGGCACTAGTTTGTTCGGTGTAATGGACAATATTCTTGTGCCTTTTTTGCAAACGCTTTTACCTATTCCCACATTGGTGCGATAGTGTGCTTCTCCTTGAATTAAACCTTGATCCTGATTACCTCTTGTTAGCAAAAATCTTTTTGATGGATTGAATTGAAAATGCCAGTTTCCTGGCAGTTTGATAATATCCTGAGTAGCCGCTTTCCAATCATAGGCATGCCAGTCTTCTCCCAAAACTCTTAGTGTTGAGTGTTGTTCTATAATGCTGTGGTATTCTCTGGGTTCACAGATACATCTATTTTTTTTAAATCGCGCGTTCAATTAAACCAAACACCCGGTCAGGAGGCATGAAAGAGTGGCCCACAATTGGAAAGATGAATTCAATTGTTTTTACATGGGCTGGGACATATTTCACAAGCCAAAATAAAAGCATTGGTAAGACAATAGAATTTTTATTCTGCCCGCCGCTGCCATCGGCGAACAAACGAATTGTATCTTTCGATGCAGGAAATTCTTCTCTTCTTAAAAAATCAAACAAGGCTGAGGAAATTATTCTGGAGTTTTTTGGAAGATCCACGTCTGTCCATAGGTATGATGTTACATTGTAGGAACGTAACTGCGATTTTGAAGAACCTTTCATTATAGTAAAATTATACAGATTATATTGCTGAGAAAAATATGCCGCAGAATCTGTAAGTCGGGGTAAGGCCAAATTTTTCTGGCAGTTGAAGGAATAATTTAATACATTATCTTTTTCTTCCTTAAGCATTTCGAAAAAAGCATTGGCTTTCAGTTTATAAACTCTTTGTTTTGATATTAAGTTGGTTTTCAAGGTTTCATCTGTCTCTTTTTTGATTTCTTCTTTAAAGTTTAAACAAACAGAGCAAACATCAGTGTTTGGAGTTCCAAATCCAAGGTTCTAATTCCTGTTCACGAATTTTCTAAAATAGGATTCCTTAATTTTGAGATGATCTTCTGCAGATGCATTGTATAGTTTATACAATTTTCTGATATTCAGAGTACAACTTAGGTAAATTCTAGCATTGGTGCGACTTCTGCAATAATGAGACTCTGTACATTTTAAACTTTCTATGTAATGGGATATCGCGCGCTTCTTTTCTTCATTCTTTAAGCCAACTCTATCGCCACCTCTATTTTCCTTCGGAACATTTTCGCATTTTTTTACAATCCTTTGAGCTCTATCTTTTTTAAGTTCAATATTCCAAGAAAAGCATTTCTACAGACCCGAACCAGTTTGTTTTTTACAACATGATACAATATAGACACACTTTTTTACCTCTTGCGTTTATTGCCAAACGTGACCTTTTTGGCTTTAGTGCATAACAGCACTTGTAAATTAAAGTGTCTTGTGCTACTTTATCTTTGTTGTGGTAAAATAATTCATGGAACCGTTTAATGTCCATCATAGATAAAGTTTTGCATTTGATACTTCCCTCTTTATGACTGCAGGTGGGATAATTAGGTAAAGACTTGGCAGAATATCTACGAAAGACAAAAATCGGTATTGTACATCTCGTAAAAACTACAGCAAACTCACCTGTTTTGCTTAGAAATTGTGCGTTTATGTTTATTTGATTGCACTACCCTTTTTCTACTATGCTCTGGAAGAGTTTTTGTCACATTAATTTCACTCATAACTGAATAATTATTCAAAGGATATTTTAATAAACAGCACCTATCACTTTCAAGTAATTTTCACACCCGTATGCTTTATAACGACAATGTATAATTAAAAATAAATGCCGGAGCTGTACACCAAAACACGTGGTCGGTCAACAGAAATACGGCTTTCCTATTGGCTATTTGCACTTGGCGGTTTTGCTCATAAACGAGTCCGCAGTTGGCGATTGATTGAAAGTAAACTGATTTATAGGTACGCGATAATACTCCAACTGGCGGGTTTTGAGCAATAATATTTCAACAGAATGAAGATATTAGTATTCTTCATCGAATGACAGCGCCATTTCAATTTTTATTTTTTTTTTGCACTTGGCGGGGTTTGCAGTTAGACGGCTCATTTATTCTAGACATACATTTTTACAGTTCCAATTTTGTCTTACAATATAGCATTTGTTTGGTACTAACGAAATAAAGTGTTTTTTACAATTTTGTAATTTTCAGCTTGAATACCTGATTATGGAACCTGATTTTAAAATTTCAATAGTCCAAGTTATTATTATGTAATAATAAGGTTTGATCATTTAACAGTCAATATATTACTGAAACAATCGAGATTTTGCCTCTAGTATTTTCAACTTGCTGCTAGCTACTCTAAAAAACGATTGGGTCTTTTTATTACCCTCCCAGACTTTGTTGTAGAGTTCTGTGGCACTAGATTGCAGCTTTCGTTTGAGCTCTTCTTCATTGCTGCTTACTTTATCTCTATTATGACTGTCATATACATTTGTATGTTTATTAATTTTATCTTCATTCTCCTGATTCCCTTTCGAGGTATCCAAACTTAAACTACTACCGAAACTATTATACATAGAAGAGTCAGTCACAGAATTGTTGCTATTTAAGCTTTTGTCATTGTCTGTTAAAGAGTTTTCTGAGTCACTTCCAGAAAAGTCTAATGTTGTCATAAGAACAGCTTGCTAAGTTTTGGTCTATATTGTTATTTGCATTTGCAACATTTTGTGATTCTGAAGGTTTATGACTTTGCTTTGACGAAATATCATGTGATTTCCTAGGTGATTTCATGTGATGTTGAGCAAAGTTGAGAAAAATTTTGCTTGACAAGTTTTGAGAATCACATAAAGGTTGAGAGCAAGTATTATTAGAATGATAGGTTTCATTTTGGCTTTGACAAGAATCCTTATTAATTTTTTGTGCTATATACGTTTTTTCAATATTATTGACAGGTTTTATATATATACGATTTCTGACAAAGGTTCTAGCATCTTGCAATAAAATTTTATAAGCTCTTATGCCACTTTTTGACTGGATTTTACCCCTCAGCCATTTTGTCTGTGGTTTGATCTGCACCCACACTTCACAGTTATTTTGAAGATCATTCAACAATTTCGTACCTTTTTTATTAAAATAATGTCTTTGTTTTCTCTGGTTTATATCAATAAACGTGTCAAATTGCTTTTTGTTAATAATTTGAGATTCATAATTTTTTTTATTTGTGGTAATAAAGACCTCAAATTTCTACTCATTAGGACATTGGCTGGTGAGTGTTTTCCGTCAATTGGAGTGTTTCGAATATCGAGTAGTGCTAAATAAGGATCTTTTTGTTCGTACAAGCATTTTTTCAATGTATTTTTTACTGTTTGAATGGTTCTCTCTACTTGTCCATTACTCTGAGGATGAATAGGAGATGAAAATGTATGTAAAAATCCATATTCTTTTGCAAATTGTGAAAATAAATAACTTGGAAACTATGGACCTCTGTCTGTTATACATATTGAAAAAATCCCAAAACGTGAGTATATGTTTTTTAAAATTTGTATGATATTTTTACTTGATAGATCCCCATTTAGGTCAACTACTTCAAAAAATTTTGAGTTCAAATAAATCAATGCCTACTTTGTAAAAAGGAATTTTGACAATCTCATGAGACATCATTGGTTCAGATGCGTTTGACTTTCTGTGGGTTTGGCAGATGTTACATGAAGATACTAAATCTTGAATTTGCTTATTCATGCCTAACCAGAAAAATGATAGGTTTGCTTTATTTATAGTTTTATTTATACCAAGATGACTATAGTGAAGTTTATCTAGGATATATTTTCTAAAGCTTTTTGGCACTATTAATTTCTGGCCTTTAAAAATCAAATTATCCATGATATTCAACTCGTGACGAAATTTATAATACAATTTTAATTCTTGGGGTATTTTTGAATATGATTTTGGCCACTCGTTTTGATTGTAGTTATTTAATAACGCTAGCTCTGAGTCATCTTCAGTTAGTTTTTTGAGTTCTTCTCTTATTTCTGGAGTTGTATTTAGTTGGCTGTTGATGAGACAGACTTGTGCTTCAATTTCTATGTCAATGTTTTCAACAAAAATTTTATCCTTTTCAAACGCCCTGCTCAAAGTATCTGCTAGTATTAGTTTTTTGCCAGGTTTATAAATGAGATTGAAATCATACTTCTTTAATTGAATTAATATACGTTGAAGTCTAGCTGGACAAGAATTTAATGGTTTTTTTATTATGGAAATAAGAGGTTGATGATCAGTCTCCACTGTAAAAGATTTTCCAAAAACATATTGCTCAAATGTATTATACCAAAGAATACTCCTAACAATTATTTTTCGATTTGACTATATCTTTTTTGAGTTTCCGTTAGACTTTTTGATGCATAAGCACATGGAAATCCTTCCTGCAATAAAATTGCTGCCATTCCATTTTGACTTGAGTCATAAAATTTTAAACAAGGACTTTGACATGCTAACTTTTTCAATTCATTAAAACTGCTTTCTTGTTCAGGTCCCCATATGAAAGAAACATCTTTCTTTAGCAGGTTACGTATATGAAAAGTTTTTTCAGATAGATTAGGAATAAATTTACCAACATACGAAATATAACCTAAAAATCTTTGAACATCATTTTTATTTTGGGGTTTTGGCATGTTTTTTATGGCCTCCACTTTGGATTCATCTACAGAGATACCAGCGGAACTAATAATATGTCCCATATATAAAACACGATCTAGTAGAAATTTGCATTTATTTTTATTAAATTTTATGTTAAATTTCTTTGCAATTTCCAGTACCTTAACTAATCTCATATTATGTTCTTCAATAGTACTTCCAAAACAGATAAGATCATCAATAAAACATCTTACACCTTTTCCGTCTCCAAATATTTCATTCATTCTTTCTTGAAATACTTCGGAACTGCTTGTCAGTCCATAAGGTAACCTCAGAAATCTATATCTACCAAATTCCGTTGCAAATGTACATAATTTGGAACTTTCTTCATCTAACTGAATCTGTAAAAAACCTTGAGTTGCATCTAGCACTGAAAAATATTTTGCTCCTGAAAATTCACTGAAAAGTTCTGACAATGAGGGTAAGTGAGCTACAGGCCTAACCACAAACTTATTTAAATGAGTTGGATCTAAACATAATCTTAAATCCCCATTGGGTTTTCTTACAAGAACATATGGATGCACCCATTCTGAGCTTTCGTTAATTTTAACAATAATTTTTTGCTCTACAAGCTGATGCAGTGTATATTTGAATTTATCTTTAAGAGCAAAAGGTACTCTCCTTGGAGGAATGATCACTGGTTGTGCATCTTGTTTCAAGTCTATGTGATAAGGTTTATCTAGACATCCTATTCCAGAAAAGAGAAAATTGAATTTGTTTACTATTGACGTAACAGCGCTAGCGTTATTCAAGTCAAAACCATGTTCATTTTGTGATTTAATTTCAGAGTCCAAGATTTCAATTTTCTTTATCAAATTTAAATGAACACTTGTCTTTAGACCTAGTAATGGAATGCATTTCATTTTTACAACATAACATAATATTTTATAGTTTTGATTGTTATGATAGCATGTTAAATAACAAATGCCTATAACTGGTAATTCGTGCTTAGAAAATGAACTCAATCTTACATTGGTTTTTTTAACTTTTTCATGTCATAGCCAATATTCTTCAGAACATGTGATGATATCACATTTGCCATTGCCCCAGTGTCAATTTTAAACTTGACCTCTTGTCCTTCTATTACCAAGTTCTGAAACCATGATGACCCCGCGATGTGTCCACTTCGTCCAATACGATGAGATCTATAAACAGAAATTCTTGTGCAGTATCATTGTTTCCATAAGAATTAATGTTACAATTTTCAAAACTTTCTTGATTTTCATCAACCAAATTGATTTTCTTTTTATATTGACCTTTACTCTGACCAAATCGTTGATTACCGTTGTATTGGACTTTTTTAGAATCGTTATAGTACCTATTTGCATTGTTTTTCTTCGATTGACATACATTAGCAAAATGGTGTAACTTGAAACACCTTGAACACTTTTTTCCAAATGCTGGACATTTTTTTATAAGATGTCGAGAAGCTTAATTGTTACAATTAATCATGAAATTGTTCTGACCTTTGTTTCTGTTGTTGGAAAAGTGCGATTTTGCTGATGTTGGATGTGAAGCACCTTTGAATGTCCTGTTGACCACTTCCACTTGGTGTTGATAAGACCTTCCGTTAGTCATTTCGTTGTTTCTATCCCGAGCATGTTCCAGAGATAGACAAACATCAATGGCATCCTGAAGCTTCGTATGGTTTGCTGCTAGCATTTTCTCTCTCAAACCGTCTTCTAGCAATCCACAAATTATGACATGTTTGACCAAAGAATCTCTCAGATCTCCCAGCTCATAACTTAGAGATAGATTTTTCAACTCCATCACATAATTCTCAATTGATTGCCCAACTTTTGTCTGCAGGTTAAAAATTAAAAAATTCATAACAGATTTTTCTTGGGTGCAAAATAATCATCAAATTCCTTAACCAAACTATCAACATTATTCTTTTTGGCGTCCTCTAATTGCATTGAATTGAAAATTCTCAAACCTTCATCGCCCATGAGGGTTAATAGTAATGCACATTTGGTTTCATTGTAGAGATGTGTTGTGACTTCAAGATCTGTGACTTTGTCACTGTGATTGGCCAGTCACAGAAGTGGCCCGTTTCTACCATCCGAAAGTAACAGTGATTTTCAGTCACGACTCAGGTCTAGCCGCGCAATCGCTCTTGATACTGTCACGCCATTAATCGCGATTGTTCATGTTATCGGACAGCGTGACAGAATCGATAGCGATTCACATTGCGTCCTAAAATAAGTGTAACTTCTCATATCATAGTTCACAGTTTTGTAGTTGACGTGACAATAGCTTGGAGTTTGGGGCGGTTAGAAATTCAATAAAAACCTGTATTTATGCTGATATAGGTATATATAACTAAAATATCTCGAGGCATAACAGCCACTATAACAAAATAAAATCTGAAAATAAAAAATTATAAAAAAACTAAACTTGGAATATTTGGAACTTTTGAAGGCAATTTATTTCCTTTGGTGTTCCCAATTTTTACCAGTGGATGCAATCTTTCCATATGTTTTCTCAAATTGCTTGTCGAAGTCTTATAACTGAGGACTTGGTTTCATAAATTGCATTTTGCCTTATCCTCTATTTGGGGCGTGAAAAAATTCCACAAAAATTTTTTTTTCGAATCCATATTTAAAACAAAACAATTTTAAAAATATTTTTTATTATATCCCGCGTAATATCTTCAAAATCAACTTAAACAGATTGAAAGTAAATATTGGCAAAATATTTATGTTACACCATTAATTTGATCATTCACCGAATACTGACCGTGTTGAACTGAACTGAAGAGCACTCTCGATATTCGAATACTCGAAGACAAGCTAGAACATGTCACGACCTGTCCACTGAATTCGAAGCGAAGTTCGCACGCAAAGCAAAGGCATGTCGCAGTTCTCAAAAGGAGCTGCGAATTGGAACTGTGACTTTATAGGAACAGTCACAGTTAGTCACAGTTCCAGAGAAACCGAGTCACAACTTGTCATTGTCCTTTTTCACTAATTCGGTTGCTGTCAGATAATTCAGGAACCTTTGCTTCCAAAATGTGCAGTTCTCCCCCACGTTTCCTTGATATGACATTGGCGTAATACCAGGAAAATTCATCTTTGGCTGCTACTGTTTCAAATTTTGATATATTAATTTTCCGATGGAAATAATTAATTTTAACCATAGGATGGACGATTATAATTTGGATTTATAATCTGTCTAGCGTATTTGATTCATCCATAACTGCGCCATGTTATATTGTTGGGAGTAATGAATAAAACTAACCTACTTCTATGCCAGCTAGATATGAACTGCTTTATTTAATTTACACGGATGACATCTCAGTTTGACATTTGTAGTCATTGTTACCACATGCTAAAACTTAAATACCTAGAATCATGACAGGCAGTAGACATAAACTGCTCTCCACAGTTATCACTCATCATAAAAAACTCCTCAGTGGTATTGTGAGTTTTAATGTAATTGAAAATACATGATGCAATCTCTGTTGACCCTCGATTTCCTTCTGTTTCATCCCACATGCAGCATGTACCCTCTTTCGATATAATGTCAAAAACCGTCAAGTTGTACACTGCAAGTTTTCTTTTGTAAAATATAGAGGAAACTTGTCCCTTAGGACACTCTAAAACTGCTTGGAGATCAAAATTTATGACTGCTTTCTTCAGTACCCTGGCATTTTTTCATTTCTTCATTCTTTATTTCTCTTGCTCTGTTTTTATTATATAAATGTAAATCAGTGTTTCAAAATTTCTTTTTTGGTTTATGAAAACTTAAGTTTCCATACGAGTAAAACAATCCCTTCTAAACTGATTTTGAGATTAAAGTAACGAGTGGTTTTCTGTCATCAATTGGTAGCTTGTCATTGTCCTTTGTAATTTTTTTGTTATGTTCATTGCACTTCTCCAAATACAAAGAATACAATTTTTCTAAATTGAGTTGTGAAGAGAGATAAAGTTTTTTACTGGTCTTTCTGCAATAATGGGATTCTACCTTTGGTATAGATTGTATATGATCTCGGGCATGCTTTTCTATCCACTCTGGAATTTTCCTTGGGCATTGAGTCCGCCCTTGTTTGTCAGGTGATACAATTCCTGTGTCATTTTATTTTTCCAAACAGACTCAAGAATTTCTCCGTGATGTCGAAGACAGATAAAAAAAAAGCCGACGAACACGAACCCGCACATTTCCTTTTTCTAAATAGTACTCAAGTGTGCGTTTTTTCCGGGATTGATGTCCAATAATATAACGTCTTTTTGGTTCTACCTCTTGTATGTGATTGACCAAATATTGTCTTTGTCTCTCTTGACTGTTATCTTCGGCTCCGATTTTCCAAAAACTGAAGAAGTAGTTGTCTTTTTGGGTATCCGAAAAATTATTACTACATTTAAACCGACAATAGTAAGTATGTTCTTTCCTTTTTCTTTCTCCGACAGTGTTACCTTTTATACTTCTGTAGGCTTTGCCAGATATTCTCAGTTTTTTTCTCTCCCTTCTTTTCTCAACAGTTGTTGCCCTATCCTCATTTTTTTTCTTTTTTTTGGTGGACTTGATTGTGCATCAGCATTTTCCTGTACTTTGTCATCAGAGGATATTTCAACCTCCATGTGGGTTTTGTGTATGTGATTTCTGATGACCTTTTTATTTGAAAACACCAAACTACAATAGAAACAAACAAAGTCATTTTGAAAATTATCAACATCTTGATTAGACCTGCACCCGTCCAAACGTTCATCTGGAATTGTGGTAGGTTCTAGGTAGATGTTATCGAGAGTTAACAGACTTTCTTCTTGGGCTAAACACTCATCTATGAGTTTTGGAGTAGCTGTACACACAGTTTCTGACATGTCACATCTTCAACAACATCATAATTCGACTGATTAAAGCTGCTTGTTGAAGGAACAGGATCAAGAGGCGTGAGGATAGTGTACTACTTTTCTTCTTGCTTTTCATCTGAATTGTGTAGTTTTGCTATCGCTAATTTGACAATTTTGTCCGCTCTTGACTGGTACATTATGACTGAAAGAAAAAATATCATTTGCTCATTGTAAAATTTTTGGGCGAATATAATGCAACAATCGCATGCACACGACCAAACTACAGCGCGGTAGACCTAGTCTACCTAACCTCAATAGGCATACTAACATTTCTTATATTCTATTCAGAAGAAAACTTCAGATCAAAATTATTACTTACCGCAGCTGAAACTTTTGTTCTAAATATTCAATTTAACTTATTAGAAAACAGAACGTTTACCATTGAATAATGAGAGTTATCATGAGCAAACTAAAACAAACAATTAACTAACTGCCTGCCTCAGCTCTAAGTGTCAACAGTGTTGCCAGAACAGGCAGAAGTTTTTGAAGGTATCTACTATAAATAGTTAAATGTTCACTAAATGAAAGTGTAATTAGTTTATCTGTATCTTCCTTATCATGTAACTCAATCAATATAATAATTCACAAATGTATTGCCATTATTATGACATTGTTCTCTGATTACATTGATGATTTGAAACGGCGATAAACTGTTTCGCCCTTTTTACACACCAGGTTCGCCCTTTTACCAAACCAACAGATAGTGGTAGATACAAAAATGGTTTGTAAGAAAGGCGAATGATACACTCGCCCTTTTTACATGAGATTTAAAAACTTATGTTGTTTTCGCCATTGTTACATCGGGGAGTATCAGTACTAATATGAAAATTACAGATTCGCCGTTTTTACATATTACTTGCTATGGATGTCATGAATTTAAAGAGGCGAAAATTCAAAAATACTCAATTTGTTGGATTCGCCCTTTTTAAATTAACGCAAAGAATGGACCTGGCAAATAAATTCGTTACAAAAACTCTACTTCGCCGTCGAGTCCAAGTGACCTTGAATTTATTTGTGAAATGGATAGTCAAAGCAATTATATTTTAGTGATATTAATGAATTCAATTAAATAACGAGAAAAATAAAAACAATAATCTCAGAGATTCTTGGCTCGAAGGACCAAAATGTGGCGGTTTAAGTAAAAACAATACAAATTTTGAATAAAATTCGAGAAAGAAACTTCCACCTACCTGGTTGATCCCAGCTTCAGCGAAAAAAACTTCATCAAAGTTCGTAGAGGTACGGCAGAGTGCACTCGCGAAATATAGAGTTTGATTTAAGGAGAAGAATGCGGTAAATCACTGACGTGATGAAGAATCATTTATTCTTCTGTAGAAAAAGTAGCGGAGCGATGCAAAATTCACTGTTGCCTCGCTTGATATGCTGTAGGTAGCTGTAGGTATGTGTCTTTCGGTCTTCTTCCGCACATGCGTATGGTGGAAGTTTCCTTTCATAAACACGTAAATTTACATGGACATTTGAAAGGAGAATAATTGCTTCGACCAAATGCATTTTGTTTTTTATAATAATATATAACTTTACATTCAATAAAATTAAAATTAATTTTGAATAAGACGTGTACAAACATTAATTAATAGAGAGATGAGGGACACCTTAACAGTAATCGAACAAGGATTCTTCGAATGCAGGCATTATTTTTAAATTCATTACCTTTTCTATACATATTACAATCATGGATAAATCATAAATTTTTTTCATATCTTATACATAATGCTGTACAGTACTGAGCGAGCGCTTTCAATAACCTTTTAGATATTATTGAATATTACTTGATTTGGGCATTTTTACCTCAACTTTCAATCAATTCACAATTTCGTATCCTTTACCTTAGGATGCTAGTAGCTACCCGCATCAGTTTTCATTACTTTCAGTTAGAATTTTTTTGCTGTTTCGACAGACTGTAAAGTAACATTCTTCTGACTGCTCTATTAGAATTTAACCAAGGCATCTTCAATGCATTTTACTTTTAATATTGCCTAATGTGTTTATTATCTAAAGCGTTCAACTTTTCATTCTTTTTAGGGTTAATTGGGTGAATATATGTATATAGTAAGGGAAACTTGTGTATCACTTTTCTACTTTTCAGGTCTTCATCAGGTATCCAATCATACAAAACATAAGGTTAATTAAATAAATTTATAGAGAGACCTTGAGCTCTGATTTGCATTTTCTTGAAAATTAACCTAACCTAACCACCTTGATGATTATATAATCATTCAATTCATTTTATGAATATTTTCTCTCATAGTTTAGTCGAAAGGTAGTTTCAGATAGAAAAAGGTCGGAAGTTAAGTCGTTTTACTTTTTTGTAGATCGTCAAATTCCCTACGAATTTGTTGCCTCAAACATGTTTGTGTGTCAATTTGATTCCGAGATATGGCGCTTCGAAGAATAGGTAATTCAACTTTGGCAACAGGAAATGTAACGTGATTGATGGAGGATACCTGCTACATAAAGTGGTGTGGAACAAAACTCCCACAACCACATTCGAGATGCTACATCATCTACGAGCACAGACACTTTGGGAGCAATGTGATTGTTGTATTTGATGGATACCCCACTAACGCAGGCTATCAAAGCACCAAAGCCGCAGAAAGAGCTCGCCGTTCTGCATTACAATCAGCAACCAAAGTCGTGATCTCCTCATCTATCATGGTGACCATAGCACAGGAAAAGTTCTTGGCAAACGATCATAATAAGAGCGCATTCATTTCGATGTTGATGACACGAATGACGGATGCTAGCATCGAAGTGAAGCAGGCATATAAGGACTCCGACGTGATGATCGCTAACACAGCCATATCCAAGGCCAGCGAATTCGACAGCGTCATAATTACTGCTGAAGATGTGGATATACTCATTCTGTTGACAGCATTAGCTACGTCCACAAAAAACATCTACCTTCAAAAAAGTAGAAGAGGCAGTGGTCCCAGTGTCCTCTACTCGCCAAGTTCCTGTTCCTTTCCTCCCAAGGACATACTTTTCCTTCACGCAGTGAGTGGATGTGATACCACTTCAGCACCGTTTGGATTGGGGAAGAAGAAAATTTGCAGTACCTACATGAAGAATACTCTCTGCAGTAGTGGCCCCGTTTCTCACACCATACGCTACTCAGCAGATCAGCGACGCTGGAGAAAAGGTCATGGTAGCAGTTTATGGAGGCAACATTGACAGAGACAATCTCGACGACCTAAGGTACCAATTATTCACACGATCAGTGACGAAGGCTAAATTACAACTAGTCCGCCTACCACCAACAAGGGACGCTGCCAAGTACCACTCCCTCCGCACTTACCAGCAACTACAGGCATGGTTGGGCAATGATCTCCTTCCATCAGTATGGGGCTGGAGCGTAACCACACGAGGGGTACTACCAATCCCCATAACCAGAAATGCTGCGCCGGATGACATCCTCCATATTGTTTCCTGCAAGTGCAGCAAAGGCTTTAGCAGCGGCTTTTTTTTTTTTTTTTTTTTTTTTTTTTTTTTTTTTTTTTTTTTCAGTGGGGTGGGAATCCTCATGGACTCTGATCGCTCGGTGTCCATCGCGTATTAGTAGTGTCAGACTCTTACTGACTAAAACCACCCCAGGTGTGCTGCACTTGCCAAGCCGTTAGGCCATAAAGCTGCACCTACATCCCATTCCAACGTCCATGTCACGATATCCCTCGCTCCTCCGCCCCGCCACACCCCCCCACCACCGTTGGGTCGTGACCCACCGAATACCGGGCGGGCAATCAGCGGGGAAGATCCTTCCTTCTTTATTCCGCTCATCCTCCACATTCAAACAGCGCCCTCCCTGGTTCTTCATCCTCGACCACAGCCCCCGCCCATTCATTCAATATCCTTACCCATTCATCCTTCACACCATTCGTATCCCTTAGCTGTAACGCTCCAAGTCTATCCTCCTCTTCCTCGATCCTCCTTCTCCATTCTACCCTTTCTCTCCGCATGCAATCGTTCCTGATGTGCTCCGCCGTGTCAGTCCCGCCAGTTCCACACTGGCATGGGGTCTCTTGTGCAATTCCGAACCTTGCCAGGTAACCCCGAAAGTTCCCATGCCCTGTGACCAGTTGCACTGCCTTCATTGCTAATGGTATACACCCCATCCCTACCCTGTTGCACATACCATGTACGCTTCTGCCGGTCATGCCGCTGTCCCATTCACCCTGCCATTTTTCCATCACCATTCTCCTAATCCTTTCCCTCTCCTCCATTCTGCTATGTCCCAAGTCTATTTGCCATGTGATCTCTTGCAGTTCCGCACCTCTTCTACTCTCTTCATCTGCTCTTCTGTTACCCTCATTCTCCCTAACATGCCCTTTCCTCCACTCAATTTCCGTCACCAATCCCGCTACCCTTCTGTTTTCAAGCATTCTCCTAATACGAGCTGCCCTTTTGCTCTTCGTCCTCGCATTCCTAATGGTCTCCACTGCTCCAGGCGAGTCACTTATTATTCTTATGTCCATCTCTCCACCCATCAGTACCCCTTTACCTATAGCCACCATTTCGGCTTCCTGTACGCTTCCCAGCTCACTGATTCTTTCCCGACCCATTCTCCACTCGCTCCCCTCCTTATGCGCCCATCCTATACCCACTCGTCCATCCTCTCTCTTAACCGCGTCCACAAATACCTCTTTTAGCCCTTCTCGGTTCTCCAGAATTGTTCCGATCATCCATGGGTATATTCTGTGGCACCCGTTTATCCGTCCTCTTACTTTTTCTTTTCCGTGCGCCTTCCATTCTTCATACCTCGTTGCTGCCTCTATGTATAGAGGCGCCATCCCAGTCAGCACGCATAACGCGGCTGACGGCGCCGTTCTATATGCCCCGCTGGCCGATAGCGTAAACGGTCTCTGTATCGCCCCCAATTGTCTGATCACCCTAGAGTCCTTCGCTCTTGCTCCCCACACTTGGACGCCATACATCACCGCCGGCTTAACCACTCTTTCGAAAATCAGTCTGACACATCCTCTCCTTAGCCTTACGTCACGGCCCGTCCATCTTCTTAGTTTTCCTGCAACTATAGCCGTTCTCCTTCTTACCTCCTTAAGATGATCAATGTACAGTAGGCCCTTGTCTACTATCATGCCCAAGTATGTGATGTTACCGCCGCACTCAATCCGTTGCTCTCTCACCCTAACCACCGGTTCCTTGTCCAGTTTCCTGGCCGGGACAAACATGCATTCGGTCTTGTTTTCGTTATACCTCAGCCACATTTCATCCTCCCATTCCTGACATTCTTTCCACACCTCCTTCCACATCCTTTCTATTTTCTTTACCGACGGGCCAACCACCACTATCAGTTGGTCGTCGGCGTAGGCCTGGGCCCACACCTTCGTCCCACTACTTACTCTGTGCGCTGCTGGTACCCCTTCATTTATCCTGTCATATTCCTTTTCGTTTACTGCCCTCATCCTCTCGAACCACGCTTCCATGACAATAAGCCATAGCGTGGGTCCCAGGCTGGATCCCTGCGGGCACCCCCTGTCCACGATCGCTTCCACGCCTCCACTCTTGACTCTTCTTTCGCCTACAAATTCCATGCACACCTTGCCAATGTTCTCCGGTAGCCCCATCTTTCTCATATTCCATCCTATCGCAGGTCCCCATGCCGTGTTGAAAGCGTTCGACAAATCCAGCGCCATCACCATGCTATGCATACCCTCGTTCTTACTTCTCTTTATTCTCTCCACCATATTCTCAACAGCAGTCGATGTGTCCAATCCCGCCCTGAAGCCAAATTGGCAGGGCGAGAACTTCTGTCCTCTTTCACACCACACCTGTACTCTTCCGCTGAGAAGCCGGTCGAAAGTTCGCCCTAACGCGGTCAGCAAGCTGGTCGGCCTTAGGCTACTATCCTTCTTAGGAATCCACACAACCTTCATCACCTTCCATACTGCAGGGAAATACCTCAGCCTAAGGCATGCGGCTGCAAGAAAGCAGGTCTCCGATGCTCTGCAATATGCAAGCACTGCACAGGCCACTCTGGGGCGAAAACGCCCCCGCAACTGACTTGATCGAGGAAGACTCACCAGAAATATTGGACGAAAACGACGACAGCGACATCATTGACAGCCTTATCGCTCAGGAGGACGACGAGCTGTTACGAGCAGAACCAGCGGCTAAGAAATCTCGGCAGGAAATGTAATGAGTACAAATGAGTACCTACCCACTATGATTAGCTATAATATCTTTATTCCTCAATATGATATATGCCTTGAGAATAACTTAATATTGTTAATTACATTAATTTTTTTCACAAAAGGACTACGTCTTTTTTTCTTCCTGTCCTGGGATAATTATGTAGGGGAACGGGGGGATATCGATCCGAAAAGTAACTGATATCAATACCAAAATGATGTCAGTAGGTATGGTTGGCTTTCATCAGAAAGTTAGCTTTTGAGAATTGGGGTTGGGTGGGGTGTCCAAAGTTGGTGACTTCAACTATGAACCATAATTACTACATTTCATCATAATTCGGGTGTAACAGATGAAATAAGCTGTAATTTTGCATTTTTTGTCAGTTCTTAGCAAATTTTGAAACATGATCTTTTTTTTGACGTGCCATATTTCGGTAGCGAATTCACATACAAGCATGTTTCTTCAGTAAAAATTGTATAAAATTTTACGCTCTACAAAAAAGTATCAATATGTTTTTTCCGTAGGACGTAAGAGAAAAAAGTAATCGGGGAAAAACCGGAGAGAGGTCAAAAATTTTGCAGTTTTCCCCCTCCCTACTTTTTTTGCACAGGGTCCTCGAGGTCCAAAACTTGAGAAAATGTTGATTAACCATCCCTGAAGAACCTCCTGAAGTTTCATTAACTTCCTACCTTTTTCCACCTAACCCCACCTTTTTCAACCTGTCGACTGAACTACCATTCTTAATTCTTGGCTCAAACGGGATAATTTCATTTTAGTTTGTAAGTCGAGTGGCACCCAGTTTTGATTTGTACTTGTTGTTCATTGGACATTGAAATACCTCAGGGAAACACATCAACTCACCCCTACAACGTATAACCAATGACCGATTCCATCCACGCGCGTTCTAGTTGTATTAACAAAGGGTTATGACCAAGGACAACCAAGGGCACAACCGTGTATTTACTAATATCTCGCCTACCTATTAAGTTAGGGTTAACTGTAATATTTTGAATTAAGTTCAAACATTTTTGCCGGATGGTATCAACATAGTGAATAGAAAATAATCGATAAAAAAATAATTTGATAGTTGTGTGTATTGGCGTTTTTCCATCACCGTAACTTTACCTTTGTCGGACAAAGTGAGAGTTAGATTGGGATTTTCTTTTGAAACCCGTTTTGGTTTGAAGAAAAGATTTCGAAACAAAGAGGACCGTTGTTGTTATGAGTGTGGTTTGAGATGATGTTTGCTGCTTTCTCTGGAGTTATATTTATATGTGCGTGGTCGGACCTAGGGCCGTCTTTGTCTTTTCGGCAATTTCTTTCAGCCTTTTTTCAAGAACCCAAATATATCTTTTTCTATAGTTGAAATTTTTTCATAGTGTAAATTCTATTTTGGATAAGCAATTCTCAACAGAAAGCTTTATCAAAGCATAGGCATCTTTGATTACTGATTCACTGATCATTTTGTGTTTTTAATGCTTGTTTGAAACATCCTATGAAATGACCCGGCTTCTGCACTAGCTGCTGATATGCAGTTTCACAAAGTGTTTTCTATTTTCTTGCACTGGTAAGTATTTGGTATCGAATCGGGACAGGAATTTTCCTTCTTAGCACCTTGAAAATTAGCCAAACAAGTATCACATTCACAATAAAAAAAATGTCGATTTCTTCTTCAACAGAGTATTCATAACAAGTATAGGTACAAGATGTGGTAAAGGCCGCTTGTGAACGTACCTTCAAGGTATGGGCAACCTGCATACTGATTCTGAAATATTATCGTATCGACTCGATAAGAGACTTTCACGAAGTCGATTCGAGAGGAAGAAATGTTCGTATCAAACAGATGATCGGAACTTTTGAACCCATGGAATTCACATTTATGCCAGGCGGACTCCCATAATGTTCTGTGGGTGGAATCCACAGAACTATAACACAGAGGAGAATGGAAATGAAATATCCAAGAAACACTTATGATAGAGAATGACACTGATGGTTTCTGAGTTTGTGCAGAGAACTTTGAGCAGAACCGTACTAGGTTTTTTTTAAGTGTCTTGCAATGTCAACATGATCGTCTGAGCATGAATAATTTTTTTGAATTGAATTGTTACAGTATATAAAGTATTGAAATGGTAATTTCCGTAGGTGTTATTATTGTTCTAGTTAACACATTGACATCAATATTATCATATCTATATTTCTCATTTTTGTAAATAGTAAGGATATACTCTTATTTTGTCTGGTCAATTCATATATAATGGAATATACAATTCTGGAACTAATTGAACGTTTTATTCTGAACAATATTATTATTGGAAAACCACGCTCTGCCAATATAATGATGTAATGAAGGTATAAGGAAGTGTTCTTGGGCCTTTATTGTTCTTAATATATATTGATGATATTGTTGAAGCAGCAGGAAACTGTAAAATTCATTTGTTTGCTGATGACACTTTAATTAACAATTCTGTACAACAAATACAAGAACGGTGCTGTGGAAATGAAAATTGGTAACGAAATAATGGAGCAGGTAAAAAATTTCAAATATCTTGGTACAATAGTTATAAATTAACTTTCAAAGAACATGCAGACTATTTAATAAAAACAATATCTTTTAAAGTAAACTATCTTTATAGATGTTCAAGATATCTCAATCAATGGACCAAAAGGATTATATACAACACTATTATACTTCCCCATTTCACTCACTACTGCTCAACTATTCTGTATTTACTGAATCAAAATGAAATATGTAGATTTCAAAAATTGCAGAACAGATCAATGCGCACAATTCTCTCTTGCAATAGACGTACTCTCCCATTTCAACAATGTTGAGCAGACTAGAGTGGTTGTCTGTAAAAGAATTTTTATTGTACCAGGCACTCATTTTTGTATTTAAAATACGTAATGGAAGTGTACCAGACTACTTGAAAGATAAAGTTAACTATAATTTTGAATATCATCGCTTTGAAACGAGATCTAGAAGAGATTTCCATATTCCTCAATCTCACAAAAGATTTATTCAAAACTCCATTTTTATAAAAGGCTTAGGAGCATTTAATGAATTGCCATCTGAAGTTAAAAGTGCACGCTCCCTCAGTACTTTCAAAAATACTCCGAAAATACTTTTGTTTGAGGGAAGCAATCCCTAATATATTATTGTACCATGTTCCATATTGTGTAGTGGTGATGTCTGACATATTTGTGTTTTAAATACACAATTTGAGTTTTGATTGAAAATGTTCCCCTTCGACATAAGTTGTCAATTCGCTCCGGAGTGCATAATTTAGTGGTGATGATCCCTCTCATCAGGGATGATATGCTAACTATTGTACTTGTATCAACTTAGTTCATTTCAATTTAAACATTATCTTAAAACCAATAATTAAGCTTTGTCTATAAGTGTTTAACAACTTCCGACAATAAAGTATATTTTGACTTTGACTATTGCAGACAATTATTCATTCAATTTTATATTTTAATTTCAAAAATACAAACTATTTTTCATTGAAGCAATTTCAGAATGAAGTACATGATCAAGTCTCATAGAAATATGCACTTTCATCAACTCGAATCGATATGAAATAAAAAACTGAACAGGTAGGCATTTTTTTTATTGAATAACAACAAAGAGTAAAAATATTGATTAAATATTAGGTTTTTAATTTCCACCGTTTGAAAATGAAAATATGTCAACGATGTAAAAAAAGAAGTATCAGTTGGTTTTTTGGACCTTTTTTTAGGCAGGCAAATTTTATAATATTTTAAGTTACTGACAAAATTAAATCATTTTCTTTTTACAAGTCTTTTAAACGCGGTAACTTATCAGAGCAAATTTATCCACTTTTCCTTCTAAGCTTGTAAGAATTTCTTTATCAACTTTTCATTTTCGGTCTGCGGATGGTTAAAAACCAAAAAACCATAAAAAAAATAAAATAAAAAACCCAGATGATAGCAGTATTGTACCAGTGTGTACATAATTATTATGCATGTCTGTATTGAGTCAGGTAGTGATAGTTCCAATTGAGATGTAAAATAGTTCCGTAAACACAAGACATATAAAGTTTTTTCTAATTGCATTAATTCAGTTCACATCCTACTGGTGACTAAACAATATCAGTTTACTGATTTCCTTCCTAATTGGCCAAACTTTAATTTTGTAACTTTGAGATTTTGCTACATGAAATAATCTTATTTTTAAATAAGACAAACTGAGTGTCTTGATTATTCTCGATATGTGGTTTTCATCTAAAGTTAAATATCGTAAATTGTGGCTTTCTATATTTCTGAATAAATTTCTATTAAGTGAGAGTTTGGAATGAATTGCCATGACGAAAGTTTTCAAAAAATTATCCTCTTCTGGTAATTTATTATTCGACACCAGGAGTACTTCTCTCAGCATAATTTCTACTCGCTTACAAACTGTTATAGAATCTTCCGATGAAATTGTTAAAGTACTCCATCGCTTTCGTCAAAGTAGTTTTTAACTACTGTGTTCCAGTTTGCTGTTATAAAGGGCCTCAATACATGTGGGACATTTGATTAATTTCATGGTCATATTGACAGCATAACCAGCAACGTATGTAATAACATTTTCTGAAATTTCAGAAAGAGGTATTTTAACAGGTATACTGTAATCATGATCATGTATGATAGCTTCGTGTTCTTCCAACTTATATTTTTTCATAATTTGGATATCACTTGTTTGTAGGGGAACCAGTGTTTTATTGTTATGTTTTGTAGTGTAAAGAATATTTGTATCATCCTGTGCAGTACAATTACCACTCAAGTTTTTTATATCATGATGCAGGGCAAACGTCTATATGAATGGAAAAACTGTAGAGCAGATGGATTATTATTCCAACCATTGCGAGCCCTGAAAATGAAAGATTATAGTTACTATTGATTTTAGAGTCGATTTCATAATGAATTCAAAGTGTCATTTAGTTTGAATAGTTGTTAGACTGTGACAAGCTGCCAATTGCAACTCAATATCAGTAGTCACAGTTTAACAGGTATTTAAACTGATAACTACTTTAAGCTCATTATAAAATCGGATCTTAATATGAAAAAAGACCACTAGGTAATTAGAGGCTTCATTAGTTGAATAAACTCACCTGATAGAACAGAAAAATAGTTCCAAGTGATCTGTGCTGAATTTATATGTCAACACATACTTCAAAATGGAATCATTCTCCACATATTTGTTATATATTGATATAACTGCAAAGTTGAAATTATGAATCCTTTGAATCCAGTTCTTTGCTGGCTATTGACAAGCTTTACATTCTCCAACGTTTTCAATTTAGTGAGGTAATCCACTGCATATTCCATCACAGGCTTCCACAGAGCCTCATTTCGTTTTGCCAAAGGCATTTTCATCCGAACAGTTGTTGGATTTCGGGAATTCAATAAATCAAAAAGCCGATCAATCAAACGTAAGAATTTGATAGTTGGTGCCGCATCTCTGAATCGGATATCTTGCATGTCCACCATGAGGAATTCAATTGCAGCTGCTACACTCTCGCTAATTGTTTGGACAGCCAAGTTCACCTGAAAATTTTTACATACAAAAGAAGTATTCAAATCATGATGATACTGTTAAAGGGCCACAGCTGGAGAGCCATATAGACCCATTCCCTTGAAATTATTAAACATTATTTCACAATGAAACTATATTCTTGATAAAAATACACTTGATACCTTCATTTTTTGTTGTCTCCAATTCAGATCAGCATGTTTTTAGTTTTGTCCCAAAACGCAATCCTTCTTGTTCCTGTATATGATGTAGCATTGTTACATATTTGAAATCCACTATTTGATCATCTGGGTCAACAAATCTGCCTAGTGTGGCCCAATTATTCCGAACCAATTTGATCATATAGCATATATCGAAAATTGCATATATTTTACTCTGATCCACAGGGTGTAAGAAATACGGCTGCACACCATCCATGCGAGCATCATAGTAAAATTAACATTGGGTCCATCGCAAGAAAGAGATGTAATGATGACTCCACACTCATGCAATTGGATTAAAGCTTCTTTCACTTTTGTAGTAAATCTGCACTAACTAATTTTCCTTATTTATTTGAAACACTATTTACAACAATTATTCACTAAAACATTTACTTCAATAACTATTTCAATTTATTTCTACTGTGGCTATCTATCAGCGAACTCTGGAACTGTAACTAACTCCCTATTCTGACTGTCCCGCTTATATACTCCCAAGCAGTTTCCATTCACGACTCTCGATTATTCAGGAGTATAGAACATTTCATTTAGATGGCTCTTCGAATAGTATCGAATTGATCGATTTATTCCAGCTTGTTCTCGGCGATCCGTACGCCATCAGATATGTTGTTGTAGTTGAACGAGGGTGCATAATTAATTAGATCAGGGCCGGACTCGAAATCGTTACATTGCCCCCTTCTTGAAGACGTTTCGCCTCGAAACGTCATTCTTGGAGTGTGAAGATATCTGCAAGATTCTCCATATCTGCACCTGGACGTTCGATGGAAGTAGCACTCCACAGTCAGATGGTTGCAGCACACCAGAATGTTGATGCCACTGTATCTGAATATTGTCTCCAACATGCTTCTTATAACTCTCCAGTCCAGCCCATCAAGCCCACAGGCCAATTTTGGGATTTCCAGTTCTACAATATTCTGGTCCAGCATCGTGTCTCTCAATCTCGTAAGACTCTTCCAAACATCTTCATAAAACGGCTTATCTCGAGAATGCTTCTTGGTAACCAGATAGTAGATGTTTCTCTGGCCTTTCCTCAGCTGTAACACCCCTCCAACTTCCGGGTTCTGTTCTCTCAGTTCCTGGATTCGACCGAACTTCTTGGAGAAAACTACTGCAATGCCTCTGGACATTTGGAGATCTTCTGCCACACAGTGAGCTAACGCGTAATTGGCAAGCATCTTGAAAAGATCTCGTGACTCCTCTCGGGTTACCCCATATTGAACTTTCTGTCCGTTCGAGTACAGGGACATGAACCTCTGAAACGTCATTTCGTCCTCCGGTGATCTGACGGTGCGGACTTGGTCGTGGTTTCCGGCGTAAGGGGACAACCTATTGAAGTGGACTACCCTAGGTTTTCCTTGTGGTGGCTTATATATGCTGTAGACGAGGTCGTTTATCCTCTTCATGATCTTATATGGACCTTCCCACGAGTTCCGAAGTTTCGGTGATAGTCCACGGCGACGTTTAGGGTTTAGGGTCACCTGTCTGATATCCACCAGCATCCGCCTTGATGTCGTAGGTCTCCTTCATTCTGTCGCTGGCACTCTGGATGTTCAAACGGACCCGTTCATGGATGTCGTCCATTCTCTGTCGCAGTTTGCTGACGTCATCTCCCGCAGTGTCTTGTCCTGGTGGCGTCCCAAACTTCAGGTCACATGGAAGTCGCAGCTCTCGGGCCATAATAACACTAGCAGGGGTTTGGCCGGTTGACTCATGAACTGCGGAACGATACGCCATCAGGAACAGATGGAGGTACTGGTCCCAATCCTTCTGGTGGTCAGAGACTACCTTGGACAGGTGGCGGTTTATCGTCTTATTCATCCGCTCCACCATTCCATCGGACTGCGGATGTAGAGCTGTGGTCCTCGTTTTCCGGATGTTCAGCATCTGACACATCTCCTGGAACAGGTGTGATTCGAAATTCCTGCCTTGATCCGAATGCAGCTCTAACGGGACACCGAATCGACAAATCCACTCCTTCACCAAGACGTCGGCAACGGTGATGGATTCTTGGTTGGGCAGGGCATAGGCTTCGGCCCACTTGCTGAAGTAATCCATCGCCACAAGGATGTACTTGTTCCCGTGTTCAGATTGTGGGAACGGGCCTGCGATGTCAATGACGATCCTTTCGAATGGGCTGCCCACATTGTACTGGCGCATCGGGGCCTTAGGTCTTGTTCGAGGCCCATTACTGGCAGCGCATACAGCACATTTTCTGCACCAGTCCTTGATGTCAGCTTGACAATTGGCCCAGTAGAACCGTTGCCTAACTTTCTGGAGGGTCTTCGTCACTCCCAGATGTCCTCCGGTGACCCCATCATGGATTTCTCGGAGCACTTCCTGTCTTCTGCTCCTGGGAACTACTACCTGACGTCTTTCTTCCCCGCCATCCTCCGACTCCAACACACGCTTCAAGACTCCATTGTCTAAGGTGAAAGAGTTCCATTGGGCCCAGTAAGTTTTAACGACTGGAGAACAACTGGCTATTTCCTGCCACGACGGTTTTCGATCACTCTTCTTCCAGCCGATGACTAAACCAAGATCTGGATCTTTCTCTTGGTCTTTCTGGATCTTGTGGTCATTCCAGTTATCATCGACCGCCGTGGTTCTGCAGAGTGTCGACTCCTTTTCCTCTGTTCGTCGGCAGTGCGAACAGTCGTCTGGACATGGTCTTCGCGATAGGGCATCCGCATTCTTATGGCTGGTCCCCGCCCGATATTCGATCTCAAAGTCGAATTCCTGGAGCCTCTCAATCCAGCGTGCCACTTGACCCTCGGGATTCTCAAACTGTAGGAGCCATTTGAGAGCTGCATGGTCAGTTCTCAGTAGGAATCTTCGTCCATACACGTACTTGTAGAAGTGCTCAACTCCCTTGACAACAGCCAACAGTTCCCGCCTGGTGACACAGTAATTCCGCTCCGATTTACTGAGGGTCTTGCTGAAGTAACCGATGACCTTTTCTTGTCCTTCTTGGATCTGAGACAGGACAGCTCCAAGTCCCACGTTACTGGCGTCCGTGTCCAAAATGAATTTTTCGTCTGGAAGGGGGTAGCTCAGGATTGGTGCGTTGATCAAAGCTCCTTTCAACTTCCTGAATGAATCTTGGTATTCATCTGACCACTGGAACTTTGTTTGTCCTTCCGTGAGCCTGGTCAGTGGTTTTGCGATGTTAGCAAATCCCAGCACGTATCGGCGATAGTAAGTGCACAAGCCAAGAAAACTTCGAAGCCGGTGAATGTCTTTCGGAACGGGCCATTCCTTAACAGCTTTGATCTTCTGCTCATCTACTGCCACTCCTTTCCCAGAGACAACGTGGCCGAGATAACGTACTTCTTTTTGAAACAGATGACATTTCTTGGGGCTCAGTTTCAGTCCGGAGCTTCTCAGTCGCTGAAATACCTCTTCCAAGTTTTTTACATGGTCCTCGAACGATCTGCCAACCACAATAATGTCGTCGAGATACACCAGACACTTCTTCCATGATAGTCCTTTCAAAACCGTCTCCATCAATCTTTCGAACGTGGCTGGAGCATTGCAGAGGCCGAATGGCATAACTGTAAACTGCCATAATCCGGAGCCGATGGTAAAAGCTGTCTTTTCTCGATCTTCCTGGGCCAGTTCTACCTGCCAGTATCCGCTCTTCAAATCTAAGGTCGAGAAAATCGTAGATCCAGCCAGCGTGTCTAGCGTGTCGTCTATCCTTGGGAGAGGGTAGCTGTCCTTTTTCGTCACGTTGTTAAGTTGACGGTAGTCTACGCAAAACCGTGTTGATCCATATTTCTTCTTCACCAACACGACTGGAGAGGACCAGGGACTGTCGGATGGCTCGATGACTCCGTCTTTCTCCATGTCGTAGACTATTTTGTCAGCCTCCTCCTTTTTGGCGAAAGGAAGTCTTCTGGCTGATTGCCTGATTGGTCGGGCATTTTCAGTATCTATCCTGTGCTGAACCACCTTTGTTCTACCGCCTCTGCCTACTCCGGTATCGAAGATGTCCTGATACTTAATGACTAGTTCTCTCAGTTTAGGCTTCTGTGCTGGCCCCATGTCCTTGGACGAGATAGCAACCAGCTTCTCCAATTCTGCTGGCATGTTACTGGCTTGGCTAACAGTGCCACGTACACTCCTGATTACAGAGGAAATTGACGAGCAGTGCCCAAAATCGTTCCCTTCTTCAAGGTCACCGGGTAATAATTGACATTCATTACCCTTACTGGCACAAATTTATCAGCACGCAACAAGGTTTTTCCTAGTGCAATTCCTCGTCCAATTTTCTCATCATGTAGCTTGGGCTCGAACATCACCACGTTTCCACTGCTCGCACCTCCATCCAGGCGAGCCTCCAAAATGGTTTCAGCCCTCTCCGGTACGCTTACGTCTTCAGCCAGCAGAACTCGAACCATTTCTTCATTTCTCCCATGAAGTACCAGCTCTTCTCCGTTCACACGAAGGACGCCGTCTTTAAAATTCAGCTCGAATCCTCTAGAATTCATGATATCCATTCCAATTATTACCTCGTCCTCGATATCCGCTACTAGAGCCCGGTGTTTCACTGTAATGCTGCCCAAAGTCAGTTCAATTGGAAGTTCACCATACACAGTTGCTGGCTCTCCAGTTGCTGTGCGTAGCTTCCAATTCGACGATTCTTGCCGGTGTTTTGGCAAAAGTAGGCCCAAGGATTGTCCTAGTCGCACCCGTATCAAGGAGCATGGTGCGAGGCTCGTTGTTAATGAGACCGTCTACGAAGACCCCTTTGTCTTGTCTTTGAAGTACAGCGACATATGCATTGTTAACTTGGGCTCGTTGGATACGGGCTGACGATTGCTCCTTCTTGACCTTCATCGTTGATGTCAATTTTTTCAGTGTTGGACATTTGCTACGCACGTGCCCAAGTTCTCTACAATTTCGGCATCGTATCAGTCTTCTCTCAGGCACAACTTCCTTCAGCACTTTTCGCATCACAGCTTCTATATTAGTAGGCTCCTGTCGGTCTTCCTCGATCATCCGGACTCTACTCTGGCTTTTGCAGGATTGCTTTGCTGCTTCGAATTCCAGAGCGCGTGCCAATGCATCCACGAGATGTGCGGGGCGAGCTAGTGTTAGGGCTTGCCGGGTTTCCTGGTCACGAAGTCCATCCAAAAATGCCTGGACCGCTAGTCGCTCCATTACATTTTCCGGCGTAGCTGGGTACGCAAGATGAACCAAGCGTGCAATATCTGCTTCAAATTCTTGCAACGATTCGCTTGGTTTCTGGCATCGGTTCTTCAGCTGTGAGTAATATACGTGTTCAAGGTGGGCTTGGCCATAGCGAAGTTTCAAGTGTTTTACCAGCTGTTCATAGTCTTCCTGTTGTTGGGCGGTGAGCGTTTGTAAAATATTTGTTGCTTCGCCACGCAATGCCAGTGTCAATGCTAAATCTTTTTCCCCAGCATTCCATCCATTTGCTTTGGCAGCAGCTTCGAATTGTCGGTGGTAGTTTGACCATGGAGTATTTCCGTCGAACTGAGGCGGTTTCAATGAGAGCTTTCCTGGTTCCGTGCCGACCTTGAAATCTTTGATGTCTTTTTGAACTTCCTCCACGTTAGTACTCAGTTCCGGCATTGTTCTGTTGAAAATTTCTGGGATGTGCACAGAATCCATTCGCTTTTCTAACTCACAAAATTTTTCCTTTATTTTGTACATTTCTGCCTCAATTCCTTCTTTGACTTGGTCACTTACTGTCTCTTTCAATTTTTCCATTTGTCTCGACAATTCCCATCCTTTCTTCCAACCGACTCGCCACACCGCAGACTTCTTCTTTCAAGCTTTTCGAATTTTCTAGAAGCTCTTCTCTTAAATTCTCCGAGTTTTCTAGAAGCTTCACTTCTAAATTTTTCGAATTTTCTTCAAGCTTTTCTTCTAGATTTTTCGAATTTTCGTGAAGCTTTTCTTAAACATTTACTTCAATAACTATTTCAAAGGTGGCTATCTATCAGCGAACTCTGGAACTGTAACTAACTCCCTATTCTGACTGTCCCGCTTATATACTCTACTACTAACGAGGGTGCATAATTAATTAGATCAGGGCCGGTCTCGGGGCCGGACTCGAAATCGTTACACTATATTAGCTCTTTCTTCTTCAATTTCCAATGTCCATTAACAGCTACTACCATCAATACAAATGCCTCAGCTGCATATTGTCTTCTATCATCTTCCAATGCATTGGCACCAACATTAACATACCCCCATGATTTCTCATTGAATAAATCAATGTGTTTTTTTATTGACATTTCATCAAACTGCACAATAAAGTTTGTCCTCTAGTTTTATATTCTGCTACTTTAGTCCTCAAGGAATCAAATGCAGGTTGTGAAAATCCTGGTTCACATATTATATTTGAAAACCATCCTCTGATTACTCGCTGTGAAGGAAGTGCCAAGTTGAATGTTTTCCGAACATATTCATAAGCTTTACTAGAGTAAAATTGGAGTGTCATAGCAAAACTTCTCATCACATTATCATATTTTTGACGGACAGTCTTTCCCCTTCTAGAATTTGCTAGCATTCTTTTCATTATTGCCAAAGGTACAACCGAGAAAGTTTGCTCTAGCAGATCACATGCCCCAGGGCTCAACAAATCTTTTTTCTTGATATCATTTACAACTTGTTTCAAATGTTAAACCTTGTTTCTTAGTCGTTTGGTTTTCTCCTTTTCCAATTGATGTTTATACCTCAACTGACGATTCTTGGTTTTTTCGTTCATGTATCTGGTTTTGTACATTTCTGGAGATGAACTGAAAAATATTATTCTCCATGTACTGTTACGATAATGATGACAGACATACAATGAGTTATTGAAAGAAATATTTTCTTCAATAAAAAATATATTCAATATAAATTATAGTTAAAAAAAAAATTTAAATACAAACTTTATTGTAATATGGAATAAAAAGTAGACAATATTATTATTACATACTACATTATTATGCTGTAATATTGCCTTGTCATCTTGTTCTAAAAAATTGCATTTAAAAATTCTCATCATTATTATTATTCTTGTAACATTATTATTATGAAAATTCTTGTATTGTTAGTTACAAGTGAAGCTAATAAAACAGTAAAAAAGTTACGATAAAACATTCTTCAATTTAGTAAACAAAACGTTTTCATGACATACTGCTGTCATTCCAAACTCAGGAGATATTACACTAATGAAAGGAAGAAAGAAAATCTTTTATTGGTTCATTACTCCTGCCAAGTGGATTGCACATATCAAAAAATATAATTCAATACATACGTTCACAAAACAATGAAATTGTAGGTGTGAGTTACAGTTTGCGATTCAATTTCAATAAGAAAAATAAGAATTTGGACTTTCACATTCATAGATCAAGCTGAAAATACAAAAAACGCTATAAAATAAATTGAATATTTAGGAACTCGTGAAGCAATAATGTGGATTATGCCTCATTGCAAAAGTGTTACAAACTATATCCACTTTCTCAACATATTTGAATGAATTAGGTACTACTCCAAGCTAAACCACTCATAATACCAGTTGAACAATACATCTGTTCAGTACCTGTACGTTGGGTAACCAACAGAACATCTTAAGATAATATAAGCTTAATGTCACAACATTTTTCTATTCTGTATTCAAATTTACCAATATTATTCCATATTCTACTTCTCTTCTGAAATTGAAAACCGAATTACCTTGATTCCTATTCCCTATTGACAATAAAATACTCAATATCGACAAAAATGTCGGAAAATCTTAAATTATGAATGATGAATTTTAATGAATATACTTACGCATATGTATGAAATTTTTTGACCAACTTTCTGTTCCGTTTTTGAATACCCTGCAAACCAGCACTATCCGACGAACTCCTATAATTCACAAAAGAAAAAAGGATGAAAATATATCAAATGCATTCATTGGATTTCATTATTTGTTTTTTTTTTAAATGAAAATAATATTAGAAAATAAAATAAAAAAAAGTTGTCAATGCCAATGAGACTGATCCACCATTGCAACCATTTTTTCCATGATGACTACTTGAACTTATTATGCATACTTTATTGTACTTACGTTCCCAACGGTTGTGGGTGTGAAGCAGCATCACTAGCTGCAACATTGCCATCACTTATTTGGAGCGGAGTATCTATGAGAGGTGGGTCCCTGCAACATCAGAAACAAATATAAATATACACATTAATATTTCCAGTTTCTTACCTCTGTGTAGGGTTTGGTTTCGATGTGAGGGGGGGGCATTCGGAGGTAGAAACAGTTTTGGAACTGCAGTAGTTTTCAACACCGCCCTTTTTCTTTTCACCACATAGTCTGTTTTCAAGAAATGTTTGGAATAAATCACAGCTAAGGGACTTATGTTCTCATCTGGATTCCTACCAATTGCATTCAGCCAAGAAGCATATCTAACCTTTCCCAATCTGAAAGTGAAAATTATCAATACTAAAATTATAACGTCACCAAGAGGGATGAATATTCTTTCTTATAGCTTCCCAGGTAGCACATGGCGACTGTTCGACGTCTGAAAGACGGCATCACATTCGGCCAAATGACGTCTTTTTATCAAACTAAATGACGTCTGAATGACGTAAGTAAGTCACATCTAAATGACGTCACTTCTAGAGGTCTTTTGGACGTCCTTGCGGTGTTCAATTAAGACGTAAAACTAACGTTGTGGACCAATTTAGGAGGACGCAGCGACGTCTGATTTTTACAAAATTTGACCAAAAAAAAGTTTTGTTTTGAGATTCTCATCACCACATAAAAATTATTTTGCACTAGGATTTGTGCTAATAATTATCACTTTTTTTAATTTTTTAATTTACTTTATTGAAACCAAGAAACATTTCTGTTTGTAGAGGTTTTTTTTTACATGAATTGAATTACAGCAATATATATAGATAAATAATTAAACAATAAATAGGAAGAAAGTGATGAGAATAATATGTGAAGTATAAGTTAAACCTAAGTAACGCCATAACAAAGCAAAACAAAATGAAAATAAAAGTAATAGCAGTCAAGGTTGAAATAATAAAGGACTTGAAGAGTTATCTGTAGATTATACATTTTTTAAGTTCTTTTTTGAACTAAGTTTTAGTTCTAATTTCTTTTAATGATTGAGGTATTCTATAGTATATCTCAATTCCCACATAAAAAATTGACGTTTTTCCAAAATTTGATTTGAAACATATTGCACTTATATTATTCATATTCCTTGTTTTATGGTAATGGATTTTTGAAATATGATCAAAAGTACGATCCGGATGTTTTTTTCCTGTGTCAACAAAATGAATAAAAAGAAAAATGTTTAATTCATATAATGAACGAAGATTTAGTAAATTTGATTGACGTGGTTTCAAAATAGAAATTTTTGTTGGGCCCCAAACGAAAATAAGGTATTGTAATTTAGAATAAACTAAACTGAAATATATAATTTTCAAATATTTCAGTGGTGTATATTGCCTTATTCTGAATAGTATTCCAATCAAAGGTGAGAGTTGTTTTCTCAGTTTGTTGATATGACTGAACCAAGAAAGTGTTGTGTCGATATGCAAACCTAAAAATTTTGTGTTATTGGTATACTGAATTGACGAATTTTTTAATTTAAGTAGTCTTAGAGAATCAGTTGCAATACTACTTTTAGAAATAAACATTATCGATGATTTTGAATAGTTCAATATTAGGTAGAATTTTCTGCAAAATATACGACTGTTGTATTATCAGCAAAAAGTTTAATTTCACCTTTTAATTTGAGCTCCGATATCGAGTTTATATATATTAAAAAAAGAATAGGAGCAAGTATAGATCCTTGTGGAATATAGAACATTGTGTGAATCAGAAAAATCTAGTTTTTATAATATATTCAATGTATTTCAGAACTCACAAATATGAAATGCATATCTTATGAAACAACCCAATTTCTACAGTTACTCATGGGTAGAAAAGTTTTGAACTGAAATAAATGAAGTCTTTATGCATAAATATTTGAGAGAGCATATAGTTCAGGAAGTAAAATGAAACTCCCAGTTCTGAAACGACTACACAAAAAAATTATTCAACCCTAACATAAATAAAAATAGGTATCCACCTTAAAGTCAAGTTTTTGAACGAAGCATCTTGGCAAAAACTCAATTTAGGGTTTTTTGGTTATAACCTGGTAAAGTAGGTGAATATTGATGGTAATGAAAAACTTGTTATGAATGAATATTATATTTACACAAAAAATGACAATGTGACCCATACTGTATTGGCTTTACCTCCAAAATATTCAGTGGTGTTTTACACGAATCCTATGGCAATAACATTATTAATATTTTCATTATACCGAACATAAGTTTTGAAAATTGAAAGAATAATTCTGAGCAACATTAGGATAGGACTTCACAGGCCTGTATGAAGCAAAGGAATACATACATAACTTAAACAATTCAGTTTACAGGGAAAAACCATACATTTTGATACTAAATCTGAAACATCAAAATATTGTAATTCTGACAAAGTACTAACTACATAAATTTTCAAATCTTTAGAGTCTATTGGGTAAGTATATAAAGATTTATAAATTGGTAAAAATTGTTTACCAATAATAATTATCTTTTCATCTAAAGTGCTACATATATTATGTATCTCTACAACAACACCTTCTTTCGTCATACCATAAGCATCTGAACATGAATAAGATTTGCTACTGAAAGTTACATTCCTGTAGGTAATTTTTTTATATTGCTTTACAAATATTTTGTAAGTTGTTGGACCATTTTCATTTTCACCATGGAATGAACTTTTTGGGTCGTAGGGTGGCTTCACAAATTCACACACAATTTCTTTCGCTTAATCTACGATAAATTTGTTGCAAAGGTTTCAATGGAGATCTAACGAAACTTTTGATAAGGCCTAAAAAGTTCTCAAATGGAAATGCAGAAAATGAATCTAATGTACCATACTGAGCAGCCTCTTTATCCAAATGACATAAAATATGTGTATTATATACATAAAATTCTAAACCGTATATAAACTCACAATGTTTTACAAACGTGTTCAACAAAATGCCTGCATTCTTTGCACCAAAACTTGACAGATGCTTTGAAGAAACTAATATTGAAATGCCAACATGTAATAATAAAAAATGTTCAAACACTGATATGTCAACATTCCCGTCAAGAACGAATGGCCCAAAATATAATAAGAAGTTTCGAAATTCAGTAGCTTTCCAATTACAAATCTCTGATAAACTCCTGGGCTTTCGATTGAATTCAGAAGGGACAAATTTCCTCAAAAACATAATATTTTCACTTATTACCTCAATATGCAAATGCCTTAACCTGATATGTAAACCACCCGAAATCCAGGTAACAAGAAGTTTTTTCATCACTCCCAAACAAACAGCATGCATGTAATCGATGGTAAACGATGAAACTAAGCCTATGTTTAATTCAAGTAAGGGTGATTTCTCTCTATGATGTTCTTCATCTAGCTCTGAGATAAACTGCTCATCTGTTCGAAGCATACTTGTTGTCCCTTTCAAAATCACTTTTCGATATCTATGGTGATAAACACCAGTTTCCCAACACTTATCACACGAAGAATAACCTCCATGAGATTTAATGCCTTTCAGATAAGCTTTAGCAGGAGAGTCACAAATAAAATTCAGTATTTCAACAAAATATACTCTGGAGTGCAAGTGGAAGCCAGTTACCCTCAAATGATTAGCTTCTTCAATAAAATCTTTCAAAAAAAGATTGAGTGGAAATGGCTTTGATTTACCACAGAAAATACCAATTGCAAATGGGACACATTCAAAGTTTCTTACCAAACCTAAAATGGGCCAGAACTGTAAATTTGTACTAGAAAATAGAGGAAGTCCATCAATATTTATGCTGAGCTTCAATATCTCATCAAGACTCGTGGAAGGTATCAAATTTTTCAAAACATTTTCAATTCCAAAGTGGCAATACTCACCATTATCTAATTTCTTCAACAAAATTTGTCTAGGAGTTTTCAATAATGTTCTACTATCTAACGGAAGCTGAGGATGGAGTGGAGCAAGAATTTTCAAGAGACTTGTTATAGAGTTATGACAAACTTTTGTTTCAATGGCCCAGTGCCTTAACTGTGATACCAAATCTGTGGCAGTGTTCAAGGAACTGTTAGATTCAATTGATAAACTTGGTGAAAAAGTGAAAATATCCGTAGGGGAATGAGTTGTCCCTTCAGACGTTTCTGGATTAGATATTCCTGGTTCTGATCCTAATCCAATGTCAGAAAATTCAGAATTACCATTAGTCATACACAACAAACCTTGATGATTATTATCAGCCTGGTTCTGAACATTTCTGATTACACTGTTGACATTTGCACAATCAATATAACTATTCTCCAAGCCACTTAATATTTTTTCGTTCTCTTTAGCAACCCTTCGATAAAATTGTCTCATTCCCACATTTGCCCTCAGATGCTTCCTTTCATACATTTTCATTCAACTCAAAACTGAACTCATTTAAAGAATTGGGAGAAATACTAACTAGTTATGGATTTGACAAGAGCAATATAACTTTTTTTACTTACTACTTCCTTACTACTTTGCACTTTCTTTTTTAAATATTGGTAAACAAAATTTTACCATTTGCTTATTTGTGGAAAGATAAATATCCCAGTACTTCAGGAACTAAGCTATATTTCTTTGCTAGCATCAGTCTTGTTTCTTGCCTTCAGCCTGTCTGGTGCATGTTTAATCCAAAGTTTGATCATTTCTTCAACATCACTTATTGTTGTATTTTCAGACTGAACTGCCCCTAAAACACGATCATTTTTCAAGTCAACAACTTTGTAAAGATGAGTAGACATTTTTTATTTTCATAAAACGAATAGAAAATATGATATTGGTACTCACTTAACAACGCTTTATTGATGTTTAGTTCATAAAATGGTTTCTTCGCTCGTTTCCCATAATAGCTGAAGGATGATGCTAAATTGTCTGTTAGCAGTTCCCTCAACACTTTATGGATTCTTGATTTCAAGTTTTTTCCTCCCAATGAGATCAAATGTGTAACCTGAAAAAAAGTTTTTTAATTGTTTTCCTTGGCCTTTTCATCAAGATCTAATATAAGTAACAAATTCTTGATTCTTTAAAAAACAGTTTTGAATCCCTATTTTTCTTCATAAGCAACCATATTTTTCTAATGATGAAACTCTTGTACTCTTTAAAATATTCACTAACACCATTTTGCTAGTTTGAAACATAAAGGCTTATTGATGAGAAAAACTCATAATGGTAAGCAGTTTGCAAATTTTGAAATCAGATGGTGTATTAATAATGTACCCCTACGTACAAAGAAATCAACTCACTCTTGTCTTTGATTTGTTTTTTTTTAAATAAGCTGTCTGCAAAATCATTCAATATGCTTCAACAAGAGTCCAAATTAATTAGTTTTAATCAAGTGTAGAAACTGAAAACGAAAACTATGCGGTCTATCTTGATTTTTGTGAGGTAGAACTTCATCAAATACAGACAATTTGGATTGTTCCCACTGAAATTGAGCTCATTGAGAACATTCCAAGTGGACTTTCAACAGAGATTCTCCAAAAGACATGATTCAGTTTAAAATGAAATATCACCTCAACAAATTCAAATGTGAAAAATATGATATATGTCTTGGATGGCACAAGGAATAATTTGAATAACATTTTCTTCCATATCCATTGTCGGAACACAAGTGGGAGCTGAGTCAATTTCTTTGCATGTAAGTGTGGTTTTCTGAAAAACTTGAACGCAAAATAATATACCAATAGATTAAAGTTCTCTTTCTTCTTTGTATGCTCCTCGAATGAGTTCAGCCCTTCAATATTATTCAGTGGAAACTGCACTGGAAAGGAATCTTTTATATCTTGAGCTTGATGAGCTCCCTGCTTGTTTAGAAAAGTGTTTTGCACTTCATCTAATTTTCCTATAATCAATTTATTTTGCTCTTTGACTTGATTAACTATGGAAATCAATGTCTTGATAGCTGAAAAAATATTGCAATTAACAAATTTGCACACACTTTTCACAATAATAATAATTCTAGCCTTAACATCCTTGGTGTTCCACTAGAAAATGTACGTTTGAGCATATACAAGTTAAATTTTATGGATAAAAATGATCTTGAGATTTTTACTTAGGTTAATGTTGTATCTAGTTGGTCATGTCCGAAAGCAGGTTTTCTGAATGATTGCCAAGCATGAACCCAGTTTCTATGTGACCGAGATTGGTTCAACTGGAGTTTAACAGAGTTACAATGAATAACAGACAATTAAACTTCTTACTGACAATAGAGACAACTTACCTGACTCTGCAAATGAATCCTTGACTGGAAGAGGGGAGCAAAAACTTGATGATGGTTGTGAAAACTCTTCAGAATGTTGTGTGTGTAGAATGGTTTTGCCCAGATGACTGCTGAACTGGTACAGCAAGCTTTCGACTAGATGACTGCTGGACTGTAGACACAGATTTCAATCCAATATTTTTTAGATGGTTAGTTTCTATTGAACCTGAATAAGAGTATGAAAGATTTTATTAAAATAATACAAGGGTGGTGCTGCTCAAAATAAATACATACCTGACAGCTTTTTGATTTTAATTGTTGGTGGTCTAGAGTATTGACTCTCTTCTTCACTCTCGCTGCTTTCGAATACTTTCCTAGATGTTTTTCTGAGTTGTCTGGTGTGTGTATTCGAATCAATGTCTGTGTCAGCCAGATCACTAGTGGCCTCAGCTTCTTTTTCTTTTTTGAAAGCTTTTTCTAACTCATCTAAAACAAAAATGAGTGAGTGGAATAAAAAACAGTTTGCCTCAAAAGTGATTTTCTACATGTTCCTCCGATCAAGTAACACAACCTAGATGAGTAATACTCGAATAGAACTGAAGGTAACATCTTTTCATAACGTTGTCCCTCAAATCATGACATTATTGCCGAGGAAAACACAAATTAATTTTTTTATCTATCCTTTCTATTAGCCTAGAGGTTAGGTTATTTTGATGCGTATTTAAATCGAGCTTGAAACGAAACCCAACAATAATGAATTGAAAATACATTGACCACTAACCTGTTGTATAAAAGATCCTGTTGACACCAAATAATTTCCAATTTTCAGCGTCGATAGCTGTCCCTTCAGCAAGAGCTCGTTTATAATGTTTGCTGTCTTTGAATGGCGGCCAGAACACTTCTTTCTTGAGAGGGGTTAGCCATGTTTCATGGACAACAGCCAAGCTATTGCTTCCACTCTCATCAAACTGAATAACACAATACATCTTTAAATATCATTAATATCTAACACCTACGCGCATGTCGCTAAAATTGAATGAAATGAAGGCAAACTTGTAAAATGCCGTTTGAACCGTTGAACATTAAAAATTCAAAAACATTTTGAACTGAAACAATGAAAATGAAACAAACAGGGCGCATCGCATACATGCACTCATATCGTTATCGTATTGTTTCTTGTTTCGTTTGCACGGTGCACGAAATAAGCGCTCTGTGATTGGTGACTGTGACGGCGGGAAGTTCAAATGCTGTGACAGCTAAATGAAAACAGTTGGAAATGCATAAATTATTATCCAACCTACCTGACGTGACTTACCATATGAGCTGCTCAGTGGAATAGTGGCCCATCCCACAAAATAAGTAATATTGAGTTAGTGTCGCCATCTACTGAAAACCAATGCGAACTTTATGAGTGACAGTGGCCCAACCACAGTACCGATGATATTCACTAGAGGTCAACAAATTTGCTGTTATTCCACTAACATAAATTGAACATTTCAGTTGAACACAGTGGCCTATTATCTCTTAGGCCATTGTGGCTTTTTCGTCGGGCGAATCGAATCACTCCGTCGGAAAGCGAAGCTTCTGTCTCTATCGGTTCAATGTCGTTAGACCCAGATTTACTTGTGAACACCTGTTAATAGGGTTATGTTTGTCAGAGATTATTGTAATAAATTTGAGTTTCTGCAATAAAAAAATAGTTTTAACTGTTTAGTAGTCTATAAAAGGTAAGTTATATTTTAGTTCCGAAGTATGATATTGTTATAGTGGATGTTTTGTAGGTATTTATACAATAATGTCGGATGTGTCGAGCATTGAAGCGTTCTCAGATTTCCAGGATTCTGGATCTGAATATTTACCAACAGATGAAGAGCGTGATATTTCATTTGTTGATAGTTTTTCGGAAGATGAAACTGCTGAAAATGATAATTCGTCAGTTCCTGGACCTAGCAACTCTGTGGTAACTACAGAAATCGTGTCTCTGGAAGAAAAGAGGAAGTTGAGTAGAAAACGCTTGAGACATCAGGCTGAATGGAAAAGAGAAAAGGCTAAAAAAGCAAGAGCTCTTGGTCAAGAATACATAAATGTAAAAGGTCGTGTTGTGCATTCGAAAAAATTTCATACTGGCGACTGTTCATGTTATAAAAGATGTCACACTTTGCTGACTTTGGAACAACGCAAACAGATATTCGAGAACTTTTATAAGCTTGGAAATTTTAACTTACAAACATCATTCCTTTTTGGTAGTATACAAGTGATACCCAAAGCAAGAACCTACAATAGACAGCCATTATCTGAAATTACAAAAAGACAATATACTCGAAAATACTTTTTACCTAAAGAAGGACAAAACGTCACTGTTTGCAAGCAGTTTTTCAAAAGAGCTTTGGGAGTGTCTGATGGCCGACTAACACGTGTCCTTCGTAACAAAACGGCAGTTACCTCTGAGACCACCGCTCCTGTAGATCAAAGAGGAAAGCATTCTTGTAAAAATAGAACAAGTGAAGAGGCTATCACTGTTGTGACAAATTTTATCAAAAAATTCCCGACTTATACATCTCATTATAGAAGAGGAAATACTCCTAACAGAGAGTATCTTGCACCTGACCTGAGCATCACCAAAATGTACAAACTCTATAAGGAAGAAAACGGTGAGCATATTGTTTCAAAATTCATGTTCAGTAAGATATTTAATGAAAAATTCAATTTACATTTCCGGCAACCGTATTCTGATACATGTAAAACATGTGACGCATTCAAGATAAAGTTACGAGTAGCATCGGACACAGAAAAGCGAGCAATCGAAGTCCAGAAGGAGCTTCATCATAGAAAAGCTGAGGTAGCTCGTTCAGGTCTGACTAAAGATATTGCATATGCAAAAAATCCTGAAAATGATACTACGGTGATTGCCTTTGATCTTATGAAGACTTTGCCAACTCCTAATTTGACAACCGGCGTTGTTTATTATAAGCGACAGCTATGGACGTACTGTTTGGGAATCCATAATTTGGTCACCAATAATGCATCCATGTATGTTTGGCATGAAGGACAAGCCTCTCGTGGACCAGCTGAGATTGGTTCATGCCTACTTCACTTCTTTAAAAATTTTGTAGGCACCAAAAAAATAATCATGTACAGCGACCAATGTGGAGGGCAAAATCGGAACATAAAGATAGCTGCGATCTGCAATTTTGTCACATGTTCACGTCAATTTTGTATTGACCACATTGACCATAAGTTTTTGGTATCTGGTCACAGCTACTTACCATGCGATCGTGACTTCGGCATTATTGAAAAAGAGCGAAAATACCACGACAATATTTTTCTACCGGCTGACTGGGTGAGAGTCATAGAGTCTGCGAAAAAAAAGTTGCCCAAATTTCATGTAGTTAAGATGAAGGCAAATGATTTCAAAAGCACCGAATCACTAGAGAAATTTATTACCAATAGAAAGATAGATGACAATGCCGTAAGGGATCAGAGGACGAAAGTTGAATGGATGAAATTTCAGTGGATGCGATTTTCTCGATCTCAACCTTATAAAATATTTTATAAGTACACCAATGTAGATGACAACTTGATAGCACCATTCAATATTGTAGATATCGAGAAGAGAAAAACTCGCAACTCTTCTTCTTTGGAAGACGCTGAGTTAGACTTGCTGTACCCAGGAGGACGCGCAATTGAGGAAAAAAAATTTAAGGATTTATGTTCTTTATTTCCTTATATTCCTCAGATTCATCATCAGTTCTATACTGACTTGAAAACTAGTTCTACTGCTGTTGACGATGATATGGACCATTAATAGGAAGAATCCGGTGACCTAACTGACGCCTCATCTTTATTTTCTGGAAACATAATGGCTCAAGCCACACTATAGTTTTTTTATTTCTGAGTTTATTTCCATGAAAAAATTATTTTAATCTTAGTTTTTATTTGTTGTATGATCTTGATAATAAAGTATGGAATAATATTGTTTATTTTGGAAATACAAAAATTAATGATGTCTCATTATTTTCATTGCCTCTTTTCTCAATAACACCAACTCTTAACTTAGGCCACTATTCCACTGAGCAGCTCATATGTAAACAGAATAATAACGACTTCAATCAACATATTTTTGTTCAATGGTCGGAGCACTTATTTTGTTCATCTAGTTTCGGTGCACTGATACGAAGAAATTTGTGATTGGTGAGAACTGTATTTGGAGCTAAATTCAAAATCTAAAAATCCACTCGCGGAAATAAAACGGACCATTTTCACATTGATACATGTTGAATATATTGCTCTAGAATAGTGAGCAATAGTTAGGTGGGCATTCGATGTGTTTCTCATTGTTTAATTTTGATAACACCTGAAAACATTTTAAGACCATGGATTGACGTCTGTACGACGTTAAACAGTGGCTGTCCGTAAGACGTCACAAATATGACGTCCTCCTGACGTCATATTATGGTCAAAAGACGTATGAGACCAAAAAAGACCTAAGATAGCGGTCCTAGCGACGTCATATTCGCCAGTCTGGCTACCTGGGTTAATACTGCAGCATGAAGGAGCCATTTATAAGTATTAGTTCTTCGATAGAGGTGCATAAATCGGACACAAAAAAGTATTTTAAACTGCAAAGGTACATCTCTAGGTGATTCAGTCAGTCATTCAGTCAAACTATCAAATGAACAATTATTGGACTCGCTTCATACTGGGATATAGTCTAGAAAAAAATTGAATCCGATTCTGTGAAGTTGAAACATTTACCAATGAAAGGAGATTCCTGGCATATTTCCTTTACTTATACAAGACCAAACAAGACAATTCACAGGCATTTCGGATAAAGAATTCACAATGGACCACTAAAACAACGTTAAACATAAAACCAAGTCGAAAATCTGTAGTATTAGAATTATTTCATGAAATGTAATCGTATTTATCAATCACAATGACAACTAACATAAGCAAATGCGCAAACTCAGATCCTTTCTATTCAACTTACTGCCGTAAGTGAAACATTCAGCCAGCTTTACATTGCTTTTCCATTCTCCTCTGTGTTATAGTTCTGTGGATGAATCGAATAAAAATCGAATTAATCGATCTGTCACAAGCGTCATAATTTGTTTTCTTTTCATGTGTGTTGATGTTGATTTATACATATTGCCGTCTGATGTTATCTGGCGACTTCTCTAGGTTTTATTAAAATATTAAAATGTATTCCTTTGTATATGGAAAAAAATTAAAAATGGCTTTCAAAGTATGAAACAAAACTCAGTGAGTGCTATAGGAAAATATGTGGAGCCTAATGGAAGAGCCTACTATAAAAAATTATGGACTCAAACCGCAAATAAACTCAATTATCTGGCATTAGGCAGTAGAACTACGGAGAAGTGGCAGAAAGTAAGAATTAAATAATATTGTACATAAAACTACTTCTATTAAGATAATACATACTCTCTATTACTTAGGAGTTTAAGATAGCTGATATCAAATTGGGTGAATTTGATTCAACTTAAGAAGATATTGAGTGTGGAAAGGGTTCATTAATTGTTATGAAAGTCTGATGACCTAGGTTGAAAGAATCTCCAAAAATGAATGAGAACAGATATACCTCACTTCAAAAAATGTGAACATTTGTGGCCATTTGCATTTTTTGCTTTTTATTTGTTTCATTAGTCCACCATATTATAGGCCTTATGAGTTTTTTACAAAATCACCAATACTTTCGGCATGGGCTGCAGTAGTCAATGGGCCGCAGTGGTCAATGGGTCGCAGTGGTAAATGGGCCGCAGTGGTCATGATGGTAGAGCGCTAGTCTATCAATCAGAGGGATGTGGATTCGATTCCCAGCATGGTCACTGGTCTCGTGCTAGGAATCGTACTTTAAAAGGTAAGACCTCGTTAATCCTTAGCTCGCACAAGTTTTGACTTCTGAGGGCTATCGTTCGTAGGGGTATGACAACTGGTTAACGAAAAAAAAAAAGTAAAATTCAATTCTATTTTTTTCAGACTTGTCCACCATATTGTATGCCTAATATTTTTTTACAAAATCATCAATACTCTCCGCATTAGGTTTCAACTCTATTTTTTCCAGACTTGGAGGACTGATCATAAATATAATTTGAGAAAAAAGGCAGCTGGAATAAAAAATAATATGAAACAATTAGGTGGTTCACAACCTGAATGATTTGGAACTGAAATTCTTGGGATATAATGGGAGAAAATTTCACTGGCTTGGACACAGAAGAGTATGGTTTAACCATATCAGGAAATGATATGTCTCTAGAAAATAATGATATTTCTGAATGCTCATTCTAAATCCAAGATTTTCCTGAGGTACCCATTTAAAAAAAGTTTTAAATGTACCTAATATGAACAAGCAAGAACAACTATTGTGTGAGGGGGTTCCAGAAAAGAAAAGGAAAATAGACTATCATACTGAATATAAAGACACTATAAATGAGCTCAGAGATAAAACAGTCCTGCAAAACATATCAAAGACTTCAAGTGGCATGTTAATAATGTTTGGTGATCTCAATAAGAATATTGAAAATGAAGGTATACAGGGTGTTCCAAATCAAATCAGCACCATTGCCAACTCCGTTATTATTGATGCTACGAATTCGGTTCAAAGGGAAAACTAATAGCATTTTTAATGGCCTTCTCTATGCCGAAAACAAAAAAAAAATACAGTCGCGTTTTCAGAATATTTGATAAAATGATATTTTTTTCAACGGAACACCATATATTTTTCCATGCATATCGATTCGTAATAACATGCTCAACAACAAATCTACTTTGACTTTTTTTCGTAAAGGTGAAAATAAGACAGTATTATCAATAGGAAACATTTTTAACAAACGGATTTGAAAAAGCGCTATAAAATATCGAGTAAATGTTGAACACATATTTGGGCCCTTCCATTGACACTGCGGGTGGCATTCAACACAGTCCGGCCATCAATTCTATTAATTATAGTTTCAATATAATTTTTCAGTTATTCAGTCTACATTATTATGTTATTTTTTACACCTCATTTATCAGAAATCCCGAAAAATAAAAATCTAGTCTGGTGAACGAGGGGGCCACTTAACAGGACCATTTGTAGCATATAGTGAAAATGCTATTTCTCTAGATAAATCTCTGATGGAATTATTTGGATATACCTCAAAGTAGGATGAAACGTCAATTTCTATATCTTTAGATATAACAAAACGTTTTTTAGTTCTCCTCTTCTCAAAAACTTTTTCATTGTTCCTGAATCGACGATGAAGCACAGCAAAAAAAAGGCCGATTAGGTAATTCACGATCGGGGAACGAATTGCTGTAGTGTTGGAGTGCTCTTACGCAATTTTTCTAGCAAACCAAGTAGGATTCTAATATATCACATTTTTCTTGATGGGAAAACGGCATTCCTAAAAATATTCGAACAGTAGTTGACTGTAAATTTTCAGTTCATCTACTTAATTGTGTTAAATTTTGTACACCTCATTTATCAGAAATACCCAAAAATAAAAATCTAGAGGTATCATGTCTGGTGAACGAGGGGGCCACTTAACAGGACCATTTGTAGCTATCCATATGTTTCCAAAACAGCCTCGCAGCATTCTTTGTACGCCACTGTCTTTATGTGCTGGTGCTCCATCCTGCTGAAAATAGATCATCTGACGAGCCTCCAGATGAAGATCATCAAAAAACTCTTCCAACACTCTTCTTAATAAATTAATGTAACGGGGTTCGTTCAAAGAACCATGGTAGAAAAATGGACCGATAATTCTGCCTCTAAATAGACTACACCAAACATTAATACTAAATCGTCTTTGCGGATTGTGGGAATGGACAAGAAATGGATTATGTCTACTCCAATAATGAAAATTCTTTGTATTATACATCACACGAAAATCAACATCATCGCTCCATATAATATTTTTATAGAAGTTTGGATCTTATTTGCATTTATTCATGAACCACCGACCAAACCTCAATCGTCTCTCAGAATCACCAGGTTTTAGTGTTTGCACTACACTCTTACGCTATTTTTCTGGCAAACCAAGTAGGATTTTAACATATCACATTTTTCTTGATGGGAAAACGGCATTTCGAAAAATATTCAAAAAGTAGTTGATAGTTACAATAATTTATGACATTGTCATAATATACTTGAGAATAATTGAAAAATAGTATTTCAACAAAGTTTCAAGGCAACTTGATTGCTCATAATAATTGGACCGCGTTATGCATCACTCGACTAAGCGCCATTTTTGTGTTTTTGGGCAAAATGAATTTAACTTTATTGCTTTCTGAAAAATCTATATTTAGTTTTTTAGATATTGTTTTTTAAAATATTGTAAAACATATTGAAACAAATTTTGTTATGTCAATATTTGAAGTTTTGAAATAATATTTTAGCTGATATACAAAAAAATGGCGCTTGGTCGCATTATGCTTTTTAAGTAAAAAATGTTTGAAGGAATTTCAAAACTCGTCTACTCACCAAAACTGTCGCTTAGGAGGCTGATGCGAATTAGACAACACGTAGTCAATAACAATATTTTATTTTGTTTAGAAATACATGACTATGAAACCACACAGTGAAACTGAAAATAAATGTTTCAGAAAACCGAGAAATGATTGAGGATAATATTAACACTACACTATCACAACATAAAATCATTTAATTAGAATTTTATTCATCTTCAAGCTCAAAATCAAGTTGTCCATTAAACCCCTCTATATCCTCTTCAATATTTGGATCACCAGTCAATTTTTTGTAAAACTCTTTGGCATCTTTTGGGATGAGGCTCAGCAAAAATTTCAGATCGTCAAGTTTCTTATCTGATATGGGCTTTCCATTTGGCCATAACAACGTAAATGATTCTCTGAAGTTCTTGCTGGTTTCTAATGATGGTCTCCCACGTTTCTTTTCTAGATTTATTTCTCGAGCTTCTTCGTGAAAGGAATATTTAACAAACATTTTGTCTCGACTTTCTTTTCTGATTTCAATCTCTTTGAACTTAAGCCAGTTTATTTTATTATTAAAAACATCTACTTTTCTATTGACGATTTTCTTTTCCAAATTGACTGTACTGAAGAAATGTTCTTTTTCCATCTTGTGTACGACCAATGGATTTTTTTTGCGGCACATGGTCATTACATTCATGTAGTCGACCGGGGAATATATTCTTTGTTGGAGTTTCAGGGCACATTCAATATCGCCAAAATCTGCATCATTTGGTAGAAAGCTATGGCCAGATGTTAAGAATCGTAGAGTGATTCTTTCTAGTAAAGGATGAGCATCAAACATGGGATTCAACATCAAAACTACTTTAATATTGCGGTTTTGTCCTCCGCAGCTATCTGACCACAATATTAGATGTTTACATCCAACCATATTCCGATCTTCCATGACGTGCCTAAATAAACAAGAGCCAACTTCTTGAGCCCTTCGGCCAGCCTCACCATCTAACCACACATAACAATGGCCTTGATTATTTTTAGCTGTATGTATGCCTAGATTGTAAAGCCAAAGTTGGCGCTTGTAAAAAATTACATTTGTTGGTATACGGGGAAGAGAAAGTGTTTTTTCCATATCAAAGCACAAAACCTCGAGTTGTTTGTCGTATTTTGCTCTCTTTCTGTCTGCATTTAAAGTTTGTCTTGCTACCTCAGCCGAATCTCTATGATTATCTCTCTCAGTTTTGTACTGATCTTGTTCTTCTGTTGTACAGGTGCTTATCAAAATTTCTAGTTTATCACACAGATAGCAAGTGTCCTTTTTTAGTGGTTTCCTCTTTATATTGAAATGGTTTAAAAATACATTTTTATACTTTGAAAACGACACAGCAGAATTTACCTCTTGCTTGTTTAAATCATCAGATAGCACACAATATCCCCAGGAACTCCCAATTTGATCATCTATCTCTTCCAGAGGAGATTCCGAATTTTTGTCCTACCAATGTCCGTGGGACATCATAAAAACTCCTAATTGGAACCATAGGACATCCCAAATCAGTGTTCGAACCATGACCCTTAGACCTCCCAGCTTGTCCCCCAGGACATTCTCAAATGCTGTCTAGATGATATCCCTAGAATATCCTCATTTGATCATGATTGATCATGGTAGGACGTCCCCAGTAACATTTTATCATTATGTCCTCAGGACTTCTCATTACATACATCCTGAGAATATCGCTACATTATCCCCATCGTTTCCGTAGGATATCATTAGTTTTCAGATGATGGATCTCTCGGAACCAAATCGAAAATACTAGCTCAAAAGAGTAGATATTTGCTAGCTATCTTCACTTCACATTATTATATAGGTATACATTTCAGTCCACCAATAATTAATTTCTTAGGTGGGAATTCTTTGTTGCCTCTGTTTCTCACTCTTATCCTCCTGTGACCTGTGATCCTTGTCGACATTTGAATTCCATTGTACACGCCGGCGTCCCACCCCTGAACTGAATCGAGCCCTAACTGCCTCAAAGTCAACAAAAAATAAAAAACCTACTCAAATACAGCATGAGTTATAAAACGAACGATTTGTATTTTTAACGCTTTGTATTTTTAACGCTTTGTTTACCCCTTATATGAAATAAATTTGGTGATTTTTGTTATGCAAACACTTTGCTGGTGGCATCCTACTTTCAAACAGTAATTCTAATAAACAAAGATGAACTGATTACCACTACGTATGTGAAACAGAGACAATAGACAATACATATTTGTATCCACGAGAATTGTTTGGATGGCACAACTGCGCGCAGCTAACCTAACCTAATCTTAAAAATCTGTAGCGTCGTTCGCGGGAGAATCGGATAGTTCATAGTTTCGTTGCATCGTCTAGTTTTATATTTGATGTGTTGAGTTTGATTATTTGAATTGTTGTGACTTACGTAAGTTGAATTTATAGCATTGAATATGTCCAAGAGAAAAGTAGATAAGGCATTCCTAATGAGAACTAAACGCGCGACAGACAAACTTCTCCGCATTGAAAATGATGCATCATCTGACAATATCGAAACACAACCCTATTCTTCATGTAATATCGAACAAACATCAAGTATTGCGATTGACACAGCTATTTATAATGATAATTATGATGAATTGAATGACTTGAGTAATGACAATTTGGATTTCACTGATTATTCAGATGATTTAGATTCATACCTACCACATCTCGGAGAAAGTAACCAGAATCACTGTCCTGTTGAATTAGAGTCCCTTAATGAATGTAACGAGGAAAATAACATTCAAGAGCAGTTGTATCATTGGTCTCAAGATAATAACGTTTCTCATTCTGCACTCAGTGAAGTTTTTGAAGCCACACCTTCCCACTCTCCCTCTTGATGCAAGAACTCTTCTCTCAACACCGAGAAAAAAAATTGTCAAAAAACATATTTCTCCCGGGGAGTATTATCATTTAGGACTGGAAAGGGGTTTGAAATATTTACTAACAAATATCAAAGATTTTAATAAAATCACAAATAATATGTGTAAAGTTCTAGTGAACATTGATGGTTTACCCCTCAGTAAGAGTTCTGGTAGCCAATTATATCCGATTTTAATTTCAATATATTCATATCGTCATTTAGTTGCTCTCGTTGGGGTATATCATGGACATAAAAAACCAGATAACTCGAATTTATTTTTAGAAGATTTTGTTGAAGAGGCTACATTATTGACTCAAAATGGTTTCATTTTTAAAGATGTCAACTTTACATTTGCTATTGAAGGATTTGTATGTGACGTCCCCGCAAAATCTTTTGTCGAATGCATAAAGTTTCACACTGGTTTTTTTTCTTGTTCTAAATGTGATCAAGAGGGAGAATATATGAACAATAGGGTTTGCTTCCCATGTGTCCCACGGCTAAGGATCGTACAGAAGAGGACTTTTTGAATAAGAAACAGCCAGAACATCACACAGGAACAAGTATCTTAGAAAACCTTCCTAACTTTGCTATGATTTCTTCCTTTCCTTTGGACTATATGCATCTCATTTGTCTAGGTGTTATGAAAAAACTGTTAGTGGGATTATGGTGTAATGGAAAACCACCTTACAAATTATCTTTTCGTAACATTGAAAGATTATCTGAAAATTTAGTATCACAATCCCATAATATACCTTTAGAGTTTTGTCGAAAGCCTAGGACCATCTTTGAGGCTAAGCAGTGGAAGGCTACAGAATTCCGACAGTTTCTTTTTTATACTGGTTGTATATTTTCGAAAACTATTATACCAAAAGACAGTTATTTGAATTTTTTGACGCTCCATGCATCTGTAACAATTTTAGTGAATCCAAAATCTACCTCAGATCAAATAGAGTATGCCAATTCTCCCATGGAATATTTCGTAAAGACATTCATTACAATATATGGAAAGGAATTTGTATCTCACAATGTTCATAATGTTACGAGATTGATAAATGCCCCCTAGCTGCGCCGCTGAGTCCATTCCGCGGACGCCTCATCCATAATTAGTTCCAAGAAGTTTTTATTTGGATGGATCGTTTTCTGTAATGCACGAATAGACTAGATAACGGAGCTGCCGCGTCATCGCTCAATTCCTGGAAATGTGTAGAAGTTCTCCGTTTTGAGTATTCTCGAATCTTCGCGTTTAATCCAGTCTACTCGATGAGCACCTATATAAACGGAGACGTTTGACTGGAAAGGAAGTTTTTATGAAGAGAATTATTTAAGAAGATTAGAAAGTGATAATAAGTAGAAGTGTTTGGAATATTTAGCTAGTTGTATTGTTGTATAGATAGATTTAAGTGTTTTATTAGTCAGTGAAGTGTTGTATGTTTGTTTATAGTGAAGTTAGAAAATAAACAGTTTAGTAGTGTGCTCGGCCTATTATTTAGCAAAACGTAACAGTGGTGTCCGAAGCGGGATATAAGTGAAAAACAGAAACTATTTATAAACTATTTATGGTGAATACGAGAAGTACATCGTACGATACGATGGAGGACATTGTGAAATTTATCCAAAATCAATTTGCGGTTCTGGAAAGAAGGCGCCAGGAGGAAAAACAAGAAGAGGAAAAGCGGCGCCAGGAGGAAAAACAAGAAGAGGAAAAGTGGCGTCAAAAGGAAAAACAAGAACAAGAAAATTAAAAACAAAAAAATAAACACGTCGGTTGGATGAAAAGAAAGAACGAGAAGATGCCCTCCAGAAACTTCTCGAACAGCAGAAGAATGAATTGGAACGAATAGAAAAACAAAGGAAAACAGACTTCCAGAAGGTTCTAGAACATCAAGACAAGTTCTTCCAACATGTATTACAGAAAAACGAAGTACAAATGGAGGAACTGAAAGAAGAGCTGAAAAAAGAACTAAAGGAAGACATCAAGAACATTGACGATGAGCTTGATAAGAAAGTGAAAGGACTCGAAAACCAGATAGCTCTCCTTAAAAACCAAGATCGGCGAGACAGGGTTGCCACATCAGGAATTTCCGTAAAACCACCGACTTTTGATGGACAGTCCTCTTGGTCCATGTATCGCCGACAATTTGAAGCTGAAGCAATGGCTAATGGATGGGGCGAAGAAGAAAAAGCTACTGCCCTTATAGTAGCTTTGAGAGGGCCAGCTTTGGGTATGTTACAGACGATACCAATCGAACAGCAAAATAAATATAAACACCTGATTACTGCATTAGAGTTGCGGTATGGCGATCAACATCGAGAACAACTGTATCGGGCTCAAATGAAAACGCGCACTCAAAAATCAGGTGGGAGTTTGCAAGAATTTGAAGCGGATGTGAGACGCCTAATTCAGCTGGCTTACCCAGAAGCATCGGGAGAATTCAAGGAACAGCTGGCGGTGCAGTTATTTATAGATGGACTGAGAGACACCGAAATCCAGAGAACTTTGCGATTGACACACTTTAAGAGGAGTAGCGATGCCTTGGTACGTTCTTTATAAGTGGAGGCGGCCTTAAACACCTCGAGGCCGAAAGTACGAGCGGTATCGATAGAAGAACCCGAACAACGATCAAGCACAGCTACTAGTTCATTCGAGAAGGTTCTAGAAGAGATTAAATCTTTGATAAGCGGAATGAGCACCCAGAAGAACAGGGCGTGCTATAGATGTGGGAAATTGGGCCATCTTATTAGAGACTGCAGGGTAAGAATGCCGCCACGTTCGCAATCACCTATGAGGACAAGATCTTCCAGCGAGTCCTCAAGTGGGCGGCAGGAAAACTAGAATTAGCCAGCATATCGGGGCGCATGCTGGCTAGCAATGATGGAGCCCCCAGGGTCATCCCTATTAACAGGCTAAGAAGAACAACCGATAGCCTTACCATTTCAGGAAAATTGAACTAAATAGACGTCGTATGCACCATAGACACCGGTGCTGCAGTTTCGTTGGTACGCAGTGACAATTTTCGGCCGGAAAGAAGCTGAGATTACACTGATTCTTGGGCGACACACCATCACAAATACAGTGTACGTCGCGGATATAGAAGATGAATTTATACTTGGGATGGATTTGATCAGTGACTACGGGTTTTCGTTTGACAATGAAGAGAGGATCATGAAGATTGGAGGAGAAGAATTTGTCCTCACAACTCCAACAGAGAGGACGATGTCTGTGAAACTACGATTAGTGAAAATTCCTGGATTTTCGGAGAAAGTAGTTTATGCTACATTAGATGGAGACCCTGGGTGCTGCGTTGGAATAGTACAGCTATGTGTTGAATCACCTAGCCATTTGGTTCTTGCACGAGCCCTAGTAAAGACAAAACATGCTATTCCTGTGAGAGTTGCCAACGTGTATCCCGAAGAAATAACGACTAAAGAAGGCGATATCATTGGAATATGTGAACCTATTTCATGGGTAGCGAACTATGATTCAAGTGACCACGAGGAAAGAAAGGAAGCCTCAAAGAGTGTTATGACAGTTCTTGAAAAATCATTTGAACACTTGTCGACAGAAGAATTGAGAGCTGATAGAAATTTCATCAGAAGTGAAAGCGACATCTTTGATTCAACAACAACAGGAATAACTAACCTGGTCAAACACAGGATCGATACTGGCCAAGCCCATCCGATTAGGCAACCACCAAGAAGAGTTAGTTCCATTTGCCAAACAACAAGAGGTGGAAGAGCTTGTTGACAAGATGATGAAAGATGGTGTGATTGAAGAACCATCGAGCCCTTGGTCTGCACCTGTTGTGTTAGTTTCTAAGGACGATGGATCCACAAGATTCTGTGTGGATTATAGGAAATTGAATGATGTAACGAAGAAGGATAGCTACCAAGGATTGACGACACATTAACAACTTTAGCAGGTTCACGTTGGTTCTCAACCCTAGATCTGAAGAGCGGGTATTGGCAAGTGGGCATACATGAAGAAGATAAGGAGAAGACAGCATTTTCGACTGGAAGCGGACTTTATCAGTTCACTGTCATGCCTTTTGGATCATGCAATGCTCCAGCAACATTTGAAAGGCTTATGGAGCTGGTCCTGCGAGAACTCACTTGGAAGACTTGTCTAGTATACCTCGACGACGTTTTAGTCATGGGAAAGACATTTGAAGAACATGTGCAAAACTTACGAGAGTACTCCAACGATTCAGGAATGCCAACCTTAAACTAAATCCCCAGAAATGCTCATTGTTCCAGAAAGAAGTGGATTTTCTGGGCCACACAGTGTCATCAGACGGCATCCGAACAAACGAAAGGAAGATACAGACGATCCGAGACTGGCCGAGACCTAAAGACAAACATGAAGTGAGGAGCTTCCTAGGGCTCTGCACCTACTACCGTCGGTTTGTAGAAGGATTTGCTGACATTGCGGCACCCCTACATAAGTTGACAGAAGACCGAGTCAAATTCATCTGGTCCAACGAAAGTGAACGGGCATTTGGAAAACTGAAAGTTGCTCTATGTTCCAGTCCGATTTTAAGTTTTCCACGTCAAAGAGGCCTTTTCGTTTTGGACACAGATGCCAGTAACAATGGGATTGGAGCCGTACTATCACAAGAGCAAGATGGCCAGGAAAAAGTAATTGAGTTTTACAGCAAGGCACTGACCAAACCAGAAAGAAATTATTGCGTAACAAGGAAGGAACTACTGGCAATAATCAAGGCTGTCGACCACTTCCACAAATATCTGTATGGAAGAGAATTTCTCATTAGAACAGATCATGCAGCTTTGAAGTGGTTACTCGAAATGAAGACCCCTGAAGGACAAGTAGCAAGGTGGATTGAGAAGTTGAACCAGTATCACTTCAAAATAAAACATCGACCAGGACGATTACACAACAACGCAGATGCCTTATCGAGAAGACCTTGTTCGGATACCTGTGAGCATTGTGAGCGAATTGAACGTCGCGAAGGAATCAACCAAGTGAGATTAATGGTTGACGACAATTGGACCACAACGAAAATGAGGCAGGACCAAGAAAGTGATCCAAACACTGCAGATTTTCTACGATGGAAGGAAAGCGGAGCGGAAAGACCCACTTGGAAGAAAATCTCCTTACGATCACCAGCTTTCAAGGCATTGTGGGCTCAATGGGATTCCCTGATTGTTGAGAACGGTCTATTGAAGAGAGCTTGGGAATCGGCCGACGGCAGAAAAGTGATTTCTCAATTGGTTGTGCCTAAGTCGAGGATAAGTGATGTCTTGGAGGAGATCCATGGCAGAGAATCAGGTGGACATTTTGGAGTGAATAAGACCATGGATAAAATACGGCAGAGAGTTTACTGGGTTCAATGTCGTGAAGATGTAGAGAGATGGTGCCGAAGATGTCTGAAGTGTGAAGCAAGCAAAGGTCCCAAGACAAGATCGAGAGGAGAAATGAAACAATACAATGTAGGTGCTCCCTTCGAACGAATCGCCATCGATGTAGCAGGACCATTTCCGATGACGAATGATGGCAACAAATACATCCTCGTTGCCATGGATTACTTTAGCAAATGGGTTGAAGCTTATGCCTTGCCTAATCAAGAAGCATGCACAGATGCAAGAGCTTTGGTGGATAACATGTTTTCAAGGTTTGGAGTCCCAATGGAGCTACATTCCGATCAAGGAAGAAATTTTGAATCAAATTTATTCAAGGAAGTTTGTGAATTGATGGGAATTAGCAAGACCAGAACAACGGCCCTCCACCCACAGTCTGATGGCATGGTTGAAAGGTTCAACAGGACTATGGAAGAACATCTTTCCAAAGTAGTAGAGAAGCACCAGAAGACCTGGGATCGACATCTTCCACTATTCTTGATGGCTTACAGGGCCTCTGTGCACGATTCCACAAAGCTCACTCCAGCCAGCATCATCTTCGGGAGAGAACTTCGGTTGCCCTGTGACTTGGTGTTCGGATCACCTAGTTCTGAAGAAAAAGAGATACAGGATTATGCAGACGAACTGCGAGATAGCTTGAATGGGATCCACGAATTTGCAAGAAAAAAATAACTAGTGACAGAATGAAGGCTCGATACGATCTTAAGGCCAATACTGGTGGATTCAAAGAAGGAGATCGAGTGTGGCTGTACAATCCTCGTCGTAAGAAAGGATTTTCTCCTAAATTAACACCATCTTGGGAAGGACCATATACGATAGTGAAAAGAATAAACGACGTGGTCTATAGAATTCAACGCAGCCCGAGAGCGAAAATGAAGGTCGTTCACCTAGAGAGACTCAAACGTTATAATGGAGACAACGACACATTGTTTGATCGGGACGATCAAAATTGAGAGGGGGATAATGTTACGAGATTGATAAAAGCCCCCTAGCTGCGCCGCTGAGTCCATTCCGCGGACGCCTCATCCATAATTAGTTCCAAGAAGTTTTTATTTGGATGGATCGTTTTCTGTAATGCATGAATAGACTAGATAACGGAGCTGCCGCGTCATCGCTCAATTCCTGGAAATGTGTAGAAGTTCTCCGTTTTGAGTATTCTCGAATCTTCGCGTTTAATCCAGTCTACTCGATGAGCACCTATATAAACGGAGACGTTTAACTGGGAAGGGAGTTTTTATGAAGAGAATTATTTAAGAAGATTAGAAAGTGATAATAAGCAGAAGTGTTTGGAATATTTAGCTAGTTGTATTGTTGTATAGATAGATCTAAGTGTTTTATTAGTCAGTGAAGTTTTGTATGTTTGTTTATAGTGAAGTTAGGAAATAAACAATTTAGTAGTGTGCTCGGCCTATTATTTAGCAAAACGTAACAATAATCTTTTGCATTCATCAGGGGATGTGAAAAAATATGGATGTTTGGATATGTTTAGTGCATTTCCATTTGAAAATTTCATGCAAGTATTATTGAAATTTATTCGAAAACCTCATAACCCATTACCCCAAATAGTTAAAAGATTTTGTGAAGCGGAAAAATCAAATAAAAATATTTTGAGTTCAAAACGAAAATATAAATTAACTAAAAGTGTACAGAGTGAGGGCCCACTTGTGGGAGGATGTGGTTCACCGCAATATTTAGAATATGAGTTTAAAAGTTTCATTATTAGAACTAGTCACCCCAATAATTATTGTGGATTGAGGGATGGTTCCATTATCGTGGTGAAAAATTTTGCTTCAAAAAATGATCAAGTGTTTGTGATTGGATAGAAATATAATAGGACTAATGATTTCTATCTGGAACCATGCCCATCTTCTTATTTCGGTATTTTTGAGGTTTCTGAATTGGGTGAAATGGAATGCTGGCCAGTAACAGAAATAAATATTAAATTTGTGAGCCTAACTTCATCAGAGTGTAATGTCTTTGTTCCCTTACTCCATAGTGAAACCTAAACAAATTAATTTTATGAGTGTTTTTCAAGCATGCAAAGCAGAATAATTTTTTGTGATACTAACTGACCAGTTCCTGAAAGTTAATAAGTTACATTTGCATGAAAACTACTTGGCATAGTTGATATACAGTGCTTTCGTAAAGCAGTACTTCGGATGTTTGGCTAAAAGATAATTTACGTAATTTTACGAAAATACTGTATTGAAGCATCATACTTGGCAAATTGAAAAAGGGTCACTAAGGTTTTTGACTTGTGCAGATTCTGAGCTGTTCTGCATTTGTGAAACTGGAGTTAGTGATATATAACAAGAAATAGTTTTTTTTTTTATTTGCTTGGGAAACATCTCACATTTATACATGATGAAGGTGCCCATAGGAGGCATTTTTTAATCATTTGATACAGGTAAAATGTCTTTTTTTTTGTTGAACTGTCACCTATTATCTTTTTCTTAATGTTTGAATATTGGCAAATAAACAGTATAATTATTCTTAGTATTATATTATTATTATTATTAGTCTACTTTGCTCATCTTCAATCCAAATAATACATTAAAAAAACTTAGTTGGGAGGTTGCACTTGGGCATGAATTCCATTGACTAGCTCAGTTTTTTGTTGTTGTCTGCTGCACTTACAACTTTTGTATGGGTTTCAACAAATTACACATTCTTGGAAAAATAATTTGATATTGTTTATTTGTTTCATGTGATGAAAGAAAATGTGGACAGTAATTATATTTATAAAGGACAACACTATAGAAGTAGTTCCGATCAATTGGCTGATCGGAGAAAAGGACGAGTTATGCTACTGGCCACCAAAAGGAAATATCAAATCTTTGATAATAAACAGTGCCCAACCTTCTGACTCCTGGGAGGTGTATGGAGTGAGATTTCCAAATAACAGAAAAAAAAAACATTTGGTAAATTGTTCGAATAAAACTATATAACTTAACTATAACTTTATAAATAAAGTTTAATTTGAGAAGTGACTATATATAAATATATAAAGAAAAAAATGTAATGGGTATAAATTATTGGCTCTTTTAGCTTCTGACTTTGCAACTGTTATGTTTCTAATCAATTGCTTTTGAAGACAAACCCTGTTATGGAATTATTTCAGATAATTTTCTGAAGGCTCGCGGTGCATGTAATGCACTGGCAGAGGACCCCGAAATTGTGTCCGATGAACAAACAGAAAAAAGAAAAAGAAAAAAGAAAAACTTCAGTAGCAGTGAAGAAGATGAAGAAGAAAACCAAGCTAAGACTTCTTTACCACTACCACCACCTCTGCCCAAGAATTTAATTGGTAAGATAGATTTTTCATTTTATTCATTATTCAAACAATATATTTTGTGAAGGTTGAGCCAATAGGAAGCATTTGTTTCGTTTCAGAAATATTTATTTCTAATCTATAATTATGAGAACAGATTCCTAATACCAGTTTTATTTTCTTGCACAGATCCAATGCAAAAAATCAACATGAAGAGTTTGAAAACAAGAGTGGAAACACCGGAACCAATGGTTAACATGTGTAACCGTACTCCAACATCCACCTTTCCTTCATTAGGGAATTCGCAAAATAGTTCTGCAGCAACTCCGACCACTTCTCAAAATGGTATGATGAATTATTTTTGTACTGAAACATTATTTCTGATACCCATTTTTCTCCCCATTAGATTCACGAGTACTAAGACAACTAGTGTTAATAAACAATAAATTGGACAATTTGGCAAAAGAAATATTATGTATGATAGAAAAACAAGACAGAGCAAGTATACTAATTGAAGAAGATGGGGAAGCAGTAGATCAAGACTTTCCTTTGAAAACCATAGATGAAATTGAAAACTTTCAATTAAAGGTTCAAAACAAGGAATATTATTCAAAATTTGTGAGTAAAAAATTTATTCATCTACTGTGTCCAATTAAATTGAATTAATTAATGTTAATTACAGGTGCAGTATATTTCTTCACTGGGTGGAAATGGTAATTGGGATTCAGCCAAGAGAGCAATGGAAAGGTGCTTCACTGATGACATAGCCCAGCTATTCAGCTGGCATGGCATGAAGGGAAAAAAGTCATTTGGTTCCCTGAAATTTGCCAAAGCAGTTATTGGTAAATATAACTTAATCAACTTTGTTGTTCGGGTTATTTTGGTAGAGAGAAGAACTAATTGTTCTATTGTTCTTCTGATTGATATTGGCAAAATTGGACTCTGAATAACAATTTTGGGATGAAAAGTTTCCCTACATGAATTTTTGTAATTTGGGAGATTCATGAAGAATCCTGAAAACTATTAAAGAATTAATACTTCCTAATTAATTCAATATTTAGTTTTGCCAATGTCAAATTCTGTTCTGCATAGTTGAAAATGAAAATATTCCCAAATATTTTATCGCCTGGCTGTATACCAGTTTGTTGATTGTAGTGGAAATGTAATATACTTTTCCAAATACAAAAATAATGAGAGTACTATTAAAACTGTCTCTTCAATATCCGAACCCTTGCTTCTCAACATATGCTAGTAGTTGAAATTTGAATCACCTGAGAGTAGAAATGTTTGACAGTACTGTAATGAATCTGCAAATTAGTACCAAAGTCAGCTAGTATGAAATGTGTGAATATTTGTATCAAAGAAACACTTTGTGAAACTACTTCACTATTATTTTTTCAGTATCTTTGAAAAATCTAAATTCTCACAAGATACAAATGAAAAATGTTGAAACATCAAGTTTAACACCATCTTCTAGGTTTTGTCCTTGATAAATTTGCTTTTTCTTAACTCTTCCCAGTTGCAAATGATATGTGTGAAATTAACAGTATGAGGTGATTTTTAGTGAATTGGAGTAGTATATGAAAGTCTATTTTGTTGTCACCTTCTCCATTATTAAGGGAACTAATTTTCTGAATTTGCCGAAACATGTTTGAAAAATTTCCAGTTTACTGAATTTGTCTTTTTTTCAATCTAATAATCATCTGCCGACACTTCATCCAGAAATCATGGTGTATAGAGATGTCCAGTCAACCATGCAGGCAATAAAATTATTTTTATTTCAGAAGGAATCAAGAAGAATTTAAAAAAAGAAATTGATGCAAATCTGGAAAAATCAATAAAGAGTTGGCTACGTCATGCTAAAGAAAGATCTAAGAAGAAGTCCAATTGTTAGCTAATATTTAGTTCAAAGGTATTTCAAGAGGAAGTTTCATTTATTTTGTTGCAATATTGCTACATTATTCCAAAGAAAGAGCTAAGAAGAAGAACCTGATAATTGTTAGCTAATCTTTAACGATATTTTAAGAGAAATATATTATTTATTTTGTTGCCATATATATATTGTCACAATATATCATTTGCAAATGTTTTTTTTCATTTAATCCTTATTCATTCTCAATCAGCCTCTCACACAAAATGGACTGATTCTGACGACTTGATATTGTTCAAATACATTTTTTATGAAGGTTCTGAAATGTAGAAACGTGGATTGGATGTCCCTGTTTGTATTTTGATCATTCATGAGTGATTCGGACAGAAGAATGTATACCTTTTTAGAGTAATATCAAACTTCACAAAATGTTTCTATATGAACCCATTTCGGACACTAAAATTTTTAAATTCATTCTTTTTCGAACTATTACACCACACACATTCCCTTTCACATAGTAATTTTTTTACAAACAACTTTATTTTTCCTAAGAATTCTGCATTCTTTTCAGAATAAAAAAAAAAGCATAGAACGAATTATCTTTCTTGAAACAGATGGTTGAAATCAATTAAGTGATAGAGAATATGTGGTGTGATGGTCTGATGAAAGATGCATTTTATGTGTTTTTATCTTTGAAGGGTCATATTTTTTAAAGTAATCGAGACTGACAAGGATTTTTTATTTTTAAGATTTCAGAGGAATAACCTACCACATGCCACAAACAAAATTTGTGATCTGCAGATTATCCATAAACTGCATGTTTACCCATAACAATAATCGTGAGATGTCCTAGGGACATCATTCTCAAGTCCCTTGATCATCCTGCTTTTGTACACAGGATATCCCACTGTTATCATGAGACATCCTGAGGACATCATTATGAGAGTTCCTTGATATTTTCATCTCCCAGGGACAAGTTTGGGATACCTATAAAAATCCTAGTGATGTCCCAATCATGTAGAAATTGATCCTAGTTATGACCTAGTGATATCCCTCATTCATCCCACTGACTTGCATGGGACATCCTGAGGACATCATAATAAAGCGGAGTTTGGTAACATTTTCATCTCCCAGGGACTCATTTGGGATACCTAGGAACGTCCTTCGGACAATTTTGGAAACTCCCTTATTGGTCCGAATATGGTCATCGTGCTATCTGGGAATTGGCAATGTAGTGTCCGGTCATAAGTACATAGAACTGTTTTTTTTCTCTTGCATAATGGGACTTATATTTTGGAAATCTTTTAATGTGTCCTATAATTCCTTGTAATCGTTCGTCTGATATTTTGTTTTTTCAGCCTCTTATTCCTCTCTTTAACTCCTTCTGGTCGTTTTTTTGCTTTCAAAGCACTAAGTACTTTTGAACTTGAAATTCTCAAGGTGTGCAAGAAAACTTGTTTGCACACTACACTGCCATTAATATTGTATTCCCTGGAAGTCGTTTTTTTATTACAATTCTTTACTCTTTTTCGCTTTATCGGACCCTCACGGACCATTGCGCAAATTAGGGCTCTCTGAGCATCATGAGAACTTACTTTATAAAATTTTTCATATTCTCCTCTGGCATTTTCAACACCAACTTTGGATAGACATTTGCATTTACACAAATACTGGCGAAACTCTTTTGTTAATCTCATTTCCCCTCTTTGGGTGTAGTATGTTTTATTATGTATGCACTTTTCTCTTTGTGTATGTCTATTCTGGCTGGGGAACTTTCTTTTTCTTCCTTGCTTTGGACGACCCTGATATTTTTCTTCTGTGGATTCAACTTTATTCCTTTCTTCTTCTGATTCAAGTTCATCGTTTTCTTCTTCGGCTTCAACTTCATCATTTTCTCCATCAGATTATTGTTCCACCTCTAATATATGATAATTGTTTTCTCCGATAATAGTTTGTGTATCCTTGCCGCTGCTTTCTTCAACTCTTTGATCTTTGAGATATTCTTGTTTATCTAACTGCCCGTCTTTTTCTTGTATTGAGAAGTCATAATCCATTATTTCTATATTATCTATTTCATTTCTTGTGTTGACATATCTACTAAGTATATCTTGTACCGGTTGTAAATTAGTATAAATCTTTGGCGGAAGAACAGCTTCATGAGTACCTTTTTCCTCAAGTTTTGTGTCGACCATAGGCTAAAAGTAAAATTGTAGCATTAAAACAATAGTCATAACAACGGTAACCATCAGTACAATACTGATACGTGAATGAAATTCTGAGAATCACCAGATAAATGTTCTTACCTCCTCATTATTCATTACTTCTCGGGCACGTTTTAATATCAAAGCAGTTCTTGACAACATTTTTACACACAACTTTGCATAAAAGTTCGATTAAATAGTAATAAAAGCTTTTCAAATGCAGTGGGTAGCCTAATCAACTGAACGTAACTCTCATATTTTTTTAACGCTGTCAAAATGGCGCTCTTTTCCGTGTTTGCATCAGACGACCAAGCGCCAATATTACGTCGCATAGTCGTGCAGTGGGACTCTGTAACTGTAAAGCGAATGCGATGACGTTCGTATTCGACAGTTTTCCAAAATTGGTACTATGTATGTAGCTTCGGATGAGATCGGCTAGGCCGAACGTTCAATCGGATAAATTGCGAAAACGAAGTTAGTTTCAACGCGTTTGTCGTGATTCTGATGTGTTTACATGATTATGTGGGGTTATGTCCTATTATTTAAGTTTCAGTTGTGATATATTAAGTGAAAATGGATAGAAGGTTGAAAACTCATCCAAACCAGTGGGCTGCTTTTTTTGATTTTGCCGAGAAAAATCCCACAATATTAACAAAAAAAATGGAGGGACCATTTGGCAGGGAGAAATATGAGAGGCTGTGGGAAGAACTGATAAATATTTTAAATAGTTTGGGCTACCTACAAAAGACGAAAGAAAAGTGGCAAAAAGTGAGTATTTATAAAAAAAAAACATTTTTATAAGTGCACAATTCAAAGAATAATTTTCTTAAATTTACACTATACTTACAGGCAGTAGCAGACTGGAAGAGCAAAACTAGAGCAAAGGCTGCTGAGATCAAAATTGAGTTGTCTAAAACAGGAGGTGGAAGCAAAGGACGACAGCTTACAGAAAACGAGAAAAGATTGATTGGGTTGATTGGTTGGTCTAGTATCAGGGGAGATGGAACTGTGGAGTTAGGATCTGTAAGTATTTCTCATAACCTATTAGGGTCTACATGCTACTGGTTTCGTCCACCCACAAACTTTACTTTACTACTATTAACCAACTAGAACACAATTTATCATCAATATGTATAATGAAATCGCTTTTTTATTTCCAGATACAGCCAGCTGATGGATCTGATATTCCCAGTTGTTCACAATCAGAGCACACCTATTCGTTCCAAATGAAACCCACACCTTTGAGGAATTTGGAAATATCTCCACCTCCACTCGTTCCACTTTTTGAAAACTGTGAAAACATTATTATTGGTGAAAAGACTGAAGAAATGCCCTTGACAAAAGTTACAGGTCCATTGAAGAGTTCCAATAAATCATTGAAGGGAAGGCAAATGCCCAATCAACTCAAACAAAGAAAAACACCTGCAAACCTGGAGAAAATGCACCAGGAAACTCTTAATATTTTGAGTGATACAAATACCAATATCAAAAAACTGGCAGATACTCAAGACAAAATGTGTAGAATTCATGAAGATTTATTGGAATACTTCAAAAATGCTAAAAAATAACCAGTGATTTACAGCAAAAGTTGTGTAATTATGAATTAGGTTGATCTCATTGTTTTTGTTACTTTAAAGCTTTTTTCATTGTATTCTTTTCACAGTTGCTGCACCCGAATGGTTGTTTTCTTGCATATGTGTAATGGTATTATAACCACCAACTTTCTTTAATTCATTTCCTTTTGTGTGGTGTACCTTACTGTTTTTTTTACTGGAAAACTTAAATGATTTATGGTTTCCAAAATATCAAGTTGTCCTGGATTCATTGAAAATGTTTTCTGACTGTTTGTTACAATGAAATGTTTATGTAATGATGTTGGTACTTTCTGAAGTCTTCCCTTACCCAAAAAGTTTATAGTCAGCAAATAATTTGATAGTCGTGTTACCAGGTATGAGTTGTGCACATAGCAATGTTTTTTTGAAGAACAATATTTATATTGTGACAGAAAACTAATTTCAGAAAGTATATATATTGATGTTTATGTTATATAGGTACTACAAGATAGGAATTTCAACTGAATAAAAGGGTATTGATATAACTATTTATTTTTTATTTTTCTGAAATAATTTAATTGTAGATACATATACTTTATATGTGTACATATAAATTAACAATAAATGAATAATAAAAGGGTCTATATTTCATAGTCCTATAGTTGGAAATATCTAGTTATGATCGCGTTCCGGATACGTATTCCTTCATTGTGATTATTGTGGGGTGGTTGTACTGCAGGATTATTACCCACAAAATTATCCTGGTCCTCAACAATAACCATACCCTCATCAACTGGAACTCTCCACTTTACACACATATTACGTAAGATACGGCAGGCATTCACAATCACTCCCACCTTTTGAGGTTCATATCTGAGTTTTCGTTCCCCTAACAGACAGCGGAATCTTCCTTTGAGTACTCCATTAACTCTTTCTATACAATTTCTTCCATTTATGTGGGAATCATTATAACGCTTCTCAGGAGTATTTGGTAAGGCATCTTGTATAGGTGTCATCAACCAGGGTTCTTGAGGATAACCCGAATCTCCCAACAATCAAGTATTCCGTTGGCCATTTTCAAAATCATTTTGGAGGTGAACTTTGACTTGGGATTAACGCCAAACGAATGAATCATGTACACTTCCTGGAAATGTGGCATTAACATTTAGTATCACAAGATTGGGGTCACAGATTAACTGCACATTTTTTGAATGATAGCCTTTTCTATTAATATAATTGTGTTCTTCATCTCTTGGTGCAATCATAGCAATGTGTGTGCAGTCAATTGCTCCAACAACTCCAGGCATTCCACATCTCTCAAAAAATGTTGCTTTATTCCTGTGTACTTCTTCCCCTTGTGGAAATTTGATCCACTCTTCGTTGAAATGATTTTGAATGTGTTCAGAAACTTCAGTTTTTCATTTACTGAGGACTTGTTGACTCATAGATAAAATGTGTTCCTGACCTATACCTCTCTGATAATTTCCAGTAGCAAAGAATCTCAATGCCGCCAATATCCGAAGTTCACATGAAATTCTTGTTCTTCTCCAAGCATCCTGCATTAATGGTGAGAGCTCGGCAAATAGAAATTGAGCAATGTCCTTATTCACACGAAACAATTCAATGAATCGCTCGTCTGTAAAACTGAAAGGATCACTTCTTTCTCGCAAAAATATACTTTCTTCTCGAATTACACGCAGTTGATTCCTACGTTGGACAGCATCAAAAATAGCAATATTAATCGGCAGCATTTCGAATCATAATCACTTGTTAACAATATCTTGCGAATCAAATGAAACATAAATCAACTATGAACAATACAAATTCAATAACTACATAAATTTGAAATATGTATAACTTTTATTAGTTGGTTATGTTGGCTTTACTGCTTTTTATGGCGTTGCCAAGTGTATTTTTATTATGATCGTGTCGTGTGCTATCGTATGACGATAGCGAAAGCATAAATGAGCATGACGAATTCCATACGGAGTACCTGTAATGAAACGCGCATGCTTCGCTTCGCTTTCGCTACGCTTTCGCTATTCGATACAAGTTACAGAGTCCCACTGGTGTTATGCCAAATAGAAGGCGCTTAGTCGGCTATTGTAAAATATTTATAGTCACTTAATCAGTTTGGCGTTTAGTTTAGAATGAAATATCTACTAAAATATAGATTTCTAGCCTCTGCTGCTTTTTTCACGAGTAGGTAATAACATTACACGTTAGATAGCAGCATTGGTAGAAAAACTTGAAATTGGCGCTTGGTCGAGTGATGCATAACGCGGTCCAATTATGTTTCAATGAATCAAACACATTTTTTCCAACCACATTCATATGATCCTCCAGTATTTTCTGTTCTGTACAAAAACGGCTTCAAAGTTATTATTACAGCAGACATATTTTGATTCACAAAATAAATGCGGCTAGCGGAATGGCTTTAAGATGGAAATTATCGTTTTGTACATTAATACCAAATAGCTGTGGTGTCAATTGAGTGGTGCGACAGGATGATCACGGGTTTCACGAGTTCACACCCCAGCGCAATTTTTTCTTTTTACTGTCTTATTTTGCTATTATTAACAAATTATTGTCATTCGTATAAGTACAAAAATTGGGTATTTGGACAATCATGAGGTTTTATTCGCCAAAACAAAGAAATTTTTTGTACTAGTGAAAGAAATAAATATTCCCACATAAGACGCTCATCTTTCACTTTAGGAAGAAAGGTGATATAAGCTTTGTTGTTGAGAATGTTATTACATATTATTAAAAATGCTACTAGTTTGCCCAATTAACTGCATTCGTAGCATCAATAATAACGGAGTTGGCAATGGTGCCGACTTAATTTGGAACACCCTGTATAATATTTCAAGGGATACGGAAAACAATAGAAAACATAATGTTCAATGAGAACAAAAAGTGTTTTTTCTCCTTCAGCACACAGGTAATTTAATTTCCACATGTGCATGGGATTACTGTACCGTTTACTACGAATGAAGATATATTGGTTATCAAAATGAGCATCTAGAAGTTAAATTGTGTGGTGAAGGGAATAATAAATTTTTGTTCTCATTGGCATCAATTATTCCATTTTATACGATGTTTTTTATTCACTCATAAATTAAATTCACAAACTTTAGTTCTAAATCTTACTGGACCTTCCTATATTTGATATTTATCCATTTCAGACATTTTTTTTTCAGATTTTGGATCGACAAGCCTATGAATATATTGTGGAAATGCACGATTAAATGTTCAAATTGTTGAAGTTGAATAATATAAGGGAAAAATTCTTCCCTATGATTTCTTATGGTAATTTTTATTATGAAATAGTTATTGTTATAACAACAAATGGAAAAAACTCATTTCTCTAATTTATTTTCTTCGCCATGTAGATGAAAAATGTATTCTTTTAAAAATAAAAAAATTGTTGGCACTGTTGTATTTATTACTTTATTAGTAAGTGTGGTCTATACTTAATACTGTTGTACAATTCTATTTCGAACAGCTATTCGCTCTGCCACAAGCTGCCCTGCTAGTCCTGCTCCACCAACAAAGATGTCTGCTTCATAATCACGTTTATCAATTTCAGGCTCCATTTCATTGATGATGGGCACCTTTCCGCCAACACACATATTGAGTAAAATTGCACAAACTGTTGTTAATTTTGCTACAAATTGTGGTATATACCTTAATGATCGCTCTTTTAAAATGCATCGAAATCTCACTTTCAGTAGACCAATGCATTTCTCCACACAATTTCTGGCTCTGCTTATCTTGATTCTGGGCTATTTTCTTCAGGATTTACAAAAGGTGTCATCAAAAATGATTGTAAGGGATAGCCTGAATCTCCAATCAACCATGATTGTTCTTACAGTGTTTCCATATATTATTTTATGACAGGATTTCTCCAAATAAATCAGTCATGTGTTGAACCACCAAAATTGGGGAAAATATTTCTAATGATCAAATTATGATCACAAATAATTTGACAATTGATAGGGTGCCCTTTTCTGTTAATGAAGTTGAATTCGTCACCTTCCGGTTTTAGAATAGCAATATGAGTGCAATCATGATACCAATGATTCTTGGAAAATCCAATATCTCCATGAAATTGAATTTAATTTTATTTTTTTCATTTAAATTTGTTGGGAAGGAGGTGTATTCTACAGCCATAATGTCTTTGATAGTATCTGTAACTTCATGTGGTCGGTGGATCAGCGGTCTAATGCACCAGCCGTTCGAAACTCCAGCATAGCGATAGTCGGTTCGAGCCCGATTTTTCTCAACTACTATATATCGGATCGATAGGCGACCGCATGCCTTGTTGAAAAGCAAGTGTATTGTGAGTTGTCTATATGCCAATCTCGTCTAGTGCTAGCTTGGAGTGCACACCGACTACCCGAGGTAATGCTGTAGGTTTTCCGGGTTTTCTTACAGCTGAAAAGTGAATACATCACCTAAAACATCAGTGAGATGCCCCGGAGCGCCACGGCAAATAATAATAATAGCCGTCCTCTACCCGCACAGCTATGCCTTTGGGTACACTCAACGAGTGTTTATTATTATTATTATTATTATTATTATTATTATTATTATTATTAGCTCTATATACAGCTATTTGGCTATGTTTAACAGTTGCCTCTTCCTCTATACCCCTTTGATAAGAGCCAGTAGCATAAAATCTCAATGCACAAAACACTTTTGTGATACTATCGATCCCACCGTTAATTTTTGGTTGATTCATATGTGGAAGAATTTCAGCTAGACTTTCAGCTAGAGTTTTGTTCAACCTACACAAACGTTTAACCCTATGGAGGTAGCGCCAGCTTCCATGACACGGGAGGTGGCGCTACTTAAATACTCTGAACGTCGAAGACTGTTTTTAAAAAGTTTTATTTTCAAAATTGGAAAAGACAGAAAACATAAAAGTACTTCTGAACAACGTGAATAGTCTTACCCTCATGATAGTTTTTTATTAATGATGTCTGTCTGTCTTCTTCTGTAATGTCTTCTAGAACTGAATTACATTTTATCAATTTATATGCAGAGTTTTTGAAAGTCGTTTGTAAGGTAGTGATGATACGAGGAGTATACGTGTCGTTTTCGTAATAAACCGCGTATGTGAATTTTGGATCAATATAATTTTTGAAAAGATTGATTATATCATTTTCGAGGTTAGCTATCGATATTTGGGAAAGAATGCGTTTTTTTGTAGGGAATTTGTTCTCTTTTTGGTTTTGTTGGTGAATGTAAGACGAATTTTATCATTAATTGATGATCATAGGTGTTGAGTGGTTTTTCGGAGGTTTTCATTTCCAGTATTGGTTCTTCATGGCTGGTGTGTATTGTATCTCCGTCTGTTTCTTCGTTTTCTTCGGCTGTGGCGGGTTCCTCAGAGGGGTGTTGTTGGTCCCTCACATCTGTCAATATTGGTGGGTCACTAACGTTTCCTGTGGTAGAGAGGTTGTCTTCATTATCATCAGATATCGATTTCCGATTGCTAGGTCCAGCTAATGATTGATTGAATTCATCTACGTATTGGAAAAATTCTTTTGTATTTATCTCGATACGGGAAAGTGCATCTGCGTTGGTGTTATTTTTTCCTTTTTTGTACTCCACTTCATATTCGAACTCTTCAAGTTTCAGACGCCACCTCACTAGTCTCGAATTTGGTTCTTTGAGTGACATCAACCATTTTAGTGGTTTGTGGTCCGTTATTATCTTGAACTTACGGCCGTACAGGTATGCCCTGAAATATTTCGTAGCCCATACTATTGCCAACAACTCTTTCTCGATTGTGCTGTAATTTTGCTCTGATTGATTGAGTGTCCTCGAGACGTACGCCACTGGTTTGTCTTTTCCGACGGGCCCCTGAGATAAAATGGCCCCAATGGCAACGTTACTTGCATCTGTGGTCAAATTAAAGTCTTTGGAGAAATCGGGGTACTGTAGAATGGGTTCGTTGGTCAATATGTTTTTACAATCTTCGAAACATTTTATGAATTGGGGGGTATGTTCGATTTTGGCATCTTTCTTCAGGCATAATGTTAGGGGTTTGGTGATGCGGGCGAAGTCCCTGATGAATTTTCGGTAGTATCCGAGTAGGCCAAGGAATCCTTTAATTTCTTTGGTTGTTCGTGGAATTGGATATTTCTTGATGGCGGCGATTTTGTCTGGATTTGGTCTGACTCCTTCTGACAACTCGAGTTGTATCTTGAAATTGGTGTCTCGGAGGCGTTGAAAAACTTTTGTCAGACTAACAAGATGTTCCTGGAGGGAAGTCGAATAGATGATGATGTCATCGAGATATACTAGGCAAATTTCGTTCTGGAGGCCTCGTAGAATGTTATCCATGACTCGCTGGAAGGTCGCTGGAGCATTCTTTAACCCAAATGGCATACGCAAGTACTCGTAGTGCCCATTCTCAACGTTGAAAGCCGTTTTCGGGATATCTTCAAAATTCATCTCTATCTGGTGGAATCCGCTAGCTAGGTCTAACGTAGTAAAATAGTTGCACTTTCCAAGTTTATCCAAGACATCCGTTATATTCGGAAGGGGATACCGATCGTCTACAGTTTTTTCGTTGACCTTCCTATAGTCGACGACTATTCTCCACTTCTTTTTTCCGGATGCGTCCTCCTTCTTGGGGACAATCCATATCGGTGATGACCATGGCGAATTGCTTGGACGAATAATACCTTGTTCTAGCATCGATTTGACTTGTCTTTCAACTTCGGGCTTGAGGACGAAGGGGTACCTATATGATTTCGTAAAAACCGGTATTTCATCTTTTGTCTTTATACAATGCTTGACTTGGTTGGTAAAGGTCAGTGGTCTGTTCTCTGAATGAAATATGTCGGAAAATTTTCTACATAACCGGAGTATTTCACGTTTGTCTTCGTCGTTCATATGAGAGGTTCGAATCAATTTGTCTATGTCAATTTTCGGAATGTAATTTTTTGGGGTCACATCAACATGATATATTTCGTAATTATTTTCTTCAAAATGTATTGATTTTATTGGATTCGATAAAGACAAAGTTATTTCTTGATTTGTTTTATTGGAAATTTCAGCTGAAGCTAGGCCATTTTCTGCTGTAGAAAGAGTTTCGGGAATTTCACAATTTTGGATATTTTGTTTCGGAATGATGACGTCTCCGTTTTTTCTGTCAACTGGGATTTTGGTAATCAATTTTGTATGAGGTTTGATACACACCTTGTAATTGATACTTTGAAGGGATGGTTGGTAGCGTATCGGAATAACCTAAGTAGAGGTGAATAATTTGGAATTGACAAGTCGAGTTGGGCATTCAAAAGTTTCAAATTATCGAGTCCGATGAGACCATCAAAAATATTGTGAAAATTGAATAGGTAAAATTTGAGGCTATCATTTTTTTTTTGATTTCTGGGAATGCTGGGATCTCTACACAGTAGTCGTGGGATGAGGTTTGAAAAATCGTAGATACTATAAACGACTCGAAAAATATTTTATCGTGATAATATTTGGAGGCTATTTCGGGGTTGATAAAGGATTTCGTGGAACCAGTATCGATTAGAAGTTTCAAAGGGGGGTGATGAATTTGGATATAGGGAAGTTCTAGTTTGTCGGTCGACAAATGATACTCTATCACGTCTCTTCGTTTATTGTCTGGTCCTCTAGAAAATTTTCATGAGATTCTTCCTGGTACGTGTCGTCATAGTTTTCGTATTCAAAGTTCGTATGGTTCTCTTCGCAATTGGGTTCTACTTGTTCATCAAAATGTTCAGTATTAAACAATACTTCCGAAATTATATTGGGTCGTTGACCATTGTTTTGGAAAAAGTTATTAGGACTTTGTCTCCTATACTGAGGTGTCGTATTTCGGGTCGATATAATCATTGGTGTAGGTGTGTTTTGAGGAACATTCTGGGATGGTTTCCATGCATTTCGGGGGTTTCCGAAAACTTGGGTATTTGAAGGAAATCTTTGGGTAGGTGGGTATGGGTGTCTTGGCAAATAGATTGGCCCTCTTGGAAATTGGGGTTGTTGTGGTGAGGTAAAATTCATTTGTCTGTATTGTGGTGTCGGAAGTCGTTGAATAAAATTATTTTGAGGTTGTCGGTATGAAAATTGAGGATGATTGATCGGTTTTCTCACAGGCATATTTGTATGATTGGATTGGTTAGATTTTTGAAGGTATTTAATATTATCTTCTTCGATTATAAATTGTAAGGATTGAGCGAGCGATGTAGGCCTCATAGCACGTATAATTGGACCTAATGGATCTTTCAAACCTGCCAAAAATGTTTTGAGTGCCTGTTTTTTGAAGAATTGTCTCTTACTTTCACGCTGAGCAGCATCCTCTACATTGAGGTCGATATGATTACAAATTGTATTTAATAAATGCAAAACGTTTTCATGAAACTGAGAAGGTGATTCATTTGGCTTCTGCCTTAAGTTAACTAAGTCCTGATTCAAACAGTTTTCATCCCTTTGATCTCCAAAATTTTGGATCAAGGCTGATTTAATATTGGCCCAACTTTTGATACCATAGATGGCGACAACTTCTTCAGCCCTTCCTTCAAGTTTATTCATAATTCCGTTCAACAAAAGTGTGTTTTGAAAATTATTGACATTTACTGTGTCCCAATAAAGAGTGAGAATCGATTCGGAGGAACTAATAAATCTATGAAGTTTATTTGGGTTTCCATCAAAATTTGGAATTATTGATAAATTCTTGATATCTAATGCTGGAGGAGCCATATTTAATTCTGTATTGGCAATTTTTAAATTATCAAATATTTCGACTAAATTTAATTCTAAATCTTCAGTGTTTTCGCAAAATGAAGCACGAGAAGAATTTGACTCTAAATCTTAAGTGTTTTCGCAAAAGGAATCACTGGATGAAGAGGAGTCTGACATGAACTAAAGAAAATCAACTTACAGCATCAGTATTGCGACGTCCGGAACCATGCGTACTCTTTCAGCTATCCTGGCTGGATTCTTGGAAGACACACTGTATATAGAGTTCGGATATTTCGTTTAAGAGTTGAAACTCACAGATTTTCCGCGATGGATATCCACAAAATTATCCTACCGACTGCGCCACTTAAATACTCTGAACGTCGAAGACTGTTTTTGAAAAGTTTTATTTTCAAAATTGGAAAAGACAGAAAACATAAAAGTACTTCTGAACAACGTGAATAGTTCGTCAAGACTGAGTAAAATAGATTATAATTACTACACGTTTTGCGTTTCCGCAAAGTTCATTGAAACGGACAAAAGTCTGTGTCATCATCTCGTCAGTGCTCCGGTACTGGGAATACAGGGTGGATCAGGTGTATAACTAGTGCCAGATTGAAAGATTATATATTGTGATTATTTTACACAATGACACAATGTCATTATGGAAAAGATCTGGAGAATAAGTTATTAGGTGAGTTGTTAAAGACTATCCGTTTTTCTTTCAATCATATTATTTTTGTTGATCTTCATATGAAATTCTTGGAATGCAATTGAAACTTCAAAAATTTAAAATTTCACACCTTCATAAACACACTTGAACAAGCTTTGGCGCAAATGTGAACGAGAAGCCTCCACCCTTGATATCAGAGGGATTCAGAAGATCGTCCAAAGTCTGGGCCAAGTGAGTCTGGACATTGTGAAGCCATTTTTCAAGCATCAAAATCAGACATATTTCAGTTTCTTTTCATTATCTATTTTACAGAGAAAAATTTGAATTTATTAATAACTATTGGGTCTGTGCATTTCATTCATACAAACTTTTTTCTCTGTACTTTGATGAGTTATGCAGTGAAACCCGGCATTTTAGTTCGTGAAATACTTTATTTTGAGCTGAATTTAAATGAAAGATAGCGACAAGACACGCAGCCTAGAATTGCAAGTGAAACAACAACATTCGGAGTGTCTACACTCCCGTCTTAACGTACAACTTAACATGATCGAAATCTCTGGATTGTATTTTAACACTCCCTCTCAAACCAAAGATTTCCACATACAGCTAACCTTAAGCATCAACTCAAAATACATGAAATATTTATCAAATATTAAACATTAGCCACACAAACAAACCTTAACCTTAGTTTATTAGCATGAAACAAATCACCAGACAAATTTTTAGTTAAAATATCAGCGATTTGCTCCTTTGTGCTAATGTATTCTACAGTAACAGTTCCATCATTAACCAAGTCTTTAATAAAATTAAACTTAACATCTACATGTTTTAATCTTTTATGATCAAACCTTTTTGTTAATTTAATACAGGATTGATTATCCTCGTAAATAGTAAGGTTAGTTTTTGCAAAACCAAGATCAACTAACAGACCAGATAACCAAATCCCCTCTTTAGCTGCTTCAGCCAGAGCTACATACTCCGCAGTCGAAGAAGTGGCTACAGTAGATTGCTTTTTCGTAGACCAGCAGACTGTACCACCAAACACTTTAAATAAATAACCACTGGTTGACTTCCTGTCGCACTCGTCACCAGCCCAATCTGCATCCGCGTATCCAACAAGACAAAAACTATTTAATGAAAAACAAAGTTCATGATCTACAGTACCTTTAAGATATCTCAGTATACGCTTCAAACTTTGCCAAAGCTTTTCGGTTGGATTAGTTTGATACCTACTACATAGATTGACTGAAATACTTAAATCAGGCCTAGTAGCCAACATAAGATACATCAAGCATCCTACAAGTTCTCGAACCGGTTGATCTGAAATTAATTTTCTACCATCACCAAAATTTAAATTTCCAACTTCTAAATGTGTATTAACTGGCTTACAATCTGACATGTTAAATCGCTTCGGAAAATTATTAATGTAATTCTTTTGGTTTAAATAAATGCAATCTTCAGTTCTTCTTACATTTATACCCAAAAAAGTTTTTAAGATTCCAAAATCTTGCATTTCAAATTCGTCTATTAATTTAACTTTTAATCTATCAATTTCAGATCTCACATTACTTGTCAACAGAATGTCGTCTACATACAATAAAATATATGATATGTTACCATTAAAACGTTTAACATAGAGACAAGAATCATTTTGTGACCTTACAAAGCTTTCTTTTTCTGCAAATTCGTTGAACCTTTTGTTCCAGTAATGAGGCGCTTGTTTAAGCCCATAAAGTGCTTTGTTAGGCTTACACACTTTATTTTCATCATTAATAGGAAAACCCTCGGGTATTGACATATAGATGTCCTCTTCAATTTTTCCATGTAGAAAGGCGGATTTTACATCCATTTGCTGAATTTCCAAATTTTTAAAATTAGCAACAGCTAACAAGGTTCTTACAGTACTTAACCTTGCTACAGGCGCATAGGTTTCTTGGAAATCAAATCCGGCTTTCTGCATAAAACCTTGAGCAACCAATCGCGCTTTATATTTAACTTTGTTACCAACATCATTAGTTTTTATCTTAAAAACCCACTTACAGTCAATTATGGTTACGTTATCCGGTTTATTTACCAAAGTTTAAGTATTATTTTTGTTCAGGGAATGAATTTCCTCATCCACAGCCTTTCTCCAAAACCTATAATCAGATGACTCTTTTGCTTTTTCTAAATTTTCCGGTACATTATCAACAAAACTTGAAACGTTTAACGCCATATGCTCCATCTCATTATCTAAGACATAATCATTATAGTATGTAGGAACTCTTTTTACCCTACTACTTGTCCTAACCTTTGTTTCCTCAATATCCTGATGTATGTTTTCCTATGTGCCCTAGTCTAGCATGAGTTATACACCTGATCCACCCTGTATTCCCAGTACCGGAGCACCGACGAGATGCTGACACAGACTTTTGTCCGTTTCAATGAACTTTGCGGAAACGCAAAACGTGTAGTAATTATAATCTATTTTACTCAGTCTTGACGAACTATTCACGTTGTTTAGAAGTACTTTTATGTTTTCTGTCTTTTCCAATTTTGAAATTAAAATTTTTAAAAACAGTCTTCGACGTTCAGAGTATTTAAGTCACTACAGTAGGTTCATCTAGTATTGAATTGATTAATAATTTTTTTTTCAGCTTCTCAGTTCCTCTCCTATTGCTAAGGGCCTGATGATTATCAAAGTTGATTCTCATCATAGTTCTCAACTTGCAGTCGAAAAATTAATTTGAATGCCATATCATCTTCCTTCTTTATTTTTTTCGTCCATTTGAAGTCAATCCCTGGGCCTTTTTGAACAGAATTTTCTTGATAAATTTCAGAATTTCCATTAAATTTTTTTCCATCCTCTCTACCCATTGTGGGGTAGGTTTGATGAGATTCTCAAGTAATAAGTGTTGTACCCAAGCTGGAATATTATAACTATGGTTACTTCTGAATTTATAAGTAAAATCTTTCAATTCCGGCAAGTTTTGTTTATATTTTTCAGCAAGTCATCCTGCAATATTTTCCAGTGTGTTGTTTCGATTGAGTTTTCTTGGAGAGATGTGTTTCCAGATGCACTGAAGAAAAGAAGCTACTTGAATTTGATCCCAGTGTTTCTCATAAATGTTTTTTTTTCTATTAGTTGAATTTTTTCCTTTTCAAATACTTTTGGTATTATGAATTCCTCATTAACGTTTCCTCTGTGTTGACTATTAAGTCTAAAATCCCTGCCTCTTTCCCGTTTTGCTGGTAGGGGACTTTGATTTTCATTTGAGCTTCGATACCGTATCTGAAAAAAAAAAAATTTTTCGAGAGCATCTTAGTTTAATTTGTAGCTGCATATATAGTGTATATGAAATTATTTCAATGACTGCACTGATTTTATCGAAAATATCTTGCATTTCACTAGGATTGGAGTTATTTTTTCTTGCCAGGTGAGGTTTTGTGATATTTTGAATTGTAATGAATGTTCATTTTCTTGCATTCACAACGTTTTTAATTGCTGTTCCTTGTACATTCGCGATGTTGGAGTCCTTGTTCATCGCAACGAGAGTCTTCTCGAGCACATTCTCGAAGAGTTATATCAACTTTCGAAACATCGTCAATTGAAATGAACTTTTCTTTACACGCAGTAAATTCATTTCTGGAGTACAGTTATTTAAAATAGCGTGTTCAGTTCCTAGTTTGTGAAGGCTCTATTTTTCCACAAAAATAATGATAGCAATTAACATGAACTGAACGAATCTTGATATTTTCGACAATTTTGTAGTTTAGTAGGGTATCTATGGGCGTTTGAATCCACCTTGAACTTTGGACTCTCGGTTCGTCGCTGGTCTGCGTTCATCATGTGACGTAGTCGAGAGAGATCCCTTAGATTGATAACAATTCTCCAGTACCGCGCGTTGCTAAATTTCGGTGCGTCGTTGTGTTTAGCGTTCATCGAGTCGCGATAGATCCCTTGGATTGATAACAATTCTCCACTACCGCGCGCTTATAATATATTTAATAAGAATAATAATTGTGGATGACATATTCAGACTCAAAATACAGGATTTAAGAGAAAAAAAAACATGGCGGCTGTCAAATGTTATACCAGGTGGCTCAAAATACAGTATTTAATAGAAAAAAAAAATGGCGGCTGCCAAATGATATACCGGGTGTCTCAAATAACAATATTTAAGAGAAAAAACATGTCAGCTTAACGGAGGTCGTCACCTTCAATGTGCGATACCCATTGGAGTATTCAGAGACACAGTTATGTTTACTAAGTACACAATTTAATGTGCTATACCCATTTACGTTATTGTTTTCGTTTTTCATCACTATCATCAGGTGGGAGGGGGGGAAGATAACATTATTTTTGGAAAGTATGTGTGTGTCATTGGGTAGTTGAAATAATCAGTAATAAAATGGCATCTAAAGAATACGGATGGAAGGTGGAGCAGTTTTGTAGACGTATTCAAGAACTAAAGTCAGATATTCAATTTTTCGAAGAAAAGGAGAACGTTTTGAAGCAGTTGAATAATTTGGACATTCGAAACAAAGTGTTCAATCGAAAATTACCGCAAACGAGATATCCGTTAAGAAGAATCCAGCCTCACGCATTGTAGAATATGTCTCTGCGATTGAAAACAAATTTTATACTTTTGACAGCAATATTGAATAATGTTTTATACGTCAACGTACCAAAAAGAGTGAAATACATGGCAATATGCGTGAAGCAAGAAGATTTCAATCGGGGTTGCAATAGAACTCAATGGAAAACAATGCATTTAACATCAGTCAATGGAGGGCAATTAGCAGTATTTGTTAGCCATGTTCCGAAGAATATAGCGTTCAAGTACAAGCTGAAACTGATATTTGACGATCTTCGAGAAATAGACACGAAAACTGAGAAATTTGTTCCAGCAGGGCGTGAGAAAAACAAATCCAAAATGGAATTTCATCTTTACAGAATCCTCATCATAGTATCTACGATATTAGCATGTATATTGATCAGAATTGTGAAGGAAATAATTGTAGTGGTTAATAGAAATGGCATTACTTTTTTTAAATAAAAAATGTAAAATTGAATTCCAAATTGTATTTATCGAAGAGTTGAAAAAATTTCATTATAGATATAAATACCACATTCAAAGGAAATAGTTGAAACTGATAAAGAGTTTCTGAACCACATTCGAAGGAAATCGTTAGAACTGATAATGATTATCTTGATGCCACAATACCAATTACACCGGAAATTCACACTCGTTATCAAATCCGCAATTTATATGTTTTTCCGTTACTTGAATTATATCGGATTGTTCTATGAAAAATACTTCCTTATCTCGCATTTTATAAAACCGAAGTGCACACAAATTAGCGTATCATTTTGTTCGTCGAAAGCACCAGTTAAAGTTGTAGCTGTGTCGTGCATCAAATAAGTGAAAAGTAAGTACTTTTTTATTTGCTTTTCGGTTTGATTGTGATATCTGAAATTTTTGAAAGTCATTTAGCGTTTTTCATAAGATTTTTTGGAAAAGTCGTTTAGCGTTTTTCGTAAGATTTTTCTGCTTCACAAACGTTTTGAAAATTTTAGTTGAAAATAGTTCTTTTTCACGTGTGATTCCACAATTCTGTTTTTTCTTACGCTCTAATATTTTTTTGGAAAAGTCATTTTGTGTTTTTCATAAGATTTTTCTGCTCCGCAAACGTTTTGATAATTCTGTTGAAACGAGTTCTTATTTAACTCTATTTACAATGGAGAATGTTTTTTTTATTTTAGATGGATCTATCGAAAGTTAATTCAGTGTGTCTTCTCAACAGAAAACCAATAAAGAAGTTAGCTGACCTCCCAAGAAACACTCCTCAAAAAATATCATCAGCTAGAGTAACCAAGAGCAAATTTGGTGAGGCTGTGCTCCTAGAGTTGGCCGATTGTATCATTTTTCTACCAACCCGTATTACCGAAGTAATCAAGCCTAACATTCAATATTTCTGCGAGGGAAAATACTCCATCATTTGCCGAGAGTCCCAAGATTTAGGGAAGCCAAACCCCGCTCAGCAGTTCGATTTCATAGAAAATTAGCGACCACGGAAAAAAAGACCTATTGTAAGTTATACTGTTGTATTATATTACAATGGGTTGATTTCTCGAAAAGTATGTCGAAAATTAACGAATACATCAAAATTATCAGAGATAACTACTCTAGTGCTCTTGCCAAACAAGTTTCGAATTTCATTAATCAACATATTAGGAAGTGTAATGCAGCGGTGAAAAAAATTAAATTTTCTGTGGGGGAAAAAATTAAAATTATTTAAAAAATTGGGGAATTAAAACGATTCAGATCACTTATCAAAATTATGGGGTGTTCAAAAATAGGTTCAGGATTGAAGCGAAGCAGTAGTGAAATGGCAAAATGTTGAGGCTATTTTCGATTGTAGAGTTGAAACAGGAGTAATTATCAATTTATCGCATAAAGACGCGAAAAATTTTTTGGAAGATGCTTTTTCTCCACTCCGATCAAAAATATCTAAAACTTTGAAGCGAATGAAATGTCTGAAAGTAAATACAACATTATTGGGGAATTTTGTAAAAAAATCGAATGATGGTGAAATAGTTGATAGGAAATATTTTAATACTCCCAATGCCGTCATAGACCAAGGTACTAACTTAGCTGTTTGGTATAATAAAAATGTTGTAGCTATTATCTTAAAAAAATTGAGCGAGTTTGAAGAAAAAGAAAGCGGATGGGCTTTAAGTGAAGTTGTATTGTTGGAAGTAGCAATAAATAAATTCGAAATTGGAAACAACGGCACATCCTTCATTAGTCTACCTAACCAAATTGTTAAGAAACGAGCTTGCGTTAACGTTCAGAATAATGATGAAATGTGCTTCTATTGGAGTGTTGTTAGCGCATTATATCCTGTAGCAAAACATACAGAAAGGCTGTCAAAATATCCACATTATTCTACAGTTTTGAATACTGTAGGGCTAGACGCTCCAATGAAGTTACAACAAATTTCAAAATTTGAAAAACTAATCAATATTTCAGTAAACGTTTATGCTTTAGAATTGAATAAAATTAACGAAAAATCATTTTATGTAGTAGTGCCAGCAAGACTGACGAACAACAAATTACAAAGACATGTTAATTTATTACTCATTCAGGATAAATATTTTCCAAAATTAAACGACTATGACGCCCCACCCGTTGACAATGAAAATATTGATATAAAGTACCATTATGTTTGGATAAGAGATATGTCTAGACTGATAGGAACTCAAGTAAGCAAGTCTCATCGTAAAAAATTTTTGTGCGATCGGTGTCTCTATTATTTCAATTGCCAGCAGAAATTGAAAGACCATGAAGCACTTTGCAAAAATTCAAATAATTGTAAAATTTCTTTTCCATCATACGATTACGTTGAATTCCATAATCATGTTTATAAACAACAATGTCCTTTCATCATTTACGCGGATTTTGAATCAGTTTTGGAAAAATGTAACAAGGAAATTTCTCAAAAGACGAAAAAATATCAAAAACATAAAACATTTATTGCGGGCTACTACCTCAAATGTTCTTTCAATGACAGCTTTTCACAGTTCAAAAGCTGTCGAGGTGAGGATTGCATACAATGGTTCACAGATGAAATGGCTAACATTGCCAAATTTGTAGAATCAAAAATCAAAAATATTGTGCCAATGACATGCAATCCTGATATTGTTAATGCTAGAGTGTGCAATATTTGCGAAAAACCCTTCAGTAAAGAAGATATCATTGTACGTGATCATGACCATTTTACAGGTAAATTCAGAAACTTCGCTCACCAAGCCTGTAACTTGAATTTTCGAAAATTGTTTATTGTACCAATTGCTTTCCACAATCTCTCAGGCTATGACAGCCACTTCATTATCAAAGATATTGCTAAAAAGGGAAACGTTAGCATACTTCCTTCAAATAAAGAAAGGTACATTTCTTTTACTCAATTCGATGCCGATACCTCAATCAAATTCCGTTTCATAGATTCTTTTCGTTTTTTGGATACCAGCTTAGATGAGCTAGTTTCCACGTTGAAAGTTGATGATTTAAAAATATCGAAGAAAGAATTTCAACAATATGACGATGAGAAGTTCACCCTTCTCACTAAGAAGGGTGTATGTCGATAATGTGAGAAAACTAGAGGAAACTGTGCTTCCATCACAGGAACATTTCTTTAATAAATTGAATGAGGAAAATATTTCTGAAGAGAAGTATGCTCACGCTTTACATATTTGGGAAACTTTCGAAATTCAAAATTTGGGGTCGTACTCAGACTTATACCTCAAGACCGATATTCTGTTGTTGGCCGATGTATTTGAAAACTTTCGAAAAAACTGAATAGCAACTTATGACTTGGATCCAGCATGGTTCTACACGATGCCCAGATTCACGTGGGATGCTATGTTGAAATATACTAAATGCAAATTACAAATTTTGAAAGATATCGATATGATAATGTTCATAGAAAGGGGTATAAGAGGTGGAATTTCAGTTTGTTCAAACAGATTTAGTGAAGCCAATAACAGGTATATGGATGTCTACTATCCCAATAAACCTTCGAAATATATTTTATATTTGGACGTCAACAACCTTTATGGCTGGGCGATGTCAGAGTTTTTACCTTACGACGGCTTTCAGTGGGTAGATGATTTCAATTTGGATATAACTGATATCCCAGACGACGCATCAGAAGGGTATATCTTAGAGGTAGACTTGGAATATCCTGAGAGATTGCACGATTCCCATAAAGATTTCCCTTTTTGTCCTGAACACCACGCTCCTCCAAATGCTAAACAAAAGAAATTAATGGGTACTCTATACAACAAATCCAAATATATTTTGCACTATCGGAATTTGAAACAGGCATTGCGAAACGGTTTGATTCTAACGAGAATTCACAGGGTGTTGAAATTGAAACAGTCTGCGTGGCTGCGACCATACATCGAGTTGAATACTCGTCTAAGGGCTGCAGCTACCAGTACCTTTGAAAAAAATCTCTTCAAACTAGCAAACAATGCAGTTTTTGGTAAAACGATGGAGAACATCCGGTTGCACAGGGCAGTTAAACTTGTCAAATCTTGGAAAGGGCGTTATGGTGCCAAAAATTTGATTTCAAGCCCTAGGTTTCAGAGTAGAACCGTTTTTGATGCAGAATTGATGGCTATTGAACTGAAAAAGGCTGAACTAACATTCAATAAACCTATGTATGTTGGAATGGCTATCCTAGATATTTCAAAAACGTGTATGTTTGATTTTCATTATGATTTTATGGTACCCATCATGGGAGATGGATGTAAGCTGCTGTATACTGATACAGAGAGCTTCATTTATGAATTAACTTATGATAACGTCTATTCCGAAATAATAAAAAATCATCCTTCAAAATTCGATACCTCTGATTACTCTCAAAATAATGAATATAACATCTCCCTTCTGAACAAAAAAGTACCAGGTCTAATGAAGGACGAAGCTAATGGTAAAATAATAACACATTTTGTAGGTTTAAGATCCAAAATGTATACATACAAAGTCCAGGGTGGGAAAATAACAAAAAAATCAAAGGGGGTGAAATACGGTGTGGTAAAAAATAAATATTCAATTCGAAGATTATGTCAATTGTCTTGAAAATTTTAAAGAAAAAATCGTCACTCAAAACACCATTCGCTTATTTGCTCACAACGTTTTCAGTATCGAGCAGACTAAAGTCGCCCTGAGTCCTTATGATGATAAGCGTCAACTGATTCCTCAGTCATTCGATACTTTACCATGGGGGTATCGAGCATAGTTTTCGAGAATTCAACCATTGGATTATATATTTACAACTGTATAACAGGTCTAAAATTTCCTAAAAAGGTTACAGATTCAACATGACTAATAGGTGCGTTACACCAGGAATTGAAGGAACACTATCCACTCCGCCAAGTCTACAAGAATTGTCTGCAAACGCAATTTATTGGACTCCCAAAAATCGTGCTTCGTTTGATGAGAAACTTCATATTGAAATTTGGTATTCCAAAAATTTGCCAAGTACTTGTTATTTCATTATTCCAAAAGAATTCAAAGAATTACTTAATATAAATTGTATTAGAGAACTGAAAAAACAAATGAGGAAAAATTACTATTTTACTGATTGAGATTGGCATAAATTTTTGAAATTTAAATTTGTAGCTCGCACAAGGTATAGATGAAAATTTGAGTATTTATATGTAATAAAAAATATATTTTAAAAGTTTCATCCAATTATATATAAATCCGTAAACATTTTCCTGTTGACGCACTGCCATTTTTTATGTAATAAAAAATATATTTTGAAATTTGCTTTCATTTATGAACGATAACTACTGGTTTCAACGAACAAAATGATCATGTAATTATATATTCTATGTAATAAAAAAAGAAAAAAAATGCTTTTATTTAAACATCATTCATAAAAAGAAATCATTCTAGAAAGAAAGGTTTTCAATCAAAATCTCCAAATTCCACTCTGAAATTATTTATATTTGAAGTAGGTATTTCCAGCATTTGCTGTAAATACCTAATTCAAGTATGGAGAATTTCAGAGTGGAAGTTGGAAATTCTGATTGGAATACCTGCAACTTCTAAAATAAATGACTTTTTCCAACACATGCTGGAAATACTTACTTACGCTTCGTTTTCGTGAAAGCGCAGCGTTTAAAATATTACAATGAATTATTTTAAATATCCATGTACCTGCATAGATATCCATGTACCTGCAACATCTGAAATAAGTATCTTTTCCCAGCATATGCTTGAAATTCATATATTTGAAGTAGGTATTTCCAGAATATGTTGGAAAGAGCTGCTACATACATATCTGAATAAAATATGCATTGTATATTTTTCAAAATTATTTCAATAATCGTTAAACAAAAAGATTCATTTTATATAGAGAATTGAAAAAGTGTCTCAAAATTTGTTTTTTTTTTGAAAGATTAGAATATGAAGTATTTTCTATGGAGGGCAGTGAACCCAGGCTTTGTATAGTGTTGAGCAAAAAAAGGGAAGTTGAAAATGTTTTTATGTTTGAGTGTCTGCAAAGTAATAAAAATTTAAACTTGAAATTAAACACACAGAATTCATTATTCTCATTTATAACATAAATCATCTACAAATTTTTGTTTATAATAAAATAAATATTCACGTAAAGCATTAGCCAACATACTATCTAAACATGCTTACCTTAGATTTTACCAATACACCCAAACCTTGAAATAAACTCGTTATACTCGTTCGGGTTGATGAATTGTAGGTTAGAAAATTGAGGAAAATATTTGGATTTCACTATGAGTGTAGGCTTTGGGCTGTCGCCCGGTTTAGCGAAGATAGCGAGCAAACTCACACTTGCCCCAAATTCACACTTACTCGAGCTTACCTTACTTGAAGTAGGTATTTCCAGAATATGCTGGAAAAAGTCATTTATTTCAGATGTTGCTGCTACATGCATATCTGAATAAAATGAGCTTGAATAAAATATGCATTGTATTTTTTTCAATATTTTTTTTATTAAAATATGTAGTGTATGTTAGTACAACTCTCTGAGAGACATCTGCAAGGCTCTGTCGTCGTCCTCCTCCGATGACACGTCGTCGTCTTGGCGGCGGCTGCTCGAGTCGTCGTCTTGGCGGCGGCTGCTCGAGTCGTCGTCTTGGCGGCGGCGGCTGCTCGATGTCCGTCAGCACCATCTTCGTTGCAATTCCTACCGGTATCCAAAAGTGTCCGGAGGTGACGGCCACACCCATGTTATTGTGACATGGGATGTCATCTCCGACCATAATGGCACATATGTTGCAATGGCACACTTTCCGGCAAGTCTTGCAACTTACCAAATTATTTTCATTGATACACGTAGTAACTCTCTTGATATTCATTGTTGTGTTGCAGCTAAAATTGACTGACTGACTGACTGACATACACAAATGGTGCACCTATCAAAACCACGAAATCTTTTTCGAAGGAAATTGTTGAAACTGATAACGAGAACGAATTTCCGGTGTAGTTGGTATTGTGGTCTCAAGAAAAACAGAAATGATTGGAAATCTAAGCAAATCTTCAAATAAATAAAACAAAATACCATTTAATTTTTATTGCATAAATCATACACAATTTTTTGTTTATAATAAAATAAATATTCACGTAAAGCATTAGCCAACATACTATCTAAAGATGAAGCTTGACAAAAACCTTCTATAATTTCTTCCAAACTCAAATTGGTTTTATTTTTACGTAACCAAGATTGAATAATATCAAAAACACCTCGATAATAGTCACAAAAGTTCATAGCATCCAGCATAGCGATACGGTCAGACAGCACCCCCAAGTGTGTATTGAGAATGTCGTTCACATCTTGTTCAGACAACTCCATGTTCGTGATATCCTTGGAAATGGAAATTTGTTTGGTATTACTTTCGATGTACTGTGCGATGTAAATGTAATCCCCGCAACGTGTTGTGATTGGATCATACTCATCTAAATACTCATCGATTTGTGATTCAAAGAAATTTTCCTTTATTTCTTACAGGATGTCAATGAGGGTTGCCCATTCAAAAGAAGCAAAATTGATAGATCGAATGGAGAACTGCTGCTTCAAAACGATACATCCCTGGAAGGACTTATGCCACATCGAATTTCGTAGGATGGCATAGGGAAGACCATCAACATCAACTGATGTTCGTTCCGAGCTGCCATTTCGTATTGCCCCAATGCTCTGTCGATGGCATTTAGAGTTTCTTTATAATCTTCTCCATCACTATCGAACATTACTTCAACTTCACTGATGTAACCACTATCTTGAGACATTTTCGTTTTCAAACTGAATACGAATATTCAGTGTGCTTGCATACGCTTTTATAGCTTCAGATCACGTGGTCAATTTTAAAATTGTTGTTGCATGTTTGTTGACTGTAAAAAAAAATATTTGAAAGACCCCTCGGAATTATATGATTTGTGTCTGTTTCCCATGAGATTCTATACAAAATCAACGTTTTCGATCCAACTGTTATGTTTGTTATCCAAACCGAGCCATTTAACGTACATTTTTTTGTCATTCTTCCTCAGAACTTTTTCCACGAGATATATATCTGGATTTGCAGTTTTCTGTAATTCCTCTGCATAAAAAGCACCCTTGATAGGAGCACCCTGCATATCTTCCAGCATGAAGGTGGCAGGGTTGGTGATATTGACTTTGATGATTTTGAATAATTCCGTAGTCCAATTGGGTGTGTAACCTTTTTCGAAAACGTGCTTTGCCTTACTAATTCGCACAACATCGCCGACTTTGAATTTTCTCGGTCCAGCTATTTTCAAGTGGCTGTATGTTGATTTGAGAATTTCATTTTCGTTGGTTTTATCAATTTCCGAAGGTTTCATACCCGTCTTTGAATGGCGCGTATCATTGTATGATTTTGTGATTCCAGGTAATATATTTAGCCATTTGTAGGTGCCATTCAAACTGAAATACTTGTACAATCTTTCCTTCAAAGTTCTTATAATCCGTTCGGCCATAGAGGCTTTGAGGATGCTGTACGTATTGTAGTGATTTATCTCATGTTTTTTCATCAAACTCTGGAATTTACTGTTGTGAAATTCCGTTCCCTGATCGGTTTGTAGATTTTTTCGGCATCGTTTCGTGTGTGTTAAAATATCTGCAAACGTTTTGATAATTTCCTCCCCCGTTTTCGTTTTCAGCGGACGAGTCCACACGAATTTCGAAAAACAATCTATAACGACTAGAATGAGTTTGAAATTACGATTTTGATGGGCGTAAGGTCTCATTTCGGCCAAGTCCATTTGCCATAAATCATCTAAGCCTTTACTAATGGTGCGACGTCGAGGATAATTTTTTCTAATTGGTTTGTGCAGTTCACGGACAAGTTGAATCTTGTCTCTGGAAGCCATCACGCACATATGTGATGGCGAAACTGTGAAACCTACTATTTTATTCATACAAGTTTTAATTCTTTTTTTATTGTGCACCATCAAAACCTAAAAGTTTCATTCGCAATTTTATCAATAAGAGCATCATACTTAGCAGCTAAATCTGAAGAAGTCAACACTCTGATAGTTGCGGGACGCCGTTAAGTAGGTTGCAACCATGGGGTTTTGCAGATCACTTCTCGTTTTTCCACCTTTGATCTGTGTTACTTTGTAACAGAAAAGGAAAACAAAAGTATGTTAATATTTACATAGTTACAGAATAGAAAGGAATTCAGAACTGTTTTTTTTAGTCAGAACGTTTTCATTACGAAATACATCAAACACAATAAAACACAAAAAAGATTATAAATTATTTTACAACATGCAAAGTGAATAAATGATTTGATTATATTTGCGAAGTTGAAAATTTGTGAGAACATTACATTTAAGTGTTACATATATGTTTTGTAACTATTTATGAGAATAAAAAGTGAATGACTGAGTTCATTGAAATAAATTTCAAGGAGACTCCTGAATCCATGTTTTGATTTGATTTTTGAAAGAGAATAATGACTTGTTCATTTCTATATGTTTTGGAATTAAATCACAGTAGAATGGCAATAAGTATTTGAAATTTTTCTGTGACCTTGTTCAGCAACTGAAACATACATACATTTGGATATTCACTATAGTACTAGTATATCTGGGCTCAGTTTTAATTTCCCTTTTGACAAACAATTTATTGAAAGACATGTTTGGCAATTAACTCAAAAACTTACCATTGTTATATTCTTATCTAATGGAACACTTGATGGACTCCTTAGGTCTGCAGGTTTGGTTTGTCCAACAGCCAAATTGTGGCTTGGTTTTCCATTCACATCAGAGGTAGTGTTCTAAAATCAATATTTATAATCAGTAAGTAGCTCCATGTTCACATGGTTCAAACTATTAACGACATGGAATACTCCACTTGTAATGGGTTTTCTAAACTTATACTTAATTATTTCATTTTACCCAATTTAATTTACCTGTTGCTGAATGCTTTCCTCCTCGTAAACGACCTCAGTTTCATTGTTAGGAGTTGAGGAGCGGAGAACATTATTTTGTATGTCATGACTGGCACTTCCAGTACCGAGTATCTAAACAACGTTATTTTGTTAGTTTTTACTTAAAAGTTTTTGCATTTCATCAATACAGTCACATGGGTTTTCCAATCCGATAATAATTTTTTTATTGATTTCGTCCAGTAAAATGTCCTCTTCCGGTTTCTTTAGTTTTGGTGACGGAGGACCACCACCTGTCTGGGGTTCAAGGGAATGTTTGGATTGATTCTGAACATCTCAACGCTACTCTCACCTCCACGTGGTGAATCCTGGGCAACGGCATGACTTGGGTGGCCCTTTTGCGCGCACGGGATTCGCGGCGGTCCTACCCGTGCGTGGTCAGGCCATTCGGTTGGCCGCGGCCATGTGGTGCTGCGGCGGATCCCATGTCTGGACGAGCTGCCTTACCATGGCGGCTAACGAGAGCAAAGCGAACTCTACAATTATATCTGTGGCTTGGTGCTAAAAGGATCATAGTCTAAAGTGCCACATTTGAGAAAAAAGAGTTTAAAGTTTTTACTACAAATTATTTTATTTGTAACTTTCACGTGGTACAAGTTTGATGTACCATCTTTGGCATCATTATAGATATACTTATGTAGCATCAGACTGTTTATTTCGTATTTTGAAAAATTACCAAATTTTTTGAAAAATATTGACTCTGTCTTTTTTTGTAAAATATTTTTTTAATTTTTTTGCAGTTATGAAGGTAACAAGAATAAGTTTAATTTTCAACAGTTTTGATGAATGTGATAATTTACATACGTTAAAAAACAAAGCACAAACTTACTCAAAATATTTTACTGAAGTAAGTACAGAAATAATAGGATGATGAGGTAATGTTATTCTGAAAACTCTTCATTATCTTCCTCAATAACTCCAGAAAGGTGTCCACGGTGTTATCATCTGCGGTTAATTGTTCAAGAAAGTAATTGTAATATGGACGGCTATTTTTGTTAATGTACGGCAAGAGTGCCCGTAAGTCCTGCAATTTCTCCCGGCTCAATGCAAGTAGTTCATTGTTCAATGGTTGAAGTATCGGTTGGTGAGTCTGTCGGGTTTTATTGGCATTTCTCGATATATTGAAAATTTTGAAATCCCCGTCAAATGAGTGTTCATACTGTAACGCTAAAATTATCTTTTTGATGACCCTGGTATAGTAATCACAACAACTGAGTGCAAACTGATGGTTTCTAAAGTATTTTCTTCAAGCTAGACTGAAGTATGATTATTACTGTTGTTTTATTTACACCTAGGGTACAATTTATATATTTTTGTTTATAACATAATTTCCATTTATCTTTCCAAAAATGATAACCTTCAAATTTCCTTGTTTACTATTGAATTTCGCTTTTCTAATACGGTCATCTCAGTTCAGCAGCTGTCAAAACACTCAAAACGTTGCAAAGGGCGAACACCTAGTGTGTGCCGATAGTGTAATAAGAGTTCGTTAGGAATCATATATTCCAAGCGCAACTAACTGAACGTACTACGAACATACTTCATCCACATCAGCTGTGCTAATGTAAGTTGTGTTTTGTTTCTGTTTTCTGTCATTCCGTGAAACATTTCAAATTTTATGCGTGACTGTGAAACGGACATGTCCACAACGCGGATATTTTTTATTAGTAAACATAAAAAATGATATCGTAGCAAGCTATGATTTCACACCGATAGATCGGCCCTTTTGCGATTTGTCTTCCAAGCAGGGTGTACCTGCATGTTGGCCGTTCCTAAATTGAAGATCTGAAGGCCAAGTAGAAAAGCCCTAGAACCTAGGAAGTAACACGTTTGATTTCATCTCATCTAACTGGCATGTGGCCATGATGATGATGATATGAGAGGAGAGTAGCGTCAGTCACTCACAGTTTTTGTAGTAGGATAATAGGAATAATGGGAATACCCACAGGATGCCCCAGTTCCTGAGTTCCTGAAATTTTTTTATTATACAGAATAATGCACTAGGAAGGAGTTTTTGATACCAAAGGAAATTTGGATACATTGGAAATGTCTTGACAGATCGCAGTACATTCCCCAGTACCTAGTAACCTTCGAGGAAAGTTCAGGTCAGATCCAACCATATTTTTGTAGCAGCCCAATGGTTTTATCTTTTAAAGAATTATTAGTTAAAATCTTAATTTAACATATACTTGGTGTAAACCATTATAGATCTATAATCGGTACCTTTTACCACATTTGATTGCAATCATTGTTTTTGATGTAACCTAATATTATGTAAAGTTCAGCCTTCAGCAGAGCTGAAAACTCCCTAGTTACATTACATTTACTTTTTCAAATACCTGTTGCCTCTTCAAGGTCTTATATATTTTCTCAATTTAAATCTTATCTTGATAGTTATGTAACTTACATATAAGTAAATTTGATTATCAGTGTTACAACACAGCTTACAACACCGCTTTGAACAACCCCAAGTCATTAAATTCATTTCCTAGTCAAGGGTGTTATTTTCTTAAGTACCGATATACCCTTTTCCTTTTTTGTTACTTTTCAAATAAGGTGGCGCTCAACAAAGCCAACCACAAGAGTGTCCTTACCTTCGGTCCAGCTCTCCGCTACATGAGTAACCGTGCCTTGTAACCCATTAGAAAATTATTCTTTTTGGTGACAAGTAAATTTTGGCGCCCAACGTGGGGCCTGACATTTTTGTGGTTGTTTTACAGCTATTGGACTGCTTAAATTTTATATCTGTACTTTTACTATTATTTGTTTGCATATTTTATACAAGAATTGCACATAGTGGTTGGTAGAATTGCAGCGGTAACTGTCTTTCAGTTTGTGCACAGTTGTTTTGGTTTTGATGAATTGCCAATACTTTCAAGGAGGTATCCCAACAGAGAAAGTCTCCCACCATCACTATACTTTCTTTCTTCCTAGTTGTTGATTATTAGAGGGCATTAGTATTGATAGTACCTAAAAATTAATTATTTCTTTGTCAAATAATTCTCGGATAGTTTTTAGTGAATTTGAGAACGAGCATTCTTTTGATTTCAATCTATTTGAAGGTTTTAAAGATCAATTCAAATTATCTCGAAGGCTAAAAAGTCTTTTGTTGAATATTTTTGGAGGTACTATTATGATATGCTATTTATGTGCAGTTGTGCTGCCAATTTATTATGATATTGTAATTATTTGTAATTATTCTTATTGATATTTATTTTTATTATATTTGAAAGTTTGAAAATTGATTATCTCAGGGTTTCGCCAAAAAGAATTTAATTTCTTAATTTTTTTTTACCTTTTTATATACATTTTTTTTAAGACACTCTTGTGCAGAGTGCATACACTACCTTCTCTGGAGCATAGTGTCTTTCTCTGCCATCTCAGGTGGGTCCTGTGGTCTGGAAAATGGACTGCTTGATGTCATTCAGAAATAAATGTAAAATTTTCAAAGCATACTAAACATTTGTACCCAGAAATATGAACACCAGCATAAGAGTAAGTAAAAACAATTTAATAAAATGCAAAGCATCAAATATAAATAAACAAACAAATAACAACGAACGTCGAACACATTTAACGAAATCTCAAACCAGAGAAAACTTACTTGCTAATATTCTTACTTCGAAAACATCCTAATCCTATCTAGATTATTGTACTCCCTGTATGGTTGGTTGCACAATCATTGAACAGTGCAATGATGACTGGGAGTGTTACGCTTGTGCATTTAATTCCAACTATTATTAAAATTTTTAGGTTATACAGTTCGAAGCTCTGTGATCTTTACATATCTAAACATTACCCAAAGAAATATTTATACAAAATATTGTGCATTAAAAGTTTCTAATACAAATTAATATCATTGGGAAATCAAGAAAAAGTTCTGGTGAGATTTGAAGTGATATTTTCTGCACTCGCGAACGAAATCAAAACACTGGTTTGCCTCGTGGTAAAGTCTGAGAAATTTAAATCGTTTGGGATTTGTGGAGAAGTTATTATTGTCCGGAGCATGTTTATAGAACGAAATATCTACGAAGATTCGATTTGCAAATCATTTTATATGTGCGCACATGTAAGGTAGGTAGTAGGCCTACAAATACCTGAGTGTCCTTTGCTGTTGTCTCCGAAATTTGTTCTATGGGCATTCTAGAACGATTGAAAATCAGGTTCCGGCATCTTGGGCTTGGAAGTTGATTTTCTCGTCCCACGAGAATATCTGGCACTTGGTAAGTTCAGTATAACTTCATCTGCACTTCTTGTTTCTTTTCATACAGAAAAATTTTGAAAGTGTTAAGTTTTTCTTTTAAAATTTACACTTTGTTGAGGAGCACCAGAGGTACGTGTCTCCTCTTCAAAACATTTTTTTGAAGTCCCGAATATTGTTCCAAACAAATGATTGTTGCTTTTCCCTAGCAACGGGATCTCTTTCTTGAATTGTCGATCTTTACTAATTAATTTCTACCTTATTGCTAGAATAAATTTCCTAAACTATACACTAAACTAAATTATGAACATTCTAGTTTCATCATACTACCATAGATCTTTGATACAAATCATTTTTCATATGGGACTAGCCCTAAATGTCCTGAGGTGTCATCGCTTTGTTAGACATAACCCCCACTTATCTTGACAATTTTCCTGTTTATTTCTCCATTCAAGTCTTTCTTATTAAATGTATCATAACGTTCATATTCTTTGACTATTAATTTACCTATTTCTCTGTATCAATTGCCAATTTTTCATAATTAAAACTTTAAATTCATGACCTTGTTGCTACGTGACGTCAATGATTACCTGTATTGAGATTCCATACTTGAAAGGGTTGGCCTTAAGAAATTTCTTTCAAGTGAAACTTTAACTTTCTGTTACAAATTTTATTTTTTTGTTAAATTTAATTTTTGGTTCTTTAGAATCATAACAGTACCTTCCTTTAACCAAAATTATAACAGAAAACAAATCTCCATCACTTCTCAACTTTAGTAGTTTCTTTCAACTGATAATGTGTATTATATGATAACTAATGTACAGGGTGTACCTTTAGTGCTGTATTGTTTATTAGGTGGACGCATAGCAAAATTTGGTGAAACAAATTTTATTTTTGGTTATAAGTTTTCTTTGTGATACAACATTTCACAATGTTATTCGAAATGAAACCTAGAAATTTACTTATTGAAGAAATTAATTATGAAATGCGAATACGTGAAATTACTACAACCCGAGACATTCAAGAGAAAAATTTTGAGTAAATGTTTGCTAAAAGAAGCAGGTAGAAAATTGGTATTTGAAGATCCAACTTATGAAATTGAATCAGAGAAAATTGCTATTAACACAACATTAGATAACATTAAACAACAAATTTCTGAGTTTAAAGGTTCTGTAAAGGATAGTTTATACTTGCGTTTACAATCGAGATTGATTCAAATTACCAACAGAATACTTAGGATGAAAATTGATGATAAGAAAATTGATGAAGTAACTTTTAAAAATGAATCATATGCAACAGTTTTGACTTTAGAATCAGACCTTGATAGCCGAATAACTGATGAAGCAGCTTGTTCAACAAATATTATGCCTGTCCCAGCTTTAGTACCTACTGTTACAGTACCAGCTTATAACAAATCAGTTTCAATTTATAAGTGGGATTTAAAATTTGATGGCACCAAAAATACTATGAATGTAAAATCTTTTCTTGAAAGAGTTAAAGAACTTGCAGAGGCTAGACATGTTAATAAAACTCAACTTTTTGAATCAGCAATAGATCTTTTTTCTGAAAAAGCATTGTTATGGCTTCGTCATGTAAAAGATTCAGGGTTAGTTACTAATTGGGATTCTCTTGTGAATAAATTGGAAGTTGATTTCTTAGATCAAGATTATGATGAAAAATTGTGGGATACAATCAAACACAGAAAACAATTACATGATGAACCTGTAGTAATTTTTGTTGCTGTCATGGAGCAATTATTCAATCGCCTCGGTAAAACACCTGTAATTTCAACAGAAATTAAATGGATTAAAAGAAATTTGAGAAAAGAGTTTGTAGAACGTTTAGCTCTTCATGAATATACCTCATTGGAAAATTTAATCAAAGATGCAAAATTAATTGAAGAAGTCTATAAAGATATTAGTTCGAGAGGTCATGTTTTACCGAAAGTTAATAGTTTAACTTATGATTTAGATCTTGAAGTGGAGTCAAGAACTCAAGATGTTGCAAGTACTAGTAGTACTCCTCAAAATTTCAGTAGACGTAATGATGTAACTTTTGGTAATCGAACAAGAGTTTACAGGAATAATCACCGGTCTTTTCAAATAGTAGTACTAATAATAATGGGGGGAATAATAATCAACGTATTAATAATAATCAGCGTAGTAATGATAATAATAGGGATAAATCAATAACTTGTTGGAACTGTAAAATGAAAAATCATACTCATCATCATTGTACACAAAAACGTAACAAATTTTGCTTTTCATGTGGAAAACCTGATGTAACTAAAAATTATTGTGATACTTGTGCGGGAAACGCAGGGCAGAAGTAATTGTACTAGCCCATCGTTACCTCTATTACTGGGGCTCATTCAAAATCAGTTTCTAATATTTTGACTTCAGATCAGAAAAATCATTTAAGATTTGTGAAAAATTATTTTAAAATGTTAAGAGAAAAAATTGATCTAGCTCCTGTTTTTGTTAATAAAGAAAGAGATAATCGTCCTTATGTATCAATTTGCTTGTACGATCAAGAAATTGTTTGCTTATTGGATAGTGGTGCAAATACTCATTGATAGGTGCGCGTGGTATGGCCACAGTTAAAAATTTTGATGCCAAAATACAAAGTTCAATTACTAAGTTTGTAAAAACAGCAGATGGTGTTAATCAGCGTGTTTCTGGTATGATTAGTTTACCTTTGTGTATAGAAGGTCAATGTAAATTATTAAATTTTTTGATAGTTCCATCTTTGGATTATGCTTTCATTCTTGGAAGTGATTTTTGTAAAAAGTTTCAGTTGAAATTAGATTTCAAAAATGATACTTTGCAAGTTCATGTGAATGACAATGTAAATATATCCACTGTGGAAGCGAAGGAAAATATTGTGGCTACTAATAAAGGTTTCAACCATTTGTCATTAGAGCAAAGTGTTATGGCAAGGAATGTCATTGCAGAATTTGATATCCTTAGTAACAATGGTAAATTAGGATGCACAAATAAACTTATCTATCATATTGAGACAGGTGATGCACTACCTTTCAAAGAACGTCAATATTTATTTTCACCGTATATGTTAGAACATTTAAATAAGGAGCTTGATGAAATGATTGAACTAGATGTCGTGGAGCCATCAAGTAGTCCGTGGTCTTCTCCAGTCCTTCTAGTAAAGAAAGCAAATGGTTTATATCGTTTTTGCTTTGATGGTAGGAAGTTAAATTCTGTCACTAAAAAAGATAATTTTCCATTGCCATCTGTGGATAGAATTTTACAAATGTTAGGAGATGCAAATTTCATTTCTTCTGTAGATTTGAGGAGTGCATTCTGGCAGATTCCTCTTGATGAAAGCTCAAAAGAGAAAACTTTTTTTTCTATACCGGAACGCGGTTCTTTCAATTTTTCGGTTATGCCTTTTGGTTTGACTGGAGCAGCTCAGTGTCAACAACGTTTAATGGATGCTATATTTGGTGCGGAATTAGAGCCTAATATATTTGTATATCTAGACGATATTATTATTGTTTCATCAACATTCGAACAACATATCAAACTACTCAAGGAAGTTGTGAAACGTTTACAAGATGCCAATCTTACAGTAAATATCGACAAATGCGAATTTTTCAGACCATCTTTAAAATATTTATATTTTGTTGTCGACAGATTAGGCCTACGTACTGACTTTGATAAAGTAGCCGCGTTGGTGAATTTTCCTCAACCAAAAAACACAACTGAAGTTAAGCGATTCACTGGCATGTGCAGTTGGTATCGCAGATTCATTCCACATTTTTCTACACTAATGTCACCAATCAATAGTTTACTTGTTAGTAAAAAGAAAGGTCAAAAAATCGTTTGGACAAAAGAAGCTGAAGAAGCATTTCTAGAAGTGAAACAAGTTTTAGTTTCAGTTCCAATTTTATGTAGCCCAAATTTCAAATTACCCTTTAGTATACAGTGTGATGCGTCAGATAGTGGCTTAGGATGTGTCCTGACACAAATTCAAGCTAACGAAGAAAGAGTTATGCATTCGCTTCTAGGAGTTTGTCAAAAAGTGAGAAAAATTATAGTACCACTGAAAAAGAATGTTTAGCGGTTATATTTGGTTGTGAAAAGTTTAGAGCCTATATCGAAGGCGTGAAATTTTCAATTTATTCAGACCATAAAAGTTTGAAATGGCTTTTAAAGAAACGAGATCCAGTAGGCAGACTTGCCAGATGGAGTGTCAGACTTAGTCAATTTGATTTTGAATTAATACATAGAAAAGGAAAATTTAAATTGGTTCCTGACGCGTTTTCCAGGAGTCCTTTAGAGTGTGACGAAGCGTTATTTTGGACTCCGAAGATCTTTTCAAACCCCCCGTATATGGACCGAACGCCGACATTTTCCACTTATTCGTCGATTCGAAACCCTCGTATATGGATCTGCCTCCTGTGTTCATGTTTATTCATTCCAGTAAACTCTGCTGCCGTATCACGCCAAGAAACTCCGTTTTTGCACTTTTTGTGGTGTGTTAAAAATTTTAACTTTTAAATAGGTTTCCAGCTCCGATTTCTTGCAGCCCCGTTCTTTGGATGGTTAAGAAGTCAGGACGAATTTTTTTTTGTTGTTTTTCAGGCATTTTGCTACGACCGTCTACGAAGGTGAAACGAACCCTATAAATATAGGCCTCACCGACTGGCCGGGGGGCTTCTCTTTCGTGCTCCAGCCATTAGCCGGTATAGATCTAGCAGTGTTCAATTCAACCGTTTATTTGAATAATTCAGCTATCAGCCAAATAGACTGAGCTAGCATTTTTGATTCCATAGACCGAGTGTGTGCCTAGTGTTTCACCAGCCGAAGTAAAGTAAGACATTTTTCGTAATCTTATCTGTAATTAGGGCTATTTCTTCGAAACCGTTATTTTTATTTTTATTTTTTTTTTTTTGTAATAGAATTTCTTCTTCTTCTTTCCCAAAAGTATTGACAAACTATTTAACGTTCATTCGAACTTCTGAATCGAAACTCGTGCTCCCGTCCGGGGAACTTCTACCAGACTTCCGCGTGTTAAATAAAATTATCCTGTTCGACGACTAGGACACCTTTTTCGGTTGTCGAACGGTGTGCAGTAGTTTTCTTGTTGGTACGAGTATTATTCCGTTCAAAGGTGGTAGAAGTTCTCCTCTCTGGGCTTCTTCAAACCCGTAAGGAACCCCATTTCCGTTTTATCAACCGAGCCGGAAACGTACGGACTCGATAACTAGGACACCCTTTCGGTTATCGACTCCGTGCCCTCCGGAGAGCTCAAAAGCTTCGTTCTACAGGCAGGACCCCTTTCGCCTGTCGAACGAAGGTTGTCCGCGATAAATTCAATTGTTTTCGGGGTTCCACAGGGATCCGTCCGCCACCGCTTTTCGTGAAAATCAACGTAGAAAGTCAGCGTTATCTCTGAGGTGCCTCATTTTCGCATTAGTAGCCGAGCCATAAAAGTCCGGACTCGATAACTAGGACACCCTTTCGGTTATCGATTCCGTTCTCACCAGAAAGCTCAAGAACTTCGTTCCACGGGCAGGACACCCTTTCGTCTGTCGAACGGAGGTTGCACGCGAGTAATTTAGCCGATTCCGGGGTACCTCAGGGATCCGTCCTTTACCGCTTTCAACGAAAATCGTCGTAACTCGCCCGTACTTTCTCTACCAGGTTTTCCTTCGTTTAATAAGCCGAGCCGGAAAAGTCCGGACTCGACAACTAGGACACCCTTTCGGTTGTCGACTCCGTGCTCACCAGGGAGCTCATAACTGCGTTCCACAGTCAGGACACCCTTTCGGCTGTCGAACGCAGGTTGTCCGCGAAGTTTTGAATCAAATTAGGGATTCCTCAGGGTTCCGTTCGGCACCGGTATACGTGGAAACCGCCGTAGCAAGTTTTAATTTGATTTCTCTGGGTCAAGCTCTGTACCGCGACTTCTAATCCCTGAGGCCTGTACAACAGATCATTCGGGATTAGCCGTATTACATTGTTACGTTATGCGTAAAATCTTACAACTTCCGTATGAAAGGGACAACCCGTATAGGCTCCAAGTCAATATTCGTTGTACCGACACCCAAGAGCTGCTGCCACTTCGTTAAAATGCGAAACCTCTTTTTTTTGTTGGAAGCTAGAAAAGAATCGAGAATAGCGGAATTCATTTTTACAATGGCACTGATATACTTAGCAATGAATTGGTGATTAATTTTACGCTATAGGCGGTTTCAATTCACAAGCATTTTGTCGATAGTACGACTTTTGAGTTACATAGTTTCTACTGTCGATTTTTTCTCGTTAGAGGATAGTGTATCAACTATTTGTGTGGAACCAGAAATTCAACGTCTCACGATTATTAGGGGATAAACGGTAATCGGAGGCGTTTTGTGGTGACCTGCAACAATATTTCTAGACCGTTGTATAACACGATTTGAAAAGAAGCTTTGCACCCTTCTTCTGATACCCGGGTGTTGCCTTACACCGCCCAGTACCCTGCAGAGGACCCTCGAAGAGGCTAAGTACCGCATAGCGGCTTTTGTTTATGAATTCCACCCTCTTTGCCAATACAGACTTTCATCGTTAAGAATGAGCCAATATCTACTAACTACAATATCTATATTTCCGAAATCCCGTATTGTAAACATTCATAATACCTAATTCTAAGTACTTCGTTAATTACGGTCATAGGTTTAGTATCTAACCTGTATAGGAGATTGGATAAAATCATCCCTTCAGATATATGTCCACTCTTCTCCCCTCTCGCGAGAGTTCTCCAACCGTGCACGGTAAATTAGATGTATGATGTGATTGGTGGTAATAAGTCATCACTTCCCTTGAAAGAAAATTTGTGTTGCGGATATGTAATGGTCGAGCTAGTGAATATAAAGTTTATTAGTACAGTATTGTTGGATATTATTTGGTTACCCATTGTGGTTTAATTTTATAGGTTCGATTTACCAGTGGAACTTTTACGAAGGGTTTGTTTATTTGAATCTGTTGGCGCCCTCCGAACATCTTTCCGGTTTTAGTAACTCACTCCATCTCCCTGTTTCAAAGCTAGTCGTGAGCACAACCCTTTTCTACCTTGTGAACGTAACCAAAAAAAAATTTGCGCTATTGTACAACAGCTCTTATAACTGAAATTAGATTTATTACGTAACAACATTTAAGAAGGAAAATACTTGCTACGGTTCCCAAAAGTACAGTAGAGCGTGGAAGTTTCGCCGATTTCATTGAGACCGTAGAAGCCGAACACCCGTTGCCCTCAGCCTTGGTTCTATTCACCGCAGCCGCCGCCGAAGCCCTATTACAGGTATTATATGCACCCGTCCGTCCATTTTCGCAAAACCGCCAAATAGAATAGCTAGGTTGTCAATACTTGGTTACGGTTGTGTTCTTTCCGCCGTACGGAGTATTCTGTCCGCCGTACAATGTAGAGCGTATTCATAAAGCAGCCGGTATTCCTGATAAACAAGCGATTGCAATTAAAGCCTGCAATCTCTTGAGGAATCGATAGAGTGTCATAAGAACTGACCCCTGGAATACCGTATCTCCATCTGTAGCTGCCCTAGGCCTCCCACCGTGCTCTAGACTGGTAGAGTGGAGCATATCACTTTAAAACAGCTGGCGCCCGAGGATTTGTTGGGTTCTGACAAGTTCCTGGTGTTCGGGAATTGTCGGAGACAACAACCGAGAGTGTCATAGTAACGTCCGCCGCTCGGAGACAACAGAAAATGAGATTTCTGCTGTAATAAATCCAGATGATAATATTACTTTAGATATTGACTTGGAAAATTTGGATACTTTTTATATCAATTTGCGTTCAAAAGTTTTACAAAATCCAAATTCATTTCCCCAGTGGTCAGTTAAAAATAATTATCTGTATAAATTTGTTCCCTCAAAAATTCCTTTGAATACAAATATGTCAGAATCGAAGTTACTAGTTCCAAAATCCCAACGAGTGAAAATAATAAAACTTTGTCATGATGAACCAACAGCAGCTCATGCTGGCTATTTCAAAACTCACTCAAGGATTATTTTGACTTATTACTGGCCTAAAATGCGCCGTGATATTCACCGCTACATAAGATCATGTAAAGTATGTGCTTCCCAAAAGTCTCCAAACTATGCAAAATTTGGATTAATGGGTGTTAAAAAGAAGGTACGATTTCCTTGGCAGGTAATTGCCATGGACTTGACTACCTCGTAGTTCAAATGGTTATCAGTATATATTGGTGGTCAGTGATTGGTTCACCAAGTATTCGCTTGTGTGTCCTCTTCGTAATGCAACTTCAGTAAGTATTAATCGTTTTCTTGAAAACGACGTCTTTCTCGTGTATGGAGTACCACAAAATATCATTTGTGATAATGGTAGACAACTGGTTAGTAAATCTATCAAAAAGTTAGTGAAAGATTATAACACTACATTCTTTTACACACCTTATTATCATCCACAATCTAATTATGTAGAACGTTCTAATAGAACTATTTGCACAGTAATCCGTAGTTACATTACAATCATAAACTTTGGGATAAAGAAATTGGAAAAATAGCATATTCTTTTAGGACATCAGTTCATGAAGTAACAGGTTATAGTCCTGCATTTTTAAATTTTGTTAGAGAAATTCCATGTAGTGGAAAATATTACGGTAAAAATAAAATAGATAACTTACAAGTAGGGGATAGACATTATTGGGCTCAAAATTTAGGTCAACTTTCAGATATGCACAAGGATTTTCAGAATAAAATTCATGCTGCTCATGTGAAAAATGCTAAATATTACAATTTGCGAAGACGTGATGTCGAATTTTTTGTTGGAGATAAGGTTTGGAAGAGAAACAAGGTTTTATCTGATGCTTCTAAAAATTTTGCGCAGAAGTTAGCTGCTCGTTATACTTTATGTATTATTGCTAAAAAGAAATCGAAACTTGTGTATGTTTTGAAAAATGAAGATGGTAGCGATGCTGGTGTTTGGCATATTCAAGATTTGAAACCATACAAAGGTTCAATGTCAGATGTCTCTGATACCACTGATGATGGTGAATCTGAACATGAGAATGACTCAGTCGTTTAATATCCGTTAGGATAATTTTTTTGCGAACCCATAGGTTGTATATATGTAAAGGTATAGTATTACTTAGAATTAGGCTAGGCTGATGATTACATTGGTCTTTAAGTAATTAGTTAGTGTAGGTGGTTAGATTTAACTGAATTTAGGAAGAACGTTCTGCTAATACCATAGTTTTAAGTCTGTAAAAGACTAGGAAAATTTTACATTTGCAATGAAAATTTTTTTTTCTTTGAAGGGAGGTGATTGTAACGCTAAAATTATCTTTTTGATGACCCTGGTATAGTAATCACAACAACTGAGTGCAAACTGATGGTTCCTAAAGTATTTTCTTCAAGCTAGACTGAAGAATGATTATTACTGTTGTTTTATTTACACCTAGGGTGCAATTTATCTATTTTTGTTTATAACATAATTTCCATTTAGCTTTCCAAAAATGATAACCTTCAAATTTCCTTGTTTACTATTGAATTTCGCTTTTCTTATACGGTCATCTCAGTTTAGCAGCTGTCAAAACACTCAAAACGTTGCAAAGGGCGAACACCTAGTGTGTGCCGATAGTGTAATAAGAGTTCATTAGGAATCATATATTCCAAGCGCAACTAACTGAACGTACTACGAACATTCTTCATCCACATCAGCTGTGCTGATGTAAGTTGTGTTTTGTTTCTGTTTTCTGTCATTCCGTGAAACATTTCAAATTTTATGCGTGACTGTGAAACGGACATTTTCACAACGCAGATATTTTTTATTAGTTAACATAAAAAATGATATCGTAGCAAGCTATGATTTCACACCGATAGATCGGCCCTTTTGCGATTTGTCTTCCAAGCGGGGTGTACCTGCATGTTGGCCGTTCCTAAGTTGAAGATCTGAAGGCCAAGTAGAAAAGCCCTAGAACCTAGAAAGTAACACGTTTGATTTCATCTCATCTAACTGGCATGTGGCCATGATGATGATGATATGAGAGGAGAGTAGCGTCAGTCACTCACAGTTTTTGTAGTAGGATAATAGGAATAATGGGAATACCCACAGGATGCCCCAGTTCCTGAGTTCCTGAATTTTTTTTATTATACAGAATAATGCACTAGGAAGGAGTTTTTGATACCAAAGGAAATTTGGATACATTGGAAATGTCTTGACAGATCGCAGTACATTCCCCAGTACCTAGTAACCTGCGAGGAAAGCTCAGGTCAGATCCAACCATATTTTTGTAGCAGTCCAATGGTTTTATCTTTTAAATAATTTAACATATACTTGGTGTAAACCATTATAGATCTGTAATCGGTACCTTTTACCACATTTGATTGCAATCATTGTTTGTGATGTAACCTAATATTATGTAAAGTTTAGCCTTCAGCAGAGCTGAAAACTCCCTAGATATATTTCATTTACTTTTTCAAATACCTGTTACCTCTTCAAGGTCTTATATATTTTCTCAATTCAAATCTTATCTTGATAGTAATGTAACTTACATATAAGTAAATTTGATTATCAGTGATACAACACAGCTTACAACACCGCTTTGAACAACCCCAAGTCATTAAATTAATTTCCTTCAAATAAGGTGGCGCTCAACAAAGCCAACCACAAGAGTGTCCTTACCTTTGGTCCAGCTCTCCGCGACATGAGTAACCGTGCCTTGTAACCCATTAGAAAATTATTCTTTTTGGTGACAATACAAAATATTCTCAGAATTGGTTGCATACTGCATCCGTTTTATTTTCAGCCATTGAATAGGTTCTTTCAGGATGTTTTTTTGCGATGTACATAATAAGTCTTCAAACATGACTTAAAGTCCAAAAATTGATGTTGTTCCAATTCAATTACTCTTATTGAAGTTTTTCTGGAGATCGACCGAATTAAATTTGCCCCCTATTACGAGGTAACTCAATCTCGGCAGTTGTATGTTTTTTCACTTTTTCTATTACCGCATGGATCGTATCTGCTTCCAGATGCGTGTGACCTGCCTCAAGAAATTCATGATGAATAGTTAGGTTTTTACCTTTGGCTTCCAATTTACAAACAGTTTGTAATATCATTGTAGTAAAATAAATATTTCGGTTATGTCCTCCGCATAAGTCGCTGTACAAAACTACCCTGTGTATGTTGCGGTTATTTATCACATCATGCAAGTAATGGTAAATGCAAGAAGCGATTTCCTGACCTCCACGACTAGCTATAGTCTCGTTCCATAAGTAACACAAAGCAGAAGACTATTTTCCCATGGTTTGATAAATGGTAAGATTGAATGTCCATAGATGACGTTTATAAAAACTCAATCCACTTCTAAGATAGGGAGTTGGTAGGCATTGTTTAAGTCGAACGATACTGTAACATAACCTGGAGTTCTCGGACATATCTCCTTATCTTCTTTCTTTGATGCATATGCGGTGTCTGCCAAACGTAAGTGTTCGTTTTTTCTGCTTCAATCGATACGCGTTCCGTCTCGTTTTCACAACATTTTAACTTAACGGCAAACTGGTCGCATTTTGCACAAGTATCATTTTCAGGCTTATGAAATGACAAATTGAAGTCCTCAACAAATATTTTTTTATTCAGTGAGACACTTTTCGGTACCATATTTCTTTCTTGACAAAACTGGGTATAGAGTCGATACATGTGAGCAATCGATGAGTCAGATGCCAAGTAGTTTTTCTGCGTATGGGAGCGGGAATAGTGACTTTCATAAGCCGGAAATAGGTTAATATGTTCCTTTATTGAAAGTCTGTCATTTTCGGGAATTTTGAGATGATTCCCGTGTTTTACCCGATTATCCTCAGAACATATCTTACTACCACTAGACCGTTTTTTTTCAACAACTACTCTTGCTTTTTTTAGGGTTACATCAAATGTATTCAAAAATATAACTTGACATATTTCTATTTTTGTGCCATTCGAGTTGGTCATAAAATACCTTCTGGTGAATTTTTGTCTACTTCTGTTGCGGACATTATGTCTTAATCGTTGAACACTCTTTTCTTCTTCTTCTATGGAATGTGCAATAAACTGGTTCTGTCCAGAGCTGGATAACTTATAGAAACTTGTGAACAAACTTTGTCTTTGTAAATTTTTCGAAGCACTTCTTTCGACAGATGCATGCTGCTTTCAATTCCTTAGCACGTATGACTTTATTTCCGGATACCGACAAATATTCTTTGCCTTTAGTTCTCAACAACTTCCGTACATTTCGTGTCCACGTAAAAGAATTTCTCTTTCGTTTCCTTGTAGCCTCACATTCAGGGCTGTGCTCTCAGCGGACGCTTCGTGGCCGGTAAAGATCGGTTTCTGATTCAGATGCAAAGAAGTGGACCTTCCAAGGCTGACGCGGGTGCTGACCCTTCAGAACCGTTCCTTGAACGTGGGGAGGTGGTAGCACCTGGAAATGACAGGAGAGGCAGGAGGGTGGTTCCTAACCTTCATGGTTAGCCGAGAGACCGCCCAAGCACTGGAGGACTAGGGTATGACGCTCTATTATGAGCTGGTTACCCTGACGGTACGTACAGTGCCGCCGGGGTATAAGCCAGGCCCCTCCAGGCAAAGCGGTGGTCCGTCGGATAAGACAGGGAAGGGACCATCCAAACCCAAATAGAAGGGAGGCCAAATCAATCTGAAGCACAGTATGGATGCAACCGGGGAACTGGATAGTCTGAGATAGTTTTAATACAGGAACCATACGTTCACAGGGAGAAAGTAAGGGGATTGAAAGGAAGCGGATACAAACTATTTGTGGGAAAGGCCGATAACGGGGAGGAAGTACAAGGGAAGGCGATCCTGGCGTCCAGAAACCTCGAAGTAGTCCATGTGCCGCGGGACGCCACAGTTGCCGTCTTAGAAAACCATACGACGATGCGCACTTTGCTCCAACAAAGGATTTGGTAAAAATAGTGAAGTACAGTAGGGTGAATGGTTTGCGCATGATACTAGGGTGCGATACCAATGCGCATAACACGATGTGGGGTAGCACAGACGTCAATGCGCGTGAGGAAGCGCTACTCGAGTATCTAGCAATGACCAACTTGATACTGAATAGGGGGACAGAACCAACGTTCGTCATCCGCATCCGACAAGAGGTGATTGACGTCACGTTGGTAACGAGGGATATATTAGGTGATATAACGGACTGGAGGGTATCGGAAGACATTTCGATGTCAGACCACCGAATGATAAGGTTTGATGTCTACGCTGAAATGGAGAATGTTCCTCCACGCCGAAACCCTAGGGCGACTAAATGGGAGACCTTCTTAGAAGGAGGTCCTATTGTGGGGAAATCAACTCCCTAACAGAATCCGCCAGACTCATGAGAATACTGAGCAACGAGACAGAAGGTAAATTTTCTATAACAACCTTGAAGAAACCAGATGGGACATGGACAACATCCTCCGAAGATTCACTCAGACATCTGTTGGAGGTTCACTTTCCGGTTGGCGTTGATGACGACCAACAGACTCTGCCAATACAGCAGGTCCCCCAAGGAGATTGGCAGCTGGCAAAGAGGGTTGTTACACATGACGCCGTAGCCTGGGCAGTGAACCAGTTTAGCCCATGCAAGGCAGCAGGATTTGATGGAATTTTCCCGGCAATGCTACAGAAAGTTCTGGAATACCTCGCCCCAATATTGGAGAGGACTTTTCGGGCCAGTCTAGCGCTGGGGTACGTCCCGAAGGCCTGGAAGTTATCAAGAGTAGTCTTCATCCCCAAAGCGGGAAATGAAAACTACAGAGTAGCAAAATCCTTCAGACCCATTAGCCTCACACCGTTCCTGCTTAAAACCCCGGAGGGTGAGCCCCTTCCACAGAAATGAACACGCATACAGAAAAGGAAGGTGGACAGAATCGGCCCTCCACACTGTAGTGCGAAGAATCGAAAGGACTTTGAGATTTAAAGAGGTAACGTTAGGAGTATTTTTCGATGTGGAAGGCGCTTTCGACAAGGCGAAAACGACGACTATACAGGCAGCACTAATGGCCCAAGGAACACCTCACTCAATGGTCGGCTGGGTTGTATCGTCACCAACGTAGAGGTGGGTTGAGATATCCAGGGGGGACATCAGACTGAAAGTCTTGATTAGGGAGGGCAGCCCTCAGGGAAGCTGCCTCTCTCCTCACCTATGGTGCTTGGTCATGGACGAACTTCTGAGTAAACTCACAGGCGAAGGTTTCGGGGCACAGGCATATGCGGATGATGGAGTGGTCTTGGTCAGCGGACGATTCATTGGAATCGTCTGCGACCACATGCAGGCCGCATGCAGGATTATCGAAAGGTGGTGCGGTGAAGCAGGGCTCTCAGTAAATCCGACAAAATCGTAGATGATCCTATTCACCAAACGCAGGGAAAAGGATGGGTTCAGACCACCCACCATGTTTGGCCAAGAGCTGCAACTAGCTCAGCTGGGGGTGGTTTTGGACTCCAAACTTTCATGGAGGCCGCACGTCGATACGGTTATTCAATAGTCGGTAGCAATCCTATGGCAACTGAGAAGAGTTGTAGGGAAAAATTGGGGAACCAATCTAGAGATTATTCGCTGGCTATACACGGCGGTCGTAAGACCAAAGATCCAATATTGGTCAGCTGTATGGTGGCCAGGCGCACAAAGTAGCACAATTGGTCGAAAGCTCAGTAAGGTCCAGAGGTTGTCCTGTTTATTAATAATGGGTACAATGAGAACGACCTCAACCGCGGTATTGGAGGTGCTGTTGAGCCTTCCAGCCTAGATCAAGAAGGAGGCAATGGCAGCCTATTTGAGGATGCGAGACTCGGAGGTCTGGGTAAACGAAGGAGAGATGATAGGGCATGCGAAAATCGCAAGTGGGCGGGGTAGGAGATTCCTATTTCCGCCCTCAGAGCGAAAAGCGCACAAGACAGACTGCGATGGAATAGGAAGTTTGCTCTTACTATTCCGAGCAGAGAGCAATGGGAAGAAAATACAGTGGAGTTCCGACCAGGAAGCCTATTATGTTACACAACAGTTTTCCAAGCTGAAGTGTTCGCGATTTTAACCATAGCTATGAGGCAAGAGGTGATAGAAGGACCCGAGCGGAGAATTTATATCTGTTTGGATAGCCAGGCAGCGCTCAGAGCCATCTGCCATCCTAAGCCAAGTTCAGTCCTGGTACAGGAATGCGGAGACGCTCTGAAGAAATTAGCTGAAACAAAGGAAGTCGAGTTGGTATGGGTTCCTGGTCACAGAGGGGTGCTGGGAAACGAGGTGGCTGACGAACTTGCCAGAACCGGTTCCGCGGCGCCGTTCTGTGGGCCGGAGCCAGTACTAGGCATCGCAAGGAGTCAAATCTCTTCTGCCCTGAACGACTGGGCGAAAAGAGAACTAAACGAACTCTGGAGGAACACCGCCGGATGCAGACAGTCAAAAGACTTCGTAGCCGGCTCTAGCAAGTCAAGGGTGGTGTGGCTCTTAGGTAGAGATCGCCAAACACCAACAGGCCATAACAAACTAGGCAGACACCTGTCACTTATGGGTATAAAAGACAGCCCCACCTGCCATATGTGTGAAGAAGACGAAGAAACATCGTCTCACTTCCTTTGCGAGTGTGAGGCGTACAGAGCTAAGATTCGAAATCTTCGGAGTGGAAAAACTCCAACAAGAAGAACTCATCGAATTAAAGTGTACGCACATACTGACCTTCAGGAGGTCACAAAGATTCGAAAAGGAATAGGCAAGGTAGTTATGTGGAGAACAGGGAAAACAAAAAGGTCCCATCGGAGCCTACTTGTCTGGCTGCGGCAGCGGCCTCCCCATGATTTCTACACTACCACCACCCGTCTTTTATAGGCTCAATCTGTCTTGTCCTGCCCTTCTACGAAGATCCTCTTTAATGTTGTCCTAGTATTTTTTTAAAGAATCTGTAGTTCTAAACACATTATTTGGGGAGATGGAGTTGAATTCTTGAGTAATTTTGAACCTGGCTTCATTCTTCTCAGACACCATTACTGCTTCCGTTTTTTTATTTTCTATCACCATTTTAAAGTTGCTCACTAAAGAAATGAGCAACTGTCTTTCACCAGCACTGTAATTCGGAGCTCTTATTCTTTGTACACCATCAGATAAAAAAGCGCAATTTTACAATTTACTAAAACACATCAAACAGCGTGCACACTTCTGCAAACGACATAACCATCACACAAAACATTATTCACAAATGTGAGATTAAGGTTAAGATGTCAAAATCGTCCTGAATCCAATGTTGCCAAGCACGTCCTACTACAATTTGTCTCTTTGTTATGGAAACACAATATATAGAGCTAAGAAACGCCAGATGTCTTAAGAACTATTTGAAAAGTAAGAGATCCTTTGTTATTCTATGCTGGGAAAGCGGGCATAAATCCACTAATTAGTGATAAAAAAGCCAGGTAGATGAAGCCTCCCATAGCAACGTTCGCATAGCCTCAACCTCCCAGAGTGAACCCCAAGCCTGTTCGAGCAAACGGTCAGATTGCCAAACAACAATAAAACAAAAAATGTCAGGGTCTCTTCGGCAGGAGCACAATTATAACAAGAGAAACAAAACTGATGATTCGGTGAATAATCTGATTACCCAGTGTAGCAGCATCGGGGAAAGCATAAATTCATTGATCAAAGAAAATTACAATCAGACGAAAGTAAAAAAAGAAGATCACCACTTTGCTCAATGTTTAGCAGAACATCTGAGTAATTTTAAGAGTACAAAAAGAAAACTTCGACTGGAATCAGAACTCTTGGCAATTGTTGCAGATGCCCTAGATGATGAATAGGTGCTGCCCCTTTTCAAAATACTGGTTGTCCTGTAAAGACCACGTCAAACTTGAAGAGAATGTAGTTGAAATGATACTACCGTACCTGCTATGAAAAAATTTCCTTTTTAAAATCTTACCACTTTTAAGATATTTTTTTTCCATTGCATATTTGCTCCTCTCTGTAGTTGTCTCTGTAGTTGTTTCTGTACTGTTGGTACAATTTTCACTTTTCAAATTAATTCTTCAAGTAAAATTTTGATGAATGTTCAATGTAAGTTCTACATAAACAAAATACTCTGGCCATTTTAAAGGGGGTCTCTGATTCAGACGTTTTTGGAGTAATTTTTTATTCATGAAATTTATCGCATCACAGTGAAAACAAAATGTATTTTGCTACCGCTGCACATGACATCAAAAAATTGTTTTTACGATTACATTTCAATTGTGTTATTACCATAAAATAGGCAATTTATTGATGAAATGTGCAGCAGTAGCCCAGTATATTTCATTTTTTCTACAGTGGGCTAGACTTCAACAAAGTGTAAAATAGTAGCAACAGCACAGAAAAAAGTAACGAAAGGATAAAAAAATCAAGGTATGTCGATAAGAATTTTATAATGAGGATTTGTTCATATTAGGTAGGGTATTCTTTGATCCACATTTCCAATCACTCTAGGCATCTTTTTTTTTTCTAGAAAATATTGTAGCTTATGATGATTTTATTTCTGATTGATGAATCATTGCATATATAGCCAGAATTGTTTGTATCAAGAATGAAGTCATCCAGACTTCATTATTTTCTGAAAACAAATGGTTCAGTGGTTACCCATCAATATATTGGAATCAATAGAACATGTTGAAATAAAATTGTCACACAAACATAATATATGCCCTTGAAGGTCTAGTTATTGATATAAAGGGTTATTCAAATTTGATGCTTATTATTGGGATCTCGAGAACCCGAATAGTTTCGAATAAAGTTAAAATAGGGAATAGTTTCGGAGGTTTATGCTTTCATTTTCAAAATAATTGAAGAGAAACTGAATTGTTTCAGTTTTCTTTAATTTTTTTTCTCTCTCAGTACTGCAGACATAGGAAAACTCAAACCACTTCGTCATTGCCACTTTCAAGTACGTACAGAAAGGTACTAAAAAAAATAAATAAAGGTTTATTTTACAAAGTAGTCTTTCATTCTACACTAGGATTAACAAATTCATTACTCCCGCACACTGCAGCTCAATCTTCGCCCGGAGTGCTCAGGAGAGGAGAGGTTCGGGAGGACGCACTGAGAGCCGCCTCCCTCACTCCGCAGACATTGCTGTCCAAGGGGTACACAGGGTCCCGACAAAGGGGCGCTGGTAGCCACCCCCGCTGGTGTTGGCGGAGGGTCGAACGTTCCAATCCATAGTGGTAGTGGTGGTGCATATAATACATGCCTCTTGCAACGATCATGCATGTCGTTCGAATTTAATTCAATGTAGATACTTCTTTTGTCTGAGTTTACTCGGAGGTGGTTGTTCACGTGCTGTCCCGGAAAAGGCTGATGCAAAAAACCGAGTTGGAAGAATTGCGCCTAGGTTTTACCGGCGGCTTGATTCCCTAGGGAATCGGTTCTGCCCATCTTTCCTGGAAGATGGCCAGCGATTGATAAATCAGCCCACCGTGTTTGCGGGGCTGGTTATCATGTATTCTGAGCCTGGTAAGGTCTCTAGTTAACGAACTCTTGGGGAAGTGAAACCTGTAGAATTTATCTGACAGGTTTTTAACATATGTCGGGATGGAGTCGACGCCAGCAAGGGCGCGCAGCGCATCCAGACGAATGTATCTGTCGCTGTTAGTGACTACACGAAGTACTTTGTTCTCATAAACGGAGTCTTGGGCAGGCTGCAGAACGCTGGGCAGGCGTACAACATCGCCGGCCGTATGATCTGTTTATATATCATCATTTTGGCCTCAAGCTTCATGTGTGAACCTGTGCCTATCAGAGGGTAGATGCGTGCGTTTTACCGCCGCCGCGGCCCTCTGTATAGCCAAGTTTATATGCTTGTGCCACGTTGTACGCTTGTCAAGCTGTACCCCCAGGTATCGCACATTGGTCCGGGTATCCAAGACTTTGTCCTTGACCTTCAATTTCTGAAGAACTTTAGAATATTAAATTTCTTCGAGAAATTGATTGCCTCGGATTTAGCCGGGTTTACCACAATTTTATTCTCATCGAGATACGGTAGGATTTCCCTGTCCAGACGCATCTGGACCTGCCTGGCAGCTGCGACGCTGGAGAACGAATGGGCGTATATCGCGGTATCATCCGCGTATATAGCCGTCTTCGTTCTCTCGCACATAGGAAAATCATACGTATGCAAGGAGAATAAATGCGGGGATAGGCTGGACCCCTGCGGGACACCTGCTTCGGCCGGAAACTCTGCGGATCTTGTGCTGTTAACCCTCACCGCAAAAGTTCGATTAGACAGGTAAGAATTCACCAACCTTACCATGTACGAAGGCATACCTGCTCTTAGCATTTTGCAAATTAGACCTTTCACCCACACGGAGTCAAAGGCTTTTTGCATGTCCAAACGGACCATTATGGTATTCATTCCTCGGTGAGCCGCCTCTTTCACCTCGTGGACAACCCGGACTATTTGCGAGGTCGTAGAGTGACCTGCGCGAAATCCGAATTGCTCAGCGGGGATCATTTTGAGATGCTCCTCGAGGGACAACAAACGTTTGAGGAGAATCTTCTTCACTGTCTTGGCAACCACGCTCAACAATGAGATTGGGTGGTAGCTGTCTAGCTGGTGGCCATCCTTGCCCTGCTTCAGGATAGGGATTACCAGTGCTTTCTTTAGGCAATCTGGATAGTACTGCCATTTGATGATAGCGTTGACAAGGTGCAACAACTGGACGAGGGACTTCCTCGGCAGGTTCTTGAGCAGAATGGCGTCGAGTCCATCCGGCCCAGGCGCCTTATTCGTCTGAAGTCGTTTGATGACTTCCGTCTGCTCCTCATAGGTCGCCAAAATTATTTTGACAGCCTATGAGGACCGATAGGGGCGGGCATAGATTGTCGAAAGTCTTCGGTTTCCGGAGACCTCTCTCTATGACCGTCGCTAACGTCCGGCGCCTTTCTATGAACGCTGGCGAAGTGCTCACCAAACAGTTCCGCCTTCTGAGGATCCGTCACTATGCGATCGGGGCCCTTCACTATGGCTGTGATGGGTTCAAAGCGCTTCGAGATGCGCTTCGTCATCCGCCACAGCGAATTGTCCCGAACGTCTAGCTTCTCCAGCTTATTCTTCCACACCGTATCGTTATGGTCGTTAATAAGCTCGGAGATCTCTCTTCCTAGCCGGAGCATATCATTTTTATGCTCCGGAAGTCTTGTGGCTTGCCACTTCTTTCGGAGAGAGAATATCACGAATCAGAGCGAGGGTTACTTCTTCAATTTTATCACGAGGAATGCCGGACTTTATGCAAGTCCGGTCATTCATGACCCTTCGTAACTCGGCCCAGTCACCGTTTTTGTAGTCATATCGGATCACGGGGGAAATGTCTTTCCCTCGATATTCCATACTAAACAGTACCGGATCGTGATCCGAAGTCATCTCATAGATGGCCTTGAGTTCACTCAAATTCGTAACATTTTTATTGACTATCAAGTCAATTATAGTCGGAGTGGCTCCGTTTCAGGGGTAATGTGTGGGCTCATCAGAGTGCACAATTACCACGTCGCTGCTGAGTGAGTATTCCCACAGCGTTTTGCCGTTTGCAATGGGTTGTGACCCACCGCTCCACTCAGGACGCCTGGCGTTTAGGTCCCTGACCAGCAACACCTTGTGGCCAGTACTACACAGGTTGTCCAAGTCAGCTTGTGTGAATCTATCCCTGGGCTGGTTGTATACCGCGAATACACAAGTCCCATCGGCCAGCTTAATGCCGACATGCTCTATCGCGCTTTGCTGGAATGGGAGTGGCGTAAACGCGATACCATCCTTGACAAGGATGGCCACGCCCCCCCTCCTCACTGCGTGAGGGTGGTCTTTCCTGATAGTGGTGAAGCCCTTCAGTTTGAACATATGGTCTGCTCGAAGCCAAGTCTCCGAGATGAACATCAGGTCCAACTTGTGTGCCTGCCAATAAAGTCAATAATAAGCGGAAGCTTATTATTGACTGAACTGGCGTTGAACATGCATGCCTTCAAACACGGCTCATAAATTGTATCGCTGGCTGTCTCCCAGAATCTCCAGGGCAGCCATCGCCTTTTCCAACGGTGATTTGGCCTGTGCCAGCCTGACGATTAAATCGTTTATGGCTCGGCACAGTTCACCAATGTTCAGCAGCGAACCAACCTGCTGAATTTTACTCACCAACCCCACTATGTGTTGGTGTTGTTGGCTTGCACCCTCTTGTCGGACGTGCCTGTGTTCCGGCGTCTGCGTTGGCGGTGTGCAGGGGATTGAAGGCAATCCAGCCGCTTGCTGAATTCTTCCCCCGATCTCTTCTGGTTCCGGCTCTGCTCCTGGGCCCTCTTGAGCCAAGCGTTGACCTGCGGCGGCGAGGCCGCCACGTACCTAACAGGGGCCGGCTTCCTGGCTTTTTCCTCCCTCTCCCCGAGAAACTGAATTCTCGCCTTATCCAGAGGGCATTCGACACTGCTTGCGGTGTGGGGGCCCTGGCAGATGACGCACACTGCTTGAACATCGGGGGGTATTTTACACTGCTTTGTGGGGTGGTTCTCCGCACATTTCAAGCAGCTTGCCTCTCACTGGCAGTTGGATGTCGCGTGCCCCCACCGCTGGCATCTGCGACACTGCACAATGGCTCTCTCGTTCTGTCGAGCCTTCCAGGATACGCGAATATGCTGGAGGACTCTGACAGTTTTCTGGAGCTGTGCTAGTGTCACGTTGCGTGGGGTGGTGATAAGGTACAGCGGTCTGTGACGCGTGCTCATCCTTATCATCTTCTCGACTTGGATACCGTACTTGTCTAGCATTTCCTGGATCAGGTCCTGCTGACTTACGTCCGAGTCGAGACCCCGCAGTACGAACGCATGCGTCCTGTCCTTGGGGAGGGTATAAGTATGGAACTCGGTACCCGTGGACTTCAAGATTTCGATCATCTTGGACCGATCACTTTCGTTCTCTGTAAAGACCTGAGTCTCCTTGCCCGTGTGCTTCAGGTTGAAGTCACCTTGGAGCTCAGACTTTAGTTGGACCGTAAGTGATCGGTCCAAGTTCAATCGCCCCTGTATGACGATTGGGGGCAGCATTTTACCCTTCCTGGGTTTTGCTGCCTCCTTTCGCTGGGGTTGGCCGGTGGGTTTGGCCTTAGTCCTAGGCTGAGGTTTTCGCCCTACCGAGGAACGGTGCGAGTCCTCCGAGAGGAATTCATCCTCGTTTAGAGACTCGTACGCGTTCCTCGTGGGTACCGGTTTCGTACTTTCAACTCTTCTAGCTTTGACGGGAGTTTTCGGCTTGATAAAGCCCTCCTCGTCTCCGCTAGGATTTTCAGGAAGGGGGGGGAAATCGTCTCTTACCCGTACCCTGTTAGGCGACCGTAGCAGCCGCCGCGTGTGTTGAAGTTTTTCTAGTTCAGCGTGGAAATGTTCTTCGTACCTCCTAGTGTAGAATTTCCCAATTTCGTTCTCCATGGCCTCTTGCATTATTTTCTCCGGGAATTCGCTCAGTGCCGTTGGTTTTTGAAATTCCGTATTCCGGAGGGCGGCTATCTTCTCCCCCACCTTCGATTTTATCTGCTTCTGGATGTCCCGGATTCGCCTCTCGATCGCCTCGATCGAATTGAGGGGTGGCTCATCTCGGGACTTCCTTCTCGCTTGCGGGCGATGTCTCTCAGCTCCGGAGTCTGAGCTGTCCGAATCCGAAGTGGAGATAGGGGCCTTTCGTGGTGATTCCCTCGCTCTTGCCTCCAGCAGCCTTTTGTTCTCCCGCCGTTTCTGGCGGCTTCTTCCTCCTTCCTGGTTTTCATCCTCTCGATCGCCCTTTGGAATTCAACCAGTTGCGAGGGAGCAGGTTTTGTCGGCGAGACAACGTTGGTGGCTTTCGCCACACTTTCCGTTGCCTTCGCCACACTTTCGATTTTCTCCTTTTCGACAGTTTCCATAATTGCAGCCTTCGCCACACTTTCGATTTTCTCGTTCTCGACAGTTTCCATAATTGCAGCCTTCGCCACACTTTCTATTCGGTCGTTCACTAACCTTTCCATTCCTGATTGCTGTTTGCCGTTCGCGACACATTCGAAAAGTGATTGCGTTTTCGCGTTCACGACACTTTCCGTTTGCCTTTTGGAATTTGCGTTCGCATCACTTTCCAAAAGTGATGGGCCGATCGCGTTCGCTGCACTTTTTAATTTTGCTTGCGGTTTGTCTTTCGCTACACTTTCCAATAGTATTAGGATTTTTGCGTTCGCGACACTTTCCAATGGACTTTTAAAATTTTTCGTTCACGACACTTTCCATTATGTGGTCTAGTTTTTCTTCAAATTGGAGCCAGCCACCGGGGTTTGCCCAGGTTCTTTCTGGGCTGTTTCCACCTCGTAGAGCAAGTTCCAGTCCGCGTTCGGTAACGGGTCTGAAACCGTTTTCCCTTTATAGGGACTGGTGCTCTGACGAGGGGGCAGATTATTTTGTAAAATATTTCGTTCACGACACTTTCCATTATGTGGTCTAGTTTTTCTTCAAACTGGAGCCAGCCACCGGGGTTTGCCCTTTGCCCAGGTTCTTTCTGGGCTGTTTCCACCTCGTAGAGCAAGTTCCAGTCCGCGTTCGGTAACGGGTCTGAAACCGTTTTCCCTTTATAGGGACTGGTGCTCTGACGAGGGGGCAGATTATTTTCTGTGTGAATCTCTGCATTGACTGTATATATCCTCGGCTGGCTCTGTAGTGGAGACGGCGGACTTGGTAGCGGGTCGTATCTTGGCACTACGAGTGGGGGCTCGCTGTCTTGGAAATGATACGTATTTCGACAGCTGCTCGATCCACCGTCTACGCACCTATACTCCCTCAACAGCTTGTCCCGAAGATGGTTCACGTCATACGCCGAACTCCACTGACTCCAAGTGGAATGGGAAATGTCGCGAACCGGACTTAGTCTTCGAGCTTCGAGGTGGGCCGCTCTGACTTGCCGTTGATACTGTGTGATGGCGTCCTCTTTACAACAGTTTTGGAAAGTGTAGCGAATGGAGTTCCCTACACTTTCCGATGTCTTCGGAATTGCTCCAGTGGAATGGAAAGGTTGTCGAATGCTGTTCTCCACCGTTTCCATTTTCGTTGTGGATTTCACAACGGCTGCTGGGTCTTTCAGCGACGAAGTCTCGCTGAAAGTGTGGCGAACCGTCTTGAGTAGGTCTTCGCTTAGACAGTTATGGAAACTGTCGAGAACCGGACTTAGAATTTTTCCTTCGGATGTTGGCTTGGAATTGGATTCTAAGTCGCTGGGGGTAGCTTCATTGAGGTGGGGGAAGGGATGGTCATCATCATTCTCCGTTTCACGAAGGTGGGGGAGGGGTTGGCTGTCCTCGTCCGCTTCTATCGGGTGGGGGGAGGGTGGGTCCTTGCTCGATGCAGAGTTGTTGTACTCGAGTTCTTCCTGGGCCTCCAGGAGTTGCGTCGCAGGCGGCGACGTTGACGGCATGTGTTCGTCCGGTAATCTCTGGATCGGGCTCGCACTGAGTCCCATTTCCTCCTCCAGGGAGTGAAGTGGGGTGCTGGAGGTGATCCTGTCTTCCGCCTCCAGGTGCTTGGGAGGTTCCTCCGGGTGATCGGTGTTCTCCAGGGGTCTGCTGCCTTGTGGGGTGTCACCCCAGATGTCCAGTTCGGTGGTTTCTGGACTGTGGGCAACGATTCGTGACGTCCTCCTCGCTCCCACTTTAACCTCTCCGGCGTTCGCCACACTTTCCATTTTTTGGAAAGCGTGACCGGAGGGTTTCTGGGGCTCGTCACCATGGACAGTTACACCCCGACATACCTCTGTGGACTCACCCGGTGATTCCAGAGGTTTTGCTGGTTCGATGGCTGCAACTATCGTAACCTTCTCCGGCGGGCTACTGGAAGAAGAGGTAGTAGTCTCCACCAGGTTCACTGCAGTTTTGTCACTGTCACGGGGGAGGGCATTTTCACTATTATGTGTGTCTGTTTCACTTGATGAGGGCTTCGTGATAGCGATGTCCTGGTGGAGGACTATCTTGGAGGTTTTCTGGGTTGGTTTCGGAGTTTGCTTCCTCTTCATCGTCTTCCGATCGCTCTCGCTGCCGGAGGTGGCCGATGTACGGTCATCGTCGCCTGGACGCTTCAGCAGACGTGTGGTGGCTCTTGCCCGTCCCAGGAACGGCCCTTTTCGATTTTGAACTCCCTCAGAGCTGCTGCTCATGAGGGAGTGTGAAGACACTTCCTTTATTCGCACTCACTGGTGACGCGGATGCCGGTACCAATAAGGGCGATATTCGCGTGTACCAATCGCGCAGGACACTGACAGTGTTTGTCGCCTGCCTCTAGCGCCTGTTTACGGTAGTACGTCCTCACCCGACCGTGGTTCGGAGCGTACTAGAGAAAGGTACTCGCAGTTTTAGAATTCGCCAATTTTGTGGCAATCAACTTTTATTTTTTAAATACGGACATTTTTCACTAGGCATTGATTTCTAGAATACTACGTCTTTATTAGTTTTGCCATCATCCTCAGTAGAATACAAGCTGTCATTCAAATGCCTCTGATATTTGTTTCTCTACTCTTTATGATTCTTTCATTATTATCGAGATGGGGTATAGAAATAATGAAGGAAATTGCAGGATATCAGATATAATTCCAAAATAGAAATTCGAAAATGAAATCTTTTATGCCACACTTGCAATACTCGTAAATTCTTCAATTTTTTAAACGGTTTTATTTAACTTACCTTGTTTGCTTGGGTCAAACCTAGTAATTGAAACTTTACCCAATTTCTGTTGATCGATTGATCTGAAATTTGGTACACACCTTCAGTTTTGCTGACAAAACAATTATTTATATTCAGTATCATTGTAAATCCAAGATGGCCGCTGTCACAATATGGGTATCAAATGAAAGGGCTGAACTAGTAGATTTCAGTACTCCATGAAAAAAAAAATGCCAAATCCAAGATGGCCGTTGCTACAAATTGGCGGATTACATGTATTTTTGAACTCTCTCAATGTGGGTATCAAATGAAAGAGCTAAACTAGTAGAATGCACTACAACATGAAAAACGTTGAATCCAAGATGGCCGCTGCTACAAATTGTCGGATTACATATATTTTTAAGCTCCCCCAATATGGGTATCAATGAAAGGGCTGAACTAGTAAGAAAACAGTATGCCATGAAAAAATTCCAAATCCAAGATGGCCGCCACCACAACATGGGTATTAAATGAAAGGGATTAACAAGTAGAACACAGTACACTTCACTAAAAACTTGAAAATAAAATAGATGAAAAATAGAAGAATTCAAATGGTTTTATTGTGAAGAAACATATTATTGATGCAGAGAAAGTACTAAAAGCTAAAAAATAATTAGGTAGGGACCATATACAAGTCATCACACCACTCTCCTCATCAATCTATAACAGTGATCAGATTAAATTAAAAGGCCGAGGCGTAACGACCATATAGATATTCACTCGGGTTACTCTACTGTTGCAATAGCGTGCAACCGTTCAAATTTCCCGCGGCTCTGGAATTCGCCCAATACAATCTAGTCACAGCGCAGCATGAAATAACACTAGGTACTGGTAACTATGTAAACAAAAGGCGGCGCGAGAAGCGAGAGAATGCTTGTTTGCTACTTTGAATTTTTTACCCCGAAAAGCCATAAATCTCTCGATAGCGCAGAAATTACACTATATACCGTATGAAAAATATTGCATAATATTGCATAGTATCAAGGTCCTTCGAATTGTTGACGTTTTATAATAAAATATCTCAAGAAATTTGAACCAGTGTCTTATTGGACAGTTTGACAAAACTTGGTGAGCAGGGTTCTAAGCCGGAATCCCCTCACTCTATAATTTTTCAAAGGCGTTTGACAGGGTCATACCTCATTTATTTTAAATACTCAGTTCTATGGGCGTCAATCTCAGTTTGGTTGCACAGTTCAAAAGTTCCCTGATTGGTCGTCAACAATGTATACGTATTCAAAAATTTGTATCTGATACAATACCAGTATGGTTAGGTGTTCCTTAAGGTTCTCATTCTGGACTATTACTTTTTAATCTATGTATCATTGATATCGATGAATATGAAACCTATTCTTCTTTTCTGTTATATGTAGATGATCTGTCATATTAATAAAATGCTGAATATCGAGAAATATTGGTTTCATAGTAAGGAATATTAGATGACTCTCCCATATAACATTTAGCTCACTGTATTGCCTCTTAGTTAGGCCTTCACTTGAGTATGGCTCTATTATATGGTCTCCTTATTATCGAACACATATTGACAAGGTTGAACGAATCCAAAAAAATTTCTTAGAACATGAAACGAATAACTTCGACGAAATCAAAATCCCCTTCTCTCCACACTCCCACAAAGTGGAAAACTTGAGGCAAATATCTGTAAGAAAACAACTACGAACAGGGAGTCACATCTGAAATCTATTTGTGCAATGTTCCTCCAAGAAAGTGAAAAAAAATATGACATTTGTTTGAAAAGAAAAGTATCAACTCAAGTTTCTATTTGTTACCTTACAAATAATTTATATAAATCTTGACGCAATAACTTCCAACAACTTGTTTATTTCTTGATCTTGCAAAAGCATTTGATACAGTCATGAATTACTATTACATAAATTGGAAAAAGTAGGGTTTCGCAGAGCATCCAAACTATTAGAAAGCTATCTCCCTAATAGAATTGAATGTGTAGAAATTAATGAAAAATTCAATCCAGGAATATTTGAATATGGTGTACTTCACGGTACAGTCTCAGGTCCACATTTATTCAATATTTATCTGAAATTTAATTGAAATTTATTGTTTTGCAGATGATACCGTTATATTTCTATATCCACCCTCTTTCTTTGAGGACCAGAAATGAAAGTAAGTATTGAACTGGGAGTCTGCATAGTAATGTACACCTTCGATATTTATGTAACCATTTATTGTGCAAATTGTTTTTTCAACAGTATTAGAAAATGTTTGCATGTTCTATTGATTCCACAAGTTTAAGGGGTAAATACGGAATAACCCTGTAAGGGTAGGTATCTTTTTCTCGAAAAATGTATGAAAATCATAACATAAATTTCAAATATTCTAGCACCCACAAATACTTGCAGTCTTACTAACTTCGGGTATATTCCAGATCTGAACTAATCGCTGTTCTCTACTAAATGTGCTTCATGATTTACTTACTGAAAAGAAATTCGGAAAGCTGCTGAAATAACTGAAAAAACGTTCAATAGATAACGCGAGATAGATCAGTTCATTTCTTAAACGAATCCTAAAGTGAGCATAACAGAATGATGGTACACTCCCTTTCTTTCAGTATTTTCACTTTTGTTTTATTGAAAGTGATATCAACTTTTGAATTTCAAATAAGACACCCTGTATAATCATCCATGATCGCTTGGGTATTATTACTACGAATCCAACGAGTTTGAAACCGGTGAAAACGGAAGTAAAAATTAAAAATTGAAATTAAATTATTGTTTTTTCAAAACTCCAACAGGAAAAAAACTTGAACTTGTTAATATACTATTTTAGCTTTATCAGTGTGATAATTTGATGTTATAAGTCTTTATTTCGTAAATCAGATCGCGCAAAATTGGCGAAATGGAATGTGTTTGAATATGAATTCGTTTATATTTTGCAGTGGTTTGTTTAAATATGTTCATAAGATAACAATACAATAGATCTTGAAGAAATGGTGACCATGATGGCTTCTCCTGTAGTTGTAACTATCTTCCCCACATGACATTTTCCTAATTTCTTGACGTTTATGAACACCTTAATTGCTAACTGTTAATTCCTAATTGGTCATTTTCAATTCTTAGTTTAGTTGAGTTTATAAATCCACCATTAAACAAGTGAATGGACAAATAAGTGTTTGACATCAGGATGGCTTATCGATACTTAACCTAAAAGTCATGACATTCCTTACGCTTAAAGGTGGAGGTTTCTGAGATATTTGCGGAAAACTGAAGATATGTCCAAAGTAGACATAATTTCCTTTGTGCCATAATCGCATAATGCCAACTTCTTACTAAAGTTTACTATATCCGAATTATGATTGGCAACACACTCCTCATAGAACATTTGTGCTGGTAAATATGATTTCTTCTTATCATTTATGATTTTCCAAAAGTTTCGTGGTTCATTGACAATGTTATTTTCTATTTTTGGTTGTAAGCTTGGAAAAATTCAGATCTTAATGTCTTACATTTGATACTTATACTACAAAATTCTTCAAGCATTTGATGATTACCTTCTTTATATTCTTTAAGGAGATTAAAAATAAACGTTATGGAAAGGTAAACTATTTTATAAATGAGATTATCTGTTCTTAACAAACTAGCCTTTTTGAGAGGGAAAAACGAGTATTGAAAAATATGTCGTCTCATCGAAATGTTGATACAACACAATGTTGCAGTAACAATAACGGCAGAACGAAATGTAGGTGTCCATAGGTTCACATTATTCGGGAATATAAGATAGTATTTGGTAATAATGCATCATTCGGTTATGTCCGAAGACTGTGAGTATACTGTTGTGAAGTAACCTTCACACCCTCTACGAGGTGCTACTGATTTTATTATTGAATTATTGAATTTGAATTACATTGTCATGATGTCATATTGCGATATTAATTATAACAATCTCTATTTTTCGCTGAGGCTCTCCTTGTTCGCGAGTTACTTTGATGACTCCATTGCTCTTACCATAACTTCATGTCATTTTCCTATTGGTCAGGTACCATCACGCTACGGCATCTTGGTGACGATTATGCGTATTTTTAACGTCAGCTATAAAATAGAGATTACTCATATAATCGAGGTTCATTGATCGTTGTTCATTATTGATTGATTATTATATCGTTAACCTTGCACTAAGCACTGACGAATTTGCCAACCGGCATTTTGTAACTGCAACATATTTCTTTATGAAATAGATATTTTTGGATCCTGTGTGTGTTTTCTTCGGAAGTCCAACCATAACTGCAACAATACAACGAAATAAAGGCGCATCAAAATGTGGCTACAACACCATGTGGTTGTAATGAAATGAATGACATGCTTATGAACAACCCCGTTCATAGAAGTTACACAATGTATTTTGTTTTGCAGGTTATCAAATTGTGGTTCCAATAAATTAACCAACTCCAGATATGGATTACAGAAAATTGAATGTTTTGAAATCAAGCAATCGAACTAAATCAAAACAGCATTTTTGTAAATACTGTATGAAACTGCAAAAAAAATTTGCTCGTCATCTAGCCCTTTCGGCCCTGCCGGTAGCAATTGCCACCGCTATATTTATAGTGTTCTGTCACAGTCAGAACATCAAATTTCACCCCCGACCAATAGATGTCACCTCTTTATAGTATGTTTAGGGCAGATTGTGACTAGTATATATTTATCACTGCCCTTTTGACGTATCTGAGAGACGTTGATTCCACAGATTACATACTACCCCTACCAGATACGACAGCTTTGTCGGAACCTTTGTGTGTCCAAATCCCATGACCTCGAAAATGTCAATTATATCTATATTCACACTGAGAAATTGTAATTCTATAACATGATCTCTATTTCTATATATCGATGGTTTAAAGCGCAGATATTGTATGTCCAATTCTGCTTGTTTTCCAGATTTACAAAAAATAGGTTTTGATTTGCATTCAAGTAGAGTTCGTAATATTTTCACAAAAGAATTGATATTTTTTAGTTGAGTTTGAATATTTGTAATCAGAATATTATGCAAACTACTGATAATTATTACAATTTTTAATAAAAATCGGTCTAAAATGTAAAGTTGTATGGACATACAATATTATGAATTTTCTATAGTGGACAAACTACATACGGGTGTAATAAAAAACTGTAAATGTACACGTCATTTCGAGTTTTTAATGAATAAAAAAGAACATTTACATACTACAAAGAAACGTAATGTAATTATAAACATTTCGAGTTTTTATTGAAAAAAAAACATTCACATACGTAAAAACATAATATGAATAATGTATTTATATACACATTCCCAGTGTTTATTGAAGGAAAAAATTAACACAAAATTATATCCAAAGTAGAATCGACATTATTATTATGTTTCTTCAGACTCCTCGTCTGAAAAAACTTCAAGTATAGTGTATGGCACAAGATCTTTTGCTTTCTTTGAGCTTGGTAATGCGTTGAAATAGCTTTTGTAAGGGTCGGAAATAATTTGCTCCCGAAGTAAATAAATTAAATCCTTCTTTTTCGCCTCTGAAATTGATAATCTATTGCCATATTTTTGTGTCAGGGTTTTCAATACTGGAGTTTTCTTAAATTTTTTGGTTTTCAAAAAATTTAGTTGTAAGAATTCATTATTGATCAATGAATATTTATATTGAATGATAAATGGTTTAGATTTATCAAATCTTAGCCATTTAATGTGAAGCCATTTAACTTGTTCCTTCAAAGTATTCAGTTTAGTATTTTGCATTACAACTGACGCCAGGGCCTGTAGGTCATAGAAATCAGAAAAGCAAAGCTTATGGACCTGATAGGGACGGGGTTTTTTTCTTGCCATTTCAATTAGTAATCCCAATTCGTCGGTTGTAAATTTTTTTCGGTGTTTACGGGCTGTTTCAATGGTAGCGTGAATTGAATCTGCCTCAAGATAGGAATGGCCGGATTCCATAAATTTTATATCTACAATTTGTAAGTGTTTAATTTCACTCACAGCGTACAATATTGCAGCTGCTACAAATTGGTTGCGGTTCTGACCTCCGCAAGTATCTGAAAAGCTAGACACATGGGAGATAGTCTCAGGTAGGTTTTGCAAATATTTCAACAGGCATGTGCCAATTTCTGAAAATCCCTTGGAGCCGTGAGTCTCATCCCAAAGAAAACAGTGGACACTCTGATCAAAAGAATCGTATATTGTGAAATTAAAAACAGAAAGTTTCCGTTTGTAATAAATTTGACAATCAGCGGTAAAGGGAACAGATAGAATAGCTTCCAGATCAAAGGAAATAGCTCGAAAGCTTGAGTTTCCTAACGCTGCTTTTTTATCCGCATCTTTCATTTCCATTGCTTCATTTTCTCTCTTTTTGTATAGTTGCCAGCTCTCTTCCAAATCAGTTATGTCTGTAGAGCTGTAATAGAGATTGCATGAGGAGCATTGATCCTTCTTAGGGACATGGAATGAAAGTTGTGGATTATAACAATTAAATATTTTTCTGTACACACTAATGGAAACCGGCGATATTTTCTCCTCTGTACAATAGGTCTCAACATAGGAACGATACTTAACAGAAATATTTAAATCAGCAGCTAAATATAATTTCTTTGTATCACGTCGGCTGTAGTGGGCTTCCATACGAGGAAAACTATCTATATGTTTTTTGACATGATTTTGCGAATCAATGGGTGTAATGTTAGCAGGAATTTTTCCTTTTCGTCCATCGGTACCTATATAGGCGCCATTAACACCACGTTTTTTCAAAGCTAGGTCAATGACTTGAAAACTTATGCTAAATGTTGCGCAAAAAAATTTTAGGCACACTCGCGTACTTTTTTACCCTCTCCATCATGTAGTGAATATACGCGTGATTTAGTCTTTGTGACTTGGCTTTCTGGGTTTCGTTTTCTGTGACGGCAAACGCTAGTTTCTGTAACCAATGAACATAAGAGTGCTTTTTGACGATCACTGTCAGAAAGTCCCCAATATTCTTGATGCAAAATTTGCTGCCTCTCCAATGATACTTTATCAGAACATTTGAATCGGCAGTTTGAACAATCAATGTATCGTGGTTTTTTTCTGGCATAACTTTATTTTTCCTGGTTTGATAACTCTGACCGGAAGCTCTTTTAATTTTTCGATCATTCCTGTTCCATGTATTGGTGTCTGCTAGTCTTTTCCGAGTTCTTTTCAGATCTTCAGGAACTAAAGTTTTACTGGATGTTGATGCTACTGGAGGTATTTCTGAAGAATTTTCTTCAATACATTCGTCTAGGTTATTGTTACTTGTTGAGCTGTTTTCTTCGTCGTCTGGAACAAACTCCTCCGAAGTCGATAAGCTTTCATCTGCTTTTTCATCAGTGGCTAATACCTCAATATTCTCTTTCTCGAGAGCATTCTGTAACAAACTGCTTTCGTTGATGACAGAATATTCGGTGTTTTCGATAACTTGTATATTGGATGGCTCTTCGTCCGATATAAATGTTTGTTGAATCTCAGGCAACTCAAAATACTCTGGAATTTCCTCACAATGAACAACAGTAACACCACAGGAAGGATTCATCTCAATTGAATCTTGAAATGAATCTGTGAAAAATGCACAATTTGTTAGTCATAGAAGAGCGTATTTGGATATTTTGAAACATACCAAACGGAATAACAATCAGAATTTAGGAGATTAAACGAATCGGTGAACTCTTTGCCGATTTCCGATACATTAAGCGGCTCTGAAAATAAAATCGGTGAGTAAGGTAAGACTGGGTAATATTGACACTGAGGAAACATTGACATGATTTCTTTATTCTTGCGAACTTTAGAAACTACCGGCAACACCGACGCTATTCCGCGGGAATTTGGTCAGCAGGTATACCGCCTAACGAACTTCACTATCATTTATCCAACAATAATCGTGTAGCTCTGTCACTGCGTTGATTTATCAACAGTGGTTAATTTTTTCACTATTACGCGCGTGTTGGAACTTCGTTATTAGGGAATAAAATTGATATTTGTTACTTTTTAGATGAAGCAGGTATGTTATATTTTAACGTTCTTTAGAGTTTATTCCACTGAAATGTGTTTTCAATTATTCCAGCATAAAAACATGTTTTTAGGTTATGGGGTTAACATTGACATGGGTGTCAATGTTACCCTGGGATTTAACCCTTTCCTAAAGCTGAATTTTAATTTCAGAATGTCACCAAAAAAGCGCCCATCTTCTGCACGCAAGTACAAGACTTACAGTAGCGACTCATTGAGAAGAGCCTTAGATTGTATTAAAAATGAAGGCATAAGCGTCAAAAGGGTCGCAAACCTCTACAATATTAACCGTTCAACTCTATCAATCATCTGAAGAATCACAAATGTGGACCAGTTGGCAGACCTACAGTTTTAACCCAAGAAGAAGAGCGACACACAGTCCATATTTTAATTAAGTTGGCAGAATGGGGATTTGGGATGGATCGGTTTCAACTGAAAATACTTGTTCAAGATTATTTAAAACGAATTGATCGACGAAACGTCTTTAAAGACGGAATTCCTGGCAAGGATTGGATTGCTGGATTTGAAAAACGGTGGAAAGAAGACTTAAGACGAAGAGTAGCTCAAAATCTTCCTAGAAATAGGGCAGAAGCGTTTTCTAAAGAAGTGTTACAAGATTTTTACATTAAAATAAATGACTGCATTGAACGACCTCAGCTGCAGAGAAATCCCCAGAACATTTTCAACTGCGATGAAACTGGTTTACAAACCGACTGTGGAGTACAAAAAATTTTATGTAGGAAAGGATCTGCAAACCCTCATAAAGTTGTGGGCAGTACAACAAAATCTACCTACACCATACTTGTTTGCTGCAGTGCCACAGGAGAATAACTTCCGCCTTATATTAATTTCAAAGGTTTGCACTTATATTCGACGTGGTGTCAGAATGGACCAGAAAACGCTGTCTACAATTGCAGTCCTTCTGGTTGGATGGAGGCTGATCAGTTTTTCAGCTGGTTCAAAGATGTTTTTGTTAAAGCTGACTTAGAAGGGTCAAAGATATTAATATATGATGGACATAATTCACATATAACTGTGCCATTAATAGAAACAGCTTTACAAAACAACATTGAATTGTTATGTTTACCTGCACACACATCACATGTTTTACAACCACTAGATGTGGGAGTTTTCAAGTCGTTGAAAGTTGCCTGGAGGAATGTTTTAAAAGACCATTATCACAGATCTGGTTGCAAAAGTGTAGATAAAGTTCTATTCCCTTCTTTGCTGAAGAAAACTATCGAAGCTGGGTGTTTTTCGAGGGCTAATGCAATAGGTGGTTTTAGCGGTGCAGGGATATATCCCATTGATAGAGATAAAATTTTGGAGAAATCTATAGAATCAACAGTGTTTGACGAACCTCTTCAAGAAAATACTGCTGCTGATAAACCTACTTCAATTCATTTACGAAACACAGCCTCAGATACGAATAATAGTACCCCAGTGTCTTCTACAAGTTCTGAGCTTTTCTCTCCAAAACAATTGGAAGTATCTCTACTATCTGTTTTACAAAGACAAGAAAAACCTATTTCTTCAGGTAAAAGAACTAAGGTTCGTAGAAAATTTGCAGAGTGTCTTACCTCTGCGGAAATTTTAGAAAGAGTGACTGCCGAAGCGAATATGAAGCAAAAAGAAAAAGAAAAACAGGCTGAAAAAAAATTAAAACAAAAAGTTAGGAACATTAAGACGACCAAAACAACTGCTAACAGAAGCAAAATTCAAGAAAGTTCCGAGGAAGAGAGCGATGGTAGTTTGATACTAGAAAGTGATACACTGTCAGAAACATTTTCAGATATGGAATATTTACAAGATACAGAAATTGAGAATAAAGAAAATGAAATCGAGAATAAAGACAATGAAACCAAAGTAACTGTTGGAGCCTGGGTTTTAGTCAAGTTCAAAAGCGATAAAGGTTTCCACAAGTTAGTTCATTATATTGGTCAGGTTACTGAAGCAGTCGAGTTTGGTGAAGAGATAGTCGTTAATTTCCTTCGTAAAAAAGAAAAATGTTTTATGTTTCCTGAAAAAAAGGATGAGGCTATTTTACCAGTTCACGACGTAGTAAGAATCTTACCCGAGCCTTACATTCGACGTAAGATGCATTCCTTCAATTGTGATGTGTTTCGCACTGACAAAAATGTTCCTCTCATCGTTTATTAGTCAAGTACTCACTAACTTCAATACAGTTTTTATACAATTTACAGACGTTTTGTTAATTTTCAGATTAACCTTTTCTCCATCAGGAGAAAACATGTTTTGTTTCCAATATTCATAATAAAAAAATTCAAATTTCGATATTGGCTAATTTATTTTTGATATTACTAAGTCAATGTTACCCTACCTGGTGCAAACATTGCATTTTTATCCATTTCAAAAGGATTTTAATGTAGGTGTCAATGTTTCCTCATGGTAGGGTTACATTGACACATTGCATGAAAAAAAAATTAAAAATCTAAAAAAGTACTTAATAATATTTGGTACGATATTATATCATAATTGTAGCTCACATCATGGGACAAGTATGTGCTATGAAAATAGTGAATATTCCCTAATAATTCTGAGCTACACAGGCATTTTTCCAAAGTTGTGTCAATGTTACCCGGTCTTACCTTAAATTACTTCACGTGCGGCTACATAAATTTACTGGACTGTACGTAAAAAAAACTTAATCAAGAGAAGTTTTTACTTGTTCGACTGTCAGTAGTGCCCAAGTGCCCAAAATGGAACACACTGTACAGTACTTATCATGAAACTGAGTGTATTGTAAATAATAATATGGGCAAATATAAAATTGTAATTTTTCAATTTGGGTATTCTTACCAGTTGCAATTTCTCCAGGAGCTGATGTTGTTTCGCTAATGTTTTGCTATTTTGCGAGTTCGACCATCATTTTACCATGTGCAAACATAGTTGCAACAAAAAGCCCACTTTCATTAGCACAAAACACTATACACTAATTACTTGAACTAAATTCAGCGATAGGAAAGAAATATTTCACTATATGAGCTGGATTATGTCGTAAAAAGCAATGCTACTTCGAAGGTGTCTAACATAAAACTTAATAAAAACGAGGAGCATGCAAATATTGCCATACAAGTCCATACAAGTCATAAACAGCTGATTTATAAGTACGCAGCAGTAGAATGCACATTTATGTTATGTCCAGACATACAACTTTTTAGCATGTGTTGATAATCCTATGCAGTTACAAATATTGTATGTCCGGACTTACTATATTTGTGCTTCGAACTATTTTGAACTGCGAAAAATTATGACACACTATAAGTGTGCATTGGCATACCCTACTCACCTATGGATATAGTATATTTTCACTATGTTGATTACCCTTACTTCTCGTTATTCGGGACATACAATATTTGCACAGACTCTAGATCTGTCTTACTACGTTCAAAATATCACTTTACCCTAACATTGGCAAAAAGTGGACATACAATATCTGTGCTTTAAACCATCGATATCTACACTGGGAAAAATGACATACTCATTCTGAAATATTTGTTCATATTTTCGAATAGGTATATTTTAATATGAAAGTCAATGTGAAAAATGTCCTACCTGTACTGATGCTATTGTCATTTATACCGAGACCAGTGATATTTCACTACTACACTTCCATTCATAAGATAATGTTGATTGGACGGAAATAAACAGAAAGAACAACCAATCATTTCAAACCATTGGTCTTCAATCCTTTTCACAGGAAGAACTGTTTGTTTATTACCGAAGAGTTGATCATTATCATTTCCAGCAGAAAATGTGCAAATTTGGATAAAGGGTCTTGGTTGCTTCCCTCGTAATGCCATCCAATCGATATATGCTTTTTATGTGTAGGTAGGTAGGTAGTAATAAATAGAACAGTAATAATAAAATATTTATTGATGCTCAAGAAATATGAACGAACACACATTACATTTTCGATGTAATTAAAGATATTTCTAACTTATAAGTGATATAAACACTATTTTTTTGGATATATTTTTTTCATTAAAAAATTTATATAATAATAATGTTTATTACGGTTAAATGAACAACAATATAAATCGAGTATAACATATAATTATGAATATGAATACTCACAGAAGTAGCGATTGCTTGCGCGTGAGAGTTTAAAACTACAAATACAGCGACATTACAAATACAAATATATATTTCACTGCATTATACATTTTATGATATAATAGGGAATTAATGGACTGAATTTACACAAAAATTATATACTTGTGAGGTAACGCTTACAATTATTGTTTCGACACACAGTGTCATCATCTGAGCTGAGTTATGAACTAAAGTAAGTAATGATAAAATCTCACCTTCTCAAATACTAGAACCTGTATAAAATTTTCACTAATGACATAATTTTTAAAAATTGATCCATAACAATGACAGGTACAAAATTTCAACCCATAAAAATGACAGGTACGAAATTTCATTTGAATTAGGGAACATTTGATGAGTTGTTACTAGTGAGGTAGTTAATTATTGCAGAATTGTACAGGTCAATTTGGTCATTAAGAAGTAAATTGCTATTATGTAAATGTTTCTTGATTTCTATGGATTCTAATATGTTTAATTTTTGATCTTTAGGTTGAATATGCAAAATTTTTGGATTCTGCGTGAAGCTATGGTTAATTGTCAATAACTGGCATAGTGAATCCTGTTTATTTAATCTGTAACTTCTAAAATGCTCACTGAATCCTAACCCTGCGTCACCCACCTGAATAATTTGTAATCGAACACATACATGGGGTATACCATACCCCAATTTATTTAATTTTTTTAATTCAATGATTTGTTTTTTTTGCTTGGTTTTTCATTTATTATGACTCCTTCAGTAACCGTTTTATCAGATAAACAAATAGTTTTGTACAAACAGTTTTTATTCATTAAAAAACAATAGAAATCAGGATTGTTGTATTTTGGCAACATAAAAACATCACATTACTGAAACAACTGAACAAAAAAAAAGTAAGAGGCATACCTCTCGTTTTTATCAACAAACATGCACTAAAACTACGTGACACCAGGAAAACAATAAAAATATAACTAAGTTCTGGCCAAATTGAAAAGTTATTCATCCATGAACATGGTACAGTTTTGACAATATAATTTGGCATGCGTCAGACATATTGCAGTATTGCAATCAGCACAGCGGTGCATAGTTTTTCTATCTTGTGTTCGAGGACATATTTGGCAACGTACATATCGTCCGTCTACTGAATTTGTTGTAGCTTCGATGGGCTCATCCAAAATTTCGGCAATTTTCATTCGAAGATTGCTTGGAATGCGAAGATTATTTTTTCTTTGTTGTAAAGCAGGTTTTGTCAAAGCTAATCCCAACTCTTCTAAAAAAATACGACGTTTTTTTTAAATCTTGTGTATTTGCCTTATAAATTTATTGGCTATTGATACCAGCAGTATCCATCATCGAGAAAAAAATTATCAGTGGCCACCTTCTACAATTTCGAGCTACACTATAATTTCCTGACATCTCGTCTACGGTATCCACTCCACCTTTTGTTAGGTTATAAAATGTAATAATTTCTGGCAGCATTTTTTCTTCACTTGTAGGATCTATTGTGTCATCATGATGTAGTGACGATAAAAGGACAACATTTTAATTTTTTTTCGGAATGTAGGAAACTATCGTATAATCTTTCTAAAACGCCAACATTGAAGACCGGATCGGCCGTGATTTATCTTTATTCAAGAATTGTGGAGGAATTTCTACTTTGTTCTTCCTTAGGGTTCCTACTGCTGTTAACTTATGCTTCTCTCGTAACATCCTCATGGCAGGATAACTAGTATACCAGTTGTCAAATGTTACATTTCGATTACTCCCAGATACAGGAGCCACCAATCGATCAATTACATCTACAGATGCATTGCTAATATTATACACACCTTTCGGTTGGAGACCTGCATAAATTTCCATATTCACAACATAAAACGTGCGAACATCTACAAGAGCATGAATTTTGATTCCATACTTCGCAGGTTTATTCGGTATATTTGCCGAAAAGAACAACGTCCTCGGAATGATTCAAGTTTTTCATCTATTGTGAGGTATTGTCCTGGTGAGTAGGCTTGTTGACAATTACTTACAAATTTTTCAAATACTGCTCTTATAGCAGCTACCTTGTCAATTTGCAGCCTCATCTGTCCGTTATTCACATTGTCAAAACGTAAACAAAGTAATAGAAAAGAAAAACGATTGAACGACATAACAGCTCGGAATATTTCTATTCCTCCTCCATTGGTTCTCCATAAATCTCTCAGATGGCGGTGACTACTTTTATACACACCTGCCAAATACAGTATGCCAAATAAAGCCTTTATTTCTGTAGTATTTGTTTCGCTACAGCTTCTTTGATTTTTGTAATTGGCCGATTTTCTACCAATAACTATGTTGGTATACATAGCTATACTTTCTGAAATTGTTTCATCGAACAATAAAGACCAACACTGTAATGGGGTTTTAGCGTCTTCAGAATGCTTTTTCGGCGCCGGTAATTTTCTTATCAAATTTTCAGCTCTAATTCTTACTCTTGTTGAAGCATGATGTTTGTACCATTTGGTAGTCTTATCCTTACCCATGAAGACTGCATGATTATTACCATCTTGCATAATAATTTCATCTGTAGCTGGCTCATTTTCAACAAAATTCTCACTATCTGAGTGAATGCTATTGACACTAACATTATCTTCATCGTCATCAGCAGAATCACTTTCGTTATCCGAATCACTCTCAACAATATTCCATAAGTTTTGTAGATGCTCCTGCTCGTAGCTTCCTGCTGCCTGAAATTTATTGATATTTATAATGAAATAAAATATTATTCTATACACTCACCATTTTCGTTTCGGAATTCGAATCGAGAGCCTACGTGGAGTGTGGTATACCCAAAAGCAGTTCTGACAGGTCCAACTCTCAGCACAGTTGATTTCATACTAAACCTCACTGAGCATTTCGAAGATCAATGTGTTTTAGGAAGCTACAGGCAACCAACAATACCTGCATTCACAAATAAGAGAATGATTGGCATTTTACAGTATCTGGGGTATGTCACACCCCACGTAGGTAACGCAGGGTTAAATTAATATTGCGGCCTGTCTGGCCTATATATAATGCATTGCAATATTTATCAACATGTATGTAATTCATTTCTAACATAATATACATGAACCCTGAAAAATAAATGCATTATTGTCTTAAATAATGCTTGATTAAATATGTGACAATATACATAATTTTCTTTTATTTTTATCTTTTGAACTTTTCATGTCTCGGTTGAGATATTTTAAGGAATAAAATATTCTCAGCCTAATGAATAGTTTCAAAACATATAATACAGGGAACTGAGAACAGGGATGTTGAAACTGCACCATTTTCATAATACTCAAATGAGAATTTGAGACAGAAACTCCTGTGCATACTTCTTCATATGTTGAATTGAATATTTGTTCCAATTTGTAAACAAACTGTATGAATGCTTCAGGTGGCATTCTCAACCCTCCAAATATACTTGAATCTGTATCAAAACTTTTGAAATGTGTTAAGAGTTTATCAGTGTCTAATTCTTCACATTTTTTAGAGTAGTCTAAACAATCTTGACATCTGTGAATGTTCAAGGGTTTTTTAAGCAAATATCCACATACATATACAAAAGGATTCTAGTTCAGAATATCTTCTCTTCTATGATCATAATGTAAAAGATACAATGCTGGCGAGGGTTCGTTTTCATTTTCTACTATTTTGATATCTGCTGATTGAATATTAGATAATAAATGACCACAGTCATCTTTGCAGTTCATATTATTAGAATGTAAATAACTCTGACTGAAAAGTTTTTTAAATGATCTCTCAAATTGAATTGGAGTGGAGTTGTCGAATGCTTCCAAAAAAAATTTCTACGGTATCTTGGTTGACGTTTCTAGTTTTGAGATATTTAAAATCGTGAGATGACAAGTTGATCCATAATTGTTTTATGCCGTTAATAGTTATAATCCAACAATTCTTGAACTTTACTCTATTTGTTATATCCTGCCCATGTTTATTATGTATCACTATTTTTCTTATCAATTCCAGAAGTTCGAAGGTTATTCAACCGAGCTAAGGTGTCAGGTGAATGGGAAAACTATAGGTTCGCTCTAACCACATACAATAAAGATATCCGGAAAGCAAAACGAGAATCATGGGAACGGTTCTGCGAAAATGTGTCGAACACATCAAGCGGAGCCCGTATCCACAAGATTCTATTCAGAGAGCAGACACAGGAGCTGGGATCGCTTAAACGTCCAGACGGCTCCTTTACTGCCTCCAGGAAAGAAACAGAGCTATTGTCTTATAACCACTTCCCAGGCAGCCTGATTCTGGACAATCGACCTCCAGTCACAAATATAGGCCGGATAAAACGACCTAGCAGAGATGAGTGGGTGGTTGCCAACAAAATAATTACACCACAGGCGATAAAACGGGCGTTTAACTCGTTCCAACCCTACAAATCGCCAGGAGAGGAGGGCATAGCTCCAGCTCTGTTACAAATCGGACTGGAACATATTGTACCTATCCTCATAAGACTCTTCAGAGCCAGTTTAGTTTGGAACCATATTCCATCTAACTGGACCGCGACTAGGGTGATCTATATTCCTAAGGTGGGTCGGACTGACCCACACCCAAAATCGCTCAGACCTATTAGTCTGACATCCTTTCTGTTAAAAAGCATGGAGAAAATACTGGACGGGCACATGAGGTGTGGTGTACTAACAAAGCACCCACTCAATGTTCACCAGTATGCATACCAGGCTGGTAAGTCAACAGAACTTGCTCTCAACAACCTTGTCTCAGGAATAAGCGACGCCCTGGAACACCAGGAGGTAGCAGTCGCCGCATTCCTTGACATAGAAGGAGCATTTAACAATGCACTACCGCACTCCCTATATGAGGCCACTGTCTCTAGAGGAATTGAATCAATACTATGTGACTGGATAAGAACTATGCTTCATAACAGAACTATAACGACCTCTCTACAGGGGGAAAGTGTCAGCTTCAAGCCAGCAGGGGGCTGCCCTCTGGGAATGCCCTCAGACATCATGCCTAAAACTATCAACCTTCACACGTCCTACACTGTGGTCTTACCCGAAAGAGAAGACTGGGTTCGGAATGAAACTGACCTATGTGGGGCAAATGAACGTTGGTTTACCGATGGTTCCAAAACTTTGGAAGGTGTCGGAGCCGGAATATACGGGATAAACCCAGTAGTGAAACGCTCATTCAGTATGGATCAATTAGCTACGGTATTCCAGGCAGAGGTATATGCCATTGAAATGTGTGCAAGGGAGTTGGAAAATCAACGCCACACACGAAAAACAAAAAAAATATTTTCAGACAGTCAAGCAGCACTGAAAGCGCTTGAATCCAAATGCTTTAAATCCAGAGCAGTATGGAACTGCAGAGAAACCTCAAACCGACTGGCACAACGCAACAACGTTAACTTAGTCTGGATACCAGGTCACACGGGCCTAGAAGGAAACGAAATAGCGGACGCCCTAGCAAAAGGGGGGCCAAAACAACGTTCACTGGGCCAGAACCGGTAATCGGTATAGCACATAGCACTGCCAAGAATGCCATAACATCCTGGGCTGACAACAAAAGACTCGAGTACTGGCGTAGTCTACCGGGCCTAGCCCATTCCAAAGCATTTATTGCTTGCACAAGGAAAAAACAGGCCTCTGACAAGCTGCTAGAACTCAGTAGAGCACATCTCAGAGTTATAGTAGGTTTGCTCACTGGCCCTCAAACACCATATGCATAAAATCGGACTTGCACAAGATGCAGAGTGCCGCCTATGCATGCATTTTATGTACATGCCCCGCAGCGGCCAGAACCAGATTTTCAACATTTGGCAATACAACAGTAAGGCCAGAGAACCTGGTAAATTGTTCTCCCAACGTACTCCTCAATTTCGTTAAGAGATTGGATATACTGGGAGAAATATAACCATAGGGTGAGCCACAATAGGCCATTGGCCGCAGTGGAGGGCCTGATATGGGCCCACTAACGTTCAAACCTAACCTAACCTATCGATTCCAACATTTCATTCAAATAAGTGATTTGGTATTCATCACCTCTGAAAATATTTTTGAATATGTTGGGATTGGCTTTGTCAGTGGAATTCAAAATATCAAAGAGTTTGTTAAATTTCTCTATGATTTCTATTCTTCCTAATGCATTAGGAGAAAGTGCTCCCAAACTCATATAAGTATACATACCGCTTGCAACAGTATTACTGAGAACTTGAGCAGCCAATTTCACTTTCATCTTTTCAAAATATTGCCATGTTCTCTAAGCCTGGTTTGCAAACTAGTTTTTCCGTTATCCTCTCTAAACTTCATTTGCTTGGGAGGTAGAAAATATAGTGTAAGAGCAAACTGTTTATATTCTCTGGAGTATCTTTTAGCTTTGGGCGATATTTCGTTTAAATATGCTTGAACTTTCACAATTTCAGCAAGGTCTTTATGAAGGAATTTTTCACATAATTTACTGAAATCTTGAAGTGTCCACTCCTTTTCCTCACATGATTTCGTTGCTTGAGATTTCCTCCTCAAAGTTTTCAGTTTTTGTCTCAATTTCTCCTTTCGAGGTGTATGAGAGGTCAACCAGGCACTTGTTTGAGTCCCCACAGGTGAAAGTGAAGCAGATGATTCAGGAATGGTAACATAAGAGAATGGACCTGAAATTCAGAAGAAAGACACACTGATTATGATAGAGTGAAGAGAAAATTGAAAAAAATATCAAACAGTATTTCTTTACTTGCAAAAGTTATTTGAAGCGCTGTGAAATAACTATGGTTGTGTAGAGTAGCAAAAAATTCAGAATATTGTGATTAGGAAGAGTAACAAAATATTTCATTGATATTCATTTTTTTAAATTATTTTATCTTCTGAAAAGTAGAAAATGATTTGATAATTGACTGCTAAGGATAATTTCTTGCTCGCTTCAAAACTAGGTCCTATATTGGCACAAACTGACTGCTGACTACTTCCAGGTTCAGAATAACAAAAAAATTCTTGATGAGTTGGTTCAAGTACTGATGGTTCACTCGGCTCATCTAGGCGTATATCTATAAAAACAGAGGAATCATATAATATAACCTAGAGGATAATAATAATAATAATGATAATAATTTTCAATTTAAAAGTACATATATAATAATGAACAGTAAACATAGCACAATAATAAAAGAAAACGTCAAAGCCAAATGTGTAAAATTACATAAAAGATTGAACGTGAAAATCTATAAAATTGACATTTACAACTCAGAACTATTAAAATATTCATCCAATGTGTAACAGTTTCTTGATAGTAGTAGTGCAGTCACCCGTTGTTTAAAAATAAAGAGATTAATGACAGACATTTGTTTCAGACTTTGAATCTAGTTGAATTCAAAATGATTATTAGTTGAACCTTTTTTCATTGGACAATAGGTTCAAACTTGAATACAACTATATTTGCTTGATCTTTACAATTTTTATAAATAGAAAATTTGAGACACATTGCTTATATATATTTTTTCCTGTATCCCTGAAAACAAATGAAATGATAAATTTAATCTCATAAAAAATAGGTCATCTCAACTTTCAGATAAACAAAACTCAGAAAATCTGAGGGAGGTTTCAAAGAATGACAATGCATAAAAATATTTGTTAGTGATATAATTATTATGTCAATCAGACACAACAAGTATTTTCACATTTTTATAGCAAATGAAAGATCTTTCACTAGCTCCCTTCTCTGACCTTTGGAGATTAAATTGTCAAAAGTAGATGTGAATCTTTGTTTCAACTTCAAATTAGTATTCCGAAGACCAAAATACTCAGTGTTAACAAATATTTTTTAAATCCTAGGATGAGCTTGAATAATGCAATATAATCAACCTCAACTTATTAAACTTCATTATGAATACATACCTGCAGTACCAACCAAACGCCAAAAACCTCTAACAGTTCCTGTCAATAACATATGATAACTTGGGTCACTGGCCAGCACACAAAGTTGGTCATGAGCAGCGCTGCAAGCTCGACACTTGTGGAGGGCGTTCACGAAACCAATGTGAAAAATGTCAAGTACCTTCCCACACAGCACAGTTACGTTTCTGAAATATTGCAGAAATATGCTTCGGACATATTTGAAATATTTTTGTTATATTGAAAAAGATATATGAAATATTTCAGGAATGTTGCAGAAATATCCAAATGTCCGCCGCATAACCTAACTTGATAATATTGCAGAAATATTTTTGGAAATATTCCTGCAATATTGTGGAAACATTTCATAATATTTATGCCATATTTCAGTTATATTGCAAAATATTTATGAAATATTTCAGGAATGTTGCAGAAATATCTGAATGACTGCCCCACAACCTAACGTGAAAATATTGCAGATATATTTCTGCAATATTGTAGGATATGGCATAGGTTCAACTTGAAATGAAAAATAGTAGACATGATAAAAAAAAAATTATTCACTTTCTGGCTGTTCTACAGAGCAGATGTTTATTTTTACTCCTGTCCACTTCTCTAGAGGCCCTCAATTTGGCTTGAGCCAACCATTTAGCAATCGGTTCAACAATGACTTCATCTGTGGCCGCTTCTTTATGTATTCGAACAGTCTCTGAAAACATATCTTAGATATAAAACTACACAAGGTAATTTCAAGGAATTCATAAACAGAAACAGACACCTAAATGAAATAGTATTCTGAAATGATATATCTTTGAACTAATTAAAATACATTTATTTCATTCCTACTTAAACTAACTCCATAAAGCTATATAACTTTCAATAAAAAAGTATTGTCATTTCGAAATCAGAAATGGCGATAACTAAGTAGGTATTTACTTTTATAATGCATTTTTGTCAATTACCGGCAATATTAATTATTCAAACTAACAATATATTATTATTATTAGAAAAAAAATTGCTTACTTGCTATCAATTTTGTTAGCCTTAGTTCCTTGAAACTCTTTTTTCCTTTAAACCCCGCCCAACTGAAATTTTCAGCAAGCGAATTAGATAAAAGTGTCTTTAAAATTCCATATGTGATGGTGTTGACATCAGATCCTCCAATCATCTTTAAAACAATGACCTGTAAGAAAAACAAATATTATCACAGGAATGTTTTGAGATGGTTTCTAGAGTTTATGTCACCAAGTATATTGATACTTTGAAACACTAGACCTGAAGATGGTAAATGTGAATTTGCCAAAATGTCATGAAATAAAACCTTTTCAGGGCCAAGAACAAATTATTGTAGCTCATAATATAGATACTGCTTACCATTTTTCTAAAATAATTTGAATCTGTTTTAAATTTTTCCTCAAAATTGTTTAGGTCTCCAAAATTTGTCAGAGGAAGGCCTATGCCATCTTCCTCAGATTCTGAACCACCTGCATCATTATTACACCTGGACTGTTCCAATGCAGTGATTCTTTCCTCAATACGTTCGCTTCTTTTCAATAAAGCATTTAACTTTGAAAGTACCAGTTTTCGGAACTCTAGAAAAAAAAACAATGTAATGGAAACAGATTTATGCTGCAGAAGAAACCAAAATTACCATTTCTAGAGGCATTTTCAATTATAGGTGAACTATCTTCTTGTGTATGTAGAAGGTTTTTAGGCGATGGTAAAGTTTTTATTGCTTTGGAACTTATTCCTTTGTTGATTGATGTTTCATTTTCTCTTTTTCTCTTTGGTGTACCAAACTCTGGTTCATCATTTATGATTTTTTTTTTCTGGATCTAAAACTCTTTTAAGTAATGAGGGTGTGGAAATACCTCCCGGTTGCTTTAATTTTGATACTGGAAACGGTGGTAACACACTGCAAAGTTCGTTGTCACTCTCATTTTCTTCTTCTGAAGAAAATTGTTTTATGGCCTTCTGACGTCTATTTTTTTTTGCTCTTTCCTGGGATTCTGTATTATTGCCGTCATCAGTGTCAACATTTGAGGTCTCTTCATCTGCTTGCAGCTTTCTCATACCATTTTCATATGAATCTGGAAAATTAAATTTATATAGTAAATAAGTATTTGCTGTATTTCAGTAAAAAAAGACTTACCCGATGTTCCATATACTCTAATTACACTGTGTTCATTCCATTCTTCTCCCTCAAATGGCAGTTGTTGCTCCAAAATTGCTTTATTTAGTCGATTCTGGCTTTTCATGGGGCTTGGATAAATGCATGTTTCATTGTCATTCAACCAGACTGATGGTACCAATGCCAAACCATCAGAAAACTCAACTACTGAATACTTTTTCATTTTTCGCTCTGCATATGAATTGACCTAAGTATAATAAAATATAAACTATATTTTGGTTGCTAAATAATAAAATTAAAACCGACCGTTTAAACCATTATGTTAGTACTGAATATATTTCATTATTACTATAATTGATATTACCAAAATACTCAAAGAAATTTGAAGTTAATTTCTAGAAGTAGCGAACACTCGTTTTTTCAAGAAAATCGTGTGTAATTGCTGAGAAATGTAATAAATATTTTTTCATCTGCCTAATTTATGCCCAATAATTTAAAGTAATTGAAACATTTACATTTGGGTATAATAACGTTGACATGAATAACGAGACTATTTTAATTGGAATGAATCAATGGGAACACCACATAATTTTTTTTGTATGGCATCTTCCATAATTTACATTTAATATCGGTAACCGGCCAATACAGTCTTCTTGAGTTCTTCAAATCCCCTACCATCATCTTGATATCCAAGAGTTCAGAATTACATGGTAATCTATAAAGACTTCCTATTTCTTGCATTTTTTTCCAATTATATACATATTATTATCCTTTTTTTTAACAATATTTTCTATAATTACGCAGCAACCATTTTTCAACAGACAACAATTGTCACTTCGCCCTCATACATTTGAAGGTGAAATTCTGGAAAGACATCATTCCATATTGCGAATCGTGCACATCGAATGGGTTAACTAATGGTCTATTTGAATGTTCACTACCAAAGAACAGTTCTGTCTCATGAGAGCAGTTTTTTTCTGGAATTTCAATGCACTCGGTTTCATAGTATCTCCGTACTAATTGTTCCAATGGTTTTTCACTTTTTCTCAAGAGTTTCTTAATAGATGACATAAAGTAGTTTTCAAAACAAAATGCACTGACAACATCTAATGGTCCAAACTTTCGAACATCATTGCAGAGATGCAACAAATTGTGCACATTATGAGAAATATACTGTTCCCCATAAAGTGTGCCAAAAGATGTAACAAAATGGGAAAGTAAAGCCTCTGCATAATTTATATTTTCATTAGATTGGCATAAGCTTGGGCTGACTATAGTGGTTATCGCTATATGTAAAGTGATGAAATGAAGAAAAATATCCCGTTTCAATATGTTCTTCAATACTAGTGGTCCAGTGTAAAGAAGGAAGCTCTTCAATTTTGTTGCGTTCCACTGTCTTACATCTTTCAATGAGCGAGGTCTTCGAACAAATTCATTCGGTTTAGTATTCTTCAGAGAGAGCAGCAATTTAGAAATATTATCAACTTGTTGTGCAAATAATCTGACTAGAAGTGGTCCCTGCAACTAGAGTAATATAAGTTTTTTCACTACACCTAAACATATAAGGTGCATGTAGTCAAGAGGCACATTTGTAACTGGTCCAAAACCGCAAACAGAATTCAAAATACTCTCTCCAAACTGGTAATCCTCATATAATTTTTCTTTAAATTCTTCATCTGTTCTCAAATGTATGTTCGAAATATCTCCAGGAAAACAAACCCTTCCATTTCTATAAATTCCTTTTATTGTACATTTTGTGCAACTATAAATCCCAGTATGACATTTCACTGATAAGACAAAAGCCTTCGCCGGAGCATCACATATCAGTGCATGTAAGCGAATTTGAACCTGATTTCTATTTTTCATAAAACCAAAATTTGATAAAATTTTCAATTCATGTGTTATGGAACCTAAGAATTCATTGCAATTTTCAGGTTTCTTATTCCCATAAAATGCTCCTACGATATACACTTTTTTACTTTTTGTGTTAGAACACAAAACTGGCCAGAAAGATGCTGTGGATGATCTTGATAATGGCAATCCATCAACATTTAGAAGCAACTCAATATTTTTCATTTCTTTGTGCTCAATCAACATTTTTTCAATAATATTATCAAGACCAAAATGATAATAACTTCCACCCCCTATGGAAATTATATGTTTTTCTTGGGGTCTTCAGTAATGTTCTTGCATCCTTTGGTAAATCAAATTCAGTAAATTCTCTAAATATATTTAAAATTCGGTTGCATGCATTATGGGGAATATTATATTCAATAGCCCATGCTGCCAACTGTTTTTTTAAATCAGCATTTCTATCATTAGAATCATCACTGCAATAATTATTTTTCGAATGTAAGGGGGTTGTCGTTATTATCAATATCCTGAATAGGATCTATTCTTTCACTATGTGTACTCATAGAAAGAGAACTGTTGCTTATATTGTTATCACTGATGTTGTCAGGCACAATTGCATCAACAATGTTGAGCACAATTTCGTCGACAACTTCCTCATTTTGGAATGAGAGGAAACTTTCACCACTGTCAGATTCACTTTTCTCGTGAAATAAAGGATGTTGTATACCTGTTACTGCCTCCAAATCTGCAACTGTTTGTTGTTGAATGATACGCCTGGTATGTCTTTTGGATACCCTAGATTTGAGCCTTCTTCGTTTACCCATGTCAGCATTAATAGATTTAAATGAAAAATTTAATTTATAATTTCAAAACCGTTCAACTCTACTTGTGATGTAGTGGATATTATGTAATCCATTTATAATAAAACGTACGCATCGTTCAACGAATGGCGTCTTCGAAACAAGGCAAACTCTTATTCCGATAATGTTCTGCTGGCCTATTTCGCTGAATTGGGTGCAAAATACAAGCCATCTTCATTATGGTCATTCTATTCAATGATTAAATGTGTGTTGAAGATAAACCATGACGTTGATCTGGAAAAATATAAGAAACTACGAGCGTTTTTTAAAAGAAAATCTGAAGGATTTCAAGCAAAGAAATCTTCCACTCTGACCCCGGAGAAATTAGGAAATTTATTGACAGAGCTCCTGATGAAATTTTTCTTTTGCATAAGGTAAATGTTCATATTTAATCTGATCTATTCAAAAACTCATGTTCTTATTTGATTCAGGTTATATTGGAATTATGGGCGCATGCCGCTCAAACGAGCTTTATGAAATGAAGATAGAAGACGTGAAGGATTTCCAAACAGAGTTATTGATAACAATACCCAAGACTAAAACTAAAATTGTACGAAAATTCACCATAAACAGTACGTTTTACAATATTGTAATATCCATCCGTCACATGTAGAAACCAATTCATTCTTTCTAAATTATCAAAAATCGAAATGTACAATACAACGTATAGGAAAAAACAAATTTGCAGACATTGGTAGACAAATTGCCAAATATTTAAACTTGCCAAATCCTCAATGTTATACCGGCCATTGTTATCGCAGATCATCTGCCACTCTGTACATTGATGGAGGAGGCGATATAACTGGATTGAAGCGTCATGGGGGCTGGAAATCTACCCAAGTAGCTGAAGGATACATTGATCAGTCTATGAGAAACAAAACAACTACAGCAGATACTATTGCCAAACAGATAAATAGTAATGAAGCAACTTCTTCTTTTACAGCAACCGAAATTCCAAATATTCGTGTTGAAAACTCTTCCAAAGTTAATCATAATTTACGACCAATTCAGTTTATTAATTGTACTGTCACTAATTTAAATGTTATTGACAAATAAAGTTGTTCATTGAAAATCTAAAATGAATGTTATTGACAAATAAAGTTGTTCATTGAAAATCTAAAATAAATAAATTTGTCGTAATTAAAGTAGAGTATACTACTCGCAATAATGGCTATTATTCTCTCGGAATGTTACTCCCTCGCCGCTAACGCAGCTCGGTTCGTAAAAATTCCTCGAGAATAATAGCTATCATTATTGACTCGTGGTATAATCTACTATTATTTGATATTTTGATGACGGACCGTCAATTGTCAAAAACTTGAGGTTGGTTTGTTCGTCTTCGTCAGTTCGGGGTTGTTCGGAATAAATGTAGTATTCCTCTTGCATGTTCTTTCGCTTCAACATGAACAAGTTATCTTTGTTCAACTTGTGTATGCTCATAAACTTATTTCTCTCTAATTGGGACGTGATCATCATCCGTCAAAGTTATTTTGGGATTACTACCAAATACAACAAATTATTTGAAAAGAGATGATGAGATTTTGTATCCTCTCTGCCCTCTCTTTCCATTTGAGAACTGCGAGTGAAATGGGCTAAACAGACACCAGACACCCCTATAGAACGAGCTCTGAATTCTGAAACATAACTGAATTAAGTCAATATTGGTGCAATATTTCTGAGAGGTTGCATGTGCTCTGTAATGATTTGTCGTCATATATACGCAGAAATATAAAATTGTATTTTTTGTTGAAAAAAAACTATATCAGTATTTGTAACATTGCAGCAATATTTCTGAATATTGCATTTGTAATATAGAAATGGAATATTCCCGCAATCTTTCTGGGTTATTGCAACTGCAATTGCAATATTGTAATATTGTGGCAATATTTTCTAAATATTGCGTGCTGTGTGGGTTTATGTTTATCAAAATTCAAAAACTGTTTCAAAAATTTTCACAAAAAATGAGTTATTTATAGTATGTAATTGAGTTAAATGTAATGAAATGAATAAAATTTAAGTTTCCATTTTCAGTAATTTGTTTACCTTCGAACCTGGTGGTGGCATTTGCCACGGCTCCCTAGTTTTTATGCCCATGGTGGGAAACAGTTAATATTCGGTGGAGAAGTTCTTGTAAAGAATACAATCAATAATTCTTTATCAAAAAAATTTTTATTTACGTTTCAAAAATTCAGGGCTGAAAGGGCTTGAGAACATGCACAAGAATCAAGAAGCAGTCGCAAGAGTTTTTGAAACTCCCAAAGAAGGACATTTTCAGAAGTCAATTTATAAATAAAATCTGTGTAGAAGGGGTCTTTCTATATAACACCCAAAACACGTATAATATGGAAGGTAATTGATTGTTGTTCGGTGCTCCTGTGCATCGAATGTCAAAAAATATGGTCAAAGGTGCAAAATATGCCATCTTATTGTCTAAACAAAATATTATGTTTATTTCTTCAAAAGCCAATGATATTCTTGAAAAAACCGTTTTACCATCACTTCGTGATGACAGAGTAAAGGCTGAAACACCACGGAAGTTTCATGTTTTTAGTTTTATTTTCAGAATTTTGGATATTTTTTAACGCGGAACTATCATTGCCATTATTATTCTGATCACGCCTCATAAATAATCTTATTGATAAAATTCAAGCTTCATTTTTCAATTCTGTTCTGCATCTTGTTTTATTTTGGCTTATGCCAAAAATACAGAGCCCATCATCTTCAAAAAATGATTCGAGCAAAATTGAGATGTGTTGCCACATTTTTGATAACCTTTGATGAGATATCTGGTATAGCTTATATCAAATTGGAAGAGATATTTGATCCTCTGCATTATGAAAACTTTATATTAGGTATAAATAAAATGTGTGGCTTGAATCAGGATACTGGGAGATATAAAAGTCCAGCAACAGCTTTTGCGATATGGTCACATCTCAAGAAAATTGCATTTTATATGATATCTGAGTATATCAAACAAAAATATAAAATCAGACAAGAAGAGGTCAAAGACTTTCTCCTTCTACTACAAGAAGGTCTTGCACATGACATCAATAAAACCGTACAAGAAAATCAATTGGAGAAAAAGAGAAAGAAAAAAATGATTCCTCCATCCTCTCAAGTCATACAGCATTTAAAAATGTTTTTGGATAACTGCCAAAGCATTTATGTAAAGGAATCAAAAAAAAAAGTTTACTTACCAAGCTTGGAAAGAACTAGTGTGACCCTAACTTCATTACAGTTTTTTAACCGACGAAGAGCTGTTGAAATTAAAAGAGTAGCAATATCGGATTTCTTGAATTACGAACGACTTGAAGATCATGACGAAATGTTGGATCATCTAGACCCAGATGAGAAGAAGAAGATCAATAATTATGTACAATTTCTAATTAGAGGTAAATTGATGAGAGGGGTAACTTTATTGCCCTCAAATTTATTTTTCAAATTTCGAAAAGAAGCAAGAGTCAGTTCTGATAACACTTACTTATTTGGCCTGCCTGGTAATTCACACAGTCATCTTTCGGCTAGTAAATTAATTAACCAATACTCGAAATTATGTGGGGCACAAAACCCAAATACCTTACGAGGAACACAACTCAGAAAGCATATAGCAACCAAATGTGCTACGATGAATTTGGGTGAAACGGAACTAAAAGATATCGCAGATTATTTGGGCCATCATGAGAAAATTCATTTGGACCATTACAGGCTACCAAATTTGGCAAAAGACATAGTGAAAATGTCTAATATACTTGAAAAAGCTCAAGGAGATAGATGTGGAAACCCCTCTCTACAGTCCTTTCGAGAAATATGCAACGAAGAAATAGGTGATTGTGCTTATTTCATTATGATTTAGTTGATCACAAATTAAACCTAAGAAAAACCATGACCAGTGCTTTTAATACAATTTCATCATACTAAATAATTAATAAATTGATCAATTTCACTTGGATTTTATTTTTTTTTTCAAATTGAAATTTACGTTTTTGTAAGTTTACTTGAAGCCTTAGGAAACGTATGGCATAATGCGCTGGTGCTCAAATGTTTATAAGACTAGGTCATCACTTTCATTTTTACTTCATAAGAAGTAAAGACACTTTGAGGTTGGTTTTTCATATTTTTCCTAAAAAAATCCCTTTGAGTACACTCTTGATGGATTTGTACAATTTCATGTTGAAACAAATAATGAAAACGTTTTTGTTTTTTTGTAATTCTATAGATTCTCAGGAGGATCTGGAGAAGAGCAATGACGATTACCGAGATATATCCAATAGAAGGCAGGTACAGATTTACATTGTAAAACCATATCAAGCAAATTTGTAGATTGCATTACATTAAGTAAAATAATAATAATTCTATAGATTCTCAGGAGAAGCTCGAGGAGAACAATGGCGATTTTCCAGACAAATCCAATAGAACTTCAGGTATGGATTTCCATTTCCATAAAACATTAAACAAATTTATGTTTCTTCTTAGCATTTGTTATGCCTCTTCTGTGCCACACTGAAGTTTGGAAACCTCCTTTCAGAAATTTCAATGTTTGAATATGAAATCAAATGTGATGTTACAGATATTTGGAAATCACATAATTTGAACTCTTGATAATTGATATTTCTGTTACTACAAACTATTTTCATATTCCAGTACTACACGAAATAGCCGCAAACTATCTTGGACTGGACAAGAGAAACAAGCGGTAGACGAAGAATTGCATCTTTACATAGACAATTGTGAGATGCCTTCTGTCGGTGAATGCAATATTTTTATTGAAAAGGAATCATTAAATCGATCCATTGGTCAATTGCTAGGTTACATTTCAAACCAAATGAAGAAACAGAAAGCAAAAGTTTTGAGTACTTCGGAAAGGGATAGCATCCTAGCACATATTAACAGAAAAATTTGTTCTTACTCAAATATCAAGATTCTGATATATTGTTGAATTCAGGAAGATATTCCGAATGAGTAGTATAATATATATACAGTGTCTTTCAAAAGTATCGGTCTCATATTTCAGAAACGGCCCTTAGAAAATTTACCAAAATTTCGACAGGGTGGTTTTTGATGATGCCCGATACAACGGTGATATCGGCAATGTTGCCAAATCAACAGTTTTTCAGATATTAAGGATAACTCAATTTTTCCAAATGGAAAACCCTATTATTTTCATTGCAATGAATTCAGCGCCCCGTCGTTACTTATGTGTCCAAATACCAGATTGTGAATTGATGTGGTTTTCGAAATAAGAGAACATGATTCGTTGAACGGTCCAATATTTTCAAAAGGGCTTGAAAAAATATCATGAAATGTCATACAAAATGGTTTTTGTCAAAACAACTTTTTAATAGTTGAATTCTGTTCCAATAGAGTTTTGAATCAAATAACAGAAACCGAAAACTATCTGACCAAGTGCTCAAAATGTTTGCCATCTATTGCTAAACAATAGCCCAAGCGGTCATAAAATTCCCACAACGTATTAGTTAGCATTTGAGGCGTGATTAAAAGAGCTGCCTGACATATTTTATTTTGTAAGATTTCTAAATTTGCTTGTTGCTCAAACTACATCAATTTAAAATCTGAAATTTGAAGACATAAGTATTGAGGCGTCGCTGAATTGATTGCAATGAAAACAAATAGGGTATTTTAATTGAAAAAATTGAGTTACCGTCAATATTTGAAAAACTGTTGATTTGGCAACATTGCCGATATCACCATTGAATCGGGCATCATCAAAAACCAACTTGAATAAAATTTCACAAATTTTTCTCGAACCATATTGAAAAGATTGAAACGTATTTCCAGACTTTTGAACGAAAAAGGCATGTTGTCATATTTCGAAAAATGCAATAACTGAAAATCTGATATTTGGTGACATAAGTAATGAGGCATCGCTGAATTGAGTGCAATAAAAACAAATAGGGTGTTTCATTTGAAAAAATTGAGTTGATTCTAATAAATGAAAAACTGTTGAATTGGCAACATTGTCGATATCACCATTGAATCGGGCATCATCAAAATCCGTCTTCTATTGAATTTCACGAATTTTTCTTGAACCATATTGAAACGTTTCCAGACTTTTCAATGAAAAAGCCATGTTGTCATATTTCGAAAACTGCAATAACTGAAAATCTGATATTTGGAGACATAAGTAATGAGGCGTCGCTAAATTGAGTGCAATAAAAACAAATACGGTGTTCCATTTGAAAAAATTGAGTTGATTCTAATAACTGAAAAACTGTTAATTTGACAACATTGTCGATATCACCATTGAATCGGGCATCATCAAAATCCGTCTTCTATAGAATTTCACGAATTTTTCTTGAACCATATTGAAAATATTGAAACGTTCCCAGACTTTTGAACGAAAAAGCCATGTTGTCATATTTCGGAAACTGCATCAATTTAAAATCTAATATTTGGGGACATGAGTAATGAGGCATCGCTGAATTGATTGCAATGAAATCAAATGTGGTATTCCATTTGAAAAAATTGAGTTACCCTCAATATCTGGAAAACTATTGCTTTGGCAACATTGCCGATATCACCATTAAATCGGACATCATCAAAAATCACCCTGTCAAAATTTTCATAACTTTTCTCTGGGCCGTTTCTGAAATATGAGACCGTTCCGATACTTTTGAAAGACACTGTATATATAAAATTCTCCTTTTAACGAATACATTGATTTTTTTCTTCGATTGATGTTGAGACAGATAAATTTGACATTTGCACCAATTAGTAGTGTTTTTGAAACTATTAATTTTGTTTATCCACACCTGGCATGGTATAGAGCCACAATGCTTGTTAAGAAACGTCTTATGGGGTCAATAACACGCTAGTTTTTTCTTCATAGGAGTCACGAGTCATAACGCACTACCTGAATAAACACAATATCCATTTTGTGATCGTTTATAGCTCCTATTTTTTTTTAATTGCCCTTGTTAGCATAAAAAACACTCGAGAAAAGAACACTCAAGCTGGACTCTCGTGTGGCTTTTTTTTCTTCGTATTTTATATTGCTTACAAGACACTCAAACAATAATTATTTTTAAATCTGATGAAAAATTGATGGATATAAAACGTGTTTTTTATTAGATTTCGCGTTCAGTGCAAATATCTACATGGGGTCCCATGTGTCACTTGAATATTGAAGTTGGGGGTGATTTCTTATGAGCAGTTTGCAAATTTGAAATGGATGTTACAGCCTGAAATACTTCTAGTTTTAATCATGTCTTAATTTCCTCAGTATTTTTTCTATGCAATATAATCAAAGATATTGGCGGATAATGATAAGCAGAGAATGTGTTGCTTATCAATTGTGGGTTTCAGTCTTAGAATTTGAACTGCTAAAAACACTTTTTATTTTCGTTAACCAGCTGTCATCCCCCTACGAACGACAGCCCTCAGAAGTCGAAACTTGTGCGAGCTAAGGATTAACGAGGTCTAGCCTTTTAACGTGCGATTCCTAGCACGAGACCAGTGACCATGCGGGGAATCGAACCCACGTCCCTCTGATTGATAGACTAGCGCTCTACCATCATGACCACTGCGGCCCACTTTAAATCATATAATTAGAAGTACTCTTTTCCCTAGGATTTGAAGCTTTGATAATCTCAGATTTGGGTGGTTACCCATTAGAAGTGATCTTCATAAAAATTAGATGAATTTTCCCATTCCAAATGGTAGCAAATTCTCACCCAATTATCATATGGAATGTACCGAAATCTCAAAGTACCACCTTTTGAGGTATTAGAATGGCGGTGTGTACCCTATTCAGTGGTCACCCGTATATTTATTTTGAAAATTTACTATTTTCGATTTCATTTTCAGTTACAAGAACCAGATGGACAAGTCTAGAGAAAAAAGAAGCACATAAAATTTTTGAAAAGGAACTAAAGACTAAGACATTACCGTCCATAGCCTTTTGTCAAGAAATACTCAAACACAGTAGTGTTTTCCATAGGAGAACGCCAGAAATGTTGAGGGTGTTCATCAATAACACTAATAAAAAACCAATGGGATAATTTTATTTGAGGAATATTAAAGAAAATTACTATTCCTTTTTTTATGAAATAACTGGGTTGATTTCATTAGAGGATTATTGAAGAAAATATCTATTTCTCTTTTTAAGAAAAAACTGGGTTGATTTTATTAGAGGATTATAAAAGAAAATTACCTTTTCTTTTTTCTATCTCAACAAAGTTTTGCCATTCGTCAATAGTGTACACTGTCAAATATTAAGGATCAACAGTGTGTCCCAGTTTTACCAGCACCACCTTCGTATTTATTAGACGACCGATTTAATTTTTTTTTTCAACCTACTCAATATTTTTTTATGTTTTAGTATTCTCTATTAATTCTCCATTATTTTCTAGACATGTAAGAATTATGCCACGTTCTTCAAAGTGATGGGAGTAATGTAATGAAAATATATATACAGGGTGATTCATTGGGAAATGCGCATACAGTTAGGGTAGATGGAAGACACCGAGGTCCTTCTAAATAACCTATATATGGTTAAAAAAATCATCATAACATTTGTTCATTGCGCTACATTTAGAAAAAAATTATAAAAATGAGGAAAAATGCCTATTCCGAGAGAAGCATAACTTTATTTTAAACAAAAATAACGTTGCAACAAATCTACATTTCAAAGGTAAAACATAACAGAAAATCAAATAACTATAATTTTCTTTATCCACGTCTAATTACCTTTTAGCTAGAGCATGATCATTTCTCGACTCTTCTGATGCGTTCTTGATAATAATAATAAAATCAAGCAGTCTGTACGTATTGTTTGATTTAGTAAATAATACACTTTAGATTTGATATCCCAAATTGTTTTAATTGCCAAGTTGGCTGATGTCAGAGTACAATTTTGACTTTAGTTGATGACTTTGTACTTGTGTTGTTACGTTATTTGTTGACAACAGTTATTTCTTACTTAAAATGCCACACCAATTTGATAATAATGAATATGCACGGCGATTTCCTGGCCGGCAGTTACCAAGTGACAAGACTTTTTCTAATGTGTTTAGTTACCTTAGAGAACACGGTAAATTTCCAACTGTAGCACAAAATGAAAGTTACGAAAGACTACATATCGATTTGGAGCAAGATATTCTTAATTTTGTACAAAACGATCTAAAAATTAGTTCGAGAAGAATCAGTCACGCCACTAATGTTCCTCAGTCTACTGATTGGCGAAGAATAAAAAAAATCGTCTACATCCGTACCATTTACAGCAAGTTCAGAGGCTACAAGCAGGAGATGAAATTGCTCGATTGGCTTTTAGTAGATGGGTATTACAAAATAATAGGATCATTTACAGATGTTTACCAGAGACGGTATCAATAATTTCAGGAATTCTCATGTGTGGGCCGAACAAAATTCGTTCGCCATAAAACAAAAACATTCACAAATTAGGTTCTCCTTTAATGTTTGGTGTGGCGTTATTAACAACCGATTAATTGGACCCCATATCCTACCACATGTACTAACGGGTGAAGTGTATTTGGAATTCCTGCAAAATATTTTACCCGTATTGCTAGATGATTCAGGAGTTGATGTTGGAGGCATGTACTTTCAACATGATGGGGCTTCACCTCATTTCAGGGTAATGGTGAGAGAGTTTTTAAATGACAAGTTCCCAAATCATTGGATAGGCAGAGAAGGACCTCACAACTGGCCTGCAAGGGGGCCCAATTTGAATCCACTCGATTACCATGTTTGGGGTTATTTAAAATGAAAAGTTTATTCAACTGAAGTAAACACTAGAGAGGAGAATTGAGAACGCTTGCGACGAACTGAGAAATTACCAAGCTATGATTAGAAAGGCAATTACAAATCTTACTTCAAGAGCACGGAAATGTATTGAGCAAAATGAAGGCCACTTTGAACAACTATTATAAGTTATGTTGTTTACAGTTTTTGTGTCTAATTATTTTCGTTTGACTTAATACAATTTGTTGCAACGATATTTTTGTTTAAAATAAAGTTATGCTTTTTTCGGAATGAACATTTTTTTTTCATTTTTATATTTTTTTTTTCTAAATGTAGCGCAATGAACAAATGTTATGATAATTTTTTTAACCATACAGGGTGTTTGAAAGTTCTTCATTGACAATAATAATTTGTCCCAAATACGGACATGTCTTCTCGTTTTTCAATAAGGTTGGGGATCCAGGAATCAGGAGAATAAGAAATAGATGATGATTTCATGGATTGAAGCTGAAAAAGTTTGGGGAATTTTTTTTATTTTTTTAAATTTTGTGGCACCTCATTATCGAAACATCTAGATTTGACTCAAGTTAATAAGTAAAAAAGTTGTATGCGGAAACACCAAATACTTTTAGTGTTACTTATTTTTTCCTGCTCTTTCCAAATTTGTAAATAAAATTTTAAAATATTGATATACAGAATGTTGTTTCGACTCGAAACCTACTTATTAATTTTTTTAAGGCCGGACCTGGAATAAGACTTTTCCTTATTATTTTAATCGACACTAATGTGGACAAAGAACATACAAACCAAATATCACAAAAATGTATAGGGTGGTTCGTAAATTATGATTAATTGAAAAAATGGGGAAAATCAATAAATCACCCTGTATTTTGGTTATAAAGAACGATAGACCCATAAAATATTCCCAATGAATCACCCTGTATTCACGGACGAGACAACTTTCACGACGAACGGCCTAGTTTCTTCTCAGATTATTTCAAAAACAAATTATCCTAGAAAATCAAGGCATTTTTTGAAAGCAACGTAAATTCGGAAATATTCCTCAATTGTTTGAATAATCAGTCATGGGATGGACTGGAAGACAATCTGATAGAGCTATGACGGGAAATACATTTTCATTAGGATGGTATAACATTTTTTTTTTATTAATTTTTGTATATTTTTACCTAATGAAAAATGCCCTGTATATGAGGCCATTATTTGCAACTTGCTATTCGACAAAATCTCCGAAACTGTTTTTTTTGTTGAGTTTCTTTCAAATTTTACAGAGGAATCAAATGATGAAATCAGAAGTTACCAAAACTCTTTCTGTAGTATGCAAATACTGTCCAAATATCTGAGTTATTTGCAGAACTTGTCCTTTGATTTGACGTCTGACTTGCAAAACTGGTTGTTTGCTTTCCACCAATGAAATTCGCCTGTCAAACCACGTGACGAACACGTTATCCTACTTACAGTTGTTTATAAGAAACGGACATCAGTAGTTTGCATTTAGTTTGATTTCAGTATTTGTAATAATATTATGGAGTTCGTAGGTGACGATAGTTTGTTGATTGCACCTAGTCATTGCGGAAAACGACGCAAAAAGGTTCCGCAGCCAGAACAATATCGAAGGAATGTTGATAAGATTGCTAGATAAGTACATCATCTTGATAATGATTCTATGATTTTAAAATTGTGCTGCAATCGTTTGATTTCTTATGAAGTTTCATTTGTTTTTCGCTGTTTTTCAAACACTGGTTAGGAGTAGTATACACAAAATTTCTAATCCGGAGTTTTGTTGTTACAGATCCAAAGCACTGCCGGCCTTTCCAACTTGTGGTCATAATGGACGACCCGGATTGCCGTATGATTGTACCACACTTACAATGAAACAAATTAAAGATTGCCATGCCTACTTCTATCAAACAAATGATAAAATTAAACAAGACCTTCTTATATTGGCTTGTTGCAAAGGACAAAAACCGAAAAGAGGGAAATTGAATCATGCTGCAGTGTCGATAAAATACCACAAGCGTTTGAGTGACGGCCATTTAATTAGAGTCATGAAAGAGGGGCGACACCACTTGACGGAAGACCATAAAACTAATAATGAAATATGGTGGATTACGTAATCCAATCTTCCGCAATAAAACCTATACAATAGGTAAAGTCGTTGGCAAGTATTCTGATGTTTCTGGCTTCATGTTGAAGTCGACACGTAGTCGGAGTGCATTTTAAACTGGAACCCAGAGGTGGCGCTGAATTCATACCTCAGTGTTTGTCTCAGGGATTTCCAATTAGGATGAAAGGATTTTTCGATTCAATTGGGTCGAACTAGCCTTCGCTGATGATTGGCAATGACCATGAAACCGGTACGGAGGTGTTCTCCCAATTAATTCGAAAAATAATTTCAGCTTTGATATTTGAAATGCATTGCAAAGTGGTTCTTGTAGAATGTAAGTAAGGACCGTATTCAACGAGTAGTAAGACATTTTGTTGTCAGAGGGGAGCTACCCAAAGAACGTAGAGGTGGCAACAGAGTGGGTCCAAAAAATGATGAAAAAAGAAACTGTATCAATAAATTTATAGAATCCCTTACGTGTGCAGAATCTCATTACTGCAGAAGCAAGAAAAGCGTGAGGGTGTATTTGCCATGTGACTTGAATTTTAAGAAACTTTACGACCATTATCTTCAGAGGGTGCTACAGCCTATGCATGTGAAGCTTTGTTATTTTCGAAAGTATGTGAATGTTAACTACAACATTGCTTTTAGAACTCCGATGACTGATTGTTGCTCCACTTGCTTGAGAACAAAGGAGCAGTTAAAAGTAGCAACTTCTGTAGATATTCGGGAAAAGTTAATCACGGAACATCGTGTTCATATTGCAAAAGAAAAGAGTTTTTTCAGACTACTTAAAAATACTAAGCCCAACACAGCCTACTTCTCTTTTGACTGCCAAAAAAAACTTGGCTTTACCTAGACTGCCTGACCAAGCGGCGTATTTCAGCCAGCAAATAAATTATTATAATTTTACAATAGTCTCTGGAACTTCCAACGCTAAACTAAGCCCAAGAAATGTATTTTCTTACTTGTGGACGGAAATCGACTCCCGTAAAGATTCTAATACAATAGCATCGGCTGTGCAGCATGCTCTGAAAAATTTCGATTTTGATCCCGACATAGAAACAGTATGTTGTTCGCTGATGGTTGCGGCGGACAAAACAAGAATACGAATACGATGGCAATGCTTGCTAACTGGCTTCTAGAAGAATCGCCGAAACATATTAAACAAATTGACTTGATTTTTCCGATCGTCGGTCATTCCTTTATTCCGCCTGATCGCATCTTCGGTCTTATAGAAAAATACATAAGAAAAAATCCTGTTATCGTGGAACTTAGGGGCTACGATGATATAATCAGGAAGCATTCTACTATTCGAAAAATCGGTATCGATTGGGATGTGTATGTGGAAAACAACAACCAAGCGAGTCATTAAGCTCCCTGGTTCATGGCACTTTCAATTTAATAAGGCAAAGCGGTTTATATTTTACAAAAACAAAAATGTTATAGTTCAAGGTGAACCCAATTACTCCTTTGACGCTGGAAAACCTAAAAACATTTGTAAAAAAAAATTTTGCCTTTCTTCAATGGCTCCTGAGAAAATTCCTTTGGGAACAACACTAAAGGGTGATAAAGGAACGATTAATAGACTCCTTTTCAAACATTATGGAGAAAACTGGAGAAGCCTTCCTGAATTACGTTTCTATAACGAACACTTGCAGAAAGATTCTGCTGTACCGGAAGAAATGGCTGATGGATTAGAAAATGCCTAGAATGACTGCTGTTTCGTTCCAGTTTAGAAGTCTTTTGAGTTTACTTCGTTTTGTTATTAGTTTTATATTTTCTTTATAATATTATTAATGGAACCTGTATGTTTCAACAAATAAATTCTTTGAGTTTGGTATTTAACTAAATTGATTTTTTTTATACTAGATAATTATTTGCAAAACTGGCTATTTGCAATATATATATATTTTTTTTAAACAAAGTTGTATATACCGGGTGGCTACGGAAGTATTGCCTACGGAATATCTCAGTTATTGTATGAAGTAGGTTTGTGAAATTTGGAGCGTCGATATAATGACATAAGAGCTAGAATTTGAGAATATTGACATGTCGAAGTTAACTTCCGGTCTGACCGGAAGTAACATCAACTTTCTTATTTTAAATGGAACCCCTATTTTTTTTCTTTTCGCTTTATTCAGCATTCAATTCCCTTTCTAATGACATTTCACAAGTTGGTATCTAACCAGAAACTAGATCAGAAAAAAATTATTATTGAAATTCACCGAGTAGGCCGTGGAAGCAAAATGAAAGCCAAAAATTGAAAAGTTGGCTATGGAAACCATACGTCACTTGATAACAGTTGCTACTGATATTTTATTTTCATTCGTCGGCGTTATAAAAAGCCGCAAAAAAAAATTTTGGAAAAATTGGGAAAAAAACAATACTTTGTAGGTCCATAACTTAAATAGGAACATACAACTTTTTCTTGCCTGTACTTTTCAGCATAACCATTCCTTTCTAATGATATAATAGAAAGTAATTTTTTGAAATGAAATACCAAAAAATCCAATTATTATTCTTCAAATAACAAAACAGATTATCGCCATACGCAAAAATAACATTAAAAATAATGTGGAATGATAAATCATATCCTGTAGGTTCTAGGTTAAATAGGAACATAAACAGACATCTATAACTACAAATATATAATTTGCATCTAATACCCCTTGTAAAATACAGGAAAATATTTTGTGTTGTTGAAAAATATAATTCCTGAATGTTAATGGAATTGAATTCGTAAATGCTTTTCGTCAATACTGCCGATGCAATGTGTAAAATTCCAGATATTTTGAAATCTTCTTCCTTGGGCACAGCAAATAGATCGTTTGCAATACATCTCATAATTCTGCAACAGTTTCCGCTACAATTTTTTTCACAGTAGTGGCTCCAGCTTTGAACGTGAATGACAGCGATTATGAGCCTGTAGCATGATACCTAAAAAATTGTGAAATGGTCTTGGTTATTTTTGTACGTTGAAGTTGAGGTTGACTTACCTGAAGTAAATGATATTTACAGTCAACCGGAAAATACTCAAAAAAGGCATTTTTGAAAAACTCATTTTACACCAAGGAAATATATTTGAAGAGTTGGTGGATGCTGTTCGACAGAGAGAAATCCATTTAAGATCAGTTCAGATTAAAATGATTCTTCCGAATGGTGGTGAGCCTGAACAGGCTGAAAATATTGGTGGAGTGCTACGTGATTGCATTTCGGAGTTCTCTCGTGATTTCTACAAAACCTGCAACTTGGTTGCTGATTACAAAATACCCGCTCTACGGCATGATTTCCAGAATGAAGAATGGAGTGTCATAGGAAAGATTATATATGAAAGTTTTCCATCCGAGAGATATTTCCCAATCAGATTAGCGCAAGCATTTGTGAAAATTTGTATGGGTCAAGAGGTGGAAGATTCTGAGGTGTTAGAGAACTTTTTCACATTTGATTCCTCAACAGATGATACCTTACTGAAAAATGCTCTGGATTATTTTGACAACGAAGATACTAAAGAAATCAAGGAGTTTTGCAATAATTATGATGCAAAATGGATTCCTTCCAGGAATAATTTCAGAAAACTGTTAATCCAAATAGCGAGAGAAGAATTAATCTAGAAGCCAAAAAAAAGCATAAGTCCTCATTTGGTAACATTGAAGGACCAGCTTTAATTGGAAGTACCTAATATACTCAAGATATGAGACAAATGATAAAAATATAATAGTTATCCTCGATATCGATGAAAAAATAACAACTGAACAGTAACAAATATTCAATTACTTGAAGAGGTATATTAAGGCATTGGATCAAAAAATCAGATCTGCATTTTTGTAATTTTGTACAGGTTCAGATTTGCCAATTCAGAGAATATACATACATGCACTGGACTCCTCCAAATCCCGGCATCCTACGAGAATTTCATGATATTTCCATCAGAGTTGAACAATATATTCCGTTCAGATATTTGGATCAAGGACTGAAACAGAATAAGTTTTCGCTTTTTTACATCAACAGGTATTAAATGAATGATTCAATATGTTTAAATGTTTGATGTAAGATCTGATGTACGGATGTTCGAGACGTTAATATAAATTTTAACTTCTTCGGTATCTATTAATTAATGATATTTATAACGTTCGTATAGCACAAAACTATGTTTATTTTGATGAATGAACCCATAACTCCCACGCCGCCCAGGAGCGCACGGTAGGATTTTTCACCTAAATTTTAATGCCAATGGAAAACAACTGAAATGTTATTATTTTATTTTCGAAGAATTTCTCACCTGAATTGTGTAACTGAACCAATTAAATCGTTTTCATGACCAAAAATTAATGTGTTTTAGTTATCTTGAAAACGATGCAATTGAGCTGAGTGAAAAGCAAAAATGATTATCGTTGGTGTGGAATTGAATAATGAATGAAAAAATTATAATTTTGCTGAGTTTGGCCGGAAGCGTGAAAACTTTGGAGGAAAATGGGCAACTTAAACCCTGCCGCACGCTGCATCATCATAACCAGTCGCTATAAGTTCATTCATTAAAATGAGCATATTTTAGAGCTGTAGGAAATCTTACGAATATAATGAAAATTTCAAAACGAAAGTTTCATTTCCCTATATTATTTATATCTTCGGGATTCGAACATGAGTTCCTATATTCAATATAATTTATTGAAGATTAGAATCTCCAGTAAAAATTTGGTAACACACTGTTTATACAGTGAGTGCCACTTATGATGAAAACAATATTGAGTGGCACACACTACACATTTGTTCAATATTCAAGCATTGAGATATAAACTGAAATATTAGGTGTTTCATTTGATTCTGACGTGTTGATTTAAAATTTTCAATGCGTAAACTTTTCCTTTCTCCATATGTTTATTTCTCAATAAATTTAAGCATCATTGTTCCTTATTTCTAATTATTTGGGTCATTCATTGAGGTGTTGTAGTGATGGTTTCAAAGGGCGATAATTATCAAACACTCCTAATGGTCCTCATCAAATTCAGTTATCCTATGAAACGATACACTCTTCATTATCTTCAACATCCTTCATTTATTTCGAAACTGTCGATTATCTTCGAACTTATCAAAAGTTCTTTTCCACATTTGTTTCACACTCTCTATCTGAGTATGCCAAGAGAGGATGGTTGTATATGAACATACGATAAATATAAATTCTCATTGTTTTACAGTTTGATCTTGGTATTGTGAGAATGATTTTTTTTTAATAAAATAATCGAACTTGGGAAAATGACTATTATTTCACAATAATTATTTATGTACTCAAACGCATAATTTCGAAATCTTCACAAAAGTTTAAGCAACATATTTTTCACATGAAAAATAAATTTAGAAGAATGGGTCGAAGGAAATCGAATAAACTGAAATGGTATCCATATACATTCTGAAAATTTGCATGAGTTTTTAATAGTGATTGTGCATTTACTTATAATATTTTCCATTCCTGAAATTTACATCCACAACTATTTTTCAGAAAACGTTCGATTTATGTTTGTTAAAATAAGAAACCTATAATATTATCGCCATGTAGAAAATTTGTTTCTGAATGCAGTTTGAGAGAAAGAGCTCCATGCTTCAAGCAATTTGGAGAATGAAACTACTCGTATAATAAAAGCAATTACAGCGTTGTTATTTTGTATAAAGAATAAAGCTTTTGGTACTGTTTATTGTGGAATATTTCTGTAATTTGGACATTTTCAATAATTATAATAGTGAAATGAAATTAAAAAGTTTTGAAAAATTAACTGTAATGAATTGATCGTATACAAAATATCTGGGTAACAATTGAAGATATTGAGATGACTATATTTAAAATGGTTGGATGGAATGAATCTCACTATTACTTGAGGAAAAATATGTACCAAATTAAAAGTAAAAATTTGGAATAAAATAATAATTGCATTTGAAGTAGGTAGTACAAAATATTTGAATCGAAGGAAATTGCTGCATTTCGATTATAGAAATATTTATTTAAACATTAGGGTTGATTAATTAACAGGTTCGCTATACCAGGCACTAGGTACTGATGGTATTGAAGGAAGTGACAAATGGTCATTTCCATCAGAGCGAATGGAATATGTTAAACCCTAAAGCTCCTTTTTGTCACTTCATTTAATACCGTCAGTACCTCGTGTCTTGTAGACCAGAGCCAATATGTTAATTCATAGATCTAAACCCTGAAAGGGAACCTATACAAATTTTAGATATATGTCCGTACAGACAAAATGTTGCCATGGTGATGTCGAATTTTTATTAATTCTTCTTGTATAGATAGAAAAGCCTGACGAGTATTGCACTGAAGATGGCCTAATAGCAGAAAGCTGTAGCATTTGAATAAATCTATACAAAATATGTAAAATACAAATAATTTCAATAGATCACAGTTGGTTAACGAAAAAAACAATTTGAACACAAAAAAATATCTGATGAAGCAACATGCTTACAAAATGAAAAACAGTGTTCCTGATGATAACTCCTCTTATCACTATCCTTATCAAAATGAAACAAAGTTTCTTAAACATAAAATTATTATTATAAAAAATTCAATCTATACAAAAGCTTCTTGTTGGTATAAAGGGAAATACCGATGGATCAAGCGACAGGACCACAGATTTCATTTGAGTGCATTTTGAATCCATGAGGATAGGTCAAGAGTGAAAGGTGAGTACAGTAAGAATAACTTCTTTTTGAACAGGGACAAATAACGAATACATTTATTTCATTTCATTTATTAGCCCAGTTATGTCAAAATTTCATTCATCAAACTTTTGTATAATTGATCAGCTGCATCGGGATTTCTTTGTTGAAAATATTGATTTTCTGCTATTTTTGCACAAAGCATGGATGTCTTCATCACATTTTTTTTCCATGGATGTGTAGTGATGTGATAGAACGTCTGTGGCAACCTTTGAAAAATGGAAGAGGTATCTCTTCGCTCCATATAATGACGGCAAATCAAACATTATTGAAGGTCTTCCAGTAGGTATGTTTGAATTACTCGATTTCTGTATTTTATGAACATTCCATTCCTGGACAATTTGATCCATTTCGTCCTGAAACATGAAGAACTTAAAAAAATCTAACAGAAATCTGACAAAAGAAAACATATTTTTGATAGTTTTCTCAAAAACTAGTTTGATTGGCATTTTAATGTCCTGCCACTGATGGTAATTTTATTTACTTTCACCTCATTTGGAAAACCACCCAACATTTGTTTATCAAATTGCACCCCCTGTGAGTATTATTTAATTGAAAAGTAGGTCACTTCAGTCTAAATACAGTGACATCATACCTAGTAGTGTGTATCTAGTTATATTAAAAAAGTTTTTTTTACAAATTATCTATCTCATTTCCTTCAACTATTCTCTTTCAATACCTACGCTGTCAGAAAAACATCCATAGAATTGGACAGACGTAGTGGTAGTGCCAGAAACCAAACCAACCGGTTTTGTACATGGCTGAAACAAAACTGAAGTTGTGTTACGTATTTACTCATCTTTTCATGATAATACCTAAACTTCTGAAAGAAATTCCTGTAGCAGAAAGGAATACAATGACGCGGAATCTGGTAGATTCTGTTTACACATTGCTATGAACCTTGCCGGTGTAGTTTCAATTTCTGCAATATTGCTATCAAACACATTGAGAATCAGTAACTTTACAACTGACAACACTGTATTCCGTGACTTTCATGAGAATTAGAAGAAAATCTAACCTCATTTAAAATGATGTTATGCGGTGTAGGTGATAGAAGTTTAATTATGTCTGTGAGGAATAAAAATAAATAAATTGTAGATGAAAGTGTTGTTGAACTTTTTAGAACAAAATAGAGTTTTAGTAACATGAAAAACTCATCCATTGAATCCTGGTGAATTGGATGCTAAGTGGCAAGAACTAACAGCATTATTGAATAGTATGGAACATGGGGCACGAAAAGATAAAAAACAATGGAGAATCATAAGTTTACACAAGTCAGTGCTTTAAGGTGCAGATTGTTAAATTGTTTTTATTATAGTATCTGTATGAGTGGAAATTAAAAACAAAACGAAAAGCTCTTCTTTATACCACTATAGTCAACCCCGTTATCACAATCCTCCGAGGGGTAATCAAAATTTTGGTCAAAATAGATATCTAGGGCCAAGATAATTACTGTAGGGGTTATCAAAACAATCCCCAATCTCATAACATAAATTGTTCACAGAGAAACTACGTGAACAATAGAACAAATAATAAACCACCAAATTGCTACTCAAACAATCGGCAGCAGTTTATTCCAAATACAAGAACGATAGATTAACGACCAAGGTGCTACGAATGCGGAAGGATTGGATACTCCGTCTTAGCGTGTAGGGATAGGCAAACCGGTAACCCAAACGGGCGCCATTATTAGTCCCAGGTGTCGTCCTTTCCACAAATGGGACCACTTGCGGTGCTGACGAACAGAACTTTAGTATGTTAACAAAAACAGAAATTTCTACAGAAACAATTCACTCATTTTTACCAAACAATAATGTTTCTAATGACATTTAGGAACAGAACAATATCAATACTTGAAACAACAACAGTAAGACTAGAGATAGGAGATTTAATGACAGAGTGCCCAGCAACAGTGGTTGAGAAAGTACCTTGTTCATTGGAATGGGATTTCTACGTACATTCAGAGTTATAATTGATTCAAAAAACGAATCAGTAACCTTCACTCCAAAAAACATATGTATTTCGTCAATACCTACAACTGGGGACGTCCACACAATTGGGTGGTGTGTTAATATTATGTGGACACACACTTTCACACACTCATCTTCGCAATATATACAATTTTGATTCTAATATTCAGTACAAAACTGATAATTGTCACTGTCAAATTGACAATTGTCACTTTGAAATAAATAATCACTTTTCTGCTCTTCGATGATGCCGAGTCATGCTGAGGAAGTCAATTTGAAAGCGATTGTAAAATTTGAACAGACAAACATTATTTTTATATTATGAACAATTCATGCAATATATTGCAGTGTCGTTTATTACTGAGATATGTTCATTCTTAATAATAATAATAATATAATTATAGTAATATATAATATAATAATATAAATTATTGGGAGTAACCCTCGAAATGTAGAGCAACCGTATACACGTGTTTCAGACTTGTTGGTCATCTTCAGTACGGTGTAGCCAAGTGCAAAGATGTGCAACACTTGGTTGCGAAGTAAGAAACAAAGGAAGTCAACAACGGGAAGCCAACAGCACATTTGTGGCTTCGATTAGAAGACCTTGTGCTCACAAGGCAACAACTAACGTCGCCACGGAGGCAGTTATAGCTACCTGCGTGACAATCCTACCCAGGAAAATATAAATGAAAGTGGAATTATTGAGGGGCTATATATAAATATATAAAAGGACAAATTATTGGGTGTAACCCTTGAAATGTAGAGCAACCGTATACTCTTGGCTACACCGTACTGAAGATGACCAACAAGTCTGAAACACGTGTATACGGTTGCTCTACATTTCGAGGGGTTACACCCAATAATTTGTCCTTTTATATATTTATATATAGCCCCTCAATAATTCCACTTTCATTTATATATATATATATATACAGTGCGGTCCAAAGGTATGGAATAAATTCATTTTTAGCGTTATTATGTATTTTATGAAAAAATCCTGAAACAGGTCAATTTTTATTGGCAATTTGACAATTTACAGTATGAAAATATTACCCCCTTCTTGCACCCCCTCTGAATTATGAGCACCCCCTCAAAAATTTTAAATGAGAAGGGGGGTCGTGTGGCATCTTGTTCGAAAGGGATTTTCATTATCTGTTCAGCAATACTAAGTGTTTCATATTTGGTGCAACCATAACTGAGAATTTTTTTTATTAAAATTTAAAAATATTGACACTGTAAATTATGTATCCGTTGAAAAAACCTGAAACAGGTCGATTTCTATTCTCAATTTGACAATTTATACTTTCTTATCTGTCTTGCTAAAAAAGTCAGGAAAAAGTCGTTGAAGACACCAAAAAATTATTCACAAAACCCATAAATAATATAATGTCAATCTAGTAGACTACTGTTATTTTGATATTTGTGAGTTGCTGGCAGACGTCAGAGTATTGAAAAATATTTGTGTGTGTATTCGATTCATCTATGGCTCATTTATCCGAAACTCAAAGAATAGACATTTTAATTATGCTTGGATGCGGTAATAAAACACGAACTCAAACGGAAGTTTGTGAAATGTTCAATAATAAATACCCTGGTCAACACGTATCACAATCTACAGTTAGCAAAATAGAAACAAAATACCGTGAAACTGGACATGTAAAAACTCGTCAAAAACCAGGTCGAAATGCTGCATTGGATGAGGAGAAAAAGTTAGATGTACTGTTAGCGATTGAGGAAAATCCGCATATGACAAGTAGACAACTTGCCGCCGACAATGATGTAAGTAAATCATCGATATTGAGAGCTTTACATAAAGAAAAATACCATCCTTATAAAGTTCAGTTGGTTCAGGAGTTAAATGAGGATGACCCCGATAGAAGGCAACAATTCTGTGAACTGATGATGGATAGAATCGAAGCAGATTTGCAGTTCATAAACAAAATTGTGTTTTCTGATGAAGCTACTTTTTATTTAAATGGAACGGTTAATTGACAAAACTGTAGATATTGGAGCAGAGAAAATCCTCATTGGATGTGTGAGGCTCACACACAATATCCCAAAAAAGTGAACGTTTGGGCTGGTATCATTAAAAACAAAATTATTGGCCCCTATTTTTTTGAAGGCACAATTAATGGTGAGGTTTATCTAGGTTTTTTGATGAACTTTTTAGTGCCTACATTAAAACGACTTTTTCCCGATGTTAATGATCCAAATGAAATAGATAGATCAATTTGGTATCAACAAGACGGAGCTCCACCGCATTACACACGTATTGTTCGAGATTATTTGACAGAAGTTTTTCCCAATAGGTGGATTGGCAGACGTGGACCGATTGAATGGCCGCCTAGATCCCCCGATTTGACTCCTCTCGATTACTTTTTATGGGGTTATTTAAAATCAAAAGTATATTTCAATAGACCAGACAATGTTGCAGATTTAAAAACTAGGATATCGGAAGAAATTAACAACATAACCCCTGAGGTCCTACAAAATGTTCTACGAGAATTCCAAGATCGCCTTGCTTATTGTCAAGAAGTGAATGGTGGTCATTTTGAACATTTAATTTAACTGTAAAACAAATTGAAATATACTTCCTAAACATTATGTTACATTATTTCCTTCAGTCTATCAACATTTGACATATTCAGAATAAATTTTCTCAGTATTGCTGAACAGAGAATGAAAATCCCTTTTGAAAAAGGTACAACACAACCCCCTTTCTCATTCAAATTTTTTGAGGGGGTGCTCATAATTCAGAAGGGGTGCAAGAAGGGGGTGATATTTTCATACTATATATTGTCAAATTGAGAATAGAAATCGACCTGTTTCAGGTTGTTTCAACGGATACATCATTTACAGTGTCAATATTTTTAAATTTTAATAAAAAATTTTCTTCGTTATGGTAGCACCAAATCTGAAAAACTTAGTATTGCTGAACAGATAATGAAAATCCCTTTCGAACAAGATGCCACACGACCCCCCTTCTCATTTAAAATTTTTGAGGGGGTGCTCATAATTCAGAGGGGGTGCAAGAAGGGGGTAATATTTTCATACTGTAAATTGTCAAATTGCCAATAAAAATTTACCTGTTTCAGGATTTTTTCATAAAATACATAATAACGCTAAAAATGAATTTATTCCATACCTTTGGACCGCACTGTATATATATATATATGTATACAGGGTGTTAGTTAATAAGTGACCGATATTCTACAGGACGAGTCCCCAGCTATTTATAAGGTGAAAAGTCTATATAAGAAAGGGTCCGTAAATGTTTCGCTTCGGAGATACAGGGTGTTGAAATTGAAATTTTATTTTCAATTATTTAGAATAACTTTTGGAAACGATATTTTTTTGCACAAGATTTAGTAAACGGAGTTTTTTTAAGGCAAGAAATCAAAATTTTGGTATTTATTTTCATGTACTTAGAGGGCGCTGCGTACGTTATCATTATTTATTTTAATTTGCCCTAACTTTTTTAAAAGTGAACTTTTGTAGATTTTTATATTCAAATCCAGTTCCCACACCTCTTCTAAGCAAGAAAGGTATGCCACCTCAACATCGTTAGGAGCAACCGTTTTTGAGAAATTTGAAAATGTCTGCATCGATGCAGGTTACGGTGTCACTTAAGCGACAGATGAAGTTGCTCAGAACTTTACAAAAACAGAGAATGCGGTAGATCTCGCTAAAATGAACAACTTTTGTCCTACAAAGATGTATCGAGAAATAATTCGTACTCAAGATACCAGATGTTGAAAAATCGATATTTTATAAAAATTCATCACCCTGTTTTTTGAGAACGAATCATATTTCGATGCATTTTGATAAAAAAAAAATGTTTATTTTAACGAAATCTATCAAATACTCAGTTTTTGTGAAGTTCTCAGCATCTTCATCTGGCGCCTAAGTGACCCCATAACCTGAATTGATTCAGAAATTTTCACATTTCTCAAATACGGTTGCTCTTAGCGTTGTTGAGCAAGTATACCTTTTTTGCTTAGAAAAGGTGTGGAAATTGAATTTTGATATAAAAAGCCACAAAAGTTCACTGTCAAAAAAGTGTGTGCAAATTAAAATAAATAATGATAGCGTACGCAGCGCCCTCTAAGTGCTACATGAAAATAAATACCAAATATTGATTTTTCGCCTTAAAAAACCCCGATTACCAAATCCTGTGCAAAAAAAATATTTATTGCAAAAGTTATTCTAAATAATTGAATATAAAATTTCAACTTCAACACCCTGTATCTCCGAAGCGAAACATTTGCGGACCCTTGCTTATATAGACTTTTCACCTTATAAATAGCTGAGGAATCGTCCTGTAGAATATCGGACACTTATTAACTAACACCCTGTATATAATATATAATAATAATAATATAATAATAATGTAATAATAATAATAATTATTGTTATTATTATTATTATTCCAACATTCAAGAAATAATATTGCATAGCCGTCCAGTTTTGTGTTATGATCCAAATTTCGAGTCTCTATCTTATCAGGAAGTTAGTTAAAAACAGAGTGCAAAATTTTGTATTGAACGGACAAAGATACAGACGGTAATTGAAGGTTAATTTTATACCTTGTTATGTCTTACGTCTTGGAAGACAGGACCGTTTTGAACCTATTGGTGTCCATGGATACTTTAGGATAATTGGGCCTTTATGACTAAAATACGGCAGAGTACTATTATATTGATGGATTTTAGATTGCCTTTGTGCTAGGCAATTTTTATTTTTTGAAGTTATGTGCTTCTATGTTTGTTTCAAGGTTGTAGACAATATAGTTTTAACCCATTAAGACAATGGACGTTCGAAACATAAGTAATTAACCAAGTTATCGTCGAACAAGAAGATTCTGTAGTTGTAGTCTATTAGGTATATGATCTGAAGACGCTTCTAGTGTAAAATATAATATTGATTTTGGTCATTTTTATTTTCTTCTTGGCCTTTTCGGCATTCGCCATTGTCAGTAATTTAATTCAGCATCAATCATTTTATAACGCTGCAAACAGTCGCGACCATAAAACCGAAAAGAACAGGCCAACAACAATTTAATTTTCGGTCCCGGACGAATAGAGAGTGTGGTTAGGATCCGTCCGAATGTCATGTTTGCAGGGAAATTCCCGATCATCGAGTACTTGGGCAGGTCGCGTTCCATTTAACTTTGCTATTAACTACAAAAAACTTGAAAATAATTTAGGGAAATTCCTACGTAGGTAGGCAGCCACACAGTGTTGTCAGTGATTGTTTGGTCTCTTGTGTTCATTAGAATACCGCAAAAACCTGATAAGTAAGTATTATATATTAATAGTAGTTCGATTTTTAGTAAATGAATCTATTTATCGGTAATATGGGTTATCGTTTGATGATCTAACAAGAACTAGAAGATCAAATGGAACGTGGGGTCTTGGGTATTTGCCCAGCATGGCCAATAGAAGAGAGCGGCGGGCCAGAGAATAACCTCAATGTTCATTTAACATATTTCACTGTGAAACTGATTTTTTTTAATGTCATCCCTATTCGCGCAGCAGAAAAATTATTGTCCACACAATATCAGTATGTTGCACGACAGTGTCATACCCTGCTTTAAATCAATAACAAATTCCTATATACCTACAACGTGGCAAATGCTCTTATATTTCTTTGACTTTTTTTAATTCGTTCGACTAAGTTCGGAAAGACATAACTGTTGCGTTGAAGACCGTGGAGTGTGTAAGGGATTAATCCCTTGATGTTGTCGATATTATGGGGACCCAGTCATAATATTTGCACGTAATAATTTTTTACCATTTCCTCATTTCTGCCATCAGTTTATCATTACTTCTTGTTCCGAGTTCCGACTAGTAGGTCAGCTATTGCCGCGTATATCCATATTTTCAAACGCCGTAAGTATTCTACCAATCCGTTGAACAGAAAAAATAGTATTATAAAATTTAGATTCCAAAGATGTTGTAAGTACATACTTATGGCCTGTTTTTTGTTTGTTAGGTGAACATGCCGTGGACTTATAAGAGTGGTTGTTACATCGCCGTAAGGAGCGTTGAGGGTGAGTCTTGAACTTGATTATTATTTTCAGTCACAAATAATTGATAATGTTGATTTGTTAGAGGTGTACGAATGACTAAGATGGCTCTTCCTCACTCTGATATATGATCAAATTGTGAGTTAGTTTCAGTCTAAAATTATTTTCTGGCAATAAAAAAGCAAGTGGGATATGGGTTAGTTATATAGACCTATGTTCAACTGATAGCTTCACATTTTCATATTGACTGTTCAATAAGAAAGCTGCAGAAAGTATACATGTCTCAGTGCTGTAGAACTACATGTCCCAGTGTTGTAGCACTAGGACATGTATTTATAAAAGGTGTCTCAGAAATATGTGCAGATATTTTTTTCACGCTTGATATGGACTGGAATCGACCTGTCTGCTAGGTAGACTTGCAAATTTTCCTGTCAGTACTGGAATGGTCGGTGATCAATAATTTGAACGATTGCTTTGCGCGTTTATTCAGTTATCAACTTCTTACTATAAAGTGTCTTTCAAAAGTCTCGGAACGGTCTCATATTTTAGAAACGGCCCTATAAAATGCATGAAAATTACGACAAGGTGGGTTTTGATGATGCCCGATTCAATGGTGATATTGGCAATGTTCTCGAATCAACAGTTTTTCAGATATTGAGGGTAACTCAATTTTTTCAAATTGAACACCCTATTTGTTTTCATTGCAATAAATTCAGCTTCGCCTCGTTACTGATGTCTCCAAATATCAGATTTCAAATCTATGCAGTTTTTGAAATATGACAACATGGCTTTTTCGTTCGTCTGGGAACGTTCCAAGATTTTCAATGCGGTTCAAGTAAAATTCGTGAAATTATATACCAGATGGTTTTTGATGATGCCCAATTCGATGGTGATATTGGAAATGTTGCCAAATTACCAGTTTCTCCAGATATTGAGGAAAATATATTTTTTTCCAATGGAACACCCTATTTATTTTCAATGCAAAATTTGATATTTGGAGACATAAGTAACGAGGGGGTGCTGAATTCATTGAATTGAAAATAAATAGGGTGTTCCATTGAAAAAAGAAATAAAGTTTCTCTCAATATCTGGGGAAACTGTTAATTTGGCAACATTGCCAATATCACAATTGAATCGGGCATCATCGAAAACCATTTTGTATGTAATTTCATGAATTTTTTCGAACCGTATTGAGAATATTGAAACATTCCCAGACTTTTCAACGAAAATGCCATGTTATCATATTTCCAAAACCACATTAATTTAAAATCTGATATTTGAAGACATAATTAATGAGGGGGCGCTGAATTGATTGCAATGAAATAAAATAGCATGTTCCTTTTGAAAAAATTGAGTTCCCCTCAATATCTGAAAAACTGTTGATTTGGCAACATTGGTAATATCGAAAATTTTGAAAGACACTGCGCTTTTTGAAATTCCATTTATTTTCAATAATGTTAAGTTTTATTTTCCAAACAATCTTAATACAATTTTTCCCTCGATAACAAATAGTTTTTTCAATGTTTTTTTTGAAATTTAGAATCTGAATGAGTTGCTTTCTAGTACTTAGTGAAGGGACGTGTTAGTTTTTCAAACCAATCGTATTGTTTCATAGTAATAGCGCCTGCCTGTTTGATCAACAAGTTATATCGAAAATTGGAAATCTATTTACGTAGAGTGTGTCTTGCTTCTCACGAAATTATCCCAGTAACTTCCGTAATTTTTGAAGGGAAATCGATTACAAAAAAAATGAATAGATCAAAAATTAACACAATGATATAGAAGGGGTCATATTTGAGTGATATGCACTACACGCCAGCAGCAATTGAACCTCCAAGATTTTCGAATTAAAGTAGGAGGCAAAATAGTTCGAAACGGTCTTTTTGTTAGAGGAGAAAGCAAAATGGCGGCTCCATTATGGCGGACGAGTTTTGTAGTTATGACCCGATTCAATTCAAAGTTGGTACCTTGGGGTTTTCGTGGTGAGAGATTATGATTCTTTTGTCAAAATCAAAAAATTCAGGATGGCGGCTCCATTATGGCGAACGAGTTTTGTAGTTATTATCCGATTCTAATGAAAATCAGTATCTGCGAGTTTTCGTGAGCAAGAATTATGATTCTGTGTCAAAATAAAAAAAAAAATATGAAGGTGGGTCCAATATGGCGAATCGAATACAATACATGATGATACAAGATTTGATGAGATGACAAGACTTAAAAGTAGAAAATGAAGAATAAAAAATTTTCAAAAACCACGCTTAAATTCAAATGCTCTGAGAAGAGGAAAATAATTTTTATCATGATTATCCAGAAATGAAACATATGAGTAAAAGCGTGGAGCGCTAGGAAAATACATTTCGCAATAATGATTGAGTGCTCTATGCTTTTACTCATACCCTTCATTTTTGGATAGTCTTGAAAAAAATTATGTTCCCTTTTAAGTGTATTTACATATAAGCGTGGTATGAAATTTTTTTTTCAATATTTTTCATTATAAATCTGAAGCTGGACAAACAATATTGAGGAAACTGATATAACAACATTTAGTTCAACTGTGCGAAAGATGGTGTCTGTCCGATATGCAGTTTTTGCAAAATCGAATTATAAAAAATAGGGGCTTCACCTTGCAAGTAAGGGCGATTTAAAGGAAATCGTTGTATTCATATTCTGTGAAAAGCACATCTACAACGTGTTTATTCTGGATTTCCACCTGAGAGATGAGAAATGTGTTGAAAATGTCACTGAAAGTTGCTCCAAACGTTTCAAAGGTCTTCCGATGTCGACCGAAGTTAACTCGAGTTGATTCCAGTGCGACTTCGGGTGCACTTTGAAACATTTGGAGCAACTTTCAGTGATATTTTCAACACATTTTACACCTCTCATGTAAAAATCTAAAATAAACACGTTGTAAATATGCTTTGAATACGACTATTTCCCTTAAATCGACGTATCTTGCAAGATAGAGCTTCGAATTGTTTATAACTCGATTGTGCAAAAACTACACATTTGACAAAAACCATCTTGCGCACAGTTAAACTACGTACATGTTGATATCTATCAGTTTCCTCAATATTGTTTGTCCAGCTTCGAGGTTTTCCCCGATTTTCTCAGTGGAAAGAAAATGCACCGATCCGGTCGTATAAAAACCTATTTTGTAGGTTTCATAATTCTCTACAAAGGTATATTGACTGTAAAACGATTACTTCAATGCTGTTTGACATTTTTGAAAAAAAAAATATCCTTATGAAATTACAATGTAACATTCTCATTTCAAGTACAATTTGTATCAAAAGCTTAATAATTTAATTTTCCACTTTTTAGTGACGGTTGGCACGAGTTGAGTGCGACCTTTGGGTTTGGTGTATTATTGGGTTAAACCTTTGAAATAATTTTATTAAAATTACCATAACATTGCATCTCTATACTAAGATGCCGAAAGATGCTATTATTTTAGTGTCATTATTACATATTTTCAAAATATTCAATTAGATACTAGTTACAATCATAAGATATTAGGTGAGACAAAAAAAAAATGTGAAATTGATAAAAATAAATAACGATATAATAATGAAAATATAATTTTTTGAAGTCATTAATTTCTTGAGAACTTTCAATTCATAACCCCTTCAGTTTAGTAATTGTTAGATCACTTGCATAGGACATTTCAGGATATCAGGACGATAAAAATGAGTTGTGGTTTTCTCAATTTTTTTTTTTCAAAATTATTGAGATTTTTTATTTACCATAAATATTTTGTTTACAGAACCGTTTTATCTGGCTCAATGTAAGAGTAATGTATCTACAGAAGAAAAAACAAACAAATTCAAAATAAAATGGTTACACAGAAAAAATATCATCCAAGAAGAAGGTACACTGTATCGCTACAGTCATGAAGATAACATTTTTTCGGAAACAATAATTTGTGAGGTTAATCTTATTAAACCTTCGCGATTCACATTCATCCTGAAACTGGCTGAAGAACAAAAAATATTGAGTTTGCTTGATGATAAAAACTTCGATGAAGAAGATAACGATACTGACATGGCAGTATCTTCTGAAATTGTTATAACAAATGAGCGGAAACAAGATTTCCCAGCATATTCAGAAAAGTCTTCCATGATTAATGCCACAAAGCAGTATGATGAAGCAAGTATAATTGAATTGATTGGTTTCAATGAATTTCTCAGTATTCACAATGGTCCGGCCATACAGTTGGACGATAAACAAAAAAATGAACTCCTGGCTCCAGCAATGATTCCGATTCCTTCAAAGGTTCCTGAAAATTTCCATGTTGGGTCTCCCAAATGTGGTAATGATTTCTTATCATTATCTACCACTTCCCAAAAAAAAATGTTGAATCCTCTGGTGAGAATTGTCAGAAAACCTCCCACAAAGAACCTGACATGGCAGTATCTTCTGAAATTGTTATAACAAATGAGCGGAAACAAGATTTCCCAGCATATTCAGAAAAGTCTTCCATGATTAATGCCACAAAGCAGTATGATGAAGCAAGTATAATTGAATTGATTGGTTTCAATGAATTTCTCAGTATTCACAATGGTCCGGCCATACAGTTGGACGATAAACAAAAAAATGAACTCCTGGCTCCAGCAATGATTCCGATTCCTTCAATGGTTCCTGAAAATTTCCATGTTGGGTCTCCCAAATGTGGTAATGATTTCTTATCATTATCTACCACTTCCCAAAAAAAAATGTTGAATCCTCTGGTGAGAATTGTCAGAAAACCTCCCACAAAGACACATCACTGCCACTCATCAACAGCACAATGGATAAGGAAGAATACGATAGTCTTTCTTCTTCAGGACAAGCTCATATGATCAAAGATGCAAAAAACTATAATTTCGAAATTATTACGGAATCAAATAATTTCAACGAATACTTGAGTATTCATAATGGCCCAGTTATACATCTCAACGAAAAACAGAAACAAGCACTGTTGCCATTCAAAGTTATACAGACTTCCCCAGCGATTCCTAATGATTCTCAAGTTTGTTCTCCTGAAAGTACAAAAATTTATCATACCTTGGTTCCCGTCCCGGTTGCGGATAACAGTCCTCAAAGCGCATCGGAAAGTGTTCAAGCAGGTTCTCCTGAGGATCCGTACCAAAAATCTGAGTCTGAATATCAACCATCAAGTCCTTCATCTGAATCGGAAGAGAGTTTGTCTGATGATGATGCACAAGACAATACTGACACGGAAGAGCTTACTACTAAGAAACCAATAAGTACAATAGAAGTAATGAAACCAAATAAAACTAAACCTTGTACAGTGTCTACAGAAAAAGAGAGCCAAGAAAAAGAAACCATTCACGTGGCATACACTGTAAAAAATTGTGATGGAAAAAGAGTTTATGACAAGCAGCTTATATGCTATTTCTGCTCAAAAAGTTTATGTAAATTAACGAGACATTTTGAAACTGTGCATTCAAACGAAACTGAAGTGGCCCAATTATTAGCACTTGAAAAGAATTGCCCCGAAAGAAAAGAAGGATTCCTATGCCTACTCAGAGCGGGAGACTATTACCACAATTGTCAAGTGTTGTCAACAAAAACAGGCGAACTGATTTTATCGCGCCGACCTTCACAGAAGGAAAGGCCAATAATATCCTACAAAGACTACGGTCCCTGCCCAAACTGTTTGGGCTTTTTTTTAACAGATAATTTATGGCATCATGCCAAATGGTCATGTCCAACTTCTAAGGGGAAGATAGGTAGCAAAAACTCAGCGATTTTGAGGAGAGATTTTAGAGGTGAAAGCAGAGCACTTTTAAGTTCGTGGTGTCCTACTTCAGTGGAATTTCAAAAACATATATTGGCCACGTTTCGAAAAGATTCCATTTCTGCGGTATGTTGTGAAGATGATTCGGCTGGTGTATGAATAAGATACCATGCCAAATAGCATGTAATATTATAAAATTTGAAAACATGTGGAACGCCTTATAGACACTGACGTTCGGAGCTAATTTCTTGTAGTAATATATATTTGAGATAGGTAGATGGGAGGAATAGACATGAATATTAAATTTTTTTTTTCATCGATAATTTAATGTAAATCATATCTGCTACCAGATGCATCAGCTGCTTCCTTGTGGCTTTTCTGCTACCAGAGTGTGACGAAGCCTTTCCTGGTTTTTGAAAAGCTTCTTCTCTCCAGAACTCTTGGCCTGTTGACATCAGGTACATATGTCCCATAGTCATCACTGTCCCAGTTCTCTTTGTTCCCGCTGATCTGTTGTGGCTTCTCTACTACTAGAGTTTGACGGAGCCTTTCATGGTGCTCAAAAAGCTTCTTCTCTCTGCACTCTTGCCTGTGGGTTGATACCTGATGATGGGCCTATTGACATCAGGCACATATGTCCTATAGTCACCACTGTCCCAGTTCTCTTCGTTCCCGCTTATCCCTTGTGGCTTCTCTGATGCTAGAGTGTGTCGAAGCCTTTCCTGGTACTTGAAAAGCTTCTTCTCTCTGGCACTCTTGCCAATGGGTGGACACCTGATGATGGGCCTATTGACATCAAGTACATATGTCCCATAGTCATCACTGTCCCAGTTCTGTTCGTTTCCGCTGACCTCTTGTGGCTTCTCTGCTACCAGATGTATGTGTCGGAGCCTTTCCTGTTGCTTGAAAAGCTTCTTTTCTCCAGCACTCTTGCCTATGAGTGGACACCTGATGATGGGCCTATTGACATCAGGACATATGTCTCATAGTCATCACTGTCCCAGCTTTCCATGATATTTTTGTTGTTCCCTAACTGGCGAGAGAACACTTCTACGGAGGTCAGTTATAAATCTTGTAAACATTTTCAGTGGTCTTGTTTCCAAAAAGAATACACAAAACCCAATTTTGAGTTTTGCTCGACTCGACCAACTACTGTATGGTAGGAAACGAAGACGTGCTTTCCTACAAACACAGCACAACTTTTTTCAGTTACTGAACATAAACTTTCTTCACTCTCTGTACAATAAGTTGACATACTGATGCTACTATAATGATGTTTCATTGTTTATATACCAAAATCAATATCAGCACATATATAATACATTATGAGTGGGGACTAATAAGTCAGCATATTACAGGGAACAGTATATACTGCTGACTCACCCACCTTGAGAGGAGTAATTGAACCAACCTTAAATTTCGTTCAGCTGACAAATATGTTTTGTAATAGGAAACATCATCAGCGACTTCCGGGGTACTCATTATTCTTGAAAAATTATCAATAATGTGAACATCCTGGTTGTTAAGAATTCCGTGTAAGCAAGTCGTAGATATTCGTCAACACACCAAACGTTATGCACGTGGTATATTATGTCTTCATATTATTATTCTATTAGCCATGGAAGTTGACGAGGTTGATTTAGGTTTCGAATCAGAGTGTGATCAAATTATTTGTGATGCTGAAGAAGTTTATGATAAAATTGTAGAATCCCAAATTATTGTAAGTTTGGAATTTGTAACAAGTGTATTCCAAAGTATGTGCATAACTGATTACTACTTAACCACGATTTTGGAAAAAGAGAGAAAAATGTGCATCATGTTTCTACGACTTTGCAGCAGCTTTGCAGCAGAAGTGAATTATAACTTAGAGTGCCAGCAGGTGTCAAACCACTACTCGGGAATAATGGATCATGTCCTAAAACGCTCTATCTTCTGCCATGATTTTGGACGATCGTTAGGGGTTTGCCTAACAAGATTTTGCATGGTATGCAACAACTATAATTTCCAATTTCCTGAATAAATTTTTCTATACACATAAACAATGTATTTGATTTAATCATATTCACTACTTCAGCATCAAAATTTTAAGTATACATTGATATAAAATTTTTTTAAACAAATTTAAAATTTTTCGAATCGTTTATAGAATCAATAAAAATTATTCAATAATTTCCGTTATTATATGGTTATATATATACACCATGAAAATTATCTTTTTATGTCTTTGCAATTTTCAACGAACATATCCCTATCAAACACCTTCACATATCAGGTTCATTCGTTCGCTATGCGGTGTAGCACTTTCCTACACTCGGTGTAGGAATACACAGGTCTAGTGTATGTAAATTACACCGACTATAAGAAAGTGCTGGCCGGATGCGCCTCCATGGAAGCAAGAGCCAAGATATCAGCTGAGAGAGAGAGAGAGAGAACCCCCCGGCGTTGTTTGATTATTATGGTTATGGGCAGTATATAACCTTACTGTTTAGTGTGTTAGTGTAATTATTTATCAAAATGATATTAATTTCATGACAAAATCAATAGTGGTTTTCTACCAGTGTTTGTAAGTATTTTCCTGAATGAATAATTGCGGTGATATGCAGAAAGCATTTTGCACACTAGTGTCCAGAAAGTGTTTTTTGTTTCTTCAGCAAAATGCTGATTACTGTGAAAACTTTGAAGTGGAAAGTTCAATCGTTTTTTGTGTGATATTATTTCTTCTTGGGAAGTTACTTTAATAGTTTCACTTGAAACGTAGACAAATAAAAATTTGATTTTTTGTCATGAGAATGAATAATAGAAAAATCACAGGTACTGTTTTATTTTTATTGTATATGATAAGGGGTAAAAAAATCGTAAAAATGCGTAAATGTATAAAGAATAAAATAATTTGAAAAAATGTAAATCATTGAACTAAATAATATATAATGAAAATATATAATACAAATTAAACGACTAAAAAACACTTATTAAATATAATATAATACATTATATGTACACATAATACCAATGGAATGTTCGGCACATGAAGGAGCATATTTTGTCAGCCTTCAGGTAGTCTCAAAATTCTACTCGGGGGATTTCAAAAATGCCAGCATCTGCCTGAATGGTTTGTTTCAGGCCAGCAACTTCTTTCTTCATGTGCCAAACCTTCCTTTGGTATTTTTTCAATCTTTGCATTGCCTTATCCAATTTGGCCTCCTTATCTCTCATGAAGTTCTCCACAACCTCACTAAACTCGTTGAGGTGTCTGTTTCCCACATCCTCCTGGGTTTCAGTGAGTGTGCCAGTTGTGGAGTCCAAATCTCGTTCAGCTGTGTTCTTCCTGCACGGTTACTTCCATTGGTAATTTGGATAATTCCATTGGTAGTTCGGGTAATTCCTCATCACTCACGATAGGGCTTCGTACTTCGCTTTCATCCTCATATATCGGGGCTAGTGTTGACTAATATGCAGGTATGGATGTTCACTAATAAGTTGTTAGGAAGCCCTTCCGTGATGCGTTTACTGGTCGCAATTTCGAAAATTATCCATTCAGTATTTGGAAATCACTTCCTGTGCTTGAACTGGACAGACATTTTACAATTTTGAATGCCTCATCCCTAGGGAGCTTCTTCAGGTGTTGAATTAAGTGTAGCTGCTTCCCAGGGACTTTCGCTGCACTCTGCCCAACACTTTTTTGATTGTTTGAAGTTTTCATTTTTGTTGATCATATATTTTTCTTTTGATTTGTTGTTCAATTCTTTGTCATAGTAGGGAAGTTGATCTTGTTTTATAAATACTTTATGTTCGGGAGCATGTTGATTGACTATATCAGTAGTTTTAACAATAATATCTTCTAAAATAACATTCACATCAATTGAGTCCAAAAGCCAATTTCCTGAAAGTAAATCTAAACTTATGTTTCTATAAGTATTTTCAGAATAATTTCTAGTTACAATAATACATTTTTCGGGTGTACATATTCTCGATTTGAAATAGCTTATACATATTACTGAGTGATCGGAAATTTTTGGAGTATCGTAGATATATGCGACTACGTTATTGAAATCTGCAATGACATAATCCACAAGAGTTTTGGCACTATCTGTAACCCTAGTTGATTTACAATTTGTTCTAGGCCATAAGTGTTAAACACATTGAGAATTTTGTTTCTGTGAAAAAGATCTAAATTCTATCGGTTATTTTTACCGGCATACTTTTCTAAAATTTCTTCCAGCTTCTCAATGAAAGCAGCATGGCTTGAGCTTGGCGAGTGGTAAACACCTCCCACTACCCATTTTTGGCTTCCTATACAGACTTCAATAAATTGTATCCAACAATTTTTATTCAGCATAATCTTTTTTTCCACTTTATAGGAAATTTCATATTTCACAAATATAAGGACTCCGCCTGTGGCTCTGCTGTCACTATCGCATCGTAATAAATTATAATTGTCTATGTTTAATATCTTCAGTTGTTCTAGCTTCACTCAATATTCTCATTATTCCGTATCTATGTTTTTTATTCTTTATGTACTGGCGAAAAACTAATCGCGCCTTCTATAACACCATAGATTTATCCAAAGAGAGTTCCTTCTGTGGATAAAGAATGGCAGCCATCTTTTCATTGAAAAATTTGAGGAGGGGATTAATCTTGTGAAACTGATCTGGATAACTCACTGGCATATTTTCTGCAAAATGTAGACACCTCATTATAAGAAGAAAACGATCCCTACCCATATGTTTCTAGAAACACCGTAGGTTGAACAATGGATAGTCGATTTAGGAGAATTGTTCCAATATGAATTACAAAAGCCAGGAAAGTTAACATTTCTTCAGATGTTACGTGTTTCCATTTTATAATGCGTTATTTTTAGAAGACATCTGAAGATAAATACACTTGTTTAGCATATCTATTAGTCATCTTTACAATAAGGTCTAAAATGTCATCATCATATATTGCCCAAAAATGATCAATCGGATCGCCGTTTCCGGGAATAGGTTGCAACAATTCGTTTCTCTTCTGGATCGTCCGACCACGTCGGAACGGCATCATTGCTTGCAGTACCAGGAACAGGTACTTGTGCTGGTGAGTTTATATCTACCATAAAATTTCTGATAAGTTTGAATATCCAAAAAAAAATAAATATCTTCGCCATTATCATCAGAACTTTCTTCGGATCCTGAATGTACAGCAGACGGTAAATTATAGCCCGGTCCTTTAACATATTAAATAATTCCTCATCTGTAAGCATGATTTACGTTCTAAAGTAATTTTTCTATATTTCGGCTGATAAGGTTCTCCAACAAATAGTATTATATGAATGAACAATCACCTCTGCACCAGACTTGTCAGTTTTTGTCTGAATGTACATTTCAATAACTAAGTTATCATCATTATTAGGTTAATTATAATTATGTGAAGAGTTCCAAAATGTGGTGCAAGGGTCATTCATACAATTCTTGATCTTCATATCCATCCAGTCTCCATGAACAAATACAGTTTACACAAAAAGTCATTATCATATAGGTTTTTTGAATTTTTTATCGTTGATTTCTCATGCAATTTTATTTATTGTGAAAATTGGCGCTTCTTCCGAAAGCTATTCAAATTAAAAAATATAACACACGTACAAGGTGAGTCAAAAACTATGGAATAGATATAATAGTGGATTTTTGAAATTGAAGTGAAATAATATAATAATAATACTCCCTCATAAACACTCGTTGAGTGTACCCAAAGGCATAGCCTGTGCGGGTAGAGGACGGCTATTATTGTTATTTGCCGTGGCGTTCCGGGGCGACTTACTGATGTTTTAGGTGATGTATTCACTTTCCAGCTGTAAGAAAACCCGGAAAACCTACAGCACCACCTGGGGTGGCCAGCTAGCACTAGACGAGATTGATATCTAGACAACTTACAATACACTTGCTTTTCAACAAGGCATGCGGTCGTCTATCGATCCGATATAAAGTATTTGAGAAAAAAATCTCTTGTACCTACATTGGGCTCGAACCGACTATCGCTATGCTGGAGTTTCGAACGACCTGTGCATTAGACTGCTAAGCCATCGGCCACCTCAAATGCTCTAAAACAATCTTGAAAATTGTTTTCAAATTTTAATATCATGTCATCATATCTATTCCATTTTCTACCGTTATACCGTTATACATGCAGAAGAGTTCTCTGGAGATTAGATGTAAAACATCGAGATCTGTTGACTCTCTACAAGATCACTAACGATGGGTACGACTGTCCTAACCTTCTTTCTCAAATCAGTTCTGTAGTCCACACTCGTTTTACCAGACAGAAAGTTACTTTTCATATTCCCTACTATCGTACCAACATTGCTTATTTCAGCTTTATCCCAAGAACACTCAGAACGGCCAATTGTTTCGAAATTGATCTTTTCTCAACACCTCTATTGAAGTTCAAAAAACAACTACCTATGTAAGTGATCTTTGTCATTCTAGTCCCTACTGACTTTACTTTTACTCCACTCTTTTTTTGTAAATGTTTTTATCAATATCATTCATTTAGTGTTTGTTGTACTATTCTATGTTATACTTTGTAAAATCCTTAAATGGGCTTGCCCGTATAAATGAATGAATAAATTTTAAACATGTGGATAGTTTCAAATGATATACCATTGGATTATGTCTCTAGTGTCTCTCTCTCTCTTGGTGTTGTAATTGCTTCTTCTTCTGACTTCGGGCAGTGTTTCCGAAAACAGAATCATTGTTGGGTAGGAGCACCAGTGATGGACACATTAACATATTCTTCAGTTCTAAACTAATCAATATTTTGGAAATTGTTCTATCACCCTAATACGTTGGAGATGACAGATATCTTCTTTTAGAAATGTATGTTGTCCCATAAAAAAAAGATTTTTGACCCAGTAATGGACGCCAGAAAATTTGTATGATACCGAATATGGACATATGCAAACCAGTAATTGACAGCTCGGAGAAGGGTAATAAAATTTTATTATCATAAAACTTCAGAAAAGTTACAAATAACAAACTACGAAATACAAATACACTACGAATCATCATCAGAATAATCCATTTCGCTGAAAGATTCTTCATCATTACTCTCATTCATCTCATTGCAAATTTCGCACAAAATTTCATCTGTGTCTGATGTGTCCATCTGAATTCGTTTCAGATACTGCTCAGAAATGGGCTTATGGCCTTTATTTTGGCATGAGATACATTTTACCCATTTACACTTTTTTTCGAAGAAATTTTAATTCTCCCATTCAACATGACTTTATAACATTTCCAGTCTTCTCTCAAGCCATGCTGCTTTCATTGAGAAGCTGGAAGAAATTTTAGAAAAGTATGCCGGTAAAAATAAAGTTTTGATAGAAATTTAGACCTTTTTTACAGAAACAAAATTCTCAATGTGTTTAACACTTATGGCCTAGAACAAATTGTAAATCAGTTCACTAGGGTTACAGATAGTGCCAAAACTCTTGTGGATTATGTCATTGCAGATTTCAATAACGTAGTCGCATATATCTACGATACTCCAAAAATTTCCGATCACTCAGTAATATGTATAAGCTGTTTCAAATCGAGAATATGTACACCCGAAAAATGTATTATTGTAACTAGAAATCATTCTGAAAATACTTATAGAAACATAAGTTTAGATTTACTTTCAGGAAATTGGCTTTTGGACTCAATTGATGTGAATGTTATTTTAGAAGATATTATTGTTGAAACTACTGATATAGTCAATCAACATGCTCCCGAACATAAAGTATTTATAAAACAAGATCAACTTCCCTACTATGACAAAGAATTGAACAACAAATCAAAAGAAAAATATATAATCAACAAAAATGAAAACTTCAAACAATCAAAAAAGAGTTGGGCAGAGTGCAGCGAAAGTCCCTGGGAAGCAGCTACACTTAATTCAACACCTGAAGAAGCTCCCTAGGGATGAGGTATTCAAAATTGTAAAATGTCTGTCCAGTTCAAGCACAGGAAGTGATTTCCAAATACTGAATGAAACCCAGGAGGATGTGGGAAACAGACACCTCAACGAGTTTAGTGAGGTTGTGGAGAACTTCATGAGAGAGAAGGATGCCAAATTGGATAAGGCAATGCAAAGATTGAAAAAATACCAAAGGAAGGTTTGGCACATGAAGAAAGAAGTTGCTGGCCTGAAACAAACCATTCAGGCAGATGCTGGCATTTTTGAAATCCTCCGAGTAGAATTTTGAGACTACCTGAAGGCTAATATGTTCCTTCATGTGCCGAAGATTCCATTGGTATTATGTGTACATATAATGTATTATATTATATTTAATAAGTGTTTTTTAGTCGTTTAACCCATATTTGTATTATATATTTTCATTATATATTATTTAGTTCAATGATTTACATTTTTTCAAATTATTTTATTCTTTATACATTTACGCATATCTACAATTTTTTTACCCCTTATCATATACAATAAAAATAAAACAGTACCTGTGATTTTTCTATTATTCATTCTCATGACAAAAAATCAAATTTTTATTTGTCTACGTTTCAAGTGAAACTATTAAAGTAACTTCCCAAGAAGAAATAATATCACACAAAAAACGATTGAACTTTCCACTTCAAAGTTTTCACAGTAATCAGCATTTTGCTGAAGAAACAAAAAACACTTTCTGGACACTAGTATGCAAAATGCTTTCTGCATATCACCGCAATTATTCATTCAGGAAAATACTTCATCATTCTGTGGTTTGGTTACAAACACTGGTAGAAAACTACTATTGATTTTGTCATGAAATTAATATCATTTTGATAAATAATTACACTAACACACTAAAGAGTAAGGTTATATACTGCCCATAGCCATAATAATCAAACAACGCCGGGGGGTTCTCTCTCTCTCTCTCTCAGCTGATATCTTGGCTCTTGCTTCCATGGAGGCGCATCCGGCCAGCACTTTCTTATAGTCGGTGTAATTTACATACACTAGACCTGTGTATTCCTACACCGAGTGTAGGAAAGTGCTACACCGCATAGCGAACGAATGAACCTGATATGTGAAGGTGTTTGATAGGGATATGTTCGTTGAAAATTGCAAAGACATAAAAAGATAATTTTCATGGTGTATATATATAACCATATAATAACGGAAATTATTAAATAATTTTTATTGATTCTATAAACGATTCGAAAAATTTTAAATTTGTTTAAAAAAATTTCATATCAATGTATACTTAAAATTTTGATGCTGAAGTAGAGAATATGATTAAATCAAATACATTGTTTATGTGTATAGAAAAATTCATTCAGGAAATTGGAAATTATAGTTGTTGCATACCATGCAAAATCTTGTTAGGCAAACCCCTAACGATCGTCCAAAATCATGGCAGAAGATAGAGCGTTTTAGGACATGATCCATTATTCCCGAGTAGTGGTTTGACACCTGCTGGCACTCTACGTTATAATTCACTTCTGCTGCAAAGTCGTAGAAATATGATGCACATTTTTCTCTCTTTTTCCAAAATCGTGGTGAAGTAGTAATCAGTTATGCACATACTTTGGAATACACTTGTTACAAATTCCAAACTTACAATAATTTGGGATTCTACAATTTTATCATAAACTTCTTCAGCATCACAAATAATTTGATCACACTCTGATTCGAAACCTAAATCAACCTCGTCAACTTCCATGGCTAATAGAATAATAATATGAAGACATAATATACCACGTGCATAACGTTTGGTGTGTCGACGAATATCTACGACTTGCTTACACGGAATTCTTAACAACCAGGATGTTCACATTATTGATAATTTTTCAAGAATAATGAGTACCCCGGAAGTCGCTGATGATGTTTCCTATTACAAAACATATTTGTCAGCTGAACGAAATTTAAGGTTGGTTCAATTACTCCTCTCAAGGTGGGTGAGTCAGCAGTATATACTGTTCCCTGTAATATGCTGACTTATTAGTCCCCACTCATAATGTATTATATATGTGCTGATATTGATTTTGGTATATAAACAATGAAACATCATTATAGTAGCATCAGTATGTCAACTTATTGTACAGAGAGTGAAGAAAGTTTATGTTCAGTAACTGAAAAAAGTTTGTGCTGTGTTTGTAGGAAAGCACGTCTTCGTTTCCTACCATACAGTAGTTGGTCGAGTCGAGCAAAACTCAAAATTGGGTTTTGTGTATTCTGTTTGGAAACAAGACCACTGAAAATGTTTACAAGATTTATAACTGACCTCCGTAGAAGTGTTCTCTCGCCAGTTAGGGAACAACAAAAATATCATGGAAAGCTGGGACAGTGATGACTATGAGACATATGTCCTGATGTCAATAGGCCCATCATCAGGTGTCCACTCATAGGCAAGAGTGCTGGAGAGAAGAAGCTTTTCAAGCAACAGGAAAGGCTCCGACACATACATCTGGTAGCAGAGAAGCCACAAGAGGTCAGCGGAAACGAACAGAACTGGGACAGTGATGACTATGGGACATATGTACTTGATGTCAATAGGCCCATCATCAGGTGTCCACCCATTGGCAAGAGTGCCAGAGAGAAGAAGCTTTTCAAGTACCAGGAAAGGCTTCGACACACTCTAGCATCAGAGAAGCCACAAGGGATAAGCGGGAACGAAGAGAACTGGGACAGTGGTGACTATAGGACATATGTGCCTGATGTCAATAGGCCCATCATCAGGTATCAACCCACAGGCAAGAGTGCAGAGAGAAGAAGCTTTTTGAGCACCATGAAAGGCTCCGTCAAACTCTAGTAGTAGAGAAGCCACAACAGATCAGCGGGAACAAAGAGAACTGGGACAGTGATGACTATGGGACATATGTACCTGATGTCAACAGGCCAAGAGTTCTGGAGAGAAGAAGCTTTTCAAAAACCAGGAAAGGCTTCGTCACACTCTGGTAGCAGAAAAGCCACAAGGAAGCAGCTGATGCATCTGGTAGCAGATATGATTTACATTAAATTATCGATGAAAAAAAAAATTTAATATTCATGTCTATTCCTCCCATCTACATATCTCAAATATATATTACTACAAGAAATTAGCTCCGAACGTCAGTGTCTATAAGGCGTTCCACATGTTTTCAAATTTTATAATATTACATGCTATTTGGCATGGTATCTTATTCATACACCAGCCGAATGATATAATAATAATAATAATGTTTATACATACATATAAATACAACATACAACAAACTTTGGTAAATATAACTACAATTGAGTAACACATATATATTGTTGTGATATAAAAGATTTGAAAGTTTGATCAGAATGAATTGTAGAATGAATTTTGAAAAATAAATAAAATACACTGAAGTTAAAGTGGAAAAGAATTTGATAATATTATTGTATTTTTTTGTGCGATATCCTTTTCATAGTAGTGCAAAATCAGAGACCAGAGCATAGAAAAACATATCCTATTGAGAAAAGAAAAGTCTAAATAACAAATTCATAATTTATCAATTCAGAAAACCGAATTTAACATCCTGTTGAGAAATAAGTATCATGAAGAACGTCAAAACTGAATTTGACAGAATGAAAATTTAAAAAACGATGATTATGAGATATATACAAGTAAAAATTAATTTGAAATGCAAGTAAATTGATAAGGGGTATTCATTAGACACAAAGAAGAAGGATTGTAAATAAATCAGGTGTAATTAGTTAATAAGAGCGGAAATTAGTGAACAGAAAAATAAAAGGTTTGTGATTGGTGAAAAAACGAGGTGGAAATGGGAATCCAAGGAGATGATTATTGATTTGTGAGAGAAAAAAAGAAATTGATAAAAAAGATTTGATTTGAAAATGAAGAACAAAGGGATTGAAATACAAGAAAAGTAATAAGTAGAAACCAAAGTTTTCAATTAGAACTTATCCAGACGAAATCAAAGAATAAAAGTACTTTCCAGTAGAACGATAAAACAATTTGAAGGAGCACGAACGCAAAACCAAAGGAAACCAAGCGAGTCAAAAGGTAAAAAGTTCCATATTACACCAAAATTGAGACAAATCAGCAGAATCAAAAATATCAAGAGATAGATAATCACTTTCACAAGCATAAACATCAGTGTTGATAAAAACAAACAATTTCACTTCTCGGAAAGAATATTCCATCGCAAACAAACTTTTATTAGGTTATACGGAACTTGCGTCTAGATTGCAGCGCCATCACGGCGGCGGAATGTCGCAAAATTTCTTGACACTTTCAAAAATTCAAATTGTTTGTAATAGTTTGAAAACGAATAAATTTATATATTTCGGTTTTGTTCCCGTGAACGAGATTTCAGTTCAAGGTTCTATAAAAATTAAAGGTATTAAATTATTTGAAAGCAATCATGTGTATAATGTTTTGGAAAGGCAAGCTCCAAATGAAACATTTTCTGTGATAGAGGCAAATGTAATCCCGCAAATGAATGTTAACAAACCACCGTATTTAGTTTCAATAGAAGTGAGTCGAAAAACTCACTATGACGAGGAGTCTTGAAGTAACTTTCCATATTATGTTTTACAGGTAGATAAAAATCGAAGAGTTAATAAAACTGCATGTACCTGTAGAGCGGGAGTCGCAGGAAATTGCAAACATGCAATGGCGGTACTTTGCTATATTAATTCACCGCAAAGTTCAAGTTCGAAAACAGATTTTCAAAAACAATGGGGAAAACCGCCACAGAGAGAAAAATACAAAAAAGGTGCTAAAATACAGAACTTTAAATCAATAAAACTACAGCCACTTTCGAAACAAGCCAAGCCGTACAAACTTTCTTTGGAAGAAGTGCGCAATATTAATTGTTCATTTCGAAGAATTCTCGATGTCGAATCACTAACAGATTTTGAATTAATTGCCCGTGAAACGGTTCAGTTTTTAGTTGACGAAACTGTTAAAAATGAATTGCATGGTGATATCGATTCTGTTATGGATATAATGCATAGTTTGGAATTACTGAACGAAGTGTACACGAATGAAAACGTAGTTCCTGTTAATTTGTACAAGTTTTATGAAGAAAAAGTTGTTGTGGACAAAGATAGAATAGTTCAAATTATAAATTTAACTGTTGAACTGTCACAATGTTTGTTGTGGTTTAATGTGCGAGAATGTAGACTGTCCGCATCAAAAGCTAGTCAGATAATCACCAGAAAAAAACTTCGACGTTTTGGTATCTCATTTCAAGAATGACGCAACATTATATGGACAACAAAAAGAATATATTGCCTTTTCGGAATTCCAAAAGTTATTGCGTGATAAATGTAATTTATTTAAGTTGGAAGTTGTTGCTCCCCTGACGGAGTTATTGTCATGGAAGATGATAGGGGTGTGAAAAGCTTATCAATTCGTGAAATTAAGTGTCCTTATACTTGTCGCAAAGTTCCTGTATACGATTCCACAAAAAAATCTCTCAATGTAAATTATTTAAATGTTGGACGGATTTTTTCAACTGAAAGTAAACCACGAATATTATCGTCAAATTCAAATTCAATTGTACGTCACAAATGCAACGTGTTGTTATTTATATGTTTACTCACCAAATGGAAGCGAAGTTGTACTTGTTAATCGGTCAAATGAATTTTTGCGTAATGCCATACCAAAACTGGAAATATTTTATTGCAACGACTTTTTGCCTCGGCTTTTATTGAGTAAAAACGTTGTGCAAGATGCAATTGTACAATGATTGGTTGGTTGGTTGGTTTGAGGCTGACGAACCAGACGCAGGGTTTACCCGTGAGGGTGACCCTTAACACTGAGACCAACTGGGGTCGGTCTATTGTATTCTGTCGTCAGTAGTTCCTAGTTAAATAGGCCCGTATCTTTTATCAGGTTTAGTAATCTATTCACTAGGTGTTTCGGATTCATGCCTATTTCTAGGTTGGTCTGTCCGAATATTCTGTAGCGCTTGTTGTACAGCGCGTCGCATTCGAAGATGATGTGAGAGGCTGTTTCCTCCTCGTCACCACAACGTCTGCACTCCACGGTTTCTCTGTTTATTCCCATGGTGTGCAGGTGTTTCCTAAGGGCGCAATGTCCGGTTAGTAAGCCGGTAAGTATGCGTGATTGTGATGATTACAAAACTTCAAGATTTTCTATCAAGTTATTTTACGCTCTATTGTTTGGAAAAACTGAATAAGTGGCAATAAAAAAATAGCTATTTATGAAGTTCGTAATGTAGGACTTTTTTGTATGAGCGTAAAGTTTGTTGAATGAGGCGCAGCGAGTACAAAAAAAGCCCTTTACGAAAGTGTTTCATACTAAGATTTTTCTTCAACAGTTATTATATTGCCAAATTATAGTAATTATATCATTAATTTGAATGTTTTATGTTATGAATTGTCTTCGTATTATCAAATAAAGACTTCAGAGTTATATTTGACGCAAAATACTGTATTTTTCAAAAATGCATAAATTTATGAACAGTGTGTAAAAAATTACTTTACGCACAGTTGATGATTATACGCACAGGTGATTTTTTACACACTTGTGCGAAAAAGTACCACTTTACACACTGTCAGCAGTGCGTAAAAGCTTAGTTTACCCACTGTCGTAGAAAAAACGGATTTATACAATAAACTGTTTTTATCAAATATACCTTTTTTTCAATTTTAAACCTCTAATTCATAGTTACAAAAGCTGTCAAGTTCAATTAGTACAATTAAATCCACATAGATTGAAAGAATTAGTATTTACAATATCAAATTACATATTATAGTTGTTAATGAGATCATAACATACAACAAAAATGCTAGTCTAATATTTTCCTTATGTAAATATTGGGAAAATATATCAAGATTTTATTATTGGAGGCTGCAAATTAACTAAAGCACAACAAATATGTACAATTTTGTCACAATATGGTACTAACTCGTGGGGAAGAAATTGAGTTATCCTAAACAATTTCACTCTTTGAATGCAGCGTTCGATATGGATTCTTACTGAAGCGATTTTATATGTTGTGCTCATTTCATCTTGGGTAAATTGATCGCTAAATGCGAATGGAGGCATGACAAAAACAGCATTTTTATTTTCAACATCCGTTCTAATAGCTGGAAATCCCTTATCAGCCATGATAACGTCACCTGGTTCTATAAGATCTAGAAAACCTGAATCGACTGTAATAAATCCATCACTTGCACGGCCTCCGTAACAATGTGACACGAAACTTATATAACCATCTGGTGTACATGCAATGAGAAATTTTACAGTCTGGGGTGATTTGTAATTCGAATATGTTTGAACTTGCTGCTCGATGGATGAGGGATGCTCTATTCGTATTTCGCTGCAATCTATAATAGCACGGCATTTTGGATAATTTTTCTTAAATGCTTCTGCCAATAAATGTTCTACTACATGACGAGAAGGCCATCGTACAAAGTCTTGTAGCCCAATATATAATGCTTCCAAACCAAACAAAAATGTGCGAGATATTGATGTTTGGTGTACATCAAAAATAATAGAAAAACTTGCAAATGTCAATCCAAGCTTCATTTTCATTAAAAAAAATCAGTAACTTATTTTCTCTGCTTATTTTCATGTACTTTGTATTTGGCAACACTTTCAAAAGCAAATTAAACACTTCAAATGTCACCCCAGACAAAAAAAAAATATTTTTCATTACTGTTAATGCTAGAAAAACCGTGAAATCCTTTTGAGTTATTATAAGCATCAAACTTTATAAGCTTTCTAGGGGTAAGGGAAACTTGAACCTCCGCAGTGCTAGTAAAACCAGAAGATTCTCTGTTGCACATGAAATAATTGAATTTCACAGGTGATTCATCAAGTGGTGTTTCGTCGGTTTGAACTGCTATTGGGTGAAACGTTTTTGGTGGCAGTATTGCCCTGTCTTCTGCGGTTGTCTGTAATGGAGTCAAGCTGTCTTCAACAATAATTTCACCTCCAGTATTGTTCAATTCCTGAGGGCATTCACCTGCAAGGAAGAAATGTATCATAAAAAAAGTAAATGGAAATTGCTATTTATATCAATTTTCTTGCTTTGTAATTTTCATTAAAATAACTCCATGAACTACAACTGATCACGGACGGAAAAGAATAAAACTTTATCTCTGGATTTCTACCGCTAGTGTTATTATACCCCAGAACACAACACGTCATACCCACAATTCTATTTTTTCTATCCGCTGACATTATTTAATAATTAAAATAATTTGTCTTTTTGCACAATACTCTTTACATGTATTTCAGTTTTGCAACATTCCGCCGCCGAGATGGCGTTGGAGTCTAGACGCAAGAGGTCTATAGTGCAAATTAGCATATTAGTGAGATGATTTCGAACTACAAAAGGAAATTACAATTTAGAATGGAATAGGTTAGAGTAGTTGAATATTTGAAAATTAGATGGCGCTAGTAATAATAGAAAGTAAAAGATGTTAGAAATCAGGGTGGGTTTTCATAATAATCTGGGATTTTATAATTGAAGTAAAATTAATTGTTTTGAAATTTTGCGGTTGTAGGTTTTGTATGATTTATTGGTTTTGGTAAATACAATTTATTGAAGTTTTACTTGCACAATTCAAAATTCATATGATATTTATTTCTTCTATAATACCTATAGCGTCCGCGTCCAAAGGAATCCACCTGAGAGAAAGCTGTTCTTGTGTTTGAGTCCGACTGAGCTGTGAAAAGAAGGTGTAGTAGAAAAAAAATACAGGTAAAAATAGAAATTGTCAGGCAAAATATTGACAATTTTCATTCTTTAAAAAAAAATCAGATAATATCATATCAAATTATTTCTACAAAACAAATCATAATAATATACATATGAAGGCAAAATCACTTGAGTAACACTTGTCTGTAAGATTGTCTTCATTCATTTTTTGATTAGATGTATGTTATGGTGTTTAGCAGTATACAGGAATGAAATAGGTAAATTACTTGATGAGTAATCGCAAATAGATATAGTATATGAAGTACATGAAGAAGTTCTAAATAGTTTTTTCTACATACTAAAAATAAGGATGTAAGAAGGTTTATGAAGAAAGAGAACAATGATGGATAAATTCAATGTTAACGTTGAAAGTTAATTAAATTTTATTGTGATTTCTTGATTTTTTTTCAGAGATGTAATGATTGGGTTTGCTTTTTTTCTGTGATTAATAGTTTTTCGAATCGATAAATTTATGAACTGTCATCATCGGTTAGTTGAGTATCCACTTTTTGTGTATTTTTTGAACATATTGATAGAAATTAATTTTTTAATTTCGTATGGCAACATGTTAAATGTTTGTGGGGCAAGGTATGTATAACAGCGTTGGTATAGTGGTATATTTACTTCTGGCATGTATAAGCATTCATCTCTCTGCCTAGTACTATATGAATGGTTTAACGTGTTTTTATTTTTAGATTTCTTCTGTTCTATGAGGATTGTGAGGCAATACAGTTGGCGGATATCAAGGACTTTTGAATCAATATATAAAAGATCTGATGAGTAAGTTTTATTTTTCTTCAAGATTATTTTCAATATTCATTTTTGAACAGTTTCTAAATATTTGACCTAGTTGTTGTAGGCTCCACCCCACGCTATAATGCCATATCGCAGTTGTGATTCAATAAGGGAATAATATACTATCAACAATTGGTCTACATTCAGAAATTGTCTCAAGTATTTGACTTTTGCTAGCATACTTCTGATTTTTTGAGTCAATTTATATATATGACTTTTCCATTTGAGGTGAGCATCAATCGTTATTTCGAGATATTTGAATTCTTGTGTCAGCATTATTGGGTTGATTTCTTCGGATATAATCAGGTTTTCTTTAAGTTTCTGATTGAATTTCATCTATTTCGGGAGCTCTATTGAGTTTCAAATTCAGTATGTGCTTTTTTACATCAGCTTCTGTTATTTCGGAAATTTGTTATTCGCCTAACACTTTCTGTATAGTGCTTTGGCTTCTTTATTTTGTCAGCCAACCTTTCACCTACAGTTGAGAAAAAATTTACAAATTCATTTGCTATTTCTTGTTTGTCCCCAGTAATTCTGCCGCTTTGTTTCTCTATGTTTTTCACCTGCCTCGAAGTGGGGAATAATTCTTTTACAGTTTTCCATATATATGCTGAATCGTTTTTCTTTTCCATCAGTATTGTGATCTAGCTTTTTTAATCAAGTTATTATGTATATTTCGGTATCTCTTATAATCTTGTAGAATTATTGTAATTGTCTTCATTTTTTTTCCATTTTTTGAAAAACTCATCACGGGTTCTCATACAATTTATAATATTTTCTGTTATCCAAGATTTTACCAATTTGGTGCAATTTTCAATGTTATCTTTTAGTATTTTGATAAAATCATTCATGCATTTTTCAGATGAACATTTTCTGTATATACTTTCCCACCCTTGTACTGTTAACATTTGTTTCAGTTTTTTGTCGAACTGGAAAATCAGAGAGAAATGATCAGTTACATAAGTTTCAACAACAATTGCGACTGGCTCTTCGGTAATATTCTTTGTAAAAAAGTGATCAATGCAGGAACTTGAATCACCCTGTATTCTGGTACTTACATTTATTCAAGAAACGAATGAATGTTCATTTAAAGTATTCAAATATTCCTGGCTGACATCGTTTTCTGTTTGTTTATTTATATTGATATCACCTACTATGACATGTTTAGAGTTGTTACCATCATTGAATCGATTTTTAATGTATTTTTCTAGGTGGTTATTGAATTCGAAAGGATAGGAAGATGGAGACCTATACAATAGAGTGACTGTCAATGTTTAATAAAGGAGTTTTCATATGCTTCGATAGTAATGGTACGTGGAATGATTCTTGGCCATCCAAATGGGCGAAAATGATCCCACTAGAAATTAATAATGTACAAACTCGAAAAATTTCAATAGTACAGAGTATAAATTATTGACAATAAAAATTAATTTCACTGAACAAACAGTCAGGAACAATCTATACCTCCCCCCACCATCAGCTGATCAGCTGGTATAAAAGAATATTCAGAGTTCACTATAGTTCAATCTCTAGTTTACTACATAGCTATCTGCTCCTCAATGCTTCTTGTCTCATCATTTCAAAAAGTATGGAAGTTACTCACTGTCTGATGGATCTTATAACCAAACATGAGAAGCTCAAACCTTTATACAAATTCACTGAGGATGAACTACGAAATATTTGATTCGTAAAGCTAGACCTGGGGAACTTCTTTTGGCATGGCATAAACTACCAAAAAATATATGGGCAAGTTCGAACTACGGGTTCAGCTGCGTTGCTACATTCACCATAATCGACCTGAGTGGATGGAACACGTAGATGGTCCGGCTCCTCTTAAATCAAAATGTTAATCATGTTTAAGTAGTTTGAAGTTATCTACATTTAGGGTTTCTGAATAAAAAACATGTAATTAATATTTTTGTTTTATTTAATAACAGGAAATCCAAAAATTCATTCATCTATCAAATTCTCTGACATCAATAGTAGGAAATCCAACGCTGCATCTTCATCTTTTGGATTCAACGTATGATGACCCCAAGTTAATGTTTCTATATTATTGGGAAAAACAAATCTTTTGTCATCTCTAGATGATAACACAACCTTGTTTTTCAACTCCGTGTACACCGTATGTAAATAAGAAGTAATAACATACATTTTGCGTAAAATAGAACCACCTCTTTCAACAACTTGAACATAATCTGAAAATTGTAGTGTATTCTGTATTAAATTTTTCGTAACTCCTTTTGCCTTTTTCATCAATGTTGTGGTTTTGACACAGTATGCTTTCGCACCTGTACCATAGAAACATTCTATTGGTGATCCGGAAAATTCATCTTTCATCTTACCGATAAGTGACACTGTTTTAGGAATGTTATGAATAATTTCCATTTTGAAATTAGATGTATCAAAGTATTCTATGTTTTCCTCATATCATCGTATACTTTTTCTGTGAATATCTCCAGAATCAGTGAATCAGTATCTGTGTAACAGAGGTTCACATTCTTACCATATTTTATTCTAATATAACTATAATAGAAATCATAAATTACTGTTTTTAAGATATCCAAATTGAAAAACATATAGTGGTTTGTCATATGTCATCTGAACTGCTACTAAATTCTCCTCGAACACTGTATGAGGTTTTACAATCAATCCTTCAGCTCCCACAGATCCAGACATATTTTCCCAGTGAGTGCATAGTTTGATGTCTTGTCTTTTGTCCACGTTCTCCATAGTTTTTCCAAATATCGAATTTATGATGAATTTAAATAGATCACGTTCAAATTCATTCCTAGCAGAATTTCTAAGCTCAGTATTCAGATCAATATATTGTTTCAACCATGCTGACTGTGAGAATTCCATAACTATGTGTACCCTAGCCAATTTCATCCCATATTTCAAACATTGTTTCAAACTTCTGTAGTGTATGATATATCTTCCCTTACTCATCAAATTCGGGGCCAATTTATATACGACTACTCAGAATTTTTGTCTGAATAGTCCTTCTATTCATTTAGATAATAAGCTTATTTTTGATAGTGGTCGCCTATTGACAACTCAAGAAAAATATTGAAATTTGTTTGATCGCCATTAGTAACTACTTTTCGATTTACGTAGACGACTGACTCTATTGTTGTCTGACCTAGGCTTCATTACAATCAGCACTTACAATAGTGTCATCCTTTTGGAACATTGCACAAATGGATGACAGATGTAATTCAATGTCCGTATGGGAGAGTAGTCATTCTCTGTCAGATATTTGCCTCATTTGTCCACTTTGTAGAAATGTGTGGAGAGAAGGGTATTGTCGATCGTAGACGGAATTATTTGATACCTCTCTGATACACACTTTTCGAACGGTTTTCAATTTATTACTATTCAACAAATGGAATTGATATATACTATGACAACAATCTTAGTCAAGTATGATCATTCTCAATTCTTGTGGTGACATTATTCAGAAATAGGAATAAAGATATTTCAGACAAGGTGATTTCGGGATCTCATTGGCCAGCTTCATTTTTCATCCCAGAAATGAGGTAAGAGGATTGATGCTATTATATTTTTAACTACTGGATAAGGAAATAAAATAGCTTAGTAAAACCTACTTGTTGATAATGAATTTAATATTTTGTATACAATAGTTCACGTTAGGTACCTACTAGTTTCAAGAAATTCACATGACCTCTCTCTATGGAGCTGTCACCTCTACGATTTTTTTTTAGGAGAAAGTACATCATTCCATACTTCATTTGAAAGATCTTGAAACACTGATTACAAAAATGTTTAATATTGTGGTTCCAAAATTTACGGATTCTGAGTTATGCGAGGAGTACCTGTCAACCTTTTAAAAAACTTTTGTCTTTTTTCGTTGACTAAAATGAGTATAATTCAAGTAATATCAAACAAAAAAAAATGCAATACGTACCTGGTCACAACAATAGTACTATTTTTGGAATGGTACTTCCAAGCTACTGAAATATGCAAACATACAGTCCGATTCCACATTATTTATTCTTATAACTATTTTGACCCTCATTAATTCAACGTAAAAAAGTGCCATGGAAATGTTTTCTTTGCAACAAAAAAATTTCCACAGAAAACAGTGACAGCCACTTCTCGAAAAACAAGCTATAACTATGAGAAAGATGATAGACATCGGTAGGCGATTTTCCCCACAAAGTTTTCCTTATAAATTAGTATTGAGTTATATTATCTAGTTTAAAAATTACACTTTCAATTTGAATGTATCCGATTTGGTCTCTTCTGTACACATTACTTTAGTTTTCAGGCATTTTTCAGAATCACCTCAGCAAACGCACTGATCTGAGTAAAAACATTTTCAAGTATATTTGAGATATAAACGACTTGGTGCAAACTTGCAAGTTTTTTATTCAGGCTCATCTAGTTTTGTTTATATCAAATCAAGAATTATTTGGTTAGGTACATAGTTACGAGGTTAGGAGAATAACAGGTATTTGTTATCTTCTGACTGACAAAATTTTTTATTTGTTGTTGAGATATTTAATTTCTGAAATGATCTGAATTTCAGTAAACCAACGAACGTTAGATGAAATAGATGAAGCCGTGCTCGCAGAATTCCAATGCCTCATCTGTATGAGATCTGTAAAAGATACTTATATAACTTAAAGAACTATGACCGTCGTACGAGAGTGAGCACGTTCAGTGAGCTCCCGCGTTTTTATTGAATGTCTGTGGATTTTTTGAGGTAAAATTGTGAAGATCACGAGTTTGGTGAAATAACTAAGTGTAACAGAGTTATTGAATAACAAAGTTGAGCTAAACAACCGCAGTTTTTGATATTAGTTCATTGTTCCTAATACTTCGATTTGGAACACTGTTGCCAAATTTACTATGAGCAGAAGTACTAGAAGTAATAATCCACCTAATCAAATGGACGATACATTTTTCGAAAATATGACCAGCCAAATATCTGCTTAAGTCTCAGCTAGTATTGGGGAACAATTGGCTGAACTAACCCAAAAGTTAGATGATATGGAAGCCAAAATGAACAATGAACTTGTTAGAATTGCGAATGTAGAGAAAATGTCGAGTATCAATAAGACAGACATTATCAAACTTTCTCGTGATTTGGAGGATATGGAACAACTCCGAAGATTAAATTCTTTGCGTATTGTTGGTGTTAAAGAAGAAGACAAAGAAAATGTGCAAAGAACTGTTCTGAACATCATAAATAATGGTTTGAAAGTAAAGTGTTTACCCTCTGACATCAATGATGTTTTCAGAGTGGGAAAAGTCAGTGATGATTTACCAAAGCCCATCAGACCAATAGTAATCGATTTTTTGAGCTATTTGAAACGAAATGAAATATTCAAAACAAAAAAGGAAGTGGAATTTTTATCAACGAGAATCTCACCAGTGCACGCTATAAGCTTCTGATGCAAGCGAAGGAAAAATGCGGCATTCAAGATGTATGGTCCCAGAGAGGAAGAGTATGTGTGAAACAAAATGGGAAGACTAGATTGATAAATACTGTAAAAGACTTATAAAATCGTAAACCTGGCAATCTTGTGAACACTAGCATTATCATTTACTGATTAGTAAAGCTCATCACAACTTGAAAGTGTCAAAAGTAAGAAGCGACTATGGCACAGAGTTTGTCAATACCAATCTAAAATCATGGTATAAAATAAAAGGAATCATTATGGACCTTTCTGTACCCTATTCTCCCCAACATAATGGTAAAGCAGAAAGGCTAAACCGTAGTATAATGACAAAGCAAGAGCACTAATTTTTGACTCTGGCTTGGACAGGAAATTCTGGGGTGAAGCGGCAAGAGTGGCTACATATCTGTTAAATCGATCACCAAGTGAGACAGTTGACCTAACTCCAACAGAAAAATGGACAAGCAGAAGACCAAATCTTTCAAATATTCATCTATTTGGATGTAAAGCCTATGCCAAGACACTAGGATATTTGAAAAAACTTGACGAAAGAAGTAAGGAGTATATTTTTATTGGATATTCACCCAATGGCTATCGTTTATGGGACGAAGAAAAGAAAAAGATTGTTATAAGCAGAGACGTAGCTTTTGAAGAAGAACCTATAAATGGTATACAAAGTAAAAGGCCAGAAAATCATAGAATATCGGTTGAAGAAATAGATATCCAGGAGAAAAATGAAGAAAATGAGTTAACAGTGCTAGATGAAACAAATGAACTCTCAAATACCGACGATCTGGGATCAGAAGAAGAGACAGAAGAAGTTGTTGAAACAACACATACACGATCTGGTAGAAAAATAATAATGCCAAAAAGATTTGAAGATTACGACATAACAGATTTTGAAAATGAAAATTACATGGCGATGCTAAGTTACGAAGAAGTAATGAAAAGTGATGACAAAGAAAAATGGGAGCAGGCCATCGAAGAAGAAAAAGATTCATTAAGGAAGAACAACACTTGGATTTTAGTGGATGAAAGCACAGTACAAAACAAGAAAATTTTAACCAGCAAATGGGTTTTTAAAGTTAAAGATGATGGACATTTTAAAGCCAGACTAGTTGTACGAGGATGCCAACAAAAATATGGTATCGATTATATGGAAACATTCAGCCCAGTAGTTAACATAACTCCTCTGAGAATAATATTAGCACTTGCTGTTTGCAACAATTATTGCATTAAGAAATTTGACATAAAAACTGCCTTTCTTCACGGAGATTTTTCAGAAGACATTTTTATGAAATTGCCTGAAAGTTACACAGATAGAGGCAAGGTTTGTAAACTCCAAAAATCCTTGTACGGCCTCAAACAAGCTCCGTTAGAATGGAACAAAACTTTTACAAATTTTCTGAAAGAAAATGATCTACACATTTTGAAAACTGAAAATTGTATTTTTAAAAATAAAAATAATACTCTAATACTTGCTATATATGTTGATGATGGAATTTTGATCGGAAGCAATGAGATGGAAATGAACAATTTACACAAAAATCTTCAAAACAAGTTTAAAATGACACACAGTAACAATCCAGAATCGTTTCTTGGTATAAAAATTGAAAAACAAGCTGATGGAATTCTATTAAGCCAAGAAAAATATATTATACACATAATCCAGAAATTCAACATGCAAGACTCGAAAACAGTGGCAACACCATTAGTTGGCAATTCCAACTTGGAAGAAGACACTATAAATATGAACTTTCCTTACAGAGGTTTGTTATATGTATCAGGCAAAAACAGACCTGATATTGCTTTTGCAGTTGGATATGGCAGTAGAAACATGGAAAACCCAACTAACCAAGACGTAGCAAGTATGAAGCGTGTACTAAGATACCTAAGTGGGACTAAAAATCTCAGTTTGAAATATAAAAGAGATTCTGGCCCAAATGAATTAGTGGCCTACAGTGACTTTGCAGGTGATGTGAAAACCCGAAAGAGCACAACTGGATATGTAATATTTTATTGTGGTGGACCAGTTACATGGTGCAGTCGCAAGCAGCCTATAGTGTCGTTATCCAGTACGGAAGCTGAATATATCGCTGCTGCAGATTGTGTCAAAGAACTTATTTATCTAAAATCTCTGATAGAAGAACTAACAGGACATGATCTCAAAGTTACTCTTAATGTGGATAACCAAAGTGACATACCATTGGTGAAAAACAATCGGTTTAACAAACAACAATTTGCTATACAAAAATGATAATTTTTGATTTGTGAGATATATTTGTTTTGTTTTGACAATTATTAGCTTCAAAAATTAGAAGATGTTGAACAATGTTTATTTTCCGTGGAAATTGTCGAACCTTAATCTGTCATTTTGATTTTTATGTTCTGTAATTCAATCAACTTAAGAAGAAGACTACTTTTGACTTTTGACAAAGTTTTGAATGACTTTTGAATTGGGCATTGGGCACATGGTTATTGTTGTTTGGTCTATTCTTGTTTTTTGCAATTAAACCGTTTTGTATTTGAGACTGCGTATAATTTAATAATTAAAAGTTAAATCCAAACACTGATCACTGTTTCCATATTTTTAGTTTTTTATAGCTACTGCAATTTCTTTTTGACTTTTTTATTTATCTTGAACATAAAGGTAGGTATGCATTATGAACATGGTTAATTATTTTGTTAGTTCAAGAGGTATTTCTGAATAAATAATATTCTGAATATATAATATTTGTTTCATAGCTTCAGTTCATTACATAAATACACTTGATGAATAATAAATATTTACTTATTTATATATATTTGGTACGTTTGATAAGACTTACCAAAGTTTTAATATTAGGTTCTTCAATTAGTATATTGATTACGACCGTTATTATTGTTATCATTTTCTTCACTATGTCTTTGTACCTACACTGTCTTTCTTTTTCAAATTGTACAATTGATAATTATTATCCATAATTTTTTAATTATTTTTTTTATCAACCGAATCACATTCTTTATATATATAATTGGTAGGGAGCTTATAAGTGACACGTCTGTATGGTAAATTTATCTCTTTATTTCCAGAATTGTAGGGGACTCAATACGAAACTAAACGATTTTTGTAGGAACAGTTTGTAACACAAATATGATATTATATTAGTAGTTTAGACATGGTTGCAAGAAGGAATAGGTGATGGGGAGGTTGTGGATGGTAATATTTATAATCTGGTGAGAGCTGATAGAAATTTGATTGTTACACAAAAAAGCAAAGGAGGTTGATGGCCGTGAGTAAAAAATATAAAATAATAAGGAATTGTAGTGCATTTGAAGCATTAACTTTACATATCAAAATATATAACATTATATTTACTTTTTGCTGTGTATACATTCCTCCACAGAGTTTCTGTTGAATCTTGTATATTTTTTATGCAATCTCATATTCTTAATGTTAATCAATCATTTATCTTTGTGGACTTTAGTTTTCCTGAGATTGGAGGAATTAATACACAATTCAATAATGCAAATCAGAAAATGATAGATGAATTCATGATTTTCAATTCCTATGCTCTTTACAATGATATAAAAAACTTTCAAGATGAAACACTAGATTTAGTAATAGGACCTACAGAATATTTTTACATAACAGTTAAAAAAGAAGAAATTCCACTAATCAGGGAGGACATATTTCATCCAACTTTGGAAATAATTATTGATAATTTAAATGTTGATAATAAAATAGATACAAAACTGATAGAATCAAAATATAATTTCAAGAAGGCGAATATTTTAGAGATTAGTTTAAGCATGCAGAGTACTGACTGGAAAAATGTTATTGAAAATGTAAATACAGTCGTAGATGAATTCTATAAAATTTCAAATGGTATCATAGATACCTGGGTACCGAAATATAAAAAGTAAGTTGGATGCAAAAAATGCCCCATTTGGTTCAGTAGAGATAAAAGACTTAATTGTTGAAAAAGAACGACTGAGGAAATTGAGATTTGTTTCTACTTTCTACAATGATGGATACAGAGAATCGAGAAAAAAGTTGAAATCACTGATTATAGCAGCAGAAAAAGTGTATATGAATAAACTAGAGAACAATATAAAGTCGGATGTAAATAATTCTTGGAATTCCATTAGTAAAAAGAGGAAAAATTGTATGAATAATATTTCTTTTGTATACAAGGGTGAAAATGTGCCTGACAATGATATAGCCAATCAATTCGCAAACTTTTTTTCCACATATAGTTTAGATTTTATAGATGATGTAAGTGTTAGTAATGATACCTTAGTTATAAATGAAATTAGTTAAATCAAGCGATGAAAAAACTTAAACCTAAAAAAGCATACGGTGTTGATGGAATTCCACCTTATGTCCTTAAAGGATGTTATGAATGGATAAAGCGATCTCTTCATATTTAAAATTTGATCATTCGTACCTCCGTTTTTCCACATATATGGAAAAATGCTATTAGTACGCCAATATTTAAATCTGGTAATAAAATAGAAATTGAAAACTACAGAGCCATATCTATTATGTGCGCGCCCGCAAAACTATTTGAGCAAATTATTTATGGTAGACTTTTTGAACACGTTGAAATGAATATTGTAAACGAACAACACGGCTTCATGAACAAAAAATCGATAAATACGAATTCACTTTTATTCACAAATGCTGCAAATAATGCTATCGAATGAAAAATGCAATTGGATACCATCTTTACAGACTTCAGTAAAGCCTTCGATAGAGTAGATCATGATATTTTACTAAGAAAAATTTATAAGTTTGGATTATCAGTAAGACTTTCAGAACTTTTGAAAAATTATCTAGAAAACAGAAATGATATGGTTAGGTATGCTGGTAATACTTTCGGAAACTGTCACGCTAACTCAGGAGTACCACAAGGATCAAATCTGGGGCAGTTACTTTTCATTATTTTTATTAATGATTTGCCCTCCGTGGTTAATTATTCACAATGCTTGTTATTTGCTGATGATCTGAAAATATTCAAAAAAATTCAATCAGTTAGAGACTGTGTCTTGCTTCAAAAAGATGTTAATTCGTTGTACGTTTGGAGCAATTAATTTAAACTACCATTTAATATTAAAAAGTGCTCAATAATGACGGTATCACATGCTAAAGAACAAATAATCTTTGATTATAAAATGGCTGATGATTATCTGAGGAGATGCATAGAAACTAAAGATCTTGGCATGATGTACAATAATAAACTATCGTTCACTAAACATATTGAGAATACTACAAAGTCTGAAACTCGAACACTATGTTTTATAATCAGACAATGCGCGGATTTTAGACGTATAAAAACAATGATCAATTTATACTACACCTTTGTGAGGCCTAAACTAGAATTTGCGTCAATAGTCTGGAACGGAGAATCGCAAACTATTCTAAAATTATTGAAAAAAGTCCAAAACAGATTTCTTCGACATCTATACTTTAAAAAGTATAGAAGATGGCCAGATTACAATACTATTCGATTATCTCAACTCAGGTTAGAATTTGGTGTTATTTCCTTAGATATCAGGATGAAATTGAATATGCTTTCATTTTTGCATAAAATATTAAATTATAAAATTAATTCTCCGGAACTCTTGGCACTTATCCCTTTTAATGTGTCTGCTCGCCGAACCAGATTTCCTCTTATGTTCAATACTACATTACTATCCACATCTCGCGCCCCATTGCAAACATGCTTCGACTAGCTAACTATACAAATTCATTGTTTGATTCAGATTGGTCAATGAAAATCAACGGACTTAGAAAACTCTTTCTTCTGAATCAAAGAACAATATGTATGTGATACTAAACCAGGTAGTACGAGTATATTATTACTATTATGTAAAACAACACTGTTAGTTTCGCATTGAAGTCTCTTAAAACTCTACTGAATATTGAATAATTTTTACTTGTAATATGTGAAACAATTAAATTCGAATGTATTTCTTTTTTTATATATTCATGTAATTAGGCCAATAGGCCTGTTTGAATATAAATAAATAAATAAATAACCAAATGTATTCGTCAGTGTGTCCAATGCCAATTGTTTTGTAGCCGATGCTTTAGCAATATCGAGAAGTGTGCCATTTGTCGGGATGAGAAGTCCGATGATGGCTGCCAAGTATTGGAAAAAAGTGCATGCCTTGTTATCATTCTCGTGTACATACAGAGATGAAGGTTAGTTTATAATAGTTGTTTTATTCTGTATTGATTTGTTTCTTCAACAATTAACTGTATCATATTCAATATTTTCTCAGGGCAGGCATTTTATAGAAATTTGATTGGAACTCCTTTTATTGAGAGTATTTTTCCTTTTTTCCCCTATTTTCTGGTATACAGGAGTACTTTACCACCTGCCGGACCATTTCATCACCCGCTGACGGTACTTTACCACCTGCTGGACCATTTCATCACCCGCTGACGGTAAAATAATTCTTCATAGATTTTCGCTTTATTTACATGTCTATGTACGCCACTCGACTTTTTCCTGTGGGTTCACTTGAAAACAAAATATATGCAACTCTGGAAGATTCCCAGAGTAGAATTATTGAAGAATGCCGTCGAATAATGCCGGAAACGCAAGGAAATGTGAAGTCTCATTTTAAACAGAACTTGTACTATTGTATGGAAATGGGTGGTAGACAGTTTGAACATAAAACATTCAATACGTTCTTGTCAACCAGCCATTTCGAACTAGAACATTGGCGAACAGCATCAAGGCTGATCTCCAATGGATCTTTCCTGGCATCCCTTGATCTACAGAACGCCTATTTAATAATCAATGTGAGGAATAGTCATAGAAAATATCTACGATTCTATTATAATAATATCTTGTTTGAATATAACTCTTTACCATTTGGTTTGTCGACATCTCCTTTTGTATTTACCAAAATTATGATGCCAGTGGTGACCCAATTGAGAGCAAGGGGTTTTTCGTCATCAATATACTTAGATGATGTTTTTCTAGTTGGAGACTCATATGACTCATGTGTCAGAAATTCAAAAGAAACAGAATCCTTACTGAATAAATTAGGTTTCACAATAAACTAAAACAAAAGTAACTTCACTCCCACAACATCTTGTAAATATTTAGGTTTCACATTCAACTCGATGGGGATGACTATATCCCTACCTATAGTGTTTGTTATGTTTGAAACTTTACCAATTCCAGACTATTTGTTGATAATCTCAAAATTAGTCATAAACGTTTTTATTTATTTATTCATCACTTGACTACTAAACAAAATCAATCATCTATATATCATTGAAAACATGATTTATAAACCCTACATTTCCTCCTTTCTTCCAAATTCTGAACAAGTAAGAAGTTTTCTATGAAAAAATTAATCTAATGCAAAATTATCAAGATATGATGGTTTTCTAATCTGCCTGACTGGACGGCACACAACTGGAACTGCATCATTTGTATCAGGTGCTGCTTGGTTCTAGTGTCTGGTTCATCTTCTGGTTGCTGCATATTTTGATTAAACTGATAGTCAGAAAATGAGCATCTAAACCGAATCTTCTTGAGACTTTGTAGCAATCTGTTATCCCCCAATGTCGGTTTGGGCTACCTCTCAAGAGAGGGCACCCGGAGTCTCTTTCAGGCACTTAAACTCATGGTGTCCGTTATCAGATGCAGTTTTTTGTACGTTTGTTGAGTTTTTCTTTCTGAGCCACATTTGAATATCTATGCACGACTTTTTCAGTTAGAATAATTGACAGCCTTGTGGTTAAGTGCCATCGTTGACAAAATCAGCGTATTTGCTCTTTTGCCTGGTGTTAGGTAAGTGATCATAATAATATTTCTCATAATTGTAAAAAATTACGTCGTTGTATTATTTTTAGTTTGTTCGAACACTGAATTCACCAAGAAATGATATGAGTGTGAACCAAGTTTTCATTCTTTGCGAGAACCATAAACCACCCTGTTACATCTTGGCGCCCAACGTGGGGCCAGAGATTAGCTGAACATGGTTCTTGGTCATACCCCAATGGAATCGGGAGAAAATGGGTACAACCTCAGGAATAGGAAACCGTCAGCACCTCAACAAAATACAGGTGCGATTCCAAGGCACATCACAACCGAAATGAGGGGAGCCGGAGGCCCGGTCCCACGGAATAATATCCCAAATTCTGGAGGTAACATTAACGAAACTCCAGCATCATCTGGTCAAGGTAGGAGATTATTTATTCCTAGTAATTCCCTGGAGGTGGCGCCGGTGACAGATACTCATTGTGTCCAGGTTTTTCATTTAGACCACAACAAAATCCAACCAGTTCGCTCCCCAAACTGATAAATACTGTATCAAATATACCTGTAAATTTTCTCCCCCCAAGTCGTTTTTCGAGAACTCATGTTTTCGAAGGAAATCACACGGGATTGGAAAGAAACATACCGTCCGGCGAAGAAAATAATCCAATTCAAATGTCAAGTAGTGAAGATAGGTTGATAGATTTATTCAAGCAAGTTTTACAAAAATTTCAGAATGTAAATCACTTACCTAACCAAAATCAACATCATAAAGATATGTTCGAGTTTTTGAAAAGACTACCCATTTTTGACAACAAAAATATCCACCCAATCGAGTTTTTGCAGCAGGTAGAATTTTGTATCAGGTCAGAAAATATTAATTTTCATGATTTCAAGCATGTTATGGCAAATCAATTCATAGCTGAAGCTCTCCTATGGAGTCAGGCGTACCTGCATGTGTTTAATAGTTTCCATGAGTTTAAAAGTGCTTTCGTGGAACATTTTTGGTCAGAAACAGTACAACTAGAAATTAAACTAAAGTTACAGTCAGCTCGTTATAATGAAGGTTCTTTTGTACAACATTTCATGAAACATGTGGCAATGGCCAAGCATTTAATACCACCCTATCCTGAAAATCTCCTGATAAAAACAATAGCCCGCAGTTTTCCACCAAATATTTCAGCAGTGATAGTGGGAACTTCATCTTTAGGGGACGCGATGGACAAGTTACGTCAGGCAGATTACTATTTTTGTACTGAAAATCAAAACTCCCTTTCACAAAATAACACCTGCCATCCAATTAATTTTCGTTCTTAAATATCACAGAGAACAATTAGTAGTAATAATTATTTAAATCAGTCGCACGGGTATAGGCGCGATCGTGATTTCCCTAAGGAAAACGACCGCGAGTTCACACACAGAACCGATAGCGAACAGCCAAACGCTGCAGCAGTCCGAACGATCGAAATATCGGAGAATACCGTAAAATGGGGTGAAACGCAACTATTGTACCAATCGCAACAGTTTTCAGGAAAACAACGTTGAATTTTTTCACCACTCTGTATGCTTTTCAGAATGTTGAAATATTTTTTTTAGGTATCTGGGAACTTTACCTAATACTTGAAGCACAAACACCAAGTTTGATGAAGAATGATGTTTGAGGTAATAATATTCAATTAATCATCAATTTTCAATAAGATTTTGTCCCTGAAAAAACTTTATCTGACATCTAACTTCTCTAACATTTGAATTTGAGGTAAAGCTCGATAACACATGACTTTGATACATTTCTACTTATAATTTTCAAACTTGGCAACACCTAAACTAAAATGCCTGGAATCTATGAATTTTTAAATTTGATTGGTTACAAATGGCGGGAAAGTGGGGTCACTCGCAACAACAGGTTAACGCCTGTCGGTCCGCCGCATGCCACATATCACGGTGTTTTGTTTTTCGTTTAGTCACGAAGATGCCGCGTGAGTATAAGCGTGATTCGAGGGCTAAACCTTGCCGTAGGGTGTCGGAAGAAGTTAACAGAAAAGTGATTGAGCAAGTTCAAAATGGTGTTTCACTTAGAGTGGCAGCAGCTAAATATGAAATTGATTATACAGTATTGTGCAGACGCAAAACAAAGAAGAATGGGGTGAAAAGTGTCTTTCCAAAGGTGGTCAAACTGTGTTGTCTGCAGAAGTTGAGCTCCAAATTGTAAACAGATTAGTTCAGTGCTCCGAATGGGGACAACCATTGGATTTATATGATCTGAGAGTTATAGTGAAAAATTATCTGGACAAAATCGGCCGACGAGTTGAACGGTTTCAAAACAATATGCCGGGGATGGAGTTTTCTTTGGGTTTCGTTAAGCGTCACAAAGAAAGACTCTCGATGAGGTTCTGTCAAAACATTGAAAGGTCAAGGGCTGGAGTAACTACTGAACATGTCAGGGCTTATTTTGAAAATCTCCGAAACTCAATAGATGGTGTCAGTCCGTCCAATATCGTCATTTACGACGAATCCAATTTGACTGACGACCCAGGACGAAAAAGAGTAATTTCAAAGCGGGGAATGAAATACCCGAAAAGGGTAATGAACGACAGTAAGTCGGCCACCTCCCTTATGTTTGCAGCCGCAGCAGGCGGAACAATTTTACCTCCTTTCGTGGTGTATAAGGCCAAACATATGTACGAAACTTGGAAAATAGGGGAGCCACTAGGTGCTCGTTTCAGTTCAACCCCATCTGGATGGTTCGACAGCAACTGCCTCCAGGATTGGATTGTGACCATTGCCATTCTGTATTTTCGAAACTTGCCCGGAAAAAAAGTGTTAATAGGGTACAATCTTTCTTCGCACATCTCTTTCAACATTCTCTCAACATATCATTCGTGTTTCTACCAGCGAATTCCAGCTACATGACTCAGCCTTTGGATGTGGCTTTTTTTCGCCCATTTAAGGAGGCTTGGCGTAAGATATTAACCGACTGGAAAAAAGGCCCGGCCGAAGAGAATCGAGCATCCCAAAGACCACATTTCCTCATCTCCTTAAATTATTGTTGGAAGCCATTAAACCTAATGCGGCTAAAAATGTCGGGTTTTCGAAAATGTAGAATTGTTCCAATAAATCCAGATGAAATATCATCAAGACTACCATCAGATTCACAAGTTCCTGAAAATGATGCGGAAGTTTTAACAGATTCGGTAGTTGATATTTTGAATGAACTAAGATACGAGAATCTCCCTAAACCAGGCAACAGCGGAAAAAAGTTAACGTTTTACCAGGGCGAAGTTTAGCAGGAACAGATTTTAACGAAACCAAATGTAGTGATTCCAATGATGATCATATGGAAGATGACGAGGAAAGTCTCCATGATTTTTCTCAAAGCACCAGTAGTGTCAATGAACACCTTTTTCCCATTGAGTGTTTTGTTACCAGGAATGGTAAAACGTTTGAAGGAGTATTTCCAGTTAAAATTCAGTCTATAAAAAATGAGCTGCTCAGTGGAATAGTGGCCCATCCCACAAAATAAGTAATATTGAGTTAGTGTCGCCATCTACTGAAAACCAATGCGAACTTTATGAGTGACAGTGGCCCAACCACAGTACCGATGATATTCACTAGAGGTCAACAAATTTGCTGTTATTCCACTAACATAAATTGAACATTTCAGTTGAACACAGTGGCCTATTATCTCTTAGGCCATTGTGGCTTTTTCGTCGGGCGAATCGAATCACTCCGTCGGAAAGCGAAGCTTCTGTCTCTATCGGTTCAATGTCGTTAGACCCAGATTTACTTGTGAACACCTGTTAATAGGGTTATGTTTGTCAGAGATTATTGTAATAAATTTGAGTTTCTGCAATAAAAAAATAGTTTTAACTGTTTAGTAGTCTATAAAAGGTAAGTTATATTTTAGTTCCGAAGTATGATATTGTTATAGTGGATGTTTTGTAGGTATTTATACAATAATGTCGGATGTGTCGAGCATTGAAGCGTTCTCAGATTTCCAGGATTCTGGATCTGAATATTTACCAACAGATGAAGAGCGTGATATTTCATTTGTTGATAGTTTTTCGGAAGATGAAACTGCTGAAAATGATAATTCGTCAGTTCCTGGACCTAGCAACTCTGTGGTAACTACAGAAATCGTGTCTCTGGAAGAAAAGAGGAAGTTGAGTAGACAACGCTTGAGACATCAGGCTGAATGGAAAAGAGAAAAGGCTAAAAAAGCAAGAGCTCTTGGTCAAGAATACATAAATGTAAAAGGTCGTGTTGTGCATTCGAAAAAATTTCATACTGGCGACTGTTCATGTTATAAAAGATGTCACACTTTGCTGACTTTGGAACAACGCAAACAGATATTCGAGAACTTTTATAAGCTTGGAAATTTTAACTTACAAACATCATTCCTTTTTGGTAGTATACAAGTGATACCCAAAGCAAGAACCTACAATAGACAGCCATTATCTGAAATTACAAAAAGACAATATACTCGAAAATACTTTTTACCTAAAGAAGGACAAAACGTCACTGTTTGCAAGCAGTTTTTCAAAAGAGCTTTGGGAGTGTCTGATGGCCGACTAACACGTGTCCTTCGTAACAAAACGGCAGTTACCTCTGAGACCACCGCTCCTGTAGATCAAAGAGGAAAGCATTCTTGTAAAAATAGAACAAGTGAAGGGGCTATCACTGTTGTGACAAATTTTATCAAAAAATTCCCGACTTATACATCTCATTATAGAAGAGGAAATACTCCTAACAGAGAGTATCTTGCACCTGACCTGAGCATCACCAAAATGTACAAACTCTATAAGGAAGAAAACGGTGAGCATATTGTTTCAAAATTCATGTTCAGTAAGATATTTAATGAAAAATTCAATTTACATTTCCGGCAACCGTATTCTGATACATGTAAAACATGTGACGCATTCAAGATAAAGTTACGAGTAGCATCGGACACAGAAAAGCGAGCAATCGAAGTCCAGAAGGAGCTTCATCATAGAAAAGCTGAGGTAGCTCGTTCAGGTCTGACTAAAGATATTGCATATGCAAAAAATCCTGAAAATGATACTACGGTGATTGCCTTTGATCTTATGAAGACTTTGCCAACTCCTAATTTGACAACCGGCGTTGTTTATTATAAGCGACAGCTATGGACGTACTGTTTGGGAATCCATAATTTGGTCACCAATAATGCATCCATGTATGTTTGGCATGAAGGACAAGCCTCTCGTGGACCAGCTGAGATTGGTTCATGCCTACTTCACTTCTTTAAAAATTTTGTAGGCACCAAAAAAATAATCATGTACAGCGACCAATGTGGAGGGCAAAATCGGAACATAAAGATAGCTGCGATCTGCAATTTTGTCACATGTTCACGTCAATTTTGTATTGACCACATTGACCATAAGTTTTTGGTATCTGGTCACAGCTACTTACCATGCGATCGTGACTTCGGCATTATTGAAAAAGAGCGAAAATACCACGACAATATTTTTCTACCGGCTGACTGGGTGAGAGTCATAGAGTCTGCGAAAAAAAAGTTGCCCAAATTTCATGTAGTTAAGATGAAGGCAAATGATTTCAAAAGCACCGAATCACTAGAGAAATTTATTACCAATAGAAAGATAGATGACAATGCCGTAAGGGATCAGAGGACGAAAGTTGAATGGATGAAATTTCAGTGGATGCGATTTTCTCGATCTCAACCTTATAAAATATTTTATAAGTACACCAATGTAGATGACAACTTGATAGCACCATTCAATATTGTAGATATCGAGAAGAGAAAAACTCGCAACTCTTCTTCTTTGGAAGACGCTGAGTTAGACTTGCTGTACCCAGGAGGACGCGCAATTGAGGAAAAAAAATTTAAGGATTTATGTTCTTTATTTCCTTATATTCCTCAGATTCATCATCAGTTCTATACTGACTTGAAAACTAGTTCTACTGCTGTTGACGATGATATGGACCATTAATAGGAAGGATCCGGTGACCTAACTGACGCCTCATCTTTATTTTCTGGAAACATAATGGCTCAAGCCACACTATAGTTTTTTTATTTCTGAGTTTATTTCCATGAAAAAATTATTTTAATCTTAGTTTTTATTTGTTGTATGATCTTGATAATAAAAGTATGGAATAATATTGTTTATTTTGGAAATACAAAAATTAATGATGTCTCATTATTTTCATTGCCTCTTTTCTCAATAACACCAACTCTTAACTTAGGCCACTATTCCACTGAGCAGCTCAAATAGACAATTGGATTTTGGTTCAATTTTTCAGTCAGACAACATTGGTAGAGTTCAATCCATCGATGAAAATTACACCACAAATTTTCTTCGAGTGATGCCTCGATGAAAAGAAATGAAACATATTTTGTTTATCCAGGAATTCCAGATCTAACCGAATTCAGTTTCGACCAAATTATTGGCAAAGTTGAGGACCCTGAAAAGGGCCGAAGAGGCATTTTGATATTTCAAGTGGACACCACCGTGGAAGTAACTTTTGTACCTATATGTGTTTTTTTATGAAAAAGAATTATCATTTATTTATAAATGTTCACCTTTAAATATACGAAGTTAATTTATTTTGTAGTGTACAATGTTTTTTTAAAATGTAAAATGTGTTGTTTTTCACCTCTTACACAGTGTGAAAGCCAAAACACGTAAAATGAAGCAAGTGTTTTTATTCACACCGGATGTAAGGTGAATCGCAACATACCCAATTTTTTAAAAAAAAAAGCATTTATAAAAAATTTTGAAAAATTTCGATTTGCAGGGATGAGGGTGAAGTTAAGAAAAGAGTTTTGCGCTATGAACAAGTTTTCTAAGTCAAATCGTTTTGAAGTTATACAACCGGAAATGTTGAATATTGTTGTTATTCACCCCATTTTACGGTACGGGAGATACGAGGGAGCGCAAAAATTTTGATATGTCGGGAAACGACGATCAGCCTCACAAACTATAGGTCCAGTTGTGGGGGCAATGCTTTACAGGGCCGAAGGTTGTTTAGCAAATACTAAGGATGATTTACTCGAAGAATGCGAATTCGATTATGGCAAATCGGAAGCGCGTTCTCCAATAATTCAAATAAAATTATATGGCATTGAATTTCCTGCGTTGGTTGATACGGGAAGCATGATATCATGCCTAAACGAGGACGTTTGGGAGCAATTAGCTCCATTTTGGAATAAAATTCCAACGTTTTCATGCACAGCAGTTCGAGTGAAGGGAGCTTTTAAAACGAAACAACGGCGTGTTAAAAAACAATCCTTGTTAACTTTCTCTATTTCAACACGTGCGGGTATTATCAAATACCACTCACACCTGAATCACGTAAATATACTGGTTTTAAATTCGACGGAATAACGTATTGTTTTTGTTGTCTTCCATTTGGTTTAGCATCTAGCGTGAGTGTGTTTACTCGGTGTCTATCGAAGGTTTTTGGATCAGAATTCCGGGATGTTTTGCACATATTTGTCGACGATATTTTAATAACATCCAAAAGTATTGACGAGCATTTGGTTCATTTAGACCTAGTGTTTACTCGTTTGAAACAGGCGGGTTTCACATTGAAACTAAAAAAATGTTCGTTTTTTCGTGAGGAAATGCCATTTTTGGGCTATCTTTTGAGCCCGTTAGGTTATAAACCGGATCCAGATCGTATTCAAGCCCTTGTGGATTTCACTCCACCGAAAATACGAAAACAAATTCAGAGTTTTTTGGGATTGGCGAATTATGACAGAATATTTTGTGAAAGTTTTTCATCAATTGCGGAACCGTTAATTGCGTTACTTCGCAAAAATAATAAGTGGAAATGGACGAAAATCGAACAGTCGGCATTCGATCAAATTAAACTAAAATTACAGCAGGCGACTCTCCTCTATCATCCGCAGCAGGATTTGCCTTTCTGTTTAGAAGTCGACTCGTCGGATAAGGGTCTAGGAGCTCAACTTTTTCAAATGGTTAACGGTGAGCGGCGCGCAATAGCATGGGCGTCTCGTATTCTGTTAGAGCGCGAAAACCGATACCACATTAATGAAAAAGAAGCTCTAGGTATAATTTGGGCTACGGAGCGGTTCAGAAGTTTTTTGATGGGACGAAAATTTACAATATTCACGGATAATATGACAGTGAGTTATCTGAAAACTTGTAGACTTCTATCAGCCAGGATAGCACGCTATGCGTTGGCTTTGCAAGAGTTCGATTACGACTTGGTGCATATTCCAGGTAAAAACAATTTTGTGATTGATGTATTATCACGTCAGGCAACCCCAGAAAATAAATTATTTAAAATAATGCCGTTGTTCAAATTCTCGGGAGAATTCCGAAAACAGTTGCAAGATGAAGATACCAAATTGTCGGATATAAAAAGTCAGTTGCCAAACAGCGAAGAACTTCAGCGCAGATTTCTAATAAAAGATGGGATACTTTATACCCGTAGAAGTGCAGATGAATATTATTTATTGTGCATTCCGGAGGTATTCGCGAGTACCACACAATTCTGGGTCATTTCGGCACTTACAAGACTTGGTGCGCTCTTCGAAATGAAGTTTGGTGGAGTAATATTCACAAAACTGTTAAGAAAGTTATACGTTCTTGTGACCTATGTCAAAAAACTAAAATCAGTCCTATGGCCAGACCGGAATATCAATCAATAATCCCAGGGAGCAAAAATCATTTAATAGCAGTGGATTTCTATGGGCCCCTGCCCATCAGTAGAGGTGGAGTCGCTCATGTGTTTGTGGTTTTGGATGTGTTCTCCAATTTGGATACTTTTTACCCGGTTAAAAAAGCTATTACCCGTGCAGTCTTAAATCGGTTGATTCATGATTATTTTGTTAAGATAGGCAAGCCGCGAAATATATTAAGTGATCATGGGACCCAGTTCACGGCCGGAAAATGGCGTGAAACCCTAGAAGCACTGGGAATCCAAATAGTACTCAGCTCTGTCAGACACCTTCAAACAAACCCTTCGGAAAGGGTAATGCGGGAGTTAGGGCGATTATGTCGTGCCTTTTGTTATAAGCAACACATAAGGTGGGCGTTTGACCTAAAAAAAATTTCTGATTTTATGAATAATTTGGTACATGAATCTACCGGTTTCACACCAAAAGAACTTCATTTTGGCGATGGGAAAATTCGGTTATTACCAAAGAAGTACTTGGGTGAGGCGACCGGGTGGAACAAATTACTCCAGAGAAGAAATTGATCCTACCAAAAGAGACGTTGTTGGGAAGGGCGGCTCATAGAAAGGCGAAACATCCCTCTGTTCGCAACTATGAGTTTCGGCCTGGGGACTTAATGCTTTTGCGTGCGAACCCGATGTCGTCGGCTTTACGGTCTGAAACGAAAAAATTCCTTCTTCTTTTCGAAGGTCCATACAGGGTAAAGAAAAAAGTAAGTAATGCTACCTATGTTCTGCAGAAGTATGATGCCGAACAGGAAAGGGGCACATTTCATGCTAGTCACCTTCGACAATATTATCTGGTAAATTGAAATACATTTTTTTTGTTTAAATCTGATAAGTTCGTTTTCGTTCGAAAGACTCACTTATCAGATTGGGGGCAAGTTGTAGCAATCTGTTATCCCCCAATGTCAGTTTGGGCTACCTCTCAAGAGAGGGCACCCGGAGTCTCTTTCAGGCACTTAAACTCATGGTGTCCGTTATCAGATGCAGTTTTTTGTACGTTTGTTGAGTTTTTCTTCCTGAGCCACATTTGAATATCTATGCACGACTTTTTCAGTTAGAATAATTGACAGCCTTGTGGTTAAGTGCCATCGTTGACAAAATCAGCGTATTTGCTCTTTTGCCTGGTGTTAGGTAAGTGATCATAATAATATTTCTCATAATTGTAAAATGAACACTGAATTTACCAAGAAATTATATGAGTGTGAACCAAGTTTTCCAAGTTTATTTTCATTCTTTGCTAGAACCATAAACCACCCTGTTACAACTTGGATGAAGATTCAAATCGGGTTGTGGTATCATGGGCAATGATGGTTCTAACTGAGGGTCTGCTTTAAAAAATTTTAAAAAAGAAGCATTTCTCTCGATGATTTTCTCTCCTCTTTTGGCAGTGATCTTAGAACCACTAACTTTAATAACGGTATAATAATCTGGATCAAAACAGATGAGAGAGAATTTGTCTTCAATTGTTTGCACAAGACGTTATCGCCAATTTTAAAATGGTGGTTGGTTGCATGTCTTCTATTGTCTGCATATTTTTTTTGTTCCAGTTTCTTCTTAGTGTCTTGAATATTAACAAAGTCATTTCCATTCGTAATAGGCATCATTGGCAAAAAATTGTTGATGCTTCTCTGGAATACTATTTCAAACGGTGATTTTCCCAAAGTTGAATGAGGTGTACTTGTATAATTCAGAAGAAATTGATTTATTTGAGAATCAAACTTGCTAGATTCGAGTTTTACACATTTGAGTGATTTTTTGAATGTTTTGACGAATCTTTCGGCTAATCCATTTGCTTCCGGCCAATACGGTGTAATTAGATAAAAATTCTCTAAACTTGTACTGAAACCATTTATTTTGTTGAATTTTTATGTTTGTTGTTTTGTTATTAAAGAACTATCACTTTGATAGCTGGTTTAAAATCTACTCAGTTTATATAATTATATCTTGTCAACTATTTAATTTAATATCTAAGTTATCTGAGGACTTCTTGATCCACTACATTATTACTGTTGTTATTTATTATGGCGTGGGACTTTGATTGTGGCAACTGAGAATACACCTCTCCTTAGTCAAGAGTATTGTTGGTTGCATATGCTTTGTTTCGTTTATTTGAGTACTAAGCGGACTTCAAACATCATTTACTGGGTGTATTTTTTATTCGAGATCACGGAAATTCTTTCCTGTTTTTATGTTGATGCTTATCGGTTCATTGTTCTTGGAAGGCAGGAATTTTGAAGGACTCTTGGTCAAATGATTATGATTGAATTATTCAGTACCTACATAGCAATATATTGAAATTGAAGCAAAGTATTGAAGGTGTGAACTCAGAAATAAAATATTATTACATCTGTTTGTAAAACAGATGAATGGTGGTGTTTGGTCACTCTTTTAGGTGAGTGTTTCGGAAATATAATGTCAACGAGATTCTTTAACTTTTTATATAGATTATGTCATGATCAAAACTCTTTTAGATACTTTGAAAATTGGTATATTTGCAATAATCTACCAACAGCATAAGAACAGCACGGATCAAATTAAACGTTATCAGAGTAGTAATCCAGGAGATTTTTCTTGCTTCCTTACTATCTCCCACACTCAGCTAAGCCACGACCCACACTTGTTTCACCACAAACTCTCGTCCATTAAATGGTGGACCATTATCAGACTTCAGTGACTGTGGAATTCCAAAAGATGCAAATGTTCTTTCTAATATTGATTTTATATGTGGGAAACTGGTAGAAGGTACCACTTCAGCTATAGGGTATCGAGATTGTTCATCCACTAAAATGAATACATATTTCTTGTTCGGAAATGGGCCAGCGTAATCGACATCTACTGCTTCGAAAGGACAACTTGGTAAAATTGTAGAAATAATGGGATCACGTTTATTTTGGGGTAAGACTGCTTGGCAAGGCACACACTTGTTGATGAAAGTTTCAACCATTTTATCAATACTAGGAATCCACACTTTTGTTCGTAATAGTTGTTTGGTCTTAGCCAATCCTAGATGTCCTCTATGAGCAAGTTCAATCGCTTTATTTTGCAGTTTGTCTGGTAAAATAATTCACCTACCTCTCAGAACAATGTCATTGACCACGGTGAGTTCATCTTTCAATTTTTTAAATGGGCTGAGGTTTGGTTGATTCCAAATCTTGTAATCATCATTTTCCAAAACCTTTATTAACATGGATAGAACATTGTCGGTTCGGCTATGATTTTGTACCTCTTCCACCGTCATTTTCTTAGGAATACTGTGGTTGATGATGAAATTGACGTATTTCTCAATGTTTTCACCTTTAGATTTTTCAGTATCTCTCGGATATCTTGACAAATCAAATCAGATGGATTTGTTTCTCCTTTTTGATGTGTTACTACTAGACTATAGGGTTGTATTCCGAGTAGTAACCTTTCAATCCTGGCACTAGGAGCTGATCTGGTATTTTCTATAATTTTCACTAGTGGTAGATTATCTGTATGAAGAATAAATGATGACCCATACAGATATATATGAAAATGTTGTATTGCCCAGGTAACGGCCAGTGTTTCCTTTTCGATATGACTATAACGTTTTTCAGTGATAGAAAGACTTCTACTGGCATAGGCCACTATATTTGTTGTTCTATCAAACTCTTGAGATAATATGGCACCTAGTCCGTTGGGTCCTGCATCAACATACAAATGAGTGGGTTTGTTTATATCAAAATAAGCCAATTTTGTTGCATCGTCGAGTTGCTTCTTCAAGTAGTTAAGAATATTATTATGTTTTTCTGTCCAATCCCAGGTTGAATTCTTCAGTGTTAAATCTCTCAAAATTTTGGTGTTTTCTGCAAGATTTGGTAGGAATTTTCCAACGTAATTCAACATTCCTAGTAAACTGCGGACTTCACTCGGATTTTCTGGAGGCTGCAAGTTGACAAAACTTCTAACTTTGAGTGGATCGGGATGTATTCCTTGATCGGAAAAAAAATATCCAAAATATGTTATGGACTTTTCATTAAACATACATTTAGATGTGTTGTTTGTTAGACCTGATTCATTCAACTTCGATAAAACTTTTTCTAATGACTTGTTATGATCGGCTATTGTTGTTCCATATATCAATATGTCATCGCTTATATTGATAACACCAGGAATATTGTTGAGTAGTTGTCGTATTGTGTTTTGAAAAATTTCGGCTGCTGCATTTATACCAAAACTCAACCTTTTATATCTGAACAGTCCTATATGTGTTGAAAAGGTTGTTACATATCTTGATTTCTCTTCAATTGGCAATTGGTGATATCCATTTTTCAAATCGATTTTACTAAATAAAAGGGCTCCGTTGACTTGTTGAATAATATCATCTAAAGTTGGGGTTACATGCCGTTCTCTTAGATCGCTTCATTTGGTGCACGCATATCGACACACATACGAATCGCCTCAGGATTTTTTGGTTTAGGCACAAGTACTATAGGTGTGACCCAAGGTGTTGGACCTTCTGTTTTTTCAATGATATCATCCAGTTCCAATCGCTTGATTTCGTTTTCCACTTTTTCACGAAGATGGAATGGTATACGACGATGTTTCTGCGCTACTGGTGCAATGGTTTCATCCATGTGCAGTTTGATTTCTATACCGTTCAATTTTCCTACGCCTCTGCAAATGTTTGGGTATTTTTCTTCCACATAGTTCAAATTAATAGTTTTATCAATATTGAATGCAACTTTGATGAGATTCAGCTTCAGGAAGGTTTCAAAGCTCAAAAGTGATTAACAGGTACCTTTCACTACGAAAACTTCAGCTTCAATTTCAGAATTCTCATTGCTGAATTTTCCAGTAAACTTTCCTTGAATATCAAGTTTTTTATCTGAACAATATGGAAATATACTATTGTTGCCATCACTCAACTGCTAGTTGGGAAAAATGTTATAGGTTTCAGAGCTCATCAGATTGACAGAGGTGCCTGTATCTATGATAAATGGTAACAGTTTTCCATTCAAATTTACTGCTGCAATTGGTACATTTTTCGTGTTGTTCACTTGTAAATGGAACGATGATTCTTTAGAACTATCACTATTTTCATCAGTGTCTTGATTAGTGAAATTGACTTGTTTCTGGTCATTTGGAGATTCTCTTGGTAACCGTTCATCTTTTTCTGCTTCTCGCTGTCGGGTTATGCAAATTTTTGAAAAATGTCCTTTTTTCCCACATAAAGTGCAATTAATATTATATGCTGGACAATATCTTCGTCCTCTGGTATGCCATTTGTTTCCACAATTTTTACATATTGGCTGTCTGTTGAGTTCGTTTATGTTGATATAACGTTCATTTCTATTTTGTTCAAATCTATTTGGTTTTTTAAAGTTTATTCTGGACACTGTTTCCACTTGCTTCACTTGTGTTTCTGTTACTCCAAACAACTTTGCCTGGGTTAGAAGCTGCGTCAGGGTAGGATTTTCTTTCATTGCAAAACGTCCGAGTTTGGAAAATTACGTATGTTGAATTATTTGAGATTTTATTTCCCTGTTTCTATCCGGAAAGTTACAGTTGGTGCTCAGTTTCAGTAATCTTGCATAATACTCTTCAACTGATTCATCAGGCATCTGTTTCGCTTGGCGAAAATTGAAGATTTCAAACTCTTCATTGACTTCAGAAATGTTTATTTAATTCAATTTTTGCTTTCTCGTATTTTGAAAGATCTGGATTATTTGCAGCTGGGACAGGTTCAGGAAGAGAACAAAATATTTCGAAAGTTTCTTCTCCACAATGTAAAAGCATGGCTTCTCTTCTTTAATCATCAGTAACGCCAGATGCTGTTAGGAAATTGTCAAATCTTCTAATTCCAACGTTTTCCATATTGGACACTACATTGAAAGGTTCAATGTTCCCAAATAGTTCCATAACAATTCTTCGGTTGGAGATTAGAATATATCGTTAATTGCTAAATGACAGTTGTCAGTTTTGCTGTGTGTATTTTTAAAGATGTTTTCTACGTTCCACTGGTACGCTGGGGTTCCTTCTATAACCCGTCGCTAAAATATAGTGTTTGTTATGTTTGGAACTTTACCAATTCCAGACTATTTGTTGAAAATCTCAAAATTTGTCATAAACGTCATTTCCGCAAGATATGTACTGCTGGATCAAACATATTCACAAGTCAGAAAATGCTATTAACAGAAACAAGTTTCACTTGGATGTGTTTTCAGATTCCTCATTAAGCGGGTGAGGCATAGTTTGTTATGGACAGAGGGTATTTGGTCATTGGACAGAAAATAAACGGTTAAAATACATCAATTTTCTGGAACTCCGTGCATGATTTTTTGGCCTCAAATGTTTTGCCCAGGACGTCAAAGACGCTAATATTTTGCTAAGAATTGACAACACCACTGCTATATCTTATATAAACCGAATGGGGGGAATACGATTCCCACAGTTGAATAGCTTGGCTAGAGACATATGGCAGTGGTGTAAAACGAGGGACATATGGATTTTTGCCTCGTATATAAAATCGAGCGATAATCAGGATGCAGACTATGAATCTAGGAGGCCCCCTTCTGAAACTGAATTCGAGTTGAACCAGAGGGTTTTTTCCAAAATAGTGGATAATTTCGGTCAGCCAGACATTGATTTATACGCATCCAGGTTAAACACTAAATGTAAAAAGTTTGTTTCATAGCAGAAGGATCCAGATTGTTACAAGGTTGATGGGGCTGAGTATTTTTTTATGCCTTTCCTATTTTTTCTATGTTACTCCAGGTGTTACAAAAGATCATTCAAGATAAAGCATGTGGGATCATAGTGGTGCCATATTGGACAGCCCAACCGTGGTTTCCTCTGTTTGAAAAGATTTTGATTTCACCAATACTAATTTTTTCACCTGATAATGATCTTATTTTATCCTCGGACGGGACGCTTCATATAATTATGATCGAATTTCACTTAAGGTAAGTTCGTTCGATCATTGAATAAAAATCTAATCTAATCTAAAGAAGCAGCTGATCACTGACAGCACTGACAGATTTAACCTCTTCAAGCTATGAAAGAATGATCGTAGGTTTCGTAAACAAAACATCAAAACAAATACAGAATTGAAAAATATTACTCAATAATGCAACAGAATCACAAAACGAGAAACTAACTGATAGGTAAGTACAAGATTATTCATTTCGGTGACTAATTGATGGTCATACAGTGAGTCAATAGAACTAAAATATTTTTCCTCCATTTACAGGGGTGCATTCGAATATTAACTCCCAAGGATAGAGTAAAGTTTTGGAAGGTTTCATAAATTTACTCTGGAGTTAACTACTATTCAGGTACTATTCGAACGGAGTTGTTAACCACTCACTGCTTGAAATGTTGAAATATAGGTTATGGAAAAATGGCACGTACAACATCTGTGGTGCCGGTATTGAGACGTACGGAGAACCGGAGAAATATTCATTGGTTGACAATAGCAGATAGCTTAGCAAGCATTTTGTTTGCCAGTTCTAAAGCAAATGTTAGTATTTATCATGATTGAGTGACTGGTAGCAGTGCAAATAAGTTGAATTTAGATTGGGGCACACATTTTTGATCATATTCAAAATTCTTCATAAAAACATAATTGTGGCCTTATATACAGTATACAGACTCAAAGTCAACACTTAAAAAAAATTGATCATTTATGTGTACTTACCTCATTTGAATTCCTATATTAATCTACCCTTTTCATTTGTGTTGAACATGATCAGTGCATCTAATGAAACAATTTCTTTATTGTATCATATTGTTAAAACATTCATGATATTTCAGTTATATAATGAAGAGGAATCATCAGATGAAGATGATTTCGTGGCCTGCATATATCTAAACAAGAGTACCAGAGGAAAACGATACCCTCCTCCTAGGACAGAAAACTATATTTACAATATCATTACATAATTTTATTCGAAACTATTCCAGGAGCACATTCTGAAGCACTATTATTAAAAATTGGTCGTAGATTCGTGAGTCAAGATGGACAGCATAAACCTGGTAGACTTGTATTTCTCCAAGATTACAACTGTTATCTGTAATTTGGCTACTAATCTGTAATTTGGCTACTAGCTACGCCAGATTCTTTCAGGCAAGTATCTTTATTTAATTTGATTTAATTTAAGGGCAGGATTTGGTTTGTATTAAAATGGGATTTAAGGGCCTTGATATTCTTATTAATGGGTACTTCGTCTTTCTTGCAGTCAACCTATTAAGTTACAGGTCAGTTTGTGATCGATTTGGAATAGGAAGGTCATCACTGGGGGGTAGTTTCCTCAGAGTTATAACAATTCTAAAAGATATAGCTCTTGAAGTTATTTATTGGCCATCCAAAAATAACCTTGCTACTATAGCACCAAAATATTAACGAATTTCGAGAAACCAACTGAGACATAATGCTGAAGCCATTGAGGGAAAGTATATTCCTTTAAAAGCTCCCGAAGCAAATAGGAAGTCATATATTACAAGAAAATGCAATTATGCAATCACTTTGTAAGCAATTTGTGATTGCAATCTAAGATTTTTAGATTGTTACACTGATTGGGCGGGATCTGTTAGTGATTCAAGAATATTCAAGCATTCATTCATTTATAAAAATATAATGACGAATCGACAGAAATACCTACCAGATAATTATTACATTGTTACTGATAAAGCATATCCTGTGTTAGCTGGTGCATCCCTCCCTATATTGATAATGGAGTTTTGACACTTTGGGAAACAATATTCAATAGAGCAAGATTGCTTAATAATCGAAAGATCTTTTTCATTACTTAAGGGGAGATTCAGAAGACTAAAATATTTAGATATGTCACGCACAGATTTGGTTCCAAAAATCATCTTGGCTTGCTGTGTACTTCATAATATTGTCCTGAATTGTGAAGATATAAAGTAACAGAACCAGTTAGTACAGGTAGGACTTGCAGCTGAAAAACCTGTAGAAAATGACGATGCTGATAATGACTTGGGGAATAATCTTACATTGGTAAATGATCCTAATGGCACAATTTTTCTTGATCAGTTGATGTTTAATATTCATATATTGTGACCTTTGATACTCTTGGTGGATTAGTTAGGAATAGGTGTGAAACAACTCTGATGTGTAGAAATTTCACTTTGAATTTTATTTGTTTTCTGTATTATTTTTCAATAAATTATCAAAAAAGTGATGCAACTGGTTTTCCTTTATTTCAATGTTTTAATATTCACACTGAGTTACGAAAAGGATGTGTACTTTTTACAAATTCGAATTATCACATGCGAGCACTTTCGACATTAGTCAGTGCTGTCTTCGTATGTAGAGCCGTGACGATGACATGACTACAACTCCTTTCTGTAACCCAGTGTGAATATTAAAATCTCTAAAAAATGTAGGTTTGACATGCTTTTCTATTTTCAAATTTCACGATTTTTTTCAAAATGATAGCTACCACATTCATTTTGAGGAAACAAGTCATACAAATGTCATTTTAAAATATTTATTTACGTGTATGATAAACATAAACTGTTTATTTGAGTATTGATACTTACCTATTCTTGTCTGAAATATTTGAAAATTTGGGTGTTTTCTATTGGGTGTAGAAAACATTGGTTAAGAACTTGGCAATGAATCTGTACATGATGGAGCAAGTTCAGTAAATAACTCAAGTAATTACATTCTCAATTTTTTTCAAGCAGGAATATAATAACAATGGTAAATAGGAAGATTTCATTCCTACATTATTAAAAACTAATTTGTGAAAATAACTTTTATTTTTAAAAGTGAACTCTATTCTAATATACATACAAATATAAGAAACTTAGAAACTGTCTTTTGATTTCTTCTCCTAGAGTACTGAAATCTAAAATGTGGTATCGAATTTCATTCATGAGCAGTTGTGTAATAAAAATAAAAATACTACAATTTCTCAAGAAGTTTTTCCATCATATTTGTATATTTTACAATGGCTTTAGTCTGTATTTCAATATTTCCTTGGTGGCGTCTTTCTCGTCCATCTTCTTAGATTCCTCCAACATTTCTCTTGTCCATTCATAAAGTTTAGCCGAATGGCTCAGCTTTTTCTTTTTGGATTTTCCATCTGAACTGAGTAGATTTAACTCTCGATGGCCGCGTCCATCGAGTTCTCGCCATTGGTGGAGGGTTGCTGAAGAAGATGACGTGTTCGCCGAAGAGTTTCGGGGGTATGTGGAAGAGTGGGGGGTTCAAAACGTTTCATCCTAAGTGGCGCGCGTCTTTTCTGCAAAAAAACATGGCGGCGATGGAGCGGAAGGCGAAAAAACCTTCCCTCACGTGATTCGCTGAGAGCAATTGGCTGGAAGAGAAAAAACTTCACGTGATTCGTTGGGAGCAATTGGCTGGAAGAGAAAAAAAAATGTCTACTGTCTTAGAACGCACACAACAGAAAATTATGATGGACTTATTATTAATTCATTCGCTCTCGAATTAAATTCCAAAAGAAAAAAAAATACGTCTCCGCCGCCGTGAAATAGCGATAAGGCATGTTTCGTGCATGTTTACTGTCTGCTCCAGTTGAATGAAATTCTCAGAAAACACGATGATCCATTTTTGACCTTGAATTTGTTTTCGCAGAGTTTTATCTCACACACACACATCCAGTGTTTTGTTTACGCTGCTCGAGCTAAATTGACCTTGGAGTTGTTTACTGTCTCAGATGTTTGTTTTCCAGGAAAATGATAAGTCAGCAGAGATAAGAGAGTTTAGTTTGAAGCCAAATTGATCGATTTAAGGCATTTTAAGTGTCTCACTCTAACCCATGGCATTGTATGTCTGTCTTTGTCTGTTTGCATTTATTGAAATGAATAACGTCAGTTCGAGAAAAATACATTTATTTTTCACATAAAAAAATTTCACTTCAGTGCCAGTGGCGTAGTATGAAGATACATTATCATTATCGGTAAAAAAATTTTTTGATGCATGGATTTAATAAACCTATATATGGATTCGGATATTTGAACACTCAGAATCATTGACACGAAAAACATAAACCAATCGTGCAGTATCGGCGGCGGCAGCTCGTATTTGGAATCATTACTTTCTCGATCAGCAGCAGCAGCAGGGGCTTGCATCTTGACGTCTACGGGTTGGGTAGTTGGGTGGGACGATGACGATGGCCTCGAAGTGCTGCTGCTAGAGAGGCAAGACATCTTCAGCTGAAGCCACTGCGTATCGCTATAGGTGTGATTTGTATAAATCTTCCGCAGTCTGTACGATGAGGTGTTCATCGGGATTTCGGCTCTCAACACAGGCAAATATCCATCATTGGCTAGCGCCAGAGTCATTTTCGTCCAGTTCGAAGTACTCTAATCATCGTCGTGCAGATACGATGCCAATACCTCGCCGTACTCATATGGCGGGCTAATATACAGTATGTTCGACAGAACGGCTGCTAGAATTATATAATTTGTTGTAATCGTGACGACAGCTCAATGTACACTGAGAAACAGCGTATATGTCACTCAAATATATACACTGAGAGGAACACACACACACACACTCACATACACCTTTACTCAATGTACTTGAATCGTATTTCTTTCAGTCTCTCTCTCTCTCTCTCATTCATTCAATCCGCAAAATAAATCGAGAAAAATTGGTTTTATACATCTATTAATACATAATAATAATAATAATACAATATGAATAATAATACAATATGAATAATAATATTTCGTATGTTTTCGGCTAGTCTTGGTGTGGCTGACGTCATGGGCTTGGTGCTGGCGGCGACGGCGGCGAAACGTGGTGGATCGGTGAATGCTGCTGCTGCTGCTGCCCCATCCATTTACCATCGTTAATTTGCATATTTTGGAAGCGTTTGAAAATACACAGCTTGTGCTCGTACTCTGCTATGTGCTCCTTGAGCTCGTGCAAATTTTGCAAGTGCCGATTGATAGGAGTGTCGTGGTCGTCGTCGTGATCGCCGTGGGGCCTCACCATATCAGGTGTGACGATATCCATTGCCAGATTTCGAAATAGTGTCTCACGGAACAATGCAATTCTATTTCTCCGGATGCTATATGATTCAAACAGAGCGGGCTTTGCTTCTCGAGTGTCGGTGGTGGCGTTGTGACGACTGTACTTGTTCTAGCCGCAATATCGACGATGTGTGGTCTCTTAGGCAGATCGAGCACACACTTCAGCAAAAAATCAAATTTTTGATTACCATTCACGTATACCACATCAGCCTCGATGATGGGGCGCAGCACTTCCTGGATCTCGTTGAATTCGACATAGCCATCAGAGTATGGAATGCCGTGGATATTTCTCTCCAAATATCGTACTTGCCGTTTATCTGCTTCGCTCAGGTCACGGAATGGCACTACGGCTTTGAATAAAAAGTGGTTTGTGCGATGCCCGTCGGTGATGGCGAGCTCTTTGGGTTGGAATTCACCGCCCACGGTGAAACCCTGAATGTCACAGGCTACAAGCTTCATCTGGTTGTTGTTTGTTTGATGATTGTTAAACTGATTCATTGCTGTGATTAACTGGAGACACACACACAGAGAGACAGAGCGAGATTAACCACCGACTGAACGACTGAAGAAATCGCTCTGCTGAATGACAATTTCGATGATGTCATTATTTTGAAAGGACTTGACGTACGGGTGGTGCGTTCGAGTCTCAACTCTGTTGATGGACTCGTCGAACTTTGGATGATTGTACACGTCTTGATAACATGATGTCCTTGCGATTGGAGAAAGTGTATGCTGGAGTGAGACAGAGTGTGTGCGTCTGCGAATTGATGCCAGCACCCTCTGCACTTTTTTGCCCAAAGGCATGATCATCATCATTCTGATCAAATACCAACCCTATTTTTATGACAGCTTGCGCAGCACAAGTCGTATAATTGTCTCTCCAAGGAAATTCACACTGCAACAGTCCTGATCGAGAATATTCAAAGTTATGTTGTGTATTTCCGTCTTGTTCACAGGCAGGTAAATCAAATTCGAGGGCGTTTCGTCGATGGCAATGCCGGGGTCTTCTCGAACGGCAAACTCGTATATGGTGTGAGCCGGGCGATTGTTGAAGAAGGCACCCGATGTGATGTTACTATCGATGTGAACAGTTCGAACTTTGATAATGTTCACAGGTAGGTCGGATGAGTGAATGCTTCCAGCCTCCAATAGTCTCGGGGAAAAACCCAGTAATCGTCCTATGGAATCCTTTGGACGAAAATCGATGTTATAGAGCTTGCTGTATATCTCACACTGCAGCGTATTGGTGTTGGGTTTGAGAGAGAACAAAGCCTTGCTTTTGTTGGTACCGTCGTCGACGTCGCCAACGTCACTAGACAATACGGCTCTCTTCTTCTTCTTTGCTTCTTTCAGCCTCTCGTTGTGTTCGTGTATAAACTTGGAAATGTCGCTTATTTCGTAACACCCAGTCGGTATTTGGATGATGCTAACAGATGGCGCTCCTTTGACAGAATAATAGAATCGACCACTCGATATGTTCGGTATACTGTTGTATGAATGGAAACCAATCAATGCCAAGCCGTAAGTGCTTCAAGACGCGTGAGGCTCGCGCTATTCGTCTAGCGAAACGTTTCCTGTCCATGGCCACTTGCATCCAATACGATTTGCGCGAAGTTTTGTATGCAAAACGCCACGTCACCATATAATGAACCTCATTGCGCTCGTCATTAAAGGTCACCACTTTTCTATTCATTTTCGCGCTTGGTTGAATGTCTGATAGCGATCGTTGTTGTAGAAGATTTTAACTTTTTTACCCAGTTATCGCACCAATTCCACCGGCGGCTTCAAATTGCCGAAACTGTCAAAGTATTTCACCACATGTCCGCGTTTCACGTAAGCTACCCAATGCGTTCCGCGATTCCTGCTTGAGTCCAGATTGATGATTGCGCATTCTCTGTACTTGGGAAGTTTCGATGATGATGAGCATCGAGGTAAGTTGTCTCGCATGAAAACACCAATGAAATGAGGTATTTTCAGACGTTTCACATATATAAGTAATTTCTCATCGTACAACGCTCTATTGGGCAGCTTCAGCGGGAGTTTTTTGAAAATTTCTTCTTGAGAAACAAATCGTAGCCGCCTTTAGCGGTCTTGCGCAGAAACAAACCGGAACCTCCTACATGTTTGTTGTCACCACCAATGCTCTCCATTGCGGTATTATGACACTTGTCTTCCTCCAATTTCTTTTTGACATTAGCCGAGGAGATGATGGTCCTGGCTATGGTGCTGGCACCGCCTGCCAACGAGCCCAGCGGCGAATATCGGAAGCAGAGGCAGCACACCACCGCTCTTCGCTTCGAACGATATTATTCGGGGTATTCTGATTTTTTTGCGGCCACCCAATTTTTTCACTTGAGCACGGGCAGCACGCAGTGCCACCAAGGAGGATTTTCACAAAGCCTTCGCACTCAAATCTTTCAGCTGATCAGGTTTCAGAGTTTTTCGCAGCGTCTTGGTGATTTTCTTAACCACATCTCGACGGAAAGACTTTGGCTTTGCAGCAGCAGCAGCAGCAGCAGTCTTCTTCTTCTTCATACCCATTCCCAAATTACGTTTTGCCTTCATGGTTGTGGTGACCAGCCAAGCAGCAGGTTTCTCACCAAATTTGACGTCTTTTGATTTGACACGTTCCTTAGCTCGATTTTCCAGCGCCCAGTCGGCCTTGTGTCTCTCCTTCAAAGACTTGTTTTGCGAGTATGCAATATCGTGAGTCTTACAAGCCGAATCCAAAGGGTTCACACCAGGGTCTCCACGTGCCAATCTCTTCTGTAGTTTGGTACCCGGTCCACAGTACTGGTATCCAGGCAAATGAAGCTCGAATTAATCGAATTAATCAGAGAGTTCACGACTCCACGACCTTCGTGCTCGATAGTCAGCATGACACTGATGCGAATGATGTTGCGCACATACTTACATAACTGTACTCCACTCAAAATGTCATTCGAATGTCAGATGTGGGCGTGGTCACACACACTTCAGCAAAAAATCAATCATCTCAAACATGAAAGTGGTGCAACAAGAGCCGGCTATGGAAATAGTCAATTTGGACACCATAGGTGGAGGAGGTATTGGCGGTGACGATGACGGTAAACGTAAACACGGTCCCCTGCTACCGAATTCATTCCGAGCGATATTTTGTGACCCCAGCGGATGTGGCAAGACCAACGCTGTACTCAGTCTGCTGTTCAGCCCGAACGGAGCACGCTTCGAGAATGTTTACGTTTATTCAAAGTCGCCGTACCAACCTAAATATCAGCTACTGCACGATGTACTCAAACAAGTCAAGGGCGTACCACCATCGACTCCAGACTTTATAAAAAGGAAGAAGACGAAGAAAGCTACCACACAGATGATGGTGATTATGATGATGATGAGGATGACTACTTGGAAGTTTATCCCGAAGTAGCAACTGAATTCGTGAATGAATGAATGAATGAATCCGGCACAATAGATGTGAATTACGGCCTCATTTACGATAAACCAAGAGCGCAATGGTTGCTCGATAGAAAGCTGATGGACTTCGACAAAGATACGGGGGACATTCGCATTGATGGTGTAACATACGAGGGCACTCCGGGACTATATAGTTTGATTTTCTACAAAAATTCCAAATACGCTAAAGCCGATTTGGTGACATACAAGCAAATTTTGACAGCTACAGGTGCGCATATAGATGCGCGAGGTAGGTTGAATCCACCTCAGACTGCCAAATACGAACAGTTGATTCGACCAATGTTCAAAGACCCTCAATCAAAAATAGGTGGTGGAGGTCGGGGTCGTTTCACCAACGGCAGTGGTATCCAAGAACAGTTGACATACAACACGAAACCCATAGAATACGTGTACTGGGACGATGTGAACGAGCTCGTTGACAGGTATAGGCTTCTGGCAGACGCCAAAAATGCCGGCAGCATCTCTACCGACAACGAGATCGTGTCCATCATCAATGAGCTGAGAGAAGCAGGCTATATTCGATAAATAAAAGCGTAGACGTTTTTTGCATGCCACAGTCGCATCATGAGCATCAACAAGTTCGGTCAAACTTCGTCAGCTTGCCGTGCACGGCAGCAGCAGTCCTACCATTTCCCTGGCGTTATACGACAAATGGGGACATTGATGCTGAACCCCTAGTAGCATTCGACGTCATTATGACGTCTTTTTGAAGTCATGTTTCGTCGTAGACGTCATTTACCAAAAAACTTACGTCTTTATGACGTCATTTTTCATGACGTCATTTAGTCTTTCTCGTAAAAACATAATGACGTCAGTTTCCTGACGTCATTTAGTTGTCCTTTTATAACGTCATATTGACGTCAGTTTTAGGTTAGAATCCCCCAGTAAATAAATGTGACCTACAAAATATGTTAATAAAAGATGTAGACATGATCATATAGTGGTTTTATACATATAGTGGTTTCTGCAATAATGCATGAGATTTTTTAAACGTTGTTACTTATAGCTAATGCCGTTGTATGAATTTTCATACAACGCTATATGCTTCAATAATTTCAATCTACCGCTATTGTTAACTCCGGTCACATGGATACATTATTGTCATTGGTTTGTCATATTATAGGTCGACGCCAATCAGTGATGTTTATCGTCACGTATCACGTCATAAGCAAACAGACTCGACTCAGGTTAGGCCAGGCTGCCTCCAGACTGGGCCGAACGCGGAGCGCTGTAATATCAAATTCCACCAAAAAAGTTGACTTCCATTCAACAATTTCCTCCGGAATGATCTCGAAGTTAAATTCATACGTTTCGATTGGCCTAAAATTCAAATTTGACATAGCCTCATTGTGAAGTGTAAAAAAGGAAAGGGAAGAAGAAGAATTAGGTTAGTCGATTGGTGTTTGGTGTTGGCCGTTTGGCAGTATTTTATTTTACTAAGCAGAGCAACTGCGAAGTGCAAAAGGCGTTGCCTCAGTATTGTAATATTTGTAATTATAAAATAGGTAGAAACAGTTTTCCAGTTTTGTGTCTACGGACTTGCTGTTAGATTTTGTGGCAGTTTCAGTGTATTTTTAAAAGTAAGTATTTATTTTGTCCTGTCTGCTTGATATAGGTACTAGGTTAACCGCATGCATAATACCATTGGATGCATATTATAAATATTAAATCCACAAAAATACACATTTTATTTTTGTTTTATCTCTATTTGTTGAAATTCATCGATTCCAACATCCTGCATAGTAGCTGGTATGGTGTGCTTTCGACTTTTCGAATATATAAACGTTTATAAATTCTAATGTGGAATTATCTGCGACTGAAAGATATACCTATCTGCTTCAGTCACTGTCTTCCATCGTAACCGCTTGTGGGGTATTCATGTTGTTTAGGTATTAGACCGTATTTTTGTATGTAGCTATGTATTCCATAATTTTCAAAAGAGTAACTGATTAAGGATAGCACTTGTATTGATCGATAACATTTTTTGTTAATCCTGCATTAGCTGGCCAAACAATAATTAGAATATAAAACTGTTGCTGTAATTCTAAAAGTTAATATCTGTTGACGTTAAGGGTCTCAGTATACCTCTCTTTTTTAAGTTGAGTTAAGAAAACCTTTGAGCTTATTTTGCCCTTAAACTTCTAAATATATGCTGTTCAAAAACTATTCTATTGAACAACTAGTACAATAGACTTTATTATTTTGACATAGCTATTCTAGTTCTAGACATCACACTTCAATGGCTTATGTTCTTATTGAATTTGATCAATGTGATGGTGGAGGTATGGCAACCTTACACAACTCTTGGTTAACACCTAGGAAGCCTTTTGGCCACCTTATAAGGAACAATACCAGTTTGATAAAGCCTTGAAAAATGGCGCTTCTATAAATACAGAAACATGGAAGCTTTACAAAATTAGCAAAATTTTGTATTCGTGTGATGAGTTCTCAAGCCATTCTTAATGTAAAATAAATTTAACCTCAATATAATTAATTTTCAAACTTCATAAGTAAGTGTACCTAGAGGTTGTAATCATTTTTAGATAATGCAGACTTTTTTTCGCAGAACTATAGTTGAATTGAGTAATATGTTGTGAAATGAATTGTTTACAATCTTCATTTTATGTATGATAATATTATTTGAAACACTAGCAGCATATTTCTGGAATTTATGTTGCAGATGATTTAGTCAAAGTTAGGGCCAATGGAAAAGACGCTGAGCTTACCTCAAACCTTGAGTCTGATGAAGGGGTTAGTTCAAAAAGGAGAAAAATAAATAAAAGGGTTATGACATCATCTGACGATGATGAAGAAGGTAAATCTGCATACATTCTGCCAAGGCCACCCAACGGAGCATAAATGACTACTCAGCAAGGAGTAAGTAATTACTACAATGTTGTTGTGTTTGTTAGAGTAAGTAATATTTGTTGTATTTTAAGATAGTCCTACCTTGGTTAATGAAACGGAAAATATTACCACAACACCTCAGAGCAGACCTCACACTTTTATTTTCAGTTGTGATTCAGAAAAGATAGGTGGGTATGTTTTGTTTACTTACATAATGCACTGAAGCAAATAAATATATAAATATTTGACATAGTTGCTGGCATTAAAGAACAGAATAAAGAAATACTAGAGTGGATTCGGAAACAAGATGACAAGATAGAAAAACCAACAGGTATTAGTCCAGATTTAAGTGTGGAATTACCGCTGGAAAGTATAACTCCACTTAACAGATTAGAACAAGATTTAGGTAGTGAACGACACTCTAGTGATTTGGTAATATTATTTGTTATCAATGTGTTATTCTTGCTTAATTTATTTTCTTTGCAGGTTTCATATTTGTCAACATTGGGAGGCAAGGACACAGTCTCCAGGACAAAAAGAATCTTGAAATATTTGCTAAAAGATGTTGTTGCCAGCACATTTAGTTACTATAGTAAAAGGAGTATCAAACGGCCATTTTTAGAGCTGAAATTGAGAAAAATAATAGTGGGTAAGCATAATTTTATATTTAGGCATTAGTAGTAGTTAAAAACTACAGCATGCTCTAACTGATAAAGCAGGAGTGACAAAACATGGAGCAATGTAGCTTACTTCCAGAAGAAAAATATTTTGTACTTTAAAAATTATTTAGATATACACGTCGAACCATTCAAAAGTTAACAGGGGCTATAAAAAATTAAAAGCTGCACTGTATATTCTATTGTGGGAATATTATCATTAAAGAACATTGTCAACTTTTAAGTGTAAAATTTATGTCAAAACATGATACACACATAGTATATTGTCTGCATACACTTCAGATATTTTGAAAATTGATTCAATATGGGTATGAACAACACTGATAGAGAAACAACTACATTTCTGGTTATGTACCACACCATGCATTGAATGATATTTCATTTCACTATGCATTTTAATGAATATAGTAAATTTATCTATTTGCAGATGCTGTAAAATTATCATCGCCTCAGAGTACAGACATGGACGTTGAAGAATCAATCAAAATTTGGTTAAAGCATGCACCTGAACGTATGAAGAAACATGGAGCCAGACAAGAAAATTAAATTTAAGTTAAAGAGTTCTGTTGGCGAAAGGCAACGTCTTTGACGAATTGCCTCTACTATAAATGAAATACACTGTAGCATGGGTAAGAAATCCAATTCTTTTTATTTTATAATTTTCACACTGTGAAGTCAGAAAAAACAAATTTTGTATCTCATATCGTCAACGTTATATTGTATTGAATTATGGTGTGCAATAAATACTTATAACTTAAAAATGTGCGTTTTTATGTTTCACCTCAAATTTAGTCACAAATCGGTAACGTCATTAAGGCGTCTTTTTAAAGTAATATTTCGTCATATTTTAAGTCATTTTGACCATGACAAATGACCTAATTGAGACGTCACTTGTCATGTCCAAAATGACGTCATTTCAAGACGTCAGTTTGGACATGACAAAGTGACGTCTCAATAAGGCGATTTTGACGTCATTTGTATGGTCACAATGACGTAAAATATGACGAAATATGACTTTACAGAGACGTCATAATGACGTCGTGTGCTACTAGGGACATGTGAAAATATGTAATGTGGAAACGCCAAGTGCACTCAATGATGTTGCCAACAAAAAATACGTTGATGACGTCATACAGAAGCTCAAAGATGACGTCATACACAAACTCAAAGACGAGCTGGACACCACCAAAAATAATCTAACAGCCTTGGATATTCGAGTGATGAAATTCATGCCACTTTCAATGAAAAAGCATGAAAATACCAAGTAACGCTTGGATAAATTGGCATTGGATATTGTTGATATTCCAGCCTCTTAGAAGGTGTAACGCCCAGTGCAGTTAGTGTATTGACTCCGCCATTAGCGAAATGACGTCATCATCATCATCTGAGAAAAAACAATTGGTTGATGAGAATCTCTTCAAGTATTTCAATTTGAACGGTACCTACAAATGGCTGGACATTTTTCCGGACATTGCCAAAAACTACAACCAGCGCAAACATCGAACGATCGGCATGAAACCGTGTGACGTCACCAAAGACAATGAAAAACAGGTGTATAAGTCAACATATGATTATGCCGAACGTGCTGGTCGAAAAAAATCCCAAGCATGTTTTCGAAAAAGGGTATACGCCTAATTGGACTACGGAACTATTCAAAGTTGTCAAAGTGAAAAACACCCAACCAATCACGTATTTGCTGGAGGACTTGGAAGGGCGACCAATCAGCGGCGCTTTCTACGAACAAGAACTACAAAAAACAAAAAATCCTGAAGTCTATCTAGTGGAAAAAATCATCAGGCGTAAGGGTCGTAAAGTACTTGTGAAATGGCTGGGGTTCGATAGTACGCACAATAGTTGGATTGATGCGACAAATCGCATGTAATTCAATGGAAAATTGACACAATCTTAACTGGAAGAGGGGGCCTTTCATCATCATCGTCGTCGTCTCTCAGCTCTCGACGACGTAGAAACTCGAGCCGGTGTATGGGGTGAGGGTGGGGGGTGATGGCGGCGGCGGCAGCGGAGAAATAAACCGATGTGAAACGGTGCAGAGATTAGTCAGTCAACATGTTTGGTGCAGTGAACAACGTCGTTGTCGAGTCTTCTGAAGAGTCCTCTGGTTACGAGTCGGCGTCGGCGGCGTCAGCTTCATTATCATCATCAGATCGAATGGCAGATTTAGATCGAATATGTGACATGTACAAGGAGGCCTTCAAAGCGGAACGTTTCTTCGCGTGCAACGCCACCTACGAGTTTCGCAACACCGACGTTTTGAGCTAGCAATGCGGCATAAGTTTTGCTCGGAGTTTCGTGCCTGCAGTAAAACTCGTGTGCAAGGTCCAACACACCATATGCTCCAGCCTGTTCTCCAGCATGTTTGAATGGGGCTAATTCGTGGGGGCCATTAATCAGCCGAAATGACACGAATACAGCAGCCAAGACTATCCGAATCAAACTCGACTGGGACGACGTTATGGATTTGGAATTACACACGTATGCAGAGAGTCAACAAGTGCGAGTTTCCAAGAATGACACCTACTTCTACCTGACGGAAGCGGATGTTCAAGAAATCCTACATCTAGATGCTACTGTGATGGCGACAAGATTTGAATATCTATTGAATATGAACTTTAGTCAATATTATCACGATTTATTAAGCAGTGCAAAAACTCTAGCTAAAATCAATGGTTTGTCATTTGATGAGGCTATAAACTTGTGTACTATATCATCAAAAGATGATAAACATCTATGTTTTCGTGAATACCTATGCTATTTGCCGGACAAAATACTGTTTGATTACGAAACGAAATAAATGTATATATTGAGAGCAGAGTTGGCGTTTTAATTCATTATGCAGTGTGTGTGCCGAGAGAGAGAGAGAGAGAGAGAGACGGAGAGATGCAGCAGTACGAAACAAGACTCGACTCGTTTCGAAGCTGGACTTCGACATTTCCTGCGTAAGTTAGCCGAAGCAGGCTTTACGTACACGTGTTCGGAAGATGTAGTTGCATGTCTTTCGTGCCAAGTAGAAGGGTTTAGATGGCTGACCATCGTCGATGGGGCCCCCATTGCGATTTCGTTCGTAGTTATTACTCTGAGCGGCACAGACACAGACCGACGAAAGATGGCGCTGATGTCCCTCCAGAACCAAGAGTGTCAGATGTCATTAGCAGAATGACAGATGACACATGGATGACAGTGATGTTGCTCCAGAAAAACGACAAGTGGAAGGTGACATGAGCAGCAAAGTGACCACATATATCATATACATAGACTCACAAAACACGGTGATGATGAGTCGTGTATGTCTTGTGAATGAACTAAATGTGTTGTTTATGCCATGTAGACACTTGGCATTCTGCTCACAGTGCGCCATCAGGTGCGACACATGCGTAGATTGTAGGTCACCCATCAATACGTTTATGAAAATATATATATCTTAGAATATTTTTTTTTAATTTTGTGACTCGAAAATACCCTACCCCATTTTTTTGCTTCAAAAAACATACCAATTTTTATGCAAAAATATATCACTGTTTTGACTGAATTATTTATCATATTTTTGCTTCAAAAAACATGCTCATTTTGATCGGAATGAAATTCCCCTATCTATTTTCTAGAGTTATGACGATGACGAATACTCGGTTATTTTCGAACGACAGTCTTGGAGTAAAATATACACAACTTCACAATTTTCGAACGCAATTCCGTAAATTCTACTCGATGGAATTAATAATCAAACGCAACGCAGGACTGACCTAAATGGAATTGTTGTTCAGTTCAGGATTATGGGATACTGATACACTTGTGTAATCTTCAAAAGATATGTAGTGTTTTATGGAAAATATCTATCGCTGAGTGAACGGAGATTAGCGGTGATTCTCATTTCAGGTTGTGATGGACCTTTTTCAATGTTGATGTGAGATACTAAATAATATAATACAGAACTGGAATATGAATAAAATAAAACAAAACCTTTGAATTATCATTTCTTGTTGAATACACAAAATATGAAATAGTGGAGGTCGAAAACAAAAAATCATTATACTGACTAATCTGATAATAAATATCTGAATCACAGGCGAAAGCATATACAAAAACAAAGTACACCTCTTTTTAGATAAAATGTTATTTATGTAGTAATGAAACCAACAAATAGCATTTATTATACAATAAAAAAAAATGCTATAGTTTGCTAAACACTCGAAACACAGACGCTAAAATACCAAATACATTCACTACTATTCTTCGAGCACGTAAAATTCGGTAACTGCAGACACGTTCTATAAATTCCTTATCTTGATAGCCACTATATGGTTTCATAATACATGGTTCGGGGGGAAACGCATCATCTGCGACGAAAACAAATGTCCTTTCTCAGTCCATTTCAAGAAGAATACGTTTTTTTTGAAAATTTAGTTCAACCAACAGTTTATAAAATGGCGTATTTCTAAAAACACCTCCGTCCGAGATTCGTCCTTGAGAACCAACATTTGCATACAGAAAATTATAACTAGCGTCAACAACAGCAAAAAGAACTACACTGAAAGTTCCTTCATAGTTAAAAAATTGACTGCCACTGAATGTAGGTGCCTCGATTACAATGTGCTTTCCGTCCATCGCGCCTATGCAATGCGGAAATAGGCCAAACTTTTTCCGATTCTTCTTCACTTTCAGGGGTCTGAAATAAAATACGAATTAAATTGAAAATAGCTAAAGTTCTTATTGATATTTTTTATGTATTGGGCCCATTTCTACAGTTTTCAGTAATATACATTCTTCACTTTACAGGAAACAAGAAACCAAAGCAAGTCGCCATAATACTGCCAGCAGTTCTAGAGAACTTGCAGTTTTGTTGCGTTGCTGTTTTGCTATCGGTTTTATTTTGTCTGCTTAGTCTGGACCCGGCATAACACTTCTTCAGACGATACGTCACGGTATTTCTTCCTCTTTTGAATTACTTCTAGATATGACCACGATAAAATTGCAGTGCCTGTGCAATTCAAGAATTTCAGTTTGGCTTTTAGGCGCTCGTCAAAATCGACGTTTGCGGAATGGAATCCCTGCTATAAACTTGGTTATGTTATGTAAGATTTGAGTGTTTATTGAAATGAATCGTGATGTTATTTTTATGGTGTAACCATTGATTACATTTCACATCGTACTAGTTTTGAGTGTTCATTGGAATGAATCGTATTTGAGATTATGCTGAAAAGTGAATAACTTTCCATTCATATTGATAATATGATAATTATTCATAATGCCATATGACCCGGTCAATAAAATCGACGCAGATAACCTTATTTAGGTTTGACGGTTTAATGGTAAACATCGTTTTATCGAGGACCGGGCCGTTTTATCAGTATAAAACCGAATAATTGGCCATAATACTCCACTGCTATTGGTTGAAATACAAGAAACGTCCCAGAGTACTGTGGTGCATGTTTTCCATCAATGGCTTCAATGCAATTTGGCATATTGTATGTTTTGGATAACACCTCTGGTTGTAAAATAGTCCACAACACTTCACATGTCTCTTTCACTATGCAGTGTACTGTAGATTTCCCAAGATAATTATTCCAGGCAAGTTCTAGCATAGAGCAACTTCCCGCTTCCGATAGATAACTCAAATATTCAAATTACAGAAAATATCATGGGGATATTGAAACGTAAATACTGTAATGATATTTTGAGCATTTGTCCTAGTTATATCGGAGATTTAGTAGGATCCTTGTGAATATTTGGCTCATTTAAATCAAACAAGTAGTCAGACATTTCAGAAGACATTTTGTTCCATGTTGAACTATTTATTATGGACCATACTACATGGGCAAAAATAATATAAGCCACATTTCAGTATTTCAGTGCTATCTATGAACCAAGTTTGAACCACATTCGATATAACATAACAGAAATCTAGAAAAATGGTCTAATCTACATTTTGGTTAACGTTAGACCTTTTTGGTAAATTGCTGTGTGCACGCTGTTCAACTTTGTTGGTGTATTTTTTCGGAAAAAAAAAGTTACAAAAATTGTGGTTTCTTCTACAAAATATATTCGATTAAGATAGGTACATGATTTATTTATTTGATATCTGCAAAACATGAGTCATATTTGTAAGGAATTAATAATTGAATTTAGACAATACTATAATTACTCCTATGGCGAAGCACGATCTGAAGATATTTTCTGTGTTGGTGGATGTGGGTTAGATCTTTTTTGTGGCACTTGATGCAAAATTTTAAATAAAGAATTTTTTGTTTTCGAATAAAATTCCAAAGTTACGGTTGTTTCATTGGAAATTATGAAAATATCCAAAGGAAAATTACTGGTAAAGTTGGTACTTGGAAAGTTCAACAAGACAGTGATTGATAATCCTGAAGAACAAAGAAAATCTGATGATTCTGTGGCTCAGCCAAATATGTCTTCTAATGAACTGGATATCGATGAACCAAACCTACCATTTGGCAGTGAGCATAATCCTGAAGTACAAGAAAAACCTGAAGACTCTCCAGCTCAACGAAATATATCTTCTCATGAACTTGATTTTGTTGAACCATACCAATCATCTGGCAGTGAGAACATCCCAGACACGGAAAAGATTCCGCAGTAGAAATAATTCAACAAACAGATATACGGAAACTGTACTAAATGTAAAGAAAAAGGAAGAAAAAAAGAAACCCGGATGAAAAAGAAAAACGCCAAACCAATCAAGACCAGAATAAAAACTGTACTACCTGAAATGTTTCATGAAAATAATTTTTTTTCCTGCTCAAAAAAATGTTACAATGAATGGTGAGACTAGAGAAAGATTTTTTTTCATTTTGGAATATAGGCATATTTGATGACGCTGTGCCTTGCTAAGCAAATGTGTTATATAAAAAATAAAATATCAAGAAGAAGCAAGACAATTTTACATAGACAATATTTTTGTTGGTTAAAAAACATTTTTGAACACACTCCAAATAAACCACAACAGAATCCGATTGGCCCTGGATCAACTGAAAAATTACATTACTCTTGATAAAAGGGAAAGAGGTAGTGGGGGACGAAATGCCATAGATGAAGGGAGAATTAGAAAGTCAAAGAGCATATAACATCATTTCTAACATATGTGTCACATTACTGCCTCACAGAACTCAAATATATGTTTTATTCAAATTTTAATTTAGAGTTTAAAATACCCCATAAGGACACTTGTCGTATATATAATTATAAAGCCAAAGTAAGTTCTTCACAAGGCTTGGCAAAAAAGGACTTGGAAAGGGATCATAAAAACACCTCGAAATAGCTGAACAGCTACGAAATCTAATGAAAATTGATCCACTATGTGCAATGGAGGATGAAACATTAGAAACTCTTACATCTTGATTGAAAATTCATCCTTTGCCCAAAATACCAACTGGAGTCGCATATTATAAAAGACAATTGAAATTGTTTAATTTGAGCATATATGTTGACAGCACAAAACAAGATGTTTTCAATAATGAAAATACTTCCTTCTAACTCATAGAGTGTACCCAAAGGCATAGCCTGTGCGGGTAGAGACGTATTCACTTCTCAGCTGTGGGACAACCCGGAAAACCTACAGCAAACGGTGTTTTCAATGTATGGACTGAACGAGAGGCTGGCAGGAAAACACAGGAACTTTGATCATGTTTACGTAAATATTTTAACAAAAATATAAAAGCCCTGGTGAAAAAACTAATTTTATGGCCCGACTCCTGTGAGGGTCCAAATCGTACTATCAAGCTAGTCTCAATGCAGATTCACATACTTCGAAATCATCTTTCTCTTGAAACAATTTCAATCAGATTTTTTATCTCTGAACATAGCTTCCTGCCTAATGACTCGCATTTCGGAGATGTCAAATGTGTCCTTAAAACACATCAACGATTATACACCGACCATGATTACATAGAAATCATGAAATCATTATGATTTAAAAATAAATATCTTGTAAATCATACCGAATCCAATGAAATGGTTTCTGTCAATTATTGAAAAAAAATCTATGAAAAATCACAAGTTGAAAGTTATGGAAAAAAATCCTATACCTTCACATATTTTCAGGTCGTATTCAAACGTAAGCATCAAGAAGAAACCAGATTTCAGAGTGGGACTCAGTATCCTATATCCAGCATTTTAGATCAGGTCCTCTCTCAAGAATATTCGAAAGAGAATTCTTCTGAGAGAACTATTGAAAGTAAGGTGGGTAATAGTACTCCATTAAAAACCCCCCAAACAAAAGAAAACTGTATCTAGTGTTATTGAAAGACAAACCGTTCCTGCAAACAATCTGGCCTCATCCCAAAATCTAAAACAAAAGATATTGTCACCAAAAAAATTATATTTTTTTTAATCGGTCACAAGGCATGGTTACTCATATAGTGGAGAGGTGGACCGAAGGTAAGGACACTCTTGTGGTTGGCTTTGTTGAGCCGCCACCTTGTTCCAAACGTAAGAAAAGAATGAAAAGGGTATATCGGTACTTAGGATAATAACACCCTTGACTGGCAAGAGATTTCAATAAACTAGGGTGGATTTCAACACTGTGTTGTAACACTAAGAATTACTGTTATTTGATATTTAAGTAACATTACTTTTGAGGTTAAAAAATATAAAAATAAAACATATGAAACCTTGAAGAGACAAAGGGCATTGAATAAATTTGAATTGTAATGTAAGCTGTAATTTATATAATATTAGCTCACATCACCAACAATGATTGTAGGTTTATAATGGTTTACTTTAGTTACTACTCGATCTCAAATTATATCATATGGTTGGATCTGACCTGAATCTTCCTAAAATGTTACTAGATACTGAGGAGTGTACTGCGATCTGTCAAAACCAAAAGGTAGGTATCAAAATTTCGTCCGGTAGGTACCAAAATTACTTCCTAGTGCATTATTTCATAAATATAACTCATATCTCAGGAACTCTCAGGGCATCTTGTTGGATATTCCCATTTTTCCCAAACTGCAGAAACTGTGAGTACTGTGAGTAGCTACTCTCATATCATCATGGCTACATGCCAGTTGGATGAATCAAAATAAATTTATGAACTTCCTATTCTGAAATGTTCAACAGGTTTATCAAACATTGGATACGTTCAGCCGTGCTCAACAGTTGAGTGATAAGTCAACTTGTTCGGCTGAACGGACCACTGCACCAGTGATCACTCTCAACCATTGAGCAGAATTCGCAGCAGAAATAAAACTGGCTGACTTGCCCAGCGCCTTACGAACTGTCAAAATATTATGCAGTTGTATGTTTGTCACAGTATTTCATACGATCGCTAATGTTTTTTATATAATAACATATATTATGTTGACATTACCGTAGAATTATAGGAGAATTTGGAATAGCAAGGGGGGAAGACGATATTTTGCCAGAACCAAGCACTAAAGGCAGCATTGATTAAGATTTGACAAATTTATACCATCTTGTTACTTTGTGTACTGCCTCTGGTATTAGTATGGACCTCTTCACAACAAATGGGTGAATGCATACATTTTGTTTTAGACACTTGCTCGTTTTCATGGACCCACAAAGCTACACTTTGTTTTTGGAAGAATACAAAAAAAAGGCATTCCAAATTCAGAAATCCCAAACATAAAAAAAATTACCATGGGGTGAAATTACAAGGATATAATGTTAATCGGGACAAATTAGATGTAAAACTGAGGAATATGAAGCATATGTATAAAAGTATAATTGACATTGACATTGACAATAACAATAAAAAGAAAAGTACTGGTAAAGGGAGGATTGATTGGTAATATTTTAATATTTTCAATGATATTTTTTGTGAGGACAAATCAATTCATGTCTCATGGATATGCATGTCGTCCATACCATCATCAACAGCAGAAAACAGTAATTTACTCAAAAGTATCGAGAATCTAAATGAGATGCAAAAGCAAACAATTACTTATCTCAATGGAAAGGAAAATACTTCTTCAAATGATCCTTCTACAAGTAGTACTGGCCAAAGCTCAAAAAAAGAAAAGAGAAAAGTCATTGAATCTATTAAGAAAAAGACAACTTGTAATAGAGGAAGCAAAACTAGAGGATTTAAAAAAAAAGGATTTGTCTTGAAGACACTAATATAATAAAGGGCCAAAGCTCTTTAGCTACTACTGTTGTTCGTTGCTAGTCAGTAATTTTGACCTATGAATGTTTGTTGTCCAAAGAAGTTATTTTTGTTCCTTTTTCTTACATTTCAGAATATATAATTTTATGTATTGAAGTTATTCTTAGTTCAAGTCGTTATGAAATAAGACTTGCTTAACCCACAAATGAAAAAGCTTGTTCTTTTGATAGTGTGATACACTATACTCATATTAAAACGAGCCACCCTGAAACAATCATTTTAAGGAAAAATAAAAAAATACGTCAACAATAGTAAACAGGGGGACATTTTGACATATTCACATTTGATGTTACTTTCCCTATCGCACCCCCAGAGCATGCCATTTCCTACAATGTATCAGGTTACGGTTTCTGGTACCAGGACACAGTTATCTACCAATGATAGTGATTTTGGAGAATTGGAATATATATTAAAAAGACAACTTCCCCCCCCCCAGAGTACAGTAATATAATGACTTGTAAGAGAAAGAATCCAATAATCGTTGATCTAAAGAATAAAGATTGTGTTACCACAAAGAACCTCGAAAAAAAAATTACTCACTAGATTGGAAGAAAGATATTACGGAGGAAAAAGTGAATTGGTTGAGAATAGAAGAAACCAAAGTTTTGGAAAACAAACCACACCGCATTTTTAATAAAACAGAATATAATGAAACGAGCAACTATGGAGAAATTGATATAAAAAAAGGGAAAGGACAGCAATCGGTACCAAGGAATGTTTTCGCAGACATCTTGAACTTCTGTGGCCCGAAGGAAAACCAGTAGCGCAACCCAAAGTAGATGACATTAGATCTTACATGCACTGGATTCCAGTTACCATGGGTTCTACACAGGTTTGACAGGAGATAATACAGTTTTTGAAGATGTAGAAGGTTACAAAAGTGACTTTGACTTTCACTGGGTAATTGAGGAGAAAGGACACGAAGAAGAGGAAGAAAATTATTTGACTAAGCTGTTTTGTTGAATATTCACTCCTATATGTTATAATTAGATATTGCACATATTGAAGACCTTAAATAGAGATATGCAAAAAATAACTATGTATTTTTCTTATGTAAGACGTCAAAGTTTTTCAAATATTTAGTTCTATTCCAATAAATCTCGAAGAAAATTGCAATTTCACTTGGTACCTTATTGCAGAAAGGTGTTCAATTGGTTTTAGAATCTGATGGTACTCCTGTAGACGATGATGAATTGTTTTTTTTTTTTTTTATTTCAAATTATAGTTGCATCAACCACGCAGGGTTATTAGCAACATCAGTATGAATTTTACAATTTGTTGAATTACATTTCACTGTTAGCTAAATTTCATTAACAATACCAATGTCCGTTAGAAAGGAAACAACATTTTTAACGTTACAGTCGTCACCCAGAGTTCGTTCCAAAGTATGACACATACCGTGTTCCTGTCTTTTAGCTACGAACTTAGGACATTCCACTAGTATATGTTTGACCGACACTTGGACTTGGCACAAATCACATATATCATTTTCCTGTCTTTTCAAACAGTGTTCATGGGTATACTTGGTATGTCCTATTCGTAGACGGGACAGGATCACTTGCTCTCTGCGTTGTTTTGGGTTATTTTTCCAAGGAATAACTGACATCTTAACCTCTGCTAACTTCGATCTACTCTGTTGCCATAAATTTTGCCAATGCGCTCGAACTGCTTTCTTCACATGAGCTTTAAAGTCTCTGTGTGTCGTTGACATTTCTTGTTCTGGATTTTGATCAGTGAGGGCTTCTCGGGCTATCTTGTCAGCGTTTTCATTACCTGGAATTCCGATGTGTGAGGGTACCGATAATAGTTTGACCACTTGGTTCGTCTGTGTCAGTTTGTGGATTCTTTCTTTCAGAATAATAGCTAGTGGATTATCTGAATATACCGAACGTAGACTGTAGATGGCACTTAACGAGTCACTGATAATTAAGCTTGAAAAATGCCGTATGTCTCTCCTGTATATACCGTACTCTGCTCCGGTAGTCTGTAACCAGTATATGATGCGGGTGTTACAATAGCTGCTGATACTCCGTTTTCAGATTTAGATGCATCCGTGTAAATCTTAGTGTAGTCTTGATGTTCGAATAATATTTGGTTGAAGCTATTGAGGATTATTTTGGAAGGAGTTTCGGATTTGTTAAATACTGACAGATCTGTATTGATCTGAGGTATTTCGATCAACCAAGGTGGGATATTGGAATTATTCATGGGAAACACTTTTGGGAAGGTAATTTCGAGATCATGTTTGTATCTATTGAATCGTTCATAAAAAGGTGGCGTGGTTCGTGGTTTATTTTGATATATGTTCTGGAATCGATGAGCATAAACATTATGATGCACTGGATTATTTTCATTGGCCAGTATATTCATAGCGTAAGATAGGCTGAGGTATTGTCTTCTCAATGAAAGCGAAGGTTCACCGGATTCACTATACATGCTTTCTACCGGACTTGTTCTATATGCTCCTAGAGATAATCTTATTGCTGAATTGTGTACAGAGTCTAATGTTTTGAGTACTGACTTGCGGGCAGATGCGTAAACTATGGATCCATAATCTATTCGAGATCTGATAAGCGCTTTGTACAATGATAACAATGTCTTGCTATCTGCACCCCAATGATGGTTACTCAGTACTTTCATGAGGTTGATTCCGTTTTGGCTAGAAGTCCTCAGCTGCTTAATGTGTTTTTCCCAATTGAGCTTCTGGTCTAATATCATACCAAGGTACCTTATTTCCTTTACTGATTGTATGTTGCCATTATTTATTTTGAGTTCGGGAGCAGGTGGATCTAATTTCCTTGAGAAGTGAATACATTTCGTTTTTTGAACATTAAGTTTCCAACCTGTGTTTTCTAGCCAGTTCTCGATGTTGTTTACAGATTGTTGTATGTTTTGCTGCATAGTATTGAAGTTCTTTCCTCTGGTGTATATAACTAGATCATCTGCAAATAGCCTGGCCTGAACAGGTGGGTGTATATTGAGTACTATGTCGTTTATTGCTATTAGGAACAATGTAGGGCTGAGAACTGATCCTTGAGGAGTGCCATTTTCTTGACGGTATGCTTCTGATAATATTCCATTGGCTCTTACTCGGAATGATCTTTCATTCAGGAAATTGTGGATAAACTGCAACATGTGCCCATTTATGCCCCAGTATTCGAGTTTGTTGATTATATATCGTCTCCATACCGTATCATAAGCCTTGCTCACATCGAAGAAAGTCGCAATGCTTGTTTGTTTATTGGCAAACCCTTCGTTGATGTAACTTTCAATATCTACTAGATTGTCCACTGTTGAGCGTTGTTGTCTGAAACCACTTTGTTTGGGTGTGAGTATTTTATTCGTTTCTAAATACCATATGAGCCTTCTATTTATTATTTTCTCTAGTAGTTTGCACATCGAACATGTTAAGGAAATTGGGCGATATGATTCTAATTCCGATTTGGGATTTTGTGACTTCAGTATTGGTATTATAATCGCTTGTGTCCAAGCTATCGGGAACTGGTTCTCTAGGTATACAGTGAGGGGCAATATTATGGAATAAATTCAGTTTTACGAGAATAGGCAACTTTTGAGACAAATCCCGAAACACGTCGATTTTTATTTCCAAATTATGATTTTGTGGCAGATATGTCATACTAGTGACGTCATCCATCTTTGCGTGATGACGTAATCGATGATTTTTTTAAATGAGAATAGGGGTCGTGTGATAGCTCATTTAAAAGGTTATTCAATTCTCTATTCAGTGATATGAACATCAACATAATTATTTATACAGGGTGGCCAAAACAATATTTAATTTGTAAATGAAATTAATTGTCACAAAAAGAAGTATTATCATTTATTAAATACAAAATTACATTGTACTACTGTCGGAAAACAGAAAAAAAAATTATTTGACAAATAAAAATTGCTTTTCGCTTAAATTAAATGTTCAAATTGCCACCCACCGGCCTCTTGGCAGTAATGGAACCGACGAATACATTCTTCTTGAACATTGTGGATCATTTCTGGAGGTATATTACGAATTTCCAATCTAATTCTATTTCTTAAATCTTGTAAATTCTGTGGTCTATCGATGTAAACTTTTGATTTTAAGTAACCCCATAGGAAAAAATCAAGTGGTGTAAGATCTGGAGATCTTGCGGGCCACTCTATTGTTCCTCGTCGACCAATCCATCTCCTAGGGAAACATCTGTTTAAAAAATCACGAACAGGACGTGCAAAGTGCGGAGGTGCACCGTCTTGCTGAAACCATATGTTTTCATTTGGCGAATTATGATCATTTTCATTTGGAAACATGTCTGTAAGGGCGGGTATAAGTTCATTTTGTAAAAAATCAAGATATATTTGCCCCGTAAGAGACCCATCGAAGAAAAAAGGACCTATAATTCTATCCTCGACTATCCCTGCCCACACGTTTAGTTTTTGAGGGTGCTGAGTGTGTACCGCAGTCATCCAATGGGGATTATCTTGACTCCAATATCTGCAGTTTTGCCGATTCACTGTTCCATTTAAACAGAAGGTTGCTTCATCAGAAAAAAGGATTTCACGAATGAAGCGTGGATTTTGATTACATAAATCTTGCATTACTTCACAAAACTGCATTCGGCGATCTGGATCATCCTCATTGATTTCGTGGACATTATGAATTTTATACGGATGATATTTCTCTTTTTTCAGCACACGTAAAACAGACCTTTTAGAAATGTTTGTATCAGCTGCAATTTGCCTAGAATTAATTTGAGGATTCTCTGCCACACTTAATAATACAGACAGTTTCACATCCTCATTCATTGGTGGACGACCAGCATTTGCAACATGTTTCACGTGTCCAGTTTCTCTAAATTTCTTCTCAATTTTACTAACAGTGGATTGTGTGATAGGCGTATTAGGATATTTTATGGTAAATAAATTACATACTTCTTGTTGTGTTCTGGTTCTATCTCCATATCCAACCATAATTAATACTTCGATTCTTTGTGTTTCAGTTAATGGGGCCATTATTTATTTATTTCATGAAATAAACTAGTCCTTATGAGAAAATGTCAAGAACTGACTTACATTTGACCCAAGCCAACTCGATTTGTAAAAACTATACTTTTTGCTATCTTTTTAGTTCTCATTATTTATTTGCCTAATATCGGAATTTATTTTTGTTTCTTCATAGTAGTAGAAAGCACAGCAGTTCTAAACATTTATTTATAAACTGTTTCAAGTGTTTCAATAGTAGACAAAATCAATGAGGATGATCCAGATCGCCGATAGACCACACATTTCCAAGATATGACAAATAGCATTACATTGGAAATTCGTAATTCAACTCCAGAAATGATCCACAATGTTCTAGAAGAATGTATTCGTCCGTTCAATTACTGCCAAGAGGCAGGTGGGTGGCAATTTGAACATTTAATTTAAGCGAAAAGCAATTTTTATTTGTCAACTAATTTGTTTTTCTGTTTTCCGACAGTAGTACAATGTAATTTTGTATTAAATAAATGATAATACTTCTTTTTGTGACAATTAATTTCATTTACAAATTAAATATTTTTTTGGCCACCCTGTATAAATAATTATGTTAATGTTCATATCACTGCATAGAGAATTGAATAACCTTTCAAATGAGCTATCACACGACCCCTATTCTTATTTAAAAAAATCATCGATTACGTCATCACGCAAAGATGGATGACGTCACTAGTATGACATATCTGCCACAAAATCATAATTTGGAAATAAAAATCGACGTGTTTCGGGATTTGTCTCAAAAGTTGCCTATTCTCGTAAAAATGAATTTATTCCATAATATTGCCCCTCACTGTATACGATTAAAGATTTGTAATAAATGAGTTTTTGCATCAAGTGGTAAGTTCTGAATAAAAATGATGAGTACATCATCTGGTCCTGGGCTTGTATTTTTTAATGTTTGGAGAGCATCGTTGAATTCTTTCAAGGAGATCGGTACGTTCAGTGGTTCATTTTCGTTCACGACTATTTCAATGGGTACAGCTTCCTCCGTGGTTTTCAACATTTGAAAATCTTGCGTATAATTTTGGTTGCTTGCGTGTTCTTGGTAAGATTTTGCAAATATGTTGGATATCTCTTCTATGTTGGATATTTCTTCGCCTTGATGTACAATACGATTTATACCAATGTCAGTATTTCCGCCCTTTATCCGTTGAATTTTCTTCCAGACCTCATTCACTGGGGTTGACGAATTCATGGTGGATACGTAATTCTTCCAAGACTCTCTTCTGCTATTTTTCATCGTCCATCTAGCTTTAGCTCTCAGTTCTTTAAATGCAACAAGATTTTCTGCTGTTCCGTGTCGTTTGTATTTGTTGAATGCTTTCTTGGATGCTCCTATTGTATTCTCACACTCTGCATTCCACCATGGTACAGGAGTTTTGCGCCTTAGTGGTTTTGTTTTTCCCATTGCTACTTCAGCTGCATTAATGATTGTTTTTGTGAATAGTGCTACTGTTTCATTCACATCATCGTATATTTGGAACTGAGGTACCCTTGATTGTATTTCATTTTCAAACGAGTTCCAGTTGGCTTTCTTGAGATTCCACTTTGGAAGATGCTTCGAACTTTCTCTAATCTTCTCTATATTTATTTTGATTGGGTAATGATCGCTTCCAAAAAGATCATCAAGGACTTCGAAAGAAAGTAGTAATTTCAGTGATGGGTCGCATATACTCAGATCTATCACGCTCGAAATTCCTCTGAAATTGAATCGGGTTGTTTTTCCATCATTCAAGATAACTAGATGATGATCATCTAGGATTTGTTCTAATATTCGACCCTTTACATTTGTTGTCTCGCATCCCCATATAACATTGTGACTATTGAAATCCCTGACAATTATTCTGGGTTTTGGGATTTGTTGAATAAGATCATCCAGCTCAGTGTAGTTGATGTATCTGTTTGGTGGGATATAGATGTTGCAGATGTGTATTTTCTTCGGAACATTTATTTCTATAGCGATCGCTTCAAGCGTTGTATTAATTGTAATTTCTTTGGCATCGATAGATTTATGTACATATGTGGCAACGCCTCCACTGGCCCTGTTTTGTTCTATTCTGTTTTTATGGAACGAGGTATAGTTTTTTAGTTCATGTGTAGTATGACCTTTGAAGTGTGTTTCTTGAAGGCATATTACATTGGGTTGGTACTCTGACAGAAGTAATTTCAACATCTCCAGTTGAGTATGGAATCCATTCAGATTCCATTGTAACATGAACGTGTCTTCGAGAGAAAAAGGATATTGAAAAATGTAAACGGTAAGGTATAGCTACTGTTCTAGTAAGTATCTTGGGATGAGATATCACTGTCTGTGTCCGAGAGAGCGGTCAATGGGGGATTTTGACTCATGAGTAGTTGTTTCATCAATCGTTTTTTCAGTTTTGTGCATCTCGATTTTATTCTTCTCTCTGTGAAGTACGGGTAGACTTTGGTGATCATATTGATGAGTGCATGTGTGTCGATGGTATATTGTTTGGATACACTCAGAGGATCGCTAGATCCCTGAACATTTTCCAAAAAGTCGCTCAGTTCTTGGTATGTGAGTACCATAGAATCACTATTTTCCTCAATATATTCTTTAGTTGGGAGCATCAGTTTCTCTATAGGTGAGAGATCTTCTTTCGAACTACTTGCTCGAGGTTTCTTCGTGGTGGCATCTTCCGGTTTGCGGAAATTATTGAACAATGATTGGTCGTCGTCTCCTTTGTTTGGTGGAGGTGTTTGAATTTCTGAGATACTTCTTTTGTTTGAGTGTTGAATTGTTTCAGTTTCGGTGGTTTGACTACTGCTTCGCAGGTTGGGATCTTCTTGGTCCTCGGGTCCTACGACATCTTGACTTGGACTGGGGATTTCTTCTTGTGAGTGTGATTCAGTTTGAATCGTTAGACATTGAGATGCTATGTGTCCTACTTGTTTGCACCTATGACAGGTGAGAGTGTCTGTTGATAGGAATATGCGATACTGGGTATTATCATGTGTAACCAGAATTGAGTCAGGAATTGTAATTTGATCTGTAGGTGATACATAGACTTGTCTGCGGAAACTAAGGATATGGGAGTACTGCGGATATGGTATATTCATTCGAAGAAAAGTTGTTGGGGACATCAGCGTCAATCCTATTTCTTGTAGTTTTCTCTCCAATATATTGTGGGGTATAGTTGGGCTGACATTCGACATAACAAGTCGTTCGGAAGGAGTTATCAACTTTCGTGCACGCAGAATTTCATTATTGACAATAATATGACCATGTTCGTTCAAAAACAAATCAACAATTTCTGGACTTGATAGATACACGCATACTCGGTTATTGGATATTCCGATCAGTGAACCAATGGCGAGAATATATTCCTGAATTTTTGTTTCATTGATGGCATTAAATAATATGGCTTGGTTTTTGCCTGGAAATGTTGTTGAAACTGGTTGGTTTAATACTGCTGAATATTGCTTCTTCAACATATTTTGATTGAGATTATCTGTGGATGTTGCGATAGGTGAGAGCTTTGGGGGTTCCTGTAGTCAGAAGCCCCCTGGCTAGAGGTAAACATTGTTATGAATCCCGACGAAATGTAAGTGGTGCTGAATACGGTCCTGTCTGCATTTGTTTCGGCGATAAGACCGTTTGCCTCGAACAGTTTTTATCTTCAACACCTTTACTTTTTTGTTCGTATTGAATTTAGTGCATGCAGAAATTAATCAATTCTCGATTGATGTGAACAGAGTTTCCACTTACTGCTTGTTAGGTTTGAATTTTCCGTCTTCCACTTATCTGATGGTACAACTTTCAAAAATCAAATCAGTATTGGTAGTAACTTTTGGCTGCAATAATACGGAGCTGAACAAATAGTGTATATCACTTATACGTCCAGAGCCGAACCTCCCATGATGAATTGTTGTTTCTACTGAATAGAGAAACATTAATATTATTATAAAAAAATGGAACATGGATCCCTGACGGACGTGAATATTATGCTGGCAATTCTTCAAAGGAAAGTACGAGTCCTCAAGAAAGTTCATTCAACGATATGTTCATGCAAAATGGAATAAACTACCCATCGATGACATCAGTCATTGCGGATAGGAAAAAAAGAAAAACTATATTACCCAAATTATCCATACAGTGGTTCGTTCATGAAATGAACATTTCAATTGAAATATGTTATTTAAAGCAAAGCAGTTATTTAATTTACAGAATATGCGAAGTCCTTCAAAGATATTGATAACGAAGGTGTGGTTATAGGAAATGGTTCACACTTAACTATAACAAAGCTATCAGATCAAAATCACTATTTGAATAGGCCATATAAACAACTACGACCTGATCCATCACAAATATCGATTGAAGCAAGCCCTTTGAGAAAAAAAGTTAATGTAGAAGCATACTGTTCAAATTGTAGTCCTTCAGTAGTAGAGAAGTATTGAAGTTCTACGCCAAATATTTGAGAGAAGACTTAGATTTGATTCTCATTAGAATTCTGGTACATTATAACCAATTATTTATTATGTATAGGTTATAATCAATATATGTATTTTCAGGAATCGGATACATCACCGACAACTCTTTTGAAAATTCCAGAACCATGCGTCATTGAATTATGGTGAGCAATGCCATCATTTTCAGTCCCTTGAAATAATTGTTTCGAATTTTATTTTTTCGATGATGATGACCATCGTTATGGCGAAGCAGTACATATTATCATCCCATGAGTTTTTCGAAGTATTAATATTGATGCCCGCTTCATATTTTGTTTTCAATTTGAAATATCCAAAAAAATTAGTGGTTCTTTGGAATTGTTCCAAAGGATGCATTACAAAATACATTCAGATTCCGGAAGTAAATACACTACAATTAGACTCCCCAAGAAAAAATGTTTATTAGTTATTTTACATTTAATTGTTATATTCATCTTTGTTTTGTTTCAATCACTAATAACTTGAATAAAAGTTAACGAGAAAAAAACATTCATTTATTACAGCATTTCCTCTGGACACACGGTATTTGTGTGAATTTCACTGTATGAAAGTTAGGTTCTTATGATTTAGATTTTTGAGCTGGATGAAAGATCAAAATATAAACTTAAAATCAATATGAAAAAGTGCTATGAGGTGGTATTTACGGATTATTTGTCCCCTAATAAATTTGGAATACCTCCTTCCATTGCTCCGTGAAAAACGCAAAATTTAGTGTCCTAGAATAGTTCGAAAATACCGAATTTCATACCACCCTGTTCAGGAAAAAAAGGAGTATCAGAATATGTAAGTCAACCTTACAATATAAGTTTCATAATTGAACAAATGTTATAACATTGATATACATAAATAGACCATTTCACTAAAATCAGCCTATCAAAAACAAAACTGAACCCCATAGAAGCTGTGCATATATTTATCAATACAATTTATTTACGGGGAATCAAATTGACTGAGCTTTCAAAATATACCCCAAAGAATAATTATTGATGAATTGTTTTTTTTTTTCTCCAAGAGAATTTGCAAACAATGATTAAACGAGCAGATATCTGAACACAAAGCCAAGGGTTCATGTTTTGTAAAACTCCTAATTTCACATAGGAAACAATTTTACCACCTCAACTGAGAGCTATTGTGATGGACTAGACACCTGAAAAAATAAGTATAAATATATTCGATACCGATTGATGTTATTCTCAGCGATGGACCCATTCAGACTGTGAATTTACCTGTCTCCTCTCAAGGGTGGCCTAGCGATGAAAATCTTGTTTTTGTAAAAACCCCAATTTTATGATAGTTTTGATCTTTTTCGATGGACTAGACACAATTATGAAAACTGTCTGAAAGGTCTATTTTTTAAACATGATTGGGGCGGGTTTTGATAACCTTTCATGGTTCTCTCGCTTAAACAATCCCACTGAATGAAACACCCCCTCAATTGGTAACACCCACTTATGATATTCCAAGATATTCTTTAGTGAGTTAGTATACCTATCGAGTTCACAGTTTATTATCGACCCTATATCAAGGTCTTGATAGTTTACTTCCAAATGAGTTCCATTTGAAAGACTCCATGCAAGTACAAGACGTCGGGATTGGCATCCAATAAACTCACATTGCCTATCGACTTCTATGAAATTGAGAATTTTTTTCTCATTTTCCAGGATTCCAACCTGGCCAAATGAATACTTTAATTTTTTTTAATAAATTAATTATATAAGTGTGTATATATATTTTATGTACATATTTGATGTATAAAAAGGTCTTTAAAGGTATATATTCTAACTTCGCAAATTTAATTTCTTTCATCAGCAATCAAAATTAACACAAAGCAAAAATCTATAATAAAACAATATATATAGGGTAAGATGGCCCACTTTTTTCCGGGGGAGATGGCCATAATTTTATTTGAATGAAGGTTGTATTTTTGGCACTGTCAGCTCACAAATATGTTTTAATATGCAGATGCCGAACAAATACATAAGAAAATCTGTACATACACGCGGTATCTGGTCACAAAATGATTTGTCAGAAGCAATCAAGATTGTTGTTGATGGAAATAACTCTGTTCGACGAGCTTCTATTGAATTCAACATACCACAAAACCTTGGAGCGTCGAATTAAAACGAAAAACTCTCAAAAAGGAAACATAGGCCCTAGCTGCGTCTTTGGAAGAGAAAATGAAGATTGACTTTCACGACACATTATATCTATGCAAAAACGTGGCTTTCCGTTAACCAGAGACGACCTCAGGACCATTGCTTACCATTTCGCTCAACAACTAAAAATAAAATACAAATTTAATAATGAAACCGAAAAAGCTGGTTACGACTGGCTTGCTCTGTTTCTGAGCCGTCATCCGGAAATTAGTATTCGTAAATCGGAAGGTGTTTCCATAGCTAGATCAACGGCAATGAATCGAAAAGAAGTAGGAGACTATTTTGATTTGCTTGAAACGACTATGGAGCAACACTTCCTGTTTGATAAGCCAGCAAACATATTTAATATCGATGAAACGGGCCTTCAGCTCAACAGTAGACCAGGCGAAGTACTTGCAAAAAAGGGGTCCAAAGCTGTGTCAGCAGTAACGTCCACAGAAAGGGGAGAAACAATTAGTTTGGTGGTTTGTTGCAACGCTGAGGGTAATTTCTTACCGTCTGTTGTTATCATGAAGGGCAAAAATAAAAAACAGGAATGGGAAGATAATCTGCCACCAGGAACACTGCTATTTATGGAAAAAAAATCTGCCTACATCAATGCAACTATTTTTTTTATTGGATTCGTGAACATCTTGTCCCTAGAAAACCATTAGGAAAAGTCCTCTTAATTTGACGGGCATGCTTCCCACGTAAATTCTGTCGAAATGTTGGAGTTTGCAGAGTCGAATGACATCATCATGTTATGCTTGCCCAGTCATACTACGCATTATCTCCAACCGTTAGACAGAAGTTTTTTTAAGTCATTGAAAGCACATTTTTATGAATCCTGTCGGTTATGGCTTAGAAATCATGCTGGGCGGCGCATCACTAGATATCAGTTTGGTGAGCTACTGAGTGCAAGCTTCGGTAAGGCTGCTACAGTGCAAAATAGTTCATCCGGCTTCAAAGCAACAGGCATTCTGCCTTTCAATCGCGACATCATACCAGATTATGCTTTTTGTATTGGAGAAACCTCTCCGAAAAATACAGCACACACCTCGCCTCAAGAGCAAATGGACAATACAGAACAACAAACTGATGGCCTAGAAGCACAACCATCAACTTCTAAAGCCATAGATGACAAAATAACCCCCTCAAAGATATTGTCCGATTTGACGCCAGCTGTTCCAGAAAAAATAAATGTTGTTTGAAAACGAGCTAAACAAGTAGCGATTATTTTAACTTCACCAGAACATCTGAACATTCGTAAGGAAAAAGAGAAAACAGCCCAAGAGAAAGAACAAAAGACTCGAGATAGAAAGGTTACAAAAAAGAAAGGAAAAAAGATTTTCAAGACTAAAAAGAGAAGAAAAATGGAATCTTCAAGCAGCGAAGAAAATGTAGAAGTTATTCTGGAAAGTGATGAAATTGAAAGTGAGGATTGTGGTGAAAATTTGTGCGTAGGGTGTGGAGAAGACTATAGAGAGACAAAAAAAAGGTTGACTGGTTTAAATGCGTTAATTGTCAGTTGTGGTTTCATGAAACCTGCACATCCTATGTTGACTTCTGTCAAAAGTATGGAAAACTTGACAAAAAAGGCAAAAAAATCCTTAGCACAAGAAATTCATAGTAAATTATTCTTTGGCCATCTCTCTCTGAAGACATGGGAGAGATGGCCATACCACTTATTTTCAAGTTTTTCTAGTTTCGGATTCATGTTTTGTTTTTTCTCAGAATTGATTAAATGATGATTTAGTAGAGTTATCTTGAATGTTCTTGAGGAATAAATACTATACAAAAAAACATATGAAGATTTTGTTTTCAACCACTGAAAAAACTATGGCCATCTATCCCGGATTCACCTTATATATATATATATATATATATATATATATATATATATATATATATATATATATATATATATATATATATAAGGATGTTGTGTTTTATGCAAAAATTTTATTGTTATATAATATAAATACAGAGGTTTTTGAATTTACAAAATATTCAGCATCCTAGTCATCGGAAATAAAATTGTGATCCCCAACTTTCAGAACCTTCTTCAACAACATTGTAATAAAAGTTTTTCATATTCCGAAAATCTTACTATAATGAACACTTGAAAAGTTTCATCATCAAAATCCATTATACCATCATCCTAATTACACAAAAAACTCTTTTTGACCATTTTTCAACAACAGTAAATAGTAGCACGTTCTTCAATTTTAACTATAGCGACAAGCTACTACAAAATTATTCACAGCATTTACGAGTCTATCGCTATCCTTTTTATTTTAGATGCCTCGCTATCGGTATTCCCGAAATGAACCGAATAACCTTGACGCAACGGGCCTGAACACACCAACCTGACACCCTTTTCTCTCAGTCAATAACAAACGATGCCGTTGTCTACATGCATGAGATTATTTTCTCGAGTGAAATAAAATGGAGCATTGAAAATAACACACATAAATTATATCGTTGTCAAGGGAAATTATCACTTATAATATCCCAAGGCTATTGATAATTTCGAAATAATTTGTCATATACCTTCGAAAGCGAGTTACCTTAAAGCAACTCGCTTGAGAAAAGTTAAGACAAATTTTGATAATTTATCAATGCCGAGGGATATTCAGTAAAAATCTTTTCTCATAGAATTGTCACTTATAATTATATCGATCGACTCATTTTTGATATTTCCACATCTACTCGAAGGGACTGACATTTTGAAAATTTAATCGAGTAAACGTCAAACCATGGTGACTCGATTGTTCAATAGTGATAATTCACCGGGGCACTTATCAGTTAAATGTTTGTCTGATTGGCTATTTCTGGTCACTTGGTCACTTATACGTGGATATGATAGGTTAAAATTATATGGAAAAATTTTTCACAAAAATTGGCTGGATTTCCTCCGACACGAGATGATGTTAAAAGATTGGCTTATCAATTAGCTGAAAAACTGAAAATTGATCATAAATTCTCACATGAACGAAATGAAGATCTGTCCATCCGAAAAGCAGGAGGATTATCGCGTGCACGAGCTGGTGGATTCAATCATGACGAAGTAAATAACTTTTTCCACTTATTTTATAAAACAATAAATGATAATAGGCTCATAGGAATTTCCGACAAAATATTCAAAATGGATGAAACTGACGTAAAGTTATAGCTACGGAAGGTGCGAAACTTATTCAGCATATTACTTCAGGGAAGAAGGGTGAAACTATATCTGTAATTGCGTGTTGCAATGCTGAGGGCAGATTTCTTCCTCCAGTTTTAATAATGAAAGGCGTCAACAAGAAGGCCAAATTTAAAGATGGCTTATCGCCTGGATCTGACGTATATATGAATATAAAATCGGTACATATCAACTCTGAATAATTCTTGAAATGACTTCAGGAAATTGTTATACCTCGAATGCTCCCGGGTAAAGTGATATTGTTGTTCTCTATGATATATTTTGGGTGATTAAGAACAGAACACTTCCATTTTGTGCCAATTGACTCTGAAAAAATATAAGTACTACTTTTTTGTTTTTGGGTAAATTATCTACCCAACGTTGAATAAGTATTTGTCAGTTGGTTAACCTCAGTTTACGAACATTTCGTTCATTTTGTTCATTCCGATACCACAAATATTTTTATTGAATGGGGTCACTTTGATAACATTTTAGAGGTGACTTGTTGTTATCAAAGTCACCCCATATTTTGTGGACAATTTTATATACCCAACATCATTTGAATATGATTTTTATTAAATTACAGAGTTGATTACAATATCAAAAATGAGACGTACTTACAAACATAAAATAGGCGAAAGGCAATATAAACTTGAGAAGACTTCAGAAAAAGTTATAGAACAAGAATGGCCCATAAATAAAGCATCGAAAAAGTTTGATATTCCATTCGGAACATTTTACGATAAAAATAAAGGTTTGCATGGTAATAAAACTAGTGATCAAACTGCTTCCAGTGAAGAAGAAGAACGAGTTATTATCAGATCTGTAATTACTTGTAGCAACTGCGGATTTTCCTCAGGCATAGAAGACGTACAAATGATAACGAAATCCTTTCTGAATGGACAAGAGCGACAAATAACAAAGTTCAAGAACAACACGCCTGGGCTAAACTGGGTTTACTCCCTCTTAAAAAGGCATAATAATATACTTACCCAACGCCTGGCGTCGAACATAAAACATTCTCGTGCAAATGTCTGCGGATAAATCATCAAGGAATATTTATAAAATTTGAAAGCATTGAAAACATACCCCAAACAAATTTGTTCAACTATGTTACTAACATTGCAGACGATCCGGGAAGAAAGCGCTGGTTATATCGAAGAAGAAAAAAATACTCAGAAAATATAATTAATCATTCGAAATCAGCAATCTCAATTATGTTTTGTGGCTCTGCTTCGGGTACTTTACTACCACCTTATGTTATTTATAAATCAGAGCACATGTGGGAGAGGTGGACAGAAAACGGTCCCAAAGTTACTCCTTGTTGTACCGAACGATGTTGTAGTTCTGGTTCTCGATATATCAGGACTAAGAGCGGATGGATAGAAGTTGTTTTACAGACTGGTCCAAAAGCACTTTCTTACCGCATGCTATCAGGTTGTCGGGTAAAAAAGTGCGTATTGGTGACAACTCATCCCCCCACTTCACGAACGATGTGTTACAACTTTTCCATGAGAACAATATAGCTTTCGTTTGTCAACCGCCTAATTCTACACATTTGACACAACCGTTACACGTTGCATTTTTCCGGCCGTTAAAAATCGCTTGGAGGTCCATATTGTTGAAGTGCAAAATGGAAAATCCAAAATTTTCATCAGTGAAGATGTTTCTAAAGTTGTTGAAAAATACTCTAGATAAAATGAATCAATCAGGCAACCATGCAGGGGCCGCTTTAGAGCACGATTTGAAAAGCGGTTTAGAAGCGATCGAGAGGGAAAATTTAAAAAAATCTGAAATGAAACTAAAGAAAATGGACAATTTTCTAAGAATTATGAAAGCAATTTGGACTTATTTTGAAGGAGAAACGGTACAATAGCACCCCCGTCCAAGGCCCGATGCGAAAAAAAGACAAATTTGAATGTTATAGCTAGAAAAAAAGTTTGTTGTCCAGAAGAATCAGACCTTGAAGATATCGATGATACGCGAAACCTTACCAAGGATACATCATGTGAGAATATATTTCCGATGAACCCAAAAATATTGAAGTGGGGAAATTTCTTTAGCGCGTATATTATCAGGTAAAAGAAAATCTATCTGTTATCGGTATGTGTGCATTGTTCAAGAAGAACTAGAATATAGTGAATATCTCTTCACTGCATAGTGTTGTAAATATACGACATATTCGATTTAATTGCTTGCAACTCAACAGAGTGATAATTCGTGACACCTCGCATGCTGTTGTAATTCTACAACTTATAAGCCAGATGGGAAGTGCAACAAATATTTTTTAGATGGCGCTATTAGATATTCATTCACGAATTTGTTCACATGCGTTCGGTTTCGTAGTATTAATGTTTGTTTATTGCGCAAAAGAAGAGTTTTTGGACCAAGATAAACGTAGATTCACTTGGGAATGGTAAGTCAATTGGCGATATGTATATTGTTTGTGAAAAATAATCCTCTCATCGAAGTGATGACGTAGTTTAATATTGTTGTTTTTCTACAACATCATGCATATACTATTTATTATTGTTGTTTCTCTAAAACATTGTGCAAAAGACCGTCGTTTTTAGATGGGTAGCAGATACAAAAAAATGTTGACGGATGAAGAGTTGGAAGACATATTGGAGAACTTATCTGAGAGCGAAGATGGTTGGGATTTCGATGATGACGATAGTGTGGCTGATCCTGATTTTTCACCTGAGGAGGAAGATCAGATAAATGAAATAATTCAGGAAGAGGATTTAGAAGAAGTAGGATGTAAAGAAGGAGAAGAACCCGATGAAATTTCTCCCAATGAGAATGTACCAAGTACGTCCAGAAAGTCAAAGGCATTAGAGAAAGATGGTAAGTTATGAGTGAATAACTAGGTTTTGTATTCATCGTGTCCATTCCTTATAGATATAATTTGGAAGAAGAAGAGTTTGATTCTCAATGATCAGCAACTTCAGTTCCGGGGTGATACTTCATTTTCACAAAATATTCTAGATTTAGAGAGTCCATATGAGTTTTTTTGTCATTTCTTCACTGAAGATATTTTTGACAAATAGTTGAAGAAACCAACCTCTTTGCCATTCAGAAAGACCCAAGCAAACCTTTGAATATAACTAAAGACGAAATCAAGCAGTTTTTTGGTGTAACGATATGTCTCTTGTTCACTTGCCAAACTCTCGTGCATATTGGTCAGAAGATTTAGGTTTTCAGAAAATAAAAAATGTCATGACTCTCAATAGATATGAAAAAATACGACGCTATTTACATTTCAATAATAATGAAACATATTTGCCACGAGAAAATCCTGATCACGATCGTCTTCATAAGTTGAGACCAATTCTTGATTCTTTGAATAAGAACTACAGCCAAAATATACCAGCAGAACAGTTTCTAGCAGTAGACGAACAGATGTGCTCCACTAAAGCACGGCATCATCTGAAGCAATATTTACCAAAAAAACCGCATAAGTGGAGGTTCAAGTTTTTCGTTTTATGCGGTGTGTCAGGGTATGCGTACAACTTTGAAATATACTCTGGACAGGAAAATGCAGACGAGAAGAGATCCGCAAATGAACCAGATCTTGGGGCTTCAGCTAACGTTGTGGTCAGGCTTGCAAGAATAATTCCAAGGAATCTGAATTACAGAATATATTTTGATAATTATTATACCTCTATACCATTACTTGACTAAACAGGGCATATACGGTTTGGGTACTGTCAGAAGGAATAGGATTCCGAATTGTGAATTACCAGATGAAAAATCTATGAAACAAAAAGAACGCGGAGCTAGTATTGAAATGGTAGCATCGTGTGACGGAGTAGACATTTCTTCTGTTTTATGGAAAGACAACAAACTTGTAACACTTTTGTCAACTTTTGCTGGAGAAAATCCATCCGAGTCAGTTGAACGATTTGACAGAAAACTCAAGAAGAAAGTGAATGTGAATTGTCCTTTCATAGTGAGAGAATACAATCGCCATATGGGAGGAGTAGATTTACTTGACAGTAATTTAGGTCGCGTAAAGATTCTCCGCCGGAGCAAGAAGTGGTATTTCCGAGTATTTTATCATCTTATGGACATGACTGTTGCAAACAGTTGGATTCTATATAAAAGAGTGCAGGAGCAAAAGGGCAACACTCAAAAGTTCATGACTCAAGCAAAATTCAAAACAGTTTTAGCATCAACTTTATGTTCATTGGGGCAAGGCATTTCTGGAACGAAACGTGGTAGGCCATCATCATCTGATGTGGAGCAAAGAATACAAAATAAAAAGAGAAAAGGATCTGCTCAACCCATGCCTGTGAAAGAAGTTCGACTGGATGGTGTGCAGCATTGGCCTATTTGGGTTGATAAGCAGATCAGATATAAATTTCCAGACTGTAAAGGATATTCACAAATTGTATGTGAAAAGTGTGGAACTGCATTATGCTTTACGAAGAAGAAGAATTGTTTCCGAAATTTCCATGATTGATGGCATCACTTATTTCTTCAATACTTTGTTGCACAATGTTGTAAATATAAAACAATAAACTTTTTTCAAAAATAAAAATGAAAATTGGTGTTTACATTATTTTTATTATTTTTTCCACATTACTGATCCCATTCGAAGTAACATACATTTTTTTAACGCAGAAATAGAAAATCATGCAGTGAAGGCATATCTTGTCCTAGGCTGGAAGTCTACTGAATCAGAAAAAACTGTTTTTAAGGAGGTCGAAAATGATACATTCATAGTATCTTTTGCTGATATAGTTGCAGTGCTGGAGAAACCAAAAATTGAAAGTTCTGGCACTCGTATAAAAAGATATATTTTTGACAAGTCAGTTGATGTTTTTGAAAGATAGAGGCTATCTGTAAAATCCCTTCATCTTTTGTGTACTTTTTTTAACTGTTCAGAATCTTGAAATAGTTCAGTTTTGAATAGGAAATTCCTTATCTCAGTTTTTTTGGCGTCCTCATATGAGGACATCCAATATCATGGTTCATATACTAAAATCCCATTGTTTATTACAGTTTGTCAACGCTGTCCTCATATAATCACACGTGTAGTTTGTGTTTGACATAGAAAGCGATATCTGTTGGCGAATCGTTGAATCATTGCATAAGCTTCTTACGCGTATCACCAGACAGCGCTACTAGGATGAGTTGATATTCTACCTGGGGTTGACCGTGTTTATTGATATTTTTGTCGATTTGTTATGATAATTAGGAAAGTGCATATTTAAATTGTTCACAGTAAGAGGTAAGTGAGTTATCTATGAGGTTCTGATCGTCCTCATATGAGTACATTATGTTGTAAAGATAATGAATACTAATGATATGCAATTCAAATAAATAACCACGTAGATATAAGGTTGGGTATTCAAACTTTTACTAATTGCGTTTGTACGTTCTGTAGTGGCTAATGATCGTTTGGTGTTAGAAAAGATGTATCTGAAATAAATAGTGTACTTACTGGTGGTTGCCGATTATCCTATTTTTTCTATAGGATATACGTTTTTTGCATATCGCTAGTGAACGAACGAATGAAACAAATGGAAAATGGCTTTGGTCAGATTTTGATGTCATTTTCATATGATATAGACATTTTCATTCCGAACAAAAGTTATTATTGTCGCAAAGCAAAGTCTCCAATGGTTTTTATGTGATGTATTTTCAGACCGTAGAGATTCAGCTATGCCTCGAGATAGAAAAAAGCCACTCACAGGAGAGGAACTTCTAGATTTGGCTAGTCATTTATCTGACATATAGGATCTATCAGATGACTCAGATCGTGAGCTTTAAAGTAGAGGAACAGTGTGATATTAACAGGTGTTGTTGCATGTTTTATGAGTTTATCATTTGAAAAAGTGATTTTATTCTATTCCTATGCAGTGCCCTTTCAAGATAGTTCTGATGAAGATATTGAGCATGAACCTATTCCTGAAGTGATGAACGATGACGATCAAGAACGATTGAATATTTTTGGAGATGTAACAGCTAAGAAAAATATAGGCTGGAGGGAAAAAGGACTAACGTACATTACTCCTTCTATCCAATGGTACAAGTGCAACCGCCAACCAGTAGATGACCTTGAAAGCCCCTTCCAATTTTTCACAAGATATTTCACTGACGATTTGTCGCAGAAATTGGTGGAGTGTACCAATATTCATCTAGTACACAATCACGTAGCTAATTTTGCACCAACTACAAAAACAGAAATTCTATCGTTTCTTGGAATTCACATCCTGATGGGTAATTCGAGTTATCCTAGAATTCGATGCTACTGGGAACCAAAACTTCGAGTTCCTCAAATAGCAGACACCATGCCAGTTAATCGTTTTCTAAAATTGAGACAGAATATTCACTGTGTTGACGTAACAGGCGAACCCGACGGAAATGATAGATTTTGGAAAGTGAGGCCATTATACAATTCCATAAGAGAACAGCTGCTATGTTTACCAATAGAAGGGAACCTCAGTGTCGATGAGCAAATGGTGCCTTTCAAAGGATCATTGAAAGTAAAGCAGTACGTGAAGGGAAAACCGTCTCCGTGGGGAATCAAAATATTTGCGATCTGTGGGACCAGTGGACAAATGTATGACTTCATTTTATATCAAGGATCGACAACAGAACTGGATCCAAAAATGTTGAAAACCTTTGGCCAGGGTGCATCAGTGGTGATGAAATTAGCAGAAAGAATCAAGGAAAATAATGTGCTTCTCATTTTTGATAACTATTTCTCAAACTACAATCTTCTGCAGTGGTTGAGAAATAAAAATATATACGCAATATGTACTGTTCGCCAAAATCGATTCAACAATCCTCCATTTTCGTGCGATAAAGATATGAAGAAACTTGGTAGGGGTTCTTGTGAGCAGCTAATAAGTAAGGATGGAGAAGTCATACTCACAAAGTGGTATGACAATAAGCCAGTTGTACTTGCGTCGAATTTTTTGGGATTAGGAGAGAGGGATTTCTGCAAGAGATGGGATAAGACAGAAAAAAAATATGTTGAAATTGAGCGGCCAGAAGTTGTGCGAGTGTATAATGACCACATGAGAGGAGTCGACAAGATCGATTTTCTAATCACTATCTATCGCACTATCATCAGATCGAAAAAGTGGACATTGCGTATGTTCACCCATGCAATCGATTTAGCTTGTGTAAATGCCTGGTTAGAATATAAAAAGCAAGCTCTCGGCGTTCCTAAAAATAAAATTCTTGACTTGCTACACTTCCGAGCAAATGTAGCAGAGGTATCAACTAAAATTGAGAAGCCAGCATTCAGAAAAGGGGGTCGACCAAGTGAGAATCCAGTTTCATTACCAGGTCCTTCGAAAAGAGCAGGTGTAGAAGTTCGTCCACCAGCTGATGTGCGTTTGGACAATGTTGGACACCTTCCTTTAGTTAGTGACAAAAAGTCATTTGATAGGTGTGAGAAACCCAGTTGTAAAGGAAAGACAAAATTTATGTTTTTTCTATTATCACTTTTCCAGAAACCAGTAACTATGTTGTATTTGATTTATATATGTATTTTCAGAACTTTCTTTTACAAAACTTTTCGATAATAGGTCTGCTATATACATGTACTTTCCTGGCAAGTATTCAACATCAAAATTATATTTTAAAAGTCTCAACTTGAGTCTTTGTAGTCGCCCAGAAACTTTATAAAAATCTTTTTTACAGATCGACACTAATGGTCGATGATCAGTATTTATTTGAATTTTTCGTCCATATACAAAATTGTGAAATTTTTCAAGAGAAAAACAAATAGCCAACAACTCTTTGTCAATTTGCGGATATCGAGTTTCTGTTTCGGTCATTGATCTTGAACAGAAAGCTACTGGTTTTCCTCTTTGTAGTAAACATCCACCAAGTCCATTTTTACTTGAATCAGTTTGTACCACATTGCATACGCTGCATCAAATATCTGTAATTGTGGAATTTGTGTTATAAATTTTTTAATATCATTCAATACTTGCGTGTGATCATCAGTCCAAATAAAAGTAATATTTTTCTTAATAAGCTCTTTTAAAGGAGATATTAAATTAGACATATTGGGAATGTATTTTGTTAAATAATTGAGCATACCAAGTATAGGAAGGAGTTCTTTTATGTTATTAGGTGTTTGTATATTTAATACTGCTTTGATATAATTTTTATCAGGAGAAATACCTGTAGAAGAAAATATTTGACCAAGATATTTTACTTCACTGACTTTGAACTGTACCTTATTCATATTGAATTTGATGCCAAATTTTTTAGCACGTTTCACTACTTCATTTAAAATATTATCATGTTCTTCAACAGTAACACCACCTATTATCAGATCATCAAAATAGATACCTATATTAAGATCACCAAATATTTTCTCTATGGTCCTTTGAAATACTTCTGGACTTACTTTGAGACCAAAAGGTAATCTTTGAAAACAAAATTTACCAAAGGGTGTTGAAAAGCATGTATATTTCATGCTTTCTTTCTACAACGGAATTTGATAAAATCCTTCTTTTAAGTCAAATACAGTATATATTGTTTTCCCATTTAATTTAGATGCTAAATCTTCTATTGTTGGAATGGGAAATTGATCAGGGATGATATTTTTATTTAAATGCAAAGGGTCTAGGCAAATTCTTAATGAACCATTCGGTTTCTCAACTATTACTATATTATTTACCCACTCCATCGGTTCTTCGATTTTCATTAGTATCTCTCGTTTCACTAGGTCATCTAAAGTTAATTTGAGTTTGTTTTTCACAGATTCCGGAACTCTCCTGCAATCACTCACATGTGGTTCAGCATTTTCTTTCAACATTATTTTATACTGAAAAGGTATCTTAACCGTGCCTTCGAATATTTTCAAATTATTATTTATAAAAGTCTGTTCATTATCTGTACTCTTCAACGTATCCAACCTCTTTATTAAATTCATCTGGATACATGCTCTCAATCCTAAAATAAGAATATTTTCTGTTTCCACTAGATATAATAATAATAATAACTTTATTCACATACAATAAATAAATACGAATACAAAAGTTGAATGACTACACATGGTGGAAGTGAATAAAGCAGTTCAGCGATAAGTGCAAGCACTTGTTTCGCAAAATAGTAAAAATATCAAAAATATTCAGTACACATATGTTTTAAAAAAAGGATGTCAAACCGTAAAATGTGAGATATAAAATGTACAAAAAATTTAAGGAGTACAATTTGAAATGTTAAATTTAAATATTAAAATATGAAATGTAAAAACTATAATGTAATTGTCATATGTGACATGGTAGAAGTATCATATGACTAGCAATCTTAGGTATGTAAAATAATAATAAAAAAATAACTTATTCAAAATGCATTGGAATTCAACAAAGTAATAGGTGAGTATTTATCTACATGGATATCTATGCATATATATATATTTACGCATATACTACATATACACACATCTAAATACACGCACAATCATGTGGTGCTTAAGGAAGATCATAGATCAATATACAGATGTAATCAGATTCGGAATTCATTGTTTCAATTAATTTTTTTGAGGTGTGATTTCAATCTTCTTTTAAACAGGGACAGACTTGTGATATTTTGTATTGTCTCGGGAAGTGTATTGTATAATTTTGGTCCAATGTAAGTATATGATCTTTGGCCAAGGCATTTCAACATATGTGGTAATACATATTGATTTTTTTGGCGTGTATTATACGTATGTGATGGCAGTTGAGCGGAGTGCTTCGTCTGGTGATATTTAATAGCAACATTGTAAAAGTGTAGTTGTTTCAGATCAAAGACCATTGCTTCCTTATAAAGTCGATCTGATGGGTATTTTGGTTCTTTAGAGAGAATCAGTTTTAGAAATCTTCTCTGAATGACTTCCAGTGATTTGGTATGTGTTTTTAATGCCCCGCCCCAAGCTATTATACCGTACCGCAGATGGCTTTCGACTTTGACATTGTACCGAGTCCCTTTAACTATGCAATGTACAATAGCATATCCTAGACATTTTATTTTTGTTTTATTGTATGTAATTATAGAAACACCTGCATCAATAATATTTTCTTTCTTCAAGCCTAGCTTTTCATAAGTATAGATTGACATGCAATCACAATCAGCACCAGTATCCAACTTAAAATTTACATTCTGATTATTAATCATGACAGGGATAATCCAAACAGCTTTACCTTCATTCTTATTTTCCTGTAAATTATCAACAATCATTTCAATACTGTCTATGAAAGGTAAATCTTCATAACTACTTTCATTATCATTCAATGCATCTTCACTTATTGTATATACCTTTCTGTTACAGTTTTGAGTACGTTTTGATGTGTGAGACTGTTTGAACCTTCCACTGTTTACCTGTTTGTTTTTGACTCTACAAGCTACAGCAAAGTGATTCGGTTTAGAACAAATTTCACATAATTTGCCAAAGGCTGGACAGTTTCTAGGTCCATGAGTACGACCACATTTAAAACAGTCATATTGATTTTTAATTTTGAATTGATCACTAACCTGTGCACTTTTTGACCTACCACTCTTATTCATTACTCTGTTTCGACTTTGTATAAAGTCTACTTCTTTATAATTTTTCAGCTCCTTCACTTGTCTCTTACTAATTTCTGCACCTCCGTAGATGTCTTCGGCTTCCTCCAACGTTAACTTCGAATGTTGCAGCAGGCGTTCTTGTACATTGATGTGAAGTTATCCACGGTTTTCCAGCCACGCTTTTTACTTCTTGGGGGAATTTGCGTGCGGCCGGATTGCAGCGTTGCCAAGTTTTCCAAAAATCCTAGGCCTATCTTTAACGCATATTTTTAAATATGTTTAGCACAAATTCATTATTGTTGATTATTTTTCAACGAAAATTCTTTTATTTAATAATTGAATTACGATTTTCTTGTTTTGAGTGATTTATAAGGGTTTCACGTTGCAATACTGGTAACAATTTGGCAGATATAATTTTAAATTTTGTACTAATTGTTGATCCTGGAAATCCATAAAAGGCACTTACAGAGTCAAATCAATTTGAAGCGCTGTGCGGAAGAAAGGAGAGAGTAAAAAGTGTAATTTTATATTTAATTTTGCCAATATCTCGGTTAATAATGATCGAACCAAACAAATATTTACACCAAAATGATCCTGGTAATCCATAGAATGCCCCCATTTCCTCAGATCAATTTGGGGCCGCGCGAAGTGTCATCCACGGTTTTATATCTGGGGATAACTCAGTTAATATTTGACGAACCAAAACAATTTTTTTACAGAAATGTTTGGAATAACCTAAATAATGCACGTGTACTTTCAAAACAATTTGGAGCGCCATAGGGGAGACAGGATCTGTGATTTTTGTTTAATTTTTGCTAATAACTCCGTTAATATTGGACGAACCAAAATCATTTTTATACCGAGATGATTCTGGAAATCCATAGAAGGCACTTACAAAGTCAAATCAATTTGGAGCGCCGTGCGGAAGATATGAGAGAGTAAAAAGTGGAATTTTATATTTTATTTTGCCAAAATCTCGGTTAATAATGATCGAACCAAACAAATGTTTACACCAAAATGATCCTGGTAATCCATAGAATGTCCCCATTTCCTCAGATCAATTTGGGGCCGCGCAAAGTGTCATCCACGGTTTTATATCTGGGGATAACTCAGTTAATATTTGACGAACCAAAAAAATTCTTTAACAGAAATGTTTGGAATAACCTAAAGAATGCACGTGTACTTTCAAAACAATTTGGAGCGCCGTAGGGGAGACAGGATCTGTGATTTTTGTTTAATTTTTGCTAATAACTCCGTTAATATTGGACGAACCAAAATCATTTTTATACCGAGATGATTCTGGAAATCCATAGAAGGCACTTACAAAGTCAAATCAATTTGGAGCGCCGTGCGGAAGATATGAGAGAGTAAAAAGTGGAATTTTATATTTTATTTTGCCAAAATCTCGGTTAATAATGATCGAACCAAACAAATGTTTACACCAAAATGATCCTGGTAATCCATAGAATGTCCCCATTTCCTCAGATCAATTTGGGGCCGCGCAAAGTGTCATCCACGGTTTTATATCTGGGGATAACTCAGTTAATATTTGACGAACCAAAAAAATTCTTTAACAGAAATGTTTGGAATAACCTAAAGAATGCACGTGTACTTTCAAAACAATTTGGAGCGCCGTAGGGGAGACAGGATCTGTGATTTTTGTTTAATTTTTGCTAATAACTCCGTTAATATTGGACGAACCAAAATCATTTTTATACCGAGATGATTCTGGAAATCCATAGAAGGCACTTACAAAGTCAAATCAATTTGGAGCGCCGTGCGGAAGATATGAGAGAGTAAAAAGTGGAATTTTATATTTTATTTTGCCAAAATCTCGGTTAATAATGATCGAACCAAACAAATGTTTACACCAAAATGATCCTGGTAATCCATAGAATGTCCCCATTTCCTCAGATCAATTTGGGGCCGCGCAAAGTGTCATCCACGGTTTTATATCTGGGGATAACTCAGTTAATATTTGACGAACCAAAAAAATTCTTTAACAGAAATGTTTGGAATAACCTAAAGAATGCACGTGTACTTTCAAAACAATTTGGAGCGCCGTAGGGGAGACAGGATCTGTGATTTTTGTTTAATTTTTGCTAATAACTCCGTTAATATTGGACGAACCAAAATCATTTTTATACCGAGATGATTCTGGAAATCCATAGAAGGCACTTACAAAGTCAAATCAATTTGGAGCGCCGTGCGGAAGATATGAGAGAGTAAAAAGTGGAATTTTATATTTTATTTTGCCAAAATCTCGGTTAATAATGATCGAACCAAACAAATGTTTACACCAAAATGATCCTGGTAATTCATAGAATGTCCCCATTTCCTCAGATCAATTTGGGGCCGCGCAAAGTGTCATCCACGGTTTTATATCTGGGGATAACTCAGTTAATATTTGACGAACCAAAAAAATTCTTTAACAGAAATGTTTGGAATAACCTAAAGAATGCACGTGTACTTTCAAAACAATTTGGAGCGCCGTAGGGGAGACAGGATCTGTGATTTTTGTTTAATTTTTGCTAATAACTCCGTTAATATTGGACGAACCAAAATCATTTTTATACCGAGATGATTCTGGAAATCCATAGAAGGCACTTACAAAGTCAAATCAATTTGGAGCGCCGTGCGGAAGATATGAGAGAGTAAAAAGTGGAATTTTATATTTTACTTTGCCAAAATCTCGGTTAATAATGATCGAACCAAACAAATGTTTACACCAAAATGATCCTGGTAATCCATAGAATGTCCCCATTTCCTCAGATCAATTTGGGGCCGCGCAAAGTGTCATCCACGGTTTTATATCTGGGGATAACTCAGTTAATATTTGACGAACCAAAAAAATTCTTTAACAGAAATGTTTGGAATAACCTAAAGAATGCACGTGTACTTTCAAAACAATTTGGAGCGCCGTAGGGGAGACAGGATCTGTGATTTTTGTTTAATTTTTGCTAATAACTCCGTTAATATTGGACGAACCAAAATCATTTTTATACCGAGATGATTCTGGAAATCCATAGAAGGCACTTACAAAGTCAAATCAATTTGGAGCGCCGTGCGGAAGATATGAGAGAGTAAAAAGTGGAATTTTATATTTTACTTTGCCAAAATCTCGGTTAATAATGATCGAACCAAACAAATGTTTACACCAAAATGATCCTGGTAATCCATAGAATGTCCCCATTTCCTCAGATCAATTTGGGGCCGCGCAAAGTGTCATCCACGGTTTTATATCTGGGGATAACTCAGTTAATATTTGACGAACCAAAAAAATTCTTTAACAGAAATGTTTGGAATAACCTAAAGAATGCACGTGTACTTTCAAAACAATTTGGAGCGCCGTAGGGGAGACAGGATCTGTGATTTTTGTTTAATTTTTGCTAATAACTCCGTTAATATTGGACGAACCAAAATCATTTTTATACCGAGATGATTCTGGAAATCCATAGAAGGCACTTACAAAGTCAAATCAATTTGGAGCGCCGTGCGGAAGATATGAGAGAGTAAAAAGTGGAATTTTATATTTTATTTTGCCAAAATCTCGGTTAATAATGATCGAACCAAACAAATGTTTACACCAAAATGATCCTGGTAATCCATAGAATGTCCCCATTTCCTCAGATCAATTTGGGGCCGCGCAAAGTGTCATCCACGGTTTTATATCTGGGGATAACTCAGTTAATATTTGACGAACCAAAAAAATTCTTTAACAGAAATGTTTGGAATAACCTAAAGAATGCACGTGTACTTTCAAAACAATTTGGAGCGCCGTAGGGGAGACAGGATCTGTGATTTTTGTTTAATTTTTGCTAATAACTCCGTTAATATTGGACGAACCAAAATAATTTTTATACCGAGATGATTCTGGAAATCCATAGAAGGCACTTACAAAGTCAAATCAATTTGGAGCGCCGTGCGGAAGATATGAGAGAGTAAAAAGTGGAATTTTATATTTTATTTTGCCAAAATCTCGGTTAATAATGATCGAACCAAACAAATGTTTACACCAAAATGATTCTGGTAATCCATAGAATGTCCCCATTTCCTCAGATCAATTTGGGGCCGCGCAAAGTGTCATCCACGGTTTTATATCTGGGGATAACTCAGTTAATATTTGACGAACCAAAAAAATTCTTTCACAGAAATGTTTGGAATAACCTAAAGAATGCACGTGTACTTTCAAATCAATTTGGAGCGCCGTAGGAGAGACAGGATCTGTGATTTTTGTTTAATTTTTGCTAATAACTCCGTTAATATTGGACGAACCAAAATCATTTTTATACCGAGATGATCCTGGAAATCCATAGAAGGCACTTACAAAGTCAAATGAATTTGGAGCGCCGTGCGGAAGATATGAGAGAGTAAAAAGTGGAATTTTATATTTTATTTTGCCAAAATCTCGGTTAATAATGATCGAACCAAACAAATGTTTACACCAAAATGATCCTGGTAATCCATAGAATGTCCCCATTTCCTCAGATCAATTTGGGGCCGCGCAAAGTGTCATCCACGGTTTTATATCTGGGGATAACTCAGTTAATATTTGACGAACCAAAAAAATTCTTTAACAGAAATGTTTAGAATAACCTAAAGAATGCACGTGTACTTTCAAAACAATTTGGAGCGCCGTAGGGGAGACAGGATCTGTGATTTTTGTTTAATTTTTGCTAATAACTCCGTTAATATTGGACGAACCAAAATCATTTTTATACCGAGATGATTCTGGAAATCCATAGAAGGCACTTACAAAGTCAAATCAATTTGGAGCGCCGTGCGGAAGATATGAGAGAGTAAAAAGTGTAATTTTATATTTTATTTTGCCAAAATCTCGGTTAATAATGATCGAACCAAACAAATGTTTACACCAAAATGATCCTGGTAATCCATAGAATGTCCCCATTTCCTCAGATCAATTTGGGGCCGCGCAAAGTGTCATCCACGGTTTTATATCTGGGGATAACTCAGTTAATATTTGACGAACCAAAAAAATTCTTTAACAGAAATGTTTGGAATAACCTAAAGAATGCACGTGTACTTTCAAAACAATTTGGAGCGCCGTAGGGGAGACAGGATCTGTGATTTTTGTTTAATTTTTGCTAATAACTCCGTTAATATTGGACGAACCAAAATCATTTTTATACCGAGATGATTCTGGAAATCCATAGAAGGCACTTACAAAGTCAAATCAATTTGGAGCGCCGTGCGGAAGATATGAGAGAGTAAAAAGTGGAATTTTATATTTTATTTTGCCAAAATCTCGGTTAATAATGATCGAACCAAACAAATGTTTACACCAAAATGATCCTGGTAATTCATAGAATGTCCCCATTTCCTCAGATCAATTTGGGGCCGCGCAAAGTGTCATCCACGGTTTTATATCTGGGGATAACTCAGTTAATATTTGACGAACCAAAAAAATTCTTTAACAGAAATGTTTGGAATAACCTAAAGAATGCACGTGTACTTTCAAAACAATTTGGAGCGCCGTAGGGGAGACAGGATCTGTGATTTTTGTTTAATTTTTGCTAATAACTCCGTTAATATTGGACGAACCAAAATCATTTTTATACCGAGATGATTCTGGAAATCCATAGAAGGCACTTACAAAGTCAAATCAATTTGGAGCGCCGTGCGGAAGATATGAGAGAGTAAAAAGTGGAATTTTATATTTTATTTTGCCAAAATCTCGGTTAATAATGATCGAACCAAACAAATGTTTACACCAAAATGATCCTGGTAATTCATAGAATGTCCCCATTTCCTCAGATCAATTTGGGGCCGCGCAAAGTGTCATCCACGGTTTTATATCTGGGGATAACTCAGTTAATATTTGACGAACCAAAAAAATTCTTTAACAGAAATGTTTGGAATAACCTAAAGAATGCACGTGTACTTTCAAAACAATTTGGAGCGCCGTAGGGGAGACAGGATCTGTGATTTTTGTTTAATTTTTGCTAATAACTCCGTTAATATTGGACGAACCAAAATCATTTTTATACCGAGATGATTCTGGAAATCCATAGAAGGCACTTACAAAGTCAAATCAATTTGGAGCGCCGTGCGGAAGATATGAGAGAGTAAAAAGTGGAATTTTATATTTTACTTTGCCAAAATCTCGGTTAATAATGATCGAACCAAACAAATGTTTACACCAAAATGATCCTGGTAATCCATAGAATGTCCCCATTTCCTCAGATCAATTTGGGGCCGCGCAAAGTGTCATCCACGGTTTTATATCTGGGGATAACTCAGTTAATATTTGACGAACCAAAAAAATTCTTTAACAGAAATGTTTGGAATAACCTAAAGAATGCACGTGTACTTTCAAAACAATTTGGAGCGCCGTAGGGGAGACAGGATCTGTGATTTTTGTTTAATTTTTGCTAATAACTCCGTTAATATTGGACGAACCAAAATCATTTTTATACCGAGATGATTCTGGAAATCCATAGAAGGCACTTACAAAGTCAAATCAATTTGGAGCGCCGTGCGGAAGATATGAGAGAGTAAAAAGTGGAATTTTATATTTTATTTTGCCAAAATCTCGGTTAATAATGATCGAACCAAACAAATGTTTACACCAAAATGATCCTGGTAATCCATAGAATGTCCCCATTTCCTCAGATCAATTTGGGGCCGCGCAAAGTGTCATCCACGGTTTTATATCTGGGGATAACTCAGTTAATATTTGACGAACCAAAAAATTCTTTAACAGAAATGTTTGGAATAACCTAAAGAATGCACGTGTACTTTCAAAACAATTTGGAGCGCCGTAGGGGAGACAGGATCTGTGATTTTTGTTTAATTTTTGCTAATAACTCCGTTAATATTGGACGAACCAAAATAATTTTTATACCGAGATGATTCTGGAAATCCATAGAAGGCACTTACAAAGTCAAATCAATTTGGAGCGCCGTGCGGAAGATATGAGAGAGTAAAAAGTGGAATTTTATATTTTATTTTGCCAAAATCTCGGTTAATAATGATCGAACCAAACAAATGTTTACACCAAAATGATCCTGGTAATCCATAGAATGTCCCCATTTCCTCAGATCAATTTGGGGCCGCGCAAAGTGTCATCCACGGTTTTATATCTGGGGATAACTCAGTTAATATTTGACGAACCAAAAAAATTCTTTCACAGAAATGTTTGGAATAACCTAAAGAATGCACGTGTACTTTCAAATCAATTTGGAGCGCCGTAGGAGAGACAGGATCTGTGATTTTTGTTTAATTTTTGCTAATAACTCCGTTAATATTGGACGAACCAAAATCATTTTTATACCGAGATGATCCTGGAAATCCATAGAAGGCACTTACAAAGGCAAATGAATTTGGAGCGCCGTGCGGAAGATATGAGAGAGTAAAAAGTGGAATTTTATATTTTATTTTGCCAAAATCTCGGTTAATAATGATCGAACCAAACAAATGTTTACACCAAAATGATCCTGGTAATCCATAGAATGTCCCCATTTCCTCAGATCAATTTGGGGCCGCGCAAAGTGTCATCCACGGTTTTATATCTGGGGATAACTCAGTTAATATTTGACGAACCAAAAAAATTCTTTATCAGAAATGTTTGGAATAACCTAAAGAATGCACGTGTACTTTCAAAACAATTTGGAGCGCCGTAGGGGAGACAGGATCTGTGATTTTTGTTTAATTTTTGCTAATAACTCCGTTAATATTGGACGAACCAAAATCATTTTTATACCGAGATGATTCTGGAAATCCATAGAAGGCACTTACAAAGTCAAATCAATTTGGAGCGCCGTGCGGAAGATATGAGAGAGTAAAAAGTGGAATTTTATATTTTATTTTGCCAAAATCTCGGTTAATAATGATCGAACCAAACAAATGTTTACACCAAAATGATCCTGGTAATCCATAGAATGTCCCCATTTCCTCAGATCAATTTGGGGCCGCGCAAAGTGTCATCCACGGTTTTATATCTGGGGATAACTCAGTTAATATTTGACGAACCAAAAAAATTCTTTAACAGAAATGTTTAGAATAACCTAAAGAATGCACGTGTACTTTCAAAACAATTTGGAGCGCCGTAGGGGAGACAGGATCTGTGATTTTTGTTTAATTTTTGCTAATAACTCCGTTAATATTGGACGAACCAAAATCATTTTTATACCGAGATGATTCTGGAAATCCATAGAAGGCACTTACAAAGTCAAATCAATTTGGAGCGCCGTGCGGAAGATATGAGAGAGTAAAAAGTGTAATTTTATATTTTATTTTGCCAAAATCTCGGTTAATAATGATCGAACCAAACAAATGTTTACACCAAAATGATCCTGGTAATCCATAGAATGTCCCCATTTCCTCAGATCAATTTGGGGCCGCGCAAAGTGTCATCCACGGTTTTATATCTGGGGATAACTCAGTTAATATTTGACGAACCAAAAAAATTCTTTAACAGAAATGTTTGGAATAACCTAAAGAATGCACGTGTACTTTCAAAACAACTTGGAGCGCCGTAGGGGAGACAGGATCTGTGATTTTTGTTTAATTTTTGCTAATAACTCCGTTAATATTGGACGAACCAAAATCATTTTTATACCGAGATGATTCTGGAAATCCATAGAAGGCACTTACAAAGTCAAATCAATTTGGAGCGCCGTGCGGAAGATATGAGAGAGTAAAAAGTGGAATTTTATATTTTATTTTGCCAAAATCTCGGTTAATAATGATCGAACCAAACAAATGTTTACACCAAAATGATCCTGGTAATCCATAGAATGTCCCCATTTCCTCAGATCAATTTGGGGCCGCGCAAAGTGTCATCCACGGTTTTATATCTGGGGATAACTCAGTTAATATTTGACGAACCAAAAAAATTCTTTAACAGAAATGTTTGGAATAACCTAAAGAATGCACGTGTACTTTCAAAACAATTTGGAGCGCCGTAGGGGAGACAGGATCTGTGATTTTTGTTTAATTTTTGCTAATAACTCCGTTAATATTGGACGAACCAAAATCATTTTTATACCGAGATGATTCTGGAAATCCATAGAAGGCACTTACAAAGTCAAATCAATTTGGAGCGCCGTGCGGAAGATATGAGAGAGTAAAAAGTGGAATTTTATATTTTACTTTGCCAAAATCTCGGTTAATAATGATCGAACCAAACAAATGTTTACACCAAAATGATCCTGGTAATCCATAGAATGTCCCCATTTCCTCAGATCAATTTGGGGCCGCGCAAAGTGTCATCCACGGTTTTATATCTGGGGATAACTCAGTTAATATTTGACGAACCAAAAAAATTCTTTAACAGAAATGTTTGGAATAACCTAAAGAATGCACGTGTACTTTCAAAACAATTTGGAGCGCCGTAGGGGAGACAGGATCTGTGATTTTTGTTTAATTTTTGCTAATAACTCCGTTAATATTGGACGAACCAAAATCATTTTTATACCGAGATGATTCTGGAAATCCATAGAAGGCACTTACAAAGTCAAATCAATTTGGAGCGCCGTGCGGAAGATATGAGAGAGTAAAAAGTGTAATTTTATATTTTATTTTGCCAAAATCTCGGTTAATAATGATCGAACCAAACAAATGTTTACACCAAAATGATCCTGGTAATCCATAGAATGTCCCCATTTCCTCAGATCAATTTGGGGCCGCGCAAAGTGTCATCCACGGTTTTATATCTGGGGATAACTCAGTTAATATTTGACGAACCAAAAAAATTCTTTAACAGAAATGTTTGGAATAACCTAAAGAATGCACGTGTACTTTCAAAACAATTTGGAGCGCCGTAGGGGAGACAGGATCTGTGATTTTTGTTTAATTTTTGCTAATAACTCCGTTAATATTGGACGAACCAAAATCATTTTTATACCGAGATGATTCTGGAAATCCATAGAAGGCACTTACAAAGTCAAATCAATTTGGAGCGCCGTGCGGAAGATATGAGAGAGTAAAAAGTGGAATTTTATATTTTATTTTGCCAAAATCTCGGTTAATAATGATCGAACCAAACAAATGTTTACACCAAAATGATCCTGGTAATCCATAGAATGTCCCCATTTCCTCAGATCAATTTGGGGCCGCGCAAAGTGTCATCCACGGTTTTATATCTGGGGATAACTCAGTTAATATTTGACGAACCAAAAAAATTCTTTAACAGAAATGTTTGGAATAACCTAAAGAATGCACGTGTACTTTCAAAACAATTTGGAGCGCCGTAGGGGAGACAGGATCTGTGATTTTTGTTTAATTTTTGCTAATAACTCCGTTAATATTGGACGAACCAAAATCATTTTTATACCGAGATGATTCTGGAAATCCATAGAAGGCACTTACAAAGTCAAATCAATTTGGAGCGCCGTGCGGAAGATATGAGAGAGTAAAAAGTGTAATTTTATATTTTATTTTGCCAAAATCTCGGTTAATAATGATCGAACCAAACAAATGTTTACACCAAAATGATCCTGGTAATCCATAGAATGTCCCCATTTCCTCAGATCAATTTGGGGCCGCGCAAAGTGTCATCCACGGTTTTATATCTGGGGATAACTCAGTTAATATTTGACGAACCAAAAAAATTTTTTAACAGAAATGTTTGGAATAACCTAAAGAATGCACGTGTACTTTCAAAACAACTTGGAGCGCCGTAGGGGAGACAGGATCTGTGATTTTTGTTTAATTTTTGCTAATAACTCCGTTAATATTGGACGAACCAAAATCATTTTTATACCGAGATGATTCTGGAAATCCATAGAAGGCACTTACAAAGTCAAATCAATTTGGAGCGCCGTGCGGAAGATATGAGAGAGTAAAAAGTGTAATTTTATATTTTATTTTGCCAAAATCTCGGTTAATAATGATCGAACCAAACAAATGTTTACACCAAAATGATCCTGGTAATCCATAGAATGTCCCCATTTCCTCAGATCAATTTGGGGCCGCGCAAAGTGTCATCCACGGTTTTATATCTGGGGATAACTCACTTAATATTTGACGAACCAAAAAAATTCTTCAACAGAAATGTTTGGAATAACCTAAAGAATGCACGTGTACTTTCAAAACAATTTGGAGCGCCGTAGGGGAGACAGGATCTGTGATTTTTGTTTAATTTTTGCTAATAACTCCGTTAATATTGGACGAACCAAAATCATTTTTATACCGAGATGATTCTGGAAATCCATAGAAGGCACTTACAAAGTCAAATCAATTTGGAGCGCCGTGCGGAAGATATGAGAGAGTAAAAAGTGGAATTTTATATTTTACTTTGCCAAAATCTCGGTTAATAATGATCGAACCAAACAAATGTTTACACCAAAATGATCCTGGTAATCCATAGAATGTCCCCATTTCCTCAGATCAATTTGGGGCCGCGCAAAGTGTCATCCACGGTTTTATAACTGGGGATAACTCAGTTAATATTTGACGAACCAAAAAAATTCTTTAACAGAAATGTTTGGAATAACCTAAAGAATGCACGTGTACTTTCAAAACAATTTGGAGCGCCGTAGGGGAGACAGGATCTGTGATTTTTGTTTAATTTTTGCTAATAACTCCGTTAATATTGGACGAACCAAAATCATTTTTATACCGAGATGATTCTGGAAATCCATAGAAGGCACTTACAAAGTCAAATCAATTTGGAGCGCCGTGCGGAAGATATGAGAGAGTAAAAAGTGGAATTTTATATTTTATTTTGCCAAAATCTCGGTTAATAATGATCGAACCAAACAAATGTTTACACCAAAATGATCCTGGTAATCCATAGAATGTCCCCATTTCCTCAGATCAATTTGGGGCCGCGCAAAGTGTCATCCACGGTTTTATATCTGGGGATAACTCAGTTAATATTTGACGAACCAAAAAAATTCTTTAACAGAAATGTTTGGAATAACCTAAAGAATGCACGTGTACTTTCAAAACAATTTGGAGCGCCGTAGGGGAGACAGGATCTGTGATTTTTGTTTAATTTTTGCTAATAACTCCGTTAATATTGGACGAACCAAAATCATTTTTATACCGAGATGATTCTGGAAATCCATAGAAGGCACTTACAAAGTCAAATCAATTTGGAGCGCCGTGCGGAAGATATGAGAGAGTAAAAAGTGGAATTTTATATTTTATTTTGCCAAAATCTCGGTTAATAATGATCGAACCAAACAAATGTTTACACCAAAATGATCCTGGTAATCCATAGAATGTCCCCATTTCCTCAGATCAATTTGGGGCCGCGCAAAGTGTCATCCACGGTTTTATATCTGGGGATAACTCAGTTAATATTTGACGAACCAAAAAAATTCTTTAACAGAAATGTTTGGAATAACCTAAAGAATGCACGTGTACTTTCAAAACAATTTGGAGCGCCGTAGGGGAGACAGGATCTGTGATTTTTGTTTAATTTTTGCTAATAACTCCGTTAATATTGGACGAACCAAAATCATTTTTATACCGAGATGATTCTGGAAATCCATAGAAGGCACTTACAAAGTCAAATCAATTTGGAGCGCCGTGCGGAAGATATGAGAGAGTAAAAAGTGGAATTTTATATTTTATTTTGCCAAAATCTCGGTTAATAATGATCGAACCAAACAAATGTTTACACCAAAATGATCCTGGTAATCCATAGAATGTCCCCATTTCTTCAGATCAATTTGGGGCCGCGCAAAGTGTCATCCACGGTTTTATATCTGGGGATAACTCAGTTAATATTTGACGAACCAAATCAATTTTTTTACAGAAATGTTTGGAATAACCTAACGAATGCACGTGTACTTTCAAAACAATTTGGAGCGCCGTAGGGGAGACAGGATCTGTCATTTTTGTTTAATTTTTGCTAACAACTCCGTTAATATTGGACGAACCGAAATCATTTTTATACCGAGATGATCCTGGAAATCCATAGAAGGCACTTACAAAGTCAAATCAATTTGGAGCGCCGTGCGGAAGATATGAGAGAGTAAAAAGTGGAATTTTATATTTTATTTTGCCAAAATCTCGGTTAATAATGATCAAACCAAACAAATGTTTACACCAAAATGATCCTGGTAATCCATAGAATGCCCCCATTTCTTCAGATCAATTTGGGCCCGTGCGAAGTGTCATCCACGGTTTTATATCTGGGAATAACTCAGTTAATATTTGACGAACCAAAACAATTTTTTTACAGAAATGTTTGGAATAACCTAACGAATGCACGTGTACTTTCAAAACAATTTGGAGCGCCGTAGGGGAGACAGGATCTGTCATTTTTGTTTAATTTTTGCTAACAACTCCGTTAATATTGGACGAACCGAAATCATTTTTATACCGAGATGATCCTGGAAATCCATAGAAGGCACTTACAAAGTCAAATGAATATGGAGCGCCGTGCGGAAGATAAGAGAGAGTAAAAAGTGTAATTTTATATTTTATTTTGCCAATATCTCGGTTAATAGTGATCGAACCAAACAAATGTTTACACCAAAATGATCCTCATGTTCATTTTCAAAATAAGAAAAAAAAATTTAATGTTTAATGTTGCTTAGCTTCACAGAAAAGGTAATTTTATATACAAATAAAAATATTTTTGAACATAGAGACGCCTGTTTCTTTATGAGAATTTGTACACAATTTTCCAATAACATCTCCAGTATATCAACCTCAGTACAACAAATTGCCCAGCAGATATCTGGTGGGATTTCGTGAACTATTAAATTCTATTTTTCATCAAATAAGTGAGATGAAATATAGTTGAATGCATGAGAGAGACAGTGACATAACTGTCGACTATTGAATTCTATAGTACACTGAATCCTGAATCCCATCTCTGTATCTACTACCCAATTATAGTTCGCTAACAACTAACCGATGTTCGCACTATAAATTATATATAAAGAATAATACAATCAACAACTAACTTCAGAACAATCATAATCTTGTCTGGAACTGAATCTGCTCCTATATATTGCGTTACTGTATTTCAAACAGTGTTATGGAATTCCATTTTGTGTTCTGTCACCTAATTTGTTTCCATGGCAATAACTAAATACGTCCCCATTAATAAATCATTGATAGCTACATTTTGCAATTAATATCATGTTAATATCTTAAAGTAATGTGACTATGTGACAGACCATGAAAAACATGTTCCAATTAAACCCGATTTATAAAGTCAGGTGCTGTTCACTACTACCCGCGACAATTGATCTTTATGGTTCATTTGTTAAAATGCCATGGCGCATGCGGTTGCAAATGCACGGTATAGTTACTGGGATTCACTGGGATATATATATATATCGATGAATCGAAACTTTTGACATATCTAATTAAATTGCAGGGTTGTAATTCTGAGGTAACAGTCATGTATCCCCGTTCTGAAATATTTTTATTTGCACATGAACGTAATCGCCAGAGAAGCTAAGTGACATACTCAGAATTTAAAATTTTGTGTTTCCTTTCTTCTAAATTTTTTCATTCCACGTACTCCTAGCGACTCCTATCGTTACTTCACACGTTTCAAACTTTCACCGTTTGAGGGCTCTTAAACAGCTATGTTAAACTGTCAAAATTACTCATAATTCCGCTAACGCGCTAACAACCATAAGGAGCGCTAGTGTTTTGGGAAAGTTATTCGACTCCGAGGTCAAATTGTGTTTAAATCAAAGAGCAATTTCAAAACTCAAAATTTCGGGAAAAATAGGATTTAATGAATTATTTTCATTAAATGTTAATTTTGATACAGAAAAGCCAACAAATATGATCTTGCGTGTTCCCTTTTGTACAGTTGACAGTTATGTCTTTGTCTCTCCCATGAGTTCAACTATAATGACATCTCACTAATCGATGAAAAGTATAATGCCTGAGGCTCCCGGTCAAATAGTTTGATCAAACTGTCTTGGAGTGACGTCATTTCTAGTGGTTTCTGTCAAGTTTTGAAAAACAAACCAATAGAAATTACGTCACTTCAAAGCATTTTGATCAAACTATTTGACCGTGAGCCACAGGCTTATGCACAGTGCACGATATCCCACCCCAAGACACTTCAAATAAACCATAGACTTAGGGAATGGAAAAAATATAATAGAATTCCACAAGTGCACATTGAACTTCAATTAATAATTTCTTACTCTCATTTCTAGGCACAAAAGGATGTAGCAATGTTAAAAATATGTTATTATACGTAAGTAAACCCTACTACTACGTCGTAGAAAATGTATGGTATGCAACTCGCATAAAATGGAATTATACTTGTATGAATTTTATAAAATGGCTAATTATTAGAATTAGTAAAATAATAATTATTCAACCGATAACTGAAGCCAAGCCACGGTGGCTTTGGTCATCCGTAGTTTGGATGGTACACGGGGCGTACTTGGACGATCCCAAATAGTTTGAATTCTCGTCTGTGCATGGCATCTCACGTTAAATGGTAAGGGACTCGTCTTCCCTAGTTCACACGAGTATCTCGACTTCTGAGAGTTGTTCGTAAGGGTGCAGCAGGTTGACGGATCGAATAAATTTTCAGTTAGTTTATAATACATCAATCCAAACACTTTATCATTCAAGACCTAGACTTCGAGGCTTCAATAATTATTAACCTAGATATCACTTTAGGGTGTATGCAAGGTTCAATAGTGGGGCCATATCGAATAAGAATCATTTTGGTGGCATATTTGGTGTTCTTGCGTTGGCATCTCTGGAGTTTATGTGTTAAGTTAGAGGTGATACGCCCAAACATGTTATTCTATTTTTTAAATTATTTATTTCGTTATTTTTTCAATATTATTTATTTTGTTATTTTTTGAAGAATATTTATTGTTTCATTTTAAGAATAATTTTATTTTTTTATTTATTCAAGAATATTTTTTTATTTTTCTTAATTTTTTTATATATTCATTTATTTTGATTTACAGTCCTGGAACGTTTTCAGATGACCTAATTATTGCTTTTATTTTTCTCAGTTCTAGGAGCATCAAATAATTTTTTTTATCGTTTTATTTTTCTTGAAATTTATTCCCTTATTGATTTTTCCTATTTTAATACTTTTTCAACACTATTATATTTTTTATTCCACTTAATCTTTCATCCTATTTATCCTATCCCTTTTTTTCTTGGTGAGAAAGACCCCTATACCTCCTCGTGGTTCTTACTGGGCAACGGTAATTCTCAATGGAAGTCTTTTCCATTGCAGATTAGCGGCAAAATAGGGGGTACTATTTCAATAGTTTCATTCGTTTGCATCAAAGTGTAGTTTAAACTCGATTTGATTATTCGTTTGCAGATTGGATTGATATATTCCTTTGTGTAACTGCACTCAGCTATAAGTTTGAATTTTAACAAAAATGAAAAGTGTACAATATTTCTTATCTAAACTAATATGTTAACAAGAATGCTTGGGTGATCCAAGAAGCAATAGAGAGAGAGAAGAATGCTTGGGATAATGTTGTGACATGAGACGTAAAAGATGTAACCCCCGCAAGCGAGCTGGCTAAATATTCCTGAACGGAGGCAGAAGCCATGTCATGGTGACAGAAAAACTACCTTAGGTTATTGAATAGAGATTTCTAATGGATTTGGAAACCCAAATAAAAAGAGACGAAAGTTCTTAATTTTTTCGTCCTTGTTGTCAGGGAATGTACTCTGTGATTGGTTAGTATAAGGTCAGGGAGTATAAATGTCATTTTCAACTGTAGCTGTCATGTCATCCAAACTAACCGCCATTATGGTAACCAATCACAGAGCGCGCCCCTGGCAACAAGGATGGAAAAATTAAGAACTTTCGTCTCTTTTTATTTGGGTTTCCAAATCCATTAGAAATCTCTATTTAGTATGACCAAGGCCAAGATCAGATGTGCCACCGGACTGTGACGTTTCTACAACCCTCCTTTATTCTGTGATCAAATCATCTTGCTGTTATTCATATTTTAGCTTCTCGGGCGATTACGTTCATGTGCAAATAAAAATATTTCAGAACGGGGATACATGCCTGTTCCCTCGTAATTACAACCCTGCAATTTAATTAGATATGTAAAAAGTCTCGATTCATCGATATAGATATATCCCAGTGAATCCCAGTAACTATACCGTGCATTTGCAACCGCATGCGCCATGGCATTTTAACAAATGAACCATAAAGATCAATTGCCACGGGTAGTAGTGAACAGCACCTGACTTTATAAATTGGGTTTAATTGGAACATGTTTTTCATGGTCTGTCACATAGTCACATTACTTTAAGATATTAACATGATATTAATTGCAAAATGTAGCTATCAATGATTCATTAATGGGGACGTATTTAGTTATTGCCATGGAAACAAGTTAGGTGACAGAACACAAAATGGAATTCCATAACACTGTTTGAAATACAGTAACGCAATATATAGGAGCAGATTCAGTTCCAGACAAGATTATGATTGTTCTGAAGTTAGTTGTTGATTGTATTATTCTTTATATATAATTTATAGTGCGAACATCGGTTAGTTGTTAGCGAACTATAATTGGGTAGTAGATACAGAGATGGGATTCAGGATTCAGTGTACTATAGAATTCAATAGTCGACAGTTATGTCACTGTCTCTCTCATGCATTCAACTATATTTCATCTCACTTATTTGATGAAAAATAGAATTTAATAGTTCACGAAATCCCACCAGATATCTGCTGGGCAATTTGTTGTATTGAGGTTGATATACTGGAGATGTTATTGGAAAATTGTGTACAAATTCTCATAAAGAAACAGGCGTCTCTATGTTCAAAAATATTTTTATTTGTATATAAAATTACCTTTTCTGTGAAGCTAAGCAACATTAAACATTAAATTTTTTTTTCTTATTTTGAAAATGAACATGAGGATCATTTTGGTGTAAACATTTGTTTGGTTCGATCACTATTAATCGAGATATTGGCAAAATAAAATATAAAATTACACTTTTTACTCTCTCATATCTTCCGCACGGCGCTCCAAATTCATTTGCCTTTGTAAGTGCCTTCTATGGATTTCCAGGATCATCTCGGTATAAAAATGATTTTGGTTCGTCCAATATTAACGGACTTATTAGCAAAAATTAAACAAAAATGACAGATCCTGTCTCCCCTACGGCGCTCCATATTGTTTTGAAAGTACACGTGCATTCTTTAGGTTATTCCAAACATTTCTGTGAAAGAATTTTTTTGGTTCATCAAATATTATCTGAGTTATCCCCAGATATAAAACCGTGGATGACACTTTGGGCGGCCCCAAATTGATCTGAGGAAATGGGGGCATTCTATGGATTACCAGGATCATTTTGGTGTAAACATTTGTTTGGTTCGATCATTATTAACCGAGATATTGGCAAAATAAAATATAAAATTCCACTTTTTACTCTCTCATATCTTCCACACGGCGCTCCAAATTGATTTGACTTTGTAAGTGCCTGCTATGGATTTCCAGGATCATCTCGGTATAAAAATGATTTCGGTTCGTCCAATATTAACGGAGTTGTTAGCAAAAATTAAACAAAAATGACAGATCCTGTCTCCCCTACGGCGCTCCAAATTGTTTTGAAAGTACACGTGCATTCGTTAGGTTATTCCAAACATTTCTGTAAAAAAATTGATTTGGTTCGTCAAATATTAACTGAGTTATCCCCAGATATAAAACCGTGGATGACACTTCGCGCGGCCCCAAATTGATCTGAGGAAATGGGGGCATTTTATGGATTACCAGGATTATTTTGGTGTAAACATTTGTTTGGTTCGATCATTATTAACCGAGATTTTGGCAAAGTAAAATATAAAATTCCACTTTTTACTCTCTCATATCTTCCGCACGGCGCTCCAAATTGATTTGACTTTGTAAGTGCCTTCTATGGATTTCCAGGATCATCTCGGTATAAAAATGATTTTGGTTCGTCCAATATTAACGGAGTTGTTAGCAAAAATTAAACAAAAATGACAGATCCTGTCTCCCCTACGGCGCTCCAAATTGTTTTGAAAGTACACGTGCATTCTTTAGGTTATTCCAAACATTTCTGTGAAAGAATTTTTTTGGTTCGTCAAATATTAACTGAGTTATCCCCAGATATAAAACCGTGGATGACACTTTGCGCGGCCCAAAATTAATCTGAGGAAATGGGGACATTCTATGGATTACCAGGATCATTTTGGTGTAAACATTTGTTTGGTTCGATCATTATTAACCGAGATTTTGGCAAAATAAAATATAAAATTCCACTTTTTACTCTCTCATATCTTCCGCACGGCGCTCCAAATTGATTTGACTTTGTAAGTGCCTTCTATGGATTTCCAGAATCATCTCGGTATAAAAATGATTTTGGTTCGTCCAATATTAACGGAGTTATTAGCAAAAATTAAACAAAAATCACAGATCCTGTCTCCCCTACGGCGCTCCAAATTGATTTGAAAGTACACGTGCATTCTTTAGGTTATTCCAAACATTTCTGTACAAAAATTGTTTTGGTTCGTCAAATATTAACTGAGTTATCCCCAGATATAAAACCGTGGATGACACTTTGCGCGGCCCCAAATTGATCTGAGGAAATGGGGACATTCTATGGATTACCAGGATCATTTTGGTGTAAACATTTGTTTGGTTCGATCATTATTAACCGAGATTTTGGCAAAATAAAATATAAAATTCCACTTTTTACTCTCTCATATCTTCCGCACGGCGCTCCAAATTGATTTGACTTTGTAAGTGCCTTCTATGGATTTCCAGAATCATCTCGGTATAAAAATGATTTTGGTTCGTCCAATATTAACGGAGTTATTAGCAAAAATTAAACAAAAATCACAGATCCTGTCTCCCCTACGGCGCTCCAAATTGTTTTGAAAGTACACGTGCATTCTTTAGGTTATTCCAAACATTTCTGTTAAAGAATTTTTTTGGTTCGTCAAATATTAACTGAGTTATCCCCAGATATAAAACCGTGGATGACACTTTGCGCGGCCCCAAATTGATCTGAGGAAATGGGGACATTCTATGGATTACCAGGATCATTTTGGTGTAAACATTTGTTTGGTTCGATCATTATTAACCGAGATTTTGGCAAAATAAAATATAAAATTCCACTTTTTACTCTCTCATATCTTCCGCACGGCGCTCCAAATTGATTTGACTTTGTAAGTGCCTTCTATGGATTTCCAGAATCATCTCGGTATAAAAATGATTTTGGTTCGTCCAATATTAACGGAGTTATTAGCAAAAATTAAACAAAAATCACAGATCCTGTCTCCCCTACGGCGCTCCAAATTGTTTTGAAAGTACACGTGCATTCTTTAGGTTATTCCAAACATTTCTGTTAAAGAATTTTTTTGGTTCGTCAAATATTAACTGAGTTATCCCCAGATATAAAACCGTGGATGACACTTTGCGCGGCCCAACCAGGATCATTTTGGTGTAAACATTTGTTTGGTTCGATCATTATTAACCGAGATTTTGGCAAAATAAAATATAAAATTCCACTTTTTACTCTCTCATATCTTCCGCACGGCGCTCCAAATTGATTTGACTTTGTAAGTGCCTTCTATGGATTTCCAGAATCATCTCGGTATAAAAATGATTTTGGTTCGTCCAATATTAACGGAGTTATTAGCAAAAATTAAACAAAAATCACAGATCCTGTCTCCCCTACGGCGCTCCAAATTGATTTGAAAGTACACGTGCATTCTTTAGGTTATTCCAAACATTTCTGTACAAAAATTGTTTTGGTTCGTCAAATATTAACTGAGTTATCCCCAGATATAAAACCGTGGATGACACTTTGCGCGGCCCCAAATTGATCTGAGGAAATGGGGACATTCTATGGATTACCAGGATCATTTTGGTGTAAACATTTGTTTGGTTCGATCATTATTAACCGAGATTTTGGCAAAATAAAATATAAAATTCCACTTTTTACTCTCTCATATCTTCCGCACAGCGCTCCAAATTGATTTGACTTTGTAAGTGCCTTCTATGGATTTCCAGAATCATCTCGGTATAAAAATGATTTTGGTTCGTCCAATATTAACGGAGTTATTAGCAAAAATTAAACAAAAATCACAGATCCTGTCTCCCCTACGGCGCTCCAAATTGTTTTGAAAGTACACGTGCATTCTTTAGGTTATTCCAAACATTTCTGTTAAAGAATTTTTTTGGTTCGTCAAATATTAACTGAGTTATCCCCAGATATAAAACCGTGGATGACACTTTGCGCGGCCCCAAATTGATCTGAGGAAATGGGGACATTCTATGGATTACCAGGATCATTTTGGTGTAAACATTTGTTTGGTTCGATCATTATTAACCGAGATTTTGGCAAAATAAAATATAAAATTCCACTTTTTACTCTCTCATATCTTCCGCACGGCGCTCCAAATTGATTTGACTTTGTAAGTGCCTTCTATGGATTTCCAGAATCATCTCGGTATAAAAATGATTTTGGTTCGTCCAATATTAACGGAGTTATTAGCAAAAATTAAACAAAAATCACAGATCCTGTCTCCCCTACGGCGCTCCAAATTGTTTTGAAAGTACACGTGCATTCTTTAGGTTATTCCAAACATTTCTGTTAAAGAATTTTTTTGGTTCGTCAAATATTAACTGAGTTATCCCCAGATATAAAACCGTGGATGACACTTTGCGCGGCCCCAAATTGATCTGAGGAAATGGGGACATTCTATGGATTACCAGGATCATTTTGGTGTAAACATTTGTTTGGTTCGATCATTATTAACCGAGATTTTGGCAAAATGAAATATAAAATTCCACTTTTTACTCTCTCATATCTTCCGCACGGCGCTCCAAATTGATTTGACTTTGTAAGTGCCTTCTATGGATTTCCAGAATCATCTCGGTATAAAAATGATTTTGGTTCGTCCAATATTAACGGAGTTATTAGCAAAAATTAAACAAAAATCACAGATCCTGTCTCCCCTACGGCGCTCCAAATTGTTTTGAAAGTACACGTGCATTCTTTAGGTTATTCCAAACATTTCTGTTAAAGAATTTTTTTGGTTCGTCAAATATTAACTGAGTTATCCCCAGATATAAAACCGTGGATGACACTTTGCGCGGCCCCAAATTGATCTGAGGAAATGGGGACATTCTATGGATTACCAGGATCATTTTAGTGTAAACATTTGTTTGGTTCGATCATTATTAACCGAGATTTTGGCAAAATAAAATATAAAATTCCACTTTTTACTCTCTCATATCTTCCGCACGGCGCTCCAAATTGATTTGACTTTGTAAGTGCCTTCTATGGATTTCCAGGATCATCTCGGTATAAAAATGATTTTGGTTCGTCCAATATTAACGGAGTTATTAGCAAAAATTAAACAAAAATCACAGATCCTGTCTCCCCTACGGCGCTCCAAATTGATTTGAAAGTACACGTGCATTCTTTAGGTTATTCCAAACATTTCTGTGAAAGAATTTTTTTGGTTCGTCAAATATTAACTGAGTTATCCCCAGATATAAAACCGTGGATGACACTTCGCGCGGCCCCAAATTGATCTGAGGAAATGGGGGCATTCTATGGATTACCAGGATCATTTTGGTGTAAATATTTGTTTGGTTCGATCATTATTAACCGAGATATTGGCAAAATTAAATATAAAATTACACTTTTTACTCTCTCCTTTCTTCCGCACAGCGCTTCAAATTGATTTGACTCTGTAAGTGCCTTTTATGGATTTCCAGGATCAACAATTAGTACAAAATTTAAAATTATATCTGCCAAATTGTTACCAGTATTGCAACGTGAAACCCTTATAAATCACTCAAAACAAGAAAATCGTAATTCAATTATTAAATAAAAGAATTTTCGTTGAAAAATAATCAACAATAATGAATTTGTGCTAAACATATTTAAAAATATGCGTTAAAGATAGGCCTAGGATTTTTGGAAAACTTGGCAACGCTGCAATCCGGCCGCACGCAAATTCCCCCAAGAAGTAAAAAGCGTGGCTGGAAAACCGTGGATAACTTCACATCAATTTCTTGTACAGATAGCTCTTGAATCCCACTTACTATCTTGTCTCTTATTAATGATTTCTCCAGGTCTCCAAAATTACATGCAGAAGCCAATACTTTTATTTTCACCTTCTTGTTGTACTCTGGTAAAAAATGTGTAAAGTTCAAAGTTCTATTCTTAAGTGGCTTGCAGTATTCTTCGAACACTTTTATAACTTCAGTGTACTTCTTCCTTTTCTCCTCAGTCATATCAAATGTTTGAAATTTAGTTTGTTCATCCTTGTAACTCAAGCCTGTAGCCTTCAGGTATATATCAAGACTTCTCAAGAAGACGTCAAAGTTTTTGTGTATATTTCTATCGAACACCAAACTTTTTGGAGGCTTGAAACTTCTACTGAATGCATCCATACTTGACAGCACACTCACTTTGGTCAAAACTATATTACTTATTGACTCTAAGTCCCTTTAACCTGACACCATTTCATGTTCTTGTCTTATTAGGTATGATGATTACTCAAAGAAAGGTTGATAACAGTTTTTATATTTTATTCAACCCCCAAACAACATACATCATAAATATTCATTGATGATCATTCACTTAACACTGTGCTCTAGTTGAAGGTTCTTCTTCTTCTTAATTTTATGGTCCTTGCTCCCTCTTGGTGCATTCAGCCAGGTCACTTCGAGGGGCTACTACTTGGTCTGATTTTCATCATTTTGTAACCCTTGGATATCTTCCTTTTTCGTCGTATAACTTCATATATGTGTCTGACATATATCAATAGATATATATGTATGTATACAGCGTGATTTACGTAGGCCGTGCATTAGAAGTTTTTCAACTTGCAGTTGGACTAGAAACTTGAAATTTGGTATGCTGTCATAATTGATCATGTGCGTTCTACCTCAAATGTTTTTAGTCCTACAATTATACAGAGTATGTCAAAAGTTGGTACCAACTTTCTTATTTTAAATGGAAACCTGTTTTTTTGTCATGGTTCGATTGGCCTTCTGATTATGACTTTAGAAAACCTAAGTTATGTTTACTTATCTATCACAGTTTTTGAGATATGTCCATGTTTCTGAAAAAAATTACGGCTGTAGTAGTTTACGAAAACACGTGTAGCCAGCAAACTGTTCAAAATTAGGAAACCAAATTTATGGAGCAGTTATCTGGTAGTCCAGGCTAACATCTGATGTCCCATTGACGGTCCCATTTTGTACCATATGAGCGCAGCGGATTTTTGAATGTCGCAATATAAAATTGTCAAAAACTAATTTTTTTCAAATGGCACCCACCATTTTTTTTAACCATTCGAAAGAAAATTGAATTTTAGGATGAGTTATTTCAGCAATCCCTATACCCAAGTTCCACCTCTATCGATTTATTCAATAAAAATCAAGAAATGCCTTATCCTGCCGAATGCTTTTGTGTTTATATAATCAAGTATGCCATGAAAACAAAAAACAACTTTAAAGTGAATTATTTTTTTTCTCCTCAAATCAGCTCTCGAGATTTCAAAGATATAGATTGGAGGGTTTTTGGGGATGCTGATTCTAATTCTGATAAAAAAAGTTATCTAAAATGAGCCCTAATATCCTTTCCCCAAAAAACAGCTTTTTTTAACCCCCCCACACCGCACGCCTATGGTCGATGAAAATGTTAACTATGCCAAAATACTTCATTTACCTAACATATAATCACCACCAAAATTTCAAGAAAATCGCATTATTAATAACTGAGATATTAGGGTGTATTCATGAAAAGCGGGACACACTATATATATATATATATATATATATATATATATATATATATATATATATATATATATATATATATATGTCCAAGTGACTGTAAAACAGTCGATAACAATCCTTTAGGAAGTGACTATAACTTTGTATAGTATGTATGGCATGTGTCCGACAGAAAACAACTACTTCTCTGGCTAATACCGCGACAGATATTGAATTATATCAGTCAGACACATGTGCAAAGATCCTTACTTTGAAGGAACAACTTTGCAAGAACTCTCTGAACAAACAGCAGGACTTCACCCGATTCAAATGGTAAACCAACTACAGACCGGTTTCGGAATGTTGTCCCTCATCAGTGCAGTCCAGGTTATCACAAATTGTATACACGCGAGGTCTCGCTGTCCGTCACCGTCCGCCGAGATGAATACTGCAATTGCTTACAGGATCCACCTTGACGACAGATTAGAGAGCACTCCAGAAGGACATTTCGGATACGAAATGGTATATGTAAAATACTTGTTTCAAGGAGCAAATAATGTCCAAGTGACTGTAAAACAGTCGATAACAATCCTTTAGGAAGTGACTATAACTTTGTATAGTATGTATGGCATGTGTCCGACAGAAAACAACTACTTCTCTGGCTAATACCGCGACAGATATTGAATTATATCAGTCAGACACATGTGCAAAGATCCTTACTTTGAAGGAACAACTTTGCAAGAACTCTCTGAACAAACAGCAGGACTTCACCCGATTCAAATGGTAAACCAACTACAGACCGGTTTCGGAATGTTGTCCCTCATCAGTGCAGTCCAGGTTATCACAAATTGTATACACGCGAGGTCTCGCTGTCCGTCACCGTCCGCCGAGATGAATACTGCAATTGCTTACAGGATCCACCTTGACGACAGATTAGAGAGCACTCCAGAAGGACATTTCGGATACGAAATGGTATATGTAAAATACTTGTTTCAAGGAGCAAATAATGTCCAAGTGACTGTAAAACAGTCGATAACAATCCTTTAGGAAGTGACTATAACTTTGTATAGTATGTATGGCATGTGTCCGACAGAAAACAACTACTTCTCTGGCTAATACCGCGACAGATATTGAATTATATCAGTCAGACACATGTGCAAAGATCCTTACTTTGAAGGAACAACTTTGCAAGAACTCTCTGAACAAACAGCAGGACTTCACCCGATTCAAATGGTAAACCAACTACAGACCGGTTTCGGAATGTTGTCCCTCATCAGTGCAGTCCAGGTTATCACAAATTGTATACACGCGAGGTCTCGCTGTCCGTCACCGTCCGCCGAGATGAATACTGCAATTGCTTACAGGATCCACCTTGACGACAGATTAGAGAGCACTCCAGAAGGACATTTCGGATACGAAATGGTATATGTAAAATACTTGTTTCAAGGAGCAAATAATGTCCAAGTGACTGTAAAACAGTCGATAACAATCCTTTAGGAAGTGACTATAACTTTGTATAGTATGTATGGCATGTGTCCGACAGAAAACAACTACTTCTCTGGCTAATACCGCGACAGATATTGAATTATATCAGTCAGACACATGTGCAAAGATCCTTACTTTGAAGGAACAACTTTGCAAGAACTCTCTGAACAAACAGCAGGACTTCACCCGATTCAAATGGTAAACCAACTACAGACCGGTTTCGGATGAGGGACAACATTCCGAAACCGGTCTGTAGTTGGTTTACCATTTGAATCGGGTGAAGTCCTGCTGTTTGTTCAGAGAGTTCTTGCAAAGTTGTTCCTTCAAAGTAAGGATCTTTGCACATGTGTCTGACTGATATAATTCAATATCTGTCGCGGTATTAGCCAGAGAAGTAGTTGTTTTCTGTCGGACACATGCCATACATACTATACAAAGTTATAGTCACTTCCTAAAGGATTGTTATCGACTGTTTTACAGTCACTTGGACATTATTTGCTCCTTGAAACAAGTATTTTACATATACCATTTCGTATCCGAAATGTCCTTCTGGAGTGCTCTCTAATCTGTCGTCAAGGTGGATCCTGTAAGCAATTGCAGTATTCATCTCGGCGGACGGTGACGGACAGCGAGACCTCGCGTGTATACAATTTGTGATAACCTGGACTGCACTGATGAGGGACAACATTCCGAAACCGGTCTGTAGTTGGTTTACCATTTGAATCGGGTGAAGTCCTGCTGTTTGTTCAGAGAGTTCTTGCAAAGTTGTTCCTTCAAAGTAAAGATCTTTGCACATGTGTCTGACTGATATAATTCAATATCTGTCGCGGTATTAGCCAGAGAAGTAGTTGTTTTCTGTCGGACACATGCCATACATACTATACAAAGTTATAGTCACTTCCTAAAGGATTGTTATCGACTGTTTTACAGTCACTTGGACATTATTTGCTCCTTGAAACAAGTATTTTACATATACCATTTCGTATCCGAAATGTCCTTCTGGAGTGCTCTCTAATCTGTCGTCAAGGTGGATCCTGTAAGCAATTGCAGTATTCATCTCGGCGGACGGTGACGGACAGCGAGACCTCGCGTGTATACAATTTGTGATAACCTGGACTGCACTGATGAGGGACAACATTCCGAAACCGGTCTGTAGTTGGTTTACCATTTGAATCGGGTGAAGTCCTGCTGTTTGTTCAGAGAGTTCTTGCAAAGTTGTTCCTTCAAAGTAAGGATCTTTGCACATGTGTCTGACTGATATAATTCAATATCTGTCGCGGTATTAGCCAGAGAAGTAGTTGTTTTCTGTCGGACACATGCCATACATACTATACAAAGTTATAGTCACTTCCTAAAGGATTGTTATCGACTGTTTTACAGTCACTTGGACATTATTTGCTCCTTGAAACAAGTATTTTACATATACCATTTCGTATCCGAAATGTCCTTCTGGAGTGCTCTCTAATCTGTCGTCAAGGTGGATCCTGTAAGCAATTGCAGTATTCATCTCGGCGGACGGTGACGGACAGCGAGACCTCGCGTGTATACAATTTGTGATAACCTGGACTGCACTGATGAGGGACAACATTCCGAAACCGGTCTGTAGTTGGTTTACCATTTGAATCGGGTGAAGTCCTGCTGTTTGTTCAGAGAGTTCTTGCAAAGTTGTTCCTTCAAAGTAAGGATCTTTGCACATGTGTCTGACTGATATAATTCAATATCTGTCGCGGTATTAGCCAGAGAAGTAGTTGTTTTCTGTCGGACACATGCCATACATACTATACAAAGTTATAGTCACTTCCTAAAGGATTGTTATCGACTGTTTTACAGTCACTTGGACATTATTTGCTCCTTGAAACAAGTATTTTACATATACCATTTCGTATCCGAAATGTCCTTCTGGAGTGCTCTCTAATCTGTCGTCAAGGTGGATCCTGTAAGCAATTGCAGTATTCATCTCGGCGGACGGTGACGGACAGCGAGACCTCGCGTGTATACAATTTGTGATAACCTGGACTGCACTGATGAGGGACAACATTCCGAAACCGGTCTGTAGTTGGTTTACCATTTGAATCGGGTGAAGTCCTGCTGTTTGTTCAGAGAGTTCTTGCAAAGTTGTTCCTTCAAAGTAAGGATCTTTGCACATGTGTCTGACTGATATAATTCAATATCTGTCGCGGTATTAGCCAGAGAAGTAGTTGTTTTCTGTCGGACACATGCCATACATACTATACAAAGTTATAGTCACTTCCTAAAGGATTGTTATCGACTGTTTTACAGTCACTTGGACATTATTTGCTCCTTGAAACAAGTATTTTACATATACCATTTCGTATCCGAAATGTCCTTCTGGAGTGCTCTCTAATCTGTCGTCAAGGTGGATCCTGTAAGCAATTGCAGTATTCATCTCGGCGGACGGTGACGGACAGCGAGACCTCGCGTGTATACAATTTGTGATAACCTGGACTGCACTGATGAGGGACAACATTCCGAAACCGGTCTGTAGTTGGTTTACCATTTGAATCGGGTGAAGTCCTGCTGTTTGTTCAGAGAGTTCTTGCAAAGTTGTTCCTTCAAAGTAAGGATCTTTGCACATGTGTCTGACTGATATAATTCAATATCTGTCGCGGTATTAGCCAGAGAAGTAGTTGTTTTCTGTCGGACACATGCCATACATACTATACAAAGTTATAGTCACTTCCTAAAGGATTGTTATCGACTGTTTTACAGTCACTTGGACATTATTTGCTCCTTGAAACAAGTATTTTACATATATATATATATATATATATATATATATATATATATATATATATATATATATATATATATTTACATCCATAGCAGCATTTTGCGTCCTTATTAATCCTCCGCACTTTTTACTTCCGAGACTATATTGCATACGAATATCGGACGCAAAATAGTTTTCAGTGATTACTCGAGAAGTTTCCATTGAAACAAACCATTTTTTACAGAAATCAACTCATCGCATTCATATGTTTCTGTATATTTTGCGGACTGTGTTCTATCAGTCCCTAGATGTCGTCACCGATGATTTGTATGGACGCACAATAGTCTGTTTATGAAATACAGTATACGGATTTTAGTTCTGGATGTTTTCGTAAGAGGCGCTACTGAATATTCAAAGTGAATATATTTTACTTTCACGGTACGCATTATTTTGCTTCCAAAATACGGCAACATCGCTTTGTGAATAAAGTGCTCTAACGTGGTCATTATTGTGTCTGATGTTCAGGAGTTCACAGGATTCCCACAGTTAAGTTTATCTTATTACTAATTTTGATATGTTGAATCCAAAACAGCACTCATACCCATTTTTTCAAGATGATGTAAGTATATTTGTTGTGAAATTATTCAAATAAGCTTTAGAATTTATAATTCCTGAAAACAATATCAGAATATAATCATATTATAATGATTCTGGGTGGTATTCATAAAAGCTAGTAAATGCTTATACTATAGGTTAATCTCTCTCATAACCAAACAAAATGAGTCTTGTTCAAGAAATTCGACTGAAAGCATTTCGTTTATGCATACGAATATTTGTTTGTTTCAAATTGTGCAAGCGATTTTAAAGCATCTTCAAATATATCTTAGAAGTGAATGACGATACAATAGCAGTGCATAATATGTTTAATAATGATAACATAGTGATAATAATGATTAGGTTGGTATGTTCAGTACAAATTCGGCAATTGATTGTAAACCATCTGCAAATATAGCCCAGACCATGATAATAATAATATTTTTTCTATAAATATTTTGCAATCAATTTCAAGCCATACATATTTCAGAACTGGATGACGTTGCATTAACATAGCAAAATATGATATTGATATCACAATAGTAATAATAATAATAATAATAATAATAATAATAATAATAATAATAATAATAATAATAATAATAATAATAATAATAATAATAATGAGACAGGGCCTGACTGGGTAATTCCTAACGGAAAAAAAAAAAAATAATAATAATAGAAGCTTGCATCCTAAATCGTCTGTTCCACGGTTATACTTCCCCAGACAACGGGGAGGCCGTGGACTTTTGAGTTTGGAGTATCTACATAACAGAATGGTACTGGATGGAGCCTGTAAAGTCATCAGGAGTTCAGATCCCCTTCTCTGCTTGGTATGTGATCATGAAATAGCAGGGATTAGAGCATTTCTTTTCAAGGCAGCAACCCGTGCAGCCGATGAACTCGGTCTCGTATTCGACACTGAACGGACAAACCCAAACTCTATCACCGAGTTGGAACCCGTTCAGCAAAAAGCCCACGTAAAAGCTGCGGAGTGTGAGAGGCTCCTGCAGCTACATAAGGATAAGCCGATGCATGGGGTCTTCTTCAAGAACATTGAAGACCTGAGACCTGACCTTCTCGTTTCTCAGGTCAAGTGGGCTGAAGTCGGAGACCGAGGGATTCATAATGGCCTGCCAGGATGGTGTCTTCAACACTCTCGTCTACCGCAGTCGCGTGATGGGTATAGAGGTCCCTGACACTAGATGCAGAGCGTGTCGTGGGGCAGCTGAGACCATAATGCATTTGCTGTCAGCTTGTCCAGCTTATGCGATCTCAGCCTATATCCATAGACATAACGCGGCCCTACGAGTGTTGTACTACCATCTACGACACTCGTACGGTGTAGACGAGACACCAGTGTTGCCTTATGCTCCGGGGAATATTGAGTCCGTGGTGGTGAATGAGAAGTGCCGAATCTATTGGAACTATTCATTCCCCACCCTCAGGCAAATACAAGCCAATAAGCCTGATGTAGTACTCCTCGACCATCAAAGTAGGACGATTTTCGTCATTGAGTTTTCAGCTCCTGGCGAAACGAACATCGTCCGAAAAGAGGAGGAAAAACGGACTAAATATCGAGATCTTCTCTTTGAACTCCGCAGGCTTTACCCAAACCATTCTGTCAAGATGGTGGTTCTGATAATAGGGGTCCTTGGTGGAATGATGGACACACTGCTCTCAAACTTAAAAATTATACCGGCTTGCCGTGACATGGCAGAAATCCTAGCCGGGCGAATGCAGAAGGCCATAATTCTTGGTTCACTCCGCCTACTCAGTGCACATGATTCTCGGACCCAGTAATCACTTACCCCATGGACGTGGGGAGTGTTTACTGGGGTTAATGACACGCCAGCGCGCCCTCCGGAAGTGTCGTAGCTCCGGAGACAGGGCCTGACTGGGTAATTCCTAACGAAAAAAAAAAAAAAATAAAATAATAATGTGGCTGTTCGGTTAAAATTTTGCAATCAATTTCAAACCAACTGCAGACATAGCTCAGAACTGGATGGCAATGCAATATGATTGCACAATATGTTAGTAATGTTAACAATAATAATGATAATAATGTTTGTTCAATGCAAATTTTTTAATGCATTTTTTAACAACAAACTGCTCAGATTTTGATGATAATGCAATAAAATGTTAACAGCTCTATAATGATAATAATAATAATAATAATAATGGTGGTTCTGATTATAGGGGTCCTTGGTGGTATGATGGACACACTGCTCTCGAACTTAAAAAGCATACCGGCTTGCCGTAATATGGCAGAAATCTTAGCCAGACGAATGCAGAAGGCCGTCGCCCTTGGTTCATTGCGTCTGCTCAGGGCACATGATTCTCGGACCCAGTAATCACTAACCCCACGGACGTGGTGAGTTTATATCTGGGTAAACGATCTAGCGCGCCCTCCGGATGTATTAGGGCTCCGGAGACAGGGCCTGACTTAAACATCGTTTCAGGAAAAAAAATAATAATAATGTTTATTTGTTCAGTACAAATTTCAAATCAACAGCAAACATGCTTTGGCGTTAAGATTGGGGGCACATTGCAAAGTTGTTCTTGTGGAAAACTGCCAAGAATTTAACAGATATAATTCAACCGTCGTAAGGGGCAGTAGTTGTTTTCTGTTCGAGAATTGCCTACGATATACCTATTGTATAGGTTAAATGCAGATGTCTGAATTTGTCTAATCCATTTTTATTATTAATTGCATAATATGTTAATAATAATAATAATATCGTTTGTCTGTTCAGTTCAAATTCTACAATCAATTCTAAACCAACTTCAAACATATCTCAGAGCATGATGACGATGCAAACTCATTGCTTGATATGTTGATAATAATAATGTTTGTTCAGTTGAAAATTTGCACTCGATTTTAAACCAATTCCAAACATAGCTCAGAATCAGATTACAATATATAACAGATTATTAATGATAACGTTATAATAATAATAATTATGATGCAACGGATTCGTACCCGGATCCACCCAGTCTTCAGTCGGGTCTACTTAACTACTATGCTATCCGGGCCTATTCGTAATCAGGCGGCTGACATTCTATTTTCAGCTTTTCATGTTAGTAAGTGAGGAGATGAAGATTGGTATGGTGATGATGAAAACATTCACGCATGTCGCTAAACAAATTTCTTATTACTGATATAATACAAACACTAGCAAGTACACTGCTTTTTATTTATTCAGATGTCATGCATACTTGAGTTTCGAAGTTTGACGTCTGTTGATTATCCTAATAAAGATTAGTTTAGACTAAAGGACTATAGGCTAATCATTAGAGGATGTTTTTTTAACAAAAATACGATTAGCAAGCCGACTATGCCACCATATGGAATACAGTCTGTAGTTATATTTTGTATGTTTTGGCCACGCAACTGTCTACTACTTACTAATTTTTTATATACATTTAAATTAAAAAAAAAACTATTTTTTTAATGTTCTGCTTATAAAATGAAAAGTAATACAGCAATCTGGTTGCTCCATTTGTGCCAAAATGAATAGTCCATCAGCGCCTGTTTTGCGCATAAATGAAGTACACATGATTCACTACTTTCGTGAAAAGGGCCAACCCCAGAAATTTAAAAATGACGGAGTTGTGAATTTTTTAAAAAATCGCAAAATCTTTCGGTTTTTACCTCATATTCATATTCAAAATCGAAACAAGGATTCAACTCATTTTTATATATGAACTCGTCATACGGTAAGATAGTATCTAACTCTTCTACTAAATATGGCTTATTTTTATTTTTCCAATATATCCCTTCCCTGTATTACAAATTTTCCGTAAACTGTCTACTACCTTTATGATGGGGCAACAAGTAATATCAATTCTTTTGATGATAAATTTAACTGTTAATATCTTTCTTCTTATTCTAGGTCAATTTCTCCCGTTTCTGCCAACAGTGCTGGGATCGGCGTGGATTTCATGCATCCTGTTATTATTCTCGAGGCTTGATATTGTACTTTATTAAGTTCAATTATGTTTTTCATTGGACAAGGCTTGATTAAAATTGTCCCATATTCTAGATGTGTTTTTATTATACCATTATATATCATTAACATACTTTTAGGATCTGCTCCCCACCATACTGTACAGAAACATTTGATAACATTAACTCCTTTATTTGCTTTGTTTATTATTTTATCAATATGTGGGTTCCAACAAAAGTTAGGTGTAATAGTCACTCCCAAGTAATTTACCTTTTTTTTCTTGAATTAAATTATTCCCCATCATAATTTTTTCTTTATTATACTGTTTATTTCCCCTTTTAAACCAAATAGTTTCACATTGGCCAGCAGATAAGGTAAAATCATGTTCGTCCATCCATGTTGTGATCAAATTCAACATTTTATTAATTTTTTCTGTCATGTCTTGGATGTTGTCCCCATTCGTGAAAATCAAAATATCATCTGCATATGAAATCATTTCAATCCCCTCCGTTAGTAGATCGAATAAAGATCTTAGATGAGTATTAAAAAGGATTGGACTCAGCGGTGATACCTGTACTAAACCCTTAGTTGTTATCCTCGGCCCATGAAGATTCCCCTCTTCATCTTTGATGTAATTTTGTCTATTATTCAAAATATTAAATATCATAAGCTGATTTTATATTTAAAAAAACTGCAACTACCATTTGATTATAACTAATTGCCATTTGTACATTTGTTATTAGAAAAGTTACACAATCTAATGTTCCTTTGCCTTTTCTAAATCCCATTTGATAGTTTGATAAAATGAGTCTACTTTCAGTATCCCAATCCAATCTGTTTTTTATAATTTTTTCTTATATTTTTAATCCACAACATGCTAGAGCAATTGGTCTATAATTCATCGGATCATTTGGATTTTTATATTTTTTTAAAAAACCTAATATAATATAATCTTTCCATTCCCTGGGTATTCGTCCCCCTTTAAATATTTTATTGTAAAGATCTAGAATTTTCTGAATTGCTATTTCCGGAAGATGTATAAACATACTATATGTGATTCCATCTATTCCTGGTGTTGTTTTTTGTCCTGAAGTTTGCAAAACCGTTTCCCATTCCTCCCTGTTAAAATCCATACAGTCTTCATTATTATATGTTAAGTGTATTTCAGGATCAATGTCACATCGACATACTTTCCATTATCGTTTCTGCCATATGTTTATCTGGCATTGTATATTTTGTTTGTAAATTATGTCTGTCTGAACATTTTGTCATGATCCCCCATACATATGATATATTAGCTTCCATGTTGAGGGTAGAACAAAAAAGTTGAAAACCCTTTTTCTTTTTTCTCCTTAATATTTTTCTTGTTTGTGCTATGATTTTTTTTGCATGAATATAATTTTCCAAAGTAGCGTTATTTTTGAAATTCCTTATTGCCAGTTTTCGTTCTTTCACTTTTTGTTCACACTCCCCATCCCACCAGGGATTCATAGGTTCCTTTTTTTTACAAGTTTTAGTTTTTGGTATTGAAATTTCTGCCGCCTCATTCATTACTTGAATTATTTTTTCATACTCATACTCATCCTTTATGTTATTATTTATATAAGTATAATATACCTCCCAATTTGCTTTTCTGAAATTTCGTTTATTCTCGTACTTATTAATCATACTAACTTCAGTATGATTTACCTTACAAAGCGTGGGAAAATGGCCACTATATCCACAATCTTCAATCACTTTCCAAGTGCATGTTAAAGCTATCCCATTGGTAACTATTGTTAAATCTAGAATGCCTGTATTCTCTGTAGGATTGCTAAATCTTGTTGGCGTTCCATCATTAATAATGATAAGATTTTTCCTATCTAAAATAAGTTTTAAATTTGTCCCATTTCTATTCTCTACCATACTACCCCACAAGGGATTATGGGCATTTAAATCTCCCATCCATATTATTTCTCCGTTTAATTTCTCTATAATTTGTTCTATTTTATCTGCTGGCAATGTATTATTTGGTTCAGTGACATCGACGTCGTACGGCGTTATCTTGCTTTCCTAGGTACGTGACATGGCGCCGTACGGCGTCATAAATTCAAAATCATCTGGTGCCAGAACGCCGGACGACGTCCCAATAAGCATATAAGCCAATGTTATTTGGACCCCTACTGTCACGTAGCATATTGACTATTGACCGTAGTGTCATATATCAGGCAATTATCCCCTCCCACTCGCCCTAACCACCTCTTCACGGTAAGCTTGACTTTTGGCGCGCATTACGCCATCCGGCGTCTTAGTGCCTTCTGAAAAGCATTGATTATCAGAGTACTGCCTGTCTACAAAGAGAGTTTGTTCACAAAGAGTGTTTTGTCGGAGCAACAGAAAATGTAAGTACCTACATAATATTATTCTTGATCTATTATGATTATATAATCGAGACAATGTTCTTCAATTCATTTCTTCAGTTGGATATTTGCACAATAAACAAAATAAAACATGAAACACACGTTTTGTTTTTGTCCGTTTTTGCAAATGTCAAGCCACCCATACACACAAGTGGTTTCCTAATTGCCTATACTTTTAAATAACTCAATATTTATTTGAATTCCAGATGGATGGTAATGGCTATAACAACGATCCATATGAGAGGGAGCAACGCACATTGAAACGTTTGTTTGACGAGTTATCATCTGGATCTGAACATGGAGAATCAGATCCATATGAGGATGATGGAGAGTATGGATCGGATCAGGACTATATACCAAGTGAAAATTCTTCCGAGTCAGATGTGGAGAATGAAGAAGCAGATTTGAGCGCCAATTTGGAGATTGACAATAACCCTAATAGTGATCAAGACCTTTCTCCAAGTTCATCACCGACAGTGTTTGTTCAGCAAGCTCAAAACAATGAGGACAGCGATTGGGAGGACACAACAACAGATATACCAGAATTTGACTTCGATGAAGCTGGCAACTGTTTAAAAATCACCATTGATGACAACTCCAGTCCACTCCAGGTATTTGAAAAACTTTTTACTCCCGAAATACAAGAATATATTTTACAATGCTCAAATGACTATGGAAATAGCTTAGTCAACATCAACAGACCAAAAACTAGACATTCAAGAGACGCAAATTTCCGTCCCATTTCAATGGATGAAATGAAGAAATTTCTTGGCTTATGCTTGCTTCAAGGCCAGATATCTACCAAAAATATGAATCGCTACTTTTCTTATTCTGATTCGTTGTATTATCACCAAGTCTTCAGTTTTACCATATCTGGAAGGCGCTACCAACAAATCCTCAGAGTTATCTGCTGTTCCCTTCCTGGTTCGAGATCCAAAGACAAAGTGCAATCCCTTGTCGATATGTTGATCGCTCAATTCCAGAGCGTCTACGGTCCAGGCAAGGAACTTTCTCTGGACGAAAGTCTCCTACATTTTCGTGGAAGATTAGGATTCCGAGTGTATATAAAAAACAAGAAAAGTAGATATGGCATCAAGTTCTTCAGATGGGTAGCTTCTGAACATGGAAATGTATAGTGGAGCTCAGGCTGCAGCACTTGACAATAGTGTCAGTAAAACCACCGCTCTTGTACTTAGACTGCTAAAGCCCTATATTATGAAAGGACACCATATCTTCATGGACAACTACTACAACTGCTACGAGTTATCAAAGAAGCTATTGACGTTGAGAACACACACAAACGGAACTCTAAGGGCTAATCGAAAGAACAATCCCCAGAAAGTTGTGGCATCTAAACTTAAAAAGGGAGAACATATCTGGCAACGCAGGGGAAACGTATATGTCTCTAAATGGAGGGACAAGAGAGATGTTCTAGTGATTACAACTCGGAACCATCCACGCTTGGTGACAACGGCAAACAAGTTTGGAAAACAATATGTGAAGCCAGAAGAAGTTGTAACATATAATGATCACATCGATACCCCCAACGAACAAAGCCGTAACTAAAGTTACAGATATTTTCAGTTATAGGTGTAGGCGTATTCAGCTTAAAAAACTGATGCTGGCGATAAAAAGGCCGTACCTCTAGACCAACTAGTTACGAAGAAATCTTCTTGAAAAAATTTGTATTTCGATTTAAATATTGAAACAAAATTTCAGTATTTTGGCTCTCCTGAAATATGTTGAAAAATGAGTTACGTCTTTGTTCGTTGGGAGTGTCGACATGTCCGGGATCGATAGATGTGATCAAATGACTTCCACTTACTCTTCTCCTCGCAAGACGCTTAGATGGTACAAAAAAGTTCTGTTCCATTTATTGGACGTGTCAGTTTGGAATGCCTTCTATCTGTACAAAAAGTATTTCAAAGGCGGTAATAGAAAATACTCTTTCCTCCAATTCAGGGATGATTTGATCAAGTGCCTCATAAACCTGCCCGAAAACATCGAGACAAAGAGCTTAGTAAGAACAAGCAGACACAGTAACAGAAGATCTCAAAATTCTGTACCAAAAGAAAACATAGGTCATTGGCCCGAAAAAATTCCTGGTGTCCCAGGACCTAAGTCTGAAAAGAAGTCTGTTTTTCTAAAGTGTAAACTGTGTACTATGAAAAACACACGCCGCGAAACCAGTTTCCGATGCAAGGGGTGTGTTGGAAAGCCATCTTTGTGCCCTTCATGTTTTGAGGAGTGGCATAATAAATAGATGTAATACTTTTGGTAGAATGTAGTTGTAATAATAAGAGTTTTTTTTTTATAATTATCAGCAGCGCTTTTGCTTTTGAATAATTTTTTCTTTACATTTTTCGTTTTTATAATAACGCCGTTCAGCGTCATGCGAAGACAAATGCTTATGTATTTCGACATCGTGACAGAACGCTGATCGGCGTCGTCAAATGTAATTAAAAAAAACACATAATATTTCTCACAACAAATTTCAAATAAATCACTTACCTAAAGCAATAACGAATCTTTTCCCACAAAAAAATGGTAGTGTCACATGAAGTGGAATTTCTATATGAGTTCTGTCACTGAACGTGTTAAGTCCATTTATTTCTATAATAATTATTTGACATTTTTTATCTAACAAAGATTCATCTATATTAATAATATGATATTTAATGGTATTGTAACGATTTCGAGACCGGCCCTGATCTTATTAATTATGCACCCTCGCTCAACTAACTCTGCATATCTGCTGGCGTACGCATCGCCGAGAACAAGCTGGAATAATCGATTGTTCGATACTATTCGAAGAGCCATCTAGATGAAATGTTCTATACTCCTGAATATTCGGGAGTCGTTAATGGAAACTGCTTGGGAGTATATAAGCGGGACAGTCAGAATTCAGAGGAGTTACAGTTCCAGAGTTCGCAGATAGAGACTGACACCGTAGAAATAAAATAGTGAAGTAATGTTTTAGTTGAGTAATTATTGTAAATAGTGTTTTAAATAAATTAGGAAAATTAGTTGGTGCAGTTTTACTACATTTGTTGTCAGAAGTCGGATGTTTAAAATAAATAAGTGTTAAAGTGTTCGTCGCGTTGAAAAACTGATAGACATTTATCGCGCCTAACAGTTAGTGACCCGTTGAACATTTGAGTGCAAAGTGGACAGTTTTGCGCGTCGCGGGACAATAAACTGAAAACTGTGTGTGAAATAAATAATAGACTTATATCTCGGTAAAGACAATAAGAGACAAAATGTTTCCCAGGAGAGTTCACCTAGTTGACCTAAAAGTTAGTGAATTAAAGCAAGAGTTAGAGGAGCGTGAGTTAGAAACAACTGGAAAGAAGGCCGTACTCCAGAAAAGACTTGCAAACGGACTGATTGAAGAAGGAGAAGACCCCGAAACGTTCTTATTCGAAGTTTCTGGAATTGATTTGAGTTCCATAATGAATAAACTCGACGAGACCACGAAATCCTTGGAAGATAAATTTCTCGAAAATTCGAATAGTTTGAAGGAGGAACTTCAACAAAATTCCGTGAGTCTTGAAGATAAATTTCTACAAAATTCAAAGAGTCTGGAGGAAAAGCTTCTAGAAAACTCGGTCAGCCTGAAAGAAGAACTTCTAGAAAATTCGAATTGTCTAAAAGAGGAACTTCAAGAAAATGTGAAGAGCCTGCAAGAAAAGCTTCACGAGAATTCGAAAAATCTGGAAGAAAAACTTGAAGAAAATTCGAAAAATCTAGAAGTGAAACTTCAAGAAAAGCTTCTAGAAAACTCTGAAGGCCTAAAAAGAGAACTTTGTGGTGTGGCAAATCGACTGGAAGGAAGAATAGGAGCCATTGAGACAGAGGTGGATAAAATAAAAGATGATATTGAGGATGAGATGAAAAAGATAAAGGAAACGCTCCACGATGAAATAAAAGATGGAATCGAGACAGAAATCGGCAGGATAAAGGAAAAATTCAGTGAATTAGAAAAGCGAATAGATTCTGCGCACACCCCAGAAATTTACAACAAAAACCCAATGCTGGACCTGAGTATGAACTTGGAGGAAGTTCAAAAAGACATCAAAGATTTCAAGGTCAGTACGGAACCAGGAAAGCTCTCATTGAAACCGCCTCAGTTCGACGGAAATACTCCATGGTCAAACTACCACCGACAATTCGAAGCTGCTGCCAAAGCAAATGGATGGAATGCTGGGGAAAAAGCTTTAGCATTGACACTGGCATTGCGTGGCGAAGCAACAAATATTTTACAAACGCTCACCGCCCAACAACAGGAAGACTATGAACAGCTGGTAAAACACTTGGATCTTCGCTATGGCCAAGCCCATCTTGAACACGTATATCACTCACAGCTGAAGAACCGAAACCAAGCGAGTCGTTGCAAGAATTTGAAGCAGATATTGCACGCTTGGTTCGTCTTGCGTACCCAGCTACACCGGAAAATGTAATAGAGCGACTAGCGGTCCAACCATTTTTGGATGGACTTCGTGACCAGGAAACCCGGCAAGCCCTAACACTAGCTCGCCCCGCACATCTCATGGATGCATTGGCACGCGCTCTGGAATTCGAAGCAGCAAAGCAATCCTGCAAAAGACAGAGTAGAGTCCGGATGATCGAGGAAGATCCACAGCCACAGGAGCCCGCTAATATCGAAGCTGTGATGCGAAAATTGCTGAAGGAAGTTGTGCCCGAGAGAAGACTGATACGATGCCGAAATTGTAGAGAACTTGGGCACGTGCGTAGCAAATGTCCAACATTGAAAAAATCGACATCAACGATGAAGGTCAAGAAGGAGCAATCGTCAGCCCGTATCCAACAAGCCCCAGTTAACAATGCATATGTCGCTGTACTTCAAAGACAAGACAAAGGTGTCTTTGTAGACGGTCTCATTAACAACGAGCCTCGCACCATGCTCCTTGATACGGGTGCGACTAGGACAATCCTTGGACCTACTTTTGCCAAAACACCGGCAAGAATTGAATCGTCGAATTGGAAGCTACGCACAGCAACAGGAGAGCCGGCAACTGTGTATGGTGAACTTTCAATTGAACTGACTTTGGGCAGCACTACAGTGAAACACCGGGCTCTAGTAGCGGATATCGAGGACGAGGTAATAATTGGAATGGACATCATGAATTCTAGAGGATTCGAGCTGAATTTTAAAGACGGCGTCCTTCGTGTGAACGGAGAAGAGCTGGTACTTCATGGGAGAAATGAAGAAATGGTTCGAGTTCTGCTGGCTGAAGACGTAAGCGTACCGGAGAGGGCTGAAACCATTTTGGAGGCTCGTCTGGATGGAGGTGCGAGCAGTGGAAACGTGGTGATGTTCGAGCGCAAGCTACATGATGAGAAAATTGGACGAGGAATTGCACTAGGAAAAACCTTGTTGCGTGCTGATGAATTTGTGCCAGTAAGGGTAATGAATGTCAATTATTACTCGGTGACCTTGAAGAAGGGAACAATTTTGGGGCACTGCTCGTCAATTTCCTCTGTGATTAGGAGTGTACGCGGCACTGTTAGCCAAGACAGTAACATGCCAGCAGAATTGGAGAAGTTGGTTGCTATTTCGTCCAAGGACATGGGGCCAGCACAAAAGACCAAACTGAGGGAACTAGTCAGGGAGTATCAGGAAATCTTCGATACCGGAGTAGGCAAAGGAGGTAGAACAAAGGTGGTTCAGCACAAGATAGATACTGGAAATGCCCGACCAATCAGGCAATCAGCCAGAAGACTTCCTCTAGCCAAAAAGGAGGAGGCTGACAAAATAGTCTGCGACATGGAGAAAGACGGAGTCATCGAGCCATCCGACAGTCCCTGGTCCTCTCCAGTCGTGTTGGTGGAGAAGAAAGATGGATCAACACGGTTTTGTGTAGACTACCGTCAACTAAACAACGTGACGAAAAAGGACAGCTACCCTCTCCCAAGGATAGACGACACGCTAGACACGCTGGCTGGATCTACGATTTTCTCGACCTTAGATTTGAAGAGCGGATACTGGCAGGTAGAACTGGCCCAGGAAGATCGAGAAAAGACAGCTTTTACCATCGGCTCCGGATTATGGCAGTTTACAGTTATGCCATTCGGCCTCTGCAATGCTCCTGCCACATTCGAAAGATTGATGGAGACGGTTTTGAAAGGACTATCATGGAAGACGTGTCTGGTGTATCTCGACGACATTATTGTGGTTGGCAGGTCATTCGAGGACCATGTAAAAAACTTGGAAGAGGTATTTCAGCGACTGAGAAGCTCCGGACTGAAACTGAGCCCCAAGAAATGTCATCTGTTTCAAAAAGAAGTACGTTATCTCGGCCACGTTGTCTCTGGGAAAGGAGTGGCAGTAGATGAGCAGAAGATCAAAGCTGTTAAGGAATGGCCCGTTCCGAAAGACATTCACCAGCTTCGAAGTTTTCTTGGCTTGTGCACTTACTATCGCCGATACGTGCTGGGATTTGCTAACATCGCAAAACCACTGACCAGGCTCACGGAAGGACAAACAAAGTTCCAGTGGTCAGATGATTGCCAAGATTCATTCAGGAAATTGAAAGGAGCTTTGATCAACGCACCAATCCTGAGCTACCCCCTTCCAGACGGGAAATTCATCCTGGACACGGACGCCAGTAACGTGGGACTTGAAGCTGTCCTGTCTCAGATCCAAGAAGGACAAGAGAAGGTCATCGGTTACTTCAGCAAGACCCTCAGTAAACCGGAGAGGAATTACTGTGTCACCAGGCGGGAACTGTTGGCTGTTGTCAAGGGAGTTGAGCACTTCTACAAGTACGTGTATGGACGAAGATTCCTACTGAGAACTGACCATGCAGCTCTCAAATGGCTCCTACAGTTTAAGAATTCCGAGGGTCAAGTGGCACGCTGGATTGAGAGGCTCCAGGAATTCGACTTTGAGATCGAACATCGGGCGGGGACCAGCCATAAGAATGCGGATGCCCTATCGCGAAGACCATGTCCAGACGACTGTTCGCACTGCCGACGAACAGAGGAAAAGGAGTCGACACTCTGCAGAACCACGGCGGTCGATGATAACTGGAATGACCACAAGATCCAGAAAGACCAAGAGAAAGATCCAGATCTTGGTTTAGTCATCGGCTGGAAGAAGAGTGATCGAAAACCGTCGTGGCAGGAAATAGCCAGTTGTTCTCCAGTCGTTAAAACTTACTGGGCCCAATGGAACTCTTTCACCTTAGACAATGGAGTCTTGAAGCGTGTGTTGGAGTCGGAGGATGGCGGGGAAGAAAGACGTCAGGTAGTAGTTCCCAGGAGCAGAAGACAGGAAGTGCTCCGAGAAATCCATGATGGGGTCACCGGAGGACATCTGGGAGTGACGAAGACCCTCCAGAAAGTTAGGCAACGGTTCTACTGGGCCAATTGTCAAGCTGACATCAAGGACTGGTGCAGAAAATGTGCTGTATGCACTGCCAGTAATGGGCCTCGAACAAGACCTAAGGCCCCGATGCGCCAGTACAATGTGGGCAGCCCATTCGAAAGGATCGCCATTGACATCGCTGGCCCGTTCCCACAATCTGAGCACGGGAACAAGTACATCCTTGTGGCGATGGATTACTTCAGCAAGTGGGCCGAAGCCTATGCCCTGCCTAACCAAGAAGCCATCACCGTTGCCGACGTCTTGGTGAAGGAGTGGATTTGTCGATTCGGTGTCCCGTTAGAACTGCATTCGGATCAAGGCAGGAATTTCGAGTCAAACCTGTTCCAGGAGATGTGTCAGATGCTGAACATCCGGAAAACGAGGACCACAGCTCTACATCCGCAGTCCGATGGAATGGTGGAGCGGATGAATAAGACGATAAACCGCCACCTGTCCAAGGTAGTCTCTGACCACCAGAAGGATTGGGACCAGTACCTCCATCTGTTCCTGATGGCGTATCGTTCCGCAGTTCATGAGTCAACCGGCCAAACCCCTGCAAGTGTTATTATGGACCGAGAGCTGCGACTTCCATGTGACCTGAAGTTTGGGACGCCACCAGGACAAGACACTGCGGGAGATGACTACGTCAGCAAACTGCTACAGAGAATGGACGACATCCATGAACGGGTCCGTTTGAACATCCAGAGTGCCAGCGACAGAATGAAGGAGACCTACGACATCAAGGCGGATGCTGGTGGATATCAAACAGGTGACCTTGTCTGGCTATACAACCCTAAACGTCGCCGTGGACTATCACCGAAACTTCGGAACTCGTGGGAAGGTCCATATAAGATCATGAAAAGGATAAACGACCTCGTCTACCGCATATATAAGCCACCACGAGGAAAACCTAGGGTAGTCCACTTCAATAGGTTGTCCCCTTACGCCGGAAACCACGATCAAGTCCGCACCGTCAGATCACCGGAGGACGAAATGACGTTTCAGAGGTTCATGTCCCTGTACTCGAACGGACAGAAAGTTCAATATGGTGTAACCCGAGAGGAGTCACGAGATCTTTTCAAGGTGCCTGCCAATTACGCGTTAGCTCACTGTGTGGCAGAAGATCTCCAAATGTCCAGAGGCATTGCAGTAGTTTTCTCCAAGAAGTTCGGTCGAATCCAGGAACTGAGAGAACAGAACCCGGAAGTTGGAGGGGTGTTAGAGCTGAGGAAAGGCCAGAGAAACATCTACTATCTGGTTACCAAGAAGCGTTCTCGTGATAAGCCGTCTTATGAAGATGTTTGGAAGAGCCTTACGAGATTGAGAGACACGATGCTGGACCAGAATCTTGTAGACCTGGAAATCCCAAAATTGGCCTGTGGGCTTGATCGGCTGGACTGGAGAGTTATAAGAAGCATGTTGGAGACAATATTCAGATCCAGCGGCATCAACATTCTGGTGTGCTCCAACCATCTTCCTCGACCCAAAATGAAGACTGTGGAGTGCTACTTCCATCGAACGTCCAGGTGCAGATATGGAGAATCTTGCAGATATCTTCACACTCCAAGAATGGGGCAATGTAACGATTTCGAGACCGGCCCTGATCTTATTAATTATGCACCCTCGCTCAACTAACTCTGCATATCTGCTGGCGTACGCATCGCCGAGAACAAGCTGGAATAATCGATTGTTCGATACTATTCGAAGAGCCATCTAGATGAAATGTTCTATACTCCTGAATATTCGGGAGTCGTTAATGGAAACTGCTTGGGAGTATATAAGCGGGACAGTCAGAATTCAGAGGAGTTACAGTTCCAGAGTTCGCAGATAGAGACTGACACCGTAGAAATAAAATAGTGAAGTAATGTTTTAGTTGAGTAATTATTGTAAATAGTGTTTTAAATAAATTAGGAAAATTAGTTAGTGCAGTTTTACTACAGTATTTCTAATCAGAGTGACTATTCCACCGTATCCATCTTCTCTATCTTCCCTATAATATTTAATGTTCATATGTGTATCTTTTTTCAATTGAGAATAACAATATCTGGTTTTTGTTCGTTAATTAAAGTAACTAAGTTATGCTGATTATTTTTTAAACTTCGAATATTCCATTGTAAAATATTTAAATCTGCCATCTTCTCCTTACCACTCCTCTGCTGAGTCATAATCCCGAACTCTATCTAATACTATTTTAAAAAATATCTATTATTTTCAATTTCATCTCATTTGATGTATCAGCAAACATGGAACAAAAGTCCCTTATCTTAGTTTCAACGTCATTTATATTTTTTGAACAACTTTGTTCTGCCCTTCTTGGTCTTGTTGTCCGAAACCCCTCTTGTTCTTCTGAAGAACTACTATCATTGCCTCGTTCCCTATTAATTGCCGTTCCCGTATTAATTTGAAACATTGTTCCATTTGGTTGTAATAAGGCCTGATTATGCCCTATTTTGTCATATCCCTTTCCCCTACTACTCTTTGGTCTTTCCTTTGATTGTGATTCTTTCGCTACACTACTGTATGTTCTTTTTTTAAATTTATTTTTATTATGTAAATTATATACTCCATTTCTTTTATCTAAACGTATAATATTATCTCTTTCATTATTATTATTTCTGTTTCTTAATTCTTGAAACTCTCTACCCCCCGTATAATCGCCTCCTCTTTGGGAAGAATTAAATTTGCTTCAAAGAAACTTATGTTGTCAAAAGCCATCTTTTCTCTTATCTTTTTCTGTCGATCATATTCCTTACAACTTTGATCATTAGATTTATGTGATAAACTTTTACAATGATAACATTTAATAATTCTGCATTCTTCAATTTGTTCCTGAGTTTCATGTTGATCCCCACAACTGAAGCATTTTTTTTTCCCCGACACCACTTTTTTACATGCGCAAATAAGAGGCAGTCAAAGCATTGAATTACGGGTGGTACATATGGTGTTACCACATAATTCATATAGCATAAATCAATTGTCCTTTGTAGTTTAAGTCCCTCAAAAGTAAGTAATATTGTTCCCGTTTTGTTCTTTTTTCCTCCTATTCAATCGTTTCACATCAATTACTCTTAGTAAATTACTTGTAATCATTCGTTTTATATGTTCTTCAGAAAAGGTGGTATGGACATATTTTATTATACCCTTACATGAGATCTGGTTGATTGGTATGTACATTTTATAACCCTTTTCTAAAAGTTTCTCATTATTAACAAAACTGTTAGTAATTTCCCTATCATCAAATAATACTCATATTTTATTATTGCTGTTTTTCTTGATACTTATATTATTTAATTTCAAATCAAACACCTCTTTTGCAATTTTCAATTCATTAAATCTTCCAACACAATTGTTTGACTTTTCTGTTGGTTCGATGACAACCAAATAAGGTGCCCTAGCCCCGTTTTTATAAAACATAATTTCATCGTTTTTATCTTGTCCATTTTTTGTAATTTTAAGGTAAACATCAATTGTATCGTCATTTACCTGCATTGATTCATTACTACTCATTATTTTTTCTACTTCTAAATCCGTGCTATCTATTGAAATAGAATCTATATTTTGTTTTTTTCTGGGGGTTTCTCACCCCCCTCCGAATCACTCATTCCCTGTACTCCTCAAAACGTTATTATTTAATGAATATAGGATAAGAAAGGTGAATTTCACAAAGGATATATGTGTTAGTAACGCACCTGGTGACCTGACTTCTCTGATTAGTATTGAGTTTATCCTGTGAATATTCATTTTGAGATTTGATATTCCTATACAACAATGAAGAAAAATAAGTGCTGTGTTCCGAGCTGCAAGGAGGGTCGCTTCAGTGAATATAAACAACATCGATTGCCCAAGCGTGATCCGGAAATCTTTGCTAAATGGATAGCAAACATTAAATGTGATAAACTCACGAATATGCCATATGAGGAAATTTATGACAATTTTCGTGTTTGTGCTAAACATTTTAGAAATGAGGACAAAGTTATTGGGAGGAACGGTCTCAAAAGATCAGCAATTCCGTTGTTATGTCTTCCTGGTGAGAATTCGAACATATAGAGATAATATTATGTGTTAGGGTCTTTTCAAAATATCTATCAGATGTAGTTCAGTATCCAGCGTGGCTTTAGCCGGGGAAGTAGTTGCTTTCTGATAGATATCACAAATAAATATCTTTTTGATCGTAGGTTTTTTTCAATTGAGAATGTTTCCCATTTCAAATTAGGTGTTATATCAGTTATTCATTTCAGGTAATCATGATGAGTTGAGTGATGCCGAACCATCTGAAAAAAATATTAAACTCTCTGATGATGGTAAGATATTTGTGATCTATTTTTCAGCATTGTACTAATTGAAATATCAAGCTTCTAGACTGGAGGAAGAACACAACTATTTTTCACACTTCCAATACCAGCCAATAGATTCAAGCGAACCGTCGACTTCCATGGGGGGTCTTAAGCCAATTTTAAATAGCCCCAAACATCGTGATGATGGTAAGATATTTGTGACCTGTTTGTCATAATTGTACTAATTGAAATATCAAGCTTCTAGACACAACTATTTGTCACACTTCCAATACCAGCCAATAGATACAAGCGAACCGTCGACTTCCTTGGAGGGTCTTGAGCCAATTTTAAGTAGCCCCAAACATCGTGAGCCTAATTCAGAATATTTGTCCGTCAATGTCAAAATATGCTCCTTTTAGGTTCAATTATTGATTCTATGAATAAGTTGTAGTGTCGTTTGTTGAAGACTACTGTAGCTGATCAAGATCACTTTCACATATGTTCATCTCTCGAGCAGTTAGAGTACGTCTTAACAATCGGCACTATTATTATTATTATCTGCAGTAACTGTGTGTGATTCTAACCTAAAAGACATAGAGGATACTTAAAGATAAGTGACTAATTAATGATGAAAAGATAAAACGCTTGCAGGGACTTTGTATCCACTCATTTAACTTAAGTCAATATCAAATTCTGCCGTGCTAAGCATAAAGGGCGTATCTGACATTTTTGTAAGAATTGAGTTATCGTAGCTGCAATACTCAGCAACCTCCACCGCAGCTTTGTAACTAAGATAAATAGACGAATATGTAATTCAAAGCGAGATATTCGTATCTGAAATAAGTCGTATGTGAAATAAAAATAAGTTTATTAGTAAACAAAAGTTTTTTGTTCAAATGAAAAGATATTATCTTGGTCAGTATTGAAACTACAAAGTGTTCTTCACAGTAAACTACTACAATATTAACTTTGCGTCAATAAAAATCAGAAAAAAAATGCGAGTGAAAACACTAAAACTTAAATATCTCAAAACTTACATTTATGCAGATACGCCTTTTATGCTTAGCACGGCAGAATTTGTAAACTTCTTCATATCACTACTTTCATTTTGAACTGTGATTAGTAATAATTTTTATTTACTTTTTTCAGAGGCAGAAGTTAATCTTGCACCTGAAGCTGTTGATACCGCAAGGTTAATTCTATTTCTGGACAAATTATTTGACAGTCTCAATTCAAGCCAGAAAACTGCTCCATCCAGTAAACCTCTGAAAGGAGGGGTAACAGATACTTCTCCACATGGGACCTTTTGGACAAGTTCTCTGAAAGTATTGAATACAATGAGGTTCTTCTCTAACAAAAAAGGGAAATTTGTGCTAACACCTTCCATCCAAAACAAATTCACCATAAGAGGATTTCTTTATCTGAAAAAAAAATTACTGTGCCTTAAGAAAGACTCTTTATTGTTGAGAGTGTTTCAACAAGATGCACTGGTAAATTTTTTTGGTTGTTTGAGGAGCTATGATGCTAGAGAAATTTCCCCAAGTATTTCCCATTTTGTGACTGCTTTTAAAGCACTCATTGTTAATAATTTTAAGTCTACTCATTCTCCTGGGGACAATTGTGAAGAAGAGAGAGTGAAGGGGCTCTAGACAATCTCAGATTTTTTTTGACTGACGAAATGTTACCTGGTGTGAGAAATTTAGGAAGGAACACAGATGTATCAATTCTATCAAATATTTCTGTCTATCGTAGGTCAAAAATTGGAAGGTGTATATAGCTGGTTATGTAGCTAAAAAAGTTTTAAAGAAATTAACTTGCAAAAACTGTAAAAATAATATTTTGTACAGAGATAATCTTTCGGATCTTGATTTTATTCAAGCTAGGCAGTATCCTAGTTCGGCATTAACAAAGCCAGGAACTTTAATTTCTTTCTTGGTGGGTCAGTCATTAACAAGATTGTTTTATTTGATACCAAGAACTTGTTATATGGAAAATATTTCAGAAATTTTGTCAAATTGTCTTACAAGGCAACTTGACTTTCATGTTCTGAATTGCAGTGATCACCGAGAAAATAGTGAATATTTGGTAAAATTTATTATTAGGTGTTCATGGACCAGGAGAGACAATTTGATCAGCAAAGGGAAGGATGAAAAATTTCTGAAATATTTGACCTCAACCCCCAATAAATCTACAATTGACCCCATCAAGTTAATGGCTCACAAAAAATTTCAAAATAAAAGAAAGATCTCTAAAATTAAAGACAGTGAAGTAAAATGTGAACTGTAAAGTGTACAGGCTGATTCACGGAGGATGGCACATTAGACGTTTCTGGTGAACCAGACAACGGATCACTTTGAAAATTTATTGGAGGGCATATTCGGACATTCTCTAGCCAACTAAAATATTTTTGACAATGCGGTGTTGCCGCTTCTATTAGAAAGCAGTAGCAACTTTGATTTTTCAAATGGAACACTCTGTATATATTATTTTTGGAATCTCCAACAATTGCCCGACAACTTTTCTTGATATTTCCCTATACCTATCTGTTACCGTTTTCGAAATAAAAATTAATTTCAATTTTTTTCTTTCTATGTATATCATACCTATACCTAACTAGTCAAGTTTCGGACTTATGAGCATTTATTTGTGAAAATGTCACTTCAGAATGGTATTTCCATTCGGTATTTGGTACGCAGGCCATGATTACTATTTGACAGTAGCGTTGTGACATTCTCCTAATAATATCGACATTTTCGTCACTTCAGAAGTTGCAAATACCTTCAAAACGATGGAACAAAACTATTCAAACGAAGTTCTTATGAATTTGTTTATTATTTTTGGAGAGTGTGATAAAATTATCAGCAGAACATGTAGAAAGTTCAATGAAATGTATTCGAATCTACCGCCAATGAACCTCAAGAAATTTATACGAATTCAGAACAATTTCAATGCATTTGGATCAACTTTAAAAGCACCAAGAAACTTGCCTCGACCAGATTAATGTCTTAGCATATTTTCACGCATTTCCCGAGTCATCGATAAGAAGTGCTGAAGAAGATTTGGGTATAAAATATTCATCGGTTCAAAGAATCTTGCGAAGACATAAAATGCATGATTATAAATTCACCAAAATTCAAGCAATGAAGCCTCAAGACCCTCAACAGAGAGTAGAATTTTGTGAAATGTTGTTGACACGCATTCAAGAAGATCCACTCTTTTTAAATAAAATTATTTGGACTGATGAATCGAAATTTTCGAGAGAAGGGATTTTCAATAGAAAAAATCGTCATTATTGGTCCAGTGAAAATCCTCACGTCACAAAAGAAGCCGGATTTCAAGAAAAATTTAGTTTTAATGTCTTCTGCATATTGATGGACAACAAATTGAGGTACGTGATATACGAGGAGTCATTAACATCCAGAAGCTACCTGAATATTTTGGAGAATACTGTAGAGAGTTTCGTGGATAATCTGCCACTCGAAGAATATCGAAACTGTTGGTATCAACTAGACGGAGCTCCTGCACATTGCACAAGAGAAGTGAGCGCAGAACTGGAAAGACTTTTTGACGATCGGTGGATAAGGCGCTTGGGACCATGGAATTGGCCAGCGAGATCACCCGATCTTAATCCATTAGATTTTTATTTGTGGGGAATGTTTAAAGAAAAAGCTTACAAAATACCCGTGCGTTCGAGAGATGAATTGTTAGAAAGGATTGCCCAAACATTTGAAGATTTGGATCCCAATGAAATCAGATCTGCCACCACGAAAGCAGTCAACACCCGCATTTTAAAGTGCTTGGAAGTGAACGGCCAGCGATTCGAACATATTTTGAAATATTCCACATGATTGGTTAACTTTTTTATAATTATTCATATCAATATTTCCAATTTCAAGTTTCTTGGTGCTTTTTTAAAGTTTATCCAAACATATTGAAATTGTTCTGAATTCGTATAAATTTCTTGAGGTTCATTGGCAGTAGATTCGGATACATTTCGTTGAAGTTTCTACATGTTCTGCTGATAATTTTGTCACACTGTCCAAAAATAATAAACAAATTCATAAGAACTTCGTTTGAATAGTTTTGTTCCATCGTTTTGAAGGTATTTGCAACTTCTGAAGTGACGAAAATGTCGATATTATTAGGAGAATGTCACAACGCTACTGTCAAATAGTAATCATGGCCTGCTTACCAATACCGAATGGAAATACCATTCTGAAGGGACATTTTCACAAATAAATGCTCATAAGTCCGAAACTTGACTTGTTAGGTATAGGTATGATATACATAGAAAGAAAGCAAATTTCAGCAGCTTTCCGAATTTTCAATAATATACAGGGTGTTCCATTTAAAATAATCAAATTTCAGCAACTTTTTCAAGCAAACGAAAAAAACTGTATTTTTTTACCACCCTGTATTGAAGTAACGGAGATTAGGCTGACGTGTGGGAAGTGTCCAAGTATCACCTAACTCCAAACCAAATTTCGATATCATAGTACTTCTTAACTAAAAGATATCGGCATTTTTAGAAGTCATGATTATCGAAGAAAAAAATTGAAATTAATGTTTATTTCGAAAACGGTAACAGATAGGTATAGGGAAATATCAAGAAAAGTTGTCGGGCAATTGTTGGATATTCCAAAAATAATATTATATACAGAGTGTTCCATTTGAAAAATCAAAGTTGCGACTGCTTTCTAATAGAAGCGGCAACACCGCATTGTCGAAAATATTTTAGTTGGCTAGAGAATGTCCGAATATGCCCTCCATTAAATTTTCAAAGTGATCCGTTGTCTGGTTCACCAGAAACGTCTAATGTGCCATCCACCGTGAATCAGCCTGTATAGATACACTACACTAGTATAGGTTTTTTAGCGACAGTGAATGTATGAATTTTCTTTTACTTCAACCAATTTAATAATGTAAACTAAGATAATGTTTAATATATTGTGAAGATTGTTTCTTTTTTTAATAAATATTTTGATTTTCTAGCATTATTTTTCTTTCCATAACCAAAACAAAATCGAATAGAAACGAACCATTGATTTGGATATCCCGCCAAGAATGTCATTTAAATATCCTCTGTTGCAGTTTCCTACAAAAGAATCAATGTTGAGGAGATAAAGTTGCATTGTTTATTATTATGTTCGTATCATCAGCAAATATGGAAAATTTAAGTTGAGGAAAATTGCACACAAAAACATTTATATAGATCAGAAACAGTACCGGGCCCAGAATTGATCCTTGAGATACTCCACATTCTACGTTGGCAGGTTCGTATCATGAAAGTCTTGCAGTGATATTCCACATAACCCTGCTAACCTCCTTTACTATACATGATATAGTTGTTTTGCCCATTCCATAGGAATAGGTAAACCGAACCGCTTTGGGTATAAGATGTGGTGCCTCAATACACCCTCAAGTTATGTTGTTGATTTCTAGATGTACCAGGGTAACAATCCTCGTCGAATTGAAGACTATGAAAAACTATTTGGAAAATCGGCTGCTCCATTAGTAGAAATGTTAGATGAACTGGTGAATGTAAGAGGGTTTCTTCATCCATATAAATTATGTCGATAATTTATTCACTAGAATTACTTTTTTGAAGTTTCTTCGAGATAACGGATTCCAGGCAACCGAAACGGTCAGAGATAACAGACGGACTAAAAATATTCCTCTCCCTACCAAAAATACGAGGCTCTTATGAATTCATTATAGATGAAAGTGATGGTATAATAATTGTAAGGTCAGTGGATAATAGTGAAGAACCAATTCCAAATGTACGTCGTTTTTATCAAGCTGAAAAGAAACATATACAAGTACAACGGCCAGATCTTTTGTCTAAATACAACGATTACATGGGGGAAGCAGATCGCATGGCTCAAAATATTGCCCAATATCGCATCGGAATACGTGGAAAAAATGGTAGTGGACACTTTTTACGTGGTGATGTATGCGTTCATAATGCATGGCAAATTCACCGAAAATCGTCTCAGAGTTCCGAAAATCAATCGTTCAAACTTACCTCAAAACTCATGGTGTTCCTCCTCGAGGATCAGGAAGACCAGCTTCATCATCGACGGCACTATCCCTAAACAGAGTTTCCGACGGCATAAATCATTTGGTGACTCCTGTTCCAAATAAGAAACGAAGGCGTTGCGCGGGCAAGGGGGGCATTTCTCACGTTCGAACGATGTGCCAGAAGTGCAATGTAGGATTATGTATCGAATGTTTTGTTATATTTCATACTAGATAAAATATTAATTTTGTAATCTTGTATGTTTTTGATTAATTCCCAAAACAGTCTCACAAACGTTTAGCGTAACCATATGGTACAGCAGTTTTTAGAAAAAATAAGAAAAAAGAAGTAATCCCTGATAAATTGTCAACAAATTTTTCCACATATGTAACCATACCTAGAAAACGTTACAGGTCAGCTTTGTTTTTGCATTATGTGATACTTTGTGACCCAAGTCATTTATTTCAGTAATAGAAAATCTACACTTGTCTTTATTGAATCTAATAATATTTTCCTTTGCTACCTCTGAAACTCTTTTCATTTTCGTAATGATTCTTTTCCGTTTTTCCCTCAGATCAAGAAAAACCCCTAGACAAACCTGATACTATGTAAACATCATACTCAATGAAGCAAAGACAACTGTGTTATTTACATTCACCTCTCATCTCTGTTGTGTGCAAACATCGACTCTCTCTTTCCAAATTGGTATAGAAAAATCCGAGTTCAGTAGGTGTCAACCAATGCGTAATCATTAATTCATATTTCAAATTCAGATATATTATTCGGAAAATGTTGGAGAAATATTCATTTTATTAATTAATTCATATTTTATATTAAAGATGTATTATTCTAAAAATTCTAGAGAAATATTAATTTCCAAAACGGCGGAAAAAAATCAGCTAATCAGAAGAGATATGACGTTTTCAACTGTTAAAATAGTAAGCACTCTGAAAATTTTAAGCGGTTACCGGAATAATCTCACTCTTGGCAACAGCGCTTGTGTTGTTGAGAAATTTCCTGCGTGTTTCCTGCGTGTTTCCAAGAGTTTTCGTGGTTTTTGATGTGCATAAATGAGTTTACGTGACATTTGGGACACTTTTCATAGAGGTTTAGTGAGACACAATCGTCACCTTAGAGTTACAATGTTGTATGTCGCATTTTTCTGTATTTTGAGTTCTTAGTATTAAATAGTTTTATGTGCATTATTGGACCGTGGCCCTACAGAGTTTCAATATTCTAACTCACACCCTTAGGCGTATGCAACCAGAAATACAGAAATTCTCAGAATTACAAAGTGGTATGTGACACATACCACTTTGTAACCGCAAAAAATTAAAAATATGTTGATGGGACTACATACAATTTTGAAATTCTAAAACCAGACCTTCGGCATATCGTGTCGAAAGATAATCATTGTGAATTTAATGGACTAAAAATACAATAAAAAGCATTGCGCCGCAGTAAATAAGCTGTGATTGGAGTCGAAGATATATTCTGTAAAGTGCTAAGAAGATCTAGAGGATATATCATTGGAAATAAAAAGGGTGAGGTTAGGTTCAATTCATTTATAACAAATTTTTGTACTAAAAGTTTATTTTAATACTGTAGAGACGAGATCTTGGGTGATATGAATAGCCATTCAAGCGATACTGAATCTGATAACGAACCACTCGCTAATTTAATGTAAACATTTATGGAGCAAATTGTAGCGATTGGAGTGAGAGAAAAAGTACCAGGGCAGATTCTTAAGTATGCATCTGATGTAGAACAAGACAATTTCAACAAGTTGTCCATGTACAAACAATTATTTAAATTTCAAGGGGAGTGAAATTTGACGACTTATTGTCATTTATATGCGTAGGGCAAATAAATGAACAGTTGTGCAAAGAAGCAGAATGTGAAACGAAAGGACAGTCAGTTTCACCATCGTGGCATGAACTCAGGTTTGGGCGTGTTACTGCTTCAAAATTCTATGAACACTGTACAGTTGCTGAAGGTACACTAGTGAAAACAATAATAGGAGCATACAAATTAAAAGACACCAAGTATATGAAGAGAGGAAGACTTTTAGAAAACGATGTCCTAAAATCTGTGGAAAAGCAACTGAATATAAAGAGAAACTGTGGCTTATTGATACTTCCATCTTACCCATTATTTGCTGCTTCACCAGATGCTATTTCTTCAGAGTTCATAGTTGAAGTGAAATGTCCAGCCAGTGAAAAATCAGTAACGAACTATGTGAAGAATGGCAAAATTACTCGAAAATTTAAAGCACAAATGCAATTGCAAATGTTGTGCCCAAAAAAAACGTAGGATATTTTGTGTAGCTAGTCCAGAATATGAACAAACAAAATGTTCAAATTTTTTATGAGAACTTTGATGAGGCATTCGTAAAAATGCTGACAGAAAAAGCTTCAACGAACTGGGAAAAATTTGTATTTCCCAAACTGTACAAATCTGTTTGTTGAATAAAATATTGTTTGATTCATTGTAGTACTTATTTACTTTTTGACTATGTGAATAATTGAAAATTCAATAGAAAAAAAAAATTATACACCTGTACCGCTCTACTGTACGATATGAAAATCTTATCCAGTATCATAGTTATGGAAAATCCAGCCATACAATTTTGATATTTTTTGATGCAAGACAGTCAAGAAAAATTACTCTATGAAAAATCTAGAAATTTTGGTTTGTGTTGTTATGAGATTTTTATTGTTGAAAAGAAAGTGACTAACATCAACTGATGGTGATTATTTATTGATTTTGGAAGGTGTTGAAAATTATAAAAGCTACTCATTTTATTTTTGAGTGAAAAAAAAGTACTGAAAATTCACCCAGTTAATAAGTGTCATATTCATTATTATACCTATCCAAAATGTCTAAACTTTGCCTTTGGAAATAATTTCAAAATTCTTACCATTGTATGAGGAAACGTCAATACCTATGTTTCTCTTCATATTGAAAATATATAAAATTTTAATGTGTTTTATCGTAGAAAGTCCTAGGAAATGATGGATATATAAAATATGAAAACTATTTCGGTTTTATTGAAAATATATGAGACTTGAGAGTTCAAAAATATGAGAGCTATAAAATGGAGTCATGATAGTTCCTTACTTATTCAAGTTTTTTATTTCACAAATTTATGTTTGCTTTATAATGGGACCTTTTAAATTTATCAATGCACAAGCAATTTCAATATGATCTGTATGTTCTATTAAATTGTATCTATCACAGAATGCGGTTTCAGATACTCAAATTCCCTTAATCTACGAATCACTCTTTCTATGTGAATACGTGAGCTGGCTATTCGTTTACTTTCGAGCACTTCTGATTTTGTGGGTTTCACTGAACTTGAAACACTAGGTGGCCTAACTAACTGACAATTTCAATCATGTATCTGTTTAGCAATTTCCTTGAAACCTCTGTCGGCCATAACACTGCATCCATTAGGAAGTAAATCTAAGAAACCACTGTCTTCCACTAACAAAGAATCACTTATTCTTCCGCCATATCCTTTTGATATGAAGTTGATAAATCCATCAGGTGTAGATGAGATCAAATACTTCAGAGTATTGCACTTTTTATACTCTGGCCATGTGAGTGCTTGCTTAACAGGGTCTGTTGGCTTTTGAATTTGAATTTCGAAGCAATCTGTGATGGACTGAACATTACTGTAACGTGCTCTAAATGGTATGGGTAAATGATACTTTATCTTTCCTTGAGATGGCCAAAATATAAAACTCCTCAGATGATGCACCATTTTCAACAAACACCTTTTGAATATTTTGGAAGCATTGGAGACAGACATACCAAACATGTCCCCTAGGATAAAAAATTGATGATTCAGTTTGATTTTCATCAGAGTTAAAATCAAATTATCTCTACAAATGTTGGTGTGTGCTGAGCAAATTTATCACATGAGGAAAATCATCAGGGATACCGGTATATTTTTTTGGTTTCTTCTCTACTAATAACCGAGTAATATTCAATGTTTGTAACTGTTCCTCTTTTATGACTTGTGGAAAATAATCCACTTCGTAATCACTATCAGAGCTTGGGACAAATGAACTGGTACTTGATTTTACTTCAGCATCGCTGCTGCTACTACTATTTGTATGTGACAATGTCATCCTTCCAACATTGGTGGGCATCTTGATTGGAGAAGTACTGGCATCTTTAGGAAACAAAGATCTCACTGGTGAAGTAGCACTATCTTTTATGCTACTTGTTATATTACACAGTATATGTTTACTACGAAAATGTGGTTTTGCTTGTATTCCAACATTTCTAGTTTGCAGCGACCCTTCTAATGAATCCACATTGACAGGCATTGACAAATCATCTGTTGTATAAGAACAATCAGTTCCTCTTATTCCTGGTAGCTGAGCACTGGTACTGGCACATGGTTCATTGATAGGAGTTGGTAGCTGAGCACTGGTACTAGCACATGGTTCATCGATGGGACTTATCAGTGGCATATTGTGCTGCTTTTTATCACTCTCTGCAGCTGCTTCAAGGACTAGTTGTCTTCTCTGTCGTTTCACAAATAAGGATCTATCAGGGACAGTACTGGCTCTATTTCTATCAGACTGACAGTCAAATATATGAGGCACCACCCCAGGATTCAAAACAATGTTTCCTCCCTTCATTTTGTATCTCATGTAGTTCTCCATATCTTCCTCGAGCTGCAATGATAACGAAACTATTTCTAATTTCTATTGATAAGAATGAGGGATATGACAGGTGCTAGGCATCTAGGCTTACCTTGAAATTATCTTCACAGCAGGAAAACAATGATTTCGATTTTGGCACATCTCTTCTAGCAGCTTTAAACCATTTTCTTTTTCGAGGTGCATCTTGTGGCACTCAGATAAATATCTCATTTGACGTGCTTAGGGAAGTACTCGTACAACAAGGTACAAAACACCATTTATTTTGTGATTTCTGCATTTAAATGGGTGTTTCACGTGTTTATTGATAAAATCAGTTGAACCGCTTACAATTCAGTAACAAAAATCGACAATTCACTTTCGCAGTACTTCGCAGATGCACTATTTATAATGGAATACATACTCTTTAACTAACCTCTATATGAGTAATGACGTCAGACCATGCCGCCATCTTGGCGCTGGCCATTTACGCGGCAAAAATCTATTTTGAAGTTCAATATAGAATAACTCCGTTGTTTGAAGTTTATTTTATTTTTTATATTTTTATTGCATTTGCCATCTTAGGGTTTTCTCCTAGCATGGCTTTCAAAAAAATTGAAAACACCGAATTAGTTTTCTGTCGTGTGGTGACGCGTAAACAGCTGTTATAACCTGTTTTCAGTGTTATTTTTTCGGTTTGTTTTTGCGTTTTTGGTAGTGAAATAAATATTGCTATTAAGGTTAGTATACATAGTATTATTACTGAGGTAATTTGAAAACGATATTATATTTATAGATGCTAAAAAAGTATCTTGTTTACTTGTGCCATTTTTGGAACAATTTGAGGTAGAGTAACAGAAATTAATATCGTATTATATTTGTTTCAGATGGACCCCAGAAGATTTTATGATAGAAAAGGTGTGCAAATTCTCAAAACTGATGACAGCAGTGATGAAAATCTGTCATCTGATGATGACCACTGGAAAAACGAAGTGTGGTTTCCTAAAAAACGTGTAATTATCTGTGAATCATCTGACAGCGCGAGCAGCAGTTCGGATATAGATGAGGTAATTGTCGATGAAACTGATAACGACGATGATAGAATTGGCAGCGGTAATTATAGCGATATACCGCTTTCAAGAATTCAGCAATCTATCAAAATTCAGGAACGCAAACATTTAGAAAATAAGGATAGCGATGTCAATGTACCTTGAACATCAGCTGGTACAACAAAAAAATCAGCCTGGAGTCAGAACATTTCAAAAGGAAAAATTGAGTGGCAGGAGAAGTTCTTATCAGTTTCTGAAGATTTCACGAAATTCAAAGGATCTGAAACACTACCAAAAAGCATAGAGGAGCTTGAAGACCCAATCCAGTTTTTCAATTACCTATTTACTGATGAAATGTTCGAATATATAGCTGAGCAGTCAAATCTTTTTGGAGTACAAAAAAAACCTGAAAAACCACCTAATATTACAAAACAAGAAATTCGTATTTTTTGTGGCATTTGCATTTATATGTCCTATATCCAGCTGCCATCAACCAGATCTTATTGTTAAAATTTCCAATGCCATGACATGCAACAATCAAACGGTATCTTCATTTTAACGATAATACACTACAAATTCCACATGGGCAACCGGATTTTGATAAATTATTCAAAATACGTCCATTTATGCAAAAAATTCGGGAGAGGCTTCTACTTGTTCCTAAAGAAGAACACTTGGCTGTAGACGAACAGATTATACCAACGAAATCTAGATCATCTCTAAAGCAGTATAATCCGAAGAAACCTCATAAATGGGGATATAAACTATTTGTTTTGAGTGGAGTATCCGGATTTTCGTACGAGTTTGATTTTTATTGTGGAGCTTCTACTCTCGAAGAAGATGTGCTGGGCCTAGGAACTAGTAGCAATGTCGTGGCAAAGCTTTCAGCCACTATTACAAAAAAACAGAACTACAAACGTACGAGCGTACCACTACTAACCTATCTAACCAAAAATGGACTTTTACCCCTGGGTACAGTTAGCTAATCGTGTACCGGATCTTCAGTTTCCCAAAGAATCGGAAATGAAAAGAAAAGGGAGAGGTGCAATTTTAGAAAAAGTTGCTTATGTGGATGGTATAGACGTGTCCGTCGTTAAATAGTATGACAATAAGATTGTGAACATCGTATCCACGTACGTTGGTAGTCAACCAACATCTGAAGTAAGAAGGTTTTGCAGAAAATATAAGAGCCATATACAAATTCCTCGCCCGCAAAGTATTGCTGTGTATAATGCTTATATGGGGAGCGTTGATCTACTAGATTCTATGTTGGGTTATTGCAGAATTAGCATAAGATCAAAAAAATGGTATGGACGATTAAATAATAATTTGTTTGAAGATTCAACACATAACTTAACTTTTTGAATTATATCTGCATTCTTAGTGGCTGTATTGAACTCAATTTTCGCTTCATTTCACTCTGATTCTATCCTATTTAATTCTTCAAACTTGCGATTTACAGCTTTTAGATCAACTCGCCTCTTTTTGCTGTCTTTATTTAAATTCCTATTAAAAACGTTGAGCTCTTCAAACGACTATTTGAATAAGTCTATGATGCTCATTTGCTATGAAAAAGATAAAATTAAATCGATATATAGATACACAAACCATATACTAAATAAATACGACCTTAAAATGTATGTCATCCAATTCCCAGTCTACGTGTTCTTGGTTTTCACTTTGGAATGCGTGAAACACGCGTGTAAATTCCTTTTCTTCTTACTCCTGACTCTTTGTTATCTCTTTTCGTATCTTCTTTTCTTATTTTCTTTTCCAGTGATTTCTGGCACCTCTTCATTAGTAATGCGCCAAGTGCCAAAACGAAACAGACGAATGCCACTATACTTCAGAATCGGAGAAACCATTACTAGCTGAAACTCCACCACTGTTCCCGGCTTGGCTTATGATTAGTTCTTCTTCACTCTCCGTGGAGCCCATTTTGGAAGATGTCAAATTTGTCTCACCTCTATTTCTCAGTATCTACCATTTAATAACGTACGTGGTAGGACTGGCAGGATCGCCATGAAATAAACTCATTTCAGGTTCATTTATAAGAAGTGAAAATAAAACGACTTCGTAAAAAAACACCCCAATAGTGCCACGGCTCAACAACAGTTTTGGTTCAACACCGATATATACCAATTGTTCGATATACAACAAGAATAAACAAGAATGAGGAATGGTTGAAACGGTAATCGTAAAGAAGAAAGATGAAATAGTGTATCGTAAGAATAATAAAATAACGAACAGCCACTCGACTATTTTATAAAAGGTGCTTCAGGTTCATTTATTCAGAATAATCAACATGATCTGATCATGCTCGGTATATGATGGACAGACCTAATCTGCAACACTATTTTTGTCCTAGATCTAATTACATGATAGTTTATAATAATAAATAACATAAGATCGACATACATCGAAGAGAGCTGTCCTAGCACGTATTTGGTGTTCCAATTAGAATATTGTTTACTACTCAATTTGGTATTGTTCTACATTATTTGCTATACCAGTACAAAATCTTAATTTGTGATAGGAAACGACTTTTACCTATACCGAGTGTTCCTAGGAATTAGAATATCTATATTCAAATATAAAACCCCCCTCTACCTCTCCTGCCCCGTTGGCGAGTTGGTTGAAATGAATTGAGGCAATTTGAACAGTAACGGTCAATCAAGGAGCTTGCAAGGGTTTCATGACAGTCAAAAACTAATCAAACGAGTAGGTGGGATATACGTGATAGAAGTTGAAATAAAGGCAAATTTTTCGGAAAAAAGTGCTCTGAACCAGAAAAATCAATCTCTAACCAAACTAAAAAAAAACGTGTCTTCAACTTGGGAACCGTTGGCCCTAGAGGGGAACTGAGGACATTTTTGGATTCTCGGAAACCGTGGGGGATAGAGAGTCCAAAACGTGTGTTTTTTTGTCAAAAAAGCCATTCCGAGTCCATTAGTCAAAACCCCATCCTTCCAAGTGCTTCCGTTACAGTGAAAAGTTAGGTAACTGTAGTTAAAAAGCCGTGTAACTTTTATCTGGGTGGGAGGGGGGATGCAAACATATCTAGTTGGGATTTTGACATTTTTTTAAATCGCCTGAAAATCGGTAAACACTTTTTTTATGGTTTATTTGACCATTTTGAGCCATTTTGAGATATTTTCAATAAAAAAAAAAATCCTATATAGTTTGGTCCTTCGGTCCGAATAAATTCGTAAAATAAGTATACATCGATGCGGATGGATTCGTTTCGGTTCTTAAACATTTTTGGATTCCTTTCAACGAGATTCAGTTCATTTTCGACCTAAGGTTGGCAAACGAGTAGAGATGTAGGAGGTTGAAGATGGACCCAAAGAGGTCCGAAACATCTATAAAGGCGAGGACTAGCAGGCAAACTGAAATTCAAAAAACTTCATGTGTACTTCACACTGCTGAAATTTTCACGAGTGTTTTATTCAACCAAGCAATTGATTATTCTCTGAATGAGAAACTTCCGGCATTTTTACCCATCATAACTGCGCCAGTCAGTGATTAATTTTCTGTTGAAAATAGATTTTTTTTGGTCCTAGCTTGGAGAGCTCCCATTCAATAGAAACGTTTGTGTTCCACCACGCGTGGCCGTCACATAAGAATAATTTTTCTGTTGATTAAAATACAAGGCGTGATCTAAGTGCGAGGGGAAATTCCACTAAAATCATTGAAAACAGGTCTTTAAAGACCTCAAGTGCCAATTATTTTTCAATTCTCTATCATGAGACATGAAATTCTAATTTTGATTTTCGAAATTTTGAAAAATCGAAAAATTACCCTAAAATTCAAATTGAAAAAAACGTCGAAACCGGTATCAATTATTTTTCAATTTTCTATCCGATAACATCAATATCTCGTTTTTTTATTTTTCATCGAAATTGTGAAAAATCGAAAAATTACCCTAAAATTCAAATTGAAAAAAAAACGCCGAAACAAGTATCAATTGAAGACACGAGTGGATGAAGGAGGTATGTAGCATTTTGCTGAAAATCGAGTTATCCTCATGAATGAAGGAGGTAACTGACAATCTTTCACTTAGCACCGACTCCAGCATGAAAATATCAAAAATAAAGAGATATCGAAGGTCTTAAAGGAGGTATGTGACGACACTGTGAAAAAAAGTAGTGGATGAAGGGAATAACTCACTGTAGTTATCTCCTTCATTCACTCAAACAGGCAGATACCTCCTTTATCTGGCAGATGGCAACACTGATTCGACAGTTGTCTCATTTATCCATTCAAATTTGTCAAAGTAGTTCATTGTTTACCACGAACGTTCTTATTAGAGTGCGTTTTTGTGAGTCATTCGCAAGTGAATTATTGTCAGTAGTTACTTCCAACCGTGGTCATCATGTCTTCGAGAAGTAAGCTTATTATACAGAAAGCATTGGCGATATGTGAATCAAACAAAAATCAAAGTGATAGTAGTGAAAATGGGGACAATGTGAGAGTTAACCTCAAAAAATCTGATATCCCTACAATTGATGAATTTGGAATAGTGCCTTCAGAACATGAAGTGCCGGTGCAGAGGCGGCATCTCTCAGAATTGAATGGTATGTTATCGAATATCAATGAAGACCTTCTGATCACTTTGTTAATTGCGAATATTTTGTAGCTGGATCTTCAAGTTCTCATCCAAATGTTCGGGATACCGTGATATCCACCCAACAAATTCCAGAATCACATCAATATAATGATCCGAAACTGGACGGTATGTGTGGAGTGTATTACTTACTCAATTGCCAGAAGATTTGACTGAACTGTTTTGTATTTTTATTTCAGCTGGTTCTTCTAGATCTTACTCAAAAGATTCCAGACATAAAAATCCCCTTTTCACCAGGAATATATATAATGGTGAGTTACTATAGGTGACTATTATGTATGGCATAATAATGGGACGTCTTTCATTGTAGATTTTGATTCCGATTATGATGATGAACCTTTCCAGCCCGACGGAGAAAGCGATGAATATAAACCTACAGACTCGTCCGATGTCGACTCAGATACAGAATATGATTACCAGTCACCAAAAAAAATTAAAAGTACAAAAAATGGTGTTGCCAAATTAGTTCAAAATGATGAAGTATTTGACAGTAACGAAGAAAATACTGTTGATCAAAAACAAATTAAGAAAAAGAAAAAGTTTGAAATCCTAGAAAAATCAGCGAGAAAGAGATCGAGGAAACCGAATATGTGGAAGAAGAATATTGCTAAAATGGCGCGGCAAAGAGGTGAAACTTATATAAATCAAAAAGGGAAAGAAATTCGTGGGAAAGAAATTAATTTGGGGGTTCTCTGTAGTGAAGGGTGTAAAAAAAATGTAGCTACAAGTTTGACCCAGATCAGAGATTAGCTATTTTTTCCAGATACTATGAGTTAGATGAAGATATGAAGAACATGTTACTTTTTAAGAGTATGACATACAGAGTTCCTGCAAGACCCCAAAAAAACGCTTCTCGTCACAAGTCTGCGAGTTTCACCTATATAGTAACTATCGATAATATACAGATATCAGTGTGCAAAAAGGCATTCTGTTCCTTATATCAAATTGGAAAAAAAAAGGTAGAATATCTCCAGAAAAGTATAAAAGAGGGATTGCATACACCTAAACTCAATAGAAGAGGGAAACATGACAACATACCACATAAGATTGCAGATGAAGTGAAACAATATATACAAGATCATATTAAATCATTTCCTGCAACTGAGTTTCATTATTCTAGGAATAAAAACCCCAATAAAAAATACTTTTCTCCCGTGTTGAATATATCAAAGATGTACAAGCTTTATTGCGCGAAATGTTCTGAAGAAAGGAAGCCTTCTCATTACAATATAAAATATTGTTCTTACAGTAGGATCTTCTCTGCTGAGTTCAACTTATCTTTTGGCGAGCCCCGAACTGATACGTGTAGTACCTGCGATAGCGGAAAAGGCGGAGAAGAACATAAAGAAAACTACGAAGCAGCCTTTTCTCTTCAACGTGCGGACCGGGAATTTGCAAGGAGTAGTGAAGGTGTATGCTATCTTACCATGGATATGCAACAGACACTTCCTCTTCCCAAACTATCTACTAGCAAGGCCTTTTATTTACGACAACTGTGGATGTACAACGTGGGTATACATTCCATCACCAAAAATTCCGAAAAAGCCAACTTCTTCACCTGGACTGAGGATGTAGCTCATCGTGGAAGCTCTGAGATATGCAGCGCATTGTTGACAATGTTGGAATATAACGAAATTTTCCGAGACGATACCATATCGCACCTTATATTATGGACTGATTCATGTGCAGGACAAAACAAAAACTTCTTGATTATATGTCTTTATCAGTATCTAATACTGAAAGGCATAGTGAAAACTATCGATCATAAGTTCCCCGAGGTAGGACACAGTTTTTTAGATTCTGATAGAGACTTTGGGCGTATTGAGAAAATTTTACGTCGTCATGAGAATATATTCTTACCTGAAGACTATCGAAATTTAATCATCCAGTCTTGCAAAATGAATCACGTAACAGATATGGTGTTTCACTTCAGGCAGTTTGATGACTTGGCTAACAAATTGAATTTGATAAATCGTAAAAAGAATACACTGGGGGAGAACGTTCCATTTAGAGATGGCATCAAATGGATACGCGTCTCCGAATATGGATCCTACCTCTACAAAGAAAGCTTTGACCCATACACTCCATTCAAGGAAGTGAATATCATATGAAATGCACGAATTTCTCGACCACAACAAGTAGAAATAGAAAGAGTTGGAAGAAAAACTGGCGAGGTATCAACTGAAAAAATAGCAAACTTGAAGAGTCAGTTGCAGTATGTAAAGGAACCATTCAGATGGTTTTATCAAGACATAATAGCCCATCATGAAGAAAATGATTGATATTTTCGTTAATGTCCTTTACGTATCTTTTTATTCCGAAATAAAGTGAAAATGATCCAAATGTGTTTGATGAAACCCTTTGTTCCAATATGACAGAATCTTTTTTTGTGAAAATTCCAAGTGGATAAAGGAGGTATGTGCAGTTTTTCTCAAAATTTGCCTTTTTGGTAAATGTTTTCATATTTTCATTTTTGCTGGAGTAAAGTCTAATTAAAGTTTGATAACTCCCAAAATTTGAAAGAAATCTAATAATAACTTACTTTTTAAAAAAGTTAAATCCATTTTTCTAAGTTTTCAAATATTGTTATATACCTCCTTCATCCACTCGTGTCTTCAATTATTTTTCAATTCTCTATCCGATGACATCAATGTCTCGAATTTTTTTTTTCCGAAATTTTGAAAAATTGAAAAATGACCCAAAAATTCAAAATTAACAAAAACGCCGAAACACGTATCAATTATTTTTCAATTCTCTATCAGAAAACATCAATATATCTTTTTTTTTATTTTTCATCGAAATTGTAAAATGGTTATCGGTGAAATTGTCTGAATTTTTAGTATATTATAGTATTCGAAGTACTGATTGAACGTGCAGAATTAAAAATTCCGTTGATGGATAGATTTTGGAATACAGGGCGTTCAAGTTAAAAATAAGTATTTTTTTTATTATTTTCTCGGGACTTGGAAATACCAACTGCACAAAATATCAATGTTTCAGAAATCACCCTGTAATTCACGATTGACTCGGTGAAATTTATTCATTATTATTTAATATATTCACCATTCTCTCTCAACACTCACAACACATCCAAAAATTCAGTATCCTACTAAGACTAGTTTCATAGTTATTAATTGGGAAAATTATTACCATTTGCATGACGAGTTGAAGGCACTAGTGGCCAAGATTTTTTACAAATAGTGACACGTGAGAATGTGGAGACCAAAATAAATGTAAAAGGGGGTGAAGATTAGAGATAACAATCATATCAGATATTTGAATTAAATAATAAAAGGTACAGATAGTTGAGTGAATTGTGTTGGTTTAAGCTTTGTCGGAATAAAAAACGAACTATATATTTTTGCCGAATGGATCAAATACCACTTGTCACATTTTCAAGTCTGAACAAATTGAATATAATAATGTTTGTTTGGGGCAATCGCATTTGATGGTTTATGTGACTTGCCATCTATCGGTGAGAAGCCAGCATGTGAAGGTAATGGCAGTCTGAATTATCTCTGTGTTTCATTTCGTCAAATATATTATAAAAGTAAGTAAAAAAAATTAATATAAAAATATGTGAGTTGATCTTACTTGTATTTTGTACCTGTTTCACATGTTTTACAATATCAATTACATTTTGTATGAGTATTCCATGAAAAACTTGTTGTTTTTTTTTTGTTATTTTCCAGAATAGGAACACTAGGCAGTCAAGGTAATGATTTTTTAATATCGCAGAAAATGGATGCCTATCCTCCCAGTGGAAGTGAAGATGAACATTTTGACGAAAGTGATGAAGATTCTGATTATATGCCAGCAAAAGAATATTCCACAGATGAGGAAAGTAATCGAGCATCATCTGAAGAAAATGATCCTCTCATTATGAGCACTTCAGAAGGCAGACAGACAACGAAAACAAAAATAAAAAACAGAAAAGTTACTTATGAATGGGTGAAGTTTCCTTCCACCTCCCCTCCTGTACCAATTCTCTCCTTGCTAAGTGAAGCATGAGAAGATGAACCTGAAGTGGGTAGACCTTACCATTATTTCGAGTTATATTTTGACAAAAATATTCTGAATCATTTCGTCTTCGAAAGTAACAGATATGCTTTACAAAAAAATCTAAATAAGCCACTCAACCTAAATGAAAAAGAATTAGAAATATTTCTTGGCACCATAATTTACATGTCAATTTTTGGACATCCCCGAACTAGGATGTTTTGGGCAAAGGAAACAAGGATACCACAAGTAGCAGACCATATTTCTCGGGACAGATGGGATAAAATAAAAGCCAATATTCACTTCAATGACAATGAAGGTGATGTTATAAGTTATATAAAATAAGGCCATTCATCACGCATTTATGTGAAAAATTCAAGAAACAAGTTCCATTTCCTCAAATGATATGTATTGACGAACAAATTGTGCCCTTCCGTGGTCATTCATCTCTAAAACAATACAATCCGAAAAAAAACAATAAATGGGGCTATGAAATATTTATATTATGTGATGTCGAGGATCGTTCTTATAATTTCTAAATTTATACAGGAAAAATCTTACCTGTTGCTGAAAAGCCTGATATAGGTGGGAGTGGAAACATTGTATTGCAGTTGTGTGAAATGATTCCTGACAACAAAAATCAATTATTATACTATGATAATTGGTTTTTTTCTGTACATCTAATGACAGTGCTACAAAAAATGGAGTTGGATACCATACACAGTAACAGGATTCCGGGACTGCAACTAATTGGTGATAAAGAAATTTAAAAAAACGGGAGGGGAAGCTATGAAGAATATTGTAGCCAGATAGATAATATTGACATAAGACATTATAAAATACTTTGACAATAAATCAGTAACCCTTGCCAGTACTTTCTGCGGTGCACTGCCTATTGATACAGTACAACGTTTTTCAAAAAAAGATAATGACAAAATTGATGTCAGCCGTCCCAATATTGTGAAGCAATATAACAAATTCATGGGGGATGTTGATCTCTTGGATAGCCTTATATCTTACCACAGAATACATATCAGATCAAAAAAGTGGTATCTTCGAATATTTTTTCATTTAATTGACATGTGCTTGGTGAATGCTTGGCTAAACTATCGTCGAGACCTACACGCCCAGGGATTGGAGAAAAAGACATACCAGATCTGATGGAATTTCGAAGCCACCCAGTAAACACAAATCGTCGGGTAAACGTCGGGATTATATCGGCATCATCGGTTCTATGTCGGCATCGGTTACACACAAGCTTGCCAGAGTCGTTTCGTCTTCCTCATTTATGCATTCAGGGATTGATGAATTTCACATGTAGATTCGACGCTGGGCCGACGCATGTATCTATACCATCACTGACGCTTGGCGACCTTGCTACGATAATGAAACTATCCGGATTTCAGTGTCATGTTGTGTTGTTCAATGTTGAAGTCGGAGTCGTAGTATTTTGTTTATATTTTGCGTTACAAAAATAATTCAATCAAATACAACTTGATTTCTTTCATTTCAAGTGTGTGTCAACATAATACTGAATGGTGAGTGCATTTTCTGTCTAGTCGAAATTAGAAGTGTACTCATACCGAAACACTTCCATTTTCTAATGAAATTGATATCTTGATGATTGAGTACCTACCTATTCAACTTACATTTCGATATTCTTTATAATACCTCAATACTTCTTTTCATAATTCTCATGAAGGCCACAGTTCATTTTTTACACTCATTTTGTTTTTCAGCTTGTACAATCATAGTCATGAATTGAGTATAGGGGATCCATGTGATGAGAACCAGGAAGATGTTGAATTTTTAAAAAAGGGTGAGTAAATAATTTTTAATTTAATACAAACACAGTGCAAACATATCAGCTGAATTCATTCGTGAATGTTTTAGTGATATCTACCTGTGCTCATTGTGATAAATTGTTCAAAAATAAGACCAAAATGACCAAATAAAGTTTTTTTATGTTTTTCAGTTATTGAAGTATGGCATTGTTGATTGGGGCAGAGAAGAATACTAATAGGGCACGATTTGTCTCAAAATATGAATTAGTCTGGACGAAATAATAAAAGTGGGTTTGACTCGCTCTACAAGATTATTCATCTTAAATATGGTAATATTCTTTAAAATTCTAAAATTATGTATTACATACTATATATATTTTCAGAGTCAGTTAGAAGAAATGGTTTGTCAAAAATGTAACAAATGCAGAAATCATAATAGCAATAAAAAACTGGGACAGAAAAGGAGGCAGATCAAAAAGAAAAGAATAACTGTAAATAACAATTACTCAGAAGAAAGTTCATGGAAATAACATAAATTTTATGTTTTATCCAAATATTATTTCAGTTTATGTTATGCAGAAATTATTATATTTTATTCCCTTTAGTCCCTTTTGGCTGCACCAGCCTGTGCAGCACCTTGTTGCACATTTTGAGGCACATCATCTGCATCACGTTCATTTAATGCAATGCGTATGTCATCACCCCGAAGTAAGCAAATATTGTGTAAAACACAGCAAGCAATGATGTGGGTGGGCAGGTATTAACTCAACTTTCTGCATAGGTAGTACAGTCAAGAGGCTGCGGAACCGCCCTTTTAATAAACCAAATGCTCTTTCAATGGCTATCCGAGCTGATGAATGGCAAAAATTATAATTCTTCTGCCGTTCTGTCAAATGGACATTGTCACGATAAGGTACCAACAAATTGTCATGTAATGTGTAAGCAGAGTCACCAAGTATATGACAATCATCAAAAAAAATTCCTGTATCCCCTAAGTAGCCTTGAACTTCAGACAGACGAAAGACACGTTGATCATGAACAGAGCCATCATGACCTGCATAGCAATGGAGGAAGCGGCCAGAATGGTCACAAACAGCCTGCAAGTAATACAAAATGTTATAAAGTCAATTACTTATGGCAAGGGTTCTATTACCTGCAGAATAACTGAGTGACATCCTTTCCGATTGACATATGATTCAGGATGTTTTGTTGGGGCAAGAATATTTATATGAGTTCCATCGATTGCTCCTATAACTTTAGAAAATGCACTTATTGCTTCAAATCCAGCTCATATTTGTTGAACTCTATCTCCTGTTGGCCATCTTATAAAAACGGGTGACAGCTCATTTAGTGCTCTTGTGACACGTCTTGTTATGTACATTGCAGTACTTCTTCCAACATTGAACCTTTCGCATAAAGACCTATAAACAATAACACATAAACAGAGGTCATGGCAAGAAAGATTATTGGAATGAAATAACAGAAAAATACAATCACCTTAATGCATCAGGCGTGGCCAGCCTCCAGATGGCAACTAGAAACTGCTTCTCAGGTGAAATCATTGCGGTTCCTGGAATCTGCCTTTTAAGTTAAGCAAAAGTTTCTCGACTCATTCTAAAATGATAAAAAGTATTAAGAATTATAAAACGAAAATAAACAAATGCCTTTTATTAGTTGTTTACTAATAATTAAATTAAATACCTAAAATGTGACTTAAATTCCTGGTCATTTAGTGCAGGTAAAACTTGTTCCACATAATTCTCAAGTCTTGTGATTACCGTTCTTCTATGAAGATCATCGAGTCGTTCTAATACTTGTAATTCCTCGTCTTCACTGCTTTCTGATGAAGTCGAATCAATAATCTGATTCATTATTTGCAAACCCACCGCCACCACACTCAAAACATTGCGCCTATCGTCGTCAACCATCTTTTATTTAAACATAAACATTAAAAATGGCTGTTGCTGTTCACGGAGCAAAATAGTGCCAACAATCTAAATCGTCACCCTAGAATTATCTTGTTCTATATCACATTTCAGTACTTTTTGAACTAAATCCGTAGAAAAATCAGAATTAAAATATTTGTTCTATATCCATTTGCAGACCAGTGTTATCTTGGTCCATTAAGTAGTTTTCACTAAATATTTGAACTATATCCCGAAATTGTTGACTACCTCCCGGAATTATCTTGTTCATTCATTGTTTGCAGAATTATAATGTTCTATCAACCAAATCTGTCACACGTTGTTCTATATCCGTGCCTAATTGGTATTTTGTACTGTAACGAATTGTTCGATATCCATTTCCAGTTTCCACTCCACCAGTTGTTAGTCGTTGGTCGTAGCTATTGTTTGTGTAAACCCTTTACGTTTTTCAATCAAATAATAACTGAATAAGTTTGATAGCCATGAATAGTGAAATTAGTTCACTACCGCCTGATAAGCCACTAGACTGTCCATCTGAAATTTGGAGGTGAGTTCACAAGGAATAATTAATAATAGTTTGACAACTAACCTAACCCTACTTTTTGATATTTTCAGTGATATGTCTCGTATCGTGAATGAAGTTGATGGGCCGGAAGTCCCAAATGAAGTAGTACTAGAAATATACGATACCGATGAAAATGGGCAACACATTAATGCAGTTAGTGTACAAAAGTCAAACATCATTGTCATTCCAAATACTGACTCAGGATTGCCCAGACATAATAATGATTATTTTATTCTCAACAATGTTGAAATTCCAATTGAACCTGAATTTCATACAGATATTGCAGTTCCGATCATGCCAATCAATCTTGAGGTGCAAGTACAAAACAAACAAGATCATATTGATGAGACCAATAAAGAAAATATTGCGGAAGGAGATCATGATAATGTTTCACGAGAGGAACGTGTTGCAAAACCTCCTGAGGAAAAGAGCGTACTGACAAGAAAGCGAAAAAGGAATTATTCTTCATGGAAGCAGAATGTCAGAAAAGAAAAAAGACAAAAGGGAAAGGAATATTTAGATAGTAGGGGAAATCTGAAACCAGAGAGAAAAATAAGAACTGAGACATGTCATACTCGTAAGTGTCCTTTCAAATGTACATAAATTATTAATGAGGACGAGAGGCAATATATACACGATCAATTTTGGAAATTGGATTTCTATTCAAAGCATGTCAAACGAATAGTACCCTTGCGTAAGAGAACTGAACAAGAAGTGAGTAAAAAAAAATTTAGTTATGAGTACTTTTTTTATGTAGCGGCAGTGAAAATCCGAGTATGCCAGGAATATTTTTTAAATACTCTCAATATAAGCAAGCAAAGAATAGATTACTTCTTTAAAATTAATAAAAATGACGACGTGCCCAAAATGCCAACACAAGGAAAATACAAAAAGAAGTTTATTGATCCAAATAAGAAAGACGAAGTGAGAACCCACATAAACAGTTTTCCAGCAGTAGAATCGCATTACTGTAGGGCAAAAACCAAGAAAAAGTATCTGGAACGTGGTTTGAATCTTCAAAAGATGTATGATTTATATATATCTTCATTTGAAAATCCTGTTAAATTCAATATTTATTCAGACATATTCAATTCTGAATTCAATATAGGGTTTTCAAGCCCAAGAAAGATCTGTGCGACAAGTGCGAATTATATAAAGTGCTCAAAGAGCCTACCGTGGATGAAATCAGAAAGCAAAATGATCATATTCGGCAAAAGCAAATTTGTAAATTGGAAAGAGATCGTGACAGAACCAGATTTTCAGCAGACAACGAAGTTGGAGTTATCACATTTGATCTACAAAATACATTTTCGCTTCCAAAAGCGAACGTGTCAAATTTTTACTATAAAACGAAACTGTCATGCTACAATCTAACTGCTCATTTGAATAGGACCAAAGTAGTTTACAACGCAATTTGGCACGAATTTTCTGCAGGGCGAGCGGCTAATCATATTGCAGCGGCAATTTTTCGGATTTTGACGAATGATAGATAACCCACAATTGAAAAAACTTATTCTTTGGTCAGATAGCTGTGTTGCACAGAATAAAAATTCCATTATGTCCTTTGCTCTACAGCATTTTCTACATTCGGATTGCAGCAAAAATCTCGAAATAATCGAACAAAAATTCAGTGAAGCTGGGCATGGGAACGTTCAGGAAATAGACAACGCACATAGCTGCATCGAAAGACACTTAAAAAACATTGAAATTTGGAGTCCTATATCTTTGATGCGACAATTATTGGCAATGCCGTCAACATGGAAACTAACATTCAAAATTCTCCAAATGCTTCCAAATCATTACTTGAACTTTCAAAAAATATCAAAAACTCTCAATTATAATATTGTGCCGTATACTAGATTGAAACATATAATTTATAATAAAGCCGACGTTAATACAATTAGATTCAAAGAACAATTTGAAAGTGATTTTGAGGATGTAAATATACAGCAAATTGAAAAGATAAAAAAACACAGCACGAAAACAAATCGCCGCTATGGAAAAATGAAGTTCCTCTTGCAGAACAAAATATTGAGATTTCCGATATGAAGAGAAAACACCTAACAGAAATGAAATCTTTTATTCCCGATGATACCAAAAAAACATTCTATGATACAATTCTTGCGACAAAAAAATTACAAAATTCTACGAGTACTACCAAAGCCGCAACTATTGCACCAAAAAAGAGAGCTCTACCACAGAAGAAAAAAACCAGTGATGACGTGAAAAATTGAAAAAAGAAAAAATCAAAAAAATGAGATTTATTTTTTTACTATGTCATGGTATTGTGAATTACTTAGCAGTATTATATTTTCTCATTTTCTTAACTTTGTGATGAATAAATCTTACCATAAATAAGTTAACATGGCCGAGAATAGGTATGCCCACAACAAATTTCGCGGGAAATAAATGGATGTAGAACAAATTTTCAGTAACCGAATGCGCAATATCCATGATTTTTTGTGAAATTTACGAAAGTTGTGATTATTGTTCTATATCCAAAATAAATAATTCTGATAATTCAAAATATAATCATCATATTTAAATATTGCATAGCAGATAATCAAACAAAATATATTTACAACAGGAATAAAGGTAAAAAATGCAAGGAAGCCAGATCAAGATGTAGTTTGTTCATCATCATAAACTAAAACCCAATTTCCCAAAAGTGATGTTTTGGGATATGGAACAAAATAATTCTAAGGTGACGAAATGGTACTAAAACCTCCACGAACAGCCCGAGTAGCATTTACGTTGCATAGCGCGATAGCGTACTCCCCGAAAACACCCCAAGTTAGGTTATGTTATGTCATTTAATCATTTATGTTCACGGTCTATAGAAGGATCAGTCATCGATGGATCGATAGAGGTTCAAAAACGCTCATAAAAAAGATTGGCGGCATGCGTATGACCCTCTTTAGTTTATTTTTTATTCGACTATAATATGGCCATGACTTCCCGCGGCAAATTCAAACCACAATCATTATCTGTCGACTGAAATGATTTTAAATGGTTACCTTTCAATTATGACGTAACATACATTAAATCACGTCCACTTTTCCGATGAGCCGACTGCCATTCCTTCTAACGTACAGTGAAGCGATTTTGTGACATTGCCACCAATGTGACATTGGAAAATGCTATGTATTTATATACAGTGACCGCCAAAAGGTATGTACCATATGGGAAAAAAATTTCTATTATTAGAGTATTTGAAAAACATTTCTGGGGAAAAGTTTGTGCGTGTACGATAACTCAGAAATCGGTTTTGACACATGTCACGTGACCACTAGTATGGCGGCAAATTGAAAAAAAATACCATGAAGAGGCCAAAAGTGCGGTAAGATGGCAAGATATCGATAAAAGTCATTTGAAAATATTTCTCGCAATTTAATAATATAGTCATATACAGAGTGAGGTTGCCGGAGATTGCGAAAAGGGCCCACTGGGGCCTAGTCGCTGACGCTTGCGTCCCCCATCCGTTACCATATACAGAGTTTCAAGCAATTCATCGAAAAAATTGAAAATGGCAATTTTTATTGAATTTTCCGATCTCCTTACAAAAATCAAAGTTTTTTCTTCTGAATGGCTGACTGTAGTGGAACATTTGTATTTCGATGATAATGACAAAACTTTCTCATTTTCTCCACACCGGATTGCACGGAATTGCAAAAATTAGTTTTTGTCAGAACCCTCGCTGTTCCATTGGTTCGTATCAACAGTTATTTATAATATCAAAACTATTGTGATCATGTGGCATTCAGGAAACATTATGTTTCCTGATTACAATCAAGTTTCGATGATAATCGTACATAGGCGTTTCACTTCGCACATAAACTTGAAAATAGTGGGTCAAATTAAAGGGTCTTAAAGTTTATGTGCAAAGTAAAACGCTGATCCACGATTATCATTAAAACTTGATTTTAATCAGGAAACATGATGATTTTAGATTGCCATAACATAACAATAATCTTGAAATTCTGATATAACTGTTAGAAATGAACTAATGTAACAGCAAGGGTTCTGGCAAAACAAATTTTTTTAATTTAGTGTCATCTGGTGCGGAGAAAATGAGAAAAATTTGTCATTATCATCGAAATACAAATGTTCCACTACAGTCAAGCTATTCAGAAGAAAAAACTGTGATTTTTGTAAAGAGATCGAAAAATGTTCAATAAAAATCGCAAATTATTTTTTTTTTGATTTATTGATTGAAGCTCGTATGTCAGTTAAACTTTTTCAAATAACTCTTTCAGATATCTTGCCATCTTACTCCACTTTTCGCCTCTTCATGGTAGCTTTTCGTCATACTAGTGGTCACGTGACTGGTGTCAGAAACGATTTTCAGGTTATTGCACAAACCTCTTCCCAGAAATGTTTTTTTTTTGTGACGGAAAAAAAAGTTTGACGTTTTATCTCTATAGGTAATAAAATATAACCTTTTATGAAATAACTTTTTTCCCCCGAGTACCAGAAAAAAAGTGCTGTACCGGGAAGTAAGAGTTATAAATGTAAACATAGTCTATAAGCACGTATTATGATTTGATATTTTAGCTAACTAAGCAAGTATGAAAACCTATATATATGGGACAATTATGTTTAACCTGGATTCTGTACTGAATAGTTACATGCATTAGATCGCATAATCTTGTAACCCAACAGACTGTACTACGCTTTTAAGAAATATAGTATTTTTTAAAAAAGGGATTGTTGAAATCAAAACCAAAACTGGCGCAGTCGGTAGGATTGTGAAAGTGAAATTTCATCGAGAAACAACTTCAGCAGAGCTGCTAATTGTCAGTCCACACATACGTTCAAATCAAGAACAAAACCCAAGTAGAATAGAAATTTAATTTAAAGTTTTAGTGAACTCTTGTGAGACCAACTGGCGCGAAACTTTTAGACTCATAAGCGATAAAGTAAGAAGTTTATGACAGACATTGAAGAACTTACCAACTCGCTATCTTCATTATTAATTTCAAATAAAATGGTTCATGAAATCAATTAAACATTATTCAAAATTTACTCTGATACCATTCCTACATTTGATGGATCCTCAGACACACTCGAAATATTCATTAATGAAGCAGAAAAATTCCATACACAATACCACAGCAATGACGCAACATAAAATCAATGCATAATTAGTATTATTCTCAGATAGAGATAGAGCACAACTATTGATTAGCTCCCGATCGGAACCAAACACATAGTTACTTTCGAACAATGAATCGAGAAACACATTCGGTGATAATTTAGAACAACAACTATTTACTATGATTCCACATAGAAACGAACACTATCTTGATTTTGCAAAAAGAATCCAAGTTTTAAGAAGTAAAACTATTTTCAAAATTAATTCAAATGCACAGACAAAACGAATACATACTAGGCGAATTGAATCCCAATCTCTTAAAGTCTTTTATAGAAATTTGAATATAAGGATAAAAGATAAATGCTTAGTGCAACACTCTGATTCTTTAGAAACAGCAAAGAATATAGTCTTAGAAGATGAAAATGTTAGAGAAATTCAGAATTTCACCATACAACATCAAACGCAACAAAAACAAAATTTACAAAAAAGTATGATACAAGACTCATGCATTACAGAAACCAATACAATGGCAAATGATCCCGAATCAAATGAGTAAAAGAAATGTTACTCAATCAAATCAAAGTCAATCATTTCCTAGTCAACCAATTAATGTACAACCACAAAAAATCAAAGATTTTTTACGCATAAACAAGTATTCGGACTACCAAATAATGTCTGGAAACCACAAAATAGACGAATTGGAAATGTACAAATACCAATGTATCATATCGAAGAATCCATTTTTAAAACATTTTTTAAACATAACCCAATCAACAAAGGAATTGGACTAGTGAAGAACTCTATACACAAAATTGCGATATAACCCCACAACTATATTCAAACAATACAATGAATTTATTACAACAACAATTATATCCAACATTAGAGGTAGAAGTTGACGAACCCGATGAATTGAATATCCCCGAAAATAATGATACTCCTGAAGAACAAGAAATAGAAGAAAATGGATGTTAAGTCCTCGGATATATCCCCATCTAAATCGTCCATAATTTAGGTTTAAGAAATACTAGTTATTTTAAGTATGCATATATCAGATAAAAGTCCGCATCTTTTGTCACACCCGGTATTATCTTCACGCGCATCATTATCGTCAAAGGGACTAGCCTGAACGACTCTCGACGATGGGACAGTATTGGTCGTACAAAGTAGCGGGTTGGTCGTACCAGACAAAATAGTGCCGATTCTACGATTTTACAAATACACCCCCTATACAGTCCACTTCTTCCCTACCGATTGGGTGGATGCATCCCCAGTTCCTGAATAACCAGAACGACAAAGAGAAGGTAAGGCAAAAACCTTTGACGATTATTCGAACACCGATAAATGCATTAAGACCTTAATCAAATCCGCAACAATGGAGATGAAGTAAATTTTCAAATTGGAAAGAAACCACATGAATTACATTCAATAACAGTTAATGGACTACCGTATATAAAAATACAAAATCCACCAATAAAATTATTAATAGATACAGGATGTCATACATCCATGTTGAGACCTTCTATAGCAGAAAAACATTTCCCTCAATATATCTACAAAGAACCATCTCAATTAAAAACGTCATTAGGCGAAAACAAAATTCAAAATAGAGCAAAAATCCTAGCATTTTAAGAATTCAAAAGTAAACAATCAATCGAATTTCTCTTGTTCCCATTTCACGAATTTTTTGGTGGAATTTTTGGAGAAAAAGAATTAAAAAATTTAAATCACTTTAGATGAAAATAATCAATTTTAACAATGAAAAGGCTTTCTCCGATGAAATATCACTGTTATCACCAGGAAAAAAAATGTGAGTTAAAATATTGATATTTATCCATTACCATAACCGAATATTCATAGGTCACCACGTCACACATAAAACTCACCCCACGAAAGAAAAAGATACAGAAACACACATAACTCCGAAAATATATAGATGCGTTTTGAAAAGCTCAGATGAAATGGTAGTTACCTCTTCTTATTTGGTGTTCGACTCATTAATGTAATCATATTTATGCATGTCTATACGAAAATTTGAAACATTGGGTCTGAATACAATTGAAAACATGAAAAACTACCCAAACATACTTACATCCAAACACTAAAACCCCGTTAATTTCACTCGACGCCCATTTCGCCACAAAATTAGCATCTTCTGTTGTTTTGGTAATTTTCCATGTTGAGAAGGATGTAATGCTTCGGAAATAGAGATGTCCTATTCAACATACCGAAGGTGAAAAATTCGCAAATTTTTTAGAGTTCAACGAAAGCGCCAATGAATTCAACCGAAAACCGACCAAAACAACTCTCCACATCGGATATATTTGATCCGTCAGCGGAAAAGGAAAGTAATGACTTCGAATCCATCAGCGTCGAAGACGATGATCGAGATGAAGATTTCAATATGAACCATTTTTCAGACCATTCTGAGATTTTGGATGAATCAGATGATGAAGCCATAACTCCAGATGAAAAAGATGAACTTTTGCCGCCACTGTCTGAAAGGATTAAAGTAAGTCTTTCACTTTTGAGCAACTATATAGAATATTTTGGATTTTAACAGAAATAATTTTTTTAATAATAATAATACTGATAGAATTAAGAAACAATATAAAAATAAAGTTTGAAAGTGGTTGACAATGTTTCACAATATTATTATAAAATATCGATTGAAAGTTTGATTTGGTATAGGAAATTCATTTATTGACGTGGTTTTCTGGGTACTTTAACCTTCCACTGAAAATCTATACAAGGGAAGAGGGACAAAATGATCAATTTACTCCAATAAATTATTGCGTTTATTAATGAGGAATTTTATTTGATTTTGTCAGTTAAGTATTTTCCTGACTTTAAATTTTCGAGAAACTTTGACGTTCAGGAGACAATATTTGAATAAGTTAATAATACTTGCTGAAACCTCTGTCTTTATTAAATTGGAGAGAATATAAATATAGTTTTCAGCAAGTTTTGATAACGCAGATTAGTCTCCGGAATGTCAATGTTTTTCGAAAAAGAGAAGTATTTTTGTTGTTACTGACAAGACTAAATATTTTTGTTCGAACCAAATAATAGTCTTGTAATTTATCTTGGCAAACTTATCCATTTGGCCTTCTACACTTGTGAAGATTTCCTTGAATTTTCTCTTTTTTTTCATTTTCAGACTGTGGTCAAGAATAAATTTTTTTTTTTCCAAGTTTTGGATTTCTTTATATAATTTTCTGGTTTCGAAAATAAAAATCGAAAAGAAGAAAATTATACGATGCAAATTTTGTACTGAAGATTTAAACACGAATAATTTCACACGATATATAGAGAGGAAACATGGATCCGAGTCTGAGGTCAAACAAATTCTAATCCTACCAAAGAACAGTAAAGAAAGGAGGCAGGCATTTATCCTGCTTAGAAATTAAACGAACTTTGGTCTGTTCATAAACGGTATCACAAGACCATGTCGTCGAGAAGAAACTGTATTTGATGAAACTAAAAATTATTATCCTTGTGCCTATTCCTCAGAGATTATTTGAAACGACACGCAAAATCTTGTATTGTGAAAATAATGGACAAAAATAAAAAGAACTATGTTTCCGCTTCTCACACATTGACTGCCTGTGCAATGGATACAACTAATGTAATTTCAAAGTTGAACGTGAAACATCAAGTAAGATGACTTATCGTGTAATTCAACCATGTATTTGCGGACTTGTAACTTTCCAATATGAAGAAAAAGTCATAACAAACCTTGTTTTTTTAATGGTTTTTTAAAACACCTATACCATAATTAACCACATTTCGTCACCTGTCACAATATACAGTTTAAACATTTCCTTCAAAATTACGTCGAGAAAAATAAATTATTCTAAAATTGAACTGAATATTTTTTATGCATAGTTAACAAGAAGTTACCGTACACGGGTCTGAAAAAATGTACCGTCATGAAAAAACGTTGTTGAGTTCTTTTTTTCTACAAAAATGGAACACCAACAAGAATATACAAATTGATGAAAACCAATCAAAGACAGGTATTAGTCTATCAGATGTTTGAGGTGACGTTCATTGTTTTCAAAACACAACTGTCCTCTGTTATAACAACCTAAGAACTTATTCTCTTCGGAGACTGACTCTGTTCATCAGCGATTCTGATATTTGATGCTCATTCTATTCTTGAGGTCTTCGATATTTGCAAGGGGGCTCTAACGTAAACATATTCTTATGATAGAGCCAGAGAAAAAAGACTAGAGTTATAACATCTGGCCACCTAGCAGGCCATTTAACCCCCGTACTACTCGAAGTAATTAGGATTGCCGTCAATAAACCATTGAAAAATTGTATGAGGTACGTTATGGATTTTTCTTCAAGTAAGGAAATTCCAAGGTCGGGAATATTTGGCTGAATCACCCGGTAGATACGCATTTTTTAATATATCACCCAACTTTTCAATGGTCATTCTCTATTTTCAGGTATTTGATCTCATGAAGGGGGGTGATATCGTTTTTGATGCGAAGAAAGACCAGCTTATTGTTCATTTTGGAGAGTCATACCTCAAGAAACACAAAACGGAACGAATGGCCTATGCCTGTAGTAGTCGAATGACAGAACTTTCTCGTTTACTCATCGCCTACCGGAGGATTATTAGTGATAATACAAAGATATGCTCAGGCCAACTAAATTCAATTTGGTACTTTCTGCAGTAAGAGATATTGCAGGGTATGACCCTATAAAAAAAATTTAAAGTACCAAGCCTTGCCATGCATTTGGGGACATCGTTAAAACATGTATGCAACGAACTGTTGAATTTAGTTTTACAAGAATATACTGGCTTCAAATGTATCCCAAATATGTCAACTAAAGACTGGCTAGAAAAAGTGAAGAATTTCATGAAATTAAGAGAGAGCCGGTGGACCATCGAGTTGGCTTCCTTGACCAACAAAGATTTACAAGAAAAAAAAATGGTGTAAGCCATTATTGATTCCTTTAGTGGATGATATAAAAATATTCAAGAATGAGTCACTCAAATTAGCAGAGGATTGTATAAAACACTTCAATGAAAATATTGATAATGAAAGAACTTATAAATCTCTAGTGCACTGCAGCCTTGCATTGCTCATTCTTTTTAATAGGAGACGAATAGGCGATGTTCAATATTTGAAAGTGACTGATTATAACCGTGACCGGAAAACCAACTCTATCGATTTCCAGAATATCCTAACTGAATCGGAGAAACTCCTTACGAAGGAATACAAAAGGGTGATGAAAAGTGGTAAAGGTTCAAGAGCTGGGGTCATTTTGGTTCCGAAACTTTTACAGAAATTCATCAACATTTTATTAGAAAATAGAAGAAAATACTGTAGTAAAACTGCACTAACTAACTTTCCTAATTTATTTAAAACACTATTTACAACAATTATTCACTAAACGTTTACTATTTCAATTTATTTCTACTGTGGCTATCTATCAGCGAACTCTGGAACTGTAACTAATTCTCTATTCTGCCTGTCCCGCTTATATACTCCCAAGCAGTTTCCATTCACGGCTCTCGAATATTCAGGAGTATAGAACATTTCATCTAGATGGCTCTTCGAATAATATCGAACAATCGATTTATTCCAGCTTGTTCTCGGCGATCCGTACGACAGCAGCTATGCAGTTGTAGTTGAACGAGGGTGCATAATTAATTAGATCAGGGCCGGTCTCTGGGCCGGTCTCGAAATCGTTACAATACATACCGCTTGATAACCAGCATGTATTTGCTCTACCTGTTTCTTCTGTGAAATGGGGAAAGGAAGATGTAGCATTTCGGACCTTAACAAAAACGATGAATTTGAAACATCCAGAAGCCATTGGCATTAATAAATTAAGGAAAAGTATTGCAGATTCTCAATTTGTCCAAAGATGAAACAAAACAGTTCTCTACTTTTATGGGACATACAGAAAAAACCCATCAAGAATTTTACGAGTAGGTATCTCACAAGATTATGTTTTTTCATTTTTTTCAACGGTTTTTTTGTGCAGGCTCCCTGTGGATGTCTACCAAACGGCGAAGGTATCCAAAATTCTATTGATGATGGATAAAGGATCCATTCCTATTGAATTTAAAGGAAAATCTTTGTCAGAAAATCCCTTGGATATTCTTAGATAAATCAGTTTTTTTCAACTAGTCCAGTCAAGAGACTACCTCTCTCGATACCTTACAGATAAGGATTTTTACGACAACATCCAACATCAGTACGGACTTTACGTAACCTTATTGAAACGATAGGCCAATACTAACACCAAATTAGCAGTTGCTTCTAACAAGAAAGTTTTCCTAACCAGATGCAGGAACCTGGACCTGTTTCCGAATCATATTACAAACGGAGTTTGTAATGTGAACACACTTCTGCACCACAGAAGAGGACCACTGGGAAGGAAAATACAAGGATTCAACAACAGGTTGAGAAAAACTATTTTAAATCTAGAAATTCAAGCTACTTTTAGTGACATAAACCGTCTCAAAAATGAGTTGGTTACTATCAATACCAAGTTTCGGGGCCAAGTTCCTCCTGACGTTCTGGCTGAATTCAACAGAAGGCAAAAAATCTCTTATAATATAGTCTTCCATAATATCCTTAATAAACATAAACATAAATGAAATAACTTAAAATTTGAAGCTTTCACTTCTATTAAATTTCAAGAAAAATGGATCAAAAATCTCACTGAGGTTGAAATTCCATTAGAAGTTAAACGTCTTTTGGCTCTAGGACCCAAGTTTAGTATTTGCCCTACCAGCCAAGAACTCAACATTCCTTCTTTATTAGCAGATATAAAATCCATAATCTTTCTTTTTCCAAAACAAGCACAGGACCTTCAAAGATCTCAGTGCACTAATGTAATTACTAATTTTTTGCACAAAAACTCTTCAAATTTTTCTTTACTTCAAAAAATATTCATTTAAAGTAAAAAATTCATTAACTCGTTCACGACCACGTGGCACATATATGTGACGCATAGTTAATCTCCAGGAACCAACGTCACATATATGTGTCATCGATTCTATTGCGATCAAACGCAAATGATTTCCCAGGAGTTTACCGGCGAGGGACGAGATTTGGCTACAGTTTCTAGCCATGTCTGGCACACAACTGCGTCGTGCGGTTTCGGAATTTAACGATTCGTGTATACATAACCTTCAAAATAAACGTGGCGACTGTTGTTGATATTGACTATTGTTTATTTTAATAATAATACAAAATCTTATTGTTTTCGATGTTATTGAGGTAAGACCCATTTGATATTATATAATTTAGATCTATAAATAGAGATCTATTTATGACACATATCTGTGACGCCTGGTTTCAAATAGAGGACTGAGTATTTTGTTATCTCGTATGTAAAGAAAATGTGTTTTTTTTGTGTTACACCAAAGTAAAACCTAATTTTATCTTTCAGAATATGTCCAGGAACAAAAAATTAAATAGCGACGAGCTCTACCAAGAGGCGAATACTGCAGCTTTTGAATGGACGTTGCCAGAGAAGCGATGGATGTTGAAGCGGAGGATACTGAAGAATCAGAACTGCCAGAAGATAGTGATGAAAGTTCATACCAGTCTAGAGAAAGTGATGAAGAAAGCGATGAAGAAAGCGAAAGTTCAGAAGAGGGTACAGAGGGTGTATCTGAAATTATTACAGATATTGAAGAGAACAACGCTAATCAAAATATCACTGATGATGACAGAAATAACATCAGTGACGAATAGACAGATTCTGAAGATAACCCTCAACCTATAATTTTTACGGCGAAAGAAGAAATCAAAGTTAATTTTGCGTTGCCTATTGAACCATTTGAAACGTTTTCCTGGCTTGTTGATTATTCCTTACTGCAAAAGATTGTCTAGTGGACAAACAAAAGAGCTCAGACTCGTAAGAATAATCCCACCCTTGGAAGAAAGAGTAATATGCGGCACTGGGCAGACACTAATATTGAAGAATTCCAAAAATTCTTAGGCCTATGTCTCCTTATTGGAAATATACAGATGCCCTATCTACGAATTATTGGAGTAGCGATCCTCTTTACGTGTCATGAGCAGAAATAGATTTGAATTGATTTTACGCAACATTTGATTCTATGCTCCAGAAGATGATACTAGTAGTAGGCTTCACAAAATTTCCAATTTCACCAGTCACATCTTGAATAATATTGGGAAAGTTTATTATCCACCAGAAAATCTATCTGTGGATGAAGCATTACTACTTTAGAGGGGACGTCTGAAATTTAGACAATACATTCCAAATAAAGCTAGCAAGTATGGTATTGAGTTTTACGAATTTTGTACGCCTGATGGTTTTGTATTAGACTTATTGATATATTGCGGACAAGGTACCGTGACGAATGAGCAAGGCCATGCCTTTGAGATGGTGAAAAAACTTGGAGAAAAATTCCTTCAAAATGGACACACAATTTATATGGACAATTTTTACTGCAGTTATAAATTAGCCAAATATCTTTTAGAGCATAAAACTTACATGTGCGGTACTCTACGAAAAACCAGAAAAGGAAATACTCAAACAGTTGTATCCGCCAAACTGAAGAAGGGTAACCTTGTCTGGAAGAGAAAGGGACAAATAAGAGTTTTAAAATGGCACGATAAGCGAGACGTTCTTATGATTTCAAGTAAACATAAGTCAGGGATGATAGAAGTAACTTCAAAGAAGGGAGTAAAGAAATTCAAACCTGAAATGATAGTTGAGTATAACAGGCATATGTCCGGAGTTGACAGAGCAGACCAAATGACGTCCTATTATTGCACACCAAGAAAAACTATCAGGTGGTACATGAAAGTTTTCTTTCACCTCATAGACATATGCCTATGGAACGGGAATTGGTTGCTGAACAAAATCAATAACAAGAAAGTATCCTATCTTCAATATAGAGAGCAAATAATCAGAAAACTTCTACAAGTAGAATGTCCTAAACGAAAATTGAATGTAACTTTAGGCACCAATCATTTTCCATATAAAGAAAACAAGAGAAAAAGATGTAGATTATGCAGCCAACAAAAAGAAGAAGCATGACCTGGGATTCCTGTTTAGTATGTAAGGATAATAAAGGCAATCCTGTAGGATTATGTCCGTCTCCATGCTTTGGTATATGGCACAAAAATGTAAAATAGGGTTTTCAACAAAAATCTAAGTTTTTATGTGTGTATTTTTTCTAGAAAATTATGACTTTTTTTATGTTACATTCAAAAAGAATATATTTTTTGTTTCGTTTTGAATATAAAAGCCTAAAATTATGTCACATTATTGTGACAGGTGGTTTATTGTAATATTACAATTACCTCAAACCGACGTCACGTATTTGTGACATTACATAATAACATAAAAGAAAAACAAAGTAACACACAAATACTAAAGAAAAATAAATAGTTATATCGAAAGTTATGTTTAACGTAAATAAAAGTAGTTGGTTTATAGCATCGTCAAATTTAAGAATAGCGGTCGTGAACGTGTTTTTCGATACAAATTGTCTCCTTTTCAACAATTCGTATTATAAACAAATATTTGGAACCCCCATGGGTTCAAAGATCTCTCCTATTCTTGTAAATTTTGTATTAGACGAGCTTGTGCAGGACGTTCTATCTCTGATTCCCTATGACGTTCCGTTTGTGAAGAGGTATGTTGATGATCTGATACTCTCTGTTCCATCAGAAAGAGTGGAAGACACGCTTTATTATTTCAATAGTTATGACATTAATCTACAATTCACTTCAGAGGTAGAGGAGAATCATAGTATCCCGTTCCTCGATATGAGAGTGTGTAGAGATAATCATAACGTTCTACGTACAAAATGGTACAGGAAGCCGATTTGTGCAAATCGTTTCCTGAACTTTCACTCTTATCATCATAAGAGCATGAAGCAGAATCTGATCGTCGCACTAAAAAACAGAGTGACAGGTCTGTCACATCCTGTTCATCGGCATGAGTGTGATTCTTATCCTAAATACATGATTAATAAATTTTTATTCAATACGTCTACCATAAATAATAATAACTTAAATAATATCATTGAAAATAACGTCAACATTTTGAGCAATCAATCGCAACAAAGAACCCTATGTAAATATAGGAGCCTTCCTTATATACAAGAATTAACACCCAAACTCACCAATATCTTTAAATCTCCAGAAATTCGCATAGCGAAGAAAAATCTCAAAACTGTAAATCTTTCATACTCAAAAACTAAAACTCTTCTTTCTAAATTTGAACAAACCAATGTAATTTATCAATTATCTTGTGTCAATTGTGACAAAATATATATTGGACAGACAGGTAGAAATCTATTCGGACGCATTGCTTCACATAAGAGTGACTGCAAATTGAAAAAACCCAGCTGTGCACTTTCCACATCATTAATTTCAATGAACCTACAATTTTAGCAATTAAAGAAAATTATTCTAAGAGAAATTTTCAAGAGATGGTTTACGTTAGTAAAGAACCAAATAGTATGAATAAGCGGTCTGATATTGCCAATCTTAGTATAATTTATAACTATTATATTCTTCCTCTCCATAAAAATAACATTTCAAATTTAAATAACTCTAATAATAGTTCATACAATCCCCCATAGAGGGCAAAACTCAGCACAGAGCTGAAGCGTGTTTCATGGAACATACAAGGTTGACTGTTGACATTTGACTTCTGATGTTGAAATCTGTCAGTACTCTCTTCTTCTGTTCATCTACATATTTTTACCGCCCTTGTGCGTCCCTTAAACCACGTGCGGTTTCAAAGGCGAGTTATAAAAATGATTTAACATTTTTCAAAATTTCAATAAAAAAGTTTTCTTTCATAACTCAAAATATCATAATGTTCTTCAATCGTGTTCATGGTTTTATCATTGTTGTTTTATCTCGTTTTGTGTTGTGACATAACCTTACATGCATAAGGAATGACCAAGAAGTTTTCTGCTGTTTTCTCAAAAATAATCTCGTCGTGACTGGCCAGTTGAAAAAAGAACTTCGAAATCACTTAGTGGTGTTTGGTTGGTAGAAATTCTGTGATTCCCACAAATCAGAGTGCTCCAAATAGTCTTCTAAACAATTCAATCCCAATCTACAGATCTCTTCATTATATTGATGAACTTACTAGTAAACTTATTAACATTTTCAAATCTTCAAACATAAAAATAGCAAAAAAAGAATATAATAACTGTGTCTGAACTTTTCTCAAAAACAAAAACTCCATTAAAACACTTGTAAAAATCAAGTGAAGTCTACAAAATAAATTGCAATGATTGTGACCTAACATACATAGGACAAACGGGTCGCAGCCTAATGGGAAGAATTATGTCTCATAAAAGTGACATTAGATGCAACAAACTCTCTTGTGCTTTGACCGAACATGCCATTAAACAAAACCATTCAGTAAACTTTGACGATACCAGGATTATTGACGTCATTATGAAGAAACTAGCTTCTTTCTGGTGTGACAGACAAAATCAGTGATATCTTGAGAAAACACGAGATAAAAACAATATTCACGGCCAACAACCAAATATCCAAATTCCTCAGATCTCCCAAGGACACAATACCAAACGACTCTCAAGGTATATATGAAATACCATGTTCAGACTGCCCGAGAACTTATATTGGCCAGACTAACAGACGAGTAACTTCCAGAGTCTACGAACACGAACTTGCTGTGCGTCAGGCATCTTCCACTTCCGCACTTTATAAACATCGAGAAGACACAGATCACAAAATAGAATTCAAAAACACAAAAACAATTTCCACCGAGAAAACTCTGCAAACCAGGATCATCCGAGAAGCCCTTGAGATAGAGAAGCGCCACAATTGCCTCAACACTCGCGACGACGGACGTAGACTTTCCAATACCTGGAAGCCTCTCATTGCACCCATCAACTCATTTCCCACCAACCCAGTCCCCGCACACAGCTCATCTAGCGCCAACCAAGTTACCGCACACAGCTCATCTAGCGCCAACTCAGTTCCCGCCCATAGTTCACCTCGCGCCAATACATTGCACACGGCCATTACAGCCACGTCCACTATAAATACAGTTCCTCAACCCACAATTTCTCAGTTCTCTCGAAGGAGTAGGCAGATTGAGACCTTAGAGAGAGCCAGTGACGAGACATGGGGAGTAGGCAGATTGAGACCCCGACGTCAAGTCACAAAAACCTAACGTAATTATACCTGATAGTCTAGTCAACAAGTGCCATTTAGACCAACTTTTTTCAGCAGTCTCCGAAAATTATGATTGAGGTGTCATTCGATTCGGAATGACATCCAGATGATTTTTGAAAAAAATGAAGTTCCGCATGAAAAAATTGTAAAAGTTATTAACAATTAACTAAAAAAAAAAGATGGCTTTAGTATTTTGTAAATATCTCAAAAACTAATTAAAATTTTTTAAATCTAAAAAAAGATTCAAAAAGAGGAGGAAATTTCCTAAAAAAAAGCTCAATTCCCGGAATTGTAGCATCAATATTTATAATTTTCCCAGAGGGATGAAAATACGGCCGAAAACGGGTACTCTGGCTCGGGCAAGCCACACCCACTTTGGACACTTTAACAATAAAAATTATTTTAAAATACTAAATATGAAAATAAAAAATTGGAAAAATTCAGGCACTAACTGAATAGATTAATGAACAATAATCCGCTTGAAAAAAATTTTTATCACAATTTTTCAATTAGTTAATCATTAGTTAATTAATAATTTTTTTCTGCTTGAACATGAACATTGCAAGTGTGATAATTGTTAAACTATAAATTTAAGATTTTTTTCCTCTTTTGGAGCAATTCTTGAAAGGCTTCAGAATAGAACCCCGTTGGAAAAATTAAAAAGTTTTTATTTTTCAGTTTTTTATTAACAATTTTCGTTGTTGCAAAATTAAATACTTAAATTAATCATTGAAAAAAAATTTTTTTTTTTAATTTTATCAATAATCCGTTTTTATGTTATCAGGAACTACATAGAAATAATTTTTTTAAATTTTTATCTCTAATTGTTTAAAAAATTGTTATAAACAAATGCGTTGTTTATAAGATAATTGAAAATTTTTTTATGGAATTTCAATCTTTGATACAAATAATGATTTTTAAAAGAAAAATTGTTCCTTAAAAAAAAATTTTTTATTGCTTGAAAACGCATTTGTTAATTAACAATTATTTTCTCCCGCTTCTAATTAATATTAAGGAACCATTTTTTTTTTTTAAATCATTATTTGTCTTTCTTTCTGATATAAAAAAAAAAATTCCATTTTATTTAATTTTTCATTGTTTATGCAATAAACAATTTGTTATAAACAAATAAATTTTTACCTTATATTTTTTTTTCTATTCTAATTTCTGTCACAAAAACAGACAATGATTTTTTTTCTTTTTTAAAATTTTTTTTATTATTTTTTATTTAATTTTTAAATATAAGTTCTCTCTAACTTCGTCATTCTTACCTGGTCTTCATCCTTAAAATTATTATAATTTACAAACTAATGGAGATACGATGAAAATACTTAAGACTTATTTATTCTCCATTACATAAAAAACAAATTTAGCAGAAAAGTTTAGTTGTTACTTATTTATTTATTGAATTTATAGCAATTGTTGTTGAAAAATACTTAGGGAAAATTTTTTTTTTTTGTTTTAATGCTTAAAAATCTTATCAACTATTAAAAATATGACTACTTCATTCAAGTATCTTATCAATTATTGTTCATTACTCAACATTTTTACCTTTTATATATTAATATCACTTTATTATACTTCAAATTCTGAATATTACCATGTAAACAAAAAATTTTTGCAGAGTTCATTAGCCTAAGTGTTTTTGAAAGGAAGAATGATCTTTAAATTGATTTTCATTTAACAAAATTTATTAATAAGTAGTTATTAACATTTACAATATATTTTTTTTTTCATTTTATTGTACATTCTGTTTATTTTTTGAAACGTTTCTTTGATGGTGGCTCATAGTCTACAGTTTCTTCTTGTCTCATGTTTTCATCGTTCTCTTCGTTCTCCAGCAAAGTTTCCACAAATTGTCCAATAGAGATGTCATAAACTTTTACAAACATTAAAGAAACCGAACTTGAAAATAAAATCTAGATATTAATATTAATATATAAAAGGTAAAAATGTTGAGTAATGAACAATAATTGATAAGATACTTGAATGAAGTAGTCATATTTTTAATAGTTGATAAGATTTTTAAGCATTAAAACAAAAAAACCAACAACAATTGCTATAAATTCAATAAATAAATAAGTAACAACTAAACTTTTCTGCTAAATTTGTTTTTTATGTAATGGAGAATAAATAAGTCTTAAGTATTTTCATCGTATCTCCATTAGTTTGTAAATTATAATAATTTTAAGGATGAAGACCAGGTAAGAATGACGAAGTTAGAGAGAACTTATATTTAAAAATTAAATAAAAAATAATAAAAAAAAATTTAAAAAATAAAAAAAATCATGTCTGTTTTTGTGACAGAAATTAGAATAGAAAAAAAAATATAAGGTAAAAATTTATTTGTTTATAACAAATTGTTTATTGCATAAACAATGAAAAATTAAATAAAATGGATTTTTTTTTTATATCAGAAAGAAAGACAAATAATGATTAAAAAAAAAAAATGGTTCCTTAATATTAATTAGAAGCGGGAGAAAATAATTGTTAATTAACAAATGCGTTTTCAAGCAATAAAAAATTTTTTTTAAGGAGCAATTTTTCTTTTAAAAATCATTATTTGTATCAAAGATTGAAATCCCATAAAAAAAATTTCAATTATCTTATAAACAACGCATTTGTTTATAACAATTTTTTAAACAATTAGAGATAAAAATTTAAAAAAATTATTTCTATGTAGTTCCTGATAACATAAAAACGGATTAATGATAATATTTAAAAAAAAAAATTTTTTTCAATGATTAATTTAAGTATTTAATTTTGCAACAACGAAAATTGTTAATAAAAAACTGAAAAATAAAAACTTTTTAATTTTTCCAACGGGGTTCTATTCTGAAGCCTTTCAAGAATTGCTCCAGAAGAGGAAAAAAATCTTAAATTTATAGTTTAACAATTATCACACTTGCAATGTTCATGTTCAAGCAGAAAAAAATTATCAATTAACTATTGATTAACTAATTGAAAAATTGTGATAAAAATTTTTTCAAGCGGATTATTGTTCATTAATCTATTCAGTTAGTGCCTGAATTTTTCCAATTTTTTATTTTCATATTTAGTATTTTAAAATAATTTTTATTGTTAAAGTGTCCAAAGTGGGTGTGGCTTGCCCGAGCCAGAGTACCCGTTTTCGGCCGTATTTTCATCCCTCTGGGAAAATTATAAATATTGATGCTACAATTCCGGGAATTGAGCTTTTTTTTTAGGAAATTTCCTCCTCTTTTTGAATCTTTTTTTAGATTTAAAAAATTTTAATTAGTTTTTGAGATATTTACAAAATACTAAAGCCATCTTTTTTTTTTAGTTAATTGTTAATAACTTTTACAATTTTTTCATGCGGAACTTCATTTTTTTCAAAAATCATCTGGATGTCATTCCGAATCGAATGACACCTCAATCATAATTTTCGGAGACTGCTGAAAAAAGTTGGTCTAAATGGCACTTGTTGACTAGACTATGAGGAGTAGGCAGATTGAGACCTCAGCGTAGAATTACGTTTCAACCTTTCATTAATTTTCTTTCTTTCTCAGTTCTTAAAAATGGCTCCAAAATCGGAGCTCTCCACTTTTTTCTATATATACAGTGTGACAATTCAAAAACTTACAATGGGCTATATCTCACGAACGAAAGATGATATCAAAAAATGCTCAAAACTGTTTCTAGGATAGGAAGGGGGAACTAAAATTACATAAAAAAGAACTCGCCCCCATCAACCCCCTAGGCCCCACCTACCCCAATTAAAAAAGTTTAAATGGCAGACCCCTACTTGTGATACATCATTGAAAAGCCTATAAAAAATGCTATCCAATGGTATACATAATAATTGTACAGGGTGTATCAATAATTACCAAATTATTATCTAACAATTTTAAAAACAAACGTAGGAACCCTACTTGTGATACAATGTTAAAAATCTTTAAAGGCCAATAAAACCTTATTTTCAATGATAAGTGTTCGAGGGGACTTTTTGTTGTTGAATAAAAACTTTAATTTGCCGTCTTTGCAAAAACAAGTTGTTTTTCGGTTTCTGTCGCAGTCAATGATTTTTGTTAATTTGAGACATTGAAATGTCATTAGTCTCATCATTTTGTACGATCAGTACTGTCATTCGCTGTAGTTGTCAGTGTTATTTACGAACAGCTCAAATATTTAATGAGAGGCATCCGTACAAACATGTCAGTGCAAAATAAAAAAAGGGATGCCCCAAGATTACTGAATGAAGCAAGCCAAGTTGAGGTCCTTGGGCAATTTGCAATAGAGCCTACTGCATCAACGTCAGGTATCTACAATGACAGGACTATCACGTGAGTCGGTCAGGAAGGTGTTGAAATTACACAAGTTTCACCCGTACCAAACGCAAATTCTTCAAGAACTAGGCGATGATGACCCAGAACGACGAATTGAGTTTTGTGAACTAATGACTGAAAGAATTCGCGTTGAACCTAGACTATTGAAAAATATTTGTTTCAGTGATGAATATACTTTTATGATGAATGGCAATGTCAATAAACAAAACTGTCGGTACTGGAGTGATACGAACCCGCATCGATTTAGAGAAGGTCACACTCAATATCCTGAAAAACTTAATGTCTGGGCAGGGACATTAGGGGATTTTTTAATTGGCCCCTTGTTTATACCAGGCAATTTAAGTGGCGTTATTTATCTGGATATGCTTGAAAACACCATCCAACCTTTAATTGTGTATGAATTAGAGAATCAAAAGGATGACCAAGGCAATCTAGCTCTAGAAGAAGATTTGCTGCACCACCAACAAGATGGAGGACCTCCTCACTGTGCAGCTGCAGTTAGGCACTGGTTGGATACTAATTATCCGAACAAATGGATTGGAAGGAGAGGTTCTATTGAGTGGCCACCAAGGTCACCAGACTTAACGCCACCTGTTTTTTTTTATGGGTTTACCTCAAGTCAGTTGTGTATAAAACTCAATCTGCGTCACTTGGGGACTTGCGGGAAAAAATTACTCAAGCATGTCGCGCTATTACTAGAACAACATTTGTCAAAGTTCGTACAGAATTTGAAAATAGGCTGTACTATTGTTTACAGAGCAACGGAACCCACTTTGAACATTTACTTCATTGGCATTTTCAACAAAAAATTTGTAGTTCAACAAAAACTTCATTAAATTTTCCATTTAAGGCAAGATTTTAGAATTATTTATTCACCCTGTACAATTATTATTCATACCGTTGGATAGCATTTTTATAGGCTTTTCAATGATGTATCACAAGTAGGGGTCTGCCATTTAAACTTTTTCAGTTGGGGTAGATGGGGCCTAGGGGGTTGATGGGGGCGAGTTCTTTTTTATGTAATTTTAGTTCCCCCTTCCTATCCTAGAAACGGTTTTGAGCATTTTTTGATATCATCTTTCGTTCGTGAGATATAGCCCATTTTAAGTTTTTAAATTGTCACACTGTATATGTATATATATAGAAACGAAGGGTAGTCTTGAATGAGTAGGAAAAAAGCGGAGATGATCTTGAGGATGCAGTCAAAATACTGGGCTGGTTTAAATACTCTTTGTTATTTGGTCGAGCTTTCGAGAATGTTTATTCTCTTTATCAAGACATCTACAAAATTTAAAAAAGTTGCACAAATTGTAAATGGGTAAAAAAACAGTACTTACTGTAAACGTGAGGTTTATAGTAAAAGTCAAGCGTAAATGTGAAACATGGAATTATCTCATCATGATTGGAGAAAAAATCTACCTCCAGGTTGAAAAATTACCGGACATAATTTAAAACTTTAAACATTTAAAAAAAAAATTTGTTTAACTGCCAAATGGAAGCACGTGCTCTGTGTAGGGATTGACACAGAGAGAACTGACATTTGAAAATTGACAATCATTGACTGAAACCAAGAGTACCAACTGTCATACCAACAAGCATGACCAACATAAACAAAGTTTGGGGAGATTTTTCGACTCCCGACGCAGTTACTGCCACCTATGAACAAAGAGTAAGCACTACGCCAAGATTCAAAAAGTTTTTGAACTGGAGGATTTGATTCTAATTTCAAAATGTAATTATAAATGTTACTAAGATTGTTTAGGTCTGTTTTTTGTTCATACTGTTGATATCACTTTTGGTGAAGAACATTTCCTTGAAGAGTCTTGTTTGATAATTGTTCTCAGAACACATTATTTCAACTTGGTTATAGTCCATTAAATGTTTATTAGCAAATGTAATTTTTAAGATTTCAATCAATGTCTTATTACATGACAGACAAGGAATTCTGTAAACATTAGACCTCTCTAACGGTTTTAATGGAGTTTTAATTTTGGAAAAAAGGCCATTGGTGGTGGTATCGATTCGTTGCGCAAACTTTATATTTTCACTCCTAAATACATCAAGAAGCTTAGGTGTGAGAGACTGAAAATATCATTTCTTTTTTCAGTTCTATACCATATTTCAACTCAATTTGGGAATTCTCAGGTTTGCGGTCTGGTTACCAATAAAACTCATTTGTTCTTGATCTCAATATTTCGCTAATCTTTATTAGCTTCATCAGGAGAGAAAACTAAAGAATAATATTCTGAGAATATAAGAATTAGAGAAAATCAAAGATAAAATGACATTTCTACTTACAATAACAGAATTGGAACTATTCTGGTCTTCATCATTGCCGTGGGAAATTGTATTTCGTGAAACTATGTAATCATTTCAACACCTATTAATAAACTTATTTTGTTAATTAGGCCGTACTAATATATACAATCTGTACAATTTCCCAGGTAATTCAGGTACAATTTTATGTTGCCTTAATGTAAACAAATATCTATCAATTAGTGAGAATATTATTCAAAACAAAATTAAATTGAATTCAAAATATTACAGAAAATATTACAATAAATATTACTTAACTGGCCTGTTTTGTAATTTACGGTATTTGTCTTTTATGTTCAAGGAACAACCTAGTTTTTTGATTATCAACCCGGTTCAAAATCTTTACGTTGGAGTAATCGAATTGGTGGCCGGTTTTTTGTGAGTGGACAACTGCTGCACATGAATTTTTTCCCAAACGAGAATCACTCTTGTGCAGAGATATTCTTTGCTCGAACCACTGCGATGTCTGTCCCACATAATAATCGTCACATCCTTATTATTGACCCGGTCCAAAATCCAAAAGTTGGAGTAATCGAATTGGTGGCCGGTTTTTTGTGAGTGGTCCATCCATTTTATTTACCACTTTTGGTTGAAGAATACCGATTTATTTCAAGTAAGAATTACTTCATTGATCATATTCGTTTGGTTGAATGGAAAGGATAATTACCAAACTGATAAAATACACCACTTTCAATTTTCATTATAATAACAGTTTTATGACATTTTCATTACTGGTGGTATAAACTAATCATAGGATGATTTTTGCAGATGAATCTGGTGAAATTCCAAGTACTTCAGCGAGCAGTGATACGATAGGTATGTTTCATCACATTTCCTAATACCAGCTTAACTTAGCACCAAGAGATTCCATAACCTCCTCTTAAATAGAGTTCAGACTCTCCCGAAAATGTCAGTTAAAACTTGGTTACTGGCCATTTTCCTCTTGATATTGTCAAATGGTTACTCCCAAGACTTTGATTATCCCTTACTCTATCTTCCTCAGAATTCCTCTATCCACTACAGTCTCCCCTCAAGGCCAATCTGTGAGATGTCTCCCCAAACTGGATGGGAAAGGGTCCATTTATTATTTTGGAAGATGAAGGTGGACAACTTTCGACCATTCAGGATCTCTTGCACCTCTCAATATTTGAGGCCGGGTGTTACAAGGGGTTCGCTGGATATGATGACAAGTGGGACGAATGCCCAGAAATTGGGAAGAGAAAGATGATGATCTTTTAAAAGTATATACAGATGAGACTATTCGAATTTTTTACCTTAAATCAACATCATTATCGTCTTGTCAATTTTCTCCTACAGGAGCATTAGCATGTTTGATGAGTAAAGACAAAAAAGACTTCGTATGCCCTGAAAAACACATGTTGATTAAAATGTCTGGGAAACTCTGTTTACTATTTCAAATACTTACTATTTAGATTCATATGGCTCGATTTTTTCAGTAGAGAGATCCCCCAGTCAAAGAATGAAGAGAAGTTCTAGATATAATCCGGCCTTCACTTCTTCTGATTATTTTTCCCTATTAAAAGAGGCTATGTCAGTTTCCCTCAATGCAACACAGAAAATTAGAAGAAATACACCAAGGGATTTTGATTTAACTCGTTCCGTAGTATTAGATCCCAGCTTTTCCAGCATAAATTATCATGAGCTGGACTATCAATTCAGACATATCCTCTCCACTTCAGAGGGAAGCAAGGTTTATATGACGTCATGCTTCCAGAGACAACGGGAGTGGGACTCATTATTTGAAAACCGAGTGGATTGTAGGAGAGTTTATAGGTATCTGTATTATTCAACTAAAGTAATATGCCGAGAAACCAAGATTGGATGGGAAGGATTTCCTTGTATTCCTCTACCATTGGGGATTCAAAAATGATCGATAACACCTTCATCAAAAAATATCAGTTTAACATTTCGCTCGGTGAACAGAAGTACCAAATTGAACCTATTACAGGTATTCTAGTGCCAATGAATATTTCTCTTAGTTATCATAAGATGATCCCAAATTTGTTGCTGTACTTAAATTCTTACCAAAATTACTCGAATCACTTACATTACTCATCCTCTCTCAACGTTTTGACATTCAAATTTATTTCGTTAAATGTCTCTTCTCACAAGGATTCTAATTTTGATTTTTCATCTGCAGAGTGGGTTAGTCCTTTATCGACTTCGTATTCTCTGAACATAGATAATAATTGGTTTAATAAAGTAGTGAATTCTCATCAAATTATGTGCGAGAATAATGCACTGAACTGTATCTTTCTTTTTTATTATTGCTATAAAACTGATATAGGAGGATTTTCGACAGAAACCAAGATTTTATTTGCTTACCGGTATTCAGCTTCGTTTGGTATTCTTCTGACGGCCATCACTTCAGCCACTTCAACAGTATCCAACAGTTTCAACAGCTATCTCAGCGAGGAGAAAGTTACACAACACGAGAATGAGAATTTGGGTGTTCTCTCGAGAGGTTTTCCCAAGTCGGTAGGTATGCGCAAGGCCATTCACGAAATTCTATCCGCCTCACTTGATTTGTCTTCCCGTTCCATCGTACCGAGGTGTTTTTTCTCGGTACCGGCTTTGAAGCAAAAACAAAAACCAGATTTCTGATAGCGCGCAAATACAGGGGGAATCCAGACATAAACTATGATTGAGGCACAAGTATGGAAAGACTCTTCAGTATTCAGTATAATTGGAGACAAATAGACATATTCAAAAAAAATAAACAATAAATTGGAAGTCCCGAACATTCCGCCCACCTAAAATTATATTTTACTAACATATAAGACAAGTACAAAATCCAATATTGAAATATATTATTTTTGATTAGGCAAAGGAAATACTTTAGACACGGGTCTCTTAAGTATCCCCTTTGAGGTCCTCAGTGTCACCACCCGAGTAGTGCCATCTAGACCCTTGTGAACCTTCTCTATTCTCCCAAAATGCCACTTTGAGGGTGGCGCTAATTCGTCCTTCAAGAGGACCATTGTATTTGGCTCAATTTGAGTACAGGGTTCGGTCCATTTAGCTCTCTGTAACAGTGTGTGGAGATAGTCACGATGCCACCTATCCCAAAAGCTCTGATGGATCTTTTGCTGGAGTTGCATCGTGAGAGAGGCCCTAATTTTATGTGTCCTAAGTCTGGGTCCGGAAAAGAATTTAATGGTTCGAGAGTGAGAAAATGGCCTGGGGTGAGAACCTGTAGGTCATTTGATTCGCAGCTCAGCGGACACAGAGGTCTGGAATTCAAAACACCTTCAACTTGCACTAAAACGGTGTAGAATTCTTCATAGGTGAGGGATTGTTCACCGACTACGCGAGTAAGATGGGATTTTATAGACTTGACACCTGACTCCCAAAGTCCTCCAAAATTAGGAGCAGCTGGTGGGTTAAAGTGCCATGTTATTTTTTCGTCGGCTGCTGCGAATTTCATTATTTCGGCTATATACTTATATGCACCCACAAAATTTGTTTCACAATCGCTGAACATGTGGTTGCATCGTCCTCGACGTGAGATGAAGCGACGCAGTGCAGCAAGAAATGCTTCTTAAGTCATTTCAGAAATGAGCTCAATATGTATGGCTTTAGTGGCCATACATACGAAGATACAGAGATACGATTTAAATCTTTTTGCACCCCTTACTTAACCTAATGTACTGATAAACGGCCCGGCCATATCTATGCCAACTTGAGATAGATTTTCCATGGGGGGTTGTAGCGAGATGGGATTGGTTCGAAAACATCGATAGCAGTTCGATATTACTTTTCGAATAGTACGTTTGGGGGAAATAATCCAGTACCGTTGAAGAAGCAGGTTATGAAGGGTCTGTAAACCGGGATGCAAAAACAATTTATGGGTATGCTCGATGATAAGATTAGTGAGTCGATGTGAATTTGGGAGAAGAGCGGGATGTTTTTGATGGAATGGCAAAGATGATCGTACCTGTCGACCGCCCACCCTGAGAATATCCATTTGGTCTAAGAAAGGATTCAGTTTCCTCAAACTTTTGGGAATTAGTATTGGTATTGGTATTGGTGAGTATGGATGGTGATTGATGCGCTGCGACCTGATTAGATCTATTGTGCCCCATCTTCTTCTGCTGTCACAAGATGTTCTTGTTTACAGCAGCCCTTCAAGTCCCAATTCCTTCAGGAATTTTAGGATTTTGAGGGGGTCTGCTCGTGGTATTTCTCCCACGGTCAGCTGGTGTGATCCCAGTATATTCAATCTTTTGCGATGTACAGCGTAACACTCCATCAATATATGGTGGGGTGTTTCTGGGTGTTCCCCACATAATCTGCAGGTGCTGTCCTCCTCTAAGCCTAGCTTCCTCAGGTGTTCTTTGAGTCTGCAATGCCCCGTTAGAAATCCCGTGATTGTCTTTAGACTAATTTTGCTGAGGTTAATCAGTGTCTTTGATCTTGCTCGGTTGAAATTTCCGAGGAGATCTTTGGCCTGCCTCAGCCCTGGAAGTCTTAGCCAGTATGTTGCTCTCATTGCTTCTTCAGCTTTATTGAGTTCTTCTCGGAAGTAATATTTTCCAAGTCCGCAGAATGGTTCTGGCCCGATCAGTGGCGTTGCTGCGCCTTTCCGTGCCAGGGTATCTGCTTGTTCGTTGCCCTCTACTCCGGCGTGCCCTGGCACCCAGAGGAGGGTCACCTTATTGTTCCTGCCCAGATCATTAAGTTTGTCTAGGCATTCCCAAACCATCTTCGAGTTGATGTTGCAGGAGCTCAACGCTTTGATGGCTGCTTGACTATCGGAGAGGATCACGATTTCCTGGTTCCGGTATTTCCTATTGAGGTTGAACTGAATGCACCTTTCTATGGCGTGAATTTCCGCTTGGAAAATGCTGGGGAACTGGCCCATGGGTTCAGAGTATTTGGTGCGAGGCCCAAAGACCCCTGCTCCAGTTCCTTCGGGAGTTTTGGACCCGTCCGTATACCATGTTAAGGTATTCTTCCCCAGTGCTCGAATCGATTCTATGTTCCATTCTCGCTTGGTGTTTAGTTCCGTTCGAAAAAGTTTCTCGAAACTAAATTTCTTGGTAATTTCGTCAGTTGGGAGGTCGGCAAGGTGTGCACAGTTGGTAGGGGTTAAGCCCCTCGCGCCGTGTGCTGTCCCTATGAGTCCGACTTTAGCCAACCTGAGGTTTGCCTCCCAAGCAGTTCTCTTCACCATTATGTGGAGAGGAGTGAGGTCCAGAATGACCTCTATTGCTGCTGTTGGAGTCGACCTCATTGCTCCTGTTATACAAAGACATGCTAGTCTTTGCACTTTTTCCAAGATCTTCTTTGTTGTGGCGAGTTCGGTTCTGCCTTGCCATGCTACTGCCCCGTAGGTGATCATAGGTCTCACTATCATGGTGTACATCCATCGCAGTACTGATGGGTTACATCCCCATGTTTTTCCTGCAATGTTCCTGCACACCATCAGTGATGATTTTGCCTTATTAGCGATCTTTTCTACGTGTCTGTTCCAGAGTAGTTTTGAGTCTAGAGTAAGTCCTAGATACTTCACCTCTTGCTGCCATTCTAAGTCTGCTCCGTCGAGGCGAACAGTCCTTAGGTGCTGAACCTTTGTTCTTCTAGTGAATGGTACTACTGTGGTTTTTGATGAGTTAATTCTCAGCCCCACAGAGAGGCACCATCTTCTGGTTGTCTCTAGCTCTCTTTCTATGAGATCGCAGAGGGTTCCTTCGAATTTGCCTTTGGCCATGATGACTATGTCGTACGCATATCCAAGGCAAGTGACTCCGCTCCCGGTCAGTGTTCCGAGTAGTTCGTCTACTACGAGACTCCACATCAGAGGTGATAGTACCCCTCCTTGTGGGCACCCCCTGTTTGTGCTGATCCGAAAGCTGCTCTCACCCACTTTCGTTTCAGCTGTTCTTGTGGCCAGCATTTGGCACATCCATCTGGATGTGGTTCTGTCCACTCCCTTGTTCATTAGGGCCCTCTTTATTGCTTCATGAGAGGTGTTGTCGAATGCCCCCTCTATGTCTAAGAAGGCGCAAATGGCCATTTCTTTGTGCTCAAGTGATCTCTGGATGCTTTCGGTAAGCACGTACAGAGCGGTTTCCGTTGATCTGCCCGCCCTATATGCATGCTGCCCGGAGTGCAATGGCACTCTCTCCAGTATCTCAGTTCTGATGTAGTTGTCTACCGTCTTCTCCACTGTCTTCAGTAAGAAGGATGAGAGACAGATTGGTCTGAATGACTTCGGGAGGGTAGGGTCCTTCTTTCCCACTTTGGGAATGAAGGTTACCCGTGCTCTTCTCCAGTTGTTCGGTATGTACCCGAGTGCCAGACTAAATCTGGCTGCTTTAATGATGTACGGCAGTAGTTCCGTTTGCCCTTTTTGTAGAAGAGCCGGAAATATACCGTCAACTCCTGGTGACTTGAATGGTTGGAAGGATTCAATTGCCCATTTCACTCTTTGGGGGAATTAGTTTCTTGTTCTACAACGAATTGATGTATTTGGATAATTCACATTTTTGGACGAGACTTTCATGTAAATATGTTTCTAGCATGATTTCACGCATTCCAAAAAAAAAATTAATTCCTATGATCACTAGGAGCCGAGATAATTTTTTTATTTCAAAAAAGTCTGGAAGGCGCAATAATCATCGTACAACAGATACCTTCACGGATATTGAAGTTGAATATCTATATTTTCAATAAAAAAATACTAGGATATGTCTAGTTCATTTGCAGTATCATTAATTTATGAACAAATTGAGGCGAGCCAGTGCCGAGCGATGCAATTCTAGCGGGTGGCGCAGTGGAGATTCTGTTGACATTTAAGCAACTTTCGTCCTGACAAAGTCGTTATTGATTCAATTTCAAGTACTAGTGTACATTGCAAAAAAAAATACGTGAACAACAAGTTACACGTTATTTTATTGCCTCTGGTGAGTACTCATTTCATTAAACAACGATTTTTTACTCAAGATTACTCAATTATTTTAGTTTATTTATTTTTTGATGTGATACAGTATCTTCGATCTACAAACAGGGAAAATACAAATTACTGAAAATTTTTCATTCGAATCCAGATCACCTTTACTTATTGTATGTATTTTATGAAGAATCTGCTCTTCCTGAAGAAGTGAGTTATAACATGTGCAAAATTATTTCTTTATTGTATAATAATAAGAAGGAAGAAACTAACGTCAAAGGCAACTTTTCAATTAGCAAATCTTCCTCCTACTGAAGGAGCCGTCAAACAACATGCCTTCAGAGTTTATTTGCAGTCACAAAAATGGTTAGGCAACGACAAAATAAGGGTCACTCAGTGGGGATGGAAAATTACGAATGATGCATTAATGCCAGTTTATACTGATGATCCAATGATACCAGACGAGATATTGAAAAAAAAAATTCATGCATCTGTATCGGTGATTGCAAAACAAGAACATGTGGCTGCAGAAAGCAATTATTACAATGTTCGAGTGTTTGCACACATTGTGATTCAAGTGGATGTGAGAATTTTGAGACGCCTATAATCGAAATAGAAGAAGAATTCATGGATAGTCTGCTCCCACACAATATGGAAGATGGAGATGAAGAAAAAGAAGATTCCTCCAATTAAAAAAGGAAATTTCGTGAATCTGTATCAACTTAATGTATAAATATTTTTTCTGCAGTAATTTCATAAATGTTTTGTATATAATAGAGATATTTTATCATTTTGTGAATATGATATTCGTTTTTTTCTCGACGACCTACACCAAATTAAGTACAATGGGATTTTTGTAGTTGTCCAGAAGCCGAGATACTCAATATTTTTCAAGCGCAAGTCACTTTGTCAACATATGCGGGTCGAAGGATATGTCGGAAAAATCACCGGGTAGCTTTGGTTTCCATCCAGCTAGCCACATAGCTGCAAAATTTATATTTGATTTAGATACATTTTGGACTCCATTGAATTCTTTGCATATAATTACTGTTCGAATCTTGAAAATTTCCCACCGAAATTCCACTTGTAACAAGAAAGCCAGACCGTATATTTCCAGATCTGACACCAAAAATACTAATACATAAACAAAGAAAATAAATCGGAAACTCATCAGAAATTCCGGGCTCCCGTGAGCCATCGGAAACTCCTACTCGATCGAGGCTCGAGTGAGAAGTGCCCTAGTTGAAGCCAACTTCGGTGGACGGAGCATATTGGAAAGTGTGAGCTGAATATAATAATAATAAATAATAAATTTATTCACCACCATTATGAACGTGTACAAATTTACCTAAAACTAAGTTTGATGGGATGGTAAGTAGGATTCCTCCACATTCACACTTAAGTCTTTGTTAAATAAAAGGTTTTTGACGCCCGATGGCAGATTTTTAAGTTACACCTTTTTCCCAGTTAAAAAATTATTAAACTTATTAATATGAATGTGAATTTAGTGACTCCGTAAGAAGCTGTTCGCTTCTTGTGTGGAGCCTACTAGACTCTTCACATATTTAATTAATAATTCAAATAATAACATAGTGAAAGAGCAACATTAAATGGGTATGGTATAAAACAGTATATTAACGATAAAAAATACATAAAATGGATGAATTTCACGTAAAATTGACTTATTTGGTTTAATCGAGGATATTATGAATGATATATCTTTTGCTCGATATCCACTTCTTATTTCTCTTTTTGAAAATATAAATAGAATTTGCTTTCCTTATCTCATTATCAAGAGCATTATATAGCTTCGGACCTGTGAACAAAAAGGATTTTTGTCCAATTGTTTTTGACACTCTTGGTACTTTTAGGAAATAATTTTCCATTCTGGTATTTTTTTAATTATGAAATTTTTCAAATTTAGAGATATTTTTGAACACAAATATGCCAAGGGTTTTTGCATACAACTGTTTTATGTCACATATTTTTGACATATTGTACAGTCGCTCAGTTGAGAATTTATAGTCAACCCCATATATTATTTTCAATATTCTCTTCTGTACACGTTCTATATTGAGGTACAGTGTCTTGTTACAAGTTCCCCAGGCAATAATCCCGTATTGCAAAATACTTTCTACTAAGGCAGAATACAACTGACATCTAATATCATTTTCAGTTTTTTGAATTTGAAAATAAGTCCTCTCAATTTCTGAATAGTAGTTTGTATGTGTTCATCACACCTTAAATGACTATCCATTGTAATCCACAACATTGAATTCGAGAGAATTCTTTCGAGAATATCTCCGAATAATATTATCGAAACACTAATATAATTATTAGTATTTCTGGGGGATTATGACAACTTTGAACGCACGAAATAAGTTTTCAGTGCTATCCCCACTACGCCGTCCGCTACAGCTATAGCGATCCGCACTTGCACGACTCACTTTATTCATCAATTAATAATATTGCAAATGAACTAGACATATCCTAGTATTTTTTTATTGAAAATATAGGTATTTAACCTCAATATCCATGAAGGTGACTGCTGTACGATGATTATTGCGTCTTCCATATTTTTTTGAATTAAAAAAATTATCTCGGCTTCTAGTGATCGTAGGAATTTTTTTGAATGCTTGAAATCATGCTAGGAATCTATTTTCATAAAAGTAATTTCTTTAAAAACAAAATTGAGACATTTATTTAGAAAAAAACATGTGAAACAACTGTGTAATATTTTTAGTAATTTTTTTACCCAAAAATAACCCCTGAATCGTTACTATAGCATCATTCCCCGAGCAAGAGTAGCCATATTGGGAGAGCATCTTTTTTGAGAAAACTTCATATATTTTGAAAATTGATCAATATTCATCAATTTTTCAAAAACGGCTTCTTTGACTTGCTATAGGCTACACATAACAGTAAGTAACAATTTTTAATACCTTACAGTTATCGATTGTTAACGAATTATGGAAAAACCGATTTTTCCCGGTTTTTCCGATATAACTTGAAAATTATCATTGATATCAAAAAAGTATAGGTTACTTAATTGATAGATCTTTTTAATACCAACAATTTCTTGATTTAAATTTTTCCGATCGGAGCTGTAGTTTTTTAGTTATCAACAAATATCCGCTTTTTTCAACTTTGGTAATTTTTTAGGTTATGTTCGGTAATCCGGATCGAGTCGCATGAAATAGACTTATCTTGAATTTTAATTTCCTATACGCTCATTTTTTTTTATCGCATATTAATTTCTGCACGCACTTTTACCTATTGCTTGGACTATAAGGTCTCAAAGTCTCTGGTTGACTCTAGAACCTTGAATTGATTGATTTAGGTATCATGTCTTGACGCTATAAAGTTCGATTTTAATTTGTTACTTCAATCAAACGAACTTGTGGTTGCTTGACAACCACATATCGATACCCTATTTCTAATAAAGCTAAGTTTTCATGCATCTGAGTTTTCGGTTTTTCGTAGGAAATTTGAAAGAAATGTCTCGTACGAATGATATTTTGAGCGGTTTTCATATTAGCGAAATGCCTTCACGGAATAAATGAAATATTCGACGTCAACCCTCTAATTTACCGTCTATTTTCTAATTGCAATATGTTATTTTCGTAGTTTGAAAATAGGTCTCACCCAAAAACGTTCGGGTGAGACCTATTTCAATAAGTTAACAAAGTCAGTAAAATATAAATATTACGGCTGTTCTTACCCTTATATTATTAATCATGAGATTGCTGTCCATATTTAACATTAACATTTTCAATATGCCTGGAAACAAACATACATAACCGCATTGATGCATTGAACACTGTTTTCCTTCAAAATTTTGGACAAGTTGACTTTATTTCAACTTCTTGAATTTATTCGTACCATATCAGTTGAAATTTGCCGCCACGAATTATATTTGAACAGCTTTTGACAGATTTCGTATGAAAAACGAATAATTCGTGTACATGAAAACTTAGCTTAAGACGTAACCCACAATTATTATGAAATGTAGGTTTTGGAATGCGTTCAGATCCTACGTCGTGCGCGTTCTATGCGTTCAGATGCTAACGTCTGGTAATAAGTTGGGTCGTTCAGAAGCTTGCGGTAAATATTACCATCCGTCCAACCATTTACCCCAGTCGACGCATTGATAGAAATTGACCCGCATGCGCGTTGCAGTATGTAATGACAGGAAGTTGAACGATTCAAATGAGATATTGGAGATTAATCTACTGAAGAGAGATTTATATTGATCAAGAATTGAAGATATCACAAAAATATGAATAATTTGTCGACTTCTCACAATCTGGTGGTTGATGAGTTTTCAAGTAAGGACTATGAAATTTGACATCTCCCAATATCGTTCAGATGAATCTTGTGTCAACGACTACAACCAAGAAAAATCTTGCCTTGCAATTTTTCTCTACCGGGCAAAGCATCTGAACGCACTCCTCGTGGAATCGAGTTCCTCAGACAATTATCAACCTAATGAGAGTTTACCGTAAGTCTCATGAAACAATTAATATTTATTTCGCGCCCATTCTAATATATCTTAAGCGCAAAAGCTGATTATTCTAATTCCAATAGAGCTTATCCCCTGTCATTCCATAAGAAGCCCAAGTAGAGAACAGGTGTTGTTTTGCTGTCCACTTGTATGTATCGTTTTGGCTAAGAAATTAGTGATATAAAGAATTTCAAAAGGTGAGTACAAACTATATCTGTTGTTTCCATGTAGTAATAAAATTTGAATGTATTATTTTAACCAGAAAGTAATAATTATACTATTATAAACTTGTTGTTGGATACGACATATTAGAAGGGATGGGAACATGTGTGGGTTGAGACCTATTAGAATATTAGATTGCATTATTGTTTGCATTGAGACAGACATGTGATAGAAATCATTATAAAATCAAACATTTTACAAAATATTTGTTTAGAAAACATAATTGACGCAAAACAAATTGATGTCTGTATGATATCATCTGAATGAAGATTAATTAATTTCAGATGTCTGGAAGAGGAGCAAAAATGGTTGTCATGGTTCATGAAATCGATGTAGACACTGCTGAGCCGCTAGAACAAATTTTCAACTTTGTGAGTAATCTTCCTTGTGTCATTGACTTCTATGAAGTCTATTCAATTCCACAACATGTTGGTGAGGTCGACACTGGAAATGCTTTAAATTCGGCATTCGAAAATGGCAATATCAGAAGCAGTCGTTCTGAAAATATACGAAATAATGAATCTCATTTGCCAGGAGATTTTTCAGTTGGAGATATTATATCTCTAGAACAACCAGATATACAAATTTTGGATAACCTTGTCTGCACTATTATTCAGGATACTGATTCAAACATTGATAACTTTCAAGTTAAATGTGAAGATGAAAATGCCAATGTAAACGTTGATGCTGATATGGAGTTACTAGAAAATCGATTACATATTGTTAATCAAGAATGTGGAGACAAAAATAATGATTTTGGAGATATTGACGGTGCAGAAAACCAGCAAGAAGTTCATTCGGAATATGATACTGTGGATGACCCTGACTATGTGCCACCTGATGATGAAAGTCGAGACAATATTATTCTGGATTCCAAATCATCAACCAAAACGGTTGATGAATCATCTGAAATCGATAACAATCCCAAGAAGAAAAGGAGACATTATGCTCTCCCAGAATCTTGGGAGAAGAATGTGAATAAGGAGAAAAGAATGTTAGGTGAAGAGTACAAAGGATACACGAGATCAAACAGTGGCATAATAAAGCATGAAATTACGAAAGACAACAGAACATTGGGACCAACGTGTGATTCTAATTTCTGCAAGAAAGCGCGTCAAATAGGTTTTGTCAATTATTCACTGATGAAACTCGACAAACAATTTTTAATAAATTTTGGAACATGAAATGGGAACAGAAAAGGATCTTTGTTTCACGCATGACCAGTTACGGGGAAAAAAGAGATGCTATACAAAAAATTCCTCGCGAAGGAGTGGTTCATTTCAATATTATTTAAAAATGGATTCCGTAAAATATCAAGTTTGCAAAAAACTTTTCTTGAGAACTTTGGGAATCAACGAGAAAATGGTGACGTATTGGTTAAATGATGGAATAAAATATGGACTACCTGCTAAATCCGAAGATAGAAATAGAAAGAAATTCGAGAAGCAAGATTCATCACTGTTTGTTGAAATGAAAAAATGAAAAGACTATCTACAGATGTTTTTGAAAGAATTGGCCAAAATGGAAAGCCATTATTGCCGGAGCAAAACAGACAAATTATATCTGGAAGAAGATTTCAAATCGAAATCCCAAGTATACGATATCTATAAAAAAAAAGTTTGGACAATAACATGATACCCCTCTCGTTGTACCCCTTTCTAAAAGAATTTGATGAAATGAATATTGCTCTATTCAAACCTCGTAAAGAACAGTGTGATCTTTGCAGTGGATATAAAATGAAACAGGTAGGTGAGGTTGAATATCAAGAACACATATCTGCAAAAGATCAAGCACGCGAAGAAAAGGAATCAGATAAGAAGAAAGCTGGGGAAAAGTTGATTCATTGTTTCACCATGGACGTTTAGGCTGTCAAATTATGCCCAAAATTACAGGCGAGTGCACTTTATTACAAAACAAAATTACAGGTACATAATTTCACAATGTATAATTTGGCTTCATACGACAGTCATAATTTCATTTGGAATGAATTAGAAGGGGAACTGGACGCATCAGTATTCACTTCATGCATTGTGAAAAATTTGGAGAATATCTTGCATAGTGAAATCAAGCCAATCGTCCTTTTTTCAGATAGTTGTGGCTATCAAAATAAAAATGTTTATTTATCTAATGCATTGTCCCTTCTTGCTACTAAATATAATATTGAAAAAGGGACACACTCAAATGGAGTGTGACTCCACCCATAGCCTCATTGAACGACGACTGAAAGGGAGAGATATTTTTCTACCAACTGATTATATTGGCATTATAAAGGATGCTAAAAGGAACCCTTTGGATGTAAAATATTTCAATTATACATTTTTTCTCAATCATGATGATCCTCAGTGTATGAGATATATCTCTACTCGCCCAGGGCGAACCAAGAATGAAACAAAGGTAACTGACCTAAAATGTTTAAAATATCTTCCTAGTGGAAAAATTATGTACAAAATAAAATACACTGATCAATATAAAGAACTACCTCGGAGACAGAAAATTATTGATAAAAATTACTCCCTGCAGCCTCTCTATTCTGAGAAACTGAAGATTAATAAGAAGAAATGGATGCATCTCCAAGAGCTCAAAAAAGTTTTACCGCTAGATACTCACTTTTTTTATGACACAATTCCATATTATTAGCAAACAGATCACTCAATAAGTGAGAATTTCAAAGAAACTGCGAGTGATAATAGAAAAAGAAAGAATCCGTTCCTATCGATAAGAAAAAGAAAACAGATGCAGAAAATAGCCAATTTATACCCCTTAAGAATTGTAACAGAGAAGTTGCTGACGACAGAAACAAATCAAAAGGAAGAACATCGAAAAATAATAGAGTAAAACAAAAAGCATTTTTAACGATTGGCGAAAACAATGAAATGGAGCCTAAGAATGAAAATAAAGCAAAAATAAATAGGGAAAAAAATAGGAAAAGGAGACCTGAAGCAAAGACTAAGAAAGTGGAAAAGAACAAACAAAAAATTAAATGTACAAAAAAATAAATCGAAATTTGATGAACTAATAGTTGGATATAATTTATGAAACAATAATGTATTGTATTATTTCATATTTCAATTATCACGTTTTGAAATTTTCAAGTGTTACCCTTGTTTTTATATTCATTGTATACTACTTGGAGTATACTATACTTGAATGTATTTCTTATTTCCGTATAATGACCTGATATCATAAACCATAATGCATTAATACAGCTTATTATTTGTCTTATACCACCCGAAATTAAATCTAACGAATATGTCACATCTGCAATATGAGAACAAATTTGTAGTATCCAACATATTGATGAAAAATCAATATAGCGTAAGCAACATAGTATTCCCATTTATATGAAAAAATCGTTCAGATAACTTATTCTCTTTCCAGAGTGGCGAGTATCATATTCAGTTGAAAAAATCTATTAGGTTTGCATGATAACAAAATAGACAGTTTTAAGTGTATCCTGTAAAATTAAGCTTTTGTGGGATACAGCCTATTAGAAATAAGGTATCGATATATGAAATATTTATTATTATTTCAAGCATACTCTTCTGAAATTTCACCAAGAATATATTATACTCTTCCACAGTTTTGAAGAAGACTGTGCCAAGTACCGTTTCCGTTTCTTCAGATTTCAAAAATATATTCCGTTTCTCAGGTGAAACATGCCGGCACTTTTGGTTTCTGGGAAATCAACAATTTATTAACAAGTGATCTTATGGCAGAATGGCGACCCCGAAGGAAAAAAGACGAAGAAGAATATGTAAAACAGTAGTTAGTGTGAAGTTATCCACGAATTTCCAGCCACGGTTCTCAAATTTTACATATTTTCGCGTATATCTTTGCCTTTATTGTATTATTGTGGATGATTCCTGGCAGAATAGCTCTTAATGGAGTATCCGATTCATATAGGGCCTCAAAATAATTGCAAGTTAACATTCGAGATATTTGAAGAAACATTTCCCTCGGTATATCACTTGTTTTTGCGTGTTCGTTGATGAATTTTTCACAGAAATTATGAGAATGACAAGGGGAACCGGGAAAAAAGTATTATGGAATATGTACCACCGTAGGGGAGACTGGAGAAATTAAATTCGGATTTTTTTTTACATTTCACTCTGTCTCACTTGTTTTTGCGTGCTCGTTGATGAATTTTTCATAGAAATCATGAGAATGACAAGAGGAACCGAGAAAAGAGTATTATGGAATATGTACCACCGTAGGGGAGACTGAAGAAATTAAATTCGGATTTTTTTTTACAATTCACTCTGTATCTCACTTGTTTTTGCGTGTTCTTTGATGAATTTTTCACATAAATTTTGAGAATGACAAGAGGAACCGAGAAAAGAGTATTATGGAATATGTACCATCTTAGGGGAGACTGAAGAAATTAAATTCGGATTTTTTTTTACAATTCACTCTGTATCTCACTTGTTTTTGCGTGTTCTTTGATGAATTTTTCACATAAATTATGAGAATGACAAGAGAAACCGAGAAAAGAGTATTATGGAATATGTACCATCTTAGGGGAGACTGAAGAAATTAAATTCGGATTTTTTTTTACATTTCACTCTGTATCTCACTTGATTTTGCGTGTTCGTTGATGAATTTTTCATAGAAATCATGAGAATGACAAGAGGAATCGGGAAAAAAGTATTATGGAATATGTACCACCGTAGGGGAGACTGGAGAAATTAAATTCGGATTTTTTTTACATTTCACTCTGTCTCACTTGTTTTTGCGTGTTCGTTGATGAATTTTTCACAGAATTTATGAGAATGACAAGAGGAACCGAGAAAAAAGTATTATGGAATATGTACCACCGTAGGGGAGACTGAAGAAATTAAATTCGGATTTTTTTTTACATTTCACTCTGTATCTCACTTGTTTTTGCGTGTTCGTTGATGAATTTTTCATAGAAATCATGAGAATGACAAGAGAAACCGAGAAAAAAGTATCATGGAATATGTACCACCGTAGGGGAGACAGGAGAAATTAAATTCTGACTGTTTTTTACATTTCACTCTGTATCTCGCTTGTTTTTGCGTGTTCGTTGATGAATTTTTCACCGAAATTATGAGAATGACAAGAGGAACCAGGAAAAAAGTATTATGGAATATGTACCACCGTAGGGGAGACTGGAGAAATTAAATTCGTTTTTTTTTACAATTCACTCTGTATCTCACTTGTTTTTGCGTGTTCGTTGATGAATTTTTCACAGAAATTATGAGAATGACAAGAGGAACCGAGAAAAGAGTATTATGGAATATGTACCACCGTAGGGGAGACTGAAGAAATTAAATTCGGATTTTTTTTTACATTTCACTCTGTATCTCACTTGTTTTTGCGTGTTCGTTGATGAATTTTTCACAGAATTTATGAGAATGACAAGAGGAACCGAGAAAAAAGTATTATGGAATATGTACCACCGTAGGGGAGACTGTAGAAATAAAAAAGTTGAAGCACGAGAATACCTTCAAAAAACAATAAAAGAATATTTAGTTGAGAAATGTCTGTACTCTATGAATGAATATTATTAATTCAACCTTTTCAGTCCTTTTATTGAAATCTGTGTTTTTCACATGTACCAGTCGTACCTTAAAGCTCCAGTCGAAATTTTATCCGATTTTAGATTTGTTTACTTATCTGTATGTATATATATATATATATATATATATATATATATATATATATATATATATATATATATATATATATATATATCTATGTATTATGTGTATTTGTTTATTTTTTATATTCATCATCAATGTTTATACATTTTTATGTAAATTCGATTACCTACCGTATTTTCATGCGGAAGCATCCACATCTAACTGACTCTTATACAATGTATGTTGTCTCAAAGAAATAAAGTGATTTGATTTGATTTGAGAAGAAACATGGTCAAGATGTATGAATACCAGCTTACCGAAAAGAAAATATGTCTACAAGTGAAATTTTGTAGAAGAATCGGAACAGTATACAACAAGACTATTTTTTTACACTCGCCTCGGCAAACTTTTTCCAGTTCTGAATGATAAAAAGTGTCATGGGTTACACTTACCCCAACCACCGGGGCAAGTGTAACCCAACGACAAAAAACATGAAAAAATCATAGAAAAAAATTGAAAACCATGGTTATCTTCTATATTGGTACAAAATTCAAAGAAATGTCTTTGCAATCAGCTTGCCAAATATGACGAAGGTTAAGGAAAAGGGTTTCTTGTTGAGTCGGGTCAAAGTGGAGGTACTGAAATTTGCGGTTCCACTTACCCCGGTGTACCTTAAACAAAACCGATGAATTTCCCAAATTGGCAGGACAGCTATCAACTACGGCGGTCGATGAAGAAATGTATATGGCAGATGAAGACAGTTTGGATTATCAAGAAGATGAATTCAACTGTAAGATTTTGATGAAAACTGATAAAATTTACCAGCAAAAGATGATACGTGGTATAATTAAATTGAATTATGATCTCGAAAGAAGTATGTTATATTTCAGAAAAACAGTAGAATATATCAACTAACTTAAACAAAAACATATATCTAAGGATACAATGAAAAAAGAACAGAAAAAAACTTTTTTTCCCAACACTTTCCCAAAATAATTATTTGCCGAAGTCATCTGATATCATTCCTAAATCATTCTTCAACTTCTGGAATCTGGGAGTTGGTAACAACTTGGTGAATATATCGACCAACTGATTTTCTCCTTGAATGTGAAAAACTTTCAACTTGTTTCCATTTTTCTCTTTCATGAAGTGAAATTTAATGTTAATGTGTAATTCGAGTTATAGCTTTTCCATTATTGTTTTCAATCATTTGAACTGCACTTTGGTTATCGATATATAATGGAATAGGTTGGTCTTCATATGCACCGATCTCTAGTGATATTTGACGAATCCAAAGGAGTTCTCTAGCAACTTCACATGCAGAAATGAATTCAGCTTCCGCTGTGGATAAAGCTACAGTGGGCTGTTTCTAAAAACCCCAAATTACAGCTCCCCCAGCACATTTAATGGCCAGTTGGTCGATAACGACCCAATATGAATTTGTGGAGATCACTTGGTCGACGCCACTGTTGAACCGGTTATTTGCATTCACGATCCTAGCCGACATATCAGTTCAAAGAGTGAACGCGATTTGAAATGTCAGTGTGCATTGATTTCAACGTTTTTGTAGCTCGTGTTTAGTCTTACTCTTAGTTTAGTTCGTGATTGGTAAGAACTCAGATTATTTTTCCACAAGTAGTATTTTTGGTACTATATGCAAATAAGTATGTCAGCTACACGAGTGCATGATAATATGACCATTATTTACGAATCTGTTTACTAGGCATAACCTCAAACTCAGAAGGGTCATAAACGAACCACTGGGCTTCACAAGTGTTTTTTCATAGAAAAATTGAAACTTCTTCATTATTCCAGGAAACGTCCTCTGACGACTGCAGAACTGCTAGATTTGATTGAAACTATGGATGAAGATAACATTATTCCGGATGGAATTGTGATTACGCCTCCAGATGACCTTGGCGATGATACGGATTGTGACTCTGGTGATGAAGAAGGAAATAATCCAGATAATTTGAATCATAACCAACTACAAGCTGAAGCTGAATTTTATTATCGTGATAATGACATACGACTGAAGTGGGACGAGGAAGATGATTTACCACTTTCAATTTTCACGAAGAAGTCTAAGGTAGACTATGTGAAGTGCAATTGGAGAAATGGTGATCTCGATGCTCCAGTAGAAGGACAATCTTTTTATTTCTTGCCTCCATTGACGCTTAGCTCAGTAAGTCACCCTCTAGAGTTTTTTTCATTGATGTTAACTCCTGACATAACAATGATAATGAATAATACAAACATGTATGCAGCACAAAAAAATAAGCAACATTTTGACTTGGCATTGGATGAGTTATATGTTTTTATTTGAATTCTCCTACTAAGTGGTTATGTACCTTTGCCTCTCAGAGGTATGTATTGGGAAGAGAGTGAAGATGTTCACAATGTACTGGTCTCGAACTCGATGAGAAGAAACCGTTTTTAGGAAATTGCCACTTATCTGTATGTTTGTGATAATCATAACCTTCCTGAAGATGATAAATCAGGTAAGGTTCGTCCTCTAATAGAATCTGTGAATGAGCAATTTGTGAAGTATGCGCCGATTGAATCTCACGTATCTAGAGATGAGTCTATGATACCATATTATGGGAGACACGGCTGCAAACAATTCATACGAAGCAAACCCATACGTTTTGGTTACAAGGCATGGGTTGCCGCTTTGAGATTGGGTTATTGTTTGCAAGTGGATATTTATCAGGGAAGAAAAGGATCAGAGGAAAATAAAAGTTTTGGTCTAGGAGAATCTGTAATTTTGAATCTTACCAGTACACTACAAAAAAACTACAGTGAGAAAAAATTCTCATTATATTTTGATAATTTTTTCACGTCTGCTAAAATCATCAGGTGTCTCGGTGAAAAAGTATTTGGCGCAACTGGAACTGTTCGCGATAACAGAACGGATAAGTGTAATCTGTCTGATAGGTTTGGGAGATATGAAGAAAAAAGACCGTGGTGCAATGGATTGTGCAGTTGATAAAGCAAATACAATTTTGTCAAATGAAGTAGGGATGAATCCAATCCAAAAATGTAACAGGTATTCGGCTAAAGAAAAAAAAAGGTAGAAGTGGCTCAACCAAAGGTAATAAAGTATTACAACCGATACATGGGCGGTGTTGACCAATTAGATAACCATGTGTCAAATTATCGGATAGCTTTCCGTGGAAAAAAATGGTATACGCCAATTATCTACTGGCTCATTGATGTATGTATAACGAATTCGTATATTCTGGCACGTCAGTTTGGTTGCACGAAGGATAATCTGCAATTCAGAAGAGATACAGCAATATTACTTCTGACCAAATATGGCAAAAAAAGTGAAAAGCCAGGACGAAAAAAAGCATCGATAAGATATCCAGTGTTGGCTAATGGTAAAAATACCATTTTAACAAAAAAAACAGTCAAGTAAGCGGAAATAAAACAACAAAAGCTTGTAAAACCTGCAAAGTTCCATTGCACGACAAATGTTTCTCCGACTACCATACTCAATAAAATGATGATATTGTGTACACTAATGATGTTCTTTATGTTCTTTTGAATTAAAACTTGATTTTGAATAATTCTTTTTTATCATCAAATGTTTTCGTCAAGCCCAATGGGTCGATAACGACCCAGTCCATATTTTCGTAAGTAAGGATTTATTTTTTTTATTATTTTCCCCCATTACTAGTATTGCCCATATATATTGTTCTGGGCATTAATGGGTTAATGACATATCCACTCGTAGACTTTCTACTTTCTGTATATATGTAACAAATTTCGATAATTTGTCATTGTATGAACATTTTATCGAATAAGCAAATGAATAAGGTTCATGTTTGTATGTTTTATTCTAGTATGAGTGTATTTCCCGTTATCATTTTACCATATTTGTTGATTCTGAAATTGACTGATGGTGTTGTGGTACTCAAGTGATTACATTCATGCAACTGATGACGTAACAGTAATCGCTCGTGAGAGAAATATAATAAAAATCCATCACAAAATATTTTTTATGCCATAATGACTATTTCCAGAATCATCTGTTATAAGTAACAAATTTAACATGTCTGCTAAGTCTTCTCTGTGAGTAACGCAACGGATCAACCACTTCATATTTCATTTAACCCTTATCAAGTTTCGACTCGAATCCATATACATTAATCGAAATATCATTCATGTCCTCAAACTTTTTTATATCTTGAAGTTCAACTGGAAAATCCATACCTGTTACATTCAAAACATCGGAATAGTTGGGGTATGAGGAAACTTCTGATACTCTACCATTCGCAGGAAACAAAGCAGATGTGATGGCCCATGCAAAACAGTGTTGATCCTCAATGCGAATATTTACAACGCCTTTTCTTGTCTCAACTCGGGCAACTTCACATATGAACATCCGCTGAGTGGACTATACTTGTTGATGTTCACTTCGAGGAACATAACGCTCCATCCTAAAACATAAATTACTATTTATGTATCAAGGGTATAAATAGATGTTTATGCCCTGAGGGCGACGTTTTACGAACGCGAGTGCCTCTGGCCTGAGGGTTTGTAAGTCGCCCGAGGGTATACACATCTGTTTATGCCCGCGGTACATACAAACTTTTATGTCATACTAGTTCGTTATTGTAATCCAATCTCAATACAAATCAGTATTTTAAAAAATCCGGTTTAAATTAATAACATTGCCATTTTATCATAGTAGACACTATGGTTGCTAGGTGAATGTTGATAAACGTAAATGTCATAAAATCACAATAATTTTTATGTGTCAAAGTTAGAAGTCAAAATGAACGAAGATTTTGGAATTCCTAACAAAATTATTGAAAAAGGAAAGCAAGAATATTAGTTTATTAAACAAAAAATTATTTCTCTTTATTCCTGCGCGGGCCATAAAGTGAACTTTATGCCCGCACGGGACCTGAATTCGCTGGGAAGTGAGTAGTAATGTTTCGGTGCATTATACGAGAAACTTCTTGTAAACATGGAAGAACGCTGTTTAGGAATAACAAGGACTTTGCTGTTGCGTGTCACAAATCTATTGACGTTGGAGAATGATACCAATCGTTGAAAGAGATAGTCAGGTTTGCGAGAAGTAATTACCTTATGTACATTCGTTAATAAGTGCAAATTTCTGAGTTGTTCTAGTCTCAACCATCCGGATTATTTCATAGCTGTTGATATGTGGTCAAACTTACGGATTTCATAACAGAGTCGGAGGCAAGAGTTTTGTATGCGCTGGAGGCGATGAGCATCAGACTGCAGCAAGGCGGGGTCATAAAGAGAATCACAATAGGAAAGTTTTGAGAATATCAGCGATTCACAAAGTTTCATTTTGAGCTGTGTAGACAGTATGTCTCTGTTCGGGTATAACTGCCGTAAGGTGTTATAAGAGCCTTGACATAGGTAACATGTCTGGTGAATCTCAGTTCTGGATCGAAATATATACCTAAATTTTTACTCTCTTTCACCATAGGTAGTGTGTCGTTTCCGATACATAATTCAAATGAATTCAGAGCTAATTCACTCATTTTTTGTGGTCCAAATAACATTACTACCGATTTTTTTGGGTTCAGTTTAAGTTTATGAGCAGATGAGATATGAAATATTGACTGAAAGTCGTTGTTTATAATATTCTGGGCTACTTGATGGTTACAATACGGAAATGAAAAATATATTTGGGTGCCGTCTGCGTAGTGGTGAACAGTGGATTTGATGCTGAAGCGATGAAAGTCAGAAATATATATACTAAACAGTAAAGGACCCAATATAGATCCCTGGGGCACACCTTTGGCAACAGGTAGAGACTTTGACACTTCACCGTCGATGATGACGCTTTGACTGCGGTCAGCTAAATAGTTTTGTATCAAACGGACAGCGCTATTTGAAAATCCCAAAAAGGTCATTTTTTTACTTAGTATATCATGCTCCAGTGTGTCGATGGCTTTACTGTAATCGAGTAAGATCAGACAGGTGAGATTACCGACATCAGTAGCCCTGAAAATATCATCCGCAATCGCTAAAAGAGCAGTGGTAGTGCTGTGTTGTGTTCGGAAGCCTGATTGAGCAGAAGTAATAATATTATAATCATACACATATGAAGAAATTTGATCTTTGATTGCCATTTCTGCAACCTTGGAGAGAGATGGAAGAATTCTGATGGGCCGTAGGTCAGAAAAATCAAAATGATTGTTGCATTTTGGAAGGGGAATAACCCAAGCATGTTTCCAGAGTTCGGGAAATATACCCTGAACCAAAATCGTATTGACGATATGTGTGATATGGTTTAATAGATGATCAACTATCAGATGAATCATTCGAATTGAGACGTTGTCAGACCCAGTGGCATTAGTTTTGATCTTGTAAATATATTTTCTGTATAAATCACTGGTAATGTTAGAGAATTTGAAGCTATCTGGGTCTTGTACGCTATCGTAAATTTCAAGTAGCGACAACTGTGCTTCTGAAGGTTTATGCTGGGAGATGTTGTTGAAATGTTCATTAATGGTATCTTTATCTTTCAAATTGATTGGCATTTCTATAGTTTTTGTTTCTCAATAAGTTGAGTGATCGAAGAGCGTTCCATATCGATTTAGAATTTTTTTGAGGGAGAATATGGTCCAGGTATGCCTTCTTCTCACGACGAATTGCACCCGTAGTGTAATTCCTCATATCCTTGTAGTATCGGCAATCCACCAACGATAGGGACTTTTTATATTTACTGAATGCTTTGTTTCTGAGTTTTATCATTTATTTTATATTGTATGTAGCCATGGAGCTGGTATTCTAGTTACTCTCTTCGTTTTGAGAGGGGCGTGTTTATCAAAAAGTTTCATAAGATGAAGGTAAAAAAAGAAAGCATATCGTTGACGTCATTCAAATTGTATATTGTATCCCATTGTACTGTTGTCAAACCATCACAGAAAGAGTCGTAACTGAATTCATGAAAGTCGCGGAAAGTGATAATTTTTACGTTATTCTCTAATGTAAGTTTTTAATTTGGCACAATACTGCCAGGTGATCAGAAATACCGTGGACATCAGCAACATCAACAGAAATGACCTGTTCCTCCTCTGATGTGATCAAGATATCTAACAGTGTTTGAGTATTGTTGGTTATTCGTATAGGTTTTTGTACCAGTTGCTTAATATTGTAGGAAGATAAAAAATTGTTGAAAAGCGTACAACGTCTATCGTTCTTGAGCATATCAATATTTAGATCACCCGCCGCAAGGAAAAAATCACATGTTGGCAGTAGATTTGAAACACTATCCTCAAGCTCACTCAGACACTGGGGGATACTTCCATCTGGAGGACGGTATACTACTCCAAAAATGAATGTTTTACCTCTTATGGTGGTTGAGATCCATAGTTGCTCAAGATTTGCACTTATTTGTGAGACAATATGTTTGAAAGAAATGTTTCGCCTAATAGAAAAAGCAACGCCACCGCCTCTTCCAGTCCTATCAGCCCTGATCAAGCTATGCGAATTTATATTTATTAAATTTGAGTCGATGTTTGAATTCAACCAAGTCTCACTAAGTCCGACGATATCGATGTTCTCTTTTAAAATTTAATCAACAAGCTGACTGAATCCAGTGAAAATAGATCTTATATTCAAGTGTAAAAATTTCATAATTATTCTAATTTTTAATCAGAAAACAAAATTAAGAGTAATAGAGGCACAATGGACAATAAATATACTTGTATAAAATATAATTCTAAAATTCTAAAAGAAAAAAATTGTGCAATTCGGATTCGGCAGTATTTTCGTTGATCAGTTACTTTTTATTGCAACATTATTATTTTTCCACTATTAGCTACTCAACAGTTTTAGTAATAAAATTGAATTCGATTTAAATTTAAGACTGAAGCTTGAATTTGCTTACCTTAATAAAATCTTATTGTCATTGAAACATTACAGTCATTTTGTATCTATCTATTGTCAGAGAACAGCTGTTCAGTTCAGTGACTGTCGCTGGGGCATAGATCACTGTTCCAGGTAGATACGACTTCTCTGTGATGTATCGGTGGAAATGGACTTCAAATGCCGACGGTGACATGCATTTAGAAAGACTCCATATCGTGATAATAGTTATCTGTCTCGACGAATTCCCGTATGTTTGAGTATTAGATAATGTTAGGTAATGAAATTTTGCACGGAATATTTTAGAATCCTTTGTTGACACTTGGACACTTCGAGGAATGAAGTTACTCCGCTAAGGTTCTTGATTTCGGTCTTAATAAAGAAGAAGAGAAAGTCTTTTTCGTTCTGTGCCATATGTGGAAGTGATGGAAAGTTTCAGTTGAATATTGATTATTGATTTCTGCAATCATCCAGTTAATGGGATTATTCTTTCAACTGAATTAATGTTTTCCTTAATTATTCACGTTGGTGATTTGATGGGAAGTTGATTAATTTTTGGAAAACATACCCAATAGGGGATTATAACCTCATAACCGCATAAATTTTGGAAAAGCGTGTAAATCAAGCCTGACGTCGTTGACCTTTTGACTAGGACTATGATATGAAATAACATCTGTAGAGGAGCCTTCTAACAGGATCTTTCTCGCAGTTAGCACCAGGCCTTCCTAGGCAAAGGGTCTTTTGTCTCGGTGTACTTATCGTCATCCCAGAGCACTAGCCGTCTGGGGGAAAACTCATCTTAGTATCAGCGTACTCATACGTTTGACTGAGAAGCTCATCTAGGTGTTACCATATTTATCGTTGGACTGGAAAACTCACCTTTCATTCAGGTGCCACTACCCTGAAGGCTGACCTGTACCTCGCACCTTCACTACTGGTATCCTTCCACCTGGTAGATTCCACCATAAATGCCTGGCTGAAACCAATCTAACGTGGCACGCAAGTTATATATATATATATATATAGAGTACTAGAGTTCTCGTCTACGAAGACATGTAAGATATAAGAAAAAACAAAAATATAATGCTCTCAATTTCACAAATCACCGAAAAACGTAAACAGTGGACAGCTGTTTCAAACTCCTTGGTTATCATCGGCACTGTGCATACAAATTAACAATGAATAAAAATTATAAAACTGAGAGCAATTATATCCGAAAATTATCGCTAACACCAATTAGCTATCTGGGTTCAATCCTCTGTACATGGTACACTGTACCTGGTACAAATGTCACAACAACAAACATTGACCCGATTTTAATGTAGCACATCTATTTGATATTTCCATACAGCCTACTATTTGTAGGTACGAAACAATATTCATCGAAGTTTATCGAAAACACGAAATTGAAAACAGAATTGTGGGACAAGTAGAGTACTAGAGTTCTCGTCTACGAAGACATGTAAGATATAAGAAAAAACAAAAATATAATGCTCTCAATTTCACAAATCACCGAAAAACGTAAACAGTGGACAGCTGTTTCAAACTCCTTGGTTATCATCGGCACTGTGCATACAAATTAACAATGAATAAAAATTATAAAACTGAGAGCAATTATATCCGAAAATTATCGCTAACACCAATTAGCTATCTGGGTTCAATCCTCTGTACCTGGTACAAATGTCACAACAACAAACATTGACCCGATTTTAATGTAGGCATATCTATTTGATATTTCCATACAGCCTACTATGTGTAGGTACGAAACAATATTCATCGAAGTTTATCGAAAACACGAAATTGAAAACAGAATTGTGGGACAAGTAGAGTACTAGAGTTCTCGTCTACGAAGACATGTAAGATATAAGAAAAAACAAAAATATAATGCAGTTCATGTTATATATATTTTGTTTGTTATAATTCACCTTGATAGTGTCTCTGATACTTCCTAATAAGCCTTCAGCTACTTTGACTTTGATGTGATCATAAAAACCTTGTCACCTTATATAATATATGACTCCAATCATAAGCTCATTATCATTTGAGTGTGTGGCATTTGCCTAAATTATTACTATTCGTATTATATGGGAAATGGTAAAATTATCTATACAGGTCACATGACATTTTGTTTTGTTCAACCCACTCCCCTCTTCACTGGAGCTTAGCCGCGAGCCTACCCTGTCACTCTAACAGCTTTTGGACACTTGTCAAAAGCGTAAGTGGTGATCTTTCCTACTAGATTACTTTAATTGTATGACGGTGTCAAACTAGCGCCCAACGTGGGGCCCGAGGGGTACTATGGTTAGTCCATCCTTGAACTGGAGGACGAGCAGTGGTGATCTTGCCTACTAGATTACTTTAATTGTATGACGGTGGCAAACTGGCGCCCTAACGTTTAAGGGTAGATAAGTCATTGAATAATATTTTTTTCGTTTTTCTCTAAAATATAGGGTGATTCATTTGCACAGTATATTGTGTACAGGGTGATATAAACAATCAATTTGTAATCTATATTTTTATAGGCGATTTGTACCAAACTTTTCAACCCTAATAGCCCCTCTTTGCGATTTGTTACGCAAGAATAAAACCTTCAGTTGAAATTCAGAATGCAATGAAGCCTTGAATAAATTGAAAGAATGTCTTATAAGTGCATCGGTGTTATCGTGCCCTGACTTTTCACTGCCTGTAGTTCACGCAGACAGTTCGGGATATGGCCTTGGCGTGGTTTTAACGCAATCGCATCCTGATGGTGAGAAGGTGATATGCTATCTATCTAGGTCTCTTACTCGACAAGAACGTAATTACTCTACCACCGAACGTGAATGTTTGGGAGTTCTGTGGGGAATTGAAAAACTAAGACCTTACCTTGAAGGATCTCATTTGTGCGAGAGAATATCTAAGTCACCACAAAAATTTCCTTCTTGGCAATTTTTCCAAGGGAAACTTTTTAAAAATATAACACCTCGTATCCCAGAACTTGCTACCGTTTCTGATCATTGGAAGGAAGTGGTACCTCGTCCTCGGAGGAAATCATTGATTGAGCAAATTCATTCTGTATTGCTTCATGTTGTCGTTTTTTAAACTTTTAATAAACTTGCTAAACAATATTATTGGCCAAAGATGCGTTCTGATGTAGCTTCTTTTATTCGTCAGTGTAAAACTTGTCATTCCATCAAGCCAGAGCAGAAACGCCCTCCAGGATTAATGTTATCCAAACAAGTAGCAATATCTCGCCCTTTTGAATTACTTTCTGCTGATTTAATTGGTCCATTACCCAGATCTCGTTCTGGTAATCAGTATATCTTTGTCGTGTCTGATTGTTTTAGTAAATTTCCACTCTTCGCAAATCCACAATCCAATCTTTGGAACTCCAAATTCAATCATTGTAGATAATGGTTATCAGTTTCGTTCTAAAGAATTCGTTAAGTTTATAGCCAGTTTTAATATTGGAATTCAGTTTGTAGCCTTATATCATCCTCAAGCAAATCCCGTTGAAAGGATTAATCGAGTTATCAAAACTATGTTGAGATCGTACCTATCAGAAGATCAAAGAGGATGGGATCAACGTTTGAGCCAAGTTGGTTTGGCGATTCGTTAATCGAAACACGAAGTAACGGGATTTTCTCCTAATTTTATTGTGTTTGGACGAGAATTGCCGTTCAAAGGAGATAACACACCTCCAAAAGAGATTACTTTTGATCGATCTGAGCTTACTGAGGAACGTGAAAATGTCTTTGCCAAATTATAAGCTGATGTGAAGGTCAAGTTAGCTAAAGCCTATGAACAGAATAGCAAGACCTATAATCTCAGACGTCGTGATATTCAATATCATGTTAATCAGCTAGTTTGGAGACGGAATCATGTTTTATCTGACGCTGCAAAATATTTCAGTGCTAAGCTGGCACCTAAATTCGTCGGTCCCTTCATTGTTTCGAAACGGATATCTTCTTGGACTTATGAACTTAAAGATGATTCTGGTAAATATTGCGGAGTTTGGCATGTGAAGGATCTCAAAGCTCATCCACCTGATGATGAATCATAACTATAAGGATTGTCGTTTAATTATTTGGGGTGAAGGATGGTCATCCCTGGTGTATGCCTGAAGATACTTGGACTTGGTACAGTTCCCATCTAGTGGCTGAGAGTACCTTCGTTTTTATTTTGTAAGGTATTCTCAGGTCCATGGCAGTAACATCTCTGTTTGGGTTATAGTTGATACTACTGGAAGGACATTAGTTTGTTTTATTTGATGTCTTCTATTAAGTATCCTATGTATTAGTACCACCCTTAGGTGTTTTGTTGTGAGTGTCTGAGAATACATTTGTTGATATTATTTATGAAAGTATTTTCGGGCTCATGGCAATAACACATCTGAGGGGTTCAAGGTTTAAGTTACAGGAAGAGCATGTAGTTTTTATTATCTTTCATGTCTTCTTTGGTGAGTATCCTTAGTGTAAGTACATTCCTTGAGTATTTGGTTATGAGCTTGAACTCCGGATATTTTTGTTGAATTCGTGCTTGTTGTGTTTATAGGTACGTTATTTTTTTTGGTTATCTATCTGAGGTTGGTCTGTTCTATTTTGGCTGTTTTCTTATGGTAAATTTTTCTCTTCTATTTTTGTTGGGATGGCAGCTCCCTTAATGCTGGACGATCCTTGTGGTGGATTTGGATTTGGTTTCTTCGGTGGAATCGGTTCAACGGGTTGAATCCACTCCACATTGATTTTTGGGGGATAGGAAATTTGGAGGAGGTTTTCTATCGGGGTTTTAATCCTCCCATTCTTTATAGAATGTCGCTAGTGAGCTAAGATACCAAACTTAGGCGGTCTGGTTATGCCTTTTAAATGCCTTTCCCTTTTTTTTTGTATTTTAGGAGACTTGGTTGTGTTGAGTGCGAGCATGGCTCAGTCCGGCAGCCTGACATGTCTTAGAGGATCCATGGAAGGGTGAACTTTGGGGGGTGTCGTTCGGCTATCGTGGAGGTCAAGGTCGGTCATCGTGCGAAGCTCGCCTAAGGGCGGTTGTGCGATGCTACTGGGGGATCCTGAGCTCCATGGATTCGTCGCGATTGAGGAATTTGCTCGCAGTGCCACAATTAGGAACATCTCCGAACGAATTGTTGGGACTTTATGGCCTAGCCATTTTCAGCTTGGTGGTGCTATATGTCACCCCAATTGAAGTGGACAATTGGTTATTTTTCAATTTCCTATGAATTTATTTTTGTTTCCACACGTGAGTTCTTGTGGGGTTTCTCTATTCCTGCTGTACTGAGGGGTACTGATGGTTAGTCCATCCTTGAACTGGAGGACGAGTGGTATCAGGTATATCGCCGGCGCAGCAATTCTATCCAGCAGCGAAAAGATTGCCTGATCCGAGTTCGGTGATGAACGGCCATCCTTCTCTTTGCTTCAGGTGGAGAATTCCAGCAACGACTCATGAACACCATTTTAACAACGTGTTGTTGACTGTTTTATCTCTAGGTTGAAATTATCGTATGGTACTGGGGATTTTTTTGCGAGTACAACAATCTTGAGGCGATTTGTTGTCATGCGTTTCAAGCCTCGTGATTTTTTTTTGCGAGTACAACAAACTTGAGGCGATTTGTTGTCATGCGTTTCAAGCCTTGTGAATTTTTTTTGCGAGTACAACAAACTTGAGGCAATTTGTTGTCATGCGTTTCAAGCCTTGTGATTTTTTTTTGCTAAAACAACAAATTCGAGGCGATTTGTTGTCAGAAATATTAAGTCTGTTTTTTTTTTTTCGGAGTGCGCATAAATTTCCCGACTTCGGAAAATTTCTTTTAAAGTAAGGGGGAATTGTAACATTATTATTTTTCCACTATCAGCTACTCAGAGTTTTAGTTATAAAACTGAATTCGATTTAAATTTATTAGATTGATGCTTGAATTTGCTTACGTTAATAAAATCTTATTGTCATTGAAACATTATTTCTTCCGTAATTTGTTTACTTTGGATATATTAGTCATTTTGTATCTTTAGCGCTGTCTATTGTCAGAGAACAGCTGTTCAGTTCAGTGACTGTCGCTATGGCATAGATCACTTTTCCAGGTAGATACGACTTCTCTGTGATGTATCGGTGGAAATGGACTTCAAAGGCCGACGGTGACATGCATTTAGAAAGACTCCATATCGTGATAATAGTTATCTGTCTCGACGAATTCCCGTATGTTTGAGTATTAGATAATGTTAGGTAATGAAATTTTGCACATTTTAGAATCCTTTGTTGACATTTGGACACTACGAGGAATGAAGTTACTTGGCAACTCCGCTAAGGTTCTTGATTTCGGTCTTAATAAAGAAGTCTTTTTCATTCTGTGCCATATGTGGAAGTGATGGAAAGTTTCAGTTGAATATTGATTATTGATTTCTGCAATCATCCAGTTAATGGGATTATTCTTTCAACTGAATTAATGTTTTCCTTAATTATTCACGTTGGTGATTTGATGAGAAGTTGATTAATTTTTGGAAAACATACCCAATAGGGGATTATAACCTCACTTTCTAACCACATATTCTTCGGGCATAAACTTTGGAAAAGCGTGTAAATCAAGCCTGACGTCGTTGACCTTTTGACTAGGACTATGATATGAAATAACATCTGTAGAGGAGCCTTCTAACAGGATCTTTCCCCCAGTAAGCACCAGGCCTTCCTAGGCAAAGGGTCTTTTGTCTCGGTGTACTTATCGTCATCCCAGAGTACTAGCCGTCTGGGGGAAAACTCATCTTAGTGTCAGCGTACTCATACGTTTGACTGAGAAGCTCATCTAGGTGTTACCATATTTATCGTTGGACTGGAAAACTCACCTTTCATTCAGGTGCCACTACCCTGAAGGCTGACCTGTACCTCGCACCTTCACTACTGGTATCCTTCCACCTGGTAGATTCCACCATAAATGCCTGGCTGAAACCATTCTAACGTGGCACGCAAGTTAACCAGTTCACTCAATATATACAGTGTCACCGTTAAAGTCCGCATCATGTGGGATTTTTTTTTATTAGTCAGATATTGCAAATTTAGAGTTCGTGAACAGTTTGAGCTTTTACGATGTCTTCCTATTCATCGGCGACACCTGTCAAATATGACATTTTTCTAAAAAATTACTAAATGTCAGGTAATTTCTCAATATTTCGAGAAATATTATATGAAAAAGTTGTTAGATTTCCTACCCACCTACCAAATTTGAACCAGTTTGAACAACTTTGATTTTTTTCTCGTTTTCTTAACCTTACAATTTTTCAGCTAATTTAAATTTAAACCAGTTGAGATGTAATACACCCATCTGCTGAAAGAATTGTTTTCTGATTAAAATGTTTCTAATTGCATATTTTCAAATAAATACAAATATGCTGAAAAAATTATGTCTAATACTTGATGCAAAGTGGCTCTAGTTCTGAATTTTTGAATCCATTTCCAAATCAATAGACCTAAAGTTGCTAAGTCAATCTTCAAAAATTATTCTCCGAAGTAATACTTACAAATGAATCAAGTTGCTCTGGCATGCTCTGAAAAGAATTGTAGTATTAGAAAAATGAACAATTATTTCACAATAAACATTTATTAATTATTATAAGGCGATTCAAATGATAAGAATGTACAACGTGGGTTGGATATCAATTATAACATTTCGGTATGTCTTCCATCACGCTCAATGCAAATAATGGTTTGCCTGGAAACTTCGTTGACAGCGTTTGTTAAAAACTGAGGAGACATAGTCAATACACAATTAAAACTGACTAATATGATAGTGTCTCTGATACTTCCTAATAAGCCTTCAGCTACTTTGACTTTGATGTGATCGTAAAAACCTTGTCACCTTATATAATATATGACTCCAATCATAAGCTGATTATCATTTGAGTGTTTGGCATTTGCCTAAATTATTACTATGCGTGTTATATGGGAATTGGTAAAATTATCTATACAGGGGGCTTAGCATTCATATGACTGGCGCCCGCATTCTATTTCAATATCACATGACATTTTGTTTTGTTCAACCCACTCCCCTCTTCACCGGAGCTTAGCCGCGAGCCTACCCTGTCACTCTAACAGCTTTTGGACACTTGTTAAAAGCATAAGTGGTGATCTTGCCTACTAGATTACTTTAATTGTATGACGGTGTCATTATCCCGGCGTGAAGTTGATCGTTGACTGAGTTGCTTAGCTGTATCCAATGTGAACTCAAGATCTCGGGATGGGTTCGTTCGCGATTTTTGTACTCTATTCTCACCTGCCGATTCTTCAATATGGTGCCTATTGTGGGGGTTATCGTCTGCTTGTAATATGAGGTGTTGTGTTGGAGTAGATGGGACAATTAAATCGCCAATTAACTATAAGAGAACTATTTTGGAGATGTTTACTCTAAAGCCCACATTACACATTACAGTTGGTAACCAAGCAATGAAAACACAATAATGAACTAGTATGACATAAAATAATTCAATATTCGTGTAAAGATCTTGTGAATCTTTATTGCCTCTTCGAATAATCCAATAACTTTCTCCCTGATCTCATTGAAGAACGACATATAGTCAGTGTACACATTCGGACTTTCCACGATTGCTTAAAATTATACACATGAAAGCATTCCTTATAATTTGTATGCCATCACCTACTTGAACACATGCATTGTTCTTGTGCTGGAGAGTTCTTTTATGAGAACTTACTTGGGATGCAGGGATTGTCACATTACAACAATTGCATGTGTACATTGGTGTCGATGCCACATCCAACTTAATCCATTTCACAGAAGGGCCACCTTGGCAACTTTGAAGTTGATGCCGACGAAGAGTATCACTACGACTAACGATTTACCACAGTCACAGGAATAAATTTTCTCGATGTGTTCTCAGCACAAAACTCAATAAGATACAGATTTTACAACCATTCCCACCTCCTTTGTATATAATTTCAATAAGTGGGAAAGAGGATGAACAAATTCTGTCCGCTTCGAACTCATGCAACATCACATAGCCCCCACCATGCACACTTCCAATCTAACATTCTATCGATACATACAAGATGAAGAGTGAACAGTAGTCGTAACATAATTGCAACTTATGGATGTGTGACGTCAGCGGACCATTCCCACTATAGCGCGTCGAGCAAGGGTTTCTTATGACACGTATGACTGGATCGTGTTCGGATGCGCTCCTCATAGTTGGATGACGTCACACACGCTTCCTCCCACCACCACTACAAGGTATACACTGGCGGAGTGTCATCTTCGGCGAGAATATTAGAATTTTTCGTCGAATGATTTTTCCTATTAGTTTGGATTCGAGAAGAATATGTTCATTCATTATTCTTCTCAAACTCCTAAGATTCAATAAAGTATCAAAAATTCTCTGGTCGAGAGTATATCTAAGCCAGAATTTCCATTAGGCCCCGCCCACTCAGCCTTAGCACGCTGATTGGCCGATAGGCCAACCATCCGAATTTCTTCGTCGAGAGTAGGTCTCTGCGAGAAATTTCTAGTAAGCTCCGCCCACCTGGCGTTTGCGTGATCGCGCACGCTGATTGGTTGGCCGGTTCTCTATTTATATGAATAAGATTAGCCATTCTAGAGAGCTATAGCCAGTTGATTTCTCATCCTCTCTGCTAGAGAGCTTTTGTCAGTCGACTTTTGATATTCTCTGCGAGCAGAACGTTCTGACTTAGCTGTTAGCAAACCCGCTTCATAGGAGAAGCAACCGAAGACAGTGAAAGAGTAAGACATTGAAATCGAGTGACAATAGAACACATAATAATTGGTTTCATTCTTGTGTTGGTATTTTACTTCTTATTCCGATTACCTGGAGACTACGGCTAACGTCCGGAAATGCAACGTAGTTCGTGAACTGTATTTTCAAAGTGTTAGATATTGTTCAGTGACGATATTTATTCGCCTCTTGGAAATCTTTTAGCATACTGTTGCTAAGCTGATGAAATATCGACAATTTCGGAGTGATATTTTACAAACAATTTTGAAGTAATATTTACTGAACTGTATAAATTATTTTCAATTTGAATTTTGCTGACGCAATATTCAAGCTGTTTTCGAGTGCATCTATTTAGCATCATAAGCTTTGTGAACACGATTCTTGGTGATGTAATATACAGGGTCCTGCAGCAAGGGCGCGGTCTTCCATATCTCCATTATGGTAATAGATAGATGGATCATTTTATGAGCAAAATAATACTATTTCCTGAGCTCTACAAATTGAAAATTATGGCACTCACACAGAGTGTTCAGTTTTTTCTGGGCGGGTCCCAACTTTGTTTTTTTTAAATGGCAACCAGTATTTTTCATCAGTTTTTCGGTTTCTACATGAGAAATTAAAGGTACTTTCTATGAATCTTCTTTTCGAAAATATTGACGGTTTTCGAGATTTTTAGCATGAAAGTTTTTTTTCCCAAAATTCGCCACTCCTACTATTTGAAATTATGAAGTTGTGCCAAGTCCTATTGTAATGAGTTTGTGGTCAAATTATGTAGGTTGATGACTCTCTCAAATGATGTATCAGAAATCGACCTGTGACATACAGGGTGCGAAAAATAGCTTGCCAAACATTATAAATAAAAATGTGCAAAATTTTCCTTATATCAAATAGAACACCCGGTATATTATCGATTCATAAGAAGCGCCAACAAGTGCTCTACAAATTTCATCAAATATTCCCTACGGTTGAAATCAATAGTTTTTCTTATAAAAGCATTTTTGTCGAAAAATGGAAATTCTTCTTATTTCTTCACCATCATTTTTTTACGTCTACCTACCTACCTGCCAGTATTATAAGTATTGAAATCTTTAGTGAATGCCAGTATAATTATTGAAATATTTAGTTAACGTTGCTGTATTGAGAAGTTTTGGTTTAATTTAATCAAAATGTTGTTTTCAAAAACTGATATGATTGATATGATTTTCATATTAGGTGAATCAGACAGGAATTGTTTATTGGCAAGTAGAATGTATTCTCAACAGTATCCAGAAAGAAGACATCCAAAAGGTCCTATCTAGATTTGTTGAAACTGGTTGTATCAATTACTCCAAACATGGGCGCATCAAACCAGCCACTAATGAGGATAATGAATTGAGAGTTCTGCTTGCTGTTGAAGAAGATCCGCATAGGAGTCAACGGCAGATTGGTGAAATAGTGGATATAAGTGAAAGATCAGTGTAACGAGTTTTGAAGAAGAATCGCTGTCATCCATACCATATTCAATTACATCAAGAACTACTGCATACAGATTTTGAGAAAAGAGTAAGATTTTGCAATTGGGCCATGGAAAAAATTCGCGGAGACGACAATTTTTTCAATAACATATTATGGTCAGATGAATCGACATTCCATAAAAATGGATTTGTAAATCGACATAATTACCATTATTATTCGACTGAAAATCCCCACTTATTAAGACAGGTAGATTATCAACATAGGTGGTCAATTAATGTATAGGAATGTAGGAATCATCGGAGAATATGATATTGGTCCAGCAATGTATCTCAATTTCTTACGAAATGATTTACCAGGTATGTTAGAAGATATTCCTCTTGATCTTCGCCATAGAATGTAGTTACAACATGATGGCGCTTCTGCTCACTATTCGAGAGAAGTGAGACATCATCTAAATGAGGCATTTCCCAATAAATGGATAGGGCGGAATGGACCTGTCAGGTGGCCCGCTAGATCACCCGACCTAACAAAACTGGATTTTTTCTTATGGGGATACATAAAAAATATTGTTTTTGTTGAGCCACCAACTTCTTCCGAAAATATGCGACTTCGAATAACGAATGCTTTTCGCAGCATTACACCAGCTGTCTTGCGCAGGGTGGAACGGTCTTTCAAACATAGAATTCAGCTCTGTTTTCAAGAAGATGGAAGACATGTTGAACATATTTTGTGAATCTTTTATTATTAACTTTCATTAAACTATCCCTATAACAGTTTTGTAATTTGCTAGTTGACAATTGAAATAACCACTTAGTCGTTTCAAATGGATTTTGTGGTAAAGAAAGTCGTTCTTCGAGACTATAGCGACGAAATAAGAAAAATTGTCATTTTTCACAAAAATGCTTTTTTAAGAAAAACTATTGATTTTAACCATAGAGAATATTTAATGAAATTTGTAGAGCACTTGTTGGCGCTATTTTTCGCGCTATTTTTCGCACCCTGTATATAACAGGTCGATTTTTGATATATCGTTTGAAAGAGTCATCAATGTACATAATTTGACCAAAAACTCATTTCAATAGGACTTGGAATAACTTCATATAATTCCAAATAGTATTAGTGACGAATTTTGGGAAAAAAAGCTGTCATGCTAAAAATCTCGAAAACCGTCAATTTTTTTGAAAAAAGGATCCAAATAAAGTACCTTTTATTTTTCGTGTAGCAACCGAAAAACTGATAGAAAATACTGGTTGCCATTAAAAAAATCAAAGTTGGGACCCGCCCAGAAAAACTGAACACCATGTGTGAGTGCCATCATTTTCAATTTGTAGAGCTTTGGAAATAATATCATTTTGCTCATTAAATGATCCATCTATCTATTATCATAATGGAGATATGGAAGATCGCGCCCTTGCTGCATGACCCTGTATATATTTGGAATACTTTATCAGTGATTCTATCCAACTTATAAATTTATTGATTCTAATAGGATTTCAATACCGCTTGAAACTTTTGTTGCACTCTGCTGTCTGCAGAATACTACACTTTTTGTTCACACTTAGTGATAAAAAGAAGTTTCAAATATTTTTAAATATTATTTGTGTTTGAACCTGGACTCAATCAAAGTGATTTTATTATTGATTTCTGCTATTGATATTTTTATGAAGTGACTATTTTTATAAATGTGTATATGTGTTCTCCTGTCATATAATATTTGATTTATGTTTCTCCGCGAAGTGTTGTTGCAAATTCTCTCTTTTCACGATCAGTAAGTAGTATTTTGTACAAACTTCAAATATGTTGTACAATATAGTTTTCACCGGACTACTATCCGGGAGAGAACCTAGATCGAGTATAGAAGTGGTGGCCCCGAAGTATTTCGGATGCATAAGTACTACCTTTTCTGATAAATTCGGGTTATATTTTTATTACCTCAAACGCCTTGTGCACCTTTCTGCCGTGTCCCTTTTGCGTAGCAAAATGGACGAAACTACCGATTTTAGAGCTAGCCGGACATTTGAAACATGATTTCGAAGAAATTTTTCGGAATGTTAATTCTCAGCCTCGACGACAGGGCGCCCAACGTGGGGCCGAGTTTAGGCATAACTTGCCACTCAATTCGAGAACGGATTTTTCAGGATTGGAAAATATGTTCGATTTTGGACTTGGCCGAATAAATAAAATGTCGGGACTTATCCATTTTAGTGCCAACTCCATCTCCGAAGTGGATGACGAAACCCAGCCCATAAGGCGAGGAAATATTTCACACGATAATCCATTTTTGCGAATTCGAAAATATTTCTGTCCTGAAAATAAAGGAGAATTTTTAACGAGTGATAGGATTCGGCTTCCTAAGGAAGGAAGAACGGCAGGTAGTGGGTTTGAATCCCTCGACTTCCCACAATATAACACAGCATCTCAGTCTCCAACCGCGAGACCGAGAATCGCTGAAGTAATGGAAAACACTGACTGGAGGACGGTTTCAGAGACTGAATGTCACTCATTAAGCCAGAATGCTACGACAGCTACTCTGGAGGCAGATGGAGAATTCCAACAAAGGAATAACCCTTTTTCATCGTTTCCTCCAGCTCCCCGCGATGACATTTTTAATGCGAGCTGGTTGCGCCCTCCAAGCAAGAGAGTTACTTCCCAACAGTGCCCTGTTCAAAGGTCTACCCGAAATAATGATGCGAGATCTGGAAATCCATATACGGCGAACTCCGTAATGACTAACTCGCAATCGACAGATTCAATGGCTCAATTAGACCAGGTTATACTCAGTCTGGCGGGAGATCGTCCAAACAGACGGGTAGATAAACAATATCTTCCGGTATTTTCTGGGACGGATATTGAAAGTCCCCGAAATTTCCTGAGGAAACTTCTGATGGAATTTCAGCGGTATCGCACTCAGCGAGAAGAGTGGCCGCAAATAATGTTAGGCCAACTACGTGGCGAAGCATTGACATGATCAAACCAATATTCGGGTTTATCTATGAACTGGGAGTTTCTAGTAAACTGGTTTCTGGGAAGATTTGATAACCCGGAGTTGATTTCCAAGTTGTTAATCAAAGTTATATGGCCAAAGATGGGCTAAAAACGAAAAAGTCTAAGTTTTTATTAGTACTAAAATGGCACTTGCAAACCGACTTATTCCTCAACTCGGCGAGTAACAAACGATTCGCTTGATTATCGAGTTGATTACTCCTTAACTCAAAGCATATTTAAGAGGACGGGAGATTAATTCCTTAGAAGGACTCACTCGACTTTGTAATAGTATTGAAGGGGACATAGCGACTTCCTTGAATGCTCAACCGAGCACGTCTACACTGAGGGAACTGATTGGTTACGGTAAATAAATTGATTTATTTGAATATGCTTTGTTGAATATTAATTCCACCTTCTTGTGGCCAATTATCTCTGTTAAATATAACAATATCAGTTGTAAATGAATGGTTGACAACGAAGGATTCGTTTAAAGCTAATTCCTTCAATGTTATCATATATGTTTTGGAGTAACTTCTAATATGTTGTCAATAACCCATTCGTTAAATCCTAAATTTCAGAAATTATATTCTTAAATTTCGATTCATTAATTGTGAAAGAATGTCCCTCACGATTGGAAGTGCTTAGATATTAAGCAATCATAATTAAGAGGAACAAAATATTTGTTAAAAGTTGGTTTCACCGTTACAATCCCCTCTCCTGATGACCTATGGCCTGGCGACGTGGCGATCTAATATGTCGGCGCATGTATGCAATCCCGCACGATTTGCTGCGTTTGTCGCGATTATCTGTTTTAGTCATAGTCAGTTCAGTGTATAGTCTGCAGTTGTGTGAAGTGTTTGTTTTCATACGTTGAATGACGCCACGCCGGAATCCGCCGGCATCAGAAAACAAAAACATTTAGTGCTTTATAAACTTCGCTGTATTTCAAAAAGTTGTGTGTGAGTTGCAGTGTTGATAGGTTGATACCCTTGATATCATTCATCAGCTATATATTGAGTTACTGGTAAGTTTTTATATATAAGTTTCTTGTTCTTTCTCGTGTTATCTGTTTTGTTTTCGTGTTTCCATTATTTACGATGGAAAACAATATTTGATTTCAGTGTCGATTCTGATTCATATATTATAATAAATTTTTGTTTTGTATGTCTTATTACGAATATTTTTCCGGTTCTAGATCATTCCAAGATGGATGAGGAACTGATGGATTGGGATTTTGGCGATCTTATAAAAAGATTCCAAGGTAAAGTCGTTTATTTGTGTATCTAAGTGCAGTTGATTGTAGAAATTAATTTTTGCAAGATTTTCATAATAATAATTAATGCCCACACATTCACAAACTCGTTGATTCCTGTTGAAAAGGAACGAAGCTTATAAATATGAAATTCATTGAATATCAACTAATAATTTGTTATTCTTGCCAATATGTGTTCTATAACTGCTAAGGTATTCATCTTTATACCCAAATAGTAAAAATACCATGTTTCAAATTGATGTTTCATCATAATGATTTTCTATCCCCTATAATAACAGTTTGAACCTTGAGCTGTGACTTAAGTGACATACTACTATTATGGTAATAGTTTTTTACTATCCTATTTTTTAAGCTTTCATTTAACTTGCATTGTATGCATGTGTTAGTTTAGGTTAACATGTCTAAAAACACTCTTCTTGCAACTGAATTTTGATCCACTTCTATATTAGTCGTCCGATTAACTTGAAATTCGGTAGGTGTTCATAATTTCGATGACAAAATGCATTATAATACAATTGGTTGTGAAAAAAAATTAAATGGCGGCTCCAAGATGGCGGACGAGATTTGTGTCTTATATTCCAATTTCATTCAAAAATGGTACGTGGGCGTTTTCGGGGTCGAAAATTATAATTATTTTGTCAAATTTAATAATTTGAAGATGGCGGAGGAGTTTTGTGATTATTGTCCTATTCTATTGAAAATTGGTATGTGGGCGTTTTTTGGGGTCTGATTACAGATCAACATTCAAAAATCATTTGCATTTCACTTGAAGACTGAAAAATTTAAAATAAAACTAGGTAAATCATATTTTTAAAGACAAACTTTTATTCAAATGTCATAAAAAGTAGCAACTTCTTTCTCTAGAAATGTGACGTAAGTAATTCTGTGAGTAAAAGATTCAAAAGCTTGCCGCTTTTCGATTTAAACTGAAAACACATATGTTATATGTTATGAGAACTTTTTCGATATGTGCCTGAATTTCTTGAGATTCTTGATTTTGCATGAAAAGCCATAACTGTGGAGGATAAAATATTATATATTGAACAATATAATATGTTTAATCTTGTACTTATTTCAGATGAAAAGATAACAATTGAAAAACTCCCAAATTTGGTGGAACAACCTGAGGCATTAGAGGAACTTATACCAAAAGTTGGTGACCGCCTCATATTCAAGGAAAAGGTAAAGAAAATGGAAAATCACAAAATAGAGGAAAATGACTAAGAAACCACAAAATAAAGCTTATTTTAATAACTTAGAAGAAAGTAGAAAAGTTTCATGTTCCTTGTCTCAACAGTATTATTATCAATATATATTATATATATTTTGTATGTATGAAAAGTTTATCATGAATAAATGTTTTTGTTAAAGGACCCCGCACACCTTATATGGGAAAATGGCTCTCCGTCAAATTTCTTGAATTTTTGATATGTTGTAGAATTGATCATTCCGATGAAATGTTTCAACGGGCGCAACACGATCCTATGACTAGTTTTCGAGATACAGGGTGTTGAATATGAGAAACATTCACTTTTCATCACTCTGTATCTGCCAAGTTACGATTTAGTTCGGATTTATCTTTTGTGGGATCATCATCACATCCGTGTATGATGAATTCATGAGAAATTCATTTCCAAATCTTTTCGTAGTACAGGGCGATTTCACTTGAAAACAATGCTATTTTGAGACTTTCATAATTTAGTTGTTTTATACAGAGAAAATGCGAGAAAAGGTAGAATTATCACATAATATTATAAATTCGTTTCATTTAGCATCACAGTTGATACAATTCATACAAGGTGATTCACAAATATGGAAACATAACGAATTTTGTTTTTTGGGACACCTTGTAGTAATAAACCAACTTAAAATGACAAAATTCACTTGAAGAATGTTAAATGATATGTTCCATCGTATACAGAGTCGAATGATATCAATTTGAAAAATTATTTATACTTTAATAAATTGATTTTTTAAATCACCCTATATCTCATAAGGGAGTCCGAAAAGATAGCGATATTTTTTCATGGGAGAACTCGAAATACTTTCATCCATATTGTACAAAATTTTCAGCGGAATCCTATGACGGGTTTTTCATACACAAGGCGAAAAATGTAGTTTCACTCCAGTTTTCGGCGAGTTTGCTGTAGTTCTTCCTCGTCCGGCCGCTTTTACTCGAAATAAAAATATTTCAATAAAATAGTGATCAGATATTATACCGTACAATAGCGTACCGTATCCCTCGAAAAAAAGCCATAACTCGAATTATTATCTGCATCAGCATCGTCTAGTAGGCGATTCAATGGAAAAAGTAATTTTTTCATGCTTAGTGTTTCTCAGAAGTTGTGTAATAACACAGTAATGAATGACATTATTGCTATGGAAAATAACCCGAATTGCCTTCGTCTCAATGTGTTGTCCCGCGTATCAAGTCGTGCGTGCATTATTTGTAATGCTCGTCAAAATATTCAAAGACTTTCTTTAGAATGTAGAGTGGATATTTTTGTTGCTTCTGATATCTATGTCCCAGATTTATTGAGAATTTGTGGTCACCATCTTGATCATCAAGGTTTCCTTCCAAATTACTTGCATTGAGGTTTGAATTTTGTGAATAAACCATACATAATTTCCAATCTTCAACATTTTCTTCAAAGAATGAGGACATTTGCTAATAGAAACAGGCCACTCCGTAACTGGGAGGATATCAATTGTTTCACTAAAGACGAATTTAAGTATCTGACATCAATCTCAAAAAATCATTTTCGACAATTACTAGAATTTTGTGATATTGTTGAACAAGGTGGCAAGAGAAGAAATGTCGAAAGAAAACATTTGCTGACATTTTTGATCAAAATGAAACATGGAGTTTCAGATGAGTTTTTGAAAATATTGTTCAGTTATCCTTTTCGACAAACAGCAAGCTTCATTATTTCTAATGTGAGATTATCTCTTTTACAAAGGTTCGTACCGAACAATATTGGATTTAATTCAATAACAAGAGAAAATTATATTAACAGTCATGTATCCCCTTATACGAATCAACTGTACAATCCCACACCAGATATTCCCAAAGCAATAGTTTATATAGATTGTACCTACAATAAAATAGAAAAGAGCAGTAACTTCCGGGTATTGAGGCAATCATACTGTTTCCACAAGAATGAACACTTGGTCAAACCAGAGATCATAGTTGCCCCCGATGGATATATCTTAGCAATCAACGGGCCGTACTTCGCAGATGCTAGGAATAACGATGCAAGTGTTCTAAATCACGAATTACAAGTTGATTTGAATGGAATGAAAACATGGTTTCAAGAAGGAGATATTGTGATAGTCGATAGAGGCTATAGAGATTCAATCAATAGTCTACAAGAACTTGGCTTGCATTACTATATGCCACCATCTCTACCGCCGAATCAAAGGCAATTAACGACAAATGAAGCCAATCAGGCACGTTTAATAACCACTACTAGATGGATTGTTGAAGCTAGAAATGGACATTTTAGGTCAATTTTCAAATTTTTTCGTCAACCCATAACAGCAATACATGCTGCGAAGCTACATGACTATTACCTGATTGCTGGTGCTCTTATAAATAAATTCCATCCATTGATAAATATGCCTGGAACGTTGGATACGGCCACACAAATGTTGGTTGATTCCGATGATGTCAACATTGTTCAGGCACGAGTTGAAGCTGAAAACCTCCGAACTGGAATGGTCGATGGATTCGTTTAAATCAATATCATATACAATCGTTTCCTCGCCTTGATATTGAATATTTAAAATTACTTACTGGAACATATCATTTACACTTGGCTGCGTCATATATCCAAGATACAACTCGTAGAGATGGTGAAGTAGACAACATTTTAGAAGTCGATGACATGGGGAACCCAATTTCCTAAGATTCAGAATATTTTCTCGGTTCAGGAATGCTGCTAAACACATGCTTTGGGTTGTTTTCACTGAAAGAGGTGACGAAAATCTAGAAGATCCTGCTCTCCCCATTACGGGGTATTACTGTACTTGTAAGTCCGGTGCTAGGACTTTAGGAACTTGTGACACTAAACTCATACGAACCCCCGATAACACAATTATATTAGACTGGTATGTTAAACCAACCAACTCTGGGAAATACATGAATTATTTCTCATATCATAGTGAAAAAACCAAAATAAATTTAGTACTTGGAATGAAAAATAGAATAGACAAAATATGTCATCCTACTTTGAAGATGAAAAATTTTAAAAAATTATTCGATTTTCTTTCAGACAATTCTTATCCTAAACGACTCCTCAATAAATTAATATTTTCCTCTAATAATTTTCCAATTCAAATTAGCAACAATACCAATTTCGCTAATAACGAAAATCCTGTAACAAACATCATTAAAAAATTTCGATCCTTTCCATATATAAAAGAACTCACTTCCAAAATTAATAATGTTCTGAAAGAAGAAACTAATATTATCTTATCTAATAAACCAGTTAAAACTGTCAATAAATTATTTACCAAATTGAAAGATAAAACTCCTATACTGGATCAAGCAGGAGTTGTCTACAAAATTAACTGTCGTGAATGTGAAAAAAAACTATATTGGTGAAACATCAAGAAATTTGAAATCAAGAATTGTTTCCCACAAAAGTGATATACGTTTAAGACCCAATGCTTGCGCTTTATCACAACATGTAAATGTTACAGGACATTCCATTGATTTCAAAAATACTTCAATTCTAACTAAAGAAAATAATTTATTCAAAAGATATTTTTTAGAAATGGTTTACATAAAGAATGAAAAAGATTCAATGAATAAGAAGACCGATTTTCAAAATTTAAATATAATTTATTCTAATATTTTAGATATTGAAATAAAATTGAGCAACAATAAAAATCATAGAGTATCTATTTCATCAATAACTTAAATCGACCTTTTACAATAAAATTTATACCAATTCTATACACCCTATATCCATCTTTCATAAACTTCAAATTGACTTTTCACTTTTATGTCTTGAAACCATTTATTTTTCTGAATGTTATTTTATCTTATACTCATATACTGTAAGTACCTTTATTTGATATGTTCATTAGCAGTTATACCTATTCTTTTAGAGTGACTGAAGAAGAAATTAAATAATTTCGAAAGCTCTCACAATAAAGTAAAAAAGAGTTTGATTGAAAAGCAGCTGCAACCCCACAAAATAACTACTTTATTTTGAAATAAATTCAGCTACAAACATAAATCGTTATATATATAAATATATATAAAGTGAATAAAAAGTGAATAGAGTATTTTCGTTTCAACTGTAGATGTCACAAGTTACTATTCATTTAAATATATATATATATATATATATATATATATATATATATATATATATATATATATATATAAATATTATATATATATATATATATATAATATTTTTATTCATTGTTAATTTGTATGCCGATGATAACCAAGGAGTTTGAAACAGCTGTCCACTGTTTACGTTTTTCGGTGAGTATGACAATTCTGTTTTCAATTTCGTGTTTTCGATAAACTTCGATGAATATTGTTTCGTACCTACACATAGTAGGCTGTATGGAAATATCAAATAGATATGCCTACATTAAAATCGAGTCAATGTTTGTTGTTGTGACATTTGTACCAGGTACAGAGGATTGAACCCAGATAGCTAATTGGTGTTAGCGATAATTTTCGGATATAATTGCTCTCAGTTTTATAATTTTTATTCATTGTTCATTTGTATGCACAGTGCCGATGATAACCAAGGAGTTTGAAACAGCTGTCCACTGTTTACGTTTTTCGGTGAGTATGATTTGTGAAATTGAGAGCATTATATTATTGTATTTTCTTATATCTTACATGTCTTCGTAGACGAGAACTCTAGTACTCTACTTGTCCCACAATTCTGTTTTCAATTTCGTGTTTTCGATAAACTTCGATGAATATTGTTTCGTACCTACAAATAGTAGGCTGTATGGAAATATCAAATAGATATGCCTACATTAAAATCGGGTCAATGTTTGTTGTTGTGACATTTGTACCAGGTACAGTGTACCAGGTACAGAGGATTGAACCCAGATAGCTAATTGGTGTTAGCGATAATTTTCGGATATAATTGCTCTCAGTTTTATAATTTTTATTCATTGTTAATTTGTATGCACAGTGCCGATGATAACCAAGGAGTTTGAAACAGCTGTCCACTGTTTACGTTTTTCGGTGAGTATGATTTGTGAAATTGAGAGCATTATATTTTTGATTTTTCTTATATCTTACATGTCTTCGTAGACGAGAACTCTAGTACTCTACTTGTCCCACAATTCTGTTTTCAATTTCGTGTTTTCGATAAACTTCGATGAAAAGAAGTTATTATTTAGTATACAACACTGATAAATTAAATAACAGTGTTTTGAGTTTGTGTGATATTTCTCCAACATATATCTGTTACAGCTGTTTGCGTCATATAACTATCATACAGGGTGTTTCTTATTCATATGCGAATTTTTAAGGGTGTAAAGCTACATGGAAAATTGTAATAGAATGTTTTTGGACCATAGTTTACAAAGGAAACTATCATCAATGATCCATGTCGTATCACATCCTTGAATATTGGTATATAATTAAGGAATACCTTATACAGTGAGGACCAAAAGTCCGTCGCCCCTCCCGTAACTTTTTTACATTTAAAAAAAAAATATGTGTACTCAAGTTGCAGGGTTTCATTCGATCTCCATAATGGTCCAAGTTTCATTTATACATAGTGTATCAAAAAAGCGCAGCGACCTGAAAGTAATTTTTTTCAAATATGACACCCTGTATATTAATACATAGTCGGTTAGGGATGTTCATAAGGAATCCAGCGGTACCAGGTTTGATACTGTTATCTCCAAAGACTACGGAGATATCGCGAGTTATTTTATCCATAAGCCCAATAAGTGTGACAGATAATTTATTGACACGCCAGAAAAAGTTTCTGTCTCCCGCTTAGTGCGGGCTTATGGATAAAGTAATTCTCGATATCTCCGTAGTCTTTGGAGATAACAGCATTAAACTTGGTATCGCTGGATTCCTTATGGTCATTCCTAATCGATCATGTAATAATATACGGTGTGTCGTATTTAAAAAAAATGAACTTTTAGGTTACTGCGCTTTCTTGAGACACTCTGTATAAATGAAACTTAAACAATTCAAGAGATCGAATGAAACCCTACAACTTAAGTATCTATAATTTTTTTGTAATATGTTGAATAACAAAGTTACGGGAGCGGCGACGGACTGGTCTTCACTGTATAATTATAAACAACTGATGTTTGTTACTATTTATCGAACGTTGTTTCTCTTCAACGAATGTTAGTTACCTTTCAACGAATGTTTGTTATTCTTTAACAAATCGACGGTTCCTACGAAGACTGTAGTTACTCAATTTACATCACTTTTGAGATACATCCACTAGCGGAAATGAAATTATTCGATTATGCCCACGAAAACTGTTATAACTCCTCTTTCAACCCAAATCACATATGGCTGTAAAGTGTAGTAACTGTAGAGGAGGTATTTTTCCGGCGAGTATTGCAGTAACTAGACTTACTACAGTCTTCGACGAAAATATGTAACAAAGAGTCAGTCTCAACACAAGTTGCTACACTATTCGACGGTGAATAATATAGGTTAGGAAATCCTGTATGAGATCGTGTGCTCTGATACTGTGTTACCGTTATAATAAAATAAGTATTTGTGGTGCCAGAATGTCTAATAAACGGACATTAATATTGCAGCTTGCAAACAGAAATGTTAATACATCAAATTCTACTGAGAGTAAGTTTTTACTAACATTGTGTGTATTTTTAGTGAAACAAAAAATTCGTGTATTTTTATAGATATTAACCCAGCTAGTAAGTCGGTACAGAATGAGCCTCAAAGTGTGTCCAAAGGAGAGAATCGCGAGAGTAAGTTCATAATATTACATCGAAGTATTTACTAAGTCAGGCAAACACAAACATTATTTATAGGTGAAGGAAAAAACTCTGAAATTACTTCCATTCAAGTGCCAAATAGTGAACGTGACGAACTGGATAATTTGTATTCTGACAATTCTGATATTGACGGCGATTATGTTCCCTCTGAAGAATCCAGCGAAAGTGAAAACGAAAATGTAACATCTAATTTTCATAAACGTGAAGTTAATCAAGATGAACATGTTAATATTCTGGAGATACCTACTACAAGTCGCGAAACTAATGATGTTAATAGTAACACCGTAGTGAAACAACATTCTGAAAGAAAACGTAGATGTATTCGCAAGGAGAAAAGGGGAAGAAAACGAAGAAGATTGGCTTGACGTTCAGGCAAAAAGAAATTGAAATTTAGGAAGAGAGTATAAAAGTAGGGCGGGCAAGATAATAGAAGTTAGGAAAATGAAAGGGCCTTGTAAAGAAACATGTCGATATAAGTGCAGAGAAAAAGTAAGATTTGAAGTCAGAGAAACAATTTTTAAGGAATTTTGGGCTATAGGTGATCACACAAGGCAATGGGATTTTATAACAAAATTCGTCAAACAAAGAGATAAAAAACAGATTATAGCAGGTAATCACTCAAAGAGACAATATTCTAGAGAATATCATTTGCCAGGTGGTAATACAGAGATGAGAGTATGTAAAACCATGTTTTTAAATACAATAGGTGTATCTGAAACATACGTGACGACTGCATTAAAAAAAAACATCTGAAGCAGGATGTGTAGAACACGATATGAGAGGACGGCACAAAAATAGACCACACAGAATTTCGGAGAATATTAGATAACTGTTGTAGGACACATAAAGCGATTTCCTGTTATGTCATCACATTATATACGAAAAGATTCCCAGAAAATGTATTTTGAAGAAGGTTTAAATATTTTTCAAATGCACAGACTTTACGTAGAATGTATGCAACAAAATTGAATCATTGAAATTGCGACCAAACGGCACTATGCAGATATATTGAACGCAGATTTTAATATTGGTTTTTTTAAGCCATAAAAAGATCAGTGTGATCTATGCTCTATTTACAATATTGCTGACGAAAAGACTAAGGATAGCATGCAAAAGAAGTATGACAAACATTCAAAGAACAAAACGGAAGCAAGAAAGCTAAAAGATGCGGATAAGGACCTAGCAGTTAATGATAAAAGTGTGTGCGCAGCTGTTTTTGACCTACAGAAAGTACTAGGAACCACTCGATCAGAAGTAAGTGTTTTCTACTATAAAAGAAAGTTCGCTACTTACAATTTTACTGTCTACGACATGGGCAACAATGAAGGATATTGCTACGTCTGGCATGAACAGGTAGCAAAGCGCGGCTCTAACGAGTTAAGCAGTTGCTTACTGAATTTTGTGAGAGCACAAACAGAAAAAGGTATAAAAAAGATAATATTTTACTCTGACTGCTGTGGAGGACAGAACAGGAACCGATTTATAAGTTCTATGTTTAATTATGCATCATCGTTATTTAAAATAGATATCATCCACCGGTTATTAGAAAGTGACCACACACAAAACGAAGGGGACATGCATGCAGTTATTGAACATGCGAAAACTCGTCAATCAGTAATTTATACCCCTGATCAGTGGATTACGTTAATACGAATGGCAAAAACGACTGGTAAGCCAAACATAGTACGAGAGATGTGTGAAAACGATTTCGTGAGCTTCAAGAACATAGTTAAGAAGCAAAACTGGAAGATTGATGATAATAAGCAGCCATTCAAAATTAGTAAAATAAAAGAAATGGTTTTTCTAGCTACCAGTCCAAATCAAGTTTCATTTAAGTATAATTATGAAGACAATGAGGCACATCTAACTATTAAAAAGCAAAGAGGAAGGAATTCAAGTAAAACTCAACACGAACCTCTACCTAAACTGTACACCGCTTTGCTGCCTACTGATGTTAGGAAACTAGCAGGTTTATTAGAGCTTTGCAAGAAAGGATTCATACCAACTATTTATCACAACTTTTTTGAGTCATTAATACCATCGAATCCAACAGATATGGATAGTAATAATGAAGACTCGACAGAATGTGAAGATTAAAAAGTAGTTAAATACTTTTAATGAACACTTTTGAGTTGTGAAAAAATATTTCGTTGCAAATAAAATTTTGAAGCAGTGTAGTGAGTTATTTTTTCATAATTATTTCCGACGAAAATCATAGTAACTCGTCTTAAAAAAAAATCATGCAAAGTACACAAAGTTCAATTCAGTACTTGAAATGTAGCATTAAAATGCACCTCAACTCCAAAAAATCAGAAAACATTGTTAAATTTATGTCAATTTTATTGGCAATAATAAAATACAAGAAACTTTAAATCCGTTTTTCTCAGTTCCTTGAAAATTGAGTTACTACAGTCTTCGTAGGAACCGTCGAAATGTTTTCTATTATTCAATCTTTGTTACTTTTAAACAAATGTTTGTTTCTCTTCAACAAATGATTGTGACTTTCAAACAAATGTTTGTTAAACTTCAACGAATATTAGGCATTTTTAACGAATGTATGTTACTTTTCAACTAATATTCATTATTCTTCAACGAATGTTTGTTTCTTTTCAACGAATGTTTGTTTCTCTGCAACGAATATTTGTTACTCTTCAACAAATGTTTGTTATTCTTTAACGAACGTCTTTAACACATGTTTTTCATTATTCAACGAATGTTTATTGAGCTCAAAAGTGAATATCACTTATTATTTAACTGTACATTTATTTGGAATTTTTTAAAATAGCATTTGTTTGTGATAAAATCCATATTTAACAATGGGATTTGTTAACAGTAAATAAAATTTATTCAATGCTAAGAAACTGTTCTCTCAGTGTAGGCCTATACCCCCGAAACCTAACAACCCGAGCACAGCGAACACTCCGGTTAATAATAACCGGAATATTTCGAATAGGAGTTCGAATTTGCCTCCTCCGCCACGGAACACACACACGGCTCGAGTAATCGAAACTCTGGTCCTTCCACTTCCGACAATCGGGGAAATAACCCGCCAAGTTCATCAAATAGACTGAACGCTATGGATGAATGCCCTGAGCCTCATAGGTCGGGAAACTCTTCCCAGGATGCATTGTCGTCGGCGGCAGTCCATCCGAGACAGCAATAAGTCGCCCCGTCCATAGCACCCTTGACCTAAAACCTTGTGTAAATATACCCCCTTTTGAACCATTCCGCGAATGTATATATTCCCCTGTTTCAGATTTCGCGGATGACCATCCTCAGCCCAAATTATCTTCGCGTCAGCGTTTACGTGTTTCGAATACGATTGATAACCCTCTTCAGGTCGAAACCAATTCAGTCATCTAAAAGGACGATAATGTTCTCACTTATGTTTCGGGAGTTGAAACCCTCATCCTCCTGGACTCGAGTTTAGTAAACAGCTGCCTAGAATATCGGTGACCATTAATGGTCAAACGGGGGCAAGTGTAAAGTTTGTCAGAGCCGATTTTTTTTCGAATGCGGATTTGACAAATCTACCTAATCCGACAACAATACAGTTGGGCTGTATGAATAATACAAGCTACAGCTTGGGCCATCTGAATTCGACAATTACCATCGAGGAACAAGACTATCCATTGGTAGCCACGGTGCTACACGATTTAAATGAACCCGTGGTCCTCGGTATGCCATTTTTATCCTCTAATGAGGTAATCATGGATATACAAAGAAGTGTTTGTACGTGGGCAAGCTGCCGCGGCAAACTGTTTTCTGGTGTGCGCTGTCACAGAGGCAGCCCACAAAAGTCGAAATGCCCCAATTCGAGAAGGGCCAGTTCAGTCCTGAGACTAGGGAGGCAATACTTGAAGTTATTAGTGAATTCCCTGATGTCTTTGAAGAAAGCATCAAACAACCCATCATTCAAGCCGCAGTATACGAGATACGGGTAAAGCAGGAGATACCATTCCGAAAATTTCGATATGGACGAATGTCGGAAGAGGATTGTTCATGATGAATTTCATGAACTCTCTGAAGCAGGGGTAATCCTCCCAAGCACCTCTCCGTACTGCAGCCCAGTAGTCTTAGTTCCCAGGAAGGATGGGAAATTAAGATTTTGTGTGGACTACCGCGAGATTAACAAACTGATAATCTCCTCCTATTTAGGAGACGGTTCGTGAAATGGAACAGGCTCGGTTCTTTACCACCCTCGATCTTAGAAATGGCTTTTGGCAAGCCCCCTTGACCAAAGATTCGAGAAAGTATACGGCTTTCGGTGCTCCCGACGGTCAGGTCTACGAGTTCCGCGTACTAAGTTTCGGGTTGAAAAACGGACCAGCGGTTTTTCAAAAATTGATGTCGGCCGTGTTAGTCGGGTACACCGATGCTTTCTGCAAGGTGTACCTCGACGATATTATTGTATACTCAAACACCGTCGAGGAACACTGTACGCATCTTCGCCGTATTCTGGAGAGGCTGAGGTCCCACGGACTCTGGCTTTCCCAGAAGAAATATTAATTCGGTTCCAAAGAACTGAAGTACATTGGATGTGGTATCCGAATTCGGAAATAAACCACAAGATACTCATGTCATAAACGTGACCAACTTCTCAACACCACGCAGCATCAAGCAATAGCAGTCATTTTTTGGAACGGCAGGGAGGCTGAGGGACCTGATTGACAAACAAAAAAAAATTAAGTGGACGCCGGAAGCGGAGAGCGCTTTTAGGCGAATGAAAGAATTGGTCATGGAGCCTCTAGAGCTGGCGAGACCTGATTCTTCATGCCCTTATTGCCTACAGACTGACGCCAGTTCCATAGGGATTGGAGCAGTCCTGTTTCAGGAAAAGGCCGACTAAGGCCGTGACGTTATTGCGTATAGCAGCGCTAAGTTGAACGCCACAGAGCAAAAATACCACGTGAACGAAGTGAGTGTCTGGCCATTGTTTGGGCCGTTCACACTCTACACCGATAATTCGGCGTTACTGTGGCTGGACAAAAGAAATGACATCAAAGCCAAGCTTAATCGGTGGGCGCTAATGCTCCAGGAGTATGACTTCTCAATAGTACATGTGCGGGTAGACTTAACCAGCTACCAGATTTTCAGTCCAGAAACCCCGTTGTCCAGGGTACTGGCCAAGATATTGCTCTGGACTCGGAGAGGATGTTTTTCCCTTCTATTGAGGCCCAGAAAGCCCCGTTCATAGTTGGAGAGGTTCTTTGCAACACAGAAGCAGTCAACAATTTAGGCCAGGAAGGCCGAAACATCATCGAAAAAGTAACGAATGAATTCCTTAACATAATGAATTCTGCTCGAGCCGCCCAGAGCATCGGCAGGGTTACCGAAATTTTCACAGAAGCCACGTTCACTGACGTCCCGAAGGACAGAACAGGGAAACCACTAAAAAATGACTTAGTGGAGTTCATGTCTTTCGCCGTCTTGCGGCAATGTGACCATGAGGAGTCTAGTGAGACCCTCAATCAAATCACCACTTTTTATGATGAAGTAGTAGCGGCTCAAAGAGAATGCCCGAGAATGCAGCAATTCGTTGAAAGGATCATTCGTGCTCAGGAGAGCAACGACCCCACCGCCTAGGAGTGGAGGATACGGACCGAGTTTGTCATTGAAGGTGGGTTGGTCTACTTTGTAGGCCAGGATAACTCCGAAAGACGCTTAGTGATTCCCAAATATTTCCTTCCTCGAGTGTTAAAGCGATTCCATGATGATGTGGGTCATCCCGGAACGAGTTACGTATGCAGACCCATCCTGGAGCCGACCCACATACTCACACCGCTTCTCATCTTTATACCGATTGTTATCTTCAATATGACCGATTTATATCATTGTACTGAAACTTATCTCTTCAATAATTTTCTATTTTATAACTATGAAATTGCCTGTTTCAGCGGAATATATACTTACTATGCACTCTACCGTACTTTACCTCTTATACCAAAAATTATCAGCTACATCAGAAAACATGTTAGAACTCTTTGATTCAAATGTTTATTCCTTGTCTCAAAAGTGTATAAAATCAAATGTAACTATGATTGACTAGTTCAGTTTTAATGAGGTAATGAGAACGAAGTTAATTTCTGTTCTCAAAAATCGAGTAGTGCTTTCCGAACCAAAGGCTGCGGGGGCACTATCGTAATTTGCGCAGTCGGTAGGATTGCAGTTACTGAAAACCGTTAGCATATTGCGTGGAATATTTCTGGACAGTGCCAAACGGACCTTTAACGTGCAATGGGCCGCGGTGGTGTGCGGGTTGAGTTCTCGCCTCATGAGCCAAAGAGCGTGAGTTCGAATCTCAGCATTGCCACAGGTCTCGTGCATGGCATCACACGTATTAAAAGGTAAGGGCTACGTCTTCCCCTAGCTCACACAAGTCTCAGACTTTTGAGGGTTGCACGTAGAGGTGCAACCGGTTGACGGATATAAAAATTTTAACAATTTTTTAACAATCACCAATTACAAAGAATGGCTTCCAAGAAATACGTGGCATAGTGCTAGAGACCCTAGAGAGTGCCGAGACGATTTCGCGGTTGACATTCAAGCTAGCACCAACTTGGACAGTTTCATAGTGCCGCCAACGGAGTAGTGAATACTGGACATCTTGAAGAAGCTAGAACACTAGACAGACGGACCGAATATTCGCCTGTAAGCTATAGGAAGTAAGAAGAACCAGATCCAGAAGGAGATCAACGTTGAGTTAAGAACCAAGCAACAAATCATCTAGCCGTAAGACATTCATTTATCATTTTCCTTTTTTATTTCTTAATTTCCTTATTATCATCCCTACACCCATATCAATAATAGTATTCTCCTATTTGTATGTTTAAAGATATCAAAGAACTTGCTGAAAAGAACAAAGCACTTAAAAGACAAATAACATGTTTACAATCATTACAAATGAATTCTGATAGTTCTGAAAGTGAAATTGGAGCAGGAAATTCCGAATATCGAAATACAGCTTTCGATTCAAATTTTGAAAATTTAACACAAGATCTTCAAACTCTTTCACTAGATTCAAATCAAGCTCAATCCACAAATCCAATTGAAAATATGGAAAATGGGGCCAATCCAATAAATCCAATAAACATTCAGGAACTCAGATTATTTTTAGACGGTCTTCTCTGGTGAACCTTGTGAATTGTACAATTTTTGTACCGCATGTGATGAAATTCTAGACCAATATAATGATGCGGTTGAGTCAGTTGAAAAAGTCATATTCAGAGCAATTATCAGTGAATTAAAAGGAAAAGCTCTCATTTTAATATCTAATAGAATTGAACTGACTACTTGGGTAGAAATAAAATTAATTCTTAAACAATCTTTCTCTGACCAACGTTCTTTTACTTGTTTACTTCAAGAACTACATAGTATCCGCCCATTCTTGAAAGAAACACCTTACATCTTTGGCATTAGGTGTCAATACATTAGAAGTTTATTAACCCTACATCACTCGCGCTATGAGCATTTCTCTCACGCCTTCTAATAAAACGCACATTCCATGAACAGTATATCACATATACTGCTACCCCCACTTCTAGCTGACTTTTAACAGCTCTTCTTGAATATGCATCGGCATGTGCAATATTTAGTGTGAATTGATATTAGATATCAGGTACTTGTTGACCCTTCGCAGACCTCCGTGAGAGTTTCTTTCATCGCGCGAGTTCTAACGCATTTTTTGTGATCGAGAAAACTCGTGTTGGTAAGTAAATTTGTTTTCTATATACAAGGTGTCCTACTATAGTGAATTTATTGTTTTAGATTATAAACAATGAGTAGAGGACGGATGCTTGCGGAATTAGGGCGAATGATATATGAAGAGAGTGAAAGAGAGCAGATGTTAGCTAATATACCATGGACGGGTCAAGAAGACGGGCAAAACCAAGAAACTATGGAAGATGATGAACGCGAAAATATCGATAGTGATGCTGCCAGTGAACATAGTGAACACAATACTGAATCGGATCAAAGTGATGAAGATGTTGAAAATTTTGTACAGGAGATTGAAGAAAATCGTGCATACGGCTCTATACACCATTTTACTGGTAAAGACAAAAAAACTTTCTGGATGGATTATCCTCCACGACCCAATGTACGAACACCAAGAAGGAATATTATCACTCATCTTCCTGCGGTCAAGAATATTACAAAAACTGCAAATACTGTGGCAACTTGCTGGAGATTATTTATAACAGACGAGATTATTGAACAAATTGTACGTTGCACTAATATTTATTTGGCCAAATTACGGAATAATTATATCAGAGAAAGACACGGATACCATAGAAATATATGCTTTCATTGGCCTCCTATAAATGACTGGGGTACGGAAGGCTCAATACGTGAATACTAAAGAACTTTGGGATAATTCAATATTTGCACCTGTTTGCTTTAGGCTAACGATGTCACGAGAATGATTTCATCTTCTAGGTAGAGCACTGAGATTTGACAATATCAATGACAGAAACCAAAGAAAAATGTATGATCATTTGGCTCCCATTCGAGAAATCTTTGAACAATTTGTATCCAAATGTCAAGGAAATTATCAAGTTGGAGAGTATTGTACAGTGGATGAAATGTTAGAGAGCTTTAGAGGCCGTTGTAAATTTAGGCAATATATAGCCAATAAGCCGGCCAAATACGGCATTAAAATATATGCCTTAGTTGATTCCAGGATGTTTTATAAGAGTAATATGGAGATATATGCAGGAAAACAGCCAGCTGGGCCTTTCCAACTTGACAATTCTGCTTCTGCTGTGGTAAAGCGTATCGCATATCCCATATTAGATACAGGTAGAAATATAACCATGGACAATTACTTTACGTCAATACCGTTAGCCAAAGAACTAAATCAAATGTTGTTCCTTTGGCAAAAATAGCTACCCCGCAAAGTCACAACGATTTACGACCTATTAGCATTCTATGTGCAATATCCAAAGCATTTGAAAAAATCGTTAACACTCAAATGAGAACTCATTTAATGAAGAGATACTTCCACCAACGCAGTCTGGTTTTCGATCGAGCCATAGCTGCACTACCGCGCTTCTCAAGGTTGTAGATGACATCCACACATCAATAGATGATAATAAACTCCAAAGCATTCGACAGAATCAGCCATGAACTACTATTGAATTTATTGACATATATTGGTTTCTCCATTAACACATTGACTGCCGCAATAGAAATAAAAAATTAATTCTCGGGGCCGCATATTTTTTATTGCTGATTTGTTTTAAAGATGCACTAGTAACTCAATTCCTTCGGGAAAATAATTTCGTAGATAATTTTTTTCTTAGCTATGCCCGTGAGTTGTATGCAATTCGCAGAGCACCAAGACCAGATTATCGTTCTTAGGCCATGTGCATTGCATGTGACTCACACCGTGCAAGTCTATGCCTGCATAATCTTTCTCATACGTATTTAGTCTGAAGGTACGTCTTATACAGATAACACGGGTGAAGGTACATTTCGCACTGAAAGTTTGATTAGTACACATTTGGTTCCCACTTTTTCCTGAATTTCAAATGGCGAAAAGGTTCCATAGTTATGAAGAAAATGAAAAATATCTTCAGCAATTACATGATCAGTTTTTGAATATGAGTGACGAGGATGAGGATGATACCTATGCAGTTGATGGCTCTGAAGACGATTATAGGCCGTCCGAATACAGTTCAGAAAGCAGTGACGAAGGACAGCAAATTCCAAAAAAGTCAAAGTTGAAAAAAACTCTCTCAAAGCAACATTTTTCTTCAACTCCTTCTCATATTGATGAAACAATAGAAAATGTGATTTTACAAGCCAATGACGAATCATCTGAAGATTTGAATGACTTGAATGATGAAGAAATTCCGACTGGATCTCAGTTTACATGGACTGCTGTAACAGGAGAAAACCTAAAGGTGTTCAATTTCAATGCAGTAAACACTGGCATTTCACCTGAGGCAGCGGTTTCACTGGCAGATAAAACACCTTATGACTTCTATAAATTTTTCCTTAGTTATGGAATCATCGAATACATTGCAGTGAGACTAATAGATATGCTCAGCAGACAATAGAAAATGAAAATATTATTCAACATTCCAGACTGAAGAAATGGAAGCCCATAACTTCTGACGAATTCGAAGTTTTTCTGGGTATGATTATTTGGATGGGTTTGGATAAAAAATCGCGACTAGCAGATTATTGGTCCAAAAACATTCTCTATGCCAGTAAAGTAAGTAAGTTTATGTCCCGAAATCATTTCGAGCTGATATTACGCATGTGGCATTTTTCTGACAATAGCCAATGTCCACAAGGTGACCGTCTTTTCAAAATTCAACCCCTAATTGATCGCTTGCTAGAAAAATTTCAAGCAGCCAATGTTCCGAACAAAGAAGTTTGCATTGACGAAACATTGGTGCCCTTTCGCGGGCGCCTTTCGTTCAAACAGTATATCAAAAATAAAAGCGTCATCTTCAGTTGTAATGACACTGATGAGAAATGTTTTGGACTCAGGTAGGATACTGTACACAGATAATTTTTATACCAGTGTCTATTTAGCCCACCAGCTACAAAACAGGTCTACACACCTGGTGGGTACTCTAAGATCCAACAGGAAATTGAATCCTCTAGATGTTGTAAAAGCGAAGTTGAAAAAGAATGAGATAATTGCTCGGGAAAGCAATACAGGAGTGGTTGTACTGAAATGGAAAGATAAACGGGATGTTTTGATGCTTAGTACAGTACACACTGACGATATTGTAGAACTCCGGGCTGAAAACAGAAAAACTGTGGAGAAACCTAAAGCAGTGGTCGATTATAATAATTGCAAGGCATTCATTGACCTTTCTGATCAGATGAAGTCGTATTCTAATGCTCTACGCAGAGGAGTGAAGTGGTACCGCAAAGTGGCAGTCGAGTTGATCACTGGAGCTGCACTGACCAACGCGCATATTCTTTATAAAGCCATAACCCAAGACAAAATTCAAATAACAAAGTTCAAAGAAAAACTAACCAAGAATCTTCTTCAAAAGGGGATACGACAACAGGAAGGGGAGGAAGAAATACGGGACCAACCTGCAAAGAAATATTGCCTAATAAAGGTGGAAGCAAGAAAAAGATGCACCGTTTGCTACGAAACTATGAAAACCGAAAATGGGAGAGAATATGCCATGAAGAAGTGTAAGCAAACTCTATACAAATGTGACGGTTGTGGGCCATTTTTTGTGTAGAATGTTGTTATATAAAACATAAGTCCATAAAAATATAATACAATAAATCGCGAGCACATATATATTACCGAATGCATTTTGTATAGATATAAGAAATGTTGATTCATTTTGTATTTGAAAATAAATTTGATTTTGCGTAAAAGTGTGTCAGATTTAGTGACTATTTATGAATATGTTTTCAGAGAAAATTATGCACCAAGTTCGATAATCTGGCCCCAGGGCCATGTATAAATTGCCTGCATTTACATTGCACAGTAAGTGTGAACTGAATATGATTCACAGCCCGTAAAAGCCGGTACACATTCGGAGTTATATTCAACTAACGCAACCTCTAGACGAAATGCAACGTGAGACAAATATAACTCACATGGCGTTTAACGTGTTAAAGCTGTGGCTCTACTAAGGAATTATTTGCTAGGTCGTCTTCAATGCACATCCCTAAACGGAAATAAATCAAATTTTCTAGAAATACTGAATGGTGTACCACAAGGCTCAATTTTGGGACCTTTATTATTTGTCATTTATACCTCACAGTTTCCTCTCTGCCTTCGCCACACTAATATACACAGTTATGCTGACGACACCCAAATTTATATGGAATTTGAAGAAAAACATCTATACGAAGCCTGTCAACTCATCAATGAAGATCTCAATTCGCTTATCGAACTTTCGAAGAAATATTGCCTCTCAGTGAATACAGCCAAATCTTTTGTAATGCTATTTAGTCGTACCGTCACCAGGAAGCGTTGTTTGAATGAAGTTCAAATATTTCTCGAAAATTCGCTCCTACCTTGTGTTGATCAAACAAAAAACCTGAGCTTGGTAATTGATTACTCACTCAAATTCACCTCCCACGCCTCGCTGATTCTAAAGCGTGGATATTCCAATCTCAAGGCAATATATTCCAACCGAGGTATTCTGAATTTGAAAACAAAAAAAATTCTCTGTGAAGCTGTCGTTCTGTCACATGCGAACTATGCTGATGTGGTGTATGGGCCTAATTTAACACAAAAGGACAGGAAAAGACTACAGCTTTTACAAAATTCATGTCTGAGGCTAATCACAGGAACGCGGCGACGCGAGCATGTCTCACATCATCTGAAAGAAGTTGGATGGTTGAACATGGAAACGAGGCGTGTTTTCCATGCGTGCACGTTATTTCATAAAATAATAGCTTCAAATAAACCAACGTACCTTTACCAAAAAAATAAGATTTCGCACAGACGTACACAATCTGAACCTTAGGTTCAGAAATCAACTCACACCTCCCCAACATAGAACTTCGCACTTTCGTGGCACCTTCTCTTATTCTATTACCTGGCTATACAATAGGCTTCCGAATACTCTCAAGGGTTTAGACCCCATCAAATTCGAATACACCTTGAGGAATCTTTTACTAACTAATAAAATACCTACTCTGTACTCTCCACTCAGGTGCTTATCATTTCTACAGAATGGCTGCCTCCCTTTGGGTTTTGATCTGCAAAAGTGATTCATAATATTTGCATCTTTGATTGTTTCTATATTTTTCATTCTGTTTTCATTATTATTATCATTATTATTATTTATATTGTGAATTTAATTAATTTTGTTTTGGTTGGATGGAAGAGCAAGATCTGGCTGAGTCACTTGTGACTCAGTCAGAAATTGAATCCCGCCATTTGATAGGACTGATAATTTTCTCATTACTTTGTATTTTATTGTTATTTCTTACCTATCAATAAATTCGATTATTATTATCATTATTATTAATTGGTAGGAAAACCACTATCGTTGGTACCCTCAGAAAAAACAAAAAGGAAATTCCACCAGTGTTTATAAATGCGAAGCGACCTGTACCTAGTAGCATGTTTGGTTTTCAGAAGGACACTGTGTTATTGTCATATAAACCAAAACCCCAAAAAAATGTGCTGATGTTGTCTACATTTCATTCTGGAGACAACATAGATCCTGACCTGCAGAAACCTGAGATTGTCACATTTTACAACCTAACCAAAGGTGGCGTCGACGTGGTTAATGAGTTAAAATCAACATATTCTGTTTCTAGATTTTCTTGTCGATGGCCCCTTAGAATTTTTTTTACAATTCTAGACATTGCTGCTATTAATTCCAATATTATTTATAAAACTAATATTGGCGTCATTGAAGAACGTAGAATTCATCTGAATAAACTGGCAGAAGAGTTGATTAAGCCGTTGCTAGTTAGGCGTTCATCAATTAGGTCCTTGCCAATTGATATCCGAAGCATGTTGAGGGCATACTCAAATTTGCCTCAGATTGATCACAACAGAGACGTTTCATCAGGATTTTGTACGTTTTGTCCCAGAAGAAAGAACAGGAAGTCAAAACAGCGATGTGTTAGCTGCAACGCTGCGATTTGCACGGAGCATACGACATTCACATGTCGAACGTGTTGTGGTGTAAACGACAACAGTTATAATTTGGATAATTGAATTTTTCTGATCATTTGTTTCTACTTAAGCCTATATTCACATAATTTTTATCTGAGTTACATCTAAAAGGTATATACAGGGTTGTTTTCTTTGTTGTGTTCACATCATTGCACAAGTTTATTTGTGTTGTTCAAACTATACGGACAGTTTTATTTTTCGTTAATTATAAAATAAACCCTTCAACATTATCTATATTTAGTTTTATTTCCAAAAAATAAAAAAAAAAATAACATCAGACATAACTTTGATCTAATCGAGTGCTCGCGTAATTTTTTGGGGCGCGAGTGATACAGGGTTAATAAACAATGAAAACACTACTAGGGAAGAGAAAGTAGAACAAATCAAAAATATTTCTAAATTAGTGTTGATCACTTTTATGAAATATTTACCGTCCACCATTCAAACTGGTGATCGATTAAAAAAACCAGACAACCTAGAGGAAGCATTGCAGTATGTTATTGAAGAAGAAAAATTTATTTTCTCTTGTAAATGAAGGAAAGAGAAGTTTATCTCAAACCATACCTTTTCCAAACATTAAAGCCCCTGTAGCTCAGACTTTTCAGAACAATCAACAAACACATATCAGACCCTCTTTTCAGAATACAATCCAAAATTCAAGACCCAGTTTCCAAACGCAATCTAATCAAATAAGACAGATTAAACAAAATTTTGGAACTCATTCGAGATTTCCTAGTCAACCTATCAATATTCGACCGAGACCAATTCATCAAAGGTTCTTTACAAATCAACAGGTATTTGGTAAACCTAATCCTAACAATAATAATGTATGGAAACCTGAAAATCAACCACAATTGAATAGACCTACTCCTATGTCTACAACTTCTAGACCTTATATGCCACATCAGAACTGGCAACAAAATAGAAATTCGTTTCAGTCCCAATCAAACCCTCCACTTCAAATTATTCATTAGAAAATATTGATTTTGATCAAAGTGAATATGAACAGTCTGATTTACAAAATTTCATTAGCGGAGAACAACAACAAATAATAAACGAACATCAGGAAAGATATCCCACAAATTAATGAGTGCAATGAAATTAATGAATCACAAGATCTTATCTATTGGTATCAGGTTTTAAGATCGAAGCGACAGTGCGGACAAAAGTTGAACTACAGATGGACAGTACAGTAGTTATAGTTGCCCAACATGTAGCATTGTCAGTTATGGATGTTTGTTGTCGTTGTTTTCAGTTTTTCTTAATGATTCATTGTGTTTATTCGTTCAGTGCCGTTTAGTTATCTTCTGTAAGGATTGATAGAGACATTGTATTGTTTGGGTAAGTTTGTCATTCAGTTATTTCCTAGTTGCAAGATGAAAGTATTTGTCCCTTTTTTTAAAACTTTCCATTCATATTCTTACTCCTTGAATTTAATTCAAAATAACTGGTTTCAGATAAAGCTGAAATGCCTAGATTAAGCATTGTGGAGTATATGAGGTATCTGGGAGGGACAGAGTCTTCAAGATGTGTTCATGAAGGGGAGGAACTTGTAAATGCTGGACATATCATCACATTAGGAAGAATATGCAGAGCAGACACCAAACATGTGAAGCTATGTGCATTATGCTTACAAACAAGCGCTTTGAAATCTGCTCCGCATCATATCAATGGAATGTTGCATATTGAAGGAAGAGGAAATGTAAAAGTTGTCAAAATGGATTGTACCTGTAAAGCTGGAAATAGTGGAAAATGCAATGAATGAGTAGTGTAAATGATTTTCCTATTATGTACAGGGATGTGATAATCAGCTTTGCATACTGATTACATTTGAAAATATTGACTTTCAAAATTTTATTTCAGGGAGAATATTGATGATTTAGACGTAATGTCTCAGACAGACCTTAAATGTGTGTGGTCAACTCAAAAAAAATTGACACAAGAAAAGTACAAAGCCGTTTCGATAGATGAAATGCCATGTTTGAAAGGGAAAATCGTGGAGCCAGAGTTGAATGTAGATGAACAAACAATAGGGGAGTTTTTCATGAGGAAGATATGTGACTCAGCAATTACAAAACATAGGTTGCTAGTATATTTTACTCTTCTTAAAGTTTATCTTATTTCAAAGTATATTTTCATTTAATAAATTATTTTTACTTTTAGTGTTGGTCGCAGATATTTGGGAAGGGCCCCATCAAGTAGTACTGTGGAATCAAATGAAAAAGAACTTTGGACACATATTTTAAACCATGCCTGTCAGTCAACCATAATGATGGAGTTGGCATCAATAGAGACTTCCAACAGAAATGAGTGTTGCAAAGTCCTGTACAATAGGCTATTCGAAAGGGAAATTTCAGAAAACTCTATTTTTCCACCACAACACTCTAACGAATGGAAAGCAAATAGAAAGTACAGAGTGACAGGTTCACGGGTTTATGAGCTGTTCACATATTTCAAACAGGAGTGGAAATGTAAATCTCTGCAATATTTCTTCCCCAAAAGTTTCACCAACAAATTTGTTAAACATGGCCTCAAATATGAAAGTAATGCCAGAGATGCTTTCATGGAAAAAACTGGATTTATGGTAATTGAATGTGGAATGGTGATTTCACACTGTTATGAATGGTTAGGATTTTTACCCGATGCATAGTCGTGACACAATTGAAGCCAGTTGCTTTACTGGAGATAAAATGTCTTTATGAAGGTAATATATTTGGCAAATGGATATTACTTGGTATTTTGGGAGTTTTAACCTTCCAAAGTCTGAAAATGAACAAATGTAAATTCTTTGTGAAACAACAAGATCTTTTTTGACCAAGTCGAGACAAAGTCAAATGAAATTCACATTTTTTCATTTTCAGACTGTGTAAGGTTAAAATTCCCTAAATGCCATGTCAAGAAGCGACTTTCCACCACAAAATAAAACTTTCAATCAATAGATATTACACTTCATATTTGTTTCAGGTGCCACATCTACAATAATGGAAGCAATGTCCAAAGCAAAATATATCTTCATATGTTGAATGGAAAATATTATCTGAAGGAAAAACATAAGTACCATGGACAGATTCAGCTCGGGATGGCATTACTGAATTTGGACAGCTGTTATTTGGCCCTTTTTGCCTCATTTGATCATAGTATTCATATCATTAAAATTAATTTTGATAGAGATTTTACCCTAAAAATGTTGAAAAAAGTAAAAATTTATTTTTTTGAAAATATGTTACACAATTTATGCAAAAGTGAATCCATATTAGAAATATGATAGTTATAAGTTGTTATTGTGAACCTGCTACACATTGTTTAGTTATGATGATTATATTTTATATCTCCTTAATGTTTTCTAATTTAATTTTTTCCTTTCCCACTATGAAATGACTTCATCCTGTATTTCAGTTTATTATTGATTGAAGCACACAGACTGGTGCAAACTAATCACAATAGTAAATGAAAGACATTCGAATATAAAAAAATATTTATTTACTGAAAACTCATCTATATTGCAAAATACCTAATACAATATTGAATACATAATTTTATTATAAACACTTGTAAATACATTTTTATTATAAAGGTGGGAAAAATCAGCTTAAAAACATGTTTTCTGCTAAAATTGGACTTGATAGATTCACAACAGCACAGGCAATTACAAAAATATGGTGAATCATGGGAATCAATGACCACTGCAATTTTCCATTTAATATTTTGAAAACTTTGATACGATGATTTGTTCTTTCAATGTCAATCTTACTCTCTTACCCGGAGTCTACTCTCGCTGTTCCAAAACTTATTTTGACGGATTATTTTACGCTTGTCAATCGTTCCAAAACTTCTCGGGTTTACCCCAGAGCTTACTCAACCGTATCCTTTCAAAAAGAAGGGTGTAAGAGTACTCTGACAGTTATTCTGTCACATTTGTCATTTGTTTTTAAACTATGAACTGTAACGTAATAGTATATTACGTAACAAGAGTTGTAAGTAACCCATTACGCATGAAATGCGCGGCTTCGTGCATAAATTTCATGAGTGCGTAATGGGCTTACAACTCGTGTAACGTACTATACTTTTTCTAGACCCATTCATTTTCTTAAAATTAAATAAAAAACATCGCAACTATCACTACTATCAGACATATTCGTAGATAAAGTTGAGAAAATGTTCAGATACAATTAAATTTTGTTCAAGACATTGAAAATATAAATGACATGACATTTATTTTCATAGCACGTTACTTAAGTAAACGTGTCCTATTTTTAAAGAAATTGCATAACGTGCTACCTACCTTTAGGGGCATCACCCTTTCAATCCTAAATATATCTCGTTAATGCTAAATGTTTTTATGTTTTTTAATTGACTAAATTTGTGTAAATAGACCAAATAAAGTCTTACGTAAATAAAAATTTGATTGTAATTTAATTAAACCAAGAAGTTTCAGTTTTCTTCTCAAAACGCACGTGTATGTTATGAGATCTCATTACGTGCATGTTATTGTTAAATGTCATTTACGAGGAATGTTGACAGTGCGATTTTTGACGTTTACAGACATGGGCGTCGAAAAAATTTTAAATTAATTGTTCAGTCTGCAATTGTCTAATAAAATAAAATGGATTTCTACAAATTTTTCAAGATCGATGGTGATAAAATTCTGTTGAAGGATTCAGGTGAGTGAAATGATGTTTGTATTAAATAGATACATAATTTTTAATTTTTTTTTTATGTGAATCAGTGATAGAATTACCTGAATCCAATGAGTATTTAGAGATGTTTGCTTCAGATATTGTTGAGGTGAAATGCCCCGAGAAATCTAGTGTGGGTGATAACTCCGTTCAGGTCGCTCAAAAAGATTCATAAAAAGTGTCATGGAATGATGCAGCTAGAAGGTGTTATATATATTTTTATAAAGATAATGAAAAAATCTTTAATGACAAAACAACAAGAAACGATGAAGTATGGAAAGTAATTTCCAATTCACTATCATCGAGTGGCTTTAGTTTTAGTGGTAAACAATGCCAAAATAAATTCAAACATTTAAAGAAGCTGTACATGAAAGGCAAAGATAATATGGGCTCGAAAGCAACAGGTGACTCTACATTTGACTTCAAATATTTGCCTGAAATGGATGAAATTTTTGCGAGAAAACCAAACATTACCCCTGTTGCAACAGCATCGTCGTCAGTAGGTAAATTGTTAGTGTTAACTATTTAATCATCTCTGCAGGATTGAACTTTATTTTAGGATCCCAAATTAATTGCGATGTTGTGAGTCAATCATTCAAAGAGTAAAAGAATAGCTCAGGGACAGGATTCTGAGAACATTAAGAAAAAGAAAAAACCGACTGCTGTTATTGTGGAACTCTAGCAGAAAAATGAAGAAAATAGAGAAAAACGCCATCAAGATTTCCTGGCGGCACAAAGGGAAGCAGCACAAGCTTTTGAGAAAATGATGAATAAACTGATTGACAAAATATAATCATTCGAGTCTAAAACTCTTACCATTTTGGTGTTCAGTCAAGTCTCATGATTAATTAGAGTTTCACATATTTATTTATTTTTCAAGTAATGTATTTCGAGTTATTTTTTGTAGATATAAAGTGTATCTTGTTCTCAAATCCTTATTTTAGTGTCTACAAAACTATTCAAATGAAATGGCTGTGAATTAAAACAAGTAAAATACAATATGAGAAGTGTCCCAATTTTCAACATTTGTCATTCTTATAAAATAAAAATTGTACAATTTCTATCCTAACAATGTACAAATAACTGATGAAATCAGTGAAATTCTTCACCAACTCTATTCCTGCAAATGATATAAAAACAACAAAGCAAAATGCTAATGTTATTCTGTCGCCTTCTTAATGTCCCAGCTTCGTTTTCAAAATCTGCGGCATCTGCAACGATTTCTTCATTTGCAACATATTGTTCATCAATATTCTCAACCATACCTTCTAGAATATAATTTTCAATTTCGCCATCTGAATTATTAAGACATTATGTAATTCACAACAGGCCAATATTGTTGCAGGTATCAAGTCAATTCTAGACATATCTAGGAATTTCAATCTTCTAAATCTTCCTTTCAGAAAGGCAAATGCCCTTTCTATAGCTTGTCGAACCCTAGCTAGAGTTGTATTAAACTGACGTTGTTTCAAAGTTAGGTCTCCTCTGTTAATATATGGTGTGATACACCACCTTCTCAGAGGATATGCCTTATCTCCAATTATGAATTCATCATTAGGAAAAAATATTTCTGGGCGAGTTAGAAATGATTTGTAAATTGTGTGGAGTTTCTAAAAATTCTCAGATCATTTACAGAGCTTGGATAACCAGCAGAGCAGTCTGTAAATTTTAAATCGTACGTATATAAATATACTTCAGGGTGGTCCTTTGAAGCTTTTATGGGGATATATGACCCATCTATGGCACCTATGATATTATTGATTCCACTTCTCCTGAAACCAATCACGATATTCACCATATCTATTGCAGATTGTGGCCATTTTATGGTTTCAGGGAATAATTGATTTAACACATGTATCACTCGTATAAATGAGTGATAAAAAGATGATTTAGACATTCCAAACCTATCAGCTGCAGATCTACAAATACATTTTATTGATTTATAAGTATATATAATTTCATAAATTTGCCGCCCAACCTGTAGCAATCCGGTGTCGCCAATAGCCACAACACTGATAAAAATTGTTTTTGAGGATTGATTTTTGGACGACCGGTCCCATATCGTTTAGACAATAACGGAGCAGTCAAAGCAAGTATCGTCGACAATGTTTCAGATGACATTCTGAAATGTTCCTGAAACTGTTTTGAGTTGTATTGCATCTCAATATATAAATGCATTCTAATAGGAGCCTCTTTTCTTTCATTCAATGCCATGTATTCACCATCATCTTCGAAAAGTTCTTCATACTGAAAAGTTTTTTTTTTTTGTTACTTTCTTATAAAAATATTCACAGTATACCTAAATAGGTACTTGCATACAAAATATTTCTACAATAATCCATGAACATGTCTGGTGACTGCAATGCCGCAAGTACTATTTCTTTAGCCATTGCAATTAAACTACTCCAAAATTATGTATTCCGATTAACTCAAAAACTTGTTCAACATACGATTCAAAATATAGGCCAAGCTATAGAGCCCCGAATAATTGCTTTTTGGACAAAAATACTACCTGGAAGCCACCTGTGCCATCCCGTGCAGGACAGTCCGTAGTTTATTCCCACCATGTCCTCAACTCAAAAACGCCATTTTTTTATTTGTTATAAACAATAAACAACAAAAAATCGCGTTTATTTTAGTTTTTTTATTGTAAAATGGAAACCATTGAAGCAGTGTTAACAGTGCAAAAAGGAGAACTGTAGAGAATTGAATTCCGAAGAGAATGACGGATAAAACGATCCGATCGGATAATTAGAACCGGAGAAAAGCGGAAAAAACCGGAAAATTGTGTTTTTTTTTTAAATTCATAACTCTGCCATTTTTTAATATTAAGAGCTGAAACTTTGCACGATAGTAGCTATTGACGTGCGCCTTATATGTGCAAAACCTGAATTCAGTCGGATTAATAGTTTTCCCACCTGTTTGAATCAGGACTTAGTTAACTTAAGGCAGAAGCCAAATGAATCACCTTCTCAGTTTCATGAAAACGTTTTGCATTTATTAAATACAATTTGTAATCATATCGACCTCAATGTAGAGGATGCTGCTCAGCGTGAAAGTAAGAGACAATTTTTCAAAAAACAGGCACTCAAAACATTTTTGGCAGGTTTGAAAGATCCATTAGGTCCAATTATACGTGCTATGAGGCCTACATCGCTCGCTCAATCCTTACAATTTATAATCGAAGAAGATAATATTAAATACCTTCAAAAATCTGACCAATCCAATCATACAAATATGCCTGTGAGAAAACCCATCAATCATCCTCAATTTTCATACCGACAACCTCAAAATAATTTTATTCAACGACTTCCGACACCACAATACAGACAAATGAATTTTACCTCACCACAACAACCCCAATTTCCAAGAGGGCCAATATATTTGCCAAGACACCCAAACCCACCTACCCAAAGATTTCCTTCAAATACCCAAATGCATGGAAACCATCCCAGAATGTTCCTCAAAACACACCTACACCAATGAGTATATCGACCCAAAATACGACACCTCAGTATAGGAGACAAAGTCCTAATAACTTTTTCCAAAACAATGGTCAACGACCCAATATAATTTCGGAAGAATTGTTTAATACTGAACATTTTGATGAACAAGTAGAACCCAATTGCGAAGAGAACCATACGAACTTTGAATACGAAAACTATGACGACACGTACCAGGAAGAATCTCATGAAAATTTTCTAGAGGACCAGACAATAAACGAAGAGACGTGATAGAGTATCATTTGTCGACCGACAAAAAAGAACTTCCCTATACCCAAATTCATCACCCCCCTTTGAAACTTCTAATCGATACTGATTCCACGAAATCCTTTATCAACCCCGAAATAGCCTCCAAATATTATCACGATAAAATATTTTTCCTCATCCCACGACTACTGTGCAGAGATCCCAGCATTCCCATAAATCAAAAAAAAATGATAGCCTCAAATTTTACCTATTCAATTTTCACAATATTTTTGATGGTCTCATCGGACTCGATAATTTGAAACTTTTGAATGCCCAACTCGACTTTGTCAATTCCAAATTATTCACCCCTACTTGCGTTATTCCGATACGCTACCAACCATCCCTTCAAAGTATCAATTACAAGGTGTGTATCAAACCTCATACAAAATTGATTACCAAAATCCCAGTTGACAGAAAAAACGGTGACGTCATCATTCCGAAACAAAATATCCAAAATTGTGAAATTCCCGAAACTCTTTCTATAGCAGAAAATGGCCTAGCTTCAGCTGAAATTTCCAATAAAACAAATCAAGAAATAACTTTGTCCTTATCGAATCCAATAAAATCAATACATTTTGAAGAAAATAATTACGAAATATATCATGTTGATGTGACCCCAAAAAATGACATTCCGAAAATTGACATAGACAAATTGATTCGAACCTCTCATATGAACGACGAAGAAAAACGTGAAATACTCCGGTTATGTAGAAAATTTTCCGACATATTTCATTCAGAGAACAGACCACTGACCTTACCAACCAAGTCAAGCATTGTATAAAGACAAAAGATGAAATACCGGTTTTTACAAAATCATATAGGTACCCTTTCGTCCACAAGCCCGAAGTTGAAAGACAAGTCAAATCGATGCTAGAACAAGGTATTATTCGTCCAAGCAATTCGCCATGGTCATCACCGATATGGATTGTCCCCAAGAAGGAGGACGCATCCGGAAAAAAGAAGTGGAGAATAGTCGTCGACTATAGGAAGGTCAACGAAAAAACTATAGACGATCGGTATCCCCTTCCGAATATAACGGATGTCTTGGATAAACTTGGAAAGTGCAACTATTTTACTACGTTAGACCTAGCTAGCGGATTCCACCAGATAGAGATGAATTTTGAAGATATCCCGAAAACGGCTTTCAACGTTGAGAATGGGCACTACGAGTACTTGCGTATGCCATTTGGGTTAAAGAATGCTCCAGCGACCTTCCAGCGAGTCATGGATAACATTCTACGAGGCCTCCAGAACGAAATTTGCCTAGTATATCTCGATGACATCATCATCTATTCGACTTCCCTCCAGGAACATCTTGTTAGTCTGACAAAAGTTTTTCAACGCCTCAGAGACACCAATTTCAAGATACAACTCGATAAATCGGAATTCCTCAAAAAAGAAGTAGCTTACCTGGGCCATATCGTTACACCAGAAGGAGTCAGTCCAAATCCAGACAAAATCGCCGCCATCAAGAAATATTCAATTCCACGAACAACCAAAGAAATTAAAGGATTCCTTGGTCTACTCGGATACTACCGAAAATTCATCAGGGACTTCGCCCGCATCACCAAACCCCTAAAATTATGCCTGAAGAAAGATGCCAAAAACGAACATAATTCATAAAATGTTTCGAAGATTGTAAAAACATATTGACCAACGAACCCATTCTACAGTACCCCGATTTCTCCAAAGACTTTAATTTGACCACAGATGCAAGTAACGTTGCCATGGGGCCATTTTATCTCAGGGGCCCGTCGGAAAAGACAAACCAGTGGCGTAGTCCTCGAGGACACTCAATCAATCAGAGGAAAATTACAGCACAATCGAGAAAGAGTTGTTGGCAATAGTATGGGCTACGAAATAGAATATTTTATTTAACTACGTTACATAATACAATGTTTGTAGCAAGTCATGTTTGAATTACTTCTAAATGTAAAAGTAACGTGAATAGTGTACAATCTGTAGAAACAACAAAAAAAACAAACAACAATACATCAACAACAACATCAATCAATCACAGTCACAAAAAAATTGTATAATTATATGAATATATTAACCTTTTAAATCAAATGGAAGTAGTGAGATGTTTATTAGTACAAAAATGAGTTCTGAATTCATCGACAGAATAGAAGCAGTGCCTAAGCAAATATTTTTTCAAATTTCTCTTGAGAGCGTTCAGACTGAGCTCTTTGAAATCTTGAGGAAGGATATTAAATAGAGAAAAATCTAGGGAATTTTTCCTAGATATGTGAAGACGAAATCGTTCAAGGCGTATGTGGTGAGAGTTACGTGTATTATGTTCGTGAATATGAGATTGTTTTGTAAAGGTTGATTGCTTTTTGTGTATTTCAATCAAGACATAATATAAAAATAGAGTTGGCAGTGGCATAATTCCAAGTTTTTTGAACTTCTCTTGACAGCTATCCCTGTACCCAATATTAGCCAGTACTCTCACAGCTTTCTTTTGCATCCTGAATATTTGAATGGCGTAAGATGAATTACCCCAAAGTTGTACACCATAACTAATATGGGAGTGAAACAGTGAAAAATATGTGGTTCTTAGTATATTTGCGGTAGTGATGTATTTTAATTGGCGAAGAGCAAATAGAGAACCCGAGAGTTTTCTCTTCAGTTGGGAAATATGTGCAGACCAGTTAAGTCTGTTGTCTAATGTAATGCCTAGTAATTTAACCTGATTCGTTTCACAATTGGAGATAATTTGATTATTAGCAGAAATCTGGATGTTTTGTGTCTTTTCACCATTGAGTTTCAGCTTATTAGATAAAAACCACTCATTAGCACTATTAGTAATCTTGTCGAGATGATACTGTAACTTGTCATTATTATTATCTGACAAAATAAAAGTGGTGTCGTCCGCAAAGAGAACCGATTTATACGGCAACATATAGCTACACAAGTCGTTCACATAGACTACAAATAAAAGAGGACCCAAAACAGATCCTTGTGGAACTCCATGCTTAATGGTTTGAAAATTTGACAAGGTACTGTTGATCATTACTGCTTGTTGACGATTTGTTAGATAGGTTCTTATCAATTGAAGTGGAATACCTCTAACCCCGTAATAGTTTAATTTTTCCAACAAAATTTCATGTGAGACGCAGTCGAACGCCTTCGACAGGTCACAAAGCATCAACGCAGTATGATTGCCCTGCTCAAGTTCCTCAACTACGCCTGAAACTACGTCATACACTGCTTGAATTGTTGATCGCGAGTTTCTAAATCCATATTGGGAGTTGCTGAAGAAGTTATTGTTCTCAAAGTAGGCATAAAGCTGTATCTTAATTAGTATCTCAATCACTTTGCTGAAAATTGAAATGATACTTATTGGTCGGTAATTATCAATGAGTTCTGCATCACCTTTTTTAAAAAGAGGTAAAACTTTAGAGAACTTGAAGACATCTGGAAAGATACCAGTACATAAAATCAAATTGATCAGGACAGTGAAAGGTTTTATTATTATATGAGAGGTTTCCTTCAGTATTTTGCTATTGAGCTCGTGGGTGTCCAAACATTTGGAGTCCTTCAGTGAATTAATCGCTTCGAGAACATCTACCTCAAGAACGGGTCGAAAGAAAAATGAGCTACACGGAACAGGAAAATTTTTAAAAGTCAAAAGGTCTTCGTTTGCTACATGCGGAAGTGAATTTATGATGTTATCAGCTATGTTGCTGAAAAAGTTATTCATCTCATCAGGTGATGCGTTAATTGTTTGGTTCAAATTAGTTTTATTTCTCTCAAAATTTATTATTTTCCAGCAAGCTTTAGGTCTATTCCTGGACGAGGAAATGTATTCATCATACGCCACTTTTTTTGCAGAAATCAGTTTGCTTCCATACTCGTTCTTAATATGTTTGTAAGCAATGAAATCATCAGGATTTTTTGTTGCATCTGCTATTTGCTTAATTGTGTGCATATTATTCCTCAACGATCTCAAATCATCTGAGAACCATTGAACTGGTGATTTGTTTACTTTTTTTTTGCATCTTTTGGGAGGAAAATGTTTCACTGCGAGAGTTTTATAATGGTTTACTAAAAAATCAGCCAGATAATTTGGGTTAGCTTCATTGTCATAAAATATTTGCCAATTTATTTCACTTACAGATTGTCTGAACTTAGTCAAACCGTTAGTTGATACATGCCTTCGATATTGAAGATTATTTTCTTTCACATTACCTGTGTTAAGATTGATTTTGGCAAATTGTCCTCTATGGTCAGATAAACAAGGTTCACAGACACCAGTGGTGAGTAATTCGTCAGAAATATTTGTGAGTATATTGTCGATGCATTTAGAAGAAGTCGCCGTTACCCTAGTATCTTCTGTAATAGTAACATATAATAAATAATATTTCAGGCCATACCTGTACGGCCGTAAGTTCAAGATAATAACGGACCACAAACCACTAAAATGGATGATGTCACTCAAAGAACCAAATTCGAGACTAGTGAGGTGGCGTCTGAAACTTGAAGAGTTCGAATATGAAGTGGAGTACAAAAAAGGAAAAAATAACACCAACGCAGATGCACTTTCCCATATCGAGATAAATACAAAAGAATTTTTCCAATACGTAGATGAATTCAATCAATCATTAGCTGGACCTAGCAATCGGAAATCGATATCTGATGATAATGAAGACAACCTCTCTACCACAGGAAACGTTAGTGACCCACCAATAATGACAGATGTGAGGGACCAACAACACCCCTCTGAGGAACCCGCCACAGCCGAAGAAAACGAAGAAACAGACGGAGATACAATACACACCAGCCATGAAGAACCAATACTGGAAATGAAAACCTCCGAAAAACCACTCAACACCTATGATCATCAATTAATGATAAAATTCGTCTTACATTCACCAACAAAACCAAAAAGAGAACAAATATTCCCTACAAAAAAACGCATTCTTTCCCAAAAATCGATCGCTAACCTCGAAAATGATATAATCAATCTTTTCAAAAATTATATTGATCCAAAACTCACATACGCGGTTGATTACGAAAACGACACGTATACTCCTCGTATCACTTTACAAACCTTACAAACGACTTTCAAAAACTCTGCATATAAATTGATAAAATGTAATTCATTTCTAGAAGACATTACAGAAGAAGACAGACAGACAAAATTAATAAAAAACTATCATGAGGGTAAGACAAATCATCGCGGAATCGTAGAAACCGAAACGATTTGATTCTCGTTTCGGTCATATTATTGGCCAGGCTTAAAGAATGACGTAACCAAGTATATAAACTTATGAAAAATATGTCAAATCAATAAATATGATAGGAATCCACCAAACCAAAAACTTATGATAACGCCCACACCTTCGAAACCATTTGAGATAGTACATAATCGATACTTTCCAAGCACAAGGTCAGAAATTTTTAACGATAATCGATACATTTTCTAAATATGCTCAGGCATACCCACTTTCAGGAATTTCAGGACTAGAAGTCGTGAAAGCATTTTTAATTTTCATCACCCATCACGGTATCCCCACTCTTGTTATAATGGATAATGGATCGGAATTGAAAAATTCCGTAGTAAAACAATTTTTTAAAACACATCAGATTAGTATTCATTACATAACAGTCAATAATTCCCAATCGAACGGTGCAATTGAAAGGTTCCATTCAACTCTAATCGAACACTTGCGAATTATTAGATCCAAAGACAAGAATAAAATCGATATTTTGAATCAAATGCCTTATGCTATTTTAGGGTACAATCACTCGATTCACACATCGACAAAACAAATACCAATCGATATCATAAACGAACATTTGAACACCAAAGATCCATTTGACATTGACATCAACGAAAAACTTATGAACAATTACATTCACGAACATCGCGAAATGACGAAAGAAATATACAGAAACCTAAACGAACAAATGACAAAACGCAAAGAGAAAACGATTGAGAGACATAATCGAAATCGAGAGGAACCCCTAGAATATACCCCAGACACCGACCTTTATCGAAAAATAAAATCAAATACAAGAAACAAACTGTCACCAAAATTTACGAAAGGAAAAGTTGTCAGAAATAAAAATATTAAGGTCATTGCCCTTCACAAACAAAATTTAAAAAGACCAAAGGCTAATCAGAAAAAATTGTTACAGGTGCCACCTACTGGTACCAGCAGTACCACAGGAGGTAACAATAACCAACCTGAACAAGAACCCAGGGATTCTGCCGTTCAAGCTAGGAACGACTAGAATAAAAATCAAAACCCATAGTTTCATCCACTATTACGACTTAAAACCTATCGAACATCAAATTCAATCAATAAAAAATCTATACAACAATATCACAGCTACCATTCATAAAAAACAAAATATCTCCGATATGTCCGAGCTTGTAAACCTTGATCGAACACTTTTGTTTCAAATAAATTCCGCGGAACAGAAATTCAATTCATTGAGTCCAAATGGACGAGTAAAGAGAGGTCTCGTAGACGGTTTAGGATCGATTATAAAATGTATTTCCGGAAATCTAGATACAAATGATGCCGCTCACTATGACGAGGCAATTAATGATCTTCAAACCAATCAACAAAATATCGTTAAAAAATTGAACAAAGAAATATCTCTTACCACCGAAATAATCGAAAATTTCAATAGAACAATCACAACAATTGATCAGAATCAGAAGGCGATAACTTCTACGTTAAACAAATTGAATACCAAATTGAACAAGTTAATCTTAAATATCGATGAATATTGGCAAATTAGAGACGTACTGGACCAAATCAATATTTCTCTCCAAATTATCTTGCAATTATTGACGGATATTGAAAACGCAGTTACATTCGCTAGACTCAAAACAACACATAGTAGTATATTGAAAATTGATGAACTTCAGTCTATAGTTGAAACGATTTTGAGTTACTATCCTCCAAATCAATTGATTTTTCCAAACGATCCAAAATTCACTCATAGATATTATGAGCTATTAGAAATTGAAGCATACCATTCAAATACCAAGATTGTTTTTGTGCTCCACTTTCCTATTGTCCATCCAGAAACCTTCCTTCTATATCATCTCTATTCCATCCCTACCGCCAATTCAACTATGATTGTTCCACCCAGTACCTATCTGATAATGAACGAGAACTTCTACCAATGCACATCAATGCCATGTATGGAACTGCGACCAAACTACTATTGTCCAAATAACAACCTTATTGACGGCCTGAGACAACCAGACTGTGTATTCCGACTACTCCAATTGTCGTCCACCTACGTCACCTGCCAGCAGACACCAGTAAGGACCTCAACCAATTTAATAGAGCAGATCGATGAGTCACACTATATTGCGATACTTCCCAACCATACCAAAATCCAAACCACCTGCAAACGAAGTGATTTTACAACACTTCTGGGAAACTATTTGATTGAGCTACCCACCGGCTGCCGATTCGAAACCGATGAACGCAAATTTATCAACGAAAAAACCGTCAGTCATGGACAACCAATGTTCCTTCCAGAAATTATTGTACCACATAATCCACCCAGGGAGAACGTATCCGAAATCATTATCAAGAACATCCCTTTGGACAAGATCCACGAACTTCAGAAGCAACAGCACAACCTAGGACCGATCCACACTGTTTATAAAGAAAATTCGTCAACCACCCACTGGATCATCCCTATCTACATTACAATTATTTTTGGAGCTGCCTACTACAGCTTCCAATTCATTCGTAACAAACGAAGACCAAATCCGGCAGGGCCAACAGATAACCAACCCCATGAGAACGCTGCAGCATTTTTCAGTCCTTGAAATATGCTTCCATTTGGCGATGGAGGAGTTATACAATGAACTTTGCGGAAACGCAAAACGTGTAGTAATTATAATCTATTTTACTCAGTCTTGACGAACTATTCACGTTGTTCAGAAGTACTTTTATGTTTTCTGTCTTTTCCAATTTTGAAAATAAAACTTTTTAAAAACAGTCTTCGACGTTCAGAGTATTTGGGTCGCGCTGCGCGCAACTTATAATTCTTTGCATTTGTTTATCTCGGCATGTACTGCAGCTATTTGATTGGTCTTTTTCTTGATTTTGGGGTATCTGAACCTGAGGAATTCGATTTGTGACTCAGATATCATGAGTGATGAAAGAATAAGTAGGTATTCTATGTTTTTTGCTACATATCTTTATTTATGGACAATATATGAATAGATAGCAGCTTTTTTATTACAAAACAAAGTAATCAATTTTCTTACATAAGAATTGTACATTTTTATTTTAACGCAATTACAAAATCCTTCTTTTTTTGGCAGGTTCATCGCATTCTGCTACTTCTCTATCAAAATTAATATTGTCTATTGACATGAAATCATCGCTTTCATCCTCGGATCTAGTAAATTGTAACACTTATCTTCGTGGCAGTGTGCACAATGATTCGAACATATCAAGCTGTGTTCTTTAGAAGTACATGATGCATCAAAACATCCTTTTTTCCTGCATGAACACGAAATCTGAAAAAGAAATGTTTTAGGGATTGGTGGATCAGTGGTTCATAAGGGAACTAAACGATTATTTTGTTCAGTCCACCCCCAGTCAGTGGCTTTCAGATTTTCGTTACCTAGCCACGTTTGGACTTTGCCTCTCTTGGTTCAGTTATTGAAAATCATCAAAAAAAAATGATTTATTGTAGATCCAACTCCAAATCCAAACTTTCTGCGGAAGTCTATGGAAAACCACTTCGGAGAAAGATAAGAATTTTCTTGTAACAAAATAAAAAAATCTGTAGTTCCAATGAGCTTATAATATGAGACACAAAATTGCTAATATCCTGTAAAATACCAGTATTTGGGTAGAAAATCTATCAAAAAATGATTACTTCCTGGCTAAACGGTGTGCTATTTTGAAAACGAAGCGTTTTGAAAAAACGAAACGGTGTAGTTTTGACGCTCTATTGGCAAAATGTTATCAATCAACTGGATCTTTCTCGACTACGTCACACGATGAACGCGAAGAAGTGACGCGTGACCTTGAAAGGAACCAAAATTGCCAGAACGGACCTACATAAGAAAATACATGGGATTTTGTCGGTGGAGCCCCCTAGCCTATTTACTGAGGAACTCTGCAAGGAAATTTTATCAGATGTAATTCGATGTTGGTCGCAGTATTAGCCAGGAAAGTAGTTGTTTCTTGATGGATTTTTTATCCAAATACTCCTATTGTATAGGATATTAGTAATGAGCAGTTCTACGGACATCTCGTGTCTCACATGTACATCTGGAAAACCTTCAAATCCTACAATCGTACATTCTCCAGATATCGTTTATGGTCTTCCCAATTGCCAATTTCATATTGGATATTCTTATGATATCATCTGTGAATATTTTTTTCAAGTAGTCTATATAAGTAATCTGTTTCGAATAAAATTAAAATTAGTTGCACATTTCCTGTGAATGAATAGTGAATACTTTCTGTAACACCGTGTAAATATATAATGAATTGTGTACGAATATGTTTCACAAGAATTAGGAACTTCAATTCATTGAACTTTATTCTATTTTCAAACCTTACCATACGGTCCCAGGCGACAGTGGTTAACGAATATTGCTTCGCCGATGATATGTTTCGTCGTCGTCAAATGGCTGCAGCCAATTTATTATCAAGAAAATATGTATATATAATTTACATGTAATGCTACTTGGAAAATTGCGCAGTTTTTGGTGAAAAAAGAATTTCAGTAGGATGAATCATGAGTGACTTTCAGCGTGTTGAAACATTAACATTTTATTGAAAATTTTATCTCAGTACAAAATAAAGCACATTTTCGGAAAATGCTCATTTTCTTTAGACATTTTTGGAGACTCATTCCAAAGTACGTGAATAGGCCTTTCTGACAGTGAAATAATTTTTCAAATAACTCTATTATACTAGAAGTTATAGTGCCTTCTTTTAATACATTTTTGGAATATCCCAATTTTTTTCGTTTTTTCTATGTAATTTTTGTCACGACCAAGCTGGCGTGTCGTAGATTTCCATTTCATATGTGGGAAGACATAAGGAATCGACCTGCATAGATCCCATTTTGATATACCGCAAGAATGGGTCAGACTTTAAAATAGGCGATTTCGGCGCTGTTCCCACCGGACTATAAACGTTTCTCCTCGATTCGCACAGTCCCCACCACTCGATGACTCACGCGCGGTCGGTCGTTTTCCTTCATGTTCTCACTAGTTTTTAACACACTTAAACTTGTTACTGCTCACGTCTACTTTCCAAATCTATTTTTTGAATTTCAATCGGACGACGTCAAACGCATCCAGCTCTCCGCGAAAATATTTCCGAAAAAAATTCAGATGAGGTTTGTGCGAAAACTATTATTCCGACTGAATCCAGATTCTGCACACATAAAGTGCACGTCAATAGCTACTATCGTGCAAAGTTACAGCTCTTAATTTTAAGAAATGGCAGAGTTATAAATTTAACAAAAAAAATCACAATTTTCCGGTTTTTCCCGCTTTTCTCCGGTTCTAATTATCTGATCGGATCGTTTTATCCGTCATTCTCTTCGGAATTCAATTCTCTACAGTTCACCCTTTTGCACCGTTAACACTGCTTTAATAGTTTCCATTTTACAATAAAAAAAACTAATAAAAAAAGCGCTTTTTTGTTGTTTATTGTTTATAACAAATTAAAAAATGACATTTTCGAGTTGAGGACATAGTGGGAATAAACTAAGGACTGTCCTGCACGGGATGGCACAGGCGGCTTTCAGGTAGTATTTTTGTCAAGGACAATATCTCTATTGCTTGGCCTAATAGCCGCCAATAAGCCACTGACGGATAAAAGTCAGGTTCGGTCACTTGTCCTACTTCATAAGATCGAACACAGTTCCAAAACCCAGCTTACTCCCAGGAGTGCGTTCAGGAAATCACCCGAGTGATCCAAATCCCCAATGTCGTTCAGAAACCGTCGACTGATATACCAATGACGTCATCATCTGCCTTTCAGAATTCATGGGAGGAATCGCCTGGGTCAGCGTTGCCAACCCTACGTCTTTTTACATAGATCTACGTACTTTGGGCCTTTCCTGCAAACCTACGAACTTCATTCCCAGAATCTACGTATTTCCTATCAAATTGTACAAATTAGCAAAATAAGGTAACTGTCAAGGCTGATTAGGCATAATATCCTTTCTTACAAATCGATCTGAGGTCTGAACACCGTACGTAACACCCAGTGAAAACAACTCTCAAGAGACCCCTCTTGCCCCTCCGCTTTAATTATGAAAAACAAAATCAATTTTCATCCAGACCAAATAAGACAGTTGAAACAAAAATGTCTTGAATTTTACATAGAAAGTCTAAACCAAATAAAAAATCGCTTCCCCTTTGATGATGAACACAGACAAAGGCTGAAGAACTTAAGGTTTTTAAACCCTGACAGATTGCTGGACCCAAATTCAAAACGTTCTGTACCATATATCGCGCATTTGGGGCAAATATACCCAGGTAATATTTTTCTCATAATACCCTCTCCAAAGTCAGTTTATTGAATCAAAATGTTTTGTATTCCTTCATAATTTACACATCATCATAATAATATACCAATTCGAACAAATCTTGTATATTCAATCGGATGTAAATATATTCAACTGACTTTAACTTGTTAAAAAAAAAATTAAATGTTTCCTTCATTAACCCAACTCGCACAATAGTATATTACGTAACAAGAGTTGTAAGTAACCCATTACGCACGAAATGAAAAAGTTTATGCACGAAGCCGTGCAGCGGCGAGTGCATAAATTTCATGAGTGCGTAATGGGCTTACAACTCGTGTAACGTACTATACTTTTTCTACGCCGCCCATTCATTTTCTTCCATTAAATAAAAAAACATCGCAATCAGACATATTTGTAGATAAAGTTGAGAAAATGTTCGGATACAATTATATTTTGTTCAAGAAATTGACAATATAAATGACATGACATTTATTTTCATAGCAGGTTACTTAAGAAAAGAGTCCTATTTTTAAAGAAATTGCATAACGTGCTGCCTACATTTAGGAGCATCACTCTTTCAATCCTAAATATATCTCGCTAATGCTAAAAGTTTTTATATTTTTCTGTTGATATTTCCAATGTTATTTGATGATTCCATCGATTTCATGATTATTTGGCATGTCAAAAATCGTGAAAATATGTTAAATATCATCCAAAATATCATGACTATTGGCATCAATGTATAATAAAAATGAGAAGATTCTGAAAATATTACTACTTTTTAATAGTCTATATGGGTAGAGTCATGGGTTGTTCGGGCGGTTTTTTATTGTATTTATATTCCTATGTATATTATTCATGATGTGGAATTAAATAAATCCTGAATATCTGCATATTCATAATATAATTTCAAATTCAGTGCTTGTATGTTTACATGTTGTGCTCATGGGAATTATATTCCCGCCATTTTAATGTCCTTATCATCTAGTGGCAATTTTTTGTACTTCCGAGTAGTATCAATCCCAATACACCATTTTAGTGCTGACGTCAGAGCTGTCAATTTTGTTGAGTTATTTCATATGCATTATCCAAACAAGCTTGCCTTGTGTATGATTCCTATATAAGCTGTTGAATTTTTGTGGATATTTGATTTATTAAAGGATTTCAAAGCTAATATCAGTAAGTATCTTATGTGTAAATAATACTGTAACAAAGTTACTATGGTAAAATTTAAACATAATATATTCATATATATCTTTCATTTGTAGGTTGAAAATGGTAGAGAATGCAATGTTTTTGATTATTTTACTCATTTCTCTGCACTAATTTTGACAAAAATGAAAAAAATATACCACATACACATTCTTTCAATGGTAAATACGGTTTGTTTGGATAATGGCCCGTGACACTCAAGCGGCGTGACGTCACACGAAACTGGTCTATTGACTAAATTTGTGTAAATAGACCAAATGAAGTCTTACGTAAATACAAATTTGATTGTAATTTAATTAAACCAAGAAGTTTAAGTTTTTTTCTCAAAACGCACGTGTATGTTGTGAGATCTCATTACGTGCATGTTATTGCTAAATGTCATTTACAAGGAATGTTGACAGTGCGATTTTTGACATTTACAGAGATGGGCGTAGAAAAAATTCATTAACATTGCCACATAGCAGTGGAAATGTCGAGCGCCTGTTTTCTGAAATAAACTTGATGAAGACTAACATCAGAAATAGACTTCCCACAGAAACAGGTTTACTTCACTCACACATCAAACATTTCAATAAATACATGTATAAATTTAATTTGCCTCTTAATGAAAATGAGTCATTCAAATAAAGTGCAAAACAAAATACTAGTTTCATTCGGTATTACCCTCTTCATTTCTCTCAGTAAAAAAGTACGTAGATCTACGAACTTTGCATATGCAAATTTCACACAATCTACCTAATTTTTTAATCTCGTCTACGTCTTTTTCAAATTCCGAGTTGGCTCGAGTTGGCAACCCTGGCCTGGGTACACCCAAATTATACGGACTGGCGACTGGGTAAAACCATAACCTCCAAAAATAATAAGCATGCAGGAAAATAAAAGAAGTTTTCGTGTTCGAGTAGAACACGAGGATATAATATTGGAAGAGGCGGAAAAAAATTCAACCATTATAACAATGAATTTATCGATGCCGAATGCCCGGGCCGAATATAACAAAAGTTGGGAACATTCAGCTACTAGATTATGGGGAAAAATCCGCAGAAAAAATGGCGAAGGGTAAAATAGGTAATAACATGAAAATTATTTATATACTTTCATGAATATAACTTTCCACAGGTTTTAGTTGATTGGATTTCGTCAATACAATCGTAAAATTAAAAATGATATGGAAAAAACTGGAGGAGGTCCATTTACTAACATACAACTCAATCCTCAAGAAGAAAGGTTGATGGCTCTAAAAGGATTATCTAGTGTTGAAGGTGATGGTGAAACTCGTGAAATGGGTTTGACTGAAGCAGCCATGCAGTCCACTGTTTCCACGAATTTCACCAAGATTGGTATTTTGTCAGTATCAGACCACCCCTACTCAAGTAATGAATGGGTCGCAAATGAAATAATTTTGGCGAATGAGGAAGATGCTGTGCCAAAAAAGAAAAAGAAGTTCATAATCCCACAGTCAAAAATACAATAGATGAAATGCATGAAGATACGATGGCACTGAAGGGCCAAAAAATTATTAAAATTTCCGTTCATTTCCAAATAATTATAGGAAAATTCCAATTACTATCTGGAAATTTCCAATTACTATCTGGAAATTTCCAGTTACTATCTGTAAATTTCCACTTACTTTCTGGAAATTTCCACTTCCTATCTGGAAATTTCCAGTTACTATCTTGAAATTTCCAGTTACTATTTAGAAATTTCCAATTATTATCTGGAAATTTCCAATTACAATCTGGAAATTTCCAGTTATTATCTGGAAATATCCAGTTACCATCTGGAAATTTCCAGTTACTATCTGAAAATTTCCAATGATTATCTGGAAATTTCTAGTATTTTAAGTTCTTCCAGAAATAGTATAGCGCCAAATAAGAGAAGTCAATGCTAATGTTTTCATTACCTGAGCAGCATGGAGGTACCAGGGACTATATTTATTGATAAAATTGTTCATTTCAGGTCTTTGACAGTTTGTAAAGAAGAATGTGGCTCTTTTAAATAGCCATGTTACAAAATTGTTCATGATTTAGGTAATCTAGTAGTTGCAGAAAAGTTACTTCAGATTCCTAGCAATTGTTATGAAGCTGTTGATCTCTATAATATTTTAAGAAATTGAATAGTTCACTTTTAGGTAATTAAACAATAAAGTAGCTACGGGGCGAATTAAAATGCATGTACTCTGCATAAATTGCATGAATAAAATTCATTAGGTATATTTGATTAAAAAGATCGTACAATTTAAAACCTTGTGTTTGGTAGTTCTTCTTGTTAGATTTAAACAAATTATATTACTCAAGTTTTTCATGGTTGAATCTAAATCACAAAAATTTATAATGTGTGTTTTCGTATGAGATTTTATTTTTGTTGTCTTTCAAAATGTAGGAATAAACTTTCATAGAATACCGACTTCAAAACTAATTTGACCAAACATTGTATATAATTTTAAATGAACACAAATATTATTGTTATTTTATAAACATATAAAAAAACATTCATTATAAGTTCGATATCGAAGACTTAGGTGGCATCTTACTATTAATTTAGAAAAGTGTGAGTTCTGTCGGCCTTCTCTTGTTTATCTTGGTTTTGTTGTTGATCAACAAGGCTTGAGAACAGATCCTGAAAAGGTTTCTGCTATTGTTAACTATCCGACTCCCAACAACACCACTGAAATTAAACGTTTGATTGGTCTTGTTAGTTGGTACCGTCGTTTCATTAAGGATTTTTCTTTCATTTGCTCCCCCATATCTGATCTTCTTCATGATCGGAAAAAGGGCCAACCAATAACTTGGACCCCGGAAGCAGAGGCTGCGTTCGATGAGATTGAATCTCGTCTTACTTCTGCTCCTGTGCTTGCTAGCCCTGACTTCACCTTTCGTAATTCAATGCGATGCCTCAGACACTGGTGTTGGGAGTATTTTATACCAAGAATGCGACGGTGTGGAACACCCAGTGGCGTACGCCAGTAAGACCCTTACAGCTTGTCAGCAAAAATATACAGTTACTGAAAAGGAACTGTTAGCTGTCATTTTTGGTATAGAAAAGTTTCGAAGTTACATCGAAGGTACCAAATTTACAATTGAAACGGATCATGCTTCCCTTATCTATCTTCATCTCTAACCCTTCTGGACGTTTGACTAGATGGGCGGTGAAACTGTCTCAGTTCGACTTCACCATTAAACACCGTAAAGGTTCCCTAAATGTAGTGGCTGATGCCTTATCTCGTTCTGTTGTTGAAATTTCTGTTATCGACGTTTCTACCTTTCAGCCTGATGATTGGTACAGTTCTTCCGTGTCGAAAATGGTATTATCTATAAACATATCTTCTCCCGTCACAATCTACTTAGTAATCTTACTGCCTGGAAAATTGTGGTACCTTCTGCCAATCGATAGGAAGTTTTAAAATTTTATCTTAGAACTGTACTACTGGCCTCATGTAAGAAAAGATGTCTATAAATATGTTAAAAAATGCCCTGTTTGTGCTGCCTGTAAGAGTTCAAATTTACCTCAAGCTGGTCATATGGGATCTTATAAAAATATAAATTTTCCTTTCCAATGTGTTTCTGCAGACTTACTAGGTCCTTATCCTAGGTCCAAAAATGGTAATCAATATGTTCTAGTTGTTGTGGATTGGTTTACTAAATGTCTTAGTTCATCCCATGTCTAAAGCTATTAGATTGGCTAAGCATGATGTAACTGAGTATTCTCCTGCTTTACAGGAGATTTTTATGGCAAAATTTCAGAAAATGAAAATAACATTCCTACTGTCTCTGATAAATCCCAGCGCATCGATGATGTTCAAGAGCTTCCAAAATTGTTTGTGGATATTCGCAGAAAATTACATCAAGCCTATCTTAAGAATGCTCGTCAGTACAACTTGAGAAAGCGAGAACTTAAGTTTCATGTCGGTGACAGGCTTTGGAAAAAAAATGTAACTCTATCTTCAGCTCCTAATAACTATTCTGCAAAACTGGCTCCTAAATTTATACCTTGTATTGTTTCTAAAGTTATCTCAAATCTTGTTTATGAACTTAAAGACATGGATGGCAAAGATCTAGGACGTTGGCATGTTAAGGATTTAAAGTCTGCTATTATTGATAACGATCTGAGGAGGAATATTTCAGTGCTGATTCTGATGGGTCAGATAACTGAGTATCTGTTCTTTCTTATCGTACTATGTTTATAACTATCTTACGAATTATCTATTTATCTTTTCCTTACCTTGGTATATCGATTATTGTCTCTACCTTAATATCTATTTATCTCTTTTGTGCTATGTGAGAGGGGCCTAAGAATTTCTCTCACCATGGCATTACCAGATGGTAGGTGAAAGTCCTACGACTGGCCACTTTTTAGCTTTAATATCTTCTACAGGGTTCCGCTGACAGTGATAACCTGCTGGGAGATTTTGGGTGATATCAGTCATGCAGTAACTACTTCACTTAGAGCTGGAATTCCATACCTTTTTGCCTAAGTAGCAAGTTCTGATCAGTGTTGATCATATCTGGGAATTTTTTGTTTTTATGTGATGTAGTAGTACTAATGCATTTATCCTGAATGGGCCCTGGTGTAGTCAGTGGTGATCACCTGCTAAACTATTATCTCTTTTGTGCTCTGTGAGAGGGGCCTAAGAATTTCTCTCACCATGGCATTACCAGATGGTAGGTAAAAGTCCTACAACTGGCCACTTTGTAAGCATTTGATACCTTGATGTGGTTCATCTGCCGTTGATAATTGTTTGGGATTGTTCTGGGTAATGTTAGTCATGCAGTAGCTACCTCACTTTGGCTGAAATCTCATATCTTTGTGCCAGGAGGCATGTTCTGATCAGTGTTGATCTTATCTAGGGATTTTCGGTTTAAAAGTGATGTAGTAGTACTAATGCATTTATCCTGAGTGTCCATTAGTGTTATCATTGGTGATCACTTGCTACATAAATATCTTAACTTCTCTTTCTCTTTGGTATCTTTATATCGATATACCTTGTAACTTTACCTAATTATCTATGTCCAACTTCTACAGTGGCTTATCTCACTTATCTCTAGGGAAACTTATATATATCTTGCGTATCTTATAATATATTATGAATCTTATAATATCTTATTTTGTCAAAGTCGTAAGTTCGGAAAAACGGTTAATGTTGATGTAGAAAGTGACTGTTGATTGTGATTATATTTCTTGAAATAATTTATCGTTGATAATTCCTTTACGGAACTTTTGAAATAATGAATACTATTCTGTGATTTTTTAGCTCAAGATTCTTGATTCCTATTTTTGGAAAAATCAGCAAATTTTCAAAGTTTTTTGGGTTACAATTCACGTCAACATTTTTCTCATCTCTCCGTATATCTTACCTTGTTATTGGACAGTGAATTATCGTGCTTTTGAAGTGAGGACTTCTTCCGTTTCGTACCTATAACTGTCTAATAATTATTGTTGATGGGAAATTGATTCCATTCAAATTATCTTTAGTCAATGAAATACTGCTTTCATTGATATTTTCTTAACGTGTCTTCCTTGATATAGTCCAGGAAGTCTTGATGACTTGACAAAATTTTTCTTTGACTCTCTCATACCTTGAGATTTGTTACTGTAGATGTATTCTCTTACATGTCATTGATCTCTTGACCTGTTGACAGGTTATCTTACCTTTGTCTTAAAATTATCTCATTTTTGACTTATCTTCATCTTATCTTTATCTTAATCTTATCTTTTTCTTATCATTATCTTGTTTTAATCTTGTCTTCATCTCAACCGTCTTTCTTTACCACCTTTCGGGTTTGTAATTTTTGGGGTTTAGATAGTGTCTGTCGATGGGATGGCAGCTCCCTTAATGTTGGACAATCCTTGTGGTGGATTTGGCTTGGGGGGGTCGATGTGGCTGTTGCAGTTCCTCGCTCATTCGCTTTGGACGTTATTGTGGTTATTATGGAAACCTTTCAAGGATTTGGAAGGGTAAATTGTGCAGACGAACTCGCCACGTCTGGTGTCCTGAGGTTTTAGCAGGAATTCTTTCGGCTGGGTCGATTCAATGAGTTCGACCCACTCCACATTGATTCGTGTTGGGATAGGAAATTTGGAGGAGGTTTTCTATCGGGGTTTTTAATTCTCCCATTCTTTTATAGAATGTTCCTAGTGTCTGCTAAGATACCAAATTTAGGTGATTTGATTATGCCTAATACTAGTTTGGTACTCGTTTGCTTGTTGGATTGGTAACTAAGTTGAAAAAAATTTTGGAAAACTCCTAGTTTTCAAAATTTTTTCACCGGGAAGAGGTGGTGTGTAACGAAAATTCGTTCCATTCAATTCAATTCAACAATTCCATTCATTGGTTCTGGTTGAGTATATTGCTTGTTTTCTTTAAATATCTTGGCTTATTAACATGAAATTGCTTGTTAATCTGTTTTTGCTTGATTTTGGTATAGCCATACTACACGGTGGGAGGTTAAATATTAATCTTTAAATATTCTGCCATTTCGATCATCCATCTAGCCATTTCAAAATTGTTTTCATAATTTAGAGGTTCTAAACTAAATATTTAATATCATATTTTTGACTCTTTCATTTTTGGGACCAATTTAATATTTTAATTTTTTCGAGGTTATAATCCTGTATTTTCATTTATTTAAATAATCTCAATATATTATTAGATTTTGAATTTATTAATATAGTCAGGATTCACAAAATAAATTATTCGATATCATATTTTTGTCCAAATTGATTTGTGAAGAAATTGTACCTGTAGAGAGGTTAGAATTTTGTATTTTCTTTTATCGCAAAATTCTCAGCCATCTACGAATTTCCCTGTTTTCACAATTTTCCTTTCGGGGATAAGGAGCTTGCTATCACCTCATTTTTGATGTAACTCGCTGTTACGATTGCATAACAAATTGCAAGTTATTGTATCTCCTGCAAATTGTTAAAATCAGTGTCTACGCTTTGTGAAATTTTAGGTACTTGGTAATGATTCTTGTGGATGACTCCCTCCAGCCTGTAGTGTGACAGGACTATTACCACCAGGACGTAGAGTGAACCTTGTAGAGAGAGAGAGAGGGTTGATTGCTCGTGACTTCTGGCAGGACATCATCAGGACAATTCTTCAGGTAAGCATTTTTTCTTTGTTGCTTAGACAACTAACTTGTTACCTTTGAGAAATAAATGTGAACCTGAGAGAATCTGTTCTCTGGCCTGTAGAGTTGCACCACCCTCAACCACGATCTCTTGGTTGTTCTGTTTTATCACAATTACTCGATCAGATCAATCAGATCTCTGTAACTTTAGTATCTTGGAGGTCTACCAGGTAGTGTTTCACTTCTGTCAACCAAACGTGTCATAAATTTAACTTATTTATTAACTTTCACAGTATTACAACTATTATTTCCATCTATCTGGAGAATAGTTAATTCTCTAAATATTGTTCATTTTGCTTGGAGAAAATTCACTTCTCATTAATTCAGTTCTTTCTCTGGAGAAATTCTTTTATCCTCCAGTTTAACTGTTATATTTTTTTATATTTATATTTATTTCCCTATACTGAGCATTCTGAATTGAATGTTTAATTTTGTTTTTCAATAAGATTTCAAGTGTTGAAATCTAGGCCTTGTAAAAATTTCAGAATATAATCTTGCGGTTCTAAGGATATCCTTGTCCCTAAAATATTGTACTATCAAATCTGATTCCTTTCGTCTGCTTCGCATGCCATCGAGGAAACCACACACTGGGTGAAGACTGGTACCATAAGGAGATCCCATAGTTGTCCAACACGGATCGGAGAGGCTCAATTTCTTCGTCAAGTCACTTGTCCACCTTCATGAAGACCAACTTACAGAGTCAGGTCAAAGCTAAACGAGACAAGCAATAAGCCACTAACTGACCGAGCCAAGGACGATCCAAGTACAACTCGTCGGTGGGGATCCGCTACGTTGAAACCAGCCCAGGTATTAACAAACAGGACCATCTTCGTTGAATCAGATTTTCTTGTGTAAATATTCTGAATTTGTAGCCTTTGGTTTACTTATCTTGTAGCTTTCAGCAAAACTCGTTGTAGCCTTCAGCTTTCTCCTTTTGTAGCCCTCAGCTAAATCTTTTTGTAGCCTTCAGCTCAATTTTTGTAGCCTTCAGCTAAACATTTTTCCTTTTTAAAATAAAAGTTGTTAATTGTTTCTGGTCTAAGCTAGATCAAATTTTTTTCTTCTATCTGCGGTTTTGTCTTTTGCAACCTGGCGCCCGACTATCTGAACTAGTCAGGTCAACTGGTGTCCTACTTGGTCAGTAGTAAGAGAATTTGTAGTACGCTATTGAGCAATCATTAGTAGAACTTACTCACACCATAAGGTGTTGACTTTCAACGATTTTGAATTAGGATTTTTATCCAAATTTGCTTTTCAAAATTTTGTAATGTTACAAAATGTTTAACTCGACGGTAAACGAAAAGATAGGATTGATTGTCAGCTTGACAAAACGGTGGCGCTTTCTGGTATGCAACATCCATCGACAAATAAATATTTTATCTGACACTTACAGGTTCCTTGGTAGATTCTTTTCCTCGTGATCACACATCAGAATTTGCCCTAGGTGATTTATAACTGCTTATCCTCGCAACACTGGATCCAATTAACTAGAAGGCCGTCATCGATGGTTGATCAACAGGTTATTAGATCATTAATTCCATTACAATTGCCACTTCCTTCTGGATTGGAGTTGATTGACAATCTAATTCCCAGTATTATTCACTTGAGGTTAATTCAAAAATACTTATGATCGCATCAATCCGTATGGATTTAGATTTATTTCGTCACCTGATTTACACCATCAAGCCAGTTGTTAACACCTCGACCGCCAAACTAAGAAGAGACTCATCCCACTTCTTCAATTTTCGAACAGAATTTCCGACATCATGTCAGTGACATCTATATGAACCCAACGTTATCAACCCAGATGGGTGTCTACAAATGAAATTTACCCTTAACAAGTTCAGCTATTTGCCATCAGCTGTCACTGGACGTCTTAGCTAGTGAGAGAATTCTGTTGTCTACTCTTTAGACAAGTTTACATGTTCGATATTAGGTGTCGCTTCTAGTACGATTTTGGAATTAAGTGGACAAGGTAAAAAATTTAAAAGTAACGATATATTCGTTACAATGTAAAAAAGTGAAGCGTTTGGGCAAAAGTATAAATGCAGTAATGAAGCTAGCACGTGATAGTTTTTTTAAACGTTTGATCAAATTATCAAAAAAAGTCTCACTGAAAAACACAGAAAATTAATCAGAGTAATGTAGCAAGCAATAGTATTAAATTAGAAGATATACACATTATTGAGGAACAGAAAGAATGCATTATAACTTCTTCATCGAATCCATTACAAAAATATCAAGTTGTCAAGGCTCAAGAGACATGTGACATTTTATGTTTAACATGTAAATAGTGTAATATTTGCATTCACACATTTAAATGTTCATGCATTGACAACTTGATTAAAATCAATATATGTAAGCATATACATGCTTGTGCTAGAGAATTTTTTATGACACCTACTTTCTCTTCTATAAATAAAGACATAGACTCTGATCAAATAGCAGATTTAATAGAAATGAAAAGATTTAATGTTGTTATCAACACCACAAACAATGAGAACCTCGTTAACAAGACTGAATTATTATTAGGTTTATTCAATGTAGTTTCACTGAGTGATACAGATAATTTAGCTATTGAAAAACAGATAGATAAATCAATTGAAAGTGTGAATAAGGCAAAGCTACTTAATTCAGATACAAAAGAAATTGTAAATGTTAACAAAAAAATTGAGAGAAAAATTGTGTCAGGGTAGGAAGAAATCTGCCAAATATGCTGAGCCTGTTGATAATGAAAGTTTTCTGAGAAAAGAACATGAAAATATTAGATTTTACTCAACAAAAAAAGGCCACCAAAAAACAGGTATAGAAAAACCGTCAATGAATGAAAGTATTGCAATTGTATCGGGGCTGTGCGATGAAAATGGTAAGACAATTAATATTAATCAATCATCAGATCACAGCTATATTTAATGACAAAGCTGTAATGTGAAGCAAAACTTTCACTTTATATTACCATAGAACTGTACTCAAAAACAAAACCCACAACGTAGAAATATAGAAAATAATCCAATCCTGCAAAGTAGTGAAGTTCGCGACGACCGGTAAATCCGGAAATCAGTCTCCAGGACGAATTTTAATTTTTTGTTTTTTGTATTCCTATGGTGAGTAAAGGCTTTTGAGTTTTTTTTTATATTTTTAGCATTTTTTTGAATGTACCACCGGTGGTACACGACGCCCCTGACGAGTATTCTGCCTTGGATTTTTTTATATTGTTTTTGTATTATTATGATGAATAAAGATAACTATTACTAATTTCGAGTTTTTTTATATTTCGAGCAGTATTTTGAAAGTACCACCGGTGGTACACGATGACCCTGATACCAAACTCTGCCTTGGGGGCGTCGTGTACCAGCGGTGGCCACGATTTTAGATATTATTTTTGTATTTTGACGATAACCAATTTTGAGTTTTTTTTCATGTTTTGAGCCTTTGTTTGGATATACCAAACGTGGTATGAATCACCCCATCGCAAAATTTTGCATTGGGGGCATTCTGTACTACCGTTTACTACGATTTTCTATATATTTTTTTTGTAGATTTGCACGGAATATCTACTTGTTGATTGTTGAATGTTGATAACATCAACTCGAATACTGATGAGAAAACTCAATATAAAAAAAATCGAGAACTGCCAGCTCTGCCCTCAGCCACAAATTATCAAAATATGATGGACCTGCAAGGACGACCAGAAAAAGATGCTATAAGAAAATTCAAAATGAAAAAGGCGCTAAAGAAGCTAAGGCAAAAACTAAACGTGTGTGCACATATTGCGAGGATTGTCCCGAAAAACCAGCGATGTGTTTGCCATGTTTCAATCAAGAACATAAATAGTTCCACAATTATTTGTGTGCTTCAATTTTTTCATTTTTATAATTTCATATTGTCTAAATTTCAATATTTTTCAAACTTCGTTATAGATTGTAAATTTAGTTTCTAATCTGCATAATTTCTTTTATGTAATGTAAAAAATAAAGTTTCAGAACATATGCGTGAACGGGTGAGCGAACGATGATACACTATTCTTCGTTTACTATTCCTACAGCCGCTACCCGGATATCTAACACCTATCTTATAAACGCTGAATTTCAGAACGCCTAGAAATTATTCAAACCAGTGTACCACCGGTGGTACACGTCGTCGTGAACGTGTTATTATTACTGGGATTGAGTTGAAAATACTGCATGTCATGCATGAATATTGCATTAATAAAAATGTTTGAGAAGTTATTTTTGTTTTTTTTTTTAAATGTAGGTATAGAACTAAACCACCACTTTGAAAAATATTACTACTAAATTTGTTCTTTTAATGCGTGGTATATATCCCATGTTCCACGTGACGATTGCATACCTAACACGTTTTTTCAAAAAAGCTGCATAATTTTTTAATTTCGAAATATGATCAATTTTGTATAATAGGTGTGGGGAATTATCCCACTTATATAATTCATACAAATGAGTTTCATTTTTTATCATTTAGTTATTTTAAGATTCCGGGAGCAACGGGCACTTGGTTTTCAGTCTTCAACACAAACGGTCCGTTTTTACTCTTAGACAAAAGATAATTTTTCAACTGGCGATTCGCTCAATCTTTTCATATCAGAAATCTCAGTTGTGATCTACCTTTTACTCAATAAGCATTGTAAGTTACAGTTATTCGAATAAACCAATTTAGTAAACAATAATTCAAGTGTTCGCCTTTGCTATAGAAGTAAGTGACCCACTAAAACATTTAATAGGTTGATACGGTTTCATAAACCGATATCGCCAAATAAGTTACAGCTTCCCAAGTATTTATTCGTAAAACATAAAATACATTTGAATTTAATAAAATACAATTGTATATAACACATCGAATCTTATAAAATGTTGATCTTTATTCAAACTTCACTTCTCGACTTTACTTCTTTAATAGTTATTCAAACAACAGAATATGTATTTTTCACAATTTTTCCCACACCTTTAAATTACGCGGGTATCACTTTGACAGCTACTCCCTCCCCAACTATACATAGCCGTAGCCATCGAATACGGAACTTGCGTCCAGATTGCAGCGCCATCACGGCGGCGGAATGTCGCAAAATTTCTTGACACTTTCAAAAATTCAAATTGTTTGTAATAGTTAGAAAATGAATAAATTTATATATTTCGGTTTTGTTCCCGTGAACGAGATTTCAGTTCAAGGTTCTATAAAAATTAAAGGTATTAAATTATTTGAAAGCAATCATGTGTATAATATTTTGGAAAGGCAAGCTCCAAATGATTTTCTGTGATAGAGGCAAATGTAATCCCGCAAATGAATGTTACCAAACCACCGTATTTAGTTTCAATAGAAGTGAGTCGAAAAACTTACTATGACGAGGAGTCTTGAAGTAACTTTCCATGTTATGTTTTACAGGTAGATAAAAATCGAAGAGTTAATAAAACTGCATGTACCTGTAGAGCGGGAATCGCAGGAAATTGCAAACATGCAATGGCGGTACTTTGCTATATTAATTCACCGCAAAGTTCAAGTTCGAAAACAGATTTTCAAAAACAATGGGGAAAACCGCCACAGAGAGAAAAATACAAAAAGGTGCTAAAATACAGAACTTTAAATCAATAAAACTACAGCCACTTTCGAAACAAGCCAAGCCGTACAAACTTTCTTTGGAAGAAGTACGCAATATTAATTCTTCATTTCGAAGAATTCTCGATGTCGAATCACTATCAGATTTTGAACTAATTGCCCGTGAAACGGTTCAGTTTTTAGTTGACGAAACTGTTAAAAATGAATTGCATAGTAATATCGATTCTGTTATGGATATAATGCATAGTTTGGAATTACTGAAAGACGTGTACACGAATGAAAACGTAGTTCCTGTTAATTTGTACAAGTTTTATGAAGAAAAAGTTGTTGTGGACAAAGATAGAATAGTTCAAATTATAAATAACACTCACAATGTTTGTTGTGGTTTAATGTGCGAGAATGTAGACTGTCCGCATCAAAAGCTAGTCAGATAATCACCAGAAAAAAAAACTTTGACGTTTTAGCTGAGAAAATGGTATCTCCTAATCATTTCAAGAATGACGCAACATTATATGGACAACAAAAAGAATATATTGCTTTTTCGGAATTCCAAAAGTTATTGCTTGATAAATGTAATTTATTTAAGTTGGGAGTTGTCATAAAGTTGTCACAACCATGGCTGTGTTGCTCCCCTGACGGAGTTATTGTCATGGAAGATGATAAGGGTGTGAAAAGCTTATCAATTCATGAAATTAAGTGTCCTTATACTTGTCGCAAAGTTCAAATTCAAATTCAATTGTACGTCACAAATGCAACGTGTTGTTATTTATATGTTTACTCACCAAATGGAAGCGAAGTTGTACTTGTTAATCGGTCAGATGAATTTTTGCGTAATGCCATACCAAAAATGGAAACATTTTATTAAAACGACTCTTTGCCTCAGCTTTTATTGAGTAAAAACGTTGTGCAAGATGCAATTGTACAATGATTGTGATGATTACAAAACTTCAAGATTTTCTATAAAGTCTATTTATTGAAAAAAAATACATTTTTTCATGAAAAATTTGAAGTGTTACTTACATTTCTTAACACGTTCGCGGACAGAGCGGCATATCCCGCGCTATGTGCAGGGACAAGACGGGATATGCCGACCAATTTCTAATTTCATTCTGGGTTCACCGCGGTGATTGCCGACAGCACTGCGTATGATTTCCATGCGACGGATGCTTACTGTCCCAGGAGAAAAGATAAAATTTCGTGAAATGTCCATGCATAAATTCTGGTAAGCCTAACCTAAGAATATTGTTCAACAGGTGCATTTGCTGTTTATCTGTGTTTGTGTACACATCTGTGCAGTCTGATAAGTGTTTTAAATACTACAAAAAGTGGTTTATAAGCAAAAGTAAGTAGTTAGTAGTTGTAGGTATAATTTTGATGTGTTTTATACACGCGTTGTTCAAATTTATTTTATTTGTTTGTAACAGAGTTGTGACGACGACTCGTCGCGGCGTATGCCGACAACTTTGAATTGTTTTTATAGGTACTGTCCGAGCACAAACAAAAATTATAAGCTCTTCATTTGTTTTTGATAATCTGATGAATAATTAATTCGCGTTTTAATTTACAGGGCAAATAAAAGGATCGAAAAGAAATAAGGAGGCTTGAGCAAATGATGGATGAAGTATCCACCCCCCACACTGAAGAATCTTCCGAATCAGAAGCGATCAGTGCGGATGACGATATTGCGGATCCCAATTATATGTCAGAAAATGAGTTTTTGCAGAACAGCTCAGATGATTCCGTGTCAGAGGATAATGATCGAGACGAAACAGTAAATGATGATGCTCCCACTGGTCATGTGACTGGAAATGATAAATTGAGCGACAACGAGTGGCAAGACGATATTGACGATATACCAGATTTTAGTTTTGATAGCTCGAAATCTGGAATACATTTCAAACAAATCCTTCCGTTATACAGTGTTTTGAAAAAATTTGGGACCATGGTGTTATGAACATGATACTAACATCCATGAATAAATATTCAGAAGACTTAGGTAATACAGGAAGCCCACATAGAAGGCACAGTCGATATTCAACAATCAAGCCAGTCACTATGCAGGAGTTGAAGCAATTTTTGGCATTGTGCATTCTCCAGGGTCATTATAAATTTCCTTCGATTGGAAAATTGTTTAGCATGGATCCACTGTATTACTGCCCTGCCTTTCATTACAAAATGTCAGTTACTACGAATATTTAGTTGTGCCAAGGGTCAAGTAGCCATTCAGAAGTGCCTATTATCCTGTGGAAAACTTGTCTTTGGATGAGTCCCTTTTACTATTTCGAGGCCGCCTAAGCTTTAGGCAATATATATAAAAAAAAAGGCTCGATATGGAATAAAATTTTACAGTGTGTGCACTACAGATGGCTATGTACTAAATATGCAGATTTATTCTGGAAAAAGTGAAGAGGCTTCAGGACTTTCAAAAATTGAAACATTGGTTACTTCTCTATTAGAACCCTATTTGGATCGCGGTCATCATATATTTATGGACAATTTTTATAATAGAGTGGGGCTTTCTAAAAATCTGTTACGAAGAAAAACGCATACGACTGGAACAGATGAAATATTCGCACCTGCAAAGATGAGGACCGAAATTATAAAATTATACCATGAGAGTCCCTTCTATGGTAACGCAGGGCAGAATGAAACTCTAACCGCTATAAAACGCGATTTTATGTGGTCAAACATGAAGAAAGACGTGGCCGACGGTCATTTATTCAAGTCCCCAGTACAAAAGCCTGTAGAAATGCAAGGTGTAAGAATTCCTTCGACTATATTTGAACTGGTTGCGATAGACATTGTGGGACCGTTGAACATAACACAAAGCGGAAACTGATACATACTCACCGTAATAGATCATTTAACGAGATACCCGGAAGCAATACCGATTCGAGACGTTACAGCAAATACTGTTGCCAGAGCTTATGTAGAGCACATCATTACACGGTACGGAGCTCCTAGATACCTCTTAGTGACAGGGGTAGCCACTTTCTTAATGCGATGTTCTTGGAATTAACTAAGTTGTTAGGAACCAAAAAGTTGAACACTACTGCCTATCATCCTGCCTGTAACGGAGTGATTGAAAGATTTCACCGTCCTCTAAAGGAGACTTTATCACAATTGGTTTCTGAGCAGAATCCCGACTGGGATGAACAATTAAAATATGCGCTCATGGCAATCAGAAATCAAATCCACAGCTCGACTAAGGAAAGCCCGTTCTATTTGATGTATGGTAGAGATATACCACATCAGCTGACAATGTTACCGCCGCAGATTAAATATGATATTGATGAGAATTTTGTGTCCGAATTCACTATAAGAATGCAACGCGCGCACGACCAAGCGGAAAAAATTACAGAAAAAAGGAAAAATTATTTTAATACGAAAGCGAAGCTAAGAGTATATGGCATAGGTACAAGGGTATATTTGCAAGAACCCCCTGTGTGCAAAAGAAGGCGCAAATTAGCGAGAAAACTGTCACCGCGTTGGACCTCACCGGGTGACACGAATAATATCACCGGTAAACTATGAAATTCAGCTGATCGGGAAAATTAAAAAACAAATTGTGCATGCGATTCGATTAAAAATATTCAAAGGTTGTTCGAATAAAGAAATTGATCAAGAAATATTGGCAGCTGAAAGTGAAGGAGAGTTAGATGTACCAACTTCTCCTACCCCGGAAGAAGGAGAAAGCAACGTATTGTCGGAAGATATGTCCGAGCGTTTCCCAATTGTCATACCCGGAAATACCGAAAGAAGTAACGATCTACCAATTACGGATAAAGAAGCGACGGACGAAGACGTAGACATAAGAGACCCCGAGGATGCGTCCGAGTCTCAAAACGGTGATGACACCCAATCTGAGGGGTCGGACACCTCGGAAGACGAACAGGAAGTGATAACGGACCGAACGCATAGGTATCAAACTAGGGCTAAGGGTCCGGTTGAGGAACTACCGTGGATTTCATCCCAACGCAAATGAGTAGGACGAATATGTTTAAGTATATCTAGTAATAAGTCATAATTAGGTCAAGCGAAAACGAATAGCGCGAAAATCATATACAGTATGTGATAGGTAAGATGCACTTGTCTGTAAACGCTGACAAGGTTTAAATTGTTGCAGTTGCTGTGGTTTCAAGTTAGGCAATATGGATGGACAGCGCGGGTTTAATTGTCTATGACTGTGAAAATCCGGCAGCAAATTTATCAGCGATTTCACTGCTTGATGTCCCAGAATGCCCGACGTTACCAGAAGCATATTATACCGAAGCAACGAGAGTTTACGTATTGGAAAAACAGCGATATGAGCAAGTTCATGTTAAATCTTGTCTAATTGAGGTCTCACAAATGATGATGAGATGCGGAATGTTTTCACATAACTCCATGCTCCCGGATAGTTTAATGAGTTAAATGCACACCATAGAAAAGGAAGAATGTCTGAAAATGCATGAATTTTTGGAATACAGAGGATTTGTATCACAGATAATTGCGGTACAACCAAATTCAACTCAAACATCGACCGTTACATTAGCAGGTACATTAGAGAACGATGGATCGTGCAAGGGAACTAGTTACTCATTTCACGGGAGAAAATATGACAATGTCATAGTGTCCGCTGGAGTTAAAATTACTTTGCGGGACTATTGGACTATGGCACGACTGGATTCGGATACTATTAGTTTAGCAAACAAACTTAGCTGTTCTTTCCGTAAGGAATACTGTGTTGATGCTTTCTCTGGAGAGGCAGTATGGAAATCGGTACAGAGTGGAAAATGCGAGACATACAGCCGTTTATACGAAGGAAAAGCGACCCTCGTAACCGAACGAATTTCGCCCCATCAGGAACGACAATTCGTAGTTGTCGAAGACCGCACGAAAATATTTGCGTTGCAGATTATGGGACAGACGACGGTTTGCAATTTGCTTGTATGGCAAACGAAGCACCCTCGAATTTTGGTATTAGAAGTAAAAGGTAACATATCTACTGCATATGTAGACTGGATCGTAACTCACGGCGCCGATCTCATAACATATGTAAATTCCAAATTTCTATATAGAACAGTCCTTTAAAAGGAATTTCAATTCATTTTCAGCCGAGTCTATTCACCGGCGCTGCTTATTGAAAAGAGAAATGCTAAAGAACAGATTATCTATGGCAAGGTACAACCCCGACGCTGCAGTATCATTGATTAGCGATGAGCCTGGAATCTTAGCTAAAGTATGTGGCGAAGTAGTATATTTACTGAAATGTCTCCCTGTCATTGTAGATATTAGGCGTAATGAAAATCATGAACTACTTGTAACCTATGATAATCGATCATTGTTTATGGCGCCCGTGTCGAGGATATTGAGAAAATTTGCGGAACAGATCGAATGTTCTCCCTTAATTCCACCGTTATACCTGATTAATGGAGTGTGGTTGATGTTTGACCCCCTTCCAAATATTGCTGATGTTCCTAAAGAACTCGGACTGGAAGAAGAAGAAGTAACAAACTTTCAAGAGATTCGCAATGTGGGTCAAGGAGGAATATATACCGAATCAGAGATAAGAAAAGCACAAGATTCCCTACTTTTCTCTGCAGAAAGACAGGTTATACACAACCTTATAGCGAATAAAGTTGCAGGTAAACCTGTATTAAATCAGGGTATCGGAACATTAAATTTACTGTCCGAAATCGAGATAGAGCAACTAGCGGATCGAGCACTGAAGAAATTATATGGCATGTTTACTTTCATTGGAGACGTGACTAGCGGATTTCTAGGAATATATTTTTGTGTTAAAATATTAAAATTCCTAGTCGAAACATTTGTGAATGCGATAGCTATTCATCGAGTAAAAGGATGCTCTCTACAAATGTGTGCATCATGTTGGGACGTACTCACATTATTCATTTTGAGCTATCCCGCTCGCCGAGACCCCGACAATCCCGTGGCCCGCATAGAAAGAGAAGTACCATGTAATATTGGTGTCCACGAGGATACGAAATGTGAAATCCATGAAACTGTCATCGAGGAGCCCAGCACCAGCAAAGGACAGACGGTAATAGGGAATAACCCCTTTTCGAATGTGTACCGGAGATATGGAACCACATCTTGATGAAATAAAGCTGTTAGCGTGCGGAAGAAATGGAATGTCTAATGGACACCGACAAGGCATGAGAATTAGAATTAAGCACTTTTAGAATAGATAATTTTTTGTACTTTTCCGTGAAAATGTAGAAATTGCTCCGTGGGAACGAATACTACCCCCTCGAAGATAAAAAAAAAATACCATATATATATATATATATATATATAGTCAACCGAGCGACCCGGCAGTAGTTATTCAGTTGACGCGAATTTGAAGTCATCGGACCGGACTGTAATCTAAAAAAATGCGAGACATACGGAAATAAGTGCGAATTTTAGTGAAATTCATTGGTAGAGTAATAGCGGAATTATTCTCAACTTTAGAAAACTACCGCGAATAGGCGTAATAAAACCACAGAAAAAGAAACGTTCGAATAAAATTATACTCGGCGGAATGGAAGCATTTTTGGACGCCGTCGAACAGATAAATAGTGCGGAGTGTCGCAAGGACCTTTCAAAAACAATGTTGAAATATTTAGTGCGCGAGATGGACTTTTTGCCCATAACGGCCGCTCGCGAGGACATGTTGAAGAGACGCTGTACAGTGGTAACTCAGGTGTTCGCGTTTCACGCGATTTATTCCAGAACCCTGATGGAATTGGGAGTACCCCGTTGCGACTGCGAGTGGTGTCTGTCCACTCGTGTCACGGCCGTTTTCCCCCCGGAGGCGTTTGTAACTCCACCCCAGCAATTTGGACCAGGTCCATCATCACCCCATTCGGAGGGCCATCCGACGTATATGCCTGAGCCCAGGTATATGCCAGGAAGCCGCGAGATGGCAAGGACACCCATGTCATGGATGACTCCGGCAGCGAACACGTCGACGGCTGGTGAGGTGAGACTAGGAGGAGCCTCGCCCAACACAAACCAAAAAGTATTGAAGTGTCTGAGAACGTCCATACTAGGCGGCGCGCCCATGCGTCGAGAAGTCGAGCGCCCACCGCGCCTAGATACGCCGCTGCCGTCTCCAGCGCCGCCTTTCACTGCAAGTCCACACGTCCAGTGGACATGCGACAAGTAATGCAAGGACCCAGGAAGAAGATCCTTATTGTGAGGAAGAAATCGCAAGAGGACGAAGAGGATGCAGAGTGAGGTCTGGACATTGTAGATAAAGTCATTGTAGGTTTTAGTGTTAGACAAGGGTTTAGATTGACCATAATTCAGTAGGTAAAAGACACTGTATGGTAATATAGCATAATTACGGTATTGACTAATTTATGGAAAGGAAACACACAAAAAAAAAAACAAAAAATAATATTTGTAATTTAGAATAGATTAAGTTGAGGAGAACGGAGAGTTCGTTTGATTAGCCTTCACGTTAGGAAATAATATATACTGAGAAAATAATAAGTTGATGAATTTGATAGAACAAAACATTCATATCATCCGCGATATGATGTTTTTTTTAAGGTGGGAGGGTTGTAGAGTTCGTCTAGACGAGCTCTATTTAATAAAGTTCCCTAGTATAATAATATTATGCATTAACACGCTAACGATCGATGTAATTGCAAAAGATGAAGAGGTTGTCCATACAGTCTCTGTTCAACACGGTAACCTAATCTAATTATCATGTTAAATAATCAGCATATACTCGCTATAAATGCAATGAGAGATATTCAAAGATTCACGAGTCCGCGCGAGTTAATTATCGCTGTAATACCACAAGTCAAACGCAGACCGCCTTGTTAATTAATTAAATATTTCTCGAAGATGAAAGGAAACTAATTGTGCCGAAAAACTATCCGCGTGATTTATTGCCCATTATTCAGGCATAATCGTCGCATAACTGTCAAAATCGACCTAAATTAGCGTAATAAATCACAATTTAATGGCTTTTTAACGGGATGTCGCGTTCCACGTAATGTATGCAGGTGGTCCAGAAGTACCTCATGTGGGGACAATAAACTATTTAAAGGAATTCGGAATAACTTGAGAGGCATTCAGTCATTCAATTCGTTCGTCAGTGGTCAGCCCTCGAGTAATAGTGTTTATACGAAAGTTCCGGTAGAAGTCCGGTATGTAGTGATGTCGAAAATAAATAGAGTTCCGGAAGGTGATTAATAAAAACCATGGTCCGACGCGAGTTACAATGCGGAAATAGTGTGATCGTTTAAGAAACTCGTAATTAACCCGGTTCGTAAATAAATGGAGCTGTGATTTAAACGATGTCTGCGTGCAAAATAATCTAAGAATGAGTTAAAGTAATCGTCGCTATACGACAAGTGAATTGTTTTTAAAGTCAGTGTCTGACAATAAATTGCTATTGTCAAATCAAAATTCGCTTCCCTGCGGTGGGACACTTGATTCTCCCGACCCAAGTATCACAAAAAAACTACGGATTAATACGCAAATCATGGCCTACCTACCGAGTAAGTGTATACGGGGTTCGAACAGATGTTCTCAATAATTCTCGTGGAGGCTATTAAACCGTATTCTCCAAGTAACCTAGTTAGGAGTGGTTTATGGCGTCATATTACGACCCCGAAAAATCTCGCTATGTATTTGAGGTTCCTTCGTTTTTTTAAATTATGTCTAACGAATGCATCATTTGCAACTTGCTTTTAGTAAACAAGGATTGGATTATATTTAGTTGGTGTGTAATGTTTTTATTGTCGTACATATACATGTTAGATTGGATTCCACTCAAATCCGTTTTTAAAAACTTTACTTTATTTTACAAACAATAAAATATTTAATAAAATAATTTTAACGTGAACTTGCACGGACTAAAGCTTGCAGCAGTAATAGTGATGCGTCGATCTTGGAGGTTTCTTTTATAGGCTTGGAGATGCTGACTGGGTGTCTTCTGGCTTCTACGTCTTCAATAAATATCTGGAATTGCGTTACAGGATAACCTTGATAGTCGGCGACATCCTGGCACCATTGGGATTAACTGCGTAGATAACTGCGCAATTTGGAATAAAGGTCCATTGTATTTTTTCATATAACAGCTCCCGTCATTTTGAAAAAGTTGATGCTTTGGATGCAGCAACTTTTAGGCAAGAGTTTTGTTGCTCGAAGTTGGATTCAATTGGAGTTCCTCTTCTTCGATGTCTTCTCCAATGTGGACATTTGGTCGCTTCCTCAAAGGGATGAATCTTGATAGGGTTCTAAACGTTCCTCGTCCTGGAGGTCTTGGGGGTAGATCATCATTTCTTGATGCCATTATTCCAAGTTTTACAGTACGATTATTCTTGCATTTACAAAAAATGTATAAAATTATCAAAATACAAATTATTACAATTATGAAATAGGTAAACCAAGAAATATGTTTTGTTACAAAAGTTTCATTAATTATTCTATCAAGATCTTCTGAATATTGATCTAATTTGTGTTGCGCTATATTCAAATCATCGACATTTAATTTACTGAGTTTCATTGGCTTTAAATTTGGAAGATTTTTCTTTTCTGGTAGATGATTACAACATTCATATGGAATTGAAATAGTATGGCTGTTATATGTAACATTCTTTTCAAAATTCAAAAGAGATTTGGAATATACTCTCGTTATGCCAATGAATGCATTACATTCTGGTTGCAACTTCAAAACTGAATTTGTTTTTATTACTTTTGACATTGGTTCAAATCCTGAACATTTCATTGTGATTGGAATGGGATCTGATAAAGTTATAAGCCATATATTTGGATCTAAATTGAAGACATTATAATCTTTAGCAAATAATAAAGAAGTTTCACAAATTCTCGGTAATTGAAACACATGTTTGAAAATTTGGGCCTCACATATAGCATTACTCTCAATGGGGTATGGCAAAATATTTGAACATAATTTCAAATTCAAACTCAAATCTTTGCAATCATTAAAATTTTCCAAGGTAAAATATAACATGGAATCATCATCTTTTGCAATAAATTTATGATTTGTTGTTAAGATATGATGAAGTCCTGTCCTGTTGTCAAGGATGGGAATAGGATATAATTGATAACTTGTATATAATTCGGGTTCGACAAGAGGAATTTTTAAGACAAAAACAACTCTGTTATCAGTTTGAAAAGCTTGTAGATCAATTAGATCTAAATATTTTGAAATTGATGTCATTTTTACTGGCAAAGGTAACTTATGAGTTTCCATAGATTGTACGACTTCTTGAAGGTTATAGAGTAAATCGTTTGGTGTTATGATTGATGAATGAATTATTCTCAATCTCGCAAATGTAATAGAGTTCAAGATATCATCAAGATATGATTCTATAAATAAATAACTTTCCATAAGTTCTTCGCAAAGTTCTAGTGTCCTTGTTTTTGCTTCCATTAGGTTGAAATTATCTGTAATGTCGACAATAAGATTATTAATCTCTTTAATATCCTCATTAAAAGTGACTTCATCAATTTGAAGCTTTTGAATAGTAGTATTAAAATTTTTAATAACTTAAGTTACTACTGAAATCAGATTTTTCATGAGATTTTCTAGTTCATGTTCATCATTCGTAATTTTGTTGATACAATCGTTAAAATATTCGCCATCACTACTATCTAAATATCCTGAAATTGCCTTCCACACGGTTCCTATACCGTTTATGAATCCACGTTTCACACGACTACGAAAGTTCGGTGTATCTAAAAATACTTCTTGCAATTTCAGTGTAAGTGAATCTGATAGTTGTGTCAATAAGCTAATATGCGTTTTAATGTCTGCATAAAAATATTTCATCCATGCACTTTCATTTTCTGCAAAGTTATTAACTAATGTATGCAATATATTATTATTCTGCTCTAAGGCGTTCCTTATCGAGGTTAAATCTTTATAAACTAAGAATGTCCATTTATCGTTCGTGATTTTTATTTCTTCTCGCTGATGATAATAAATACCTATTGTATTGTTGATAGGGACAACGGAGTATTGTCCGAAAGTTGTTGCTGTTAAAACTGCAGATATCGCGATTAGCAGCATCGTGAATCTGAAAATAATTATTCATAGTAAGGTTTCATTCTATCGAAATTAATTTTAGATTCTTGATTTGTATTTAAGTTTTTCAATAGGGCTGAGTTTTTGTAGACTTCAATTATTTCAAATGGTCCGTTGAACTTATTTTTGAGTTTATTACCTATCTGCGATTCTTTGACATAAACTTTTCTCCTTTCTTATGGTCAGGGGGTTCGTGTTTGATATCTTTGTCAAAGCGTTGTTTTGCTTTTTCCTTTCTTTGCTCGGTTCTAGCGCGGGCAATTTTATAGAAATACTTAATTCTGTTATTCATGTCTCTGACATATTTGGTTATAAGGTCTTTCTCATTATACAGAGTGTATGGAACTCTACTTGCGGTATGTCCGAATATTAATTCGTAAGGGGTAAATCCGTGAGTTTTATTTTTTGTAATATTATAGCATATAGTAGCGAATGGTAAAATGTCTAAGGGATGGTCGTTTGGACTCTCTGCTACGTGTGCTCTAATCATTTCCATAAGTGTAGCATGATAACGTTCTATACTTCCATTACTTTGGGGATGGTCTACACTGGAAAAAGTGAGTTTGATATCGTATAAATTACAAAGGTCTTTCATTAAGTGATTATTAAATTCTTTTCCACTATCGCAGTGAATTCTTTGAGGTGTTCCATAGTGTTGGAAATAAATTAACAGTGAGTATATTACGGATTTTGCAGATTTATCTTCAAGTGGATAAGATTGAACAAATTTTGTTAATTCATCAGATATGGTTAGTGCATAATTTTTCGTTGGGATTTCTATAATATCTGCATTTATTCTTTCAAATGGAACCTTTGGAGTTTCAGTTACTATCATTGGATTGTCTAAATTCTTTCTGCAAATTTTTGTTTTCTGGCAAATTTCACATTCTTTGATATATTTTTCAACATCTTTTATTAATCCTTGCCAATTATATTTTTGTTTTATTCTTCTTATAGTTTCATTTATACCTCGATGCATGTTGGCTTTTCCACTGTGATACTGTTCAAGTATTATTGGAATTTGATCCTTATCTGGGGTTTGAACTATATCTTGGCAGATTTGAAATTTAATTTCGTCTACTTCTGCTAATATATAGGAAAGCATTTCTTGAATTGGAAGATCTGGATTATTTTCGACGTGGTAAGTTTTTGATGATTCGAATAAATTTTTATCTTTATAAAGTGAGGTGAACATATATTCAATAGCTTCCGTAGGATCGAAAGGTACTGGAATAATATAATATTTTCTGTGTTTTACTGATGAACTGTTGAGAACATTAATTTTGTTATAGGAAAATAAATCATATTCTTCCTCTAATATATCTTCTAAAATTTTTTCATGTAGCTCGGTTGCTTTATGTTCTTGTGGAAAAATTATGATGTTTTTATGGTTTTTATCTAATAATTGAGCATTTGAGAATTCAAATTTAGAATAATCAATTAAATATTTTGATTTATAAAGTTTAACAAAGTTTTTGAGTTCTTCTAAAACTGTTTCGGGTGCAACAATTGTTTCTGTGTCTGATACTTCTTCTTGATCTTCATTTGTCATATGAATTTTCGAATAAAATTTTGCGCATTGATTAAAATGATTCACTTTGATTCGTGATAAAGCATCCGCATTTTTATTAATTTTTCCAGGTTTGTAAATAATTTCATAAGAATATTCCTCAAGTTTGAGCCGCCATCTAGCAAGTCTGCTACCGGGATCTTTTATTGAGAATAGCCACGTTAATGCTCTATGGTCAGTTACTAAAATAAATTTTCTTCCGAATAAGTATGGTCTAAAATGTTTCACCGCCCATACTATTGCTAATAGTTCTCGTTCGATAGTAGAATATCGTGTTTCTGCCGGACATAAGGTTCTTGAGGCATACGCGATTGGAAGGTATTTTCCGATGGTTCCTTGAGAAAGTATTGCTCCTATGGCAAAACTACTCGAGTCTGTTGTCAAAATAAATACTTCATTAAAGTTTGGATATATCAAAATAGGGCTTTGTATCAAATAGTTTTTCAAAGTTTCAAATGCTTCTTTGCATTCTTCGTTGAAATTAAATGGTATGTCTTTTTGTAGTAAACGTGTTAAAGGTTTTGTAATTTTCGCAAAATTTGGGATAAATCTCCGGTAATAACCCGTGAGTCCTAAAATCCTAAAAATGATTTTATTTCTTTTTGATCTTTTGGTTCAGGGAATTCTTTTACACATTCAATCTTTTGAGGATTAGGTTTAACTCCTTCTTTTGTAATTAAATGTCCAAGATACGCGACTTCTTTTCTAAGAAATTCACATTTATCGGGTTGAATTTTGAGGTTGGCTTTTTGTAATCTCTGAAAAATTTCAGTTAGTCTTGAAATATGTTCATGAATGGTTGCTGAGTAAATTATTATATCGTCCATGTAGACTAGACATCTTTCATTTTGAATTCCTAATAAAATATTGTCCATGACACGTTGGAAAGTACTTGGGGCGTTCTTCAAGCCAAATGGCATACGACAATACTCGTAATGACCATTTTCCACTGAAAATGCAGTTTTTGGAATGTCTTTAGAATCAATTTCAATCTGGTGAAAACCTGAAGCTAAGTCAAGTGTTGTAAAATATTGGCATTGTCCTAACTGGTCAAGTAAGTCAGTAATATTAGGTAAAGGATATTTATCGTCAATGGTTACTTCATTGAGTTTTCTGTAATGAATCACGACTCTCCATTTTTGTTTACCTGATGCATCCAATTTTTTAGGTACAACCCAAACTGGGGATGACCATGGGGATATAGATGGTCGTATAATTCCTTGGTCTAACATTTTTGAAATTTGTGTTTTAACTTCATTCTTATGAATCTGTGGGTATCTGTATGAATTTGTGAAAATAGGTTTAGCATCGTTAGTATCAATAGTGTGTTTGATCTCATTAGTGAAAGTTAGTTTGTCACCGTCTAAATAAAAGATATCTGAGAATTTTAAGCATAATTCAGTAATCATTTCTTTTTCCTCATCATTAAGATGTTCAGTTCTCAATTGTTTTTTGATTTCGTACTCTCTGTCTACTTGTGTGTCAGAATAAAAGTCATTTCCTGTGTTGAAATTCATAATTGATTCTGTATCAATTATTGGTTCTAATATTAAATCAGAAAAATTTACTGTCTTTGGAATATTGTTGACATTAGCAACTGTTGTAAAGAATTCTCCTTCATTATTTATTCTTACAAGGGCATTAGGCAGGCGAAATTTGTCCTTTTCTTGAGCTAACAGTATAGCATCAACGTTGTTTAAATTTGTTTTCAATTTAAATACTTGTTCTGTTCGAGGTTCAATAGAAATTATATTTTCGAATTTTAATTTGGGAATTTTGTTTTGTTCTGTGCTAATTTGTTGTTGATTTTTCAATTCTACCTTGAATAGTGGGACAGTTTTGAAATTTGTTTTCAAAATTTTATGTTTTATGTCGACGATTCCGTCATAGTGTTCTAAAAAGTCTGCTCCTAATAATCCATCAAATTCTATGTCAAGATCGTGTACGTATACTTTGTGAAAATCATTATCTTTAAAAGGTACCATAACCGATTCTGTGATTATAATTTTCTCATCAGTTATTCCACGAATTGGTAAATTTTCTCTGTTTCGCAAATTATATTGTTCAATTACTTTTGGTTTTAGTATCGAAATTCCTGCTCCTGTATCAATTAAAAATTTGTATCGGTTTGTAATGTCTTTTATATAATATAAATTGTTTGGATTAACAGAATTTAAACTAATTTCTGAAGATTGCTTTGTATGAAGTTCGTGCAATTGACTCGTTCCGGTGTTTTGTCCTGAATCTGCAACAATTTTGTCTGTTCGGCAAGATTGCTCATATTCTCTGTTGTCGTTTCTTCTTGGTTCGCATATTGAATTGCTGGAGGTCTGTCTAGAGATAGGCGTGAATGAAAATCCTGATTGTTTATTTCATCACAATAAAATTCATTGTTGGAAGTGTAATCTTCGTATTGCGAGTCTGGATAATAATTATTAGCGGTATAATAATTATTAGATGGTGTGTCATTGTAAGGATAAGAGTTCTCATTGTATTCATTTTGAAAGTAAGAGTTGTCACTAAGTTCATGTTGAAAGTAAAAGTTTTCAACTGGTTGTTCAACATAATTTGTTTCATTGAAATGGTGTGTTTGATGTGTTTTTTGAAAATTGGGATTTTTTTGAATTACTGGTTGTCTCGGTTGAAACCTGTTAAAATTTTGTGCTGGATTTCTTTGGAATTGATTTGGCCTGTGTTGGAAATTTTGAAAATGAGTTGGTCTTTGTTGAAACATTTGAACGTTTTGAGAAGTTGGCATTGATGGGTGTTGAGAATTCTGAAAATTCTGAGGGTTTCTGTTAAAGTAAGGATTGAAACTTATACATTGTTGGTAGTTTCTTTGAAATTGTGGATTATTTGGACGCACAGTAGTTTGCATTTTTCTTTGTTGATTATTAAAAGTATTTTGGGTTTTTCCTTGGTTATATTTCTGAGTTTCGAAATATGATAATTGTAGTTCTCTTTTAATTCTTAAACATGCTTCGATCATATTCGCTGGGTTACTTGCGCGAATGATATGTCCAAGTCGGGGTTCTAGTCCTGTTAAAAGTGTATTCAACACCATAGATTCAATAAGTGTTGATTGTGCCGCTTTTTGTAAGTGGGTTAAATTCGCATTTTTGCGTTGTGGGTTTGTAGTCTAGAAAAGAATGTAAGAGCGCTTTCTCCGTTTAATTGTTTGATTCTTTGTAAATCTTGAATAAGTGATGTTAAATCTCTAGCGTCACCAAAATGAGCATTTAAAAGAGTTTTGATTTCACCATAAGTGTCTGAATTTCGTGAATTTATCAATTGAGAAGCTTTTGATTTCAATTTATTTTTTATATGAATGGTCAATAGAACTTTTTGGTGACCGATTGCCATTTGTTGGGCAGCATCGCAAGCATTTAAAAATGTATTCAATGTGATTGGATCTCCATCATATTCAGGAATGATTGAGAATATTTCAGATAATTTATAAGGTTCTAATTCTGGAGGAACATCAGTATGTTCTCGTTCATTATTCAAATTTTCGTCGGTTGATGACATTTTGAGTTGTTTTTCCTCAAGATGGTTAACGGAAAATTGGGTAAATTGTCAAAATTGGTAATAGGACAGTTTCAAAATTAAAAATTCAAAAATAAAAATTTCAAATTTTGAAATCACGTAGTTTGAATATTTAAAATATTTAATCTAATGACTAGGATGATTCAACGTTACTTACACTAATTCCTTACAGCTAAATCGGTTTCTTCGTGTTGGTTTCTTTGGGTTGACGGAAGATGAAATCCTTTCTACTGTGTGAGGCTAGCGCTACTCTGGGATGAGCAACATTGGACGACTTCCGCGTGTTTCTCGATGCCTTCTTGGACAGCAAGATGAGCAGCGTACAGCGACTTACGCGTGTTTCTCAGAGCCACAGAGACCGTCTTCTCGTCTTTGCTTCTGGTTCTTCTCCCTTGAAGGTTTGGTAACCACCACCGTTGTGTAGGGATGTCTTCTTTCTTTTTCTTCGTTTCTTCGTGTGAGGGGGCCTTACCCTCGGCTAATTATTCTTCTTTTTTTTTCGGTGTTGAGGGATCCTACCGACTGCGCCAATTTGTTAGATTGGATTCCACTCAAATCCGTTTTTAAAAACTTTACTTTATTTTACAAACAATAAAATATTTAATACAATAATTTTAACGTGAACTTGCACGGACTAAAGCTTGCAGCAGTAATAGTGATGCGTCGATCTTGGAGGTTTCTTTTATAGGCTTGGAGATGCTGACTGGGTGTCTTCTGGCTTCTACGTCTTCAATAAATAACTGGAATTGCGTTACAGGATAACCTTGATAGTCGGCGACATCCTGGCACCATTGGGATTAACTGCGTAGATAACTGCGCAATTTGGAATAAAGGTCCATTGTATTTTTTCATATAACATACATGTCAGACAGGATCAATAGAGTATTTGCCCTATTATTTGCTGCTGTGTTAATCTCTGATGTGATTTGTACCGTAATTTCGAGAAATGCATAAATCTAGTGGAACAGAATCAGACATCTGGGGTTTAACTTTCATAGGATATAAATAGGATACGTATTATTTTTGATACTTTCGCCCATGGATGTATTTGAATATCAAAGGTAGAAATGTTTATATAGTGGTTGTTTTTAAGTCTTTTTCATATTTGTACCAGAATGTTGATATTTCATTTGAAGTTCAAAGGTATTTGAGCAATGAATCTGATTGACATATGACGATTTTATATTATATTACGCCGTGCTTGTCATACATTTAAATTAATCTTATTTAACAAACCTGTGGGTTTATGACATATGGTTCAGCTAAGATTTCGTCATATATAATTTGTAGCGATGATTTAATATACATGTTTATTTGAAGGTTTTCGTTTTCTTTCCTTCTCCAAATCTCTCAAACATTAGACACTCGTTTTTGGATCCACACTTGGGTAACAATTTAACCGCTCGAATTGTTTCCTTTTTATTGTCCATCGATATTCCGGATTCTCTCAGGAGGGGCCGTATGGTCGATGTGTGAGTTCTTATCAATTTTAGGCCCATCGTCAATGAGTTACATTATAGAACTTTCCATGCGGGTCGTCAGCAAATCGCAGACGTACGCATAGAAGGATTTTACCCAACCTGGGGCCTAGAATTGTTTATATCCATTGTATGGAAATCATACGAGACGGGGATATATTATACTATCAAATAATTCTGTAATAATACTTTCGAAAATGAGTGCATGTCTAACATATTTGGAAAAGTTCTTACTTTTTTCTGTGCTGAACTCGTTGCCTTCAGAAACTTTTCTTTGATCATTTCTTTCATATCGGGCTAAGGCAGTCAAATTTATTTTACGCTTATTGTACACAGAAAGAAATATTGTTGGTACATAAGCAGGATGAGAAGAGATATTAGATTTCCTTCCACCAATGAAGTGCTCACTGCACACATAGGAGGACTTCTTAGGTTGCCACGGTGTATTATCCAGGCTGAAAAGGAAATGACATTTATTTTTTCATTCCTTACTCAAAAATAAGAATATGAAATCAGATTTTACAATTGATATTTTCTGAAAAGGGTTCGATTTTCAGCCTCAGTGAATAAATAATTATTGGTCAGTCACCATTAGGTAGGTTAAGATTAGTGTTTACATATCTTCGCTTTTCATACAGTAAATCTTAATAAACGAACATATTCACACACAATACTCTTTAGAATACACCACGTACTTCTTACGTTTCACTGCATTAATCCATTTTATTCGCAAGTTTTGCTTCCATTCTTGTTTGGCGGACGGAAAAGAATAAAACTTTATCTCTGGATTTCTACCGCTAGTGTTATTACACCCCAGAACACAACACGTCATACCCACAATTCTATTTTTTCTATCCGCTGACATTATTTAATAATTAAAATAATTAGTCGTTTTGCATAATACTCTTTACATGTATTTCAGTTTTCAATGCTAGTATATTTGATTTGTCATGAAATTTTGCAACATTCCGTCGCCGAGATGGCGTTGGAGTCTAGACGCAAGAGGTCTATGCACATAGCACTCGTAGCAGACAAGTTTATTACTTTCGCGAAACGCTCGTGCTATAACAGGTAGGTCTAGTTCCGAAAATACTGTTACTACTGGTGACATTCAGCAATAACGGAACAATATCAATTCCAGTAAAACACTGAAAAGGAATAATAACGGAACAATTTAGTCAGTAAAATATCACAACGAAATGTGTTTTGTGTTTATGACAAGCGATGCCTTTGAGCGGCAACATTGAAAAAATGTATCTCGATTAGACGCATTTGTGACAATAGCAATATTATTTAACAAAAATATCAATAATTGATAAATAAATCACCAAAAACCATGGATGAGTTCGTTATGGCTATAGTAGATGAATTATTAAGTACTTCATCTGAATCATCGAATGATAGCAGCAGCCTCAAGTAGTACTAGTAGTGACAATGAAGACAATTACGAATTTCTAATGTGTATTGCAGGAGTTTATTTATATTTTGTCAATTTGAGAGGGCAGCTGATTCCTTTACCAAGGATACAAAATGATTTAGGTGTTGTTAATAGTTATTCACCAAATTTGTTTAGTCACACTTCCGGTAAGAAATATATGACCATTCTGTAACATCAAGTACTCTCATTGTTGTATGGGTATGTCATGTCGGTAATGATTTATATCTTTTTAGTATGTTGCCTGACACCTTTAATGTTGCAGCCTGAACTACGGGACGGTGCTGGTAGACCAATGTGTCCTCTCGATCAGCAGGTGCTTATAGTTCTTTGGTACATAGCCACACCAGATTCATATAGGTATTTAGTGGAATGAAGATTTTAGTATGATTTCACATATTATTCTTGCAGATCTGTATGTGAAAAATTCAATATAGGTAAAGCTACAGCTTTTCGTAATATTAGAAGGGTAGTTAATGCCATTTGTAAATTAGCTCCAAACGTCATCTAGTGGCCACAAGGGGCAGAAGTTAGTACCATCTGGAATGGTTTTAGAATTAAAGGACCCATCAGTAAAATAACTGGAGTAATTGATGGATGTCACATAGACATTAGGAAACCATCTGAAGATGGTGATTTATTCACCAATAAACATCACAGGTTTTCTATATAGTTCAAATTATAGTACATTTGTTTATAGGGTGTATGTGATCACCGTTGTCGGTTTACCGATGTATATGTAGGTAACTGTGGATCACTTGCATGATCAAAGAGTCTTAAGACTTTCTGAAGTGAATTCCTTCCTGAATGATCCAGAACGTTATTTCCCAGAAAATTCTCATCTACTGGGAGATTGTGCTTACACAATCCACAAACACCTTTTAGTTCCCTATAGGGACAATGGTCATCTTATAGCTCAGCAAATTTATTTCAACCAACAACTTTCCACAGTAAGAAGTCATATTGAGAGAACATTTGGATTTCTAAAAAACAGATTTCAGAGCTTATTATGTTGTTGTCCACTAACAGACACACAATTTATTCCAAAATATATAATGGCGTGTTGTGTCATACACAATATTTTTCAAATGAGAGACGATTTTATAGATATTGATGTCAATATTGGAAATAATGGAGAAGATAGCGTTGTTCAACAAAATGTTAATCGAAATAATCCACATACAGTGGCTGATAAAGACAAAAGAGTACAAATAACCAAGGACATTTGGCCAGGAGAACTATAAACAATTACTTTGACCTGGTAAAGTGTAGTTAGTATGCAGCCATAATCTTGTGATACATCTTTTTTAAGTTAAAGTTAGTTGTTTTGTCATTACTAATAATAAGTCTTCACTTCCTTTTTTTATAGTAGCAATTGATGTTTGATATTCATGTAGTAGGTTTTATTGAAGTATGTATTAGGTACTTTTCTTTCGTACTAAAGAAATAGGTTTATAGGACTCAATCGAGATTAATTATATTTCATTAACTTTAAGAGACTTTAAAACATAAGGTAAATGGGTAGTTCAACTAATTTTTTTTTTCAAGGGTTAGATTTTTAAAGGGTTTATTAAATTGTATTGATATTTAAGCATAAATTAAATAAATTACAATTTATCTTGTTTCTGTTTTTATGGAGGGTATTTGCATGAGCAACAATTTCAACTAAGATTTTTATTGAACATTTAATTACTATCTGAATCATCTGTTTTCATTTTTTCTTTAATAATTCTATCAGTGCTTCCTTCTGCTCCATTTTCTCTCTGTGTCTTCTCTCTCTTCCAGCTTCCATTTCTTCCCTCCTAACCTTTTCGTCACTTCCTGTTTTTATCTTAATTTTTTTTTCTTCACGAAACTCATGCAATATCTCCTCAATTTTTTCTTCTACTTTTTTCTTGGTTGTACTGCTTTTTGAACTCCCTACAATATCACGTTTATAGAAAAATCAGAAATAAGCAGTAGGGTTTTTAGCACTAAATTTCGATATTTTCTTAAGATACTTAGTACAGTTGTGGATATTTTTTATCACGCTGTATGTGAATTGAATATGTTGTCATGTTTATATTAAAAAACAAAAATTTGTGATGTTGATTATCAGTCAGAAGTTAGTAAAACGTCAATAAAAGTTCCTTCTCAACTAAAACTGGATTTATTAGCTTAAGACTGAGAAATCTACTGAAGAAAGTAACAACAGTATTTATTATTGATTGCAAATTCAGATATTCAGTTTTCTTAAATTCTGTTTTAATCTCACCTGGTTTTGACTGATCAATTTTGGCTGTTGCGTTGTTCATCTCAGTGGAAGAAATAGCTCCTGCCAATGGCTTTGCCCATTTTTTGTTTCCAAACAACTCATCCATGATCTGAAATAAATCAAAGCAATTATTCACTCTTATAGTAGAGAAATAATAGACAGCTTACAGGGTAATACTCCCAAGTGATGGGAGATGTGCCTGTTGATTTTTCCGAGTCTTTAATATTTTTATACCGTCTTTTCAGTGTATCCATTTTTATCTGGCACTGCTGCCAGTTTAGGACATACCCTTTATCAGTCATTTCTGTTGCAACCTTTCGCCAAGCTACTTTATGGTTTCCGTTTTTTAAATTTTCCTTATTTTCTCTATACACCTCAAAAAGGAGCATTATAATTTTGTGGTTCCATTTGAAGTTCTCTACAAAAAAGCCATTTACTCTTTTGAAATATTTTACCTACTCCAAAATTACTTTTGTTGGAGCTGGTTGAATCATCACTGACTGCCTCAGTGAGTTCTGTCCTCTGGCTGTCCATGTCTTGTTGACTATATTCCTCCATGTCTTCAATACTACCGCCTTCAATTGGAAACTGCCTCCGCAACATATTCAGATATTTTTTAGCAAACTCTGCATCTAAACAAAAATACTGAGTATTTTCTATTTTCTTCAATCTGATTTCAGTACAAACCTCCTTACATATTTTCTGCGGTTTCTGCATCCACCGTGATTTGGAATTCTGCTAAATGCGCACTAAACATTTTATTTTTTATTTTCTCTACAAACAGTAAAATTAAAACATAAATAAAACGAGGTTAGAAACCCACTCTCGCTTTTTCGACGAAGAAGCAAAATGTATTCTGTGGTTCTGTGGAAGAAATACTGGTGCTACATGACCTTTTGCTGGCAGTAGGAAACAGTAAATTTCTAGCCTCTTACAGGGTATACGTATAATACGCGGGAAAATATCACCAGTAGTTTTCGGTACTTTCGGAACGATTCAAAATACTGGTCAGTACTGGTTGGGAGTTTCGAAACTAGACCGTAGAGTTATGTTGACAGAAATCCTACTATCTACTTTCTAAAGGTTATTTAGATAATGTTGAACCAATGTTTAGATAAGTATTTTTGGCCCTATAAAAAAGGAAGAACCATGTATTCTTCAGGTTAGTTTTACTTAAGATCTTGCATAGTGAAGATTCTTGTAATTGCTATATCTCAAAAGTTATAAATAAATTGTTTTTAAAAAGTGTTTCCTCCATTTGGAAAATATAATTGGCGCAGTCGGTAGGATCGAAGAAGGCAGAACTAAAGCAGAATCGCTGTTCCTGACCGTTGTTTTCAACCATTCGTCTTCGACCCAGGAATCTACAAAATCCCAGGACCAACAAAACGGATACTCTGAGTAATTGTTGAGTTTCCTTTTTGCCTTTCCTTCCCTCATTTTATCATAGTGTCGAATTAACAAATATTGGAATTCTCTCCAACAACTACTGCATAAGTGAAATTATTTGTCTAATAGCGTTGACAGTGATATTTCAATATCTTTGAAATTCATCTTCGATAAACGCCCTAGCCTAATATTAAATATCAAAACGGAAGGAAGGATTATCAAATTTATTAGGAAACATGTCTCTCAATCAAGTTCAGCCCCAAGCTCAACAAATACAAATACCTACAGTGCAAGCTGCAAAAGCTATCGCAGATTTTTTACCAGTATTTTCGGGAGACAAAAACCAATTAGAAAGCTTTGTAAAGAGATGCGACAATTTCTATAATAATTATGGCCGAACAACTGATAATAATTTAAATGATTTTTGTTTCAATGTTATTTGCTCTAAACTAAGGGACGATGTATTCAACTTTTTAATGTGCAGACCAGACCTCATTACCTGGCCATTAGTTCGAACAGCACTTAGAGAACATTACGGTGACAGAATTGATAGACAAACATTAACACGAGACTTTCTCCACCTTAGCATAAACCGCAATGAAAACATTTTAGATTTCTTAGAAAAAATCAAACAGATGAAAACGCGCTTGGAAATTAAAATAAATTCAGATAGTTCAGATAGTTAATGGAACAAGCTGAAGGAAACGCCCTAGATATTTTAATGGCGAATTCTGACGACAAACTTAGGCTCATATTAGACATTAGAAATCCAAAGAAAATATCAGAAGCCAGTGAAGTCGTACATAGATATTTCTATAATGAACAAAGAATTAATTCATTGCAACAAGAAAATAGGTATAAACCAAGATCAAATCACATTTCTAATAAGGAAACGTTTAGAAATAATAATAATAATAACAATAACTTTGGTGGAACGAATCGAGAATTTTATAATCAACCAATTAGTTCTTATAATTTTAATCAACAAGTACCTAGGCCTATGCAATACTTTTATGAACCTCAAAATAACAGACAGACATTTCCTAGTGAGCCAATTAATATTCAACCGAGACAATTAACACGTCAATACCCAACAAACGCCCAAGTTTTTGGTAAACCAAAAAACGTTTTTGACTCACGAAATTCAGTAAAACCTACCTATAAACCAACACCCATGTCTACTACTTCACGTACACCTACGATACAACATAAGCCAAGACAATTTAACCACTTTCAACAAAGAGGAAAACCAAATTTTATCTCTGAAGAACTGCATAATACTGAATCCTTTTTAAATCAGAACGAAACAGATGTTCCGAGTACAAGCTTCAATGATCATTATAACGAAAATTTCAACTCTAACGAAACTCAGGATTTTCAGTTAACCGAACACTCACCTCAAACATCATAGATTTAAATAATCTTATACCCAACTCCAAAAAAATCCGCCAATAAAATTGCTAATTGACACAGGTTCTCACCCTTCTCTATTGAGACCCTACATTGCAGAAAAGTATTTTCCAGAAACAATTTCTCGAAAAAACACACCTATTGTTACGTGTGCAGGTACTCGAAAATCTCAATTCAAAGCAACAATACCTAGTTTCTCAGAATTTCACCCACTAAATATTCCTCTAGAATACGTAATATTTGATTTTCATGATTATTTTGATGGAATCGTAGGAATAAGAGATCTGAGAAAAATGAAACTAAATCTTGACTTACATAATAAAATGTTATACAACGATCATATACGAATCCCTCTACATTATCGAGAAGAATTTAATATTCAAAAACTAGAAATACCCCCTGTTCATCAATACTTAAAAGAATTAAAACAAACCTCCCGGATACAGAACTGATTATACCAAAACTAATTACAGACGACAGGACCTGATAATTCCAGAAAGCCTAGTTCAAATAAAAGACGGAATAACGACAATAGAAATCATTAACACTGAGCCTTCCACAAGAATAATAGAAATAGACGAAAATTTCCTCAGACCGTACATCATAGAATTTAATGACGCACACTACGAATGTTTTACTCTTGAAGAAGTTATAGATAATAATAATAATTATAATTATGAACAACAATTCAATTTAGGGCATGTCCCGACGGGCGACTACTGCAGCGCGACAGTCGTGTAGCTCAAAATGATACAAATGAACTTCCAGGTTTGTGCGTACACGAGCGACAATTTTGTAGCTTCTTAGCGGCATCAGTTGACGACAGTCGCCCGGAATGAAACGTGTTCTATTTGTCAGCGACAAAAGAGACGCCAAGCGATCGTAGCAAGCTATTCAGTAAACCGGTTTCTACAGGAATGAACATACGGGCTACTATTTTGTCGCTAGTCGTTGGCCTGGCATTTCGGTAATGTGTGAAATTAACACCGAAAGATTAATTTTGGAAATCGAGGTTCGGCCTGGACTTTACAACACGGCATTACCAGAATACAGCGATCGTAATTTAAAAACCAAATTATGGGAAGAAGTATGCGAACACGTTGTGCCGAATTGGAAAGACTTGGAATCCAAAGAAAAGTCCGAAAAAGGTAGGACATAGTTTTTTAATAATCATTCTAGAGTTAATTAACAAATTATCAAAGTTTTGTACAGTGTAGTTAAAGTAATTTAGGTTTCTTCTTCAATACCACTGTTCCCCCTATTAAATTAATTTAGGTACCATTAATAACAAAAAAAAAATATTTTTCGTTAATGCACAATTTATGTGACCACAGAAATGTCCAATTAAATAATCAACATACTCATATAATATTATGAATTCAAAGTTTCAAGTAAAACCTTATACATAAGGTATTTTATATTTTGTCATATTGCCACGGTATTTCACCTCTTGGGGAGATAAAATAATCCGCAAAATAGTCCCTGTTAGATATTCCATCGCCATCAGCTCTGGTTCCTACACGAGCAATATCATCAAGAGAGCAATCATACAAGGTATCTTCATAATGCGTTCCATCTCTTTTCCGAACAAAGTTGTGTAGAACACAGCAAGTTTTTGTTATTAATTGTGCAAATTCCACATCTACATCCATAGCCTTATGAAGAATTCTCCATTTATTGGCTAATATACCAAATGCACATTCTACCATTCTTCTTGCCCTGGTAAATCTGTAATTAAAAATTCTTTGCTTTTCACTGAGATTTCTGTTGGGGTATGGTATTGATAAAGCAAATGCTTCATCCCCCACTATAACATGTGGCATACATCTACCATTTAAATACATTTGAATCGCTGGATTTTCCATATGCTCCAACGTCAATCGCAATGAAGCAGTAATCAGCGTCAACCAAGCCAAGAAGTACAATTGAGAAAAAACTCTTGTAGTTGAAATATTGAGAACCTGAATGATTCGGATTGGTAATCCGAATATGCTTCCCATCTATCGCACCAATGCATTTTGGAAAAGAGGTATATCCGTAAAATTTTTCTATCTGCTCCCATTCCTCTTGAGTTTTCTCTCCCATGTGAGTAGAACGTAGTAAAGCCCAGATAGCTGTACACGTATGTTTAACAATGGAACCGATTCGAACATTTGTTTTGAATTTATTTTATCTTTAATCCCATCAATTTGAACCTTTTTTTGGATTTTTTGGTATTTCATTTCAAAAAATTACTTTCTATTATATCATTGGAAAGGAATGGTTATGCTGAATAGTACAGGCAAGAAAAAGTTGTATGTTCCTATTTAAGTTATGGACCTACAGAGTATTGTTTTTTTCCCAATTTTTCCAATATTTTTTTGGCGGCTTTTTATAACGCCGACGAATGAAAATAAAATATCACAGTAGTAGCAACTGTTATCAAGTGACGTATGGTTTCCATAGCTAACTTTTCAATTTTTGGCTTTCATTTTGCTTCCACGGCCTACTCATTATATTTCAATAATAATTTTTTTCTGATCTAGTTTCTGGTTAGATACCAACTTGTGATATGTCATTAGAAAGGGAATTGAATGCTGAATAAAGCAAAAAGAAAAAAAATAGGGTTTCCATTTAAAATAAGAAAGTTGATGTTACTTCCGGTCAGACCGGAAGTTAACTTCGACATGTCAATATGCTCAAATTCTAGCTCTTATGTCATCATATCGACGCTCCAAATTTCACAAACCTACTTCATACAATAACTGAGATATTCCGTAGGCAATACTTCCGTAGCCACCCGGTATTTCATAAATCAGAAAACAAGCTGACTTTTACAAATAAGGTTAAACACGAAATAAAAACGTTTGATGAAATTCCGGTTCATACGAAATCATATAGATACCCTTACATACACGAGGCTGAAGTGAGCAAACAAATCAATAAAATGTTAGAAGACGGAATTATTAGACTATCTCAATCCCCATGGAGTTCACCCATTTGGATAGTCCCGAAGAAATTCGACGCGAGTTGATTACCGTGAAAACAATTGAAGACTGATACCCCATCCCCAACATAACGGATATACTCGATAAACTTGGCAGAAGTCAATATTTTACTACGCTAGACCTGACCTCTGGATTTCATCAAATCGAAATGCACCCGGATTCAATCGAAAAAACAGCATTCAACGTCGAGAATGGACATTATGAATTCACTAGAATGCCATTTGGATTGAAGAATGCTCCAGCGACATTTCATCGCGCAATGGACAATGTACTCCGAGATTTACAAAACAAAATTTGCCTAGTTTACATGGACGATATAATTATTTTTTCTACCTCTTTACAGGAGCATATAAATAACTTACATTCCGTTTTTCAAAGAATACAAGAAGCCTGATTAAAGATACAATTAGATAAATCGGAATTTTTGTGTAAAACTGTAGAATTTTTAGGCCATGTAATTACGCCCGAAGGTATCAAACCGAATCAAAAAAAAAAATCAGGCTATTCAAAAATTTCCACCACCGAAAACAGCAAAGGAAATTAAATCATTCTTAGGACTCGTCGGGTACTACCGAAAGTTCATAAAACATTTCGCTAAACTAACGAAACCTCTCACTCAATGTTTAAAAAAGGGTATGCAAATCAAGCAAACACCTGAATTTTTAGATAGCTTTGAAACGTGTAAAAGAATATTAATGAACGATCCAATTCTACACCACCCAGATTTTTCTAAACCTTTTAACGTCACTACGGACGCTTCTAATTTTGCAATTGGAGCAGTTTTATCTCAGGGACCCATTGGCAAGGATTTACCTATTGCATATGCCTCAAGAACCCTAAATCCCGCTGAATGCAATTACATCACCATAGAGAAAGAACTTCTTACCATAGTCTGGGCTATCAAATACTTCAGACCCTATCTTTTTGGAACAAAATTTAATATAATTAGTGACCATAAGCCACTTCAATGGTTTTTCTCATTAAAAGAACCAAACTCTAAATTAGTACGATAGCGATTAAAACTCGAAGAATACGATTATAACATAATTTATAAAAAAGGTAAACTCAATACAAATGCAGACGCTCTATCCCGCATAGAAATTCATCCATTAGAAATACCTGATAATCTGGATAATCTAGATAATTTATCAATAATTAATAATATCGACGAAATTCCCGAGATATCAACAGAAGAAATTGAAAGAATCATCGATTCTGAATTCCTCAATGAACCTTGTAGTTCAAAAGAAATTAGTAAAAGTCATAATAGCAATGAAAAGGATACAATAAAAATATTATCAGATATAACAATTAAACCCGTAGAAAACAAAGGAAATGATATTCGTGATAATGAAACAATCCACACGAGTCATGAAGAACCCACTTTAACCGTACCTTATACAGAAAAATCAATAAATACATTTAAAAATCAAATAATAATTTCAACGAGTAAAAACGGCAAATCAAATTATGAAAAAGTATTCGACAAAAACCGAATACATTGGCACATTCCAGACGATTCGAATCTAGATGAAGTATATTCAAATTTAATTAAAGAATATATGAAACCTAAAACGACTTATTGCTTACTATTTAAATCAGAAAAATTGAAAGTGTCCTTTATTCGAACGATAAGATCAAATTTTAAACACAACTCATTTACTTTGATAATTTCGAATAAAATGGTAACTGACGTCACCGAAGAAAATGAAAGAAAACTCAAACTGAAATACTACCACGAAACAAAAACAACACACAGAGGAATCAACGAAAACCTTACGGCACTCAAAAAACATTTTTATTGGCCCGATATTGACAAAGACGTTAGAAACATATGTCAAAAATCAAAATACGAACGACACCCCACAAAATTAGTATTTAAACCTACACCAATAGGACACAGCCCTTTAGAACACTTGTATATCGACTCTTTTAAATACTCTGGACAATATTTTATAACAATAATTGATAGCTTTTCAAAATTCGGACAAGCCTATCCTGTAAATTCACTGACCGCTACAGAAACTAACAATAAGCTTATTCAGTATAGAGGTCATTATGGAATTCCTAATAAAATAACACGTGATAATGGATTAGAATTTAAAAACCACGTTATCCAAGACTTTTGCTTATTGCACCAAATCGATATTCATTATACAACAGTCTACAATCCAAATAGTAATAGTCCCATCGAAAGATTCCATTCAAGTCTAATAGAAAACCTAAGAACACTTCGTGAAGAGAAACCAGAACTACCAATAAATCATTTAGTTAATTATGCTCTTTTATCATATAATAACAGTATTCATACGGCTACCGGATATTCCCCTTTTCAAATTCTACGAGGACGGTTAGTTATAAAAACCCATTCGAAATGGACGAGAATGAAAGAATCACCCAATATATACAAGAACACTCAAAAAACTTAGAAATTCTATCAGATCTAATTCATAATAAACTAACGAAAACACAGACACAAAACCTTGAGAGAGCTAACCGATATAGAAAACGAGAAATAAATATTGACACTAACAAATCCACTTTTAAAAGAAAACCCCCAGAATTATATAATCTCAGACAAATGTTAAATAATAGTCCAAATCATTACTCTATTATCATTAATAATAAGATTAATCACGCTCTACATTTAAGCGAAATAATATTAAGTAAACTAGAAACGTTTTCCAGAAAATACAGAGAACGAAAAGTATTAAAATGGTTATTTGGAACACTCGATGCCGATGACGGAAAATACTTTACAAAATATATAGAAATATTAAATAAAAACGATGAACAATTATTATCCAACGACAGAAACCAAAATAGAATACTTAAAGAAATGACAATGAAATACGCCATAAACTTCGATTCCCTTCTCACGAATCAAAATATTCTGAAGAGCCAAATAAAAGGCCTATCAAAAGAAATGAACGATCTTCTCAAACTAGAACAAGCTTTCTCATTTGCCAATTCCATAGATAATCTTACCATTCAATTAAATTCGATACAAAACTTGATTTTCACTATAGAAAATGCGTTATCTTTTGCAAGACTTAAAATATTACATAGTTCAATTATAGAACCACAACAGCTGAATTTGATTATAACAAAATTGAACAAACTTTATGAAACTAGACAGATTCCCTCTTTGCAAAATTTTATGAGTTATTATAGCTTATTTTCTGCTCAAGCAACAATACAGGAGAATTTCATAATATTAAGAATTCACACACCTATAGTAGCCAACCACTATAAGTACTTCCAAATTTATCCTGTTCCTACTTCCAATTTAATGATCCTTCCTCAACAACCTTTCCTTCTACTCAACACAAACGAGTATTGGACAACAACAGCCAGATGCCCAGAAATCGAAAATCTGTACTAGTGCACGAATTCTCGTCTACAGAGAACGCAGCCATGTATAGCAGACATCATTAAATCAGGGAAAAACAATTGTGAAGGAATATCTGTTTTCCTCAACCAAACGAGGATAACTCAAATCAATTCACATCAAGTATTAATAATACCAGTCGAAGCAGTCATCTTGAAAGCCAACTGCGAATCAAATGGTATATACCGAATTACCCAGCCTTCAGTAGTTTCACTTGAAAATTGCCATGTGGAAATCGACGGAAAACCATTCAATCAAGAAGATACCCTTCACGACAGTTTGGTATTTGAACTCCCGAAATTAGATATTTGGAACGAGAAGAAACGCCAGGTTTTCCCTCCTATGAAGTTGAAATCCATTGATGAAAAATACCTGAAACACATTGAAATTCTCGCACAAAATCTACACACAGAAAATCTACGGCAGAGCATTAGCAGCCACACATGGAGCAACACAGGCCTCATCATCTTAATGCTGATTTGTTCCATTGGAGTAGCAGCCACAATCTATTATATCAAATTAATCAAGCCTAAAAAGCGCACAACAAACCCCGAAGACCCCATCGAATTGTCGCAAAATAAGGAACCCTTATTTTCCGATCTTGGCAAGGCAGGAGTTATGTTGACAGAAATCCTTCTATCTACTTTCTAAAGGTTATTTAGATAATGTTGAACTAATGTTTAGATAAGTACTTTTGGCCCTATAAAAACGGAAGAACCATGTATTCTTTAGGTTAGTTTTACTTGAGATCTTGCATAGTGAAGATTCTTGTAATTGCTATATCTCAAAAGTTATAAATAAATTGTTTTTAAAAAGTATTTCCTCCATTTGGAAAATATAATTGTAGTTTTAACGGAGTTTATTTTACCTTTTGAATTATCGAAGTAATCGTCAGTTGTTTCAAGGAGTCTCGAGTGTGAAGTTGAATTAGTTACGATGCTCAATATGCAAAGTTCATATTTGAAGAAGTTATTGCAGGAAAACCCAGACGTTGGTCAGAGGTAAATATGACGATTTCTGCTGATATTTTGGCATTTTTTTCAGTTAAAATTTAAGATAGTGAACTGTTATGCTTGAAACTATTATAAAATCATAATTTGTTTCTAGGTACCTAATGAAGCTAACAGTGATAGAGAATTTGGATCCTTTTATATTTGCAACTCCTGATTTAGATTACAGTGCTAATGGCATTCCCCCAGCCACATACCCTGATATATTTTCTTACACTGTGTTGACTCACAGTTTCTACAGTCATGAGCAGATGAAAGCCTTCAAAACCCTTGATAGTAAATAGGCTAGGGGGCTTCTACAATCAATTTGATCATTTTTACATGTTAATTGCCATAAGGATTTTTAAGATCCGTTCTGGCAATTTTGGTTCCTTTCAAGGTCACGCGTCACTGCTTCGCGTTCATTGTGTCACCTGTCATTTGTCTCTTCTTCGTCAAGGAACATCAGTAACCTAACCTAACCTCTCATCTGTCACCTATCCTGTCATTTGTCTGTTCGTTTTCTTTGTCACGGAACATCAGTAACCTTACCTAACCTGTCATCTGTCACCTAACCCACCAAACCTACATTTGTCATGTGTCACCACGTTGCCAGCTGTCAAACGTCATATCGTCTTCCTCGTCATCTGTCAGTTGTACACCTAGCCAGTGTTGTGAGCGACTCCAAGATGGCGTGGTGACGTCATCATCATGGAGCTCGTCGTCTTCGCGGAACATCAAGTTCTTCTTCTTCCCACCAGGTGGCGTAACTCGGGTATGGTCCTGTGAGCGGGAGATTTGAATTGGTTGTGTGATCAGTATCTGAAAAGAAAAAAGATTTGCGCTGAGATTTAAACTCGCGCCGGCTGGGTTGGCAGGCGGAGACCTAAACCACTACACCACGGAGGATATTGATTGAAGAAGGTGAATAGTATGTAGTTGTGATAGCGGATGGCGGCAGGAGGGTCATGAAATATGTGTTACACATCATTCCAAAAAAAATTATGGTGGTTCGACGGTGGTCTAGCGTTTCAACAAGCAATGTGTATAGGGTGTCTCAAAACATATCATTCAAGAGAAAAAAAAAACATGACGGCTGCTCGTTAGATTTAGTATACCAGGTGTATGAAAACATATCATTTAAGAGAAAAAAAAAACATGATGGGTGCTTGTCTTATTTAGTATACAGGGTGTCTCAAAACATATCATTTAAGAGAGAAAAATATGGCGGCTGCTCGTGTGATTTAGTATACCAGGTGTCTCAAAACATATCATTTAAGAGAGAAAAATATGGCGGCTGGTCGTTTGATTTAGTATACAGGGTGTCTCGAAACGTATCATTTAAGAGAAAAAAAACATGGCGGCTGCTCGTTAGATTTAGTATACCAGGTGTCTCAAAACGTATCAGTTATAAGAAAAAAAATGGCGGCTGCTCGTTAGATTCAGTATACAGGGTGTCTCAAAACGCAAAGTTTCTGAAAAATCATATAATTTTAGAGAAAAAGAGACATGGCTGCTTGGGGCAGAGAAAAAGGTATCATTGGGGACATGGGGAATTAAAATACGAATCATCAAAAAATAAGCACTTCCGGTTTGAAAAAATTGAGGTAGAAGAAAAGTAATAGTGAATTCGGATTATCCACATCGAGGAGAGTTCAAATATGCAATAAAATGGCCACTTCCGGTTTTCACTTCCAGTTGTCCGATTTCGATAATTTTGGCATCAATGGATTCGTTTCGATGTCAAGAAACATTGTTAAGCATTTTCCAATGCCAAAAGGGCATAGGAGGCTATCTTCGTTATTAGTAAAGATACAGAAATGTGCGGGTACTCTAATAAGACAAATTTTATGGGGGATCAAGAAAATGATAGAATTTCCTTCCGTCAACTGCTATAAGTGCCATAAACCTCACATTTTAATGCGTTATGTACTCATCGCTCAAATGTTAGAAAACGGTTGGTTAGAACGTCGCTCAATATATCGGCGGCGCCTCACACTCGATATCTGTCAGTTGTCATTGGTAATATCGTTGAAGAAAAAAAAATATGTGACAAATAAACATGGTTGTACAGGTCAGATGGAAAATGGGTCATTGGGAGTAGCAAAGTATTCAGCAATAGTATATACAGGGCGTATCACACGTTATTTAAGAGAAAAAATATGGCTGATGCAAGTGTCAAATGTCATGTGGAAAATGGGACGCAGAAAATACGTATCATTGGGGATATGGGGACCCAATTGAAAAATATGGTGATATTTCATACTGAGTGTTCCAAAAATTTGTTAGACATACACAGAGTGTTCAAAAACTATTCAAGATATGAAAAAAACCGCTAATAGGACGTTTCAATCCTAATCAAGAAGGTATACAGAGCATCTCATTTATAGAAAAAAAAAATGATGTTTTAACAGGAGTTTAGTGTTTCAACGTGCGATCCGAATCGGAAATATATTACATGTCATCGAGACCGAATACGTCAGCGCTCTCTATCATCAGGAAGGTGCCCAATATGTGAATTACCAACCTTTTTGGACCTTTGCGAATCATCAGAAAATAAACACTTCCTATGATTAAAAATAGAGCATTGATAAGGGTCCAAATTTAGTTACTATCGGTCGTACGATTTCAATAATTTCGACACCAATGTTTCGATGTCGAAAAACATTGTTAAGCATTTTCCAATGCCAAATGGGCATAGGACGCTAACTTCGTTATCAGTAAAGGTATAGAAACATGCGGGTACTCTAATAAGACAACTTTTATGGGAGATCAAGTTTGATTGAAGCAGAACGAACTAACCTTATAAAACGTCTATTTTAGTCGCATTTTTGCATGTTTTACCTTTTCAAATTTTAGCTGTTTTTTCGAACGCAACAAACGGTTATTGTGGTCGCATTTTGGCATGTTTTAGCGTTTCTAATTTCAGTTAGTTTTTCGAACGCAAAAACGTGTATTTTGAACAATTTTGAAATGCCAAATCTCCATAAGAAACAGAGTTTTTCGGTTTAATTTAAGGATGTTTTTTCGGACGCGAAAAACGTTTATTGTGGTTGCATTTTTGCAGGTTGAAGCGTTTCAATTTTCAGTTGTTTTTTGGAACGCGGAAATCGTATATTTTGATCACATTTTTGCAGTTTGAGTCTGTTTCTTTTTTTGGTATTCATTATCAGGTGGGTGGGGAGAGGGTAAGGCAACTTTAATTTCTTCTCGACATAAGACTTGTTTAATTGAAAACAATCTGATTAATTCCCGCCCCTTGCAAGTATGCGGCCAGTTATTTTTCCAAGACTGTCTGAATCCATATACTCCAGACAAAAGCATTATATTTTGACACCTCAATCATTGTTCTTAGTCTTTCCGTTAAAAAGTTATAGTCTAAATACTGTAGGTCATTTATTGGCCAAGTAGTCGAGATAATTTTAGATGCAAAGTATTATATGAGACCTAGAGGCACAACTGGTGTAGTTGAATCTCTTATAGCATTTTAATCTCGAGGAGTTTCAGATCTGAGTGCGATAAGTAAGATTTAGATATTTTTGTAAACTATTTTCTTTAGGAATTTTCAAATTGATGTTTTTTTATTCAACCAAATGCTTCTTCACTATCAATGAAGCTGTAGCTCAGTTATTACCTACGTGGTCAGTTTGATCTCAGTTGCAGAGCATCATAGGAGACCTAAGAACCCTATGGGTATAGTTTAATCTCATATCGCATTTTAATCTTGAGGAGTTTTAGATCTGAGTCTAGTAAGAAAAATTTTGATATTTTTTGTAAACTATTATCTTTAGGAATTTTCAAATTGATGTCTTTTATTCAACCAAATGCTTCTTCACTGCCAATAAAGCTGTAGCTCAGCTATTACCTACGTGGTCAGTTTGATTTCAGTTGCAGAGTATCATAAGGGACCTAAGTGCCCTATTGGCATAGCATTTCATCCAAGAATTCGAAATATGTAAAAATGATTATTCAATAGATGGCTGACATCAGTAAGGAAAACATTGTTACTACTAAACTTACTAAAGTATGTCAGAACGATATATCCAGTATTAAGAATCCAACCTCATATGTCTCCATTATCGAAAACAAATTTCATAGCTTTGATTGCAAGCAGCAATTATGTTTTGTAAGTGAACGTACTGAATTAAGTGAAATTCATGACGATATGTGTGAAGTATCCAGTCATGTAATAGGAATGGAAAACAATACATTTCACGACAGTCAATGAAGGGCAATGTTAGTAAATTGAATTTTGTTTAATTTTCCAAATAGTTCATGAAAAATTATTCCAAGATGTACTGGACTATTATTATCCGTTACAAGCGGTATTCGAGCTATTGTTTATTATCTGAACCACAGAGAAGCAAATATCGCCATGAGAATCAGTATTTTGCGGGGTTCTGGAAGCTAGTTTATTTGTGATCGACCTGGCAGCAGTTCATAATTATTTAGTGCTCGGATTCCATTGAAAAACATTTTATTTGACAGTGATAGAAGTAGTTTATAATACTTCAACGATTTGTGCAGCAAAGTAAGTGTTTGAGATATTTTCACTTTTGCTCAAGTGTTTGTACGTTTGCTTTTGCGTGTTTTGAAAGTTCATAACGATTTCCAATTCGAAGCGATTCGATAGCTAATCATAAAAGTAAAATGAAATTGATTTTATTGCACGGTAATGTAGTCTTGTCTCACTAAAACAATAGCAGATATTTTTTGAATATTATTCAACAACACAACTATTGATGAAAAGGCGGTCGACTTTTTCCACAACAAAGCACGCCAGGTACCCTTACGAGGGGAGAGTACCGACTTTTGGTGTCTGTAATTCCTCTTTGAAACTGGTGTTGTCACCATTAAAAAGTCAGGTATAAACAGTGTTTTTCGTTTAGGGGAAATTGTTGCCTGGAGGCTATCAAAGAACTGTATTTTCTCTAGTTGTTTGCATTTTTACCCATCTTCGATATATTTCATTCGGGTAAATTCGTGTTTATATCCATATTTCATTGGAATAAACTCATGTTTCCATACAACATTTTTCTTCATTAGTAAGCAAAGAGTTCATTCATACATACAACATTTTTTGTTTAACTTATATTCATAAATATGATTCGCTAATGTTTCTATACAACATTTTTTTCACCGTTTAGAGAATTTTTACTAATTTATTTCATTCATATAAACTCGTGATTACATACAATATTTTTCTTCGTTAGTAGGTAAAGAGTTCATTCTTACATACAATATATTTTTTTTTATCAGCTTATATTCATAAATATGATTCACTAATGTTTCTGTACAACATTTTTTCGCCGTTCGGAGAATTTTTAATAATTTATTTTATTCATATAAACTCGTGATTCTATTCAATATTTTTCTTCGTTAGTAGGTAAAGAGTTCATTCTTACATAAAATATTTTTTTTGTTCAGCTTATATTCATAAATATGATTCACTAATGTTTCTATACAACATTTTTTCACCGTTTGGAAAATGTTCATTATTCATTTAGATAAACTCGTGTTTCAATACATTTTCACGCAATGTTTCCATACATTATTTTTTTGTTTGTTCAATTCAGACCATTTTTTATTGACATATTTAATTCGCCGAAGCATTTATATTCGTAAATATGATCCACATATGTTTCTACACATATTTTTTTCTCCTCTTGGTTAGAATTTTTATTGATATATTTCATTCGTAAAACTAGTGACAACTAATTGTACGGAATATTAACCAGCGATTTGATATAGCATTCCCTAATGAGTTTCAAATAATTATATTGACATGCAGCGTTGATCCATAATTTTTATATCACATTCGAAATGTTTAAGTGGCCATTTCTATGATTCGTAATTTGTTCATTTTCTTCTCTGAAACCGCTTGCTAATAAACTATTTTGTTGTTCTACGTTACCATTTCGTTGATCTATATTATCAACATAACTGGGAGCTTGAATAATAGCATTGTTGGTGCGCTGCTTGCTATGGGTGTTTCTTCTTTTTGGGAGGAAACAATAATGAAATATTGTTTCGCTATTTCCATGAGCGGTTGGCGTTCACTGATTCATAGGATTTATATCTCTATTTGTAGGCATTCGTTAGTATCAAAATGTTTTCGTAAACACGCAGGTCTTTGGCCGTATAATATTGAGGACCACATTTCAATAATAGTTGAAGTAGTCCTTTCGTAAGAGTAAAATGTTTATTTTCAATAATAAGTTCATCGTTTTCATATTTTAAAGGGGTATTGCCAATAACATATCCATATGTGTCAGATTCGATCATGCTTTGCTGCTCTCAGATTCCGTTTCATTTAGGAATTGGGTTGTTCACAGCGCATAAATTGGATGTTGTGTTATGCGACATATTGAATGCAACTGAATTCGCTACACTCCTTCACTCCTACACAAGTCTATATATGCGTAACTACACCCTACCAAACCACTCATAACCAACGGCGCAAAGCTCAACTACATATACTGCATTGATATTAAAATTGTGTAATATTATCGAAAAAATTAACTCTAAAATTTTTATATCTTTTATTATGGATATCTAAACATTGGACATATCATTTCACCCCAATAAGTACAACCACATTTTTCAAATAACAGTTCAGATTCCTTATTACTGCAAAACGCTGTAAATTCTTCGTGATTCTTAATGTGATTGATGAGTTTAGCTGCATATCCTTTTCTACGGTACTCCGCCAACGTATGAATATAATTGAGGGTTTTCGGCTTAGAATGTTTCTTCAAAGGTTCAAAATCCATGGTTGATAGTAACGCAAATGCTGTTGGTTTATCGTTGATGTAAATAATGTAACATGAGATTTTTCTATCATAATACCACTGTTGAATCAGATCATTTTTGATATTCAACTGCTTAATTTTCTTAACAGCTTGATGACCAAAAAATAATCGTATTGCGTCCATCTTCAATAATTGCTGGGAATAAACTAAGTGATGAGGATTTTTATTCGTAGAATAAGCACATGTTATACTCTGCTTGAAAAAGGGCTGAGTATTTCATTCGAAATAATTCACAAATTGAAATTAAAAAGTGCGAAATGCAGAGAAATATCGAAATTTCTCTGCAATGTCATGAAAACCCAATATTGGACTGAAATTTTTAATGAAGAGATTCAGAAGGAATCTAAATTAGCAATCGCCAAGAAATTTCCGTCGAGAAATGAGCACCAAAATTTCTTGACCGGGTTTTGTTCGCCGTTCTCGAGCGCGATTGGCTGAAGCCAGGCCACGCCCTCCGAACCGCGACTATAAATATAGAGCGCTTTTCGCGTCTCGACACAGTGCTCCAGAGTACCACGTTTAGTAGAAGCAAAGGCTACGTAAACTCAGCTGAGTGAAATATTGCAAAGTATTGAAAAGTATTGTGAAAAATCAGTATTTTTGAGAATTTCAAAGTATTGAAATATTGTTATACCAGAGTTCCAGAAAGTTATCAAAGATAATTGGCGAAAGAGAATATTACGATATTGGCGAAATTGAGTTCCAGAAAAGTCCTTCGTCGAAGGTGAAAATCGAAAGTTCGAGAGAGAAAATTCTAGAAGTCCGAATATTGGAATTTTGGGTTTTCAAAGAAGAAAGAAGATTCCAGAAGGTGTGCAGGCTCAAGAGAGAAGATCTTCGACCAACATTTTTCTGCTAGGCTGACTTGTGTTTCTTGGAGGGATATCAAGAAAACCAAACATCCCTCCAAAAAGAATTCGTTTGATCGCATGATTGCTGGACACTTTAGTTCTTTTCAGAACTAAAAACAAAGTGTTGAATTTTGGGACTCAGTGCGAGCCCACAACAAAAGAATTCGTATTTTTGAATATTTTTATATTTACTAATCTTACTTTCTCTTTCAGCCTAGCCTGGCCTCCACCGCCGGTGGAAGCAGCGGCTCCGTATTGCCTGGATTAGATTGCGTGGTCCCGGAATCTATGCCAGGTGATGCCTACCGGATCACTGGGGTGAGTCTTCCGTTATAAGACAAGCCATTGCACTAAGGTGAGACGGGGCGGTAAAGCGCAACTTCTCTCCCGGGAGAGACACGGGTAAACTCCCTGGTTAGGCGCGTTAAAACACAGTTTTATTTTGTCAGATTTTTGTTTAGCTACTAATCAAAAATTCTCTTTCAGCTATACTGGTAAGTCAAATTAGGGACTTTAGGGCTCTTGCTAGGAGTAGGCTAGATTATAGAAACTATTTGGTATTTTCCCTATCATATTGCAGATTTTCTCTTTGTAAAAAATGGAGAGATTCTGGGCGGCGAGAATGAGGTCGAACCCGGAGCTGGCCGAGGCACCTCAAAATAATAATTCTATTTTTTTTAACAATCACACCAACTCCCATTCTCGACAGCAATGTCATGAAAACCCAATATATGATTAAAATTTTTAACGATGAGATTCAGAACGAATCCAATTCAGCATTCGCCAAGAAATTTCCGTCGAGAAATGAGCTCCAGAATTTCTCGACCGAGTTTTGTTCGCCGTTCTCGAGCGCGATTGGCTAAAGCCAGGCCACGCCCTCCGAACCGTGAATATAAATATAGAGCGCTTTGCGCGACTCGACACAGTGCTCCAGAGTACCACGTTTAGTAAAAAGCGAAGAACGTTTATTAGTACAGACAGTGTTCCAGTACGCTACCTGCTAGAAGCGACGAACCTACGTATACTCAGCTGAGTGAATATTATGTCATGAAAACCCAATATATTATTAAAATTTTTAACGATGAGATTCAGAACGAATCCAATTCAGCATTCGCCAAGAAATTTCCGTCGAGAAATGAGCTCCAGAAATTCTCGACCGAGTTTTGTTCGCCGTTCTCGAGCGCGATTGGCTGAAGCCAGGCCACGCCCTCCGAACCGCAACTATAAATATAGAGCGCTTTGCGCGACTCGACACAGTGTTCCAGTACGCTACCTGCTAGAAGCGAAGAACCTACGTATACTCAGCTGAGAGAATTATTCTAAAAGTATTGAAAGTATAGTGAAAAGTCAGTATTTTCACCAGTTACAAAGTATTGTGAAAATTAGTATTTTCGAGAATTTCAAAGTGTCGAAATCCGATAGTACGAGAGTTCCAGAAAGTTCCTGAGAATAATTGGCGAAAGAGAATAGTATAAATTTGGTGAAATAGTGTTCCAGAAAAGTCCTTCGACGAAGGTGAAATCGAAAGTTCGAGAAAGAGAATTTTACGAATCCGAATATTGGAATATTGGGTTTTCAAAGAAGAGAGAAGATTCCAGAAGGTGTGCAGGCTCAAGAAAGAAGATCTTCGGCCAACATTTTTCTGCTAGGCCAACTTGTGTTTCTTGGAGGGATATCAAGAAAAACAAACATCCCTCCAAAAAGAATTCGATTGACCACATGCATGATTGCTGGACACTTTAGTTCTTTTCAGAACTGAATAAGAAGTGTTAAATTTTTGGGACTCAGTGCGAGCCCACTATAAAAGAATTCGTATTCTTGAACATTTTATATTTACTAATCCACTTTTTCTCTTTCAGCCTAGCCTGGCCTCCACCGCCGGTGGAAGCAGCGGCTCCGTACTGGAGGCCATACGCTTAATAACAGAATTGATTGACCCTGCTATACAATCTTTTCTCCGAGACAAGCCGATTGTGAACCTTGAAGCATTCACAAGGCATTGCATTCAAATAGAGGCCAGCTTGACAGCCCCTAGCTGTTTCAAAACAAACAGTAAAGCCACTGTCCAGGAACCTACTAGACAAGCTAATATGGGTTCCAACAATGTTAACATTGCTAGAAACACTAATACCCAGAGCCAGTATAACGGAAACTGGAGGGGTAATGGGAATTCGAACTCCAATGGATGGAGGAATTCCAATACCAACAGAAATGAAAACAGAGACTCTCAAAGAGAAAGAGAGGACTCTCGGAATTATACAAGGGGCCAGTTTTCTGCTGCTCAGGGCAGAGGCTCTTATGGAAACGTGGGTCAGAGGAATCCCCCACCCACACAAAATCAAAGGTCTCCAGATAGTAGACTTAACTACATAGCGGAAGAGGATGCTTATTGTTCGGGAAACGCCAGGCTAGACGCACCACCTACGGCGATGGTGACGTCTGCTCGCCAGTAAGCCGAGTCCCCACTTATATCCCAAAAGTGGAAATTGTTACCCATTCGAACATTTCCACCCAAACTTTGGGAAACGCAAACCCTGAAAACAATCTTCCTTGTGTAAATATTTCAATTCAAACAGATGAGTCTGTTGAAGTCCCTGGAAATAATTTTCCCCCTCTAGAGGCTTTAGTGAGCCTGGAAGATGGACACATAAAGTGCAGAAGGCTTCCTAGGATCCCTGTGTGCGCCGACGGCAAACAGGTATCTGCCTTAATAGATACAGGAGCAAGCACCAATTTTATAAGAGCAAGCCTACTTGAAGAACATGATCTGTCAAATCTCCCAAATCCGACTGCTATCAGATTAGGATGCAGAGACAATACGTCCTACAGTTTAGGACAGAAAGAGATCACATTGGACATTGAAGGACAGGAGTTCCACATAACTGCTACAGTCTTAGCAGATCTCAATGAGTCAATAATTCTAGGAGTCCCATTTCTGGATGATAATGAGGCCATCCTAGATGTCAAACGAAAATGCGTGTACTTGGGAAGTGAGACCAGGCAAACGGTCTATTGGAGTCCAGTTTCAGAGAGGGCAATTGCCGAGATTCAGTTAGCGGAGTTCGCTGAAGAGCAATTTTCGCCCGAAACGAAGGACAAGATCATGGAAGTAATAACGGACTTTCCCGATGTGTTCGAGGAAACCATCAGGCAGCCGATTACTAAAGCCGTGTTACACGACATTAAGGTCAAAGAGGAACGCCCTTTTAGACGCTTTCGTTATGACAAGATGTCGGAAAGCCGGAAACAAATAGTCCATGAAGAGATAAGAAAACTCTCGGAGGCTGGCGTGATAGTGCCAAGCGACTCCCCATACTGCTCCCCTGTAGTTCTCGTCCCAAAGAAGGACGGAAAACTGAGATTTTGTGTAGATTACAGGGAAATTAATAAATTGATAGTTTCGGAAGCTCCAAACTTACCTCCTATTCAGGAGACTGTTAGAGAAATGAGGCAGGCAAAGATTTTCACCACACTTGACTTGAGAAACGGGTTTTGGCAAGCACCCTTAACACCGCAGTCTCAAAAGTACACAGCATTCGGAGCCCCTGACGGACAAGTGTACCAATTTAAAGTTCTGAGCTTTGGCCTGAAGAATGGCCCGGCTGTATTTCAGAAACTGATGTCCTCGGTCTTAGTCGGATATACTGATGTCTTTTGTAAAGTATATCTCGATGACATTATTGTTTATTCCTGTGATGTCGAGGAACATTGTGTACATTTAAGGAGGATTTTGGAACGCCTCAGAACTCATGGTCTATGGCTCTCTCCTCAAAAATGCCACTTCGGTTCAAGAGAACTGCATTATTTAGGCAGAATCGTTTCCGCCAAAGGAAATCGGCCACAAGAGGCTCACATCCTTAATACTGTAAATTTTACTACCCCCAAATCATTGAAACAGCTCAGAGCGTTTCTTGGAACAGCCAGTTGGCTACGGGAATACATTCCCCATTTTGCAGAAATTGCGTCTCCCCTCACAGATCTCATTGATACCCAGAAGAGGTTCAAATGGACTCCTGCTGCCGAAGCAGCATTTAGTAAAATAAAAGAGCTGGTCTGCCAACCACTTGAGCTTTCCAGACCCGATCCCCAGAGACCTTATTGTCTCCAGACGGACGCAAGCCTTATTGGCATGGGGGCAGTCCTGTTTCAGGAGAACATAAACGGTAACAGAGATATTATCGCCTATGCAAGTGCGAAATTATCTAAGACTGAGAGGAAGTACCACGTAAACGAAATAGAATGTTTGGCCATAGTTTGGAGCATTAAGAAGTACAGGCATTTCCTGCAGGATAAGCATTTCAAACTGTACACAGATAATTCAGCATTCCTATGGCTAGGCAAAATGAAGGACGAACGAGCGAAGTTAACACGATGGTCCTTACTGTTACAAGAATACGATTTTGAGATCATCCACATTCCAGGGAAGCTGAATCAGCTCCCGGATTTTCTTAGCAGAAATCCAATAGACGAGCCGACAGGCCATGATATACACTCTGAAACAGAGCGGATGATATTCCCAGTCAAAGAGACTCAGGAAAAATCCCCTGTAGGAGAATTACCGACGCTCACCCAAATAAGAACGTTTTACGAGGAAGTCAAAGACAGACAGAGAGATTGTCCTAGCCTCCAAAGGTTTATAGAGAGAATCATCAGAGCAAGGAATACGCCAAATCCAAATCCCTATGAGCGAAGAATTCGTGACGAGTTCGTCATAGAGGATGGCGTGCTCTATTTTATAGGCCAGGATCCTGAAAGTCGGCGGGTTGTGATACCAAAGAATTTTCTGCACCAAGTGCTTAAACGGTATCACGACGACATAGGGCATCCTGGAAGCCTAGAGACTTATCGACAAATTTCTAAGCACTTCCAACTTTCTCCCCTTAAATCTCGCATCGATGACTACATCAAGAGGTGCCTCACTTGCGCGACAACCAAACGTGCTGCCCCTCAACAGGAAATGATCCAAAAGCCAAATTGTCCGGAGAGGCCATGGGAAATCGTCTCTATAGACGCCATGGGTCCATATCCCGCATCCCGGAACGGGAACCGGTACATTCTTCTGGCTACAGATTGTTTTAGCAAATGGGTTGAAGCCAAGGTGGTACGAAAAGCTGATGCCGAAGCTGTCGTCAAATTTCTTCAGGAGGATGTCTTTGGAAGATGGGGTTACCCAAGGTTAATAATTTCAGACAGTGCAGCCCAATTCAAGGGCAGAGTCTTTGAACAGTTCACAGAGCACTACCGTATTGAAATTAAGTGGTCACCTATCTATCACCAACAGGCGAATCCAATAGAAAGGCGAGTACAGGAGATTAAGAAGATGCTACGAGCTGCTTTACTGAACAAGGAGGAAACCCTTTGGGAAGAGCAGGTTCCTAGTATAATCTTCAATTTAAGGACTCGATTTAACGCCGCAACAGGGATGTCACCGAGCATGCTGCTGTTAGGCTACGAGATACCCCAGCCTGGAGAGTGGATAACTCCTTCTCAAAAGAAGAGGAAAAGAAGAAACGAGAACCGTGCAGAGCGCGTTGCAGAAGCAGCCGCTTCTTCTTCAAACTACCGGAGTAAGTTTTTCCCGAATCTGGAAGACGAGCAACCAGTGTCATTTTCGCCAGGACAATGGGTTTTATGCCGGAATTTTGGTCCGCGTCGCAAAAACTTTGGCCAGACCTGGGTCGGCCCATTCCAGGTCGAACGGCAAATCGGCCCCAACTGTTATGTGGTCCTCAAAGGAGGCTACGAACAGAATATCTCCGCCGATGATCTCCGACCAGCCCCGGATCCCAGAAGTGGCCAAGACCACTTGGATCCACGTCCAACTCCAGCCCCAGGAGAGGACGAGTAGACCGTGAACATTGTACATATTCTTCTCTAGTCTGTAAGATAGGCCCGTGGAACACCGGACATTATTATGCCCAGAAGGTGTTATTTGTCAATGTCCCTGTAGAGTAAGCACATTGTAAAAATTATCTCCCTAACATAAGTTAGTTCTCATTCTAGCTAGCGTAGGTAGTTAAGATAGCATTATTGGGTATAGGGGCATTGCCCATTAAAGAAAATTGTACTTGTGGTTTGAAAAAAATCAATAAAGAGAAAGAAAATAAAACCCTCCCGAGGCGCACGTTGCTCCGGCGGCAAAAATGTTTGGCATTCCACTAGCAGAAAAGATGTCAGCGATCTCTTGAAGGGGGGGAGTGTCATGAAAACCCAATATATGATTAAAATTCTTAACGATGAGATTCAGAACGAATCCAATTCAGCATTCGCCAAGAAATTCTGGAGCTCATTTCTCGACCGAGTTTTGTTCGCCGTTCTCGAGCGCGATTGGCTAAAGCCAGGCCACGCCCTCCGAACCGTGAATATAAATATAGAGCGCTTTGCGCGACTCGACACAGTGCTCCAGAGTACCACGTTTAGTAAAAAGCGAAGAACGTTTATTAGTACAGACAGTGTTCCAGTACGCTACCTGCTAGAAGCGACGAACCTACGTATACTCAGCTGAGTGAATATTACAAAGTATTGTGAAAATTAGTATTTTTGAGAATTTCAAAGTATTGAAATCCAATAGTACGAGAGTTCCAGAAAGTTCCTGAGAATAATTGGCGAAAGAGAATAGTACGAATTTGGCGAAACTGTGTTCCAGAAAAGTCCTTTGACGAAGGTGAAATCGAAAGTTCGAGAAAGAGAATTTTACAAGGCTGAATATTGGAAATATTGGGTTTTCAAAGAAGAGAGAAGATTCCAGAAGGTGTGCAGGCTCAAGAAAGAAGATCTTCAAAGAAAAAAGGTTTAAGTGGACCGAAAAGACGGAAGAAGCGTTCCAGAAGGTGAAGGCACTAGTATTAAATCCCCTTGAACTGGCAAGGCCTGACTCTACCCGTCCCTACTGCCTCCAAACGGATGGCAGCACGGTGGAAGATATGGTGCAGAAGCCTATATTTCAAAACCAGAGTTTAAAAATTGCACCATCTTCAGTGAAAACTTGGTGGCTGTTGAGCTTAACAAGCTGCAGATTTTCCTGAACAAGCCTATATATGTGGGGCAGGCTATATTGGATTTAGCGAAAACTACCATCTATGATTTCCACTATGGTTATATGGCTGAACGTTTTGGAGAGGACTGTACCGTTATGTACACTGATACAGATTCTTTCGTATACGAGCTGCATCAGGACCCCTATGTAGTTATGAAGGAGGACTGCCACAAACATTTTGACACTTCAGACTATCCCTCCGACAACATTTATGGAATTCCTCAGGTCAACAAGAAAGTATTGGGTATGATGAAAGATGAAAATAGTGGCGTGCTGATGACTGATTATGTAGGACTTCGCTCCAAATTGTATGCTACGAAAGTGTTGACATCAGATGCTGACATTATCGATAAAAGAAGGGAAATGGAAGAAGCTGAGTATGATGAGGATGAAATCAATGAGATATTGATGAATTTTGGAACAACTAAGAAGGCTAAGGGCGTGAAATCGTCTGTGGTCAGAACTAAGATTACATTCGATGATTATGTGGAATGTCTGAACAGTTGGAAATGTATGACTGTAACCCAGAGACTAATCCGCTCTGAGAAACATCAAGTACACTCAATTGTACAGGACAAAATTGCGCTCAACCCACATGACGATAAACGCTACCTGATACCAAACTCAGATGAAACTTTACCTTGGGGACATTATTCAATAAAAGAAAATTTGATGGATACCTCATAATAACTTTGTATATATATGCTAAAATAAAATGTATTATTTGATGAATATTTTCTCATGATTGGTGGTTATGCTATGCCTACTGGGGAGTCTTCCACAATAAAAAAAAGGGTAACGCATTGGCAGTCCTACCTCCTGGGTGATGTGGAAACGGACTGATAGCAATATTCAACAAACGCTGAATTTTGAAGTATTTTGAATCTGCTTCATATTAATATCATTTATGATTCTCTAATGATACTTGTTAAAATCACTTTTGAAAGGTATATTCGGTTCATTGGATTAATTCATTATCAATCTCTGTACTTCGCACACAAACATATGAAACTGAGCTACAGCTTTTTTGATAGTGAAGAAGCATTTGGTTGAATAAAAAAACATCTGTTTGAAAATTCCTTAAGAAAATAGTTTAAAAAATTTTCCTTATCACACTCAGATCTAAAACTACTTAAGATTAAAATGCGATAAGAGATTAAACTATACCCATAGGGTTCTCCTATGATGCTCTGCAACTGAAATCAAACTGACCACGTAGGTGATAACTGACCACGTAGGTGATAACTGAGCTACAGCTTTATTGATAGTGAAGAAGCATTTGGTTGAATAAAAAAAAAACATCAATTTGAAAATTCCTAAAGAAAATAGTTAACAAAAATATCTAAATTTTACTTCTCGCACTCAGATCTGAAACTCCTCGAGATTAAAAATGTGATAAGGGATTCAACTACACCAGTTGTGCCTCTAGGTCTCATATAATAATTTGCATCTAAAATTATCTCGACTACTTGGCCAATAAATGACCTACAGTATTTAGACTATAACTTTTTAACGAAAAGACTAAGAACAATGATTGAGGTGTCAAAATATAATGCTTTTGTCTGGACTATATGGATTCAGACTAGGTAATAACTGAGCTACAGCTTTATTGATAGAGAAGAAGCATTTGGTTGAATAAAAAAAAAAACATCAATTTGAAAATTCCTAAAGAAAATAGTTTACAAAAATATCTAAATTTTACTTATCGCACTCAGATCTGAAACTCCTCGAGATTAAAATGCTATAAGAGATTCAACTACACCAGTTGTGCCTCTAGGTCTCATATAATACTTTGCATCTAAAATTATCTCGACTACTTGGCCAATAAATGACCTACAGTATTTGGACTATAACTTTTTAACGGAAAGACTAAGAAAAATTATTGAGGTGTCAAAATATAATGCTTTTGTCTGGAGTATATGGATTCAGACAGTCTTGGAGAAATAACTGGCCGCATACTTGCAATGGGCGGGAATTAATCAGATTGGTTTCAATTAAACAAGTCTTATGTCGAGAAGAAATTAAAGTTGCCTAACCCTCTCCCCACCCACCTGATAATGAATACCAAAAAAAGAAACAGACTCAAACTGCAAAAATGTGATCAAAATATACGATTTCCGCGTTCCAAAACACAACTGAAAATTGAAACGCTTCAACCTGCAAAAATGCAACCACAATAAACGTTTTTCGCGTCCGAAAAAACAGCCTTAAATTAAACCGAAAAACTCTGTTTCTTATGGAGATTCGGCATTTCAAAATTGCTCAAAATACACGTTTTTGCGTTCGAAAAAATAACTGAAATTAGAAACGCTAAAACATGCCAAAATGCGACCACAATAACCGTTTGTTGCGTTCGAAAAAACAGCTAAAATTTGAAACGGTAAAACATGCAAAAATGCGACTAAAATAGACGTTTTATAAGGTTAGTTCGTTCTGCTTTGATCAAACTTGATCTCCCATAAAAGTTGTCTTACTAGAGTACCCGCATGTTTCTATACCTTTACTAATAACGAAGTTAGCGTCCTATGCCCATTTGGCATTGGAAAATGCTTAACAATGTTTCTTGACATCGAAACAAACCCATTGGTGTCAAAATTATTGAAATCGTACGACCGATAGTAATTAAATTTAGACCCTTATCAATGCTCTATTTTTAATCATAGGAAGTGTTTATTTTCTGATGATTCGTAAAGGTCCAAAAAGGTTGGTAATTCACATATTGGGCACCTTCCTGATGATAGAGAGCGCTGACGTATTCGGTCTCGATGACATGTAATACATTTCCGATTGGGATCGCACGTTGAAACGCTAAACTCCTGTTAAAACATCATATTTTTTTTATAAATGATATGCTCTGTATACCTTCTTGATTAGGATTGAAACGTCCTATTAGCGGTTTTTTTCATATCTTGAATAGTTTTTGAACACTCTGTGTATGTCTAACAAATTTTTGGAACACTCAGTATGAAATATCACCATATTTTTCTATTGGGTCCCCATATCCCCAATGATACGTATTTTCTGCGTCCCATTTTCCACATGACATTTGACACTTGCATCAGCCATGTTTTTTTCTCTTAAATAACGTGTGATACGCCCTGTATATACTATTGCTGAATACTTTGCTACTCCCAATGACCCATTTTCCATCTGACCTGTACAACCATGTTTATTTGTCACATATTTTTTTTTTCTTCAACGATATTACCAATGACAACTGACAGATATCGCGTGTGAGGCGCCGCCGATATATTGAGCGACGTTCTAACCAACCGTTTTCTAACATTTGTAACGATAATTCGTTCCATTCAAGTGAATTTAACGATTTCATTTAAATCATCTTAATTTGAATGGTTTAGGAATTGTCAATTGTTATACGCTTCCCTACTCTTATAATTATACTTTCATTCCTCTCGTCATCACAAGTAGACCAACATGTATACTCAAATACCAAACATTTAATTTCAATCATTATTTCATCTATTCCGCTACGCGCCATCGGATCTTTAGTCACTGCTAGTTTTGGAGGGCGAATCAGATCGAGGATTAGTTGGTCTTGCGCGAAGGAAAAAAAGATGAGTTTCGGACGCGAAACACGGGGACTCTCTCTCTTGGTTTTTTCCGGCATCGGCCACGGAAGGTTTTAGTTGAGGGAACTTGAAAAACATTATCTGGTAGGACATCTTAAATTGTTTATCATCTCTCTATTGGATTTAACAGATTAGTTCCGGTTAAGTATATCGTTATTCCTAAATAATTTTGCTTAATTAGCATGAGATTGCTTTATCAAAGTACATATATTTGCATGATTCTGGTATCGCCATACTGCATGGTTTGAAGAAAGATTAATTTCGATTGTTCTATTAGGGCTATTAGCCATCGATCAATTTCAAAATCATTTTCATAATTCAGAGGTCCTAAATTGACTCTTTAATATCATATTTTTGGTTATTTCCTATTTTCACATTTTAGAGGTTAAAATCCTGTATTTTCGTTTATTTAAATAATCACTAAATAATATAAAATTTTGAAGCTCTTAATAGAGTCAGGATTCATCGAATAAATTATTTGATAACATATTTTTGTCAAAATTGAATTTTGAGGAAATTATACCTGTGGAGAGGTTAGAATTTGTATTGTTGAAATCAGTTTCTACGCCTACCAAATTTCAGGTACCAGATAATTGGTAATTAATTCGTAATTGATTCCTGTGGAGGACTTCCACCAACCTGCAGTGTGACAATACTATTACCGCCAGGACGTAGAGTTGAACCTTGTAGAGGAGAAGCGGGTTGATTGCTTGTGACTTCCAGGCAGCACATCATCAGAACAATTCTTCAGGTGAGCATTTCGTTCTGTACTGCTTTGTTCAGTTCACTTATTATCTTTGAGAAATAAATGCTAGCTTGACAGAATTTCTTCTCTGGCCTGTGGAGTTGCACCACACTCGACCACGATTCTGCCTATGTAGGCGAAAGCACTTATTTCTGCTTCGTAGACAAGGGTATCGTCTCTTGGTTCAATTGTTTGTTCATTACGATTATACTTGATCAGATCTCAGTAACCTAAGTATCTTGAAGGTCTACCAGGTAGTGTTTCCTTTCCGTCAACCAAACGTGCACAGCATTGACTTATCTGGCATAGTTTGCATAGGATTTGCCACCCTATTTGAAAGTCAGAAACCATTGAGCATATTTTCTTTGAATTCAGAACCAGTATTCAATCTTTGCGAAGGACTTGCCACCTTCTATTTCATTTTTTTATCTCTACCTTACCGTTTCTCTCCTTTCTTCTCGAAAGGGTAAAATTATCATTTATAATTATCATTTATTTAGTACTCTTATGGTACATCAAAGTATCTATCATTATTGTTTATATAGTACCCTTCTGGTACATGTATTTCTGATAAATTAACATTTTATCAAGGATATTTCTTTATCTTTCCTTCCATATTTTTGACAGTTCATTGGAGGAATTTTCAATGTTATTTCTTGAATAATTTCAAGCTTAAATTTAAATATTATTAACTTTTAATAACTTCATAAATATTATTATTATTACTATTCCATAATTAATTATTCATTTTGTTTGAATAATATTTGCTTCCCTTCTATAATTTTTTATCTTATCTGGAGAAATTATCTTATCTAGAATTGTATAATTATTATAATTTTGTGAGAATATTATCTCTCTAACATAATTTAACCAAGCAGTCAGAGTTAAATGTTGTTATTTTTTCTTAACTCTGAGTTAAATTATTGAAATCTTTACCTTAAAAATTCAGAATATAATCTTGAGGTTCTAAGGATATCCTTGTCCCCCACAATATTGTTATTATCAACTCTGATTCCTTTCGTCTGCTTCGCATGCCTTCGAGGAAGCCATACACTGGATTAAGGACTGGTAACCATTAGGAGATCCCATAGTTGTCCAACACAGATCCGAGGGGCTCAATTCTAAGTCAAGTCAAGTTAACTGGCAATCTTCGTGAAGACCAATCAACAATAGTAAGGTCGAAGTCCATACGAGACAAGCACTAGGTCTCTGACTGACTGAGCCAAAGACAATCCAACCACAACTCGTCGTAGGGATCATCTACGCTAAAACCAGCCTCCAGGTATTATCCAACAGGACCATCTTCGGTTGAATCAGATTTGTTTTCAAAAGTGTAAATATTCTGAATTTATAGCCTTCAGCTTTATAATTTATAGCCTTCAGCTTTATATTTTTATAGCCTTCAGCTTTATATTTTTATAGCCTTCAGCTTTATATTTTTATAGCCTTCAGCTTTGTATTTTTGTAGCCTTCAGCTTATTACTGGTAGCCTTCAGCATTTTAATTTTGTGGCCTTCAGCCCTTGTAAGTTTTTTTCTTATAAAATAAAGTTGTTAATTGTTTCTTGCTTATTTATTCTGCCTTCACACTTAAGCTAGATACAATTTTTCTTATCTTTGGTTTTGTCTTTTGCAACCTGGCGCCCAGATTATCTGAACTAGTCAGGTCAACTGGTGCCCTAATTGTTTAGTAGTAAAAAAAAAATCTGTAGTATGCTATTGAGCAATCATTAGTTGAAACCTACCCACACCCTAACCGAATCAATCTGAGCAGCCTATCAGCATAAGTGCTAACTTTCATAATTTTAAGGATTTATTCCAAATTTGCAATTTGAAATTTTGTGAGGTTACACATATGGCGCAGGCAACGTGGGGCCCCGAAAACTTGACTGTTCTTTCTTTATCTTTTGTATCTTATTCTAGCTTGGTGGAAGACATAATAAATTTTTCTTCTAGCACATTGAAAAATCTGATCCAAAAGAACTTGGTGAATATTTTTATATATATATATTTTTATCTATCTTTGATATTTTGTTTACCGTATATTATCTGAAAATTTTTGAAGTTCCCAAGACTATTAGCTTTTTGATTATCTTATCTTTCCTATTAATTTATCTAAAATGGATCCTAATCACTTGAAGATTAATGAGTTAAATTATGAGTTGAGTATTAGAGGTATCGATCCTTCTGGAACTGTTGATTTAAAACGTAAAATTTTGAGGGGACTGTTAAGTCAAGAGAATGCTAATCGTAGTTTTCAAGGTGGTTTTGTTACACCCAATGCACACGTTGTAGAGGTGACTCAAATGAAAGAAACTATAACTGACTTAAACACCATTATTGCTTCATTTAGTGGATCTAAGGAAGATCCTGCATTTAAAAGAATCTCTAGTCGTTTGGCTCACTTATCTAATCGTTTTCACCTTCTTAAGGCTGACGATGAAGGAGAAGAATCTGCTAGAAAAGAGATTCAATTTCTTATGTTAGAGTTGGAAGCTGACTTTGATTTAAAAGTAACTCCAAGTACCTCTACCCCCACTTAAAATAGTAATTCTCAAACATTTCCTAGTACCCCTGTAGTATCTCACAAATCAGTTGCTCCATACAAATGGAACATTTTCTTTACTGGATCAAATCAGAAAGAATCAGTAAATTCATTTCTTGAAAAAGTTGAATTATTACGAGAAGCTCGAGGTGTTTCCAAACCTGAGCTCTTCCAGTCTGCTTGTGACCTATTCAAAGGTTCTGCCTGGACATGGTTTGTAAACAACAAAAATAAATTCAATAATTGGGATGATCTTGTAAAAGCACTAAAAAATGATTTTCTACCTTACTTTTACGAAGAAGATCTCGAAAGAGAAATAAATTCCAGAACTGAAGGTGCTACTGAAAGGGTAGCCCTATATATTTCTTCCATGGAAGGTCTCTTTAACAGGTTGACTACCAAGCCTGATGAAGGAACAAGAGTTCAAAAAATTCGTAGAAATTTATTACCTTTTTTTATTTCTAACTTGGCCTTGCAAGATCCAAAAACAGTTTCTGAACTTTCTGAGTTGTGTAAGAAGTTAGAGGAATCTCGCTTATGGGCTGATCGCTACAAAGCACCACCCAGTCGTAATACTGTGATTGTGATTTGGCTGATCACACTTATCCTCAGTGTAGGAAACCACGAACAATGTTTTGTTTTGGATGTGGTTTGAAAAACATCATCAAACCAAAGTGCCCTAACTGCCGTCCAAAAAACGGAAAACAGGGTGGCGAAAAGCTGGACATTGTCACCAGTCAGCATACCGAAAGTCCAGAACCCCATACAGCCAAATCTCAATCCAAAAGGTCGAACAAAAGGCAAAACAAACAGGACCTTTAAAAACTTCTTTAGTGGAATGGCAAAAATGGTTATCTTTTGTTAAAGAATTTTTGCATCCTGTAAATATCAATCCTATCTTTGTTAGGAAACCTAATGATAATCGTCCTTATCTTAATGTTGAAATTTATGGCCAGCAAATTCTTGCTCTTGCTGATACCGGTAGTACAGCTTCAATTTTAGGTTCTGCAGGTTTTAATCTCTTGCAGAAATTTAATATCTCTATCCAATATGAATCTATTGTTCATGTTACCACTGCAGATGGTAAACCCCAAGATTTTCTTGGATATATTTTAGTCCCTGTTTCTCTCAACGGTGTCTCTAAAGAATTAAAAATTTTAATAATTCCATCAGTAACTCATTCCCTTATCTTAGGTATGGATTTTTTCCAGCTTTTTAAAATTGAAGCAAATTTCTGTAATTTATCATATTCTGTACCAAACTCTATCTGCTCCGTGAACACTATCCAACCATTTTCTGAACTCACTGGTTCTCAGAAAACAGAACTCCAGGAGGTCATTGAATGTTTTAAATCTGTAGCTCCCAAGGATAGACTTGGTCGCACTCATTTATTGACACACCGCATCGATACCGGTGATGCTAAACCTATTGTTCAACGACAATATCCTTTGTCTCCTACTATGCAGGAACACTTGAACAAAGAAATTGATGAGATGCTGAAACTCAAGGTCATTCAACCTTCTCAATCTCCCTGGTGTAGTCCATTATGGTTGGTTCCTAAACGTTCAGGAGATTTCCGTGTGTGCTTCGATGGTCGAAAGCTGAATGAAGTCACAGTCAATGATAATTATCCTATGCCATTAATTGATAGTATTCTGAATAAATTACGAGATGCTAGGTATCTATCTTCAATTGATTTGACTAAAGCTTTCTTTCAAATTCCCCTAGAAGAATCTTCTAGACCAAAGACCGCGTTTGCAGTATATGGTAAAGGTCTCTTTGAATTTACAGTTTCTCCGTTCGGTCTGAATAACAGTCCGAAACTGATGGCACGATTGATGGATATAGTCATTGGACCTTCCTTGGCTCCATATTGTTTCGTGTATCTAGATGACATCATCGTGGCCACCCCTACTTTTGAGCTTCATATTAAAATTTTAAAGGAAGTATATCGAAGACTTAAGAATGCCAATCTTACTATTAATTTAGATAAGTGTGAGTTTTGTCGGCCTTCTCTTGTTTATCTTGGTTTTGTTGTTGATCAACAAGGCTTGAGAACAGATCCTGAAAAGGTTTCTGCTATTGTTAACTATCCGACTCCCAAAAACACCACTGAAATTAAACGTTTGATTGGTCTTGTCAGTTGGTATCGTCGTTTCATTAAAGATTTTTCTTCCATTTGCTCCCCCATATCTGATCTTCTTCATGGTCGAAAAAAGGGTCAACCAATAACTTGGACTCCTGAGGCAGAGACTGCTTTCAAGGAAATAAAATCTCGTCTTACTTCTGCTCCCGTGCTTGCTAGCCCTGACTTCACAAAACCCTTTATAATACAATGCGATGCCAGCGATACAGGTGTTGGTAGTATATTATACCAAGAATGTGACGGTGTTGAACATCCAGTGGCGTACGCAAGTAAAACTCTCACCGCTTGTCAGCGAAAATATACAGTCACTGAAAAAAAGCTGTTAGCTGTCATTTTTGGCATAGAGAAGTTCAGAAGCTACATCGAGGGCACGAGGTTTACAATTGAAACTGATCATGCTTCCCTTATCTACCTTCACAATTTATCTAACCCTTCTGGACGTTTGACCAGATGGGCGGTGAAACTGTCACAATTTGATTTTACCATTAAACACCGAAAGGGTTCCTTAAATGTAGTGGCAGACGCCTTATCTCGTTCTGTTGCAGAAATTTCTGTTATCGACGTTTCTACCTTTCAGCCTGATGACTGGTATACTTCTTTGATTAAGAAAATCGAGGAAAATCCAGCAGCTTATCCTTCCTTCCGTGTCGAAAATGGTATTATCTATAAACATATATTTTCCCGTCACAATATAGTAAGTAATCTTACTGACTGGAAAATTGTGGTACCTTCTGCCAATCGACAAGAAATTTTAAAATTCTATCATGATAGAGAAACTGCCGCTCATTTAGGAATATCTAAAACCTTTTCTCGTATCTTAGAACTGTACTACTGGCCTCATGTCAGAAAAGATGTTTATAAATATGTTAAAAAATGCCCTGTTTGTGCTGCCTGTAAAAGTTCAAATTTACCTCAAGCTGGTCATATGGGATCTTACAAAAATATTAATTTTCCTTTTCAATGTGTTTCCGCAGATTTATTGGGTCCTTATCCAAGGTCAAAAAGTGGCAACCAATATGTTTTAGTTGTTGTAGATTGGTTTACCAAATATGTCTTAGTTCATCCTATGTCTAAAGCTACCTCGAAAGGTATAATCAAGTTCATTGAAAATAATGTTTTTCTTATCTATGGAGTACCTCAAATTTTTGTCGTTGACAATGGAAGTCAATTTATTAGTAAAGAATTTAAGAAGCTTATGGAAGATTATAGAGTTCAGAAAATCTGGTACAATGCCAAATATCATCCACAAGTCAATTTTGCTGAGAGAGCAAATAAAGTTATAGTAACATCCATTCGCTGCTATATTCATGAGAATCATCGAACATGGGATTCTTCCATCTACAAAGTTGCACAGGCTATCCGATTAGCAAAGCATGATGTAACTGAGTATTCTCCGGCTTTCTTGAATTTTGCTCGGAATGTTCCTGTTACAGGAGATTTTTATGACAAAATTTCAGAGAACGAAAATAACATTCCCACTGGTTCTGATAAACCTCAGCGTATTGATGATGTGCAAGAACTTCCTAAACTGTTTGTGGATGTTCGTAAGAAATTACATCAAGCTTATTTGAGGAATGCTCGTCAGTACAACTTGAGAAAGCGAGAACTTAAATTTCATGTGGGTGACAGGCTCTGGAAGAAAAATGTAACTCTATCTTCGGCTCCTAATAATTATTCTGCAAAACTGGCTCCTAAATTCATACCTTGTATTGTTTCAAAAGTTATATCAAATCTTGTTTATGAACTCAAAGACATGGATGGTAAAAACCTAGGTCGTTGGCATGTTAAGGATCTAAAATCTGCTTTTGTTGATAATGAGGCAGATTTAACTGAGGAAGAATATTTCAGTGCTGATTCCGATGGGTCAGATAACTGAGTATTTTTTTCTTTACCTTTCCGTATCTTTTATCTTAACTATCTTATCTGACATATTGTCTATTAATCTTTATCTTTACTTGGCATATCGATGTATTGTCTCTACCTATTTCTCTGATTTAGGCTCAGGAGAAGGGGCCTAAGACTAGCTTCTCCCATGGCATTTACCAGATGGTAGGTAAAAATCCTACAACTGGCCACTTTTCAGCATTAATAATATCCTTTGCAGAGTTATGCTCGCGGTGATAGCCAGCTGGAATGTTTGGGGTAATATTAGTCATGCAGTAGCTGCTTTACTTGAGCTGAAATTCCATATCTTTGTGCCTAGGTGGCATTATCTAATCAGTGTGATTTTATCTAGGAATTTTCGGTTTCATTGTGATGTAGTAGTACTAATGCCTTAATCCTGAATGGGTCCAGTGTCTGTCATTGACAATACCTGCAAACCTGTTTTCTCCGTTTTAGGCTCAGGAGAAGGGGCCTAAGACTAGCTTCTCCCATGGCATTTACCAGATGGTAGGTAAAAATCTTACAACTGGCCACCTTTTAGCATTTACTAACTTTTCACGGTTCGCTTACAGTGACAATCACTCGGGAGGTTTTGGGTAGTGTTGTTTGTGCTGCACCCTTAGAGCTGAAATTCCATCCTAGTGTCTAGGTGGCATGTTCTGATCAGTGATCGTATCTGGGAATTTTCAGTTTTATTGTGATGTAGTGCCGACGCATTTATCCGGAATGAGCCCTGTTGGTATTGGCGATACCTGCTAAACCTTTTTCTCTGATTTAGGCTCCGTGGAGAGGGCCTAAGACTAACTCCACCATGGCATTTACCAGATGGTAGGTAAAAGTCCTACGACTGGCCACTTACAGAGACTTTACATCTTCTGGTGGAGAATTTATATCGATATACCTTGTTAACTTTATCTTATTGCCTATTTAACTTTTGCAGTAACTTATCTTACTTATCTTGAGATTACCTCACTTATCTTACATAACTTTTGTCAATTATTTGCATTATTTTGTCAAAGTCAAACTTGAGAGAATTGCTGACATTGATGTAGGAAGTAACTGTTGTTATGATTATATTTCTTGAAATTATTTATCTTTGATAATTCCTTTTGGAACCTTTGAAATTTCAGAAAATAATTTTTCAACCCTGTTGAAATGAAATGCTATTGTGATTTTTTCATTAAGTTTCATGATTCATATTTTTGGAAAAAATTCAGTAAGTAAATCTTTCAAATTTTCTGGTTACAATTCACATCAATGTTTTCTTCATCTCTCTTTATCTCTTATCTTGTTGTTAGACAGTTATTTATCTTTGCTTGGAAATGATGTACTTCTGAATTGTAACTGTCTGAACAATTGTTTGATGGAATATTGTCTCCATTAAAATTATCTTTTGATCAGTGAAATACTAGTTTCATTGATATTATCTTACCGTTCATTTCCTTGATGATACCTAGGAAATATTCATGACTTGACAAAATTTTTGACTTTCATATATCTTGAGATTTTGTTACTGTAGATGTATTGTCTTATTTGGCATTTATCTCTTTATCAGTTGAGTGTTTCTGTTTAATGTTCTCTTATCTTTATCTTATCTTACTTATCTTATCTTTATCTTATCTTTTTTTCTTATCTTTTTATCTTATCTTTATCTTATCCTTATCTTGTCTTCATCATACCCTTCTCTTTTCTTCACCACATTTCGGGTTTGGAATTTTGGGTTTTGGATGGTGTTGTTGATGGGATGGCAGCTCCCGTAATGCTGGACGATCCTTGTGGTGGATTTTTCTTGGGGGGTCGGTTTGGCTGTTGGAATTCCAAGCTTTTTCTCTTGGGATATTAGTGTGGTACGATGCAAACCTTCCAAGGCATGGAAGGGTATTTTGCAGACGAGGTCACCATGTCTGATGTCCTTGGGGTTTTGGCTGGATTTTCTTCGGTGGAATCGATTCAACGGGTTGGGTCCACTCCACATTGATCTGCGTGGGATAGGAAATTTGGAGGAGGTTTTCTATTGGGTTTTTTAATCCTCCCATTCTTTGTAGAATGTTGCTAGGGTCCGCTAAGATACCAAACGTAGGCGGTTTGGTTATGCGTTTAAATGCCTTTTCCCTTTTTTGTTTGGTAGGAGACTTGGTTGTGTTGGGTGCGAGCATGGTCCATTCGGGCAGCAGACATGTCTTATAGGATCCCGCGGAGGTTCCTTCGAGATCGAGACTGTTTTGCAGGGTCCATGGAAGGGTGAACTTTGGGGGGTGTCGGCAGGCTAGCGTGGAGGTCTAGGCCGGTCAGCGTGTGAAGCTCGCCTAAGGGCGGCAGGTCGGTCGCTACTGGGGGATCCTCAGCTCCATGGATTCGTCGCGATTGGGGAATTTGCTCGCAGTGCCACAATTAGGAATATCTCCGAATTTTTGGGACTTTATGGCTTAGCCATTTTCAGCTTGGTAGAGCTATATCTCACCCTAATTGAAGTGGACAATTGGATATTTTTCAATTTTCTATAATTTTCTTTGTTTGTTTCCACACTTGGGTTCTTGTGGGGTTTCTCTATTCCTGCTGTACTGAGAGGTACAGAGGGTTAGTCCATCCTTGAACTGGGGCACGAGTGGTATCAGGTATATCGCCGGCGCAGCAATTCTATCCAGCAGCGAAAAGATTGCCTGATCCGGGTTCAGTGGTGAACGGCCATCCTTTTCTTTGCTTCAGGTGGAGAATTTCCGCAACGACTCATGCGCACCAGTTTAACAAAGTGTTGTTGACTGTTTCACTTTTGTATTAAAATTTATCGTATGGCAATTACTACAAATTAGTTATTTGATCTTCACTAGTTACCTGTTTATTTGCTTACTAGTTCTCTACGTGTTCACGCCTGTTACTGGTTTGGTACTCGTTTACTTGTTGGCTTAGTTAATCGAATAAAAAAAAAATTTGGAAAACTCCTAGAGTTTTCAAAATTTTTCACCGGGAAGAGGTGGTGTGTAACGATAATTCGTTCCATTCAAGTGAATTTAACAATTTCATTTAAATCATCTTAATTTGAATGGTTTAGGAATTGTCAATTGTTATACGCTTCCCTACTCTTATAATTATACTTTCATTCCTCTCGTCATCACAAGTAGACCAACATGTATACTCAAATACCAAACATTTAATTTAAATCATTATTTCATCTATTCCGCTACGCGCCAACGGATCTTTAGTCACTGCTAGTTTCGGAGGGCGAATCAGATCGAGGATTAGTTGGTCTTGCGCGAAGGAAAAAAAGATGAGTTTCGGACGCGAAACACGGGGACTCTCTCTCTTGGTTTTTTCCGGCATCGGCCACGGAAGGTTTTGGTTGAGGGAACTTGAAAAACATTATCTGGTAGGACATCTTAAATTGTTTATAATCTCTCTATTGGATTTAACAGATTAGTTCCGGTTAAGTATATCGTTATTCCTAAATAATTTTGCTTAATTAGCATGAGATTGCTTTATCAAAGTACATATATTTGCATGATTCTGGTATCGCCATACTGCATGGTTTGAAGAAAGATAAATTTCGATTGTTCTATTAGGGCTATTAGCCATCGATCAATTTCAAAATCATTTTCATAATTCAGAGGTCCTAAATTGACTCTTTAATATCATATTTTTGGTTATTTCCTATTTTCGTATTTTAGAGGTTAAAATCCTGTATTTTCGTTTATTTAAATAATCACTAAATAATATAAAATTTTGAAGCTCTTAATAGAGTCAGGATTCATCGAATAAATTATTTGATAACATATTTTTGTCAAAATTGAATTTTGAGGAAATTATACCTGTGGAGAGGTTAGAATTTGTATTGTTGAAATCAGTTTCTACGCCTACCAAATTTCAGGTACCAGATAATTGGTAATTAATTCGTAATTGATTCCTGTGGAGGACTTCCACCAACCTGCAGTGTGACAATACTATTACCGCCAGGACGTAGAGTTGAACCTTGTAGAGGAGAAGCGGGTTGATTGCTTGTGACTTCCAGGCAGCACATCATCAGAACAATTCTTCAGGTGAGCATTTCGTTCTGTACTGCTTTGTTCAGTTCACTTATTATCTTTGAGAAATAAATGCTAGCTTGACAGAATTTCTTCTCTGGCCTGTGGAGTTGCACCATACTCGACCACGATTCTGCCTATGTAGGCGAAAGCACTTATTTCTGCTTCGTAGACAAGGGTATCGTCTCTTGGTTCAATTGTTTGTTCATTACGATTATACTTGATCAGATCTCAGTAACCTAAGTATCTTGAAGGTCTACCAGGTAGTGTTTCCTTTCCGTCAACCAAACGTGCACAGCATTGACTTATCTGGCATAGTTTGCATAGGATTTGCCACCCTATTTGAAAGTCAGAAACCATTGAGCATATTTTCTTTGAATTCAGAACCAGTATTCAATCTTTGCGAAGGACTTGCCACCTTCTATTTCATTTTTTTATCTCTACCTTACCGTTTCTCTCCTTTCTTCTCGAAAGGGTAAAATTATCATTTATAATTATCATTTATTTAGTACTCTTATGGTACATCAAAGTATCTATCATTATTGTTTATATAGTACCCTTCTGGTACATGTATTTCTGATAAATTAACATTTTATCAAGGATATTTCTTTATCTTTCCTTCCATATTTTTGACAGTTCATTGGAGGAATTTTCAATGTTATTTCTTGAATAATTTCAAGCTTAAATTTAAATATTATTAACTTTTAATAACTTCATAAATATTATTATTATTACTATTCCATAATTAATTATTCATTTTGTTTGAATAATATTTGCTTCCCTTCTATAATTTTTTATCTTATCTGGAGAAATTATCTTATCTAGAATTGTATAATTATTATAATTTTGTGAGAATATTATCTCTCTAACATAATTTAACCAAGCAGTCAGAGTTAAATGTTGTTATTTTTTCTTAACTCTGAGTTAAATTATTGAAATCTTTACCTTAAAAATTCAGAATATAATCTTGAGGTTCTAAGGATATCCTTGTCCCCCACAATATTGTTATTATCAACTCTGATTCCTTTCGTCTGCTTCGCATGCCTTCGAGGAAGCCATACACTGGATTAAGGACTGGTAACCTTTAGGAGATCCCATAGTTGTCCAACACAGATCCGAGGGGCTCAATTCTAAGTCAAGTCAAGTTAACTGGCAATCTTCGTGAAGACCAATCAACAATAGTAAGGTCGAAGTCCATACGAGACAAGCACTAGGTCTCTGACTGACTGAGCCAAAGACAATCCAACCACAACTCGTCGTAGGGATCATCTACGCTAAAACCAGCCTCCAGGTATTATCCAACAGGACCATCTTCGGTTGAATCAGATTTGTTTTCAAAAGTGTAAATATTCTGAATTTATAGCCTTCAGCTTTATAATTTATAGCCTTCAGCTTTATATTTTTATAGCCTTCAGCTTTATATTTTTATAGCCTTCAGCTTTATATTTTTATAGCCTTCAGCTTTGTATTTTTGTAGCCTTCAGCTTATTACTGGTAGCCTTCAGCATTTTAATTTTGTGGCCTTCAGCCCTTGTAAGTTCTTTTCTTATAAAATAAAGTTGTTAATTGTTTCTTGCTTATTTATTCTGCCTTCACACTTAAGTTAGATACAATTTTTCTTATCTTCGGTTTTGTCTTTTGCAACCTGGCGCCCAGATTATCTGAACTAGTCAGGTCAACTGGTGCCCTAATTGTTTAGTAGTAAAAAAAAATATCTGTAGTATGCTATTGAGCAATCATTAGTTGAAACCTACCCACACCCTAACCGAATCAATCTGAGCAGCCTATCAGCATAAGAGCTAACTTTCATAATTTTAAGGATTTATTCCAAATTTGCAATTTGAAATTTTGTGAGGTTACACATTTGAGCGATGAGTACATAACGCATTAAAATGTGAGGTTTATGGCACTTATAGCAGTTGACGGAAGGAAATTCTATCATTTTCTTGATCCCCCATAAAAGTTGTCTTATTAGAGTACCCGCACATTTCTGTATCTTTACTATTGACGAAGATAGCCTCCTATGCCCTTTTGGCATTGGAAAATGCTCAACAATGTTTCTTGACATCGAAACGAATCCATTGATGCCAAAATTATCGAAATCGGACAACCGGAAGTGAAAACCGGAAGTGGCCATTTTATTGCATATTTGAACTCTCCTCGATGTGTATAATCCGAATTCACTATTACTTTTCTTCTACCTCAATTTTTTCAAACCGGAAGTGCTTATTTTTCGATGATTCGTATTTTAATTCCCCATGTCCCCAATGATACCTTTTTCTCTGCTCCAAGCAGCCATGTCTCTTTTTCTCTAAAATTATATGATTTTTCAGAAACTTTGCGTTTTGAGACACCCTGTATACTGAATCTAACGAGCAGCCGCCATTTTTTTTTCTCTTAACTGATACGTTTTGAGACACCTGGTATACTAAATCTAACGAGCAGCCGCCATGTTTTTTTTTCTCTTAAATGATACGTTTCGAGACACCCTGTATACTAAATCAAACGACCAGCCGCCATATTTTTCTCTCTTAAATGATATGTTTTGAGACACCTGGTATACTAAATCAAACGAGCAGCCGCCATATTTTTCTCTCTTAAATGATATGTTTTGAGACACCCTGTATACTAAATAAGACAAGCACCCATCATGTTTTTTTTTCTCTTAAATTATATGTTTTCATACACCTGGTATACTAAATCTAACGAGCAGCCGCCATGTTTTTTTTTTTTCTCTTGCATGATATGTTTTGAGACACCCTATACACATTGCTTGTTGAAACGCTAGACCACCGCCGAACCACCATAATTTTTTTTGGAATGATGTGTAACACATATTTCATGACCCTCCTGCCGCCATCCGCTATCACAACTACATACTATTCACCTTCTTTAATCAATATCCTCCGTGGTGTAGTGGTTTATGTCTCCGCCTGCCAACCCAGCCGGCGCGAGTTCAAATCTCAGCGCAAATCTTTTTTCTTTTCAGATACTGATCACACAACCAATTCAAATCTCCCGCTCACAGGACCATATCCGAGTTACGCCATCTGGTGGGAAGAAGAAGAACTTGATGTTCCGCGAAGACGACGAGCTCCATGATGATGACGTCACCACGCCATCTTGGAGTCGCTCACAACACTGGCTAGGTGTACAACTAACAGATGACGAGGAAGACGATATGACGTTTGACAGCTGGCAACGTGGTGACACATGACAAATGTAGGTTTGGTGGGTTAGGTGACAGATGACAGGTTAGGTTAGGTTACTGATGTTCCGTGACAAAGAAAACGAACAAACAAATGACAGGTTAGGTGACAGATGAGAGGTTAGGTTAGGTTACTGATGTTCCGTGACGAAGAAGAGACAAATGACAGGTGACACCATGAACGCGAAGCAGTGACGCGTGACCTTGAAAGGAACCAAAATTGCCAGAACGGATCTTAAAAATCCTTATGGCAATTAACATGTAAAAATGATCAAATTGATTGTAGAAGCCCCCTAGCCTATTTACTCTTGATGCTCACAAGTATTTTTTAGCGGGTTTTGTCTTGAAAGTAGGAACGAAGATTGTAAATGATTTTTATGTCTTGGTTGGAAAGGTAATTTTTTGTTTTTATACTCTTTGATAACTAACTAGCTTATTATATTTTGTAACTAACGTATAACATGTGATATTTTGATGTCAATAATTTGTATTAAAGATATAACTCAAAGGAAGCTTAATTATCAATGATAAGATAAAATTTATAGTGATGTTATTCACATGTTTTTCATATATTGTATACCTCATATTCATTTTGGTCTAATGCAGTCTTTTGTTTTAGGTAAAACATTCACAAAGGGCCAATGCTAAACCACTCGAGGCTTGGTGTATAATCATTAAAGATGGTTCAATTTCAAGCTGTCACTGTACATGTATGGCTGGTAGTAGTGATGTTTTGAGCCACATAGGTGCTTTGCTTTTTGCAGCTGAATATGCAAACCGTAATAAAGGAACATTTTCGTGTACAGATGTAGCTGCTTCGTGGCCCATGCCATCACTCTCTACAATTGTGCCTATTGTTCCAATAGCAGCAATGGACTTTGGTACAGTGACTGGTACAATACAACACAATGATGCTATACCCCCGATATCCACAGGTGCTGTACGTTTATTTGAAAGGATCGAAGATTTGGGTCGTAGTGCTAGTATTATGAGGATAGTGGAACCATTTGCAAGAAAACTACAGGCAGCCTCTGCTGTCACATTACCAATGATATTCAACGTTTTTGAAGAAAGATATAGTTCTAAGAGTTTCGTAGAACTGATGGAAATATCAAGAACAATTAATATTTCCTTGACTGCAGAGCAAGTATCATTAATTGAGCAGAATACCCGAGGACAACATCTTTCAAATAATTGGTATTTACAAAGAGCAGGAAGAATAACAGCTTCAAAACTGAAATCTGTTTGCAGAACAAATAGAGAATCACCTTCTCTCTCGCTTATTAAAAACATATGCTATCCAGCAAGCACTTCTTTCCGTACAAAAGCCAAAGAATGGGGATTACATCATGAATCTGTTGCTGTTGAAGAGTGCAAAAGAATCATGGAAGAAAATCATGAAAATTTCATTGTTAATGATGTGGGTCTACTCTCATAAGTCCAAAGTGGCCACAATTAGGAGCTTCTCCAGATAAAGTAATATTTTGTGAATGTTGCTTAGGGGGAGTGTTAGAGGTGAAGTGTCCTTACCTGCTATATACAATGGGCACTAAAGAAATTAGGGAGTATTCTACTTATAAAAATTCTTGTGTTATTTTAAGAGGTGGTAAAGTCACACTAAAACGTGATCATGCATATTATTACCAAGTGCAAATGCAAATATTTGTTTGTAATTTGCTATATCCAGATTTTGAATTTTGGAATCAAAATTGTCAAATTGCTTTGAAATTTCATACTGAAGTTATAATGCCTGAACTCTTGGGTAGATATTTCACTCGATGTGAAGAATCAGCAAAATTAAAATATTGGTACAAATGTAATAGTGTTGATGATGGAACCCCAATGATTTGTTGTGACAATGATGAGTGTCAAATTAAATGGTTCCATTTTAAATGTGTAGGCCTCTCAGATACCCCAAAGTCACAATGATTTTGTGAATTATGAAAGTAATCTTTTCAGTTTCAGTAAAAAATGTGTAATATATACTTGATAATTTTTTAATTTATCCAATATAATTCATCATAGATTCTATTTTTATTTTACCATAGTTCCTGTTAAACATTTCCAATTTTCATTATAAACAAAAATGACAACAATGTGTTTTTCAATCATACCACTGAAAATACTAACTTTCCTTACAGGTTTTTTGCTACATAATTCAGGTATATTACTTTCATCTGTAATATCGCAAGGACATTGATAATTGAAATAATTTTATCACAGTTTTCGAAAGCATGTTATTCAACAGCCCTTCGTCTTCGGCGTCGGGCTGTTACCTAAAACAACGTGCTTGATCTTTGATCAAATATTACACTATTTCTTTTCATAATTTTTTTATTAAAATTTCACAATGTTGCTATACACTATATTTAACTATTAATAATAATAACTTTATTCTCTTTATAGGAATTGTCAGTAGATATATACACAATACATAAATTTTTAACACAATATACGATCACCTATATATAATATATGATTACCAAGAAATGCCAGTTCATATACAGTGAGTTTCAAAAAGTTTGCACCTTATGGGAAACTTTTTTATTATCCATTTGTCAGAAAAGTTTATTCATAAAAATTGGTGCATTGAAAAAAACTTGTATTTAACTTATCAAAGTTGTAAATTTCAAAACAGTGTACAGGGGAGCACAAATAATAGGAATTTTAATCAAGAGTAAACTACCCTAATTTTTTATAGTATCAAAAATGTCTTCCGAGAAAAGTTGTAAATATTTAAAACAATATTCAAATTTGAAAACTCAGCCACCTACGCAACAAAATAATTTCTTCTAATTTTATATAATTAAGGTGATCGTAAATTAGCAGATTTTTATTATTTAATTATTTACCATTAATTAATTGATTTAATGAATAATTTTCTGCTATAAAATCATACTGATAGTTATACATAGATAAGGTGTATATCACATGTATACTAAACCTGATTTCTGTTTTCAATTGGACAGTGTTATGCATCAAGCGGCTAAGCGACAAAATTTTAAATATTATGATATTAGTGCCATCTTATAGCCAGTACTTTAATTAATGACTTGGCTGAGACGATTACCCTATTTTCCTGTATTTTACCATTATTAGAATAGGAAAATGTAAGCGCTATTTTTATTTCAAAAGGAATTGGGAGTTACGCATCAAGCGGCATAGCCATGATCTGACTGTTTGCTTTAACTTCACAGATTCGAAGTTATGCATCAATCGATCATGCGCCACTGAATTGGCGCTTAAATCATTGTTGTAGAATTTGCTGTGTAGTTATAACGTGGTTTCGTGTTATTCGTACCTATATTTTCTGTAATGAGTAATAATATTATTAAAATAAAATGTACTTTTTGTGTTCTGTGCTCAAGTGTTACTGAACAATCTGAAAATAAATTAATAGACAATAACTATTATCAGCATACCATGACTACTAGAGGAGAAAACATTCTTGCCTTGCTAAAACAAGATGGAAACAACTTGGATTATTTAACAGCGGTAAGTTATTAAAGCAGTGATCTTATGAGACATTATTATTATTGATGATACTAAAACATGCATAGGAGCGAGGAACTATTTTTTTCATTATTAATAATTTATCATTTTATTGAACATTTTATTATGATAGAAATGTATGTGATGTATATGAGTAATTTTTGATCAGATATTATATCCACGAGCCTTTATCGAACCTGTAGTTGGTATCAGAAAATTCAGCAAATATATCCAAAGAACTAAGATAATTTTGAAAATATACGTAGGAAGTATTCAAACTTCATATAAAACTTCTACAATGGTTGTAGAATTGTTGTACTAGTCAGTAATTAAAATAAATTATTCTTTTTTATTGTTTCAGGTGTCTAGCAAAGCAATTCCTAAAAACAAGAATAGTACAATAAGCTCAACTTTGGATAAACATTATCTGACTTCTAATATTAGTGATGCTGGACATGTTGATATCACGCAGCAGGAGGAAACCTCCCTTGTTTCCAATTCTTTTGATGTACTGACTCCTCTTGAAAGTGTCAGCGGCACTAATTGTTATGATGTGCTATCAAACATAGTACTGAATGTTTCCAATACTGCAGCTGCTCAATGCTGCAATAATGAAGATGAAAATAGTATCGATCCATCCATTTGGGACAATATTGATAATGATATAGTGAGTATACCATCAGTTTTTAAAAATAGCCCTTATGTATTTATTACTAAGGATCCGTGTAATATCGAGAGACTTTTTAGGCAACCAATGTTTACGAATAATATTTCTTTCCAGCAACAATTGAGTACCTGTAAAATGAGCCAACGACTAATGAAACCATAATTGCTGAAGATCAACTTTATAGGAATGACAACCTTGTTACTCAATTAACTGCTTCTGAGGCTACTTTTTCTTCATTAACTGATAATTCGTTCATTACTGACAACTACTACTCTTCCACCCAAGAAGAAAATTTAGGGCCCAGTAGTTCTACAACTATTGCAGAAATCAGTAAAGATTGCTCGGAAAGCGTTCTCAATCAACCAGTGGTTTATGTCGCTTCCATGCATGTAAACGTTAATGGTGTTACTGAAGTTAATGAGCACAAAGGTAGGCCTAAGAAAGGACGAAAGAGAAAAATTATAGACCAGAGTAGAGAAGACAGAGAAAGAAAATGTTAAACGAACAAAAAGTACGTCAGTTAACGAGGGAAAACTATTGAACCCAGAACATTTCGTGATTTCCACTGCCGAACTGGTTGCCATGAAAGAGTAAGTTTGGAGGACAGACAAAAGGAATTCGAAAATTTTTGGAAATTGCCCTCCTACGAAGGAAAAGCTCTTTTTGTTGCAAGTAAGGTAAAAGTTGCTCAAGTAAAACGCAAGCGATCAAAAAAAGTTGAAAGTAGAAGAGTTGTACAAGAACATATACTTTGGCCGGTGTGCAAGTTTGTAAAAAATGTTTTACACAAACCCTAAGAATTTCAGGAGACAGAATCAACAACTATTTAAAGAAAACTACAAATCTAGAAGATATAAAAGATAGCAGAAGCATAGCAGAAGGATCTAATAAACGAAGTAAAGCCAAGGTAGCTGAAATTGTTGACCACAAAAAATTACTGGAGTGATTATTAAACCCAAGTGATTCCTCTTGAACTAAAATAATGTACTACATACATATTACATATGTATACAGGGTGGGGCAATAGTGCGTCAGAATCCGATTGCTTGAGTTCTAAGATAGTTAGGACGATAATTCAAAAACCAAATATAACTAGAGAACTGTGTCTATATCTAGAAATTATTGTCGAATATACAGGGTGAACCAAGGAAAATCTAAAGGATCAATTGCATTTTTTTCAAATGAAATGCTATGTACTTCAATCCATTTTTTCAAGCATTTTAGTGGACTCCATCCACACCTCCAATATCCTTTACTATCTCCCAACCACTTGGGAGTTATAATTTTTTTTGTCAAAATAATGCTATCTGCAGATACATACCGAAGAAAACACCGTTCTCAAGATTATGGAATGCAGGAGGTCATGATTATAATTCTATTCGACAGACATACGAGTGATATTTCTGAATCATTATCATTCCCAAAAATTATACAGGATGACTGAAAATGATTTTTCTATTCGAAAGTTTTTGAATTAAATTTTCTCGAGTTCTTCAAATGGAACACTCCGTATATTTTTCGACCATGTGATATAGGATTGAGAGGCGAATATTTTTTGTACGTACATCCCTGGGGATATTCCTAGCCGTTTTCGAGTTATCCACTCGGACTATTTTCAGTAGCTCATTTTTACTCTTATAAGGATGATGGAAACACATCGTTTCAATTATTTTAACGAATCCCAACTTCTTTTATCCTTCAAATTTGTTTCGTGTGTTTGATTCCTGATTTGGAATTATTTTCGTTTGCTATTGTGTGCTATTAATTGAACAACATTTATCGTGGGTACATACATTCTGACAGATGGGGGAAATAATCACTTATAATCTCCCAAGTGCTTGAATTATTGCCGGAAATTTTTCAAGTACATGAATTTTTAAAAAAATAAACTTTCGGCAATTAATTCAAGCACGCGGGGGGTTTGGTGAGAAAATTTCACACCAAGAAATGAACATCATTCAACAATTCATAAGAAATAACTGACGATGGTTTCACCTGAACTATTTATATACTACATACATTCTGACAGATGGGGGAAATAATCACTTATAATCTCCCAAGTGCTTGAATTATTGCCGGAAATTTTTCAAGTACATGAATTTTTAAAAAAATAAACTTTCGGCAATTAATTCAAGCACGCGGGGGGTTTGGTGAGAAAATTTCACACCAAGAAATGAACATCATTCAACAATTCATAAGAAATAACTGACGATGGTTTCACCTGAACTATTTATATACTACCACTGAAATATTGATATGTAAAACACAGGGATGATGATTTCCGAAAGCTTATTCAGTCTGCAATTGGACAAGCGAAAAAATGCAAAAAGATGCTGCTTTTTTCAATTGACGAGGCAACGTTTCATAAAAATGGATTCGTTAATAGGCATAATTTTCATTATTATGCAACAGAAAAGCCACATATTTTCAGGCAAGTTGATAACCAGCACAGGTGGTCTTTGAATGTTTGGGGTGGAATTATTGGAGAACATGTAATAGGTCCACATTTCTTTGATGATACTTTGACAGGAGCTTTTTATTTAAATTTTTTAGAACACTATATGCCAAATTTACTAATGAATCTTCCTGACAGACAAAGAATGTGGTTTCAACGAGATGGGGCTCCACCTCATTATTTCAATTCAGTAAAGGAGCACCTGAATAATACTTACCCACTTCGATGGATTGGAAGAAATGGGCCCATTCGATGGCCTTCCAGATCCCCAGATCTTACTAAAATAGTTTTTTTAAAGGGGAATATGTTAAAGAAATTGTCTACAGAGACACACCAACAAGTAAAGAAAATATGAAGGAAAGAATAATAGATGTATTCAGGAGTATAACACCTGCAGTGTTGAGAGCGGTGGAAAACTCATTCCGTAGGCGGGTAAAAATGTGTGTTAACCAAAATGTGCAACATGTGGAGCACTTATTATAATTTGTTCATTTCGTTCTTTCATGTTTCTGTTTCAATGTTTCAATCATGTGTAAATAAAAGAAGTTTCCATAACCTTTATAAGAGGTGTCAGTAAAAATAAGATACTGAGGAAGTTGTCCAAGTGAATAACTCGAAAACGGCTAGGAATAGCCTCAGGGGTGTATATACAAAAAACACTCGCATCTCAATCCTACATCACATGGGTACTCAGTGTGGCTTGTCTAAGTTCTTTTACACCCTTGATGTTGTGTCTAAGGAGCTGTAGTGTGTCCCGGAATATGGTTGGATCCATGTGCATCTTTATGTGATTTTCCACTTTTGGGACTTATTTGTTGGTCTCCACTTTGTACATAACGAACCTATGGAGGCTACCACTTTCGGTCTGCGTTACGCGCCAATCCTTGATTTTTGTGGAGATCCGACCAGTGGACAAAGTAATGTCGATAATTGAGGACTGCGCTGCTCTTACAAAGGTGGGCTCGTTTCCAATGTTGTTTACCGTCATGTCAGCCTCATGGATCCATTCTTCTACGTATCTCCCCCTGGAGTCTGTTCTTGTGGAGTTCCACATACTGGATTTGGTATTTAGGTCGCCCGAGATGACTACTTCCTTGCCCCCGGCACGCACGTGCTGTGCTAACCTGTCTATGTTTATCTTAAAATCCTCCAGTGTAATGTTAGGCGAGACATAACAATTATACAGGGTCCAAGCTTCAAACCTGAGACAGGTGAAGCCGTGTCCTGAGTCGTGGGCAACTACCCCGCATCTCTGGTTTCTGCACCAGACCGCGGTGTCCTCGTCCGGGTCTATGATCCACCTTGGGCCCTTACGTACAATAGCTCGGTTAGGCTCCTGTATAATTACTATGTCCGAGTTTGTTTCCTCGGCCGTCCGCTGTAAAAGATGGTGCGCATTCCTTCTCCTGTCGGTGTTCAACTGGAGGATCTTAATGCTATCAGGATTTTTATAGCACATCGCGATTAGTGTTCTGACCCCTCCGTGGCCCCTTCGGTAGTTCCCTTGCTGACGTCCTCGCCCTTCCCGATGGTAGACAGGTCCAGGATATCCCTAAGTGCGCTCAGTGCGTTAAGTGTCGCCTCCTGGGCTTGGCCCCCGTCGTCAAGACTCTGTGCTTCCTCCGGAAGTGGCGTGCTTTCTCTGTTAACGAAGGCTTGTGTCACCATATCCCAGACTGTGTTCCCAGCTGCCCCTGGGTTTCCGTTTTGCGCCTTCTGTGGCCTTCCACCTCGCCTTGCCTTCTGCAGCGCCTCTTTGAATGCCGGACACTTCATTGTGCCGGTTTTGTGGCCGTTTTCATCACATACCGGGCAGAAGTCTTGGTTCTGACACTCCTTGGCCTGGTGTCCGGTGCCCCCGCACCTATAGCAGCTACCCGTTCTGTCGGGTCCATTGCACATATCTCTGTCGTGGGAGAAGCTCCAGCACCGATTGCATCTTGGCACATTAGTGCGCCTCTCTATTTTGCAGCGCACTAACCCTATCCTAATCTCACCTTTACTTACCAAAGTATTTGCACTCCCCTTCGGTAGAGTAATTGTGACCGCAGTTGTTTCGTTCTGGAGGGGTCTGATGTCGCTCAGCTTACATTCTTCAGTACAAATGCCAGTCACCTTCTTGATGGCTTCCTCTCTGGTAACGTCCTTTGCCATTCCTCGCATTTGGATGGCTTCCGTGTGTCCTTCCACCCCTAATCTCCTTGTCTTTAATGAGTTACCCTCCTCTATGGCCGTCCTCAGCTTAGTCAGGGCTCCTAAGTCCTTGTCCATTGTGACGAGGGGACTTCCGTCCTTGGTGCCGCGAATGTCCCTTATCGCCTCGGCCGATTCTGACCCTCCCACTGCATTCTTTACCTCTATCAGTATATCTTTGTATGTTTTGCCCTCTCCACTGACCATGACTCCGTAAGTGTTTCTTTTCTTCCGTTGGCTGTTTTGCTGGGTGGTCGTATATATTTCAACGGTGGTGTTGCTGCAATGGAAGACGGCTTCTGTCATCTTCCGTAAGGTTTCCGTGTTGACACATTTCACGTGGTGGATCGCCACCCTTTTGTCCTGGCTGGTTTCGTTTGCTAAGAGGATGAGTTTGTCCCACAGCCCCGGGGATGTCCCATCCGATGTCATCTTGATTATTTTCCTCCCGTGCCTCTTACTTTGGAAGTCTGGTCGATAATCTCGAACTCGTCCTCCAACTGTAGGAGTTCCGGGAATTTCTCCTTGTATAGTTTTTGTATACTATTTCCCATCTCGACGTCGTCGGGCTCCACTATTACTACTTTGACCACGGTGTCATCAGTATTAATGGGGTTTCCCACCACGATCTGTGTATTCTTTTATACTGAATCTGCCCATTTCAGTTTTTCCACCCTCCACCCTTGCGGGGAGTTCATCGGGGGAGCTCAGCCTAGAGGCAGGGCATGTGCACGTACATATGCAAGCCTCCCTCGTATTTATCCCATTCTCGGGTTTTGACGTGCCTTCGTTAGCAGCTGGTTTACCCTCCATTTCCTGGATCTTTGCCTTCAGGGCTGTGATCTCACGTTCCATCTCATCTTCCGCTTTCACTTTGAGGGCTATGGCCTCCTGGATATCCTGGGTCATGAGTTGGTTCGCTATAATCTTCAGCATACCTACTAATTCTTTAATATCTGTACTTGTTTGCGGCTTCTCGGTGATCTTCATACCCAGTTCTTTAGCAATCTGGTCCACGTGCTTTGTGAGTTTCGCGACCTTGTTCATTTGCCATTCTCTGCTTATTGGTTCCTCTGTATCTTCACTATTGTTGTCGAATTCACTATGATAGCCGCTTCGTTTTCTCTTAGCTGATCGTTCTCTCTCTTCGTCCCACACTAGATCCAAGGTTTCGACGTTCGGAGAGGTTGATCTTGAACTCTCTGCGGATGAAAAATATACGAAGTGTTCCATTTGAAAAACTCGAGAAAATTTAAATAAAAACTTCCAAATTGAAAAATCATTTTCAGCCACCCTGTATGATTTTTGGAAATGATAATGATTCAAAAATATCACTCATCTGTCTGACGAATAGCATTATAATTATATCCTCCTGCATTCCATTATCTTGAGAACAGTGATTTTTTTGGTAAGCTTCTGCAGATATCATTATTTTGACAAAAAAAAGTATAACTCTGAAGTGGTTGGGAGATAGTAAATGATATTGGAGGGATGTATGGAGACCACTAAAATGCTTGAAAAAATGGATTGAAATAAGTGGCATTCCATTTAAAAAAATGCACTTGACCCTTTATATTTTCTTTGTTTCACCCTGTATATAAGACAATAATTTCTGGATTTAGACAATGATGTATAGTTTACACTGGTTTTAGTATTATCTGCCTGGCTACCATAGAACTCGAGCAATCAGACTCTGTCGCACTATTGCTCCACCCTGTATATTTCTTATATTCTTTTTTTTTTTATTAGCGGACTATGTAGTCAATCAAATAAAGCCTCATTCAGATATGAGGTAACATAGTGCTGTTGTATTGTGGTGCCGTTGCCGTGTACTGTGGTGCAAACTTGTGCTGAACTAGCATTCACATAAGTGTCAGTTTGCAATGCAGTGCAATGACAGTCAACCGTCGAATGAAGGATACCTAGCCACCAATTTGGCCAACAAAACTTCGAAATTTTCCATAATCACCAAATTTCAATAAAAACTAAACTCAAAAGTGAAAGGAACATCATCAAAAATCATTTGTCAAAAATTACTCAAATTCCTATTGGTGCTTGCTAGTCGTGGCGTGCAAATGTAGTTTCAAAAGTTTGGAGTTTGTAAACTTTCCGCACGACATGGCTCCGCACTGCACTACGTCTGAGCTTTGCACTCCATTGCGAATGCTCCAATAGAATTCAATAAGACAAACTTTCATACAACAGCAATGCACAGGCACAGCACTGTATTACCACCTATGTGAATGATACTCAAATGTTTGGACAACTTATTCATTTAGAATAAGTGCGAAGCAATAGCTTTGATTCAAAGCGTATGTATACCCCTATTCCCCAAAAAAATCATTATTACATTTGCTACTTCATACAACAGTAGGTATATACTTTTCCCTGTAAAAGTTATATACTTATTAGAAATGGTACATAAACTTCACTTCACTTCACCTGTTATGAAATGTTTGCTACATATCCTTTGGTTTCTTATAATTGATTCAGTTAGATCTTTCCTCTTGATGGCTGCCAACCACATATCTCTCCTTTTCCTCGATAAATCGTTTATATGTGGTAATGCAGAGTTTTTCAAAATGGGAATGCGAAAAAAACTAAGCAAATGGTCCCGATCTGCACGGCTTCCACAATACACGTTACTGGCATTTTTCTTTCAAACCCGAACTTAGGTCTCACTATTTTCTAGAAATTTGATAAAAACTAAAGGTAATTATACCCAAATACTTCAAAAAAACTTATTATTAACAAAATTTAACAAGTAAATAAACGTATTACTCAATTGTCTGCCAACCAGGCGCTATATTTAATTTATTTGACAGGTCGTTGGATTGCCTAAAAGTGGCCATCGCTACGAGAAATCGTTACGATCAGACTGTACAGTTAGAACGGTGCCGATAAATCGCTACATGTATGTGATAAAACTGTGCAGTTTCGCACGATTTGTTGAGACTGTACAGTCGAACGGAACAATACCAAAATTTCAATTGATTTATCGGAATCGGACGAACTGTGCCGACTGATCGAAACGTGTATGCGCTCGTGTTTCCGTTTTCGTGTTCAGTTTGGTCGTCGATCGACATTCGGGTAGACGTGCGCACGCGACATGGCGTCTCAAACTAATCGAGAATGGCTGGAAGAATTTATTGAGTTATATCGCAGTGAACCTTGTCTCTGGAATATTAAAAGCAAAGAGTATCACAATCGTGACTTAAAACGTGCAGCATATACTAAGCTGGTTGAAAAATTGAAAACAGTAGACCCTAGGGCTGACAAAGATGCGGTTGTGAAAAAAATAAACAACATTCGCTCTACTTACAAAGAAAGAGCGTAAGAAAATCGCTGATTCAAAAAATCAGGAGCAGGAACCCAAGAAGTGTATAAACCAAAACTATGGTATTACTCTATGTTGCTGTTTTTGGATGACCAAGAAGAACCAAGACGTTCACGCTCGAATATGGACGATGAATCCACAGACAACGAGGTAAGACGAGTTCTTTATATTATTACATGAATAAATAAGAAATTAACGTAAATAACTTTTTTATCACATCATTTATTCTCAAAGAGTAAATGTATAAAATAATTTTGCCACGGAACGCTGCCTTCGCTTGCAAAATATTCCATGTACTCTTCTCGGACTTGTTTTGCGGCAATCGCAGTATTACCAAGATTTCTTCGTTGCTAATTAACTATCGCTGAATTCATTGTATCATATCCTTGGGTTATTGACCCGTCATCGACATGTTCTACGTCGAAGCATTCTTGTGGACAGTAAGAACTTCCGGAAGTCTTCATTAAATAATTATGTAAAGCACAACTGGCCATCACGACAGACTCTATTCTTTTCGGATCAATACTAATTTTTGTGTGAAAAATTCTAAATCGAGATGCCAAGATCCCAAACGCATTTTCGATAATGCGCCTTGCTCGTGATACGCGGTAATTTAGAATTCTGGTTTTGGTTGTGGTCAAGTCTGCTTGTCTAAATGGCTTAATTAAATCTGTTCTAAGTGGAAACGCATCGTCAGCCACAAACACATACGGCAACTTTCTAGTGCTATTTGCGACAACTGTGTCGGTTGGAATACACAACTGATTAGTATCAAGTTTTTCAAAAAACTTAGTGTTTGTGAGTACGCCACCATCGGAAATTCTTCCATTTGTTCCAAAATCACATAAAAGAAATCGATAATTTCCACCAACGATTGCCAATAAAACCATGCTATGATGGTTTTTATAGTTGAAATACTCTGAGCCACATCCATCCGGAAGCGAAATTGCTATATGCTTTCCATCCATCGCGCCTAGACAGTGCGGAAAGTTCCATCTCATTTCGAACACTTCGGCCACATCCTTCCATTCGTCTTCCGAGAGTGGGAACTGAAACAATATTACTTGTTACAGGAAACCTCCAGCCACGCAGTCAACGCCACAGTCACCTCCAGCCACACCAACAACTGCACAGTCAACTCCCGAGCCTCGTTCAATTCCAAACACGTCGTTTCATAGGAGTCGGCCAAAACGGAATGCAAATGAAAACCTCACTACTGAAGTTTTACAGTCTGTTCAAAACCATTTGAAAAGGCCTGCAATTACTAATGATCGATTTGATATTTATGGAGCAAACGTCGCAGCTAAGCTGAGAGACCTTACCAAACATCAACGTATTTTGACCGAAAAAATAATTAACGAAACATTATTTCTGGCAGAGATGGACAATTTGACTATTTCACACCAAGTGATGGATTCAACCAGTGTGCGTTTTAATAATTATGGTTACAACGTTCCCAGCCCCGTGGCACATACTCCCAGCCCTGTTGGAAACAATCCTAGCCCAGTACCTTATCAGAATTCACATTATGATTACCAAACACATCCAGACTTCCAGTCAATTCTCCAAACTCCCATAATGCCAACGTCTCAACAAGATCAGTCCCAACCAATGCAAAATACAGCGGCTACTTTTTTGTCTAATTTTACTTAATGTTAAACCATCATTATAAGTACAAATTAATAAACATGACATTCTAAGTACTTCGTAGTTTTTTATTTCTTACCTTCACATGGTCTTTGCGGAGAACCTTATATATTGCTTCACATGTTTCCGGTATTATGCGACCCAAGGCTTGAGATGAAATGATGCTAGAGAATTTCAAATCTTCATAATTTCGTCCTGTTGATAAAAACCTCAAAGTAGCTACAAGCCTGTCGTGGGGTGGAATAGCATTTCGCATAATAGTGTCTTGCTTCTCGATAATTGGTGCCACCAAATTCAGTAGATGTAAGTACGTATCGTGATCCATTCTTAGAAAATTATGCCAGTCTTGTGGAAACAGCTTTAATTCCGCCAACAAATTCACATGCGAATGAACTCTTCTTTTCATTAGCCATTCTTTACACCAGATGCTACGTTTTTTCCGCTTCACTTTTTGTTCCTTCAGGGCGAATATTAATCCAATAATTGCTAAACCGTCGTCCGTCGACGCCATCACTACACGTATGCGGGGCGCCGCTTCTTGTACCGTCTGATCGCAACGATTTCTCGTAGCGTGTATAGCTTGTACGCCAGCTACGATAAACTGCACCGTTCGAACTGTAAAGTCTGATCGTAACAATTTCTCGTAGCGTATATGGCCACCATAATAGACCGGAAAAGTGTGACGTGACAATTAGGTTGGTACTCCTGATTTGTTTCAAAACAAATTTCGTTTACATATAAAAGTCCATAAGGACATTTTCAAACTCCAGTATCTAAAGTGTTTTCTAGAGTTAACGAATATTGATTTAATTTCTGGGAAGAACGAGGTGTTAATTATTATAAGAAAAATAGGAGAATAGTTATAAAATTTAAATGAAAACTTGTTGAAACTAATTGAGGTTATGTAATTTCAGTGTTTTTCGGTGGATTTCTCTAATTTTTTATATAAGCTCATCATTGTACCAAAAAGGAGTGGGAACTATGTTATCAAGTTGTCAGCTATTATGCATTATTTCAAGGAGGAAAAACTGATATCTAGAGGAGAAAATGCAGTGGAATCAGGCCATGTCGAAAATATGATATTCGATTCTGAAATTAAGATTTTGAAGGGGTTTGTTCATGCCAGTATTCGTGATAAATCGTATAAAGTACAGGTAAGGTAATAAGATATTGGAAACACTCTTTTTAGATTAAATTCAATTCCGAGTGGGTGATTGAAAATAGTGTACCTGCCCAAGAGGACAGTTCATGTGTCATCACATGGCAGCTTCAGCGATACTTGGACACTATAATGTGTCTGCAACAGACAAGGCTTGCACTTGGAGTAGTAAAAAAGATTCACCATCAACGTCCGAAGTGAAAAGTATAACCCAATTGTATCCCCTAAAAGTACATAGGTCAACAGAGAGAGACTTGACTGCACAGGAAATCGAAGGATTCAGAAGTAAACTAAAAATATTTGATGGTGCAGTTGGATTTACATGGCTCTTATCAAGCGAATCTGAAGCAAATACTGAGAGTCTTGTAGTTCGCATCGAGGATATAATATTCAATGAGACATACTTCATATCTATTGATAAATTGAAGTATTTCAGTGAAAAATTACAGATGTCTCATGATAAGATTCTGGAGGTGTCTAAACTAACAGTTGGTCAAGCTCAAAATGAAAAATGGCTTGTTTGTAGAAAACATCGTCTCACAGACAGCAACTTTGGAGAAGTTTTGGGTGCTTGTAAGAGGAACCGTTTTCCTAAATCCTTATTTAAAGGATTGGCTGGTAGGTTGTTGGAACAAACGGTAGTTAAATATATAAAATTTAAACCTTGTTTCAGGAGCTTACAATTTGGACCACATTAAATCTATTCAATGGGGACGAGAACATGAAGCAGAAGGTATAGCAGCTGTAGAACGAGCTTTAGGAATTACAGTTATCCGAACCGGGCTGTGGTTGCATTCATGTGGATGTGAAACATAGTGCATACATAAATGTAAACCATATACTAAGATTAAAATATAATAATGAAAATGTAATAGTATTTTTTCTGTTAAGAAACCCAAGTTTGTATTATATAAAACAAATTTCCTATAGAAACTCTAATGAAATAATCACTCATATAATTGTTCAACTTCTGTTATAAGAGGAAATTGCATATTAGTCAAAGCACCACAAATTCTTATTATCATAGAAGATTGAACAAACAGTGAATGTGGTATGGAGTTTAATATTGAGAAACATTTTATTCGCCTGATTGCTCTCTCCACATGAATTCGAGCCCTAGCTATCGTTCTTGTTTGAATTGCTTGCTGAGGTGTAAATTGTGCAGTTGTTAAAAATGATGGGATATTCAAAGAAACTCCCTGAGGTAACATATCTTTTATAAGGAAACCTTTGTCAGCTAATATGAGATCCCCAGTTTCCATCTTTTCTAAAATACCAGAATGCTCCACTATTTTTTGTCAGAAGTGGAGCCTGGGTACAGATCACTAACATAAGTGACATCTCCATTTGGAGCAACCCCTATCAGTGCTTTCAATGTATTCATATGCTTATAGGAACTATATGTTAATCTTTGTTTATTCATTGAAGTTGGTCTTTCACATTTCACTTCAGTGCAATCCAGTACTATGCGGCAGTTTGTGAAGGTACTGAAACATGATGGAAGACAGAATTTATTTTTGTTCCTTGAGGGAACATTTGTTATTGTTGCCTGACCAAAACTTCATGGAGAGCATAAATCCACGTATAAACAATATTAGATATTGTTGTGGGACTGCAATTGAAACGACATGCCAAATCAGAATGAAGAAGATTCAGTCTCAATTTCATTAGAGTTATCAAGAGCTGATCTTTCTTACTGATATTTACCACTTTCCATCCTAGATAATAGGATTGATTAATATTTTCAAATAAGCTGAACAATGTTTCGAAAAGATACTGATTGAGTATTCCAGTATACATATTTATCAGTTTATCATTTTTATGTGTGTAAGTGTTCAAATGAAAGTCGAACATGCAAGTTCTCCAACTTTGTATGAAGTTCTTCATTTTCTCAGTTTCAGTTGATACGTCTAGAAGAGTACTTCGACCAGGCCACTGAAGATGACTGCCGCAGTTGCAGTCGAAACGTTTGGAGATTTAAACCAAAGAAGACCACGGCAAAACCCGGAAACCAACCTAAATACAAAAGTCTTTGATGCTCAAGTCTCGTTCTAAATTATTTTTTTGTTATCAAAAACGTTACGTTTTACCGACCACGATGATATTACTCTTTTGCGTGAAGTCTTGGGGCAAAATCCTATCGAACATCCAGTAGTATGGGCAATTATTCGAGAAAACATGCTGTCGGTGACCAAAAAAAACTTTTCCATAAGGACTCTAAAAGAACATTTGGAATTACTGATAAAATTATGGCTGAAGGACTTTAAAACTTGAAAAAATCTGTAAGTAAACGTATTTTAAGTCTTAGTCATAGTCTTAACAGGTTTATAGTTAAAACCTTCAGTTATCAAAATCCTAGCAGCCTGCTGAAAGCACAGCTTCAGAAGAAACATTGAATAAGTATTCACCTTATTATATCAGCCACTAATTTCAATTTATGGCAACTATACAAGGCACGTTTGCTAAATGCAAATCTGACAGCTCGATTCAATCTGTAGGCGTGGTTTCCCTATACTTGTACTGGAAATCCTAGCAGAAAGATTGAATCGAGCTGTCAGATCTGCATTCACCAAACGAGCCTACAGTTTCAAAACAGTATGTTTTGTTTTTTTTCAGGTCAGGAATAGAAGTAGCATACACAGAAAAAAACAATTTAAGTGAAAGTATTTATGAGCTGATGTGTAACCAAGAAAAAAAGAAGCAGGTGAACACAGAATTACAAACCTCAAAAAAATTAGGCCAGGACATGCGAGACCAATTTGCCTCAACCTCAAAAGATATTGCAAATAGGTGTGAAGTACAGTGTGAGCAAGATTGTAACTAGCAAATAAGAATATTTATTTTAAGGTTTAGAATTTGATAATTTTTAGCATTTATCTTAGAAGAGTCTGATATCGTAATGAGAGAACTGGAAACAAGTGAAGAACACAATTATTCAGTAAAATACAAATGTACTGAAGTTATGGAAAATGGTTAGTATACATAATATGAGTAATAAAAATCAATGAAACTAAAAACATATTTATGATATTTAATGACCATATTAATAAAATAAAATATTTTTAGAGCCCAAATTACCAGAAACCTCGGGTCAACCGATTATTTCAAATCCTGCCAATGCATCAATAATGCCAAATAATTTAATGGAAGCACCAATTGTTCCACCAGCAAGTTCTTCTAAAACACCCACATCTAGAGTATTAGGTAATTGTTATTTATTAACCAAAGGCAGAAGGAAGTAATGTACTTATTCTATTCTAGGCCCAATAAGATCCAGAAAACGGAAAATTAATGTACAGAGGCAAGGACTGGCATACTTGTAGGCATATGATCAGCAACAGAAAGAAAATAAAAAAAAGGAAATTGGCTCGAACAACGTAAATTAGAATTGGAAGAGAGGAAAATAGCTGTTATGGAAAGACAAGTAGCTGTTGCCGACTTTGAAACCCACAAAAAGTACAAATTGGAAGAAAAACGATTAAAACTTGAAGTTGACCAAAGAAATGATTTAATGAAGATAATAGAGAGGCAAGACAAATTAATTTATTTCATTATTAACAAAAAATAATAAAACACAAAATTACACCATATCTTTTTATGTCATTAATAATCAAATGAAAGACCACACACCCAGTTATACAGGTTTATATGGGAAATTTATCAGCAGAATTCGCCACAATGTTTAATATGTTGAGGTCAAACAGTACATTGCAATTCAAAGATAATTTACTCAAATACCTAGTTCACCAAATTGAATATGCAAATAGCCTCCTTAAATATTTTGTTGATAGTTTCAAAACCATATATGGCGTTGAATATCTCTCACACAATATCCACAATTTGCTTCATCTTAGTGATGATGTAAAATATTTCGGTGTATTAGATTCCTTTAGTGATTTTCCTTTTGAAAATCACATGCAGGCAATAAAACGTATGGTTATAAAAGGAGATAAGCCAGTACCGCAAATTGGTAAAAGAGTTATGGTTCAAGAATATATACATTCACACACTGAAACTTATGTCCAAACTGAAAAATATGTACCAACCATTGAACATTCTAGTGGACCACTTATAGATGTGAACATTGTTAATAAAATTGCAATTTTCAAATTTTTTGTTATCAATAAATCATGCAGATAATTGTTCTGCAGTCACAGATGGTACTATAGTGGTGATCAGAAATTTTATTTCAATTGAAAACAATACAAAAATTATTGGCAATAAGTTTGAAATTTTGGAAAACTATTATTGCATACCATGTGAGTCATCTAATTTGAAAATCTATAAAGCAAGTGGACTGGGGCCTCTCCAATATTTTGATCAAAAGGATATTGCTTACAAATGTATGAAATTATCCATTTCCCATGATGAATATGTAATTTTTCCATTGATTCACGTCATTCACTAATAACATTTATTATGTGTATTGGGTTGAATAAATAACTATGCCCTTTCAACTTTAATACTCATTTTTTAAATTTTAGCAATAATTTGAAAATTTGTCAAAATAATATCTCATATTATATCCCTTTTATACAGTGACCGGCAAATTTATGACAACAAATGGGAAAAAAGTTTATTTCAAATTTCACAGAAAATTTTATTCTTCATAAAGGTACCTGCATCCTCCAAACCTCAAATTGCACTATCCACATTTCAATTATATCTTTTTGTGAATGAGGGAGGTGAAATAAATTAAATGTGGCTCAAGAGTATAGGCATATTTACATTTGTTACGACCTGTCTTTTCACGTTGATTGCAACACAGTTGGATTGCTTTCAATTGATTTTGAACTGCAGATGTCATTTGTTGCAGCGGATTTCGAAAAATACTTGTTTTTTTCTAAATGGCCACAAGAAATGAGGTTTTGTCGGCACCAAATACAATTAATGCAATTTTCAAGATGACAGTTGGGCGAAACTGTTTCGCCCAGAAAAATTTGTTTCGCCGAAACAAATTTATCTGGTCGTCTAGATGATATTCAATAATGAGTTAGGGTGGTGAGACAGAAAAAGGAAAAAATCAATGAATTTTTTTTTAATAGGAAGCTGTGAATTCAAATTTGGAACACTCTAAATTATAAGTCACTTCTTCAAATAACTCTTTTGTGTTTTTTTTGAAAATCAAGGTATTTTACTCCTGAACCACTTCCAATTTTTTTAACCTCCCTCGTACACAAAAGGATATAATTGATATGTGGATTGTGCAATTTGAAATAAACTTTTTTCCCATTTGTTGCCATAAATCTGCCGGTCACTGTATGTACCTTTTTGTATTATCAACAGTGAATGCTTTCTTTTCAATATTTTGTGACCACTATTATATTTTCACGAGAGAATTATGGAAGTAAAAACTTGGACAATAATTGTCAAGTTTGTTGATGAGGACATGGTTGTTGAAGCAGTCCCAACTAAATGGCTGCTAGGAAATACATGCTATTGGCCACCTTACACCAGGGAAAAATTAATAAATTCCATTAAAAAACTAGAACCACCAAATACCTGTTGGCCACAACATATTGTTGAAATATTTCGAAATGGAACATATCGCTGCCTCAGTAATAAAGTGACCTAATTCCAAAACCTGACAATTATAAAACGACTTTTACCACCGCCATCTATCGTCCCAACGAAAACTGCTTTCCTCGTGCGTGCAAAATAGAGCGCATTATTTTGCGTCTCTTTCCCACCGACCTCCCATGCAGTCAATGCCTGTCAGAAAACGACTCAACTAGTATTGCGCCGGCCGTGGCCAACGGCGAAACATATAAACGGGAATGGTTACGCTCCTTTCACACAATACGATTTTGGTCGTCCGGTAAAAAGTCGGACGACCACATTCCATTAGTTAACTACGGAAATATACGAAATCTTTCACACAGGACGACAACGACTTATTGTCGTGTCGTGGTCGTACAGCTGTCGTCCACTGCCACTGCAATGGACGACGGTCGTGCTGTTCTCTGAGAACAGTGACAAACGGCATCAAATGGATGTTTGTACACAATACGATGTTTAGTCGTGTGATATCTGCCGTATCAATTGAATCCAGTGGCAAGTAGTAAAATGGCTGAAAATATCGATGTGGAATTTCTAATTGCACTAGTTGAAAGTAGACCAGTACTCTGGGATAAAACCCTCGAAAGTTACAAAGATAGAAATGTAACTAAAAATGCGTGGCGTGAAATTCTCCTGGAGGTAAAACCAGATTTTGAAGAGCTGGAGGATAAAGAAAAAAACACATTTGGTAAGTGTCATTTTTACTTTATTTTGCATTTAAAGTATTATACACTCTGATCAGAGATCTCAAATGGGGTTAAAAACCTGAATATAATTATTGAAATAGAAAAATATATAATTTTTTCTGGGATGCGGCCAAAGTTTGCATGAAAATAACAAATTTACTTGTCAAGATTTGGTTTATTGTTGCATGAAACCATCTTCAGACATATTTTCTAATTAAAAATAATTATGTACATTCATAAAAAATTTAAAATGCGTACAGCAAGTAAAGTCAAATAAAAAATATGTTTGAGGTAAATCTCATATGTTTATAAATTGAAAATTTGTTTATTATCGTAAAATTATGTTGAGTCAGAAAAATATGTGAAGATTATTGAACGAAATAATAAACCGAAACGTAACCAGTAAATTTAAAGGCAAACTTTGACCGCATCCTAGAAAAAAATAATTTTTTACTAGAATATAATTCTATATATATATATATATATATATATATATATATATATATATATATATATATATATATATATATATATATTAGTATATGTATTTATTTTAAATAGGAATAGTAATTGTACAAATCGATATGAAATGAAATATAATTACTTATATTCTTGACATTTGCCAAGGCAGGCTTCCAACATCGGAGGCGAAATATGTACATAATATCGTCCTAATAGTATTTGCGGATATACCTCCTCGTATGACATGTTCTTGTGGTAAATCGTCCAAACCTGTTATTGTAGCAGTATCATCTATCAAAAAACCATCTCTGTCACGTACAAAATTATGTAATACGGTGCAAGCTTTAATAATATCCACAGCAACGTTGGCTCTACATTCAGAGGTCTATGAAATATTCGCCATTTATTGCTGAGGATGCCAAAAGCACATTCGACATACCGTCGAGCTCGACACAAGCGATAGTTAAAAATCCTTTTTTCAACAGTTAAATGAGTTCCCCCAAAGGGTCACAGTAAATGTCGATGCAATCCAAATGCTTCATCTCCTACGAAGAAGTATGGAACTTTGGGGCTTTCAGTTCCCGGTAGACACTTTTCTTCTGGTAGTGGTTGTGTGTTTGATTCTATCGACTGCCATAAACTGGACCTTTTAAATATGGAAGAGTCACAATCTTTACCATAACTTCCAACGTCTACAAACACAAATTTGTATCTGCAGTCGGCAACTGCCATTAAAAATACAGAAAAATAATCTTTATAGTTGAAATACATTGACCCACTGCGAAATGGACAAGTAAGACGTATGTGCTTGCCGTCTACTGCTCCTAGACAATGGGGAAAGTTTGCAATGGTTTCAAAGTCTGAAGCGATAGATTTCCACATTTCTCTTGTAGGTGTTGGTATACACTCCACTCGCAGAACCATCCAGATTGCTTTGCATACCTCCTTTACAATCTTACTCGCAGTAGAAATTCCAATTCGATAAGTATAATGTAGCTCAGTAAAGGTACAGCCACTTGCCAGATATCTGAAAAGAATCACGTATCTTCATATTTCTTAAAAATGAATAAATAATAGTTATTTATTGTATAGGTGTTTTAGATATCATTTTCTTTGCGCAAGAATGTTTAAACGCGAGAGCGAAGCTCGAGCGTTTAAATTTCTTAAGAAAATAAAATGTATCTAAAACACGCATGCAATACAAGGTGTTATTCACCATCACATTCATTTAGAATCAGAATCGCGGAAATTTTTCATCACAAAATGATTTGACGTTATACTCTGACAACGGCTGTCACCTCCTTGAAAATCATTGAAATAGCTTACAATAGTGGAATAAAGTAATTTCATTATTCCACTCGTGGATAAAGTGGTACTTTATACGGTTCATAAGTGTGGATAAAACTTCAATTATAAGGTGATTGTGAATAAATATTAGTATTTGTTATTTCATTTATATTTTAGGTAAGGACGTTATAAGACGGTGGACTAATCTTCGAGATGCGTTCGCTAGGTCTAAAAGAAAACTGAAAGACAGCAAAAGAAGTGGAACAGATGCAAAAAAAAAACAAAAAATATGTATATAATGATCAGCTTCAATTTTTAAACAAACTGTACGAAGTTAGAGAGACAGTTGATAGTTTGAATGACGAAACCAGGCACGGAACTGAAAACAATTCGGAACACATAGAGGTTGAGGCAACTGCTAGTGTCACGATTGACGAAACAATAAATAGACGTACGAGAAATAGGAAACATCGCAAACCTGATGAGGTGGAATTAAAAATTTTGAAGGCATTAGAGCCTGAAAAACAAAATAGTAAAATGTCTTTCTTCCAGAGTTTGTTGCCTCACCTTGATAGATTTGATGAAAATGACTTACTTCAGTTCCAAATGGGCGTTTTGCAAGTGATTGCAAATATCAATGAAAAAAAGAAGATGGTTCCTCAGGTCCCTCCTCCTTTTCCTCAATCTATTCCTACACACTCTCACTCGCAGCAGTTTGCGTTCCAGCTTGCTCCTTCTTTTCCTCAACATTCGCAACTTACTCAGTCCCAATCATCTACACCATCATTTACTCAACTTTTTCCCACTCCATCTTCTTCAACTAATAATTACCAAATACAATCAACACGTCAGTATTATCAAGATTGCGGGGCATCATCTGGAATGACATCTCCAATGACAGATCCCAGGGACAGTTCCACTCCGCTCTTTCTCTTTGTAAAATTCAGGAATTTTCTTTATTTTGTTATTATAGAGCAAAAATAAATGACTTGTTTTAATAATGGTTATAATATGCTAGAAATATTTAACCAACTCTGGCCAATGTCTATCGGTTGAAGTAATATCAACAAAAAATATACGAAATTATAACGATCTAAACAAAATTCTTTATTATAAATTTATTATAACACTTGAGGACTTAACGAAAATTTATAAATTGTTTGTTTCTTGTCCTATATCTCGTTTTTGCATAAAAATAAGACTTGGGCTTATTTAATGAAAACCAAAAACGCCAAAATTTAGATTATCAATCATTAAGAGAATAGAATAAAAATTTCCTAGTTTGTAAAATAGTATCAGAACTTACCTCAACGTGACATCCAACATTTCTATAGGTTGAATACAATTTCTCTTTTTTGTATTTCGCCGTTGAAGAAGTCTTCAGTTTGTCATGTAATTCATCGAAGGAACTCATTGACATGCGGAAGTAATTAAAAAAATTGGTTTGGTCATTTCTTAAATCTTCAAAGAGTATACGAAATAAACCTGCTTCTTCTCTCCGTCTATTGATTGGATGCACCCAATGTAGTCGATTACGTTTCTGCCTTTTTTTACGACGATAAATTAACCATAATGCCAAAATTTTTGCCCGATTTGATGCGACGCCCTGTGCTCTCCCCGACATCACGATAAATACTAACGATAATATGTCGTTATGTGTGAAAGACAGTGAGTTACGATAAACGGTCGTCCGACTTTTTACCGGACGACCAAAATCGTATTGTGTGAAAGGAGCGTTATTGTATTCACAAACAAAAGGATCTTTGTATTTCTTTGTTTGCAAGTTGTTTGGTAACAAATGCATCGCCACAGCGCCGAGCCAATTTGCAGCTGATGGATTTAGTGATTGGCGAAACGTAATTGCAATTGAGCACCACGAAAACAGTTCAGCTCATAAGGACTTTATGCTAACTTATTTGAGTTGAAGACAAGGTCTAGGGATCACCAAAAATCTAGAGGCACAAGTAAAAGAAAGAAAATATTGGCACATAATGTATTGCAACGAGTTATTGCAGTTATACAAACGCTTGCAGAACGTGGTTTGGCCTTTAGGGGACATGATGAGTCTTTTGGATTTATACACAATGGGAATTTTTTGGGTTCACTTGAACTTGTGGCTCAATTTGATCCATTTTTAGCAAGCCATATTGCAAGATATGGAAATAAAGGGAAAGGCAACCCATCATATCTATCGAAAACAGTATGCGACGAGCTTATCGATTTAATGAGTAATACAGTTCACAAAGTGATTATCGAAGAAATACAATCAGCTGGATACTTCAGCCTGTCTATCACATACGGATCTATCACATACGGATCAACTAAGTATTATTTTGGGATACATATCGCCGTCTGATGGTGAGCCCGTGGAACGATTTCTAACGTTTTTGAATTTAAAAAGTCAAACCTGAGAAGAGATGGCAAACATGGTACTCAGTTATCTAGAGGGTTGCAAAATAGATATTGCAAAGTGTAGAGGCTATCATATGATAATGCTGCTAATATGTCAGGACGATACAAAGATATGCAGCAAAAGATTTTAGAGCATAATAAATATGCTGCATTTATACCATGCGCTGCACATACTCTAAACTTGATTGGTCGCAGTGCTGTTGATTGTTGTACGATCGCAGTGAATTTTTTTTCAACTGCGCAGTTTTTATACACTTTTTTTTCGGCTTCTACTCACCGGTGGGCAGTTTTAAAGAAATTAATAGGCAACGATAGCGTTCTAAAGTCACTGTCGGAAACTCGTTGGGAAGCTCACGCTCCCACACAGCACACTATGTCCCCGGGATATCCCAGAATGATCCGGGATATCCCAGAATGATCCTGGATGTCCCAAAATGGGATAACCCTCCTGGAATATCCCTAGTATATCCTCAGGCTTTCCTTCTGTCGGCATGATAACCCAGGTTGAGCCTAATGCATATATCCCAGGAATAACTTTAATGTATATCCCTGGTATATTTAATGTAGTACATATTATCCCAATGAGATCCAGTTTTCTACATCCTTAGGGTGACATTCAAATATATGTCCCACGGTCATTGCTCTGGGCCAAGGGTAGGATATACATTTTTATCACACCTCTATAACAATTTTTTTCATGGCTGTTTTGTATTGTTTGCATGGGGTGGCTGGAGTGAACACTTTTTGTGTACACTGTTGAATTGGAGAGCAAGAATTGCGGACCGTCATGCAATTTATAGTGTCGTTCGTCGTAATAAGACGTACTCTCTAACTGCTCTAAGTTGATTTTTTAAAAGAGAAAGACACTGAAATACAAATGTTAGAGAAAGATGAACATATGTGAAATTGATCTTGATCACTATTGAGCAGTCTTTAACGAACACCACTTATAATTTAAAGTATTCTTTATTAAATTTTTTCATTCCTTATAGCGTTCTGTTTTCCGATTGGTCAACGAATGACACAACACGACATATCTGGCATATGAACTTTGCATTAAGGCTGCTTTCAGACTGGACGGAACCCTGATCGCGGAAATGTAAAATTTTAATTTTAGGCCAATCGAAACGTTAGAATTCAATCTCGAGATCATCTAGGAGTGAATTGTTAGGTTTCAGTCAACTTTTTTGGCGGAAATTGACATTTCTGCGTTCCGCCAAATCTGAAATCAAATTTATTCTTATCATCATGGATTGGATAAGGTCACAGCACAGGGTCACAGATTTGTCGTATCGTGGCCATGTCAGTTGTCAGTGTAGTTGTAGGTTGTAGTGCTTGGCTGTGGGCTGTGAGCAGTGCAGACTGCTGCGCGCCAAAATATTGTTTGTACTTATTTGTTGTTTGTAGAAGTGAAGCGTCCTTCTAGTATTAGTTGATTCGTTTTATTGGTGACAATAATCTTTATACGAGGTTGAAATAGGAGTTGAAGAATACACAGGTAAGTCAATGTTTGACTCTTAACCAGCCGTTCGTTCATTCAATGAGTTTATTCATGTACGACATATAAACATGTCGAATTTAATAAGGAAGAAAAGCAGAGCATCTTACTTTCGTCACGTAAAGAATGATAGAGATAGATTACTTGCTCTCATTCAAGATTTTGGAAACGATAATGAAGACGCCATATCTATGGGACAAACAGAATCTACTGAAACATTTTCATATCATTCGGATTCTGATTCTCCCCCTACTGAAACGTTGTCATATCATTCAGATTCTGATTCTAACCTTTCATATGATGTTCATCTTGACTCTGAAAGAGATTCTATTATTGAACAACCTGATGACCATTTCATAAGTCAAACTAATACTCATCAGATTCCCAGGCAAAAGCTCAATGAGGTGCCAAAACAGACAGAATGTATGGAATTAGACTTGAAAATACAATTGGGGAAATGGGCCATTTCACATAACATAGATCATTCAGCTCTGGGAGGTTTACTGAAAATTTTGAAACCCCATTTTAATAGTTTACCCAGTGATGCAAGGACTTTACTACAAACTCCTCGACAGACCTTAACAAAAACTGTGCATCCTGGCGAGTATTATCATTTTGGCCTAGAACGAGCTGTAAATTTCTTGTTGCACAATACACCCGCCCGAAAAAATATCAGTAACTGTGAAATTTGTGTGAATATTGATGGACTACCTCTCAGTAAGAGTTCTGGGAGCCAGTTTTACCCAATTCTCATTTCATTATACCCTGTCGAACATTTAGTTGGTATTGTTGGACTATATCATGGATATGAAAAACCACAAGACCCGAATTTATTTATGAGAGATTTTGTTGATGATGGAGTGAGATTGACTGAGAATGGAATAGTTATTGATAATCGTACATTGCCATTCAGAATTAGAGGTTTCATTTGTGATGCGCCAGCTAAATCATATGTCAAATGCATTAAAAGCCATACAGGATATTTCTCTTGTTCAAAATGTTTTCAGGAAGGTGAATATATAAATAAGAGAGTGTGCTTTCCTGAAATCTACTTCAAGGAAAGAACTGATGCTGATTTTATTTCAAAAGTACAAGAGGAACATCATACAGGCACAAGTGTCCTTCAAGAAATTCCAAATTTTGGCCTTGTATCTTCTTTTCCACTAGATTACATGCATCTTTTATGTTTGGGGGTCACAAAAAAAAATGATTGTATCTCTGTGGATGTGTGGTAAACCTCCTTTCAAGCTATCTTTTCATCAGATTACCCAAGTTTCAGAATCATTGAAGTTACAATCACCTAATATACCAACAGAGTTCTGTAGAAAACCTCGTTCACTACATGAAGCCAAACGATGGAAAGCCACTGAGTTTCGCCAATTTCTGTTATACACAGGTCCAGTGATGTTAAAATATGTTCTTGATAAAAAAAAATATTTGAATTTTATGTCTTTGCATGTAGCAGTGAGAATTTTGTGTTCGAATCATCTAAGCCAGAATAATATCGAATATGCACATTCCCTAATGATATTTTTTGTAGAAACATTTGCAACACTTTATGGTCATGAATTCATTTCCCACAATATCCACAACTTGCTGCATATTTCTAAGGATGTTCATAATTTCGGTGCTCTAGATACATTCAGTGCATTCCCTTTTGAGAATTATATGCAGTTTCTCAAAAAGTTCATCCGAAAAAGTGATAAACCGTTATCACAAGTTGTGAGGCGCATTGAGGAATGGGAAAAAATGTTCACAATGAAACATCATTTTCCAAATCCAGAATTCCAACTCTTCAAACAACACCAAAATGGACCTCTCGTTGACAATTGCCAAAATCCACAGTTTCTGGAATACCATTTTTTTAAATTCAAATTAAAAGTGAACCATCCTGATAATTGTTGTAGATTGAAGGATGGCAGTATAGTAATAATTGAAAATTTTGCTTCTAGTAATGGGAATACTGTGGTTATAGGTAGAAAATTCGAATATGTTGAAGATTTTTTCATTGAGCCCTGCAAATCATCGAATATTCAGATATTTCAAGTAAAATTTTTGAGCAATCTGATGTTTTGGCCCATTGACTCAATAGATTTGAAATATGTTAAATTAACTTGGTCTGACAGTTTTGTTGTGTTACCACTTTTACATTTGGAGTGATAGATGAGTTAGCTGAATAAGTAGTTGAAAAAAGTGATATTTGGGTATCCATTTGAAAATTATTTTTATATATTGCTTGTATGACGACTTTTTGTGATTCTCTGTAAATAATTCAAAATAATATTCCAACCAAAGGTAAATATAAAAATACCCACTTTGATAACACTTGGTGAATATAGTTCTCACAAGGAATATTTTTCCTTTTTCACAGAAAAGCTGAATAACTTTCAAATGAATATCAAGATATTTCATTTATTGTTCTACTTTATCGATGGTTTCATGTGCATCACTTTTTTCATGAATTATTTGATGTTTGTGGACAAATATATTCACGGCTTCACAATGTCCTCTAAATTATTCACTGTCACAATGCATTTATTTTTATTATTTCTGTTTCAAGTAAACAATTTTCTGAAAATGTTTCATTCACCTGAAAGATTTTAGAATTAGAATTAAAGAAGTTCAATATCACCTTATGACTGCTATACTACTACTATTATATATGAGTTCTAGGATGTGGATCATAGTGAATTTCACGAGAGAAAATTCGGTAGAAGTCGTTCCTGATAAATGGCTAGCAGACAATGACCAGTGTTACTGGCCTTCGTACAAGGGATCGAAACTCAAATCAGCAATAGCTGAAGAATATGAAGTAGGCGAGGATTGGAATATCCATCCCATAAGGATTATCAACAGAAATAAACTGTATGGTGAGATTTTTTTATGGTTCAATTGTCATTTGTATAATTTATATAATGGAGTAGCTACACCATTGTTATTGTAGGAATGTAGGCTTTCACGGCTGGCGTCAATGTTTTGGTTGGTTTCCGGGTTTTGCCGTGGTCTTCTTTGGTTTAAATCTCCAAACGTTTCAACTGCAACTGCGGCAGTCATCTTCATAGTGGCGTGGTCGAAGTACTCTTCTAGACGTTTCAGTTGATACGTCTAGGAGAGTACATCGACCACGCCACTGAAGATGACTGCAGCAGTTGCAGTTGAAACGTTTGGAGATTTAAACCAAAGAAGACCACGGCAAAACCCGGAAACCAACCAAAACACCATTGTTATTTCTGTATTTTTGCAAGTGGCATATATTTTTATGTGTTACCGTCCTCTTGACCCCCATATTGCTTCATTCAAATTATTTTTATAATGCAGATGACCTAATCAAGGCTAGGAATGCCTGTGATAAAGCCCAGTTTACTTCAGATTGTTCTGAAAATGACCATAAACGAATCATAAGAAAAAAAGTATTCACCAGTAGTTCTTCAGAAGCGTCTGATGAAGGATTCCAAAGAAGATTGCCTGAAGTCCCAGAAGGTGAACATCATAAAAAATAAAGTATGTCAACTATAAGTTATTTCAATTTATAGGTTTCTCCAAGAAGAAAGAAAATAAAACCAACAATCAAAGCATAAAGTTGCTTTCTGGGAAAAAAGAATATGCCTCAAAATCTAATTGTAGTAAGAATACTAATTATTATTGCTTTCACGTTCATTCATTTCTTGAAAGAAAACAAATAATTTAAGAAGTATTTACATATATTCCTGCGGGATACCTACTACTCTGCCTCTATAGGTTTTCGCATTTTTTTTTCCACAAAATCAATTTCTTCATTTTGGTTTATTAAAAATGTGAATCATAAAAATTCCCAAGAAATAAAATGTGATCATTCTGTTTTTTTTTTTCAAGAAGTGGATTCTGTCATCTGTTTAAAACTGAAATGGAAAGAATCAAAATTAGGAACAATATTTAGAATTTCTTGCACTTCAGTTTATTTTATTTTTGTTTTTTATTACTTCCATGTTATAGTCCCAAAAAACATGCCAAGATACATTCATCAATATCTGCTTTGCCTGATGCCATAATCTTTTTCATCATTGGAAAATATTTAATATGAAGTTAGAAAAGATTATGCTTTTTACAGTTTCAAATCCACAACAACTGAGCTCACAACATAGTTCCAAACAACAGAGTTCACAACAACACAGTTCCCAACAACTGAGTTCACTACGACACAGTTTCCAACAAATGAGTTCACAACAACACAGTTCTCAAGAAACGCAGAATACCAGTAGAGAGTTTGAATTTCTCGAGCTAATTGGAATAGAAATGTGATTTTCTGTCTCACTTCATCAATAATGAAAGATTCATTCACTCCTCATTTTTCTATTCTCTGAAGTTCGGGAAAAGGTGCCCTACAGACAGCGTAAGAAATAATAATAATAATATCCACATTAGATCCCTGGAATGTCCTATCGAGTGCCTAATGAGAGCCAGAGGACATCCTCGGAATTGATCTTTACATGTTATCTTTGGGATATTCCTGATGATGGCCTCTGTACATCCCTAGGATATAGAAAAGGGCCTGTAGAGGTTATCCGCAGGATGTAGAAAAATGTCTCACTTCTACATTCTCAGGATATCCTCAGCACAAAGAACATATATCCTGGGGATAATTACAAATCCCAGATGAATATCCTCTGGATAACCTATGGATAGCTTTGTGCTGTTTGGGCTGTAGCTACGAGTGCAATATTACAAACCTATTCGAAAATTTTAGATGCTTTAGATGAAATTGCTGAGGACATAAACCAAAAAGGGGAGACTAGGCTAGAAGCATAAAATAGTTCAAACAAAATGCAAGAGTTTGAGTTTATATTTATGCTCACTTTGTGGAATGATATTCTACAAGTTTTTCGTCGCACCAGTAAAGGGCTCCAAGAAGAAGGATTAGATCTTAAAACGTGTGCCAATTTGTATCATTCTTTATCAGATCATCTCGTTGAAATGAGGAATCATTTTGAAAAATTTGAAGGAGCCGCAAGAAAAATTTTTCCTAATGGGGAATATAAGGAAACTCGAAGACGAACTAGGAAAAAACAAGTAAATGATGGAAATGCAGAAGAAGTTGATTTGAATCCTAGAGACAAATTCCGCATTGAGACTTTCAATGTAACAATTGACACACTTAATGCTCAAATGCAAAGAAGAAGTGGGGTATATATACCACGAAGTTTCACAAAAGTTTTCATTTCTTGCGGATCTAAATAAATCATGTTCAGATTATGAAAACGATATCCAATTACTGACAGAAGCTTACCCAGAAGACTTCAATGAAAACTTCCTCGGCGAATTTAATCATTTTCTTAAATATGTTCGAATTAAATATGAAGCTTCAGAAACAAAGGTCACCCATTCCGATCTATATGAAATGATTATTAAGGATAAAGTAAATTGCGTTTTCCCAAACATAGAAGTGGCATTTAGAATCTTTCACAGCTCAATGATTACTAACTGCTCTGCTGAACGATCCTTCTCACAACTGAAAAGATTAAAAAACCCACAAAGAACAAAAATCTGTCAAGACAAGCTTCTTTAGCATTAATGTGTATTGAGGCAGACATACTCCGTCAGATAAATTTCGACGATGTAATCTCGGAGTTTGCTCTGAATGAGGCAAGGAAAAAAATGTTTAAAGTTTTAAATTAAACCTACTACATTTTCTATTTTTATGAACTTTCATTTTATACTTCCTTCCAGCAATAGAGGGCCTACAAAGCCTCTGTGCTTAGAGCCTCGGAAACTCATAATCCGCCACTGGCCTTGAGCACGACACTTATATTTGTGACCTTATTGAATTAAAAGCAAGGTAAGTGATCAGTCTTAAATTTTATTCTAAAAGGTCTGATTGGAACTTAGGTCGGTTAATGACTTTTACAAAAAAAAAATTCTGAATTACCAAAAGATGCTAGAACACTATTAAACACTCCTCGTAAAGTATTTCCAACTGTAATTGATTGGTTTAATAAACTGCCTAAAAAAATTCTTGAATTCTTCTACAAATAATATTTTACAATCTGATTCCACATTAGAAGTATGCATTAATATTGATAGCTTGCCTATTTCAAAAAGTTCAGGTCAGTTATACCCAATACTATGCAGTTTATTCACAAATAAAAATAATGTTGAAAGGTATATATCATGGCAATGAAGTATTTTATGGCAAAGTGCTACAGATTGCAGCAAACAAATTTCTTGGGACTTTCCTAAGACAGACATCTAAAATGGCATCCATATATGTATTTCCGGATGTTCCAGATGAATGTGAATTTGACAGGGAGCAAGTTGTGGATGTATTACCTCCCCCAGATATTCGAAGAGGAAGGCACACCTTTAAGAAATAATTTAGCTTCAAGAGATACTTTTATACATTTTGAAATAAAGTTTTTTCCTAAAAATGATGTCATGTCCTAAAAACTTTTTTAAATAAATACAAAGTCCCTATTCGCCTCATAGAAGTATTGAATAGGGACGTATACGAGAAATAAAGACCCTATTGTGTCCCTATTGACCCCACTACGGGGGCGAATAGGGACACCCATTAAAAAATAAAAAAATATATATATAAAAACCAATAACAATATGATCATATGCAGTATGTCAGTTCGTAACTTTAGGTCGTATGCCATGATATCATAAAAAAACATTTTGAAAAATGTTGTTCGATTGGTCAGGATTTTCAAAAAACCTTCAAAACTGTCCCTATTCACCCCAATTTACGGTGGTGAAAATGTAGAAATAATAATCGATGATTGGTACTGTAAACATGTTCGTGAATCACAATACTTATTGCAAATTTTGAAATGCTCAGACAAAGACTGCTGTGGCCAAAGTAGAAGTAGTTTTAGAAATTTACTTCCAAACGGATTTTTGCCTCCACCAATTAAATTACAACAAACTCAAATCGGATTATTGGTATCGCATGTGAATTCTGATGATGGTACATATCTTAATCTATTTGCTCGTCTTGCAGTGAAACTTCAGCCTGAAGCTGCAGATTTTCTAGAAATTCCTTATGATTGGTTTTGTCCATCAGTCCACGATAAATTGGCAAGTAGAACTTGCAAAGAATGCGGCCTATATCACACGTCTAATAAAACCTTACTACAGCATTTAAAAAATTCACATCCAAATCAAACAAGAAAAGTAGCAGTAGTTCGGCGCATACAACTAACTCGTATCGCAGCTCGGCGAGCTCGAGAGCTGTTAGGCATATTAGGAGATGAAAACGATGGTACGGAAAATGCAGAATGGCTAGATTACGATGAAGTGGACGGTAGTTTTGAAGGTGAAGAAGATGGTGCAATACCGATTGTAGATATTTCGGCCCATTTACAAAATCCCTGGACTTCTGAATAATAGAAATATTATTTATAATATTTATGTGTTCGTTATGAAAGCTATTTTTATTAGTTTATTTAAATGTTACTATAATAACTAAATAAATATTTTTAATTTTCAGAATTTGTGTACTATAATTTAGAATTTATCATACTCAGGAGGGGGGTCTTAGTTTTTGTGACGAAATATTTCTAGGGGGGTCACAGAAAGTGTGACACAGCGTGACAATAGGGGGGGGAGGGGGTCAAAAAAAGCTGATTTTAGCGTGACGTATTTGATGAACGGACCCTAATGTAAAACGTTATTCTCAGTGAGATGATACAGGCTCAGAGACCCCATCTTATCGGTCAATGAAATTTTATTGGGGGAACAGACCTATGGATGAGAATTTAGGTAGATACAGAATATCAATCTGTGGCAATAAGTGGTAGTGGTGTATATGCACTTGTGCGATTGATGTGGCGATAATCAATGCATGGGTTTTACAAAGAAAATCGATGGGTGTACATTCAGAACAATATCATAACGTAGAGACATTGCTCAAACATATCTGCATAAATATGGCATATTCCCAAAAGTTGGTGGACGTCCTCCGACTCATACAGTATTTTATGTGATAGAGTGGGTGCTGATGTAAGATAAGATGGAATTAATCATTTTCTGGTCCATACCCCCAATAAAAAAAGACAACGCTCTGCAGGTGAAGGCTGTATATCCAGTGTTAAAACCATGTGTAGCAAATTCAACGTGGGTTTGTGCATTGATTACAATCAGATATTCTGCTCACCATGAAAATCACCGATGTACACTGAAACCAAGTTACATTACACTTCATTGTAGACCTTTTTCTAAACAAATTCAAAAAATGTTGAATATCGGACTTAGGGATTAAGGACAGCGAAAAGACATATTCGAAAACATGACAAGATTTACACACCAGCCAAGTTTTAAAATCTTAATTGAGGCTAATTAAACAAAAGTGGTGCTATCTGTTGATTCCAAGGATAAAAAACTGGCTTTTGCTATTTCACATTTTCCAAGTCCACACCACGTCCTGCGACAACACACGAATCAATAGATTGTATTGTCAATCAGGCATTCCAGCTATTAGGGGATGGGCATCGGGCCGCCCTTACTAAGAAGTAACAATCCTGCATATGCTAGTTGTTTATCAATAGAAAAAAATGCCAGATTTAAAAATTACAAGAACATATTCTAGCAGAGTACCAATAGTTCTATACAGAGATTTTTTCATGGCCAACAACGTCAGCAAACAATGAATATCAAGAAAATCAGGATGATAACTAACAGTTCTTCTGAAAAATTTTGGATTTGTGTATGCGTTGAAGTCATTGCAAAATAAGGATTAGTCCAAGTATGTTATTTGAAATATGTGCATGATTATCTCACTAAAAGTACATATGTCCTCTCTTTAATCATCTTCTACGTTGAGTTCCATTATAACCGTAGTATTTTTCATATGAAACACATTTTTGTAGCTACTGGAAAGTTTTTATGTCTGGACTCGGGCCCTTTTCAAAACGACGGTTCCAATAAATTATTGTAACATAGTATCGTTCAATGCTGCACGGCAATGTAATAACGGACTCACAAATCGACGGATAATTCTAAGTAGTCATTGGATGTAAACAAGCACGCAACGGTCTGTGAGAAGGGGATTACGTCGCCAACGACGAAATCTTAGAAGCTTGGATCAACAACGGGCACTTCTAGACTATCTGATGAATTCTGGGAATTGTAGATCCCACAGAAGGCGATTCAAGCAGACAGGCGGAGATTAAGTACCCATTGAAGTTTGTGAATACAACTTGAAACCGTTGAATTAGTATCCAGTGAATCATTGTAGCAGCTTATAGAAACTGAATAATTGAATTATTTTAATTCATTGTTGAGCTGTAAATAAAGTACTCCGTATTGTCTGCAGCCAGAAACACCAAAATCATAACAATATGTTGCTATTGGTAAGGCATCTGATGCAATAGATGAGACAAAGCTCAAGTATATAACTTTCAAGTTGATTTTCTAGATCCATCAATGACCTTTTGTTGCTAGACCTTTGGAGACCCTGGAAGAGAAGGCAAAAACACTCTAACCATTCCAATGAGTTACTTGCTGGGATCAAAGACGGTTTTTTTATGGTTTCCTAGCAAATAGACCTACTGGAATAACCAGAAATTGATAATATATAATTACATATTCTCAACAATAAGTAAAAAATATAGATACATCATTACAAATGAAAAAACTGAACACTCCACAATATTATGAGATAACTTGAAATTCTGCAGTCTTGCTGATGAAATCTGGACATTTCCTTGTATGAATGACGTGAATAAATTTATAGGCGTCAGTAAAGGTTTGCACTATTTTCTTCAGTCTTGGGTCGAACAAACTTTCATCTTGATGGACTAGATTTCTGGAAAAAAAAACATTATTTAGTAATCATTCCTAAAAATTAATTATTTTGAAATGAACAACTTCGACGTCGAAATATCCTTCTCCCCACACATCCCCTCAAAGTGGTGAATATGAGGCATATATCTGACAGAAAATTAGTACTCCCCTAGCTAATGCCACGATGGATACTGAGCAACATTTGACAGATATTCGATCAACGTTCCTTGAGGACAATTTTGCAAGTGATTAGTGCAATTACATTGCTGAAGGCACAAACATGACTGCGAGTGTCCACCTGCGGGTATGTTTGCTTCTCATCAGTGCTAGAGAAGGTTATCAATGATGAGAGGCAAGAAACTCCTAACATAAGAATATCCATCAAATCAAATGAAATCAAATCAGTTTATTCATTCAAAAGACCCATTAGGGTATAGAATATGTTAAGTTATAATTTTGGAATACATGTGTATGAATATAATAAATATAATAAAATTACGTATGTTACTACAAAACAACAAAATAAAACAACAGTAAAATATTTGATTAAAAAGTTACGTTAAAAATTCGTCAATATCATAAAATAAATTTTCTTGCAGAAAAAGTTTTACTGAGTTTCGAAATTTGAAGTGTGTAGGCTGATTCTTAATGCCAGTGGATAATTGATTGTAAATTCTTACACCTGTTGAGAGTGGCCCATTTGATGTTATTTGAAGATTGTTATGATTTGGATGATTCGCTTATTGTTTCTGGTTTGGTAAACATGCAAGTCTATGAAAGGTATTTATCCTCTCACAAGTGGATCTCTACTGGATTTGTGAATGTTTTCTTCACAATGATGAATCCCTTATGTACGTTAATAAAATGACTAATTTTCAAACAAAACATATATATATATATATAAACTCTCAGTTGTGCGTTCTGGAGAAATAAGGGCTCAACACAATTTTCTCGTATAATTTCTACGAACATTGCTAAATTTTGAAAGACTCTACAGGGTCCAATCTGAAATATTGCTGGGTCCTGTTCTTGACTATGCGTAATAAGCTGTAGTTGATCATACAATTAGTCTGGTTTTTTTTTAATGCGCTTTTGAACAATAGTGCCTGTTTGGTATCATGTAAAGTGTAATGTACCCAGTCCGGCACACTATTCATCACGCAATGATGCGATCGATTAGTTACTGTGACGCATGATGTAAAAAGCGTAATAAATATATCATTACAGTCCACTATTTCTATAAGGAAGTTCGGTCAAAGTTGCCAACCTTCATTCATCATGATTCGTAAAAACCTCTTACTTAATTTTCTTCAGAGTTTTGCATTTTCTGAGAAAATTGTAAGCATACCAAAACCAATCACATCCGTTAATTTGCGTTGCAAATACAACAAACAGAAGTGGAAAAATCACAAAGAACCATCAAACTTGAGCAGTTTGTAAATAATGTTACTCAAGCTTGATTGCAAAAATTCGCCAGTAAATAAAGCTGTATCAAGGATAGATGCTTTGTCATGGAGAAAAGCCATGTTTGAAGATAATGGTGCTCGGGAGTTGACAGTTGTGAAAGTAGCAAAGTGAAATATCATACTCGTTTAATTGCCAAATGTTATGTTCAAAAAGCCGGTGTGTTCTACTATTATTTTCTCACTAATAAGGAGGCAGTCTAATTCAATAATTGTGTTAGCTGTAAAACTAGAATTTTAAATCCTTCATTTCGATCTAAGTTATTTGAGAGTTTTTCAGAGTTATATAATTATATATCTAAATTACCAAAAATGTAGCTGTGCTGAATAAATTGAGAGTGTAAACCGGGATTATTCATTTCTCTTCAACTGGCTCCCCACAAAAAACAATTTCACAAAAAACGTATACAACACTTATAAAACACAAAAAAGCCAGTAGTTTATTGGGCCTGGGGGTACATGAGAGGGCAGAGAATGTACTGCAGATATGAATGCCCTATGATGACCCAACTATCAAATTCTATAAATAATTCATTGGTTGGGGCAATTATTTCACCTAGGGGTTGGTACTCCTGTATTTTCGGTTGCGTAGAATTGTTGCCTATGTTCATTTATCAGAATTTATAAGAGGATTGTTTTGAATGCTGGACTTGATATTGTGCCTGTTCAAACTTACTTTTTTTCAATTAAACTGTAGTGGTGATAGTATTTAGTATTTTGAGATAGCTATGATAATTTTCACATTATGGACCGTTGTCCGTTTGTCTAAGAAAACTGCCATCAATATCGTGACGACAGTAGAAAAATAACACAAGGTTGATTGTATGGCCAGCGATGTGGATGAATATGGCCACAATTAAACTAAACTTTGACTTAGTCAATGAATGTGTAACTTCGTCAAGTTATTCTATTGCTAGCCCGAACAAAAACAAAAATGAAAAACTTCAAAGTCAATCTATTCCATCAACATCATCATTTAATAATGAACATGAAAGTCCATCAGCGAGTTCAAGTTTAGAAGATGGTAATGATAGTGATCATGAAATATATGTAAAAATCACAGAGCAAGGCTATGATGAGTTCAGCAAATTTTCTGAAGTCTCGGTCATTACACTGTCGGATTGAACCATCGCGATACCGGTAAATTTCCCGGTAAGCTCCCACGCTAGAGGCCGAGGCTCTCAAGTGGACCTTAATTTACTACATTTTTCATTTGTTTACGATATTTATTAAATTAAGTCAATTTTACAAAATCCTCATCATTTTAGGGAGTTACAAATTATTCATCACTGAAATTAGATAATGTTTGCTGCTTAAATTATTCGACATTCGTCTTACAAGCGAAACATATTTGTAATAAGCTTAGAGGTTTCCTTTCACGTTTCAAATACTTGAAAGAAGTTCTGGATATAGCCCACTTGAAAACCATTTATTTTTTCCTAATACAGTATCAACTTTCATACGGGATACTAGGTTGGAGATGTATGAATGACTGTCATTTGAATAATATTGTAGTAAAACTGCACTAACTAAATTTTCCTAATTTATTTAAACCACTATTTACAACAATTATTCACTAAAACATTACTTCACTATTTAAAATTTATGTCTACTGTGGCTATCTCTATCGACGAACTCCGGAACTGTGAGAACAGAACCCGGAAGTTGGAGGGGTGTTACAGCTGAGGAAAGGCCAGAGAAACATCTACTATCTGGTTACCAAGAAGCGTTCTCGAGATAAGCCGTCTTATGAAGATGTTTGGAAGAGCCTTACAAGATTGAGAGACACGATGCTGGACCAGAATATTGTAGACCTGGCAATCCCAAAATTGGCCTGTGGGCTTGATGGGCTGGACTGGAGAGTTATAAGAAGCATGTTGGAGACAATATTCAGATCCAGCGGCATCAAAATTCTGGTGTACTGCAACCATCTTCCTCGACCCAACTTGAAGACTGTGGAGTGCTACTTCCATCGAACGTACAGGTGCAGACATGGAGAATCTTGCAGATATCTTCACACTCCAAGAATGACGTTTCGGGGCGAAACATCTTTAAGAAGGGGGCAATGTAACGATTTCGAGACCGGCCCTGATCTAATTAATTATGCACCCTCGTTCAACTACAACTGCAAATCTGCTGGCGTACGGATCGCCGAGAACAAGCTGGAATAAATCGATCGTTCGATACTATTCGAAGAGCCATCTAGATGAAATGTTCTATACTCCTGAATATTCGAGAGCCGTCAATGGAAACTGCTTGGGAGTATATAAGCGGGACAGTCAGAATGGAGAGTGAGTTACAGTTCCAGAGTTCGCTGATAGATAGCCACAGTAGAAATAAATTGAAATAGTAAATGTTTTAGTGAATAATTGTTGTAAATAGTGTTTGAAATAAATTAGGAAAATTAGTTAGTGCAGTTTTACTACATTTGTTGTCAGAAGTCGGATGTTTAAAATAAATAAGTGTTAAAGTGTTCGCCGTTTAAAAACTGATACGTTCATAAATGTAGTAAAACTGCACTAACTAATTTTCCTAATTTATTTCAAACACTATTTACAACAATTATTCACTAAAACATTTACTATTTCAATTTATTTCTACTGTGGCTATCTATCAGCGAACTCTGGAACTGTAACTCACTCTCCATTCTGACTGTCCCGCTTATATACTCCCAAGCAGTTTCCATTCACGGCTCTCGAATATTCAGGAGTATAGAACATTTCATCTAGATGGCTCTTCGAATAGTATCGAACAATCGATTTATTCCAGCTTGTTCTCGGCGATCCGTACGCCAGTAGATTTGCAGTTGTAGTTGAACGAGGGTGCATAATTAATTAGATCAGGGCCGGTCTCGGGGCCGGTCTCGAAATCGTTACATTGCCCCCTTCTTAAAGACGTTTCGTCCCGAAACGTCATTCTTGGAGTGTGAAGATATCTGCAAGATTCTCCATGTCTGCACCTGGACGTTCGATGGAAGTAGCACTCCACAGTCTTCAAGTTGGGTCGAGGAAGATGGTTGCAGCACACCAGAATTTTGATGCCGCTGGATCTGAATATTGTCTCCAACATGCTTCTTATAACTCTCCAGTCCAGCCCATCAAGCCCACAGGCCAATTTTGGGATTGCCAGGTCTACAATATTCTGGTCCAGCATCGTGTCTCTCAATCTTGTAAGGCTCTTCCAAACATCTTCATAAGACGGCTTATCTCGAGAACGCTTCTTGGTAACCAGATAGTAGATGTTTCTCTGGCCTTTCCTCAGCTGTAACACCCCTCCAACTTCCGGGTTCTGTTCTCTCAGTTCCTGGATTCGACCGAACTTCTTGGAGAAAACTACTGCAATGCCTCTGGACATTTGGAGATCTTCTGCCACACAGTGAGCTAACGCGTAATTGGCAGGCACCTTGAAAAGATCTCGTGACTCCTCTCGGGTTACCCCATATTGAACTTTCTGTCCGTTCGAGTACAGGGACATGAACCTCTGAAATGTCATTTCGTCCTCCGGTGATCTGACGGTGCGGATCGTGGTTTCCGGCGTAAGAGGACAACCTATTGAAGTGGACTACCCTAGGTTTTCCTCGTGGTGGCTTATATATGCGGTAGACGAGGTCGTTTGTCCTTTTCATGATCTTATATGGACCTTCTCACGAGTTCCGAAGTTTCGGTGATAGTCCACGGCGACGTTTAGGGTTGTATAGCCAGACAAGGTCACCTGTCTGATATCCACCAGCATCCGCCTTGATGTCGTAGGTCTCCTTCATTCTGTCGCTGGCACTCTGGATATTCAAACGGACCCGTTCATGGATGTCGTCCATTCTCTGTCGCAGTTTGCTGACGTAGTCATCTCCCGCAGTGTCTTGTCCTGGTGGCGTCCCAAACTTCAGGTCACATGGAAGTCGCAGCTCTCGGCCCATAATAACACTAGCAGGGGTTTGGCCGGTTGACTCATGAACTGCGGAACGATACGCCATCAGGAACAGATGGAGGTACTGGTCCCAATCCTTCTGGTGGTCAGAGACTACCTTGGACAGGTGGCGGTTTATCGTTTTATTCATCCGCTCCACCATTCCATCGGACTGCGGATTTAGAGCTGTGGTCCTCGTTTTCCGGATGTTCAGCATCTGCCACATCTCCTGGAACAGGTTTGACTCGAAATTCCTGCCTTGATCCGAATGCAGTTCTAACGGGACACCGAATCGACAAATCCACTCCTTCACCAAGACGTCGGCAACGGTGATGGCTTCTTGGTTGGGCAGGGCATAGGCTTCGGCCCACTTGCTGAAGTAATCCATCGCCACAAGGATGTACTTGTTCCCGTGTTCAGATTGTGGAAACGGGCCAGCGATGTCAATGGCGATCCTTTCGAATGGGCTGCCCACATTGTACTGGCGCATCGGGGCCTTAGGTCTTGTTCGAGGCCCATTACTGGCAGCGCATACAGTACATTTTCTGCACCAGTCCTTGACGTCAGCTTGACAATTGGCCCAGTTGAACCGTTGCCTAACTTTCTGGAGAGTCTTCGTCACTCCCAGATGTCCTCCGGTGACCCCATCATGGATTTCTCGGAGCACTTCCTGTCTTCTGCTCCTGGGAACTACTACCTGACGTCTTTCTTCCCCGCCATCCTCCGACTCCAACACACGCTTCAAGACTCCATGGTCTAAGGTGAAAGAGTTCCATTGGGCCCAGTAAGTTTTAACGGCTGGAGAACAACTGGCTATTTCCTGCCACGACGGTCTTCGATCACTCTTCTTCCAGCCGATGCCTAAACCAAGATCTGGATCTTTCTCTTGGTCTTTCTGGATCTTGTGGTCATTCCAGTTATCATCGATCGCTGTGGTTCTGCAGAGTGTCGACTCCTTTTCCTCTGTTCATCGGCAGTGCGAACAGTCGTCTGGACATGGTCTTCGCGATAGGGCATCCGCATTCTTATGGTTGGTCCCCGCCCGATGTTCGATCTCAAAGTCGAATTCCTGGAGCCTCTCAATCCAGCGTGCCACTTGACCCTCGGGATTCTTAAACTGTAGGAGCCATTTGAGAGCTGCATGGTCAGTTCTCAGTAGGAATCTTCGTCCATACACGTACTTGTAAAAGTGCTCAACTCCCTTGACAACAGCCAACAGTTCCCGCCTGGTAACACAGTAATTCCGCTCCGGTTTACTGAGGGTCTTGCTGAAGTAACCGATGACCTTCTCTTGACTTCTTGGATCTGAGACAGGACAGCTCCAAGTCCCACGTTACTGGCGTCCGAGTCCAGAATGAATTTCCCGTCTGGAAGGGGGTAGCTCAGGATTGGTGCGTTGAAAGCTCCTTTCAACTTCCTGAATGAATCTTGGCATTCATCCGACCACTGGAACTTTGTTTGTCCTTCCGTGAGCCTGGTCAGTGGTTTTGCGATATTAGCAAATCCCAGCACGTATCGGCGATAGTAAGTGCACAAGCCAAGAAAACTTCGAAGCTGGTGAATGTCTTTCGGAACGGGCCATTCCTTAACAGCTTTGATCTTCTGCTCATCTACTGCCACTCCTTTCCCAGAGACAACGTGGCCGAGATAACGTACTTCTTTTTGAAACAGATGACATTTCTTGGGGCTCAGTTTCAGTCCGGAGCTTCTCAGTCGCTGAAATACCTCTTCCAAGTTTTTTACATGGTCCTCTAACGATCTGCCAACCACAATAATGTCGTCGAGATACACCAGACACGTCTTCCATGATAGTCCTTTCAAAATCGTCTCCATCAATCTTTCGAACGTGGCTGGAGCATTGCAGAGGCCGAATGGCATAACTGTAAACTGCCATAATCCGGAGCCGATGGTAAAAGCTGTCTTTTCTCGATCTTCCTGGGCCAGTTCTACCTGCCAGTATCCGCTCTTCAAATCTAAGGTCGACAAAATCGTAGATCCAGCCAGCGTGTCTAGCGTGTCTAGCGTGTCGTCTATCCTTGGGGTAGCTGTCCTTTTTCGTCACGTTGTTTAGTTGACGGTAGTCTACGCAAAACCGTGTTGATCCATCTTTCTTCTTCACCAACACGACTGGAGAGGACCAGGGACTGTCGGATGGCTCGATGACTCCGTCTTTCTCCATGTCGCAGACTATTTTGTCAGCCTCCTCCTTTATGTTTGGCGAGAGGAAGTCTTCTGGCTGATTGCCTGATTGGTCGGGCATTTCCAGTATCTATCTTGTGCTGAACCACCTTTGTTCTACCGCCTCTGCCTACTCCGGTATCGAAGATGTCCTGATACTTCCTGACTAGTTCCCTCAGTTTAGGCTTCTGTGCTGGCCCCATGTCCTTGGACGAGATAGCAACCAACTTCTCTAATTCTGCTGGCATGTTACTGGCTTGGCTAACAGTGCCACGTACACTCCTGATTACAGAGGAAATTGACGAGCAGTGCCCCAAAATCGTTCCCTTCTTCAAGGTCACCGGGTAATAATTGACATTCATTACCCTTATTGGCACAAATTTATCAGCACGCAACAAGGTTTTTCCTAGTGCAATTCCTCGTCCAATTTTCTCATCATGTAGCTTGGGCTCGAACATCACCACGTTTCCACTGCTCACACCTCCATCCAGGCGAGCCTCCAAAATGGTTTCAGCCCTCTCCGGTACGCTTACGTCTTCAGCCAGCAGAACTCGAAACATTTCTTCATTTCTCCCATGAAGTACCAGCTCTTCTCCGTTCACACGAAGGACGCCGTCTTTAAAATTCAGCTCGAATCCTCTAGAATTCATGATGTCCATTCCAATTATTATCTCGTCCTCAATATCCGCTACCAGAGCCCGGTGTTTCACTGTAGTGCTGCCCAAAGTCAGTTCAATTGGAAGTTCACCATACACAGTTGCCGGCTCTCCTGTTGCTGTACGTAGCTTCCAATTCGACGATTCGATTCTTGCCGGTGTTTTGGCAAAAGTAGGTCCAAGGATTGTCCTAGTCGCACCCGTATCAAGGAGCATGGTGCGAGGCTCGTTGTTAATGAGACCGTCTACGAAGACCCCTTTGTCTTGTCTTTGAAGTACAGCGACATATGCATTATTAACTGGGGCTTGTTGGATACGGGCTGACGAATGCTCCTTCTTGATCTTCATCGTTGATGTCGATTTTTTCAATGTTGGACATTTGCTACGCACGTGCCCAAGTTCTCTACAATTTCGGCATCGAATCAGTCTTCTCTCAGGCACAACTTCCTTCAGCACTTCACTTCACACTAGTAGGCTCCTGTCGGTCTTCCTCAGCCATTCGGATATTGTTTTGGCTTTTGCAGTATTGTTTCGCACCCTCAAAGTCCAAAGCGCGTGTCAGTACGTCTACGAGATCAATTGGACGTGCTAATATCAATGCTTGCCTGATTTCTTGATCGCGAAGTCCATCCAAGAATGCATAAACCGCTAATCGCTCCATTACGTTATTCGGTGTGGCTGGGTATGCCAGGCGGACTAAGCGTGCAATATCAGCTTCGAATTCCTGTAAGGATTCGCCCTCCTTCTGGTTTCGATTTTTCAACTGTAGATGGTACACGTATTCCAGGCGAATCTGGCCATACCGTAATTCCAGATGTTTCACCAGCTTATTATAGTCCTCTAGTTCTCGCTCTGTGAGGGTTTGTAAGATATTCGCTGCTTCACCACGTAATGCCAGTATTAGTGCAACAGCTTTTTCCCCTGCATTCCAACCATTTGCTTTGGCCGCTGCTTCAAACTGTCGGTGGTAATTTTCCCAAGGAATTTCTCCGTCGAACTGGGGCGGCTTCACGTAAAACTTCCGTATTTCAGAACTCGGCACCCTCGTTTCTTCCATTTTGTTGTTCACTGTCTTTTTCACCAAGATATCAGTCTATTATTTATTTCACACAAAAAGTTTTCAGTTTTATTGTCCCGCGACGCGCAAAACTGTCCACTTTGCAAACACTCAAATGTCCAACGGGTCACTAACTGTATATTAGGCGCGATAAATGTCTATCAGTTTTTCAACGCGACGAACACTTTTTAACACTTGTTTATTTCAAACATCCGACTTCTGACAACAAATGTAGTAAAACTGCACTAACTAATTTTCCTAATTTATTTCAAACACTATTTACAACAATTATTCACTAAAACATTTACTATTTCAATTTATTTCTACTGTGGCTATCTATCAGCGAACTCTGGAACTGTAACTCACTCTCTATTCTGACTGTCCCGCTTATATACTCCCAAGCAGTTTCCATTGACGGCTCTCGAATATTCAGGAGTATAGAACATTTCATCTAGATGGCTCTTCGAATAGTATCGAACAATCGATTTATTCCAGCTTGTTCTCGGCGATCCGTACGCCAGCAGATTTGCAGTTGTAGTTGAACGAGGGTGCATAATTAATTAGATCAGGGCCGGTTTCGGGGCCGGTCTCGAAATCGTTACAATATTATAAATCTACAAAAATGGATAGTCAGAATTATATATAATAAAAATAAAACCTACTCAAGTGACGCACTGTATAAAGAGAGTCAACTTTTCGACTCAAGGCAACTCTTCTGTCTCAAAATTATACTAGGCGTTTACAAAAAAAATTAAAATTGATTCCATTGAACATGGTCCTTATACTCGGAGCAGGAAAGAGAAACTTTTAGTTCCAAAATGTGAAAAAAGATTGATCGAGAACTGTAAATACGGGTATATATAGGCGCTGGATCGCAGACAGAGAGTAGTCAGAGATAGTCACAAAGAGTTACAAATATAGTTCGAGAGTTCGCAGATAGAGAGCGACAGTAAAGATTAATAAAAATAGTGACTGTGATATAAATTATTGTTTAAGAAGTGTGTAAATAAATTAGAAAAATTAGTTAAGTGCAGTTTTACTACATAGTTAATAACGAATGGTGAATAAGCTCTACTGTTTTCTGAACTTTATTATAAGATTATTGATTATTTTTGTGATGTTTTGAATCAAAATGTTTGCTTTTGTGTGTTCCTTGTATTTCTGTACTTTGCCAAATCATTTTATTTCCCTTTAACTACAATGTTTTATTTTAATATCGTATATTCGTAAAATTTTTATATTTTCATATTTACCTATATTTTTATCTGTTTTTTACATTTTTATATCAATGTTTTTATCGAAATTGTGATGTCCCATTTCATACTATAACCTATTTACATTGTTTAAACTTCTAGTCTACTTGTAAGAATTGATTCATATGTATTAGTTTATTTGCTTTTATTTAATTTTTTTTTTATAAGGAATGTCCCAGTCTGGCCCTGTCTCCGGATCTCCGATACAACCGGAAGACGCGTTGGTGTGTCATTAACCCCAGTAATCACTCCCCACGTCCGTGGGGTGAGTGATTACTGGGTCCAATAATCATGTGCCCTGAGTAAACGCAGAATTACGGCCTTTTTATTCTTCCGGCTAGTTTTTCACCAAGTACACCTATGATCAAAACCACACGAACAAGTTGTACTCAATACAGCTTCAGTGATTATCCTGTTTATTCATTAAGAAAAAACACATGTCAAACAGTTGAAAATTCATGAATAAACATTATTATTATTATTATTATTATTATTATTATTATTATTATTATTTATTGGTTTACTGTTGAAGAACAGATAATCTGCGAAATTCCAAATATACAGTGCAAGTATCTAACTTGGAATAAATTCGGTAAATCAAAAATAGTTTTTTTGGGGAAAAGTCGATTAGTGTTGTAAATTGCGCTCTTTCTCATATAATAAAATGTTATATAGCCAGTTCCAAATTTGAGATATGAATTTCTATTCTTCTAGATCTTTAGATCAAGTTATTGAACAACGTCAAGTAAAAGCCTAATTGGGAGGCCCCATTGGTAAATTTCCCCTTTTGCCAACAATCCGACGATGGGTCATTACGTCATAATCAGCCCTATGCTGTATCACTTCCATTAAAAATAACGTCAACGTTATTCGTCATTTCCGTTATTTTGCTATGATTGGTAATAGCAAAATAACGGAAATGACGAATAACGGTGACGTTATTTTTAACGGAAGTGATACAGCATAGGGCTGAATATTACCTATTGCTTGTATTTGGCCAGGTTCGAATCCTGGAAAACGAGAAATTTTTTCTCAATTTCATAGGAGTCGATAGCCAATGTAATTTGTCTGGGTGCCAATCTCGACGTCTGGTGCTTGCATAGAGTTCACACCGACCATCCCAGGGTGGTATGTGTGCAAAAATTGTGTTTATTAGTTATTTGTGTCAAAAAATTCCTTGTTTTGCAGTCTATCTTTATGTCGAACCGGCATATCGTATAGTTGAATAAAAATGTGTCAGATGGCGTTGTGCCGGTATGCATTTACGCGGAAATAGCCATTTTGTTTATCAGAAGATGTATTGCTCAATACGCCAGTCGCATCAAAACCTTCGAGGAGAAAAGACGTCCATCATGTAAGTAAAACTGAATTATCTCACAATAGTACGTTTTAGTTATTACCCAGATATGACTTATTGGCAGATAATCCGGTTTGCACTTAATATTAATGCGTTTATAGCAGCTCAACTGAAACAAACCGAAACAAAATACGACAGAATATTAGAATCATATTCTAGAAAAGTTCTTGTCTAGACTAGAAAAGGAGATTGACAGAATTCCACAGATTCAACCGTCGTAGCACTAGGGCAGTGGCACCAGTAATTTTCACACCACCAATAATTGTCATCAAGCTCTATTTTATTCAAAAATAAAAGACTATAATTTATTTGGTATTCTAGCGACATCTATACAATACTTGTGAGTGAAAACCTTTAACATTTATGTTAGCGCAATCGATATTTTGTAACCAAACAGTTATGGTGTCCCGTGAGTGTGACATTGTTAACCTTTCTTAACAAAATTCTTAAAGTACAAGATATTTTCGAATTGATAATATTTGTTTTGGATTTGGATGTGGTCCTTTCAAGCATAACAGGTGAGTATTGGTGTGATACCTTGGAACGAAGTCAATTTGGAGTGTTTGGAACGTATAGGTAATGAGAAATCCAGTGTTGACAATTACTTATATTTTACTTAATTATTTATATAAAAATCGTGTCCACTGATAATATCAAATGTTAAGCAATGGAAAACTTTGAAATTTAATCATGTGAGCCAGTAGTTGTCATCACATACATGATAATGACCATTAATGGATTTCGAAGTGACAATTATTGGTTTCAGAATTCTGAAGAGCATGAACCATGGCCAAGTTGGGAAAAATTCTTTTTTCAACTATTCAGAAGAAGCAATGTTGGCTGCAGTGGGAGCTTGCAAAAATGGTATGCCATTTTTAACTGCAAGCAAACAGTTTGGGTTTTCCAACAGCAAGTTCTAATTCGAGTGATGGAATTCCCATTAAGAAGGCATTGTTCTGGCCAGATTGTGATAAAGGAAAAAGCAAAAGATGTAGAGAAAATATACCTTCAGTTGTAATATCTGAGGAATAGAAACATTAACAAAAAGGAAGAAAGCTAAAAAAATAAGGAAAGAGAATAGGAAGAAAAAGAAAATATGAGGGAAGACAAGCTTCGGAGGTTGAAAAAAAGAGAAGAGAAGCAAAAGTCGAAACGGCAAATCAAAACAAGAAAAATTGAAGAAAGTCCAGAGTCTGAAAACTCTGATAAGAATAGACTTGTTCAGACATTGAAGAAGACCTAGAGAAATTTGTCGTAGATCAAGCCACTCCACTAGAATTGATTCCAGTTTTAGAAAATTACTATATATGCAGTTTATTACCAAGAAGAATTCTATATAGGCCGTGTTATGAAAACTGACAAGAAAGTTTTTCTGACATTTTTGACAGAAAACCATTTTTTCTGGCCTAAACATCAAGATGATGCTTGGGTGGAAAAGGAACTTCTTTCTCATGGTGTTATCCAAATATTCTGTAACGAGCCTTTCCATGTGGATAACAAGGTATTGAAGAAGATAAAATCAGCTTATTGTCATTACAGATTACAAGTAACATGCAACTGATTATGTGTTTTATTGTTGTCAATTTTTTTTATGTGAAAATTTAATGAAAAAAAAATGTTAAATGAAAAGCTGACAATTATTGAAAAAATGTATGAGAACTAATGGGTAAGCCAAAATTCTTGTGTGACAACCACTGGTGAAATGAGAGTGACATTCATTTTAGGCTTTGTACTTGAATTTTTCTATTTTCAAAGGAAGAATCCTTTGCTATATTGGACATAGATGTATCAACTTTCAACTCACACTTTGGACTGTGTCAAAAAAAGTCTCCTTGGAAATGAATAGTTATGAAATAGTTAGTCTAATAATGACAACTGCTGGTGCCATTACCCCATACGACCCTCAGGCAAGGCTGTCATTTCAAAGCTAGCCGTTTACAATTTAACAATTGCTGAACTGAAGGGCGACAAAACGGTAAACTGTTACACTTGGGATGAGGCACAGGGAAAAAGAGGCGTGATTGAGACTGGGAGCTGTGTGCTGAAATATCTGCAACATTTAAATGACAAAGCTGACTGTCCAATACTGCCGTGCTTAGCTGAAATGCCGTATCTACAACAAATATAAATACTGAGATATTGGATTCTTTAGGTTTGAAATCCTATAAATTTTGCGTTTTACCAAGCAAAAATGATGTATACTCCAGGTTTATAGCCAAAATTAATAAATCATTTTGCCGTATGTACAAAAGTTTAAGAATTTTCTTCGTATGAGGGTCGGATTTACAGAATTGTAAGCGAGATAGCGGATACAGATACGGCATTTTTGCTAAGGACGGCAGACTAGACGTCGTCCTTTACAGCGATAATTGTGGCGGACAACAAAAAAATAGCTTTATGATGGCACTGTACAAATATGCCGTAAGATTATATTATTGTTAAGGTCATTTTGGTTCTACATACAAAAACATGGATAACAGATGTTTCTTTTTGGTTGCAGAAAATGGATAACTAAGAAATCTCATACAGACAGTAAGAAAGTGCATGTAGAAGATGCAGACAAGATGAAGCAAGCTGTGTTAGCTGTAATTAATCAAAACAAGAATCAGAGATGCTGCTGGTCAATATAAGGTTACCAAATCCGCTATACACAGATATATCACCAAATATAAGAGTGTTAATGAAGAGCAAAAAGCAAGTTTTAGTTTCGAGAAGCATCATGGATATTCCCGAATCTTTTTGGATGACGAAGAACAGTTGCTTAGTTGTTATGGATTATCAGTTAAAGAAACCAAGTTATTCGCCTACAGATTTGCTATCTCCAACGAAAAATCAGTTCCTGAATCTTGGACGCAAAATAAGAGTGCCGGAGGGGAATGGATGAAACTTTTCAGAGCGAGACACAACAAAAGTCTACGAACACCTGAAGCCACCAGTTTAAGTCGCACAAGTTTTAATAACAGAATATCTTTACCAATCTACGTCACGTGATTGAAAGATATGGTATTAATACTGCGATGAAACCGCAGTTACACCTGTACACAGGCACCCAAAAATCATGGCCACGTGTGGTCAAAAGCAGATAGGTAAGGTGACGAGCACTGAGAGAGGAATAATAGTCACTATCTGTGCTAATTGCACATGCGTAACGCCATTTTTCATTTTCCCGAGGAAAAACTTTCAAGTGCACATACTTTCTACAATATAGCGAATATCAATGGATTCAAGTGATAATATGTATTCAAATATAGAGGAATATAACGGTGTTCAAAATTGTACAGATAATAACTTCAACATTCTTTACTTGAACTCAAATCGATTACTTAGGAATAAAATTGATGCCTTCAATAAGGCACCCCATTGAGGCAATAGTGGTAAGCAAAACCTGGTTAGAAGACCATGAAAAAAAGTACTATAAACTAAATGGCTACAACGCAGTGCATGCTTGCAGAAGCAAACGAGGTGGTGGCAGTGGAATATATTTAAAGGAAAGTCTAAGGCATAAAAATATACTGACCAAGATATCAGTTGAAAAATCATCCTTCATGTTGATTAAAGATAGGAATTTGGACTTGGAAAAAATTTATCTAAATAATGCTTACCTAAAACAATCTAAAAAAGTAATGCTTCTTGGACTGACAATAGATGAAGCACTAAAATGGGATAAGCATGTTGATAAAATCAAAAAGAAAATATCTGCACCGGTTGGTCTGTTGAGACAACTGAGTTACTTCATTCCAAAAAAAAATCTGAGACAAATATACATACTATTCCTTGATACATTTTCATCTTCAATATTTGAATATAATATGGGCAACTTCTTCAATCTCATATTGTTAGAAATCCTCCAATATAAGGCAATCCACAACAGATTTATATAAAAACTTCAAAATATTCTCTATTCAAGACATACATTTCTTACACAATATTCAGCCCTATGCTGTATCACTTCCGTTTAAAATAACTTCACCATTATTCGCCATTTCCGTTATTTTGCTATTGCTTGGTAATAGCAAAATAACGGAATATGCGAATAACGGTGACGTTATTTTTGACGGAAGTGATACAGCATACGGCTGATTATATTTGTTCACCAAGTCTCAATAAATACCAGACACTCAAACTTGAGCCTTTATTGTTCTTAATGAAGCAGCAGGAAACTGTAAAATTCATTTGTTTGCTGATGACACTTTAATTTATTTCTCTACATCAGACCCAGTGCTTTTGGTGCAGACTCTTAACAATTCGGTACAACAAATACAAGAATGGTGCTGTGGAAATCTACTGAAAATTAACGGTAATAAAACTAAATTCATGCTCATTGCTAATGAAAGGAATTATAATGATTTTCTAATGAATAACATGGAAATAAAAATTGGTAACGAAATAATCGAGCAGGTAAAAAAATTCAAATATCTTTGTATAATAGTTTCAAAGAACATGCAGACTATTTAATAAAAACAATATCTTTTAAAGTAAACTATCTTAATAGATGTTCAATATCTCAATCAATGGACCAAATGGATTATATACAACACTATTATACTTCCCCATTTCACTTACTGCTCAACTATTTTGTATTTACTGAATCAAAAATGTAGATTTCAAAAATTGCAGAACAGACCAATGCGCACAATTCTCTCTTGCAATAGACGTACTCCCATTTCAACAATGTTGAGCAGACTAGAGTGGTTGTCTGTAAAAGAATTTTTATTGTACCATTTTTGTATTTAAAATACGTAATGGAAGTGTACCAGACTACTTGAAAGATAAAGTTAACTATAATTTTGAATATCATCTCTATAAAACGAGATCTAGAAGAGATTTCCATATTCCTCAATCTCACAAAAGATTTATTCAAAACTCCATTTTTATAAAAGGCTTAAGAGCATTTAATGAAGTACCATCTGAAGTTAAAAGTACTTTCAAAAATACTCTAAAAAAACTTATGTTGGAGGGAAGCAATTCCTAATATATTTTTGTAAAATAATTTTATTTCTTTATACATCACAGCAATATTTTCATGTTTTTTATTTTATTTTAATTACTACGTTACCACAACAATGAGGATATTTTTTATATATACTTTTCAACAATTGTGCATAATGTGTAGTGGTGCTGTCTGACATATTTGTCTTTTGAATGTATAATGTATTAGTTTTTTATGACTAAATAAACGGATATATATAGTTAGCTTTTGAGTGCTTCACCCTCTGCTTATACGTATATTTCAATTGTTTGTGACTATTTTTAATCATCTCATTGTCAATAGCCTTGTATATTAGACTTAACCTTATAGGTATGTTTAATTTTCATGATTAGAAGCATTTCATACACGAGTCAAGTCGTCAGGAAAGTTGGCAAACATTCACCTCTAGATTAAAACTTATGACTAAATTTCAATATGCATGTGTCAAGAGCTGACATCAATCAAGAAGAATAATATTTCTGTGTTATTTGTTGCCCTAATAATAACCGCTTCTTTTTAGTGTATCAAGCACCGGGGCTTCATAATCTCTAATTGTTATTGGTCATTTTGTAAATAATGTTACGTTTTGCTAAATAATAGGCCGAGCACACTACTAAACTGTTTATTTTCTAACTTCACTATAAATAAACATACAACACCTCACTGACTAATAAAACACTTAAATCTATACAACAATACAACTAGCTAAATATTTCAAACACTTCTGCTTATTATCACTTTCTAATCTTCTTAATAAATTCTCTTCATAAATACTTCCTTCCCAGTCAAACGTCTCTGTTTATATAGGTGCTCATCATGTAGACTGGATTAATCGCGATGATTTGAAAATACTCAAAACGGAGAACTTCTACACATTTCCAGGAATTCAGCGATGACGCGGCAGCTCCGTTATCTAGACTATTTATGCAGTATAGAAAATGATCCATCCAAATAAACACTTCTTGGAACTTATTTATCGATGAGGCGCCCGCGGAATGGACTCAGCGGCGCAGCTAGGGGGCTTTTATCAATCTCATAACAATAATGATAGAGCCAGAATAAAAAGCCCTAGTGCAACAAACCCTCAAAAATAAAGCAGTTGATGTCACTTACTTTTGTTGTGATATTTATTACTTCAATTAATTTATTTTACAACTGCAATAAAGTGATCAGAGACCAAATCATTTCTTTATGAAAAGACAATTTATAAGTCTTGTGCATAATCAGTTTTTTTCCTGATAACTTCCAAGTATTACTCAAAACTTCTGACTTATTACTTATGATCCAAAACTTCAGCATAACCTTCAAACGTGTTCATAATAATTACTTGCCTTGGAGTGATTCTAGAAGAACCAACAGACTAGGACCCCTGTCTATAGCAGATGCCACCTTTGATCGAATTAAAATATGAAAAATTGTTTCACCTGGAATGATCCTACACAATTTTTCATATTATCAGTTTTAAACTGAATTATTAGTTATCTTCTATCGTCTTCTAATGAATAAAATCCTCAGCATATCATGATATCGATTAATTTCAATATAATGCATACCTGTTTTTTATTGAAGGGGCCATCATCACATCCCTATGCTCATCCTGATAAAGGGTAAAACTGGCCTTTGTAGCATTCCCCCCCTAAATGTGGAGGATATTTCTTCAAATCCACGGCCCCTGGATCTCACTATCCACTATCATTACTTTTTGACCCAATACTCCCATTGTAGCATTTGGATAGTTTGGATTTACTTGAATCACTATTTGGCATTTGGTCAATGTCAAATGTTGAAAATGTTTTAGAAAAATAGTAGACTATCGTCACTTTTCTCATATTTTAGCTGAGAGCGGACAACACGATCACGATATCTACCAATTCACCTATTGTCAATGTCAAGAACAAAGAACAAGAAACAAAAAACAGGAAGCGCAAGTGCCCAAGCCTTCTTCTTCTTCTTTTCTAGACATCGCTTCCTTTCGGCGCATTCAGCCAGCACTCTTCCCACTACGTAGGGATCCGCCCTATCGCTGCCTGGGGTGTTATTCCGTGTACCATAGAATTCTATAGTCGACAGTTATGTCTCTTTCTCTGTCATGAATTCAACCATAATGTCATTTCTCTTATTATGTCGACTATAGTATTCTATGGTACACTCTGGTCAGGTCTAGCTCAAGGCAATACCTCCACCCAACAAAATAAACAAAAAAGCTAGTTTTTTATGATTGCACGTTTACCACGGTGAAAAAACTGTGGTGTACGGCAGACGTCACAAACACTTATAAATTATTCGATATTTTTAATACTCTACCTGAACCAGCCCCACAAATTGGCCCTACGACAAACACACCAGTTGTTAGATCTAAATACGAAATAGCAAAGTTTAAGCTAGATTCACACTTTACACCACAAATTAATGTAGAGTTTGAAATATACAATTTCCTTCAAGCTAAACAAATCCTATCAGAAACCATAGATGAATACTATTCTCGCTTACTTAAATTAAGTGCCAATTGTAGTTTTCCGGACCGTGACAGAGAGATCAAATCACAATATATGCTATGACAGATAATCCGTCATTGAAACAAATTTTGACAAAAGCAAAGGTTCACGAGATAATGGAAAAACAAGTTCATGAAATGGAAAACACAGAAGAAACAGTTAATAAAATTAAATCTTCCAACAATTATATCAACAGAAGAAATAGTTTCAACAAAAATAACCCCTCCACAAGTAACAGTAATGAAAACAGGATATGCAGAAATTGTGGACACACTTTTGGCACGTAGGTGGAAGAAAAAGGTGTCCAGCATTCAATGTAACATGCCATTTTTGTGCGAAACAAGGTCATTTCGCCAATGTTTGCTTAGCAGCACAGCTAAACAGATCAGCCAATACCACAGCTGAACAAATCAACCAACGTCAACGTAAGAACACGAATAGGCAGTACTCAAACCAACAGAATAACCCACATTCCACCCGTCAAACAGAAGGAACAACAGGACCTTCAACAAGTAATGTCAATTGCACCATACAACAAGAGGAAAGTGATTCAGACTATTCGTTTAACATAATGCACAGGACCAAGTCACTGCCAGAAATCACCATCCATGTTAATCTGAAGCCAATTAGATTTATAATTGACACTGGTACATCTGTAAACTTGATGTCAGAACAAAAATACAGGCAGAATTTTTCACAACCGTTAAACTCTGAAAATAGCAAAATTTATTTCCATATGGTCAATCAGGACAATAAGATGTTATTAAAAAAAAAAAAGGTTTTATTGTCCAAACAGGCACTAGGCCCAATTACAGGACACAGTATACAATTTTCGGGTGAAATTGTTAAATATAGGAAATATATATCGTAATATTAATATTCATAGAATATTAAAAAGAGAAAAATAAACTACAAAGTTCAATTTATGAAATATAACAATATTGTAAAAATATTATATTCATGGAATATTAGGAAACAAAAATAATGTAAAAATATATCAAATAGGTGTTTGTTGATTCGCAAACATGATGTTTTTTATCTTTTTTTTTTTTTGAAAATATTCAATGGTGTTGCATATAATATGTATACTTTCTGAAAGACTTGATTTAATTTATGACACATTGCAAATAAGCGAGATTTGAGTAGAATATTGGTTCTTGGTGTTGGAAGGTAAAAACATTGTTCATTTCTACCATTGATTCTTGGCACATGAAAATCAAGTTGAGATAGTAGTTCGGGTGAGTTAACAAGATTGTTTACCAGTTTGTATATGAATACACAAGAATAATAAGTTCTTCTGTCTTCAAGAGATAGAAAATGAAAACGCTGTAATAATATATTATTATCTATTCCCTGACTGGGGTAGACATTATTTAGTTTGTAGCTGACATATTTCATAAACCGTCGTAGGACCGATTCAAGCGATTGGATGTGTGTAGTGTATATGGGTGACCAGATAAGACATCCATATTCAAGACGGGATCTAACAAATGAGTTGAATAAAGTTATAAAACTATCCATGTTCTTGAAATCTTTACAATTTCTGAATATAAGCCCTAACATTCTTTTCGCAGCAGTTACACTTTTCTCTATGTGAAGTGCAAATGAGAGTTTGGTGTCAAAGAATACTCCCAAGTCTATGCAGTTTTCTGTTTTTTCAAGTAGATGATCATTCATCAGTAAGTTTGTTACAAAAGGTGGTATATTTACATTTGCTTAAGTTGAGAGGAAGATTGTTTGAGGAGCACCAGAGAGCTAATTTATTCAGATCATTTTGTAGTATTTGACTATCATTTGGAGACTCTATAACACGAAAAACTTTCAGATCATCAGCAAATAATAGGATTTCACTATCTATACTCATTCCTATGTCGTTAATAAACAATGAGAATAGAAGGGGAGCTAGGTTGCTTCCCTGTGGAGCGCCACTGATGGCATTGTATTCATCAGATTTATGTCCTCTATATTCAACAAATTGAGACCGATTCTTAAGATAGGAATAAAATAATTCGAATAGGTTTGAATCAAAACCGATTTTATTGAGTTTGGAGATGAGTATGTTGTGGTCCAACTTGTCGAAGGCTTTTGAGAAATCTGTATATATCGTGTCTACCTGTAGCTGATTTTCTAAAGCACAACTTATCGTTTGAGTAAATGTTATTAGATTGGTTACAGTAGATTTTTTTGCGATAAAGCCATGTTGTTCAGGAATTATTATATTTTGTACTATAGATACATATCTCAAAGCCCTTCGCAAAGTTGCACAATAAAGTGATGGGTCGAAAGTTCTTCATGTCGTTTATCTCGCCTGTTTCAAAAATGGGAATAACTTTACTTTTTTTCCAAATCTTTAGAAAGGTGTTTGTTTTTAATGCAGTATTGAAGATGATTCCGAGTGGTTTGGCTAGGGTATGAGCACAATCTTTGACTAAGAAGCTTGGAATTCTATTGTATCCACAGGTGAGTTTGTCCTTCATTTTTTTTAAGGCTGTTATAACTTCGCTCTCACTCACGGATTTGATGCTAATTACAGGTCTGTTGGAGATTACTATTTCATCAATATCGCATTCTGTATCAGAGGCTGTGTAGACGCTGCTAAAGAATGTTGCAAATCCATTAACAATATGTTTTGGATCGTTATATTCTATATTATTGAAGTGAAGAATTCCGGGAATCCGAGAGTGTCCTCTTTTCTTCTCTATAAAAGACCAGAACTTCGACGGATCTGTGATAATAGAGTTTTCAAAATCCTGTATATATTGCTTGTACGCAATTTTTATATTTGTTTTCGTAAGGAGGAAAATTGTGATCTATAGATATCTAAGTTGGATTCTTTCAGTTTCTTGGATACCTTATTTTAATCTTTTATTTTACGAATAATATTATTGTTATACCATGGGTATTTTTTTCGAAAGTTTGGTTGACGTGGAATATGCCGATTAAATATTTCGTACAACACAGAGTAGAAACCATCTAATGCTGCATTTACATCTGAAGTATTTTGTAGAAAATTCCAATTAGTATCTAGTAAGTCTGAGTATAGCGCAGGAAAATTAGCCTTCTTAAAGTTGTAATTGAATGTTTCTGTGTTGTATGAGACATCAGAGTGACACTCATTGAGGTCGACTGAAAACTTCAGGGAAGGGTGATGTTTGTCCTCTGGAACAAATGGTAGAGTATCTCTTTCAACATGACAATTCATATTAGAGAGTATCAAGTCCAATAAATGACCGGAGTCATTCAAGATGTTGTTATGCTGTTTGATATCAAAGAAACTAATGAATTGATTTAAATTGGACAGCATTACATTATTTACAAGTTCGGGAGAATCTCTGGTAATGAAATTGGGTTGATTAAAGTCACCAATGATTAATAAGTTACTTCCATAAAGATATTCTAATGACTCAACTGTCGCAAGCAGGTTTAGAACTTGCATTAAGTTAGCGACTGGTGGTATGTAGATTACAAAAACATGGATAGTATTTCGCTTATAGATTACCTTAACACCAACCATATCAATACTGTAAAAACGATCACGAAACTCCGTGAGATTGAGTTCAATAGCATCACAGTCATTACGTACAGCCAATAGTGTACCACCACCACGAGTTACATTGTTTTCCTTCAGGTTCCGATCACTTCTGAACACAAAGTAGTTTTCACCAAAAAGTTCGGAGTTGTTGACATTAGGTTGTAGCCAGGTTTCCGTGAGTGCTACTAGCTGAAATTCAGAAAATGAGGAAGATTGAAAAAATTCAGCTGTTTTTGTATCCAGGCCTCTTGTATTCTGATAGTAACAGTGCAGTTGTTGGTTAGTGCTCAATTTGGACAAGTCTACAGGTTTTTTTTCAGGACTCGTGGAATACCACCTACATATTTAATGAATATCTCTTCTCCTGCACTCCGCCTTTCTTCCATCTCCTTTTTGATTTTCTGAAAGTATTGCAGTTGTCGAGGAGTTAGGTCAGCGTCAATAAATATTTTTCTAGTTTTATCAATATTGCGTTTGTTCTTCAGCACAGTGAGAGCCTCATCAGAATTGGTGCTCGAACACCATTTTTGTTGGCTTTTCCCACTCGGACAACTTTGAGATTTCTGTCCTGAACTTGATTGCTTATTTCTTTGACAATATCTTTCACTTGATCCAAGTCTGATTTCTCAGCTTCAGGTAAGTTGTAGATCATGACATTGTTTTGTTTCCCTTGACGTTCCTTCAGCTCAGTAATAATTAACTCTTCATTGCATTCTGGTTCACGTGAGTTCATCTGGGCTTTTAAAGTTTCAATCTCTGATTGCATCAAATCAATTTTTTGTAGCAATTTTGGTATTAGCTTAATTCCACTTAGGCAATCCGGACAATAGTATTTCAATACTCTTTAGCCTTTGAGATCCATTACCTTCATCTCAGAAGCATTTAATCCACTGCAGTCACGATGCACCTTATTTGTGTAGTCATCACACCCTACTGTGGGGCCATTCAATGTCTTGGTACACTTTGCACAATTCATAGTTGAGATTCCTGAAGCCTGACCTGGTATCTAAAGCAGAATATGTGGAGATAAACCTATTTTTATAGTACGAGCTTTTTATCACTTCACACGTTTTTGTTCAGTTTTTATTCAGTTTTATTTGGAAATGGGATTTACTTTGTTGCATTCAACTGCAGTTTATGAGCACATAAGAACATGAATTTCACAATGATGCACATTACCAGTTGTAACACACTAATCTGCACAGTTCAATTCAGTTATTGGCAAATTTGAAGCATCATTAAGGCACAATATCACCATCATTCAGTCAGATATTATTGTAGTAAGGCAACTCAGAATCTTTATTGAGCTACCGGTCATCAATAGATTTAAAGATTATATCTATATCAACAAACTTTATGCAGAATCTAAATCAGATCACAATAGACACTAGCTATGTCGAAAAACACTTCCCGCAACTAACGAGAGGAGTAGGTAATCTGGCCAACACAAGTATTCGCCTGCATATAAACAAAAATATAGAACCAGTGGCAAATAAACATAGACGAATACCATTTCATTTCAGAGAAAAAGTCGAAAAAGAAATATTTCGGTTAGAAGAACAAGGATTAATTGAAAAAGCTACAGGTCCAACTCCATGGATAACACCTATAGTAATTGTACCAAAACAGAACAATTCAGATTCCATAAGAATTTGTGTCGATATAAGAAACCCAAACAAGGCGATAGTACGAGAAAGACTTATTACACCCACAATTGATAGATTTAAAAGATGGATATCATCAGGTATCGTTAGATGTTGAATCAAGGTACATCACAACATTCTCAACCCATGTAGGGCTGCACAGATATAAAAGACTTAGTTTTGCAATAAACTCAGCTGCAGAAATATTCCAAAATACCATAAGTTAAATTCTTCAGAAAATTTCAGGAGTTGTTAACATTTTTGGCAAAACAAAAGAAGATCACAATAATGTTTTGCAGCAGGTTTTACAAATACTTCAGAAAAATAATCTGACAATTCACCAAAATAAATGTCTTTATAGCGTTTCCAAAATAAATTTCTTTGGATATGTGTTCTCTGCTCAAGAAATACATCCTTATCCAAACAAAGTAAATAGCATTGCTAACCTAAAAAGACCAGAAAATCCAGCAGAAGTTAGATCAATCCTAGGCATGATAGGTTATGTGGGAAAATTTTTACCCAATTTGTCTGAAAACTCAAAAATTCTTCGTGAGCTAACACTCAAAGATGCAGTTTTCAATTGGACTGAGGAGCATGAACAATCATTCAGTTTTCTAAAACAACAACTAAGCAATACCAAATACTTGGCTTATTCTGACATAAGATAAACCCACACTTACATGTTGATGCAGGCCCAAAAGGTATAGGCGCAATCCTTTCCCAGGAAGATAAAACAGGAAGAATAGAGATTGTAGCATTTGCTAGTACAACATTGACACCAGTGCAAACAAGATACAGCCAATTTGAGAAAGAAACCTTAGCTTGCACATGGTCAATACAACATTTTCATAATTACCTATATAGCGCTGACTTTATGTTACACTGTGACAACTTAGCGTTGGTCAAAATTCTTCAGAACTCAAGATTAGCACCAAATGCAAGAGTGGAACGACTTTTACTTAGAATTCAATAATACAACTATCAAAAGTAGTCTTTCAGAAAGGAATTTCAAATCCCCCAGACTACTTATCGAGACATCCTGTAGAGAACAAACCTGAACAAGGCTGCAAAATTGACAAAATTGAACAGTATGTTAATCTTTGCATAAAAACAGCTCCACCAAAATCAATAACATGGAAACAAGTCCAAGAAGAAACCAGTAAAGATCCAATTTGTCAAATATTAGTAGAAGCTATCAGCATCAAAAACAAAAAAATTTGGGAACTACCTGATTTAACACCTTTTAAATAAGAAACTGAAAGATGAATTTATCTATAGTGATAATGTTATCCTTCGTGATCACAGAATTGTGCTACCATCATCACTACAAAAACGAGCTATAGAACCAGCACATAAGGGACAATTAGGAATTACAAAAACTAAACAACTTCTTAGAACTAAAGTATGGTTTCCGAACTTAGATGTCATGATTGAAACATACATAAAATTCTGTTTACCATGCCAGGCAGTCACGAAAGAAAACAACAGAGGCCCAATCATATCAACTACATTACCAGACTATGCATTCCAGTATATTGATGTTGACTTTGCGGATCATTTCGACAAAATAAGTATGTTTTTATTGTTGTCAATGAATTTTCAAGATACTCAATTGTAGAAATGGTAAACTCAACATCATTCTTAACTCCAAAACCCATTTTGGAGAACATCTTTGCAACATGGGGATTTCCAACAACCCTAAAATCTGACAATGGCCCACCATTTAATGGCTCAGAATTTACAAACTTTCTTACAAATACGGGGATCAAACACATATAAGTCACACCACTTTGGCCAGAGGCAATCCGGACAATAGTATTTCAATACTCTTTAGCCTTTGAGATCCATTACCTTCATCTCAGAAGCATTTAATCCACTGCAGTCACGATGCACCTTATTTGTGTAGTCATCACACCCTACTGTGGGGCCATTCAATGTCTTGGTACACTTTGCACAATTCATAGTTGAGATTCCTGAAGCCTGACCTGGTATCTAAAGCAGAATATGTGGAGATAAACCTATTTTTATAGTACGAGCTTTTTATCACTTCACACGTTTTTGTTCAGTTTTTATTCAGTTTTATTTGGAAATGGGATTTACTTTGTTGCATTCAACTGCAGTTTATGAGCACATAAGAACATGAATTTCACAATGATGCACATTACCAGTTGTAACACACTAATCTGCACAGTTCAATTCAGTTATTGGCAAATTTGAAGCATCATTAAGGCACAATATCACCATCATTCAGTCAGATATTATTGTAGTAAGGCAACTCAGAATCTTTATTGAGCTACCGGTCATCAATAGATTTAAAGATTATATCTATATCAACAAACTTTATGCAGAATCTAAATCAGATCACAATAGACACTAGCTATGTCGAAAAACACTTCCCGCAACTAACGAGAGGAGTAGGTAATCTGGCCAACACAAGTATTCGCCTGCATATAAACAAAAATATAGAACCAGTGGCAAATAAACATAGACGAATACCATTTCATTTCAGAGAAAAAGTCGAAAAAGAAATATTTCGGTTAGAAGAACAAGGATTAATTGAAAAAGCTACAGGTCCAACTCCATGGATAACACCTATAGTAATTGTACCAAAACAGAACAATTCAGATTCCATAAGAATTTGTGTCGATATAAGAAACCCAAACAAGGCGATAGTACGAGAAAGACTTATTACACCCACAATTGATAGATTTAAAAGATGGATATCATCAGGTATCGTTAGATGTTGAATCAAGGTACATCACAACATTCTCAACCCATGTAGGGCTGCACAGATATAAAAGACTTAGTTTTGCAATAAACTCAGCTGCAGAAATATTCCAAAATACCATAAGTTAAATTCTTCAGAAAATTTCAGGAGTTGTTAACATTTTTGGCAAAACAAAAGAAGATCACAATAATGTTTTGCAGCAGGTTTTACAAATACTTCAGAAAAATAATCTGACAATTCACCAAAATAAATGTCTTTATAGCGTTTCCAAAATAAATTTCTTTGGATATGTGTTCTCTGCTCAAGAAATACATCCTTATCCAAACAAAGTAAATAGCATTGCTAACCTAAAAAGACCAGAAAATCCAGCAGAAGTTAGATCAATCCTAGGCATGATAGGTTATGTGGGAAAATTTTTACCCAATTTGTCTGAAAACTCAAAAATTCTTCGTGAGCTAACACTCAAAGATGCAGTTTTCAATTGGACTGAGGAGCATGAACAATCATTCAGTTTTCTAAAACAACAACTAAGCAATACCAAATACTTGGCTTATTCTGACATAAGATAAACCCACACTTACATGTTGATGCAGGCCCAAAAGGTATAGGCGCAATCCTTTCCCAGGAAGATAAAACAGGAAGAATAGAGATTGTAGCATTTGCTAGTACAACATTGACACCAGTGCAAACAAGATACAGCCAATTTGAGAAAGAAACCTTAGCTTGCACATGGTCAATACAACATTTTCATAATTACCTATATAGCGCTGACTTTATGTTACACTGTGACAACTTAGCGTTGGTCAAAATTCTTCAGAACTCAAGATTAGCACCAAATGCAAGAGTGGAACGACTTTTACTTAGAATTCAATAATACAACTATCAAAAGTAGTCTTTCAGAAAGGAATTTCAAATCCCCCAGACTACTTATCGAGACATCCTGTAGAGAACAAACCTGAACAAGGCTGCAAAATTGACAAAATTGAACAGTATGTTAATCTTTGCATAAAAACAGCTCCACCAAAATCAATAACATGGAAACAAGTCCAAGAAGAAACCAGTAAAGATCCAATTTGTCAAATATTAGTAGAAGCTATCAGCATCAAAAACAAAAAAATTTGGGAACTACCTGATTTAACACCTTTTAAATAAGAAACTGAAAGATGAATTTATCTATAGTGATAATGTTATCCTTCGTGATCACAGAATTGTGCTACCATCATCACTACAAAAACGAGCTATAGAACCAGCACATAAGGGACAATTAGGAATTACAAAAACTAAACAACTTCTTAGAACTAAAGTATGGTTTCCGAACTTAGATGTCATGATTGAAACATACATAAAATTCTGTTTACCATGCCAGGCAGTCACGAAAGAAAACAACAGAGGCCCAATCATATCAACTACATTACCAGACTATGCATTCCAGTATATTGATGTTGACTTTGCGGATCATTTCGACAAAATAAGTATGTTTTTATTGTTGTCAATGAATTTTCAAGATACTCAATTGTAGAAATGGTAAACTCAACATCATTCTTAACTCCAAAACCCATTTTGGAGAACATCTTTGCAACATGGGGATTTCCAACAACCCTAAAATCTGACAATGGCCCACCATTTAATGGCTCAGAATTTACAAACTTTCTTACAAATACGGGGATCAAACACATATAAGTCACACCACTTTGGCCAGAGGCCAATGGAATGGCAGAAAGATTTGTTAAAACCACAAAGAAATCTTTATTATGTTCACATTTAGAAAATGGACATTTCGAATCGGAAATTCAAGAATTCCTAATAAATTACCGCAGTACCCCTCACTCAACTAAAGAAAAATCACCTTATGAGACAATTTTTGGTAGGAAAATGAACAATTTTCTCCCAATGATACGTGAATCCAAACCAAACAATATAAAAAATGCGGATGAAAAGAACAAAAAGAAGCAAAAGGAATATGCTGACACAAAAAGAAAGACCAAGCATCATCAATTCCAAGTAGGAGATCTAGTAATTTGTAAGCAGATCAGGAGAAATAACTTGACTTCTTTCTACGATCCAAAACCATACGAAATTATAAAAATTAGTGGCACCAAGATAACATCCAAGAGAGATAATTACAGGACAACAAGAAATGCTTCATTTTTCAAGAAGTTTAATTACTCAGCAATTCAATAAAAAGACTCTGAACAGAAAGATCAGCAAGAATTAAAGAGCAAGGTAAAGAAAATTACTTTTCAATGGAAGTTTGATAATGACATTCCAACCCATCAAATTCCGTATGTTTATCCTCCAACACCTGAGGTGAGCAGACAAACAGTCCAAAAGAAATGTTGAAAATGACATACCAGAAAGCCATGAACTTTTACAAGATGATGATCCACTCGAATATTTAGCTCATTTGTTCGCTGATACCCACAACGACTTGAAAATAATTTTTGACAATGATGACTCAACTTCAAACTCCGAAGATTCTTTTCACCCAGAAGAACCAACTTTTGAGAGGCCCAGAAGACAGAATAACATTCTAAGTTATCTTAAAGATTTTGTACAAGAAAAATGATTAACTGTAAGATGCATTTCATGATTTTTATTTTCTTCCAATGTTCTTAAATTGTGAGATGTAATTTCGACAAGTATTTATGTTTTCAATATTTCTGTGAAGTTGTAATGTTCACGAGTTTTTAAATAAGTCCAGGGAGAGTGTAGTATTTTTCTGTCAACCTTATGTTGATACGACTGGTCGAGTAGACTTTTGACAGTTAGTTAAGGAATTTTGGTAACAAGGGAATTAGGGGATAATGTAGAATGGCGACAACCGTTCTAATGTTTTAATAATTGCAACAAGTTAAGTTTAATTTACAAAAGTAACAAACGATCAATCTAGGCAACAACCAGATATCACAGACAGAAAGATTGTGAAAATTTACTTAATTCAGAAGATATTCCAGATAATCTTCAAGCAACACTCACACTAACAAGCAACACTGAGAAGTCTTCGAGAGATTTTTAGGACCTAGGGAAGACCTATCCCTTACGTTCTTGAATGTGTGATGTCATGCACGAGACCATCAGTGACCCTGTTGAGATTCGAACCCATACATCTATCGATAATTGGATTGAGAAACAATTGTTTAACCCGCATGCCACCATCGCTCATGACAATACTGAAATGCAACCATACTTTTCGCTGATACAGTCTTAAGTGATCCTAGTAATATATTTTGTTGACGGTTTTGCTTCATTATTCGAAAGTTCAGAGTGCTAGAACCAATATTTCAATTAAATCTGCCAACAAAATTAATGAACTTTTTATGGTAGCCAAGGTTTGCCTTTAAAAATCATTTATATTGTTATTTAAAACTATGTGCACATTATTGTAACTATCTGCATAAATTGTCCTTTAAATGGTTCTACTATATTGGACAATACAGATATTTTTATTATTTGATACATGATAATGAAAACCTGGACTGTTAATCGAATTATTTCATATGTTTTTAGTACAGTAACAACTATTTTGTATAGGTAAATAAATGAAATAATAATTATTTTCAAATAATAGTTCTTTTTATTCAAAATTAAATCAAGATGGGTGAATTTACTGTGGTGCCACAATAATAAATTTCACAAGTTACCCTTTCACAACATGTCAACACAAATAGGTATGTACACTTAGAAAACAAAATGTGTGTATAGGTGTCGATGTGGGGTGAAGTGAATACTTCAATTTATTATAACTAACTGGATTGGGATGTTGAAGAATTTCACAAGTTAGGTATTTCACAATTGTCTGTTTCACCTTCTTCATTGGATTTGAATTCATATCGATGTTTCTTTTTGAAATGGTAGAAGTCCACTGCTCTTTCAGCATAAACTGCCTCAACATTTTTTTCTCTGTCCCAATCACAAACTTGCTCGACATCAGTACAACTGAACTCGTTTAGTTTTTCATGACTGCAACTACATGTTTACAGAATCCAGATTAGCCCCCTTTGCAACTGCATTCACAGTTCCACTTCGTAACTGGTGTATCCGGAGATCCCAACCCAATTTTCAGTTCATGAGGAAAATTTCAAGACGGAAGTTTGCAGAGAAAGTTCAAAAACTCGTCGCTCATCGATATTCTCAACCTCACTTATAAATAGATAAAACATGATTGGCATTGAATTCTGCATCCCCTTTAACCACAGGCCTACTTTTTCCTATTAAATATTGAAAACTTTCAGCCAAATGAATCTTTACCACAGGGGTGCTATTCTTGACTGTTCGCATTAATAAGGTATACATGCAGCGTTACATCCTAATGTCTTCTGCATGACGTTGATATGCTATCAGTAATTTAGAATGTAAAGATACGAGTACTCGTTGATATTGCGAATGGTTAAGAATAGCACCCCAGGCATTTTAGAGGAAACAAAGTTGAGACGTAAATAATTAAAAGCTAAAGTATTCATAAAAATAAAATAAAAAATATCAACTATCAACATAACATCTTAACATCTAAAAGTCGTCACTGTCACGTGACTGATGTGACATTTGCTTTGTTTTCCCGGAGTTTTGAAGCGACCCCTAGTGCCATTGGCGACCGCGAATCCCACAGACAAATGTCTACTGGAAGTTTAAATTCGAGCCATGGTCATGGTGATTTGCTTATGCATTGTAGAAAAGAAGAAGAAGAATTTATATGAACGATTGATTTGGTTGTTATCGATGAAGGTCATGTTTATTTTCTTTTATTGTTGTAAATTTTTTCTAATTAATGGAACAGCAGCATAATTTCTGAATTACAAGTGAAATCCAGGACTGTGTTAATGATACCGAAGCAGAAAATTAATAAGTGTGGAATTGAACAAATATCTTCCACATTCGGAGGAATGCCATGCTATGATATGAACGCAAGGTTTTAATATAAATAGGAATGTGATGGAAGTCGTTACAAAAATCAGGTAACTATAAGTTGAAATCAATTAATAATGCAAAAACTTAATTATTGGATATGAGGATGAGTCAAATAATAGTGACAGAAATCAACAGATTTTGTGAAAGAAAATGCATTCATTCCAACAACCACTGCACCTATTTTGAGACAGAAAGCTTTAAGCACAATAGGCAGGCGGTAGTTGGTCGTCGACAGTCAATAGACAAAGATAACTACTGACTGAAATGGGTCATAGCTGCTTGGAAATGCCTAGGGCATATCTTTGACTGCCGACGACCAACTATTGACTGCTTATTGTGGATACAGCTAAGAGCTAAGGAGTCTCGCAAATTCCAGACCTATAATTTATGAACAATAAAGATATATAATTTGCAGACCCTGTCTGATATATAATAGATATAGGGCCAGAGTGTTGAAAGAGTTGATTTTCTAATCGCAGTAGCTCACCTGACAGAGACCCACTTTTTAAAGATTGTAGGTCCCGGGTCTCCCTTGCTTGCACAAGCTCTTATCTGAACTCTTGACAACTTGCTTTGCAGCTTTGGTGGTTCCTGGAAAACACTTTTATTTTTCCTTTATTTGAAGTGCCATGAAATTGTGTATTAATATTAGTCATGTACATATTCTACTTATACTGCATAAATACTTACTGTGAACATATCACTTATTATGAATGGATGTGGAAGCAAATATTCAGAAATGAAAGAACAGTCCAGTTCAATATACTTACTATAATTTAATGATACTGAAAGTTTACACATTGTACTGATAACAAAAATAAAATTTGGAACAAGTGTCACATTACAGTTCCAGGTAACAAAAATCAGAATTTGTTAAGGACGTTGACTTCCTAGGATATTACTTTGCAACACATCCCCATTGTATTTCTGGATAATAAATGTTCTGGGACCCTGAATGTCTATTATTTTGGCTGGAGATCAATTTTTGTTTGGAAGATTTTGTACTACTACATTCCCTTTTTAAAATCCTTTCTCATACTTGCATTCCTTTCATAATATATTTTTTTCATTTACCCTGTTCAAATAACAAGTTACTTCTTACATTATTAACAATTTTTGGTTTAAGAGTTTCTTCAGTACATGACAAATTAATATTTGACTACAGTCAAGTTCTTCCACTGGTATATTTCTATAGTTAAGCAATGCTAAGTGAATATCAGAGCCACTGTCTATACATTTTTTCTTCATATTTTTGACTATACCAGCAGCTTTCTCACTTACGCCGTTTGACTTTGAGTAATGTGAACTTGGATGCACCAATCTACTAGCACAAGGCATATTGTCACTAACAATTATTTTTGGTATTTCAGGTATAGAAAAAATATTTCTCAATTTTGAAATAACAAATTCAGCAGAGTTATCTTTTAGTAATTTCACCTCTACCCATTTTGACAAATAATCTATTACTACTGAATAGTCATTATTTCTATAACAAATATCCATTCCTACTTTCTTGAAACGTAATGGTGAGATATCATGAGACATTGAAGGCTCTTCAATATTTTTAGGTTTATACATTTTGCAAGTCTTACATGAGTTTACTATTCTTTCAATACCTGACGACATTCCATGCCAATGAAGTAAACTTCTCGCACGTTTCTTATATATATTATCAAAATCCCAGTTACCAAATACATAATCGATTCAAATTACAAATTCAAAACCCACCTTATTTTTTCTAATAACAAAATAAAAATTTAATTCATGTACAAACTTCGCCAATTGTTTTTTATTTCTTGTCATTGTTTTTGCCTCTGCTCATGTCTTTTCCTTCCTTTGAAGTATGCTTCCTATAACTCGATACCATGTTTGTCTTGGTTTTCTCTTTTTCTCCTCTTTTGAATCTTTGACTGCCATACTCTTTTAACAGGTCCTGTATCATTCATCCTTTGTAGATGACCTCACCAGCTTAATTATCTCATCTTATGTTTGTATTTATGAGTTTATTTTTCTTTGTGACTTCTTTAGTTTGTCTCAGATACTTAATTTCTGCTGCTTGTATTTTGCTCTTTTGTCTGTTTGTCAACACCCAAGATTCACATCCAAATGTTAATATTGGTCAATATATTGTTTTGAACACATTTATCATTGTTTTCTTTGAGATTTCTTTTTTTATTCATAAATGCATGATTCATTGTATAGAACAAGTATTTCTTGGCTTCCATTGTCTTCTGTTTTCACTTTCAAATATTCAAATCTTTTAAATTGTTCAATTTCTACTCCGTTTATGTGTACATTTATCTCTTTCTGATCCTCTCCTATGATGATTATTTTAGTTTTTTCTTTATTTACTTTCATTCCAAATTAATGAAAGAATACGGGGTACCCTTCTCTCTAAAAGTTTCCACCAAGTGGAAAATTAAAGGCAAACATCTGTCAGAAAACAACTACTTCCCTACCTACCCTGTCACTGATGAGAGGCAATAAACCTCGAAACATGCATGTCTGCAGGTGGTCATTCCCGGCCAAATGCAGGATAATCTTCTATTTAATTACAAGACGAGCACTTGCAATTGGGTCTTCTTGGAAGAACGTTGCACAAATATCTGTCAGATGTAGTTCAATGTCCGTCGTGGTATTAGCCAGGGAAGTAGTTGTTTTCTGATAGATGATTGTCTTTAATTTTACACTTGGCGGAAACGCTTAGAGAGAAGGGTACCCCGTATCCTTTCAACATTGTTGATACCTCTCTGGCACAATATATTCGAACTCGTTTGAATTTTTACAGATTTCTCTTTCCGGAGACTGTACTACTTGGGAGTGTTTTGTCTTGTTTCGATCAACTTCAAAACTGTTCCACATTTCTTCTATATTACTATTTTCAATTATATCTCTATCATTAGAAAACTTTCCTTTTATCAATTTTTTGCATCTCTGTCTGCTATTTCTTTATTTTATAGTTTGTATGCTTTTACTGATTTTTCTATTTTTTGTTCATCATGTTTTATATTTTCTATTTCCTCTCTAATTTTTGTAACCAGCAAATAATGGCCACTACCTATTTCTGGTCTTCTTCTTACCCTGGTATCTAATTTTTTTTTTTCTATTATTGTTTTCTACTAATACAAAATCTATTATCGATTTTTCATTTCTGATTTTCATTTCTCGTGTACAATAGTGTATCTTTATGTTAAAAAATGTATTAGTAATTCCGAAATGTCCAGTATGTATGAGATTCAACATTCCTTCCTCAACACTAGGGGTACTACTACTTTTCACATTTATGAGCTTATAAGATATTCTTAGTTCTTGTTCACTAGAATTAATGTAATTTTTGGGTCAACCATTATTGTACCAGCTTATTATTTGTTTGGTAACCTTATCTTCCAGTGTTGCACTTGCTAAATGATTTAGCCTGTAGTCTGAAATTGGTAAATCTGTTTCTAAACAGCGAACTATGTCATTTAGAGTGGATTGTATAATGCAAGTTCACCAGCAGTTTAAGTGAACCGATCTCAGTTGCTAGGAATTAGCCAATGACATTTCTAGTTCCTTAGCAATTGAACTCGGCTCACTTGAACCGTTGGTGAACTCGAATTGTACAACATGGCCTTAATGTAGGATCGTCTTCTGCATTAATAGCAATATAGTTTTCCTTGATAAACATTTTACTACCAGGAACATATCTTATTTCTAGTTCATATTTTAGTAAAATAAGTGCCGTTCTTTGAAGTCTAGCATTATCTTTATTGATGTCTTTTTTTAACAATAGAAATAGGGTGGTAGGACCAATAATTGCCATTGACCCAATAATTGCCACATATCTCTTTAGTCACAAAAAATAAGGAAAATATCAGTTCCGATCTCCTGACTCCATAGCTACTGTATAAGTAGTGGTCTATTCTTTGTGTGAGAATACAAGATCATCTGAACAGATGTCGTTGTCTCCCAATAAATGCATTCCATTCCGCGGCAAATGTCATTTTAGGTTATGTGTCAGAGTGTATTTATGTGCCATGTTAAGGTAAGTGTCTGCATTTTCTTCCTTTCATTCCAAACTTTCATGGAAAATATTCAATCTATTGTTGTTAAGTTAATGTATAAAGCATCCTGCTTTGCATGATGTACAGGTTTTGGGAAAAAGTATATCAATATCGAAAAATATGTTTGTTGGCAACTATTGGTACTCCAAAATGATATAAACCAGTGATTGCCAAGCATGGCAATTTTTGGTGTATTGAAAAAAAATGGTATTTTAACAATGGTGCGATCGCAAATTGTCCTAATTATGACGAATGTGTTGGAAAATGATCGACAGCATCTAGAAACGATGTACACCAATGATTGCCATGGGTTGGCAACTACTGGTTCTAATGTTGACAATTATTGGTGACTGCATTTTTTTTCCTACAGATTATTCAGACATGTCTGAAGGAAAGAAACAATTCTTTCGGTATACCCAAGACCAAATGCAAAAAGCTGTTGATTACGTAAAATTGGGATATTCTGTTAATTCTGCTTCCAAGAAGTACGGAGTGCCGAGACGTACTTTATCAAATAAGGTTAGTGGCAAATCACCGATTGTTTGCAAAATGGACCCTAAAACAGTGCTGACTCCTAGTGAAGAACAACGTATAGTTGATTGGATAATACAAATTTCCAGGTTAGGATTTCCTCTAGTTCCTGATGACATTTTATCAACTGTGCAAAAACTAATGCTCCATTCCAAAAGAGAAAATCCTTTCACTAATAATCGGCCAAGTCGCAGAAAGTGGTTCAAGCTTTTTATGAAGAGGCATGAATCCGCCCTTTCTTTGAGGATCCCTGAACCTTTGTCAACCAGCCGAGCAGCCGTAACGGAGCAGCAAATTAGGAATTGGTTTGTGGAAATTGAAACTTATTTGCAAAATGAAGGTATTCTAGAAATTTTAACACATCCTTCCAGGATGTTCAATATTGATGAGTCAGCCTTTCAGACATGCCCTAAGACTGGCAAAGTTGTAGCCCCCAGAGGGGAAAAGAATATATATGAATTGTCTAAAGGTACAGAAAAGGAATCGATCACTGTTACTATGTGTATCTCAGCTGATGGGAAAATATTGCCCCCATTCCTTGTTTACCCTTATAAAAGGATTCCATATGATGTAATTAAAAACGTTCCAGAGGATTGGGCTGTGGGAAAAACAGATAATGGTTGGATGACTGGAGAGTGTTTTTTTGAATACGTCACCAATGCATTTTACCCTTGGTTGAGGCAAAATGAGATCAGACTACCAGTTATTTTATTCTTAGATGGGCACAAGTCGCATCTCACTATGCAGCTTAGTCAATTTTGTGAAAAAAATAAAATAATTCCCGTAGCATTATATCCAAATACGACACACATTCTCCAACCATGTGATGTGACTTTATTTAGACCCTTAAAGAACGCTTGGAGAAAAATTGGAAGTTAGAACATAGTCAAGAAATACTGAACATGGCCAATTTTCCACTACTTTTTCAAGAAGCAAAAAATAAAATCGATGAAAATACCGTCAAAAATGGGTTTAGGAGATGCGGAATTTATCCATGGTCTGCAGATGCAGTGGATTACAGCAAATGTTTGAAAAAATCTCCTCCGGATAATTCAACTAACCGAGAATATAATAAAGAACTAAGAAATCTCACAATATGCAAAACTGTTATGGAAAGTTACATGGGCGAATTGGTTGTAAATTTTGAAGAAAATTTCAAATCTTCTAAAACTTGGACAGGAGATGTAAAGCATAGCGGGTTATATAAGATTTGGAGCGAACTCAAAAGGGATATGAATGAAACAGAAAATGACATTGAAGAAGGCACGAAGAATAAAAACGATGTAGTTATAGAGGGATTAGAAGTTGAAGAAGATAGGAATATTCATGGAGAAGAGCGGACACAAGTCGTTGCATTGGAAAACGTAGAAAATATTCATGAAACTCACCCCTTCACTGAAGAGTTGCTCAATAAATCGCCGGTAGTTTCAGACTATATAAACGCAGACACACAAAACACTATTCCATCAGTTGCTATTCCTTCTACAAGTAGATGTTCTACACCGGAGAACCAAATAGTTTCATGTTCAAATGTCCAACCACGTGAGCGTGTTTTAACTCTTAGTGATTCAAGTGTCGACTCGCCTTTTAAAAAAGCAATTTTCTGGCCAGTTACTAAAGCTCAAACAGTGAAAAGGAAAATAACAGAGAAGGTACCATCTGTAGTCATATCGAAAGAATGGAAAAAATATTATGAGAAAAAGGAAAGAATTAAACTGGAAAAGGAAAACCAAAAACAAATACGGAAGATTGAACGTGAAGCAAAGAAAAAAGCCAAACTAGAGAATTCCCTAGTGAAAAGTAAAGGTAGGAAAAAAGTAAAAAATTCAATTATTGATGAGAGTTCCGAAGAATCTTCCGCCGAATCAGTGAAATATGAAGATTCTTCAGATAACATGGATATTTCGGAAGGAGAGGAAGAAGGCCATCGAGGAGGCTTGCAAATAGAAACAGAAAAATACTATAGTGTTTTCTATGACGAACAATATTTCATTGGCAGAGTGATCCACAAAAATGGGGACAATGTAAAAATGAAATTTTTGAAAGAAAACGGTGAAAACCATTTTATTTGGCCTCAGAAAGAGGATGTCGATATTCTAGATAAAAAGTTTGTATTTTTTGGTCCTATTTCTCTAATGGGCAATGGACCATTTTCCCTGGAAAATCATATTTTGAGAAAAATTCGAAGTGCCTATCGCGCAATGAAAGTGAAATCATCCACTTAGATGAATGATTTTTGTGTTTGTTAGGTTGGATATACAACGTTTAAGATTCATTTCTAGTTCAATGTTTACTTTTTGGTGTATATTTACTATGTGTACTTTCAACTATTATTGTTCTGAGAAGTAAAATAAATTTCACAAACATTTGGTATTTATTGGTCCCAGAACATGGCAATTATTGGATTATTTCAAATTTTGATGTGGCAATTACTGGTCAGGAGCATGTAATTTTTTAAAAATAAATTTTGAAAAATTCTCAACCCCGATCGTAATTTTGAATATAAGGTCGAAGAAAACAAATATTCTACAAAATATTGCTGAAACAGAATGAAAAAAAAAAGTAAATGGAGAGGAAATTAATGAATGATGCCAAATGTATTGTTAAATTGGCAACTACTGGTCCGGTCACCCTAAGTGGTTTATGTTCAGTTTAAATAATCACTTTACGACCGTAAATACATTGGTGATATTTTTTTATAGATGCACAAATAGCTAACAACTCTTTTCTGCTGCTGTCCACCTAATCTGACTATCAATATAACTTCTAAAGAGAGTAGGAGTAGGTGCACAGCGAGTTTTGATTTAATGATTTTGATAACATTGTCTTACTTTCACCTCACTCCTAAATATTATTAGTGGGTAGTTTGTTTCTGAATAATTAGGTAAGAATTTACTCAAATAATTTGTCATTCCTAAAAATGTTTGAAAGAATTTTGCATTTTTAGGTTTCTTTATATTTAAAATTGCTTTCACCTGGTCTGTATCTGCTTTAATACCAGACCTGGAAATGTTTAACCCAACATAATTACTTAACATGATCTACGTTATACTGTAGTTTGTTTGGATTAAATCTTATATTACTTTATTCTGCCCGATCTACTACTTTTTGCATAATTTCATCATGATCAGTTTCATTATCTTCTGCCACAATGAATTTATCAAAATATACTTGAACACCTTGTATATCGCCAAATATTTTGGTACTTAATTTTTGCATCATTTCTGGCGCTGAGGAAATTCCAAAGAGCATTCTTTCAAACCTGTAGCTACCCAACAGTGTGCTAAATGTACACACATAACTACTCGTTTCATCAAGTTCAACCTGAAAAAACCCATCCTTGAGATCATGTACCCTAAATATTTGCTCTCAATATACATTTGTTTGACTCTTTGGGGTTCAAACAACGATTTGTCTGATTTTTCCACAATGACCAGATTGTGACACCATCATTCTGTAGGATTGCTGACTTTCATTACGATCTGTCTTTCTTCTGAAGATTTCAATGTATTTTCTTTCAGCTTTATTTTATATTTTCTTATTTTCGTAACCCTGTATATATTACCTTGTTTTCTAATAACATTTGTCTTGGGTGTTTATGACACTGTGAACTCTTTTAATTAGATTCAACCTGATGCACTGTTAGGTTTAGGTTAGGTTTAGAACTACCATTATGTTGCTCCCTACTAATTTCAATTCCTCGTTTTTATTTAATTGTATATAATATTTATAAGGCAATGTTCTACATTCAGCCCATATTGCCTCTGTTATATGCATTTCTATAAAAATATAATCAGAAGGACTCCCCTTTTTCATCATTTTCTGTAATTTCATGAACTTTCTTCATTGGCTTGTTTTCTTATTTATTTCTGCCTTTCACTGCAAAATTTCAAGTCGCACATACTTTTCTATATGTCAGACACTGCCTGACTTCATTTTCTTCATCTTGTGCACTGATAATATTTGAATTCCTCAACAATTTCAATTTTTTGATTATAGATATTTATACTTATAGATGTTTTGTCAATCGACATATGTTATGTTTCGTTGTAATTATCATTGCTTTCGTTTTTTTGACATTGAGCTTGAGCTTATTAATGTTGAGGAATTCAGATATTCTGATCAATATATCATTAATTTTATTGATAGCTGTTTGTAATTCAGGTTCACTAACTGCAATCAGAGTATCATCTGCAAATAGGTTGATGAATTCACATCCATTAATGAAGTTGATGTCATTAATGTACAGTACAATAGAAGCGGGAGGTACACCATTATTAACACCTTTTTTGTTCGAGTATATCCCGTTAATTTTAGTATGTTGAGTTCGACCTGAGAGGTAGCTTTCAAACCATTCAAGTACGGAACCAGAAATACCATTATATTTGAGTTTTTTCAGTAGGATATTAACATCAATTGTTTAAACAATTTTCTTAGCTCTCCTAGACCTTGAAAATTGATTTTTCTTCATAATTTTATTTTAATATTCTGCACAGGTATACTTATGTTTCTCCCTTCTCTTCACCTGATTTTAATGAGTAGTTTTTAAGAGTGACATGTCTGTATTAGTTTTATTACTTATATGAATAAATTTTAATGTTACATATTTGTATTGTTTTTTAAACATTCCGTAAGAAGTAATGATTTTCAGTTCGTTGTATTACAGCTTTATGTTTAGGTAATATCAAGTTATTATGTATGGAGTGTATGATATTTATTACAAGGCTTCTCTGAGGAATACAAATTGTTTTTGGGAAACATTCAAATTGATATTACCCCTGATAAAAGTGAGGCATTTTAAAATGAATATTCCTAAAAGGGGAAAAATTTGTTTCTTTTTAAATTTATTTATGCAGCTTTCCTTATATTCTAGTTGATTGATGAGACGTTCTTGAGCAAAGAAAACCCTTTCTAGTTACTTGATGAACCCCATGCAATGATATTGTAAGATATATGGCTATATTCAAAAGCATAGTATAAGTCCATTAATCTTTTTTTGTTCAGAAACAGTTTCATTTGTCGTATGGCTTAGTATGCTTCGTTAAGTTTCAAACAGACGTGATTCACCTAAGTTCTGAATAATTATTATGAACTCAATTGCAATCGAAATAATTTAACGAATCCTTGTTCAATTTTAATAAATTTTAACAAGTTAATTAGAAAGGACCTATACTTACAATCATAACGGGAATATAAGTTTTCAAACCATCTTCCAAAGTTACTCAATTTGTGTACTTCCGAACTCCCCCAATTGCCCTCACTAGCTCTGGGCTTGGCAGAAGCCTAACTTCAACTCCCTGATCGAACAGTGGCCTTCTCTCAAACTCTTGTTTTTTGTTCAGAAAACGCACGAAACGTAATTAAGGACAAGTTGTGCTTGAAGACGAAATATTTTAATAACACACCTACTGAATAACAAGGAATAATTCAATATACGGTGTGTTTGAAACATTTTTGACAACAGTGTAACTCCTCTGGGGTAGATGCTAATACCGTTATGGTAGTATCATACGCAAACTTTGTGATTTGTCCTTAGTAGATATTTTTCAGTTCTAGGATATTCATGATATTTTATAATTTCCATTTTTCTTTTTAATTTCAACGCCCTGTATCCCAGAAACTACGCAACTCCGGACATATATTCGTAGGATTTTTTTCTTCTTAAAATGACCTAACGAATCACCTCCTGCAGTTAGAAACCGTAGTTAGGAAGCTCCCTGTATATTTGATTTGGTCCATTATATTCTACAAGTTTTTGGTTTCTTTCAGGTAGGAATATTACATCTTCGTGTTTTTTATTTTTTTATGGAAAAAATATTCTGTACCCCTTGACTTTTTTACTGTAACTTGAGAAATTTCTTCCTTACTTCTCGAGTCCCCTTTTTGTTCGGGTTTCTTTAAGTACATAGACTGATACTCTTGATACATGTATTTTGAAATTATTCGGGTTTAAAACCTTTTTGTACAACACTTCATTAGGGGTTTTATCTTTCTCTGAACTTGAACCAGTTCTATTCAATACATAGGCTGCTGTGTTCATGGCTTCTACCCGAAACTTTTTATCTATACCTTGTATGAGAGTACAAGCTGCTTCGACTAATGTTATCATTTCTCTCTCCGCTCTGCCATTTTGTTGCAGGGTGTATATTACGGACCGTTAATGCCAGATTCCTTGATTTTCCAATAGTGCTTTCATCTCGTGGTTTACAAATTCTAAACCATTAAATGTTCTTATAACTTTTACTTTATTATTTATAATAATAATAATAATAATAACGTTTATTGTGCATAACAGTGATGACAGTGATACATTGTGATACATGTTGATACACACAAAGGGTAAGGGTTAGCCTGAGGCTGTCTTCCACCCTTCCTTCAGATTCAATTATTCAGCAGATTCGAGTATATTGATAATTGAATTTGCGTGAATGACAATTTTTGTATATATCGAGAGTATTCATAAGTATTATTATTCAGAAATATGATGTTGATTAAAACATAAGGAAAACAAGAAGATACAAATGAATGAGTATGAAAAAATACAATTAAAACGAGTTAGCAACTAGTCTGAAATACTTGATAACAAAAATCGTTTCAGTTGATATTTCATTTGAAATATTGATAAGTCATAATAGGAAATGAACTTATTTAAATGAGATGGTGCCAAATAAGAAAAGCATCCTTCATATTTGGATGTAACGTGATGTGGAATGCTGAAACTGTTAGATCTTATGTTGACATTATGTCTTTCGGAACGGCGTAATAAAAGATCAAATAAATATTTCGGTGTTTTAGTTTTCAGGAGTTTAAATAAAAACATTGCTATCAGATACTGTATTCTGCAATTTATATTCAGTTCTTGGAGCCCTGTGAGATAGGGGGTAATATGCTCTCTGTTTTTCTGTTTATTTTGAATTATTTGTCCTTTCACTAAGAAAACATAGTGGTTTGATGAAAAAATCATCTTTTAATAATAGGAAATATTGTGCACCACCTAGTTATGTGGTTTCCATATAGGGATCCCGCAGCTCGTTCAATCCCGCGGGATGGATATGCGGGATTACTCAATCCCGCGCGGGATCACGCGGGATCCCGCATCTTTGAAATTGTGTTATAAAATAAAACTGAAACTACAGATTTTTGTGTAAAAATCAACTTTTATTAAACATTTCTCACATTAATCTTAAGCAACAGAAATAATTTCTTTTCTAATAATCAAATCACAACTTTCTCTTAGATGCTATTACTAATTACTATGATATAACCTATGGTGATAACTTTTGAAAATACGCTCTTAAGAAGCAAATGACATTGTATCATCTCCGAGCCTGCTTCTGAGTGAACTGCAAATATATCCTGATGCTGAAAACGCTCTCTCGGCTTCTACGCTAGTAGGCTGAACCGTCAGGATATATTCATAGGCGAGCGTCAGGTACTCTTCTCTGATAACATCGGCCTCAAAGAACGTCATTTCTTTCTTCAATATTATCTCAAAGTCCTTTTGCTTCTTGTCTGACTTTTTCTTAAATTTTTCTTTTTCTTGTTGAAGCTGTTTTTCTAATTCTTCTTTTAGCGTTATAGTAGGAGTAGGAATAGTAGGATCTGTATCAGTAGCAGCAGCAGATGTTCCAGCTATAGGTGTATTTTCGAAGACGTCATCTGCATCTGCATATGTTTCAATGTCTTGAACTACGACTCTTCTATTATTTTCTTTATTTCTTGGCGTATTGCAACTATTCTTGGCCTGAAGAATGTATAAGTACGAACTGTATTTTTGGCTTCTTTGTCGTACTTTTTCGGATTTTGCAAATAAATCAAAGCTCCGGTTAAATCAGTTCTTGGATACGTTCATGTAGAGTCTGTGACAACTGGTTACTCAACACCGTGTTTTGTTGTTTCAATTTATCCAAAATAAATCGAACTGTTGTGTCCGCAGTTATAAGCGTTGACTCTCGCCTACAAAGTGCCTCAACTCCTAATTTAAAAGGCTGCAAGTTAGCAATGAGATCTTTAATTATGAACCACTCATCGCTGATTTTAATCTCAGATTCAATATCGATTAATGCTTTATCAATACAATTTTTCAAATTGTAGAATCGTTCTAACATATTCAAAAGGCTATTCCAGCGAGTACGGCAGTCTAATATCAATGCCAATACTTTTTTAGGGCCTTTTGTAAGAAGACGTCATTTTTAGTTGGTAACCGCTTAAAAATCTTGACCACTCTCCGTACTTTCTTCAATAGATCGTTATATGTTGTAGAAACCATTTCAAGTGGCAGTGAATTTGAATTTATATTTACAGTCACACCCTGTTCATTGGCGTCCATGTCATCGTTATCATCATTATCAGATTCCGTCGTAAATGCTGCTGCTGGGCATTCTGATATTAAAGAATTGTTTTTCTTATACAGTGCATCAACCACCACTAGTTGTAAGCCGTGTGTAAAACAAAGCTGCTGGGAACAACGCAAAAGTTTGCCAAACTTCATCATCACACTGGCGTCGTCTGTTGTAATTGCGATAATCGGGTCAATTCTGTTTCTCAGTAGCAAGATTGTTAACATAGTAAGACATTTTTCTCAGCAAAATATATCTCAATTTTGTAGAAGGCTTGAAAGGAGATGTTGCTGCCACATCATCTACTGCCAATAAAGCAAGATAGATATCATGACTTCTACAGAATCGAGATATATTTTGCTGTGAAAATTTCCTTGCTTTGATAACAATATTGCTAGTGAGAAACAGAATTGACCCGAATATGTGTGTCTAAGTCTAGACCAAAACTCGTGAGGCGTTCTTTCACCAAGCTTATGCAATGTTCTGCGGTAGCCGAGCCATGTATACGGACCAAACCCAGATTAAAATGGTTTTCTTCCTGGTGGACGTTTATATTTAAGTATCGATGATTCTTTTGCAACGTCCATTCGTCAAATGTGAGTGATAATCTCTGTTTTCCTTTCTTGAGACGTTCAAGTTCAATAATCATGTCAGCTCTAACAGTGTTACAAAAATTTCTTACGATAGATCGTATTGTATTTGGCAAATTGGGTAGTTTGTGACTGCTTTTACAAAATAAGTTTCTTAAATCCGTAGATGTGCAAAAGGAACTTGAGGTAAATCCGTCTTTACATATCATCCTAGAGATCATTTTGTCCATGAGGTTTTCTTTGATAAGAAAACTGTCCATTGTTTTGGGTTTCTTCTTTGGTACTACTGGTAAGTATTCTTCTCCAGTGTCATCGTTTCGAGAACCGATATCGATATTGTGTTTAGTCTTTAAATGTATTTTCAAGCCTTTGGTAGAACGTTAATAAATTTTCAGTTCATCTGAACACAAAAGACATTTGCCACCTTTGTCATTTTTCTTGAAATAACGCCACAGACCTTTTCCAAGTTGGCTGATATGGCCATCGCCGTCGCCTTTATTCCCTTTCTTGGGACTCTCAGTTTCAATGGACTTAGACATGATTGATTTACTCGTTACCTGCAAATAATAAATAAAGTTTAATGTAACTATAGATTTAGATTCATTTATTTCATTTTTATACCATTAAAATTGATTACTATCATCGATAACCATATCCAAAAAATATTATTAACAAAAACAATAACCACTTTAACAGGCTTACTATGGTGTCATTGTTAAGTTAAACACCTCGTTGATTAAAAGTCTTTAGTGAATTAACAACATTGTTCTACTATGGTGTCATTTATGTGTTGTTAATTTGAAGATTATTGTTAGGACGATGTTAATGACAATTTAAAAGGGTGTACAGACAAAGAACTTGTAGCACAACCCATTGATATAAACATTAGTGTAGAGCACATCAAAGAAATCGAATATGCAACCCGAGAGCAAGCTCAAAATAATATTTGGTTTAAATATAGAGCTGGCAGAATAACTGCATCCAAATTCAAAACTGCGTGCAGGGCTAAATTGGAGAAGCCTCCTTTATCCCTCATAAAAGGTGTGTGTTATCCTCAGAAGGTAGTTTTTAACTCGAAACAAACTTCGTATAGCATTAAATATGAAAAAACAGCTTTGAATTAAAGAAGTACCACAAAGGAATGTCACTGAAACCTGCGGGTTTCTTCATTTCACAGTTAGGAGCTTCTCCGGACGGAATTGTACAATGTGAATGTTGTGGTTTGGGATGTGTTGAGGTGAAGTGTCCCTATTTGCTAAAAGAACTGAGTAAATCAGAGTTCGCAAAGAAGAAAATTACATGTTTAGTGTATCATAATGTCGATGAATTTTCTCTAGACAAAAATCATTCATATTATTACCAAATACAATTACAAATGTTTGCCACAAAGACTAAATACTGTGATTTTGTTATTTGGTCAAAAGATTGTCTTCATATTGATAGAGTGGGTTTTAATGAGGTATTTTTCAATGAATGTTTGAAGAAATCATTAGAATTTCATAAATATGTTATTAAACCTGAACTACTTTCAAGATTTTTTACCACCAAATGTGGTGTGGAAAGAGTTGAGACGTGGTGCATCTGCAAAATACCAGATGATGGTCGACCTATGTTAAAGTGCGATAATGATGATTGTGGAATAGGTTGGTTCCATTTCGATTATATTGGAATCATGGAGGAACCACAAAATGCCTGGTTTTGTGATGCTTGCCAGTAATAGGGAGTTTTTTGTATCAATATTATGTATATTTAATATTTTTTTATTAAAATGATTCCTGACATTTATATACCCTATGATAATAAAATTATAGTTTGAAAAAAATGTTTTTTTTTAACATTTGGAGTGGTAAAAAATTAAAAAGTATACCAGTGTTTTTAATACATCTCTTTATTCAAAAGTTTTGATATAATAATGATGTTCAGTGATAAAATGGATAAATGCCCATTTTACATTACTATAAAAATTGCACACAACAAATTGTACTAACGAAAAAACAAAGTCTATAATTAAAAATATTCAATTTGTATAAAGTTACCATATTAGATTGACACTATATCAAAAAACGAGCTAAGCCTGATCACAAAAAAAAATTATGGATTTTTTCAATACATGGTACAACGGAAGGGCATAAATGGAGAAAGGCACTACATACGACTAAAATCTTATCTAAAGCACTTAAATTATCTCTACATGCTGATAACATGCTAATAGGAATGGGACCTTGACAAATTTTGAATTTCCTCTTAAGCAGGCTAATTATTCGCTCTACATGAATTCTTACATTTGCAATCTTACGGGTATGTTCTATATTGGCAGGATCAAGTTGATTCTTTCCTTTTGTAAAGGCGGGAATTTCTAGATGTCCTCTCACAGTTTCAACCGAGTCTTTTATTAAAAATCCCCTATCAGCTAAAATTACATCACCAGGCACAATTAAATTCAAGAATCCACACTTTTGTCAAAAACTTATCACTGGTTCAGCCCCCCCAACCTTCTGAGATATATGATACTGTTCCTTGAGGAGTGAACCCAATTAAAAACTTAACAGTCTCATGATGTTTGTAATTAGACAAACAACGAGCCGCATTTAACATACCTGATGGTGTTTCTGTATATATTTCAAAGCAATCAATTATTACTGCTATACGATCACCAAAATTTTCTTTGGAGCAGGCAGGCATAGATTTTTTTAATATTTCTCTATCCGGCCAAAATATTTGTGGTACCTAGCGTAGAGTACATCAATACACTAAAATAATTCCGATGCAGTTGATGGAGCTATAGCAAATCGGTAAGACAAATACTTGAATGGCAAGTTAAGACGCAACTTCATTAATGTCAAAATAAACTGTTTGATCGGAGACAGAACACTTTTAGTTGATAAGTAGGGAGCCACACTATTGAATACTAAAAACATCATCTCAGCTTTTGGGAACCCAGTGAAATACAATGTTCTTGAATCGTTCTTAAATGACTCCTCTCTCTGTTAAATCTGATGCTTTCAATTTTTCTTCCAAAGCATATATTTTTTGATTGGCAAAATCGAGATCTCCAAGGAGCTTGTTCAAGTGGTCCATAGTCAAATCCGTTTGAACGTTAGCAATCCTTTGACTATTGTGTTCGTTGCACAATTCAGGAGTTTCTATGGCTTCTGTAGATGGACCTGCTGTGGGTTCTACGGCTTCTGTAGATGGACCTGCTGTGGGTTCTATGGCTTCTGTAGATGGACCTGCTGTGGATTCTATAATGGATGCAGTATTCCCAGCTTCATCTACATCATCCTTTTCATTGAGGATTACAACTTTTTTAAATAACAAAATACTGACTATTTTAAGACGTTTCCTTTGACGTTTAGCAAATCTGACATGCCTTTTTACACTTTGCACATCATGTGTTTTGATGCTAATGTATCCCATATTTACAGAAGGGACCCAATCAGGACTATCCCTATCTTCCAGTTTGGCTGGTTCTCCTAAAAAGTTGACAAAAAACATTTAGTTTAACACCATATTCTAATATAAATTCAAACATTGCATCAAAATTTTTGTATTTCTTATGGATTTATATTATTCCTACCTGATACAAAATGATCTGCACAAATTCGTGCAAGTTTAAGAAATGTTTCGCTCAAATTGCCCCTTTTAAAAGCCCTAATCCAATATTCTCGACGTTCATTTGATAGGGCGTCCAGCATTTCTCCTCTGTTTTGAAGGGCTTTGGAGATTCTAAAATAACGATTTCGATCCCTTTCTGCCCTTTTAGAACATCCCACAACAGAACAAAACGCCGGCATCTTATATTATTCACACTAAAAATCGATCTGTTCTATTGTTTACAATGACAAGAATATTGTGTATGCCCTACCGGCAATATGGCGGACTTGTCAAAATGATCAGTTGCAGGTTAGGTTTCTATTTCATCATAGAACACAAAAATCAGATTAGCAACACGACTTTCGAATCAAAATTAGGTTCGATAGTTGTTAAGTTGAAAGTTTCAAATTGTTTGTAACAAGGTGACCACTATAGTGTAAAATATCGTTACTGGTTAACAATGTTGTTAGAACAGTTGCTAAAATAATTGATAACTCAACAACCCATTGAATTAAACATCGTCACCATAATGAGCAACATTACGACATTATCTTGCTATTTACGGCACAATCTGCTTTTAAAATAGCAGAGAACAAAACTAAATCAAAAACATTAAAACTTAGGTACTTTCGAAAACACTCGTCACAGTCGTCACTCGTCACCTACAGAAAGACGTGCGTAGCGCAGTGCCATTTATGAACAACTGACAGGACAGGCTGCCAACGGCGCCAATCGTCCGCTAGTCACTGGCGCCGCGCGCCTGTGCGGAACGGCAACGTCGCACTCGTGCTACTCGTGATTTACGCGAAAGTTTTAGTGCCAAATTTTTATATTGCGGGATCCGCGGATTCGCGCTTTGAAGGTGCGGGATTCAGCAGAATAATAAAAGCAGCGGGATCCCGCCGGAATGCGTGATCCCGTTTTGCGGGATTGCAATCCCTATTTCCATAGGCCACACACATCAGCATGGACTAATACCAGTGTTTCTTTTGCTCGTGAAACACTGTTCGAATGTGGAATTCTGTGTTGTTTTCCTGCCAAACATTTTTCACATACGATCTTGGTAGTATAATCATTGTTTTTTATATTATATCTTATTAAAACCGTTTTAACATGTCATGAAAGAGGGGCGACACTACTTGACGGAAGATCATAAATCTAATAATGAAATATGGTGGATTACGTAATCCAATCTTCCGCAAAAAAACCTATACAATAGGTATGGTCGTCGGCAAGTATTCAACAGAAAACAACTACTGCCCCCTACGACCATTGAATTATATCTGTTTAATACTTGGCAAAGTTTTCTACAAGAACCACTTTGCAATGCATTTCAAATATCAAAGCTGAAATTATTTTTCGATTTAATTGGGGGAACACCTCCGTACCGGTTTCATGGTCATTGCCAATCATCAGCGAAGTCTAGTTCGACCCAATTGAATCGAAAAATCCTTTCATCCTAATTGGAAATCCCTGATCAAAACACTGAAGTATGAATTCAGCGCCATCTCTGGGTTCCAGATTAAAATGCACTCCGACTACGTGTCGACTTCAATATGAAGCCAGAAACATCATGAAAGAGGGGCGACACTACTTGACGGAAGATCAACGTGACCAAAAATGTTGCTAAATTTGCTGAATGTATTGGAACCTGCTGAGGTGTTTGGTTTTGACATATTGAACGTCAGGGTCCGGAAGAGCAGTTTATCGGCGACGAATAAGGAAATGAGTTAGGGGTTCAAGGTCTGATGGATCACTGGTCAAGGACCTAATGGATCTGGAATTAATTATTGCTTCAATTTGTGTGATAGTCAAAATCTTCTCGAATGTCAGCAAAGCATTCGAAGCAACGTGAGTTAAATGATGTTATGTAGGTTTTACACCAGCTTCCCGTAAACCACCGAAATGGAGGCTATGAGATGGAATGAAATGCCAATTAACTCCTTTGTTTGCTATGCCTTCGGATAATTTTTGATTATTCAACCAAGATGACCCTAATTTTTTGAGTTCTGATTTCGCCCCAACAAAGTTTTTGCCGTTGTCAGAGTGTATGTGTAATGGCTTCTCCCGTCTTGAAACAACTCGTCTAAAAACTGTTATAAATGCAGCTGTTGTTAACTTAGTGACCGATTCTAAATGGTACTGAAACATATGAATAAACATATGTAGCACTTGATAGTTTCAGCACCCCTACCAATCTTGTCTCTGATAAAGAATGGATCTGCATAGCCAACACCGGACACATGTAAAGGCGGAAATGGCCGTCTTAGGCAACATACCCATTATGGGAACTTGTATCTTATGATTTATACGATGACATTTTATGCATGTGTGTTCGGTTTTATTTGCTAAACTTCTGCCCGCCAAAGGCCAATATAAATCTCTAATAGATGCGAGTAAAAGCTGTGGCCCATCATGAAAAAGTCTGATATGTTCGTATCTGATGATTAATTGACTAAGGTTGACAATTGCAACCGCAATAATAATAATAATACTTTATTAACCATTTTTGGTACGGTGTGCAAATATGTTAAGTCATATTAAACATAATTATGTGTAAAGTTAAAACACAATCACCTGAATAAATAAATCCATCGATATTACATAGTATATGTGCATACGGTAAGTCATATATAGCATAAAAATATAAATATGCCACGATTATAGGTGAAATTAAAAACACAAGTTACCACAAAAACAGAATAGACAACCTAACACAAGAAACATATTACATAGAACATAGAATGCCCTTATCCAAGAATGGACTCAAACTTCAGTTTCTAATGTTTCGGATTGAGACATCTATGAGATGATGAATAAATCTGAGAATGTAAGCAGTTACTCTCTTCATGTGGTTAGAATAGTGGTTGGTTTTTTGAGTCTGGATAGTTCACCTCCAAGAGAAGGATTGAAGTATGGCTAAAACTACTTCGGGGATGATATCCAAGAAGGTCCATTCCACTAAATTTTAAATTTTTCGTTTACATCAGCTGGGTTATCCCTTGTCCAAACATGCCACCAAGAGTCACTATTTGTCATAGACTGAATCTGTGAGACTCGATTTGTTGCAAACTGCTGAAAATCGCATGGTGTGTGAAACTAATTGAGAAACTTGTAAAAAAAAGGGTGATAGTTTTCCTCACCAAACATGATATTTTGAATTCTCACCAATCTGGATTTCTATCATCAAAAAGTACACAGGATGCCATATTCTCATTTCTGAAAACTTTATATCTGAATCTGAATGACCAAGACGCTGCGGCTGCAATATTTTGTGACTTATCCAAGGCGTTTGATTCTGTGAATCATAACATACTGCTACGAAAGCTATGGTTTTAGAGGTACTGCGTTAACTTGGTTCAGTTCATATTTGGCTGACCGTCGTCAGACAATGTTGCTAAATGGGAATGGTTCAAGAGAAGGGGTGATGAGATGTGGCGTACCACAGGGATCTGTACTGGGACCACTTCTTTTTTTGATATACGTCAATGATTTAACTGAAGTGGACAGTAAAGGAAAATTCAACATGTTTGCAGACGATACTACGATCCTATGTCATAACAAGAATGTCACAGATCTTCATATTCAAATAAGTGCTGATATCGAGAAAGTGAAAGAGTGGTGTGATGCCAATCTCTTAACTTTCAATATCAGGAAGACAAACATTGTTTCATTCAAATGTAGAGGAGGGTCCCGTACCTTGACGCCAGATATTTTAAAATCCTTACAAAATGCAGCTAAAAAACAAAAGGTCGATCTTTCAATAATGTGACATTAAGTTTCATATGTGCCCTATCATATGGCAAAATTATTTGTGGAAAATATTTTTCAATAAGTTAAATATTTTTGTTTCTTTTCAAAAGGTATAATGGCTCAAGGTACAATGAAGTCTTGTACCTTCTGCCATGTGTAATGTACCTTGAGCCATACACAAATAAGTTAAGAATGGATAAGTCGCTTCATACTGTTAAAATTTGCGGTCGCGGGGATGAAATGGAATGGTCGATAGGCGGTGCCAAAAAGGCAATAAATCAACAGCTTGAGGCAGAAACGTAAATGAATTGTAGTAAATCGCGTCACTGCAAACGCATGCAAGGGTTTTGCTACCTGAGTCGTGAATGCGGCTTCGTCACCCTAGCATACTCGGCAAAACTTATAAAGGTTTTAATGACTTTTATAATATGGGAATGATTTGGGTATATATTTCTTTATTCTCAAAATTATTTTAAATATTGATAGAAAAGAACGGATAAGTACATGATATTTGAGTAATAATGAATTTCATCTATTTTGAAGAAAGGATAAATATCACAATCGTAAAAAGTGTATTTGGTTATTTGTGATTACCTATACGAGATATCACAATAGTGATTTGGGCAAAATATACTGGGTGTAACGGTTTTTCTTAGTAAATCTTGATGAGTGGGTTCAGATATATTTGAAAAATGAAATATCGAAGCTAGTATAAATATAATTATTATTAAAAATATTATAAAAAATTTATTGTGCATGTACAGTGTGTCTCACTTCTCATGAAAACGCCCCCGTAACTTCCGCAATTTTTAAATAGATTTGTGACATGTACAAAATCGGTAGCTACACCAATAATATACCGAATGATTTCGAAGGGGTCGTTTCAAGTTATATACACTGCATGCCAGCAGAAATAGAATCACCGACATTTTTCAAAAATCATATAATAGGTCAAAGTTATGTCTTCGAATTCGTATTCAGACCAACCATTTTACCATTAATCCACTCATTTTCGAGGCTGTTTATTTGCTAACTGACACAAGTTAATTTTTCAGAACTGAATTATTTTCCAGAACACAGTGGTAAAATAGTTATTCTAATTACAACTCCGAAGATAATTTTGACATATTTGGTCTCCTACCAGGATTTTTCGGAAATGTCGGTGGTTCCATCGCTGCTGGCGTGTTTTGTATATAATTTATAATTATCCGTTCAAAGATATTCTGTTGTATTTTTGCTGCATCCATCGATCCTGCAAATTCCACAATTCTACGTCAAAAATTTTTAAAGTTACGGGGATGGTTCGATGAGAAGTGAGGCACTATGTAGTATGTGCAATATGTTTTCCTCACATGTCTATATCACAATGACAAATACAATACATTTTCGAGACATGTCTACTTAATAGAATTATATTTATTGTTTTTTTCTTTCTTCTCGTTTCTTAGCCTCATTGCTTCGAGAACATCAGGGGGATCTTTAATTTCCATCCCACGGTTCAATCTGCTATCCACTAGTTCTGGAATCATACAATTCATGTAAAACTGTATGAGTTTTTCCTTCATTTTATTATTCCAGAACTCATCACATCTCTCTATCCTCTGATACTTGATACCTTTACTGGTCCAAATACATAGTATACAGTATTCTTTCCCTGTGACGTGGAGCTGGCCTTGGATTTGATAAAACCAATTGTGGTTACGATCCAGGGAAAGATCTTTTTTCCAGAAGGTTATTTTTCTCTGGGCAATACCCTCTTCGGGAGTCATTTGTCTAGGGGCGTATGGGCACTTTATTTCAACTATTCCATCATCGTCTATTAGCCCATCAGGAGATGCTGCAATAAACTGATACTGACGGTCTATAAAGAGACCACATAATTCTATTTTCTTCTCGATGAGTTTCTCCAGATCTTCTCTTGCTTCCTTCTCTTTATCTCGTCCATAATTTAAAGACTGACTGAAGATTTCTTTTGGATATATAATGGAATTCACTAAACTTTTTCGAGAAGTGTGCGGCTGTTTCTTACATATATCTCCAAATTTCGATGCAGTTATACGTTTCTTCCTCTCATCAACCCATAACTGACTATTTACTTGATCGCGAGTATTATTTTCGATAGTTTTCAGTTCGCTGATAGGCAATTGTAGCCTATCTAAGAAATCTTGCTTCGCTGATTCAAATTGAGCCTGGCTCATATCAGGTTTCTGACAATTAGGACCGTAATGTTTGTTATTTGATCTCTCAGATCGTATTTTGGCCTTCTTGTTCAACCTGATCGTTCTTCTCTTCATCATTCTGCAATACTTCCTCTTTTCGTTAATTCCTGTATAATAAATACCCTAACTCCTGCTTTCCGAGTTTTTCATTTATTTTTTTCAAAGGAATTTTTGTATTGTGAGAAACAACTGCAGCAAAGCATCGGCCATTGAAAGATCTTCTGAGGCAGTAGTTGATTCTTTTTCCACCTGTGTGCTTAGCAATAGAGGCATTGAACTGCTCAGCAGCATTGTTGTCGACGTCATATATTAGACTCTCTGCTTGATATGCTATGTATCTCACAAACTCCATGAGTTTATCGTACAATGCTACAATATAAAACGAAAATATTTGATGAAATAGCCCAAAATTAATATATTAATAATATATAAGGTTACTCGATATATAAGAAATAAAAACATGAGGCAGGAAGTGAGTAGCCTCACTATACTCACGTGTTAATTTCAAATCTGCCAGTATACTATTGGATGGAACATAAGCCAATTTACAAAAATAATCAGAAAATTTTTTATGTTCTCCCAATATATGGCTAGGGCTATTTAGAATGTCGTTCTTCAAATCCTTTATTTTTTCCGTTAATGGTTTATTTTCATTTTTTCTTTTCTTGATAGCTTCCGTGATTGCCCATCTGAATCTCATTTCGTTTTTCTGAAATGAAAAGAAAAAATGATGATGGATGCTACAACGCAGTGAACCAAGTAATATTAATTTTTTGTCTAATTATGAGAGTTCATTAAGACCAGAAAGTATACTGAAGCCATCAATAAGAATTTATTGTAACGTGAGAAAAGGTTGTCACAAAATACTGATTTATAATATGTTATAAATAGAATCAAACTTGTTTTACCCACCTTTATTTCCTTTCGGAGTACAAGAGGACCTGCACGTGTGTCTTTACAAAGGTCTCTGATTTTATTGCAATAATTTCTGAGTAAATGGTTGCGGCATTCAATCTTCCTAACTATTATATTGTGTTTTTCATATGGATTGTCGTCAACAATTTTATTGAAACAGCTACTGTCACCATCAGCAATCATCTTATCGTAGACAATTCCATACATCTCTACACTTTTCCGAAATCCTTCGCATATAATGTCCGACTCCATTGCACATGATGAACCATTCCAATTTTTGTAGCACGTATGATTTTTCGGTATTTCTTCTTTGCTCTTTGCCTTTCGGCATACCATGCAGAATTTATTTCTCACAGAGAGAAACATAACTTTTCTTGTACGATGTCCGACAATAGCAGCAGCTCCACTCAATGAAGAAAAATTCGTCCTAAAAGACCTTTTTGCCCAAACTCCGTCACATACAACTGTTACGCAGGGAATGCCATCTGTGGTGAGATCTCCAGCTTCAATAGCTAAAGTCATCTCTTCATGAGCAGCTGCTGCCATTTCTTCGAGTGCAGTCTCTTCCCATGCAGAAGAAATTTTATTATGTATTTTGTCAAAAGTTGTTTGGGCATAAAGAGGAATATTTAATGCGGACATAATTTGTTTTAAATGGGAGTATCCAGAGCCGATCAACATTGCACCAATCACAGCATTATCGTTGATATCTGTTGGGTCAAAGATGGTATCCAGTTTCTCAACCATATTACACATATTGCACTTCATCATGATTGTGGACGCGAGACCATTTCTAATTTCTTTCACAACAATCATATTCTTCAACGTACATCCCATATGTGGAGCATGATTCCCGATATTAATAAGATATTCGATAAAATGCGAGATATCCACCACCCTGCGCCCTTCCAACAATAATGAATTCCCTTGAGGAAAGTCGATTGAAGATTTGCCATTGGAACTTCTCTCAACAACTGGACTGACAGTGTCTGTAATATTTGGGACATCGATTGAGCAACTGGGTTTTGATTCCGAGGTACTCTCAGTATTGCTCCTTTTCTCATTATCTTCTTCTATAATAAGATTTGAACTTTGAATTGAGAATTTGCTGTTACAACTTTTAGTTAAATCGACAAAATCATCACAGCTATATGTCTCAGCCTCATTATCATTCACTATAATCGTTGCATTATTTAATATATCAACTGGTTTTGACTTGTCTGTATCAATATTTCATGTTACATGTTACACCATTCAAAAGCACGCCAACAGGATCATATTCTAGTTCATTATTTAGGTCACATTCAAAATTAGCCTCATTTTCATACATAGTATAATCTTCAGTGTCCATTTTTTCCGTGTTACCAGGCTAGAACAATCAATGACTAATATGAATCCATTTGTATCATATTCAGAACGGCGAAGCTTTGAAACTCACTACCTCGAGAGGTGTTCCTTGAGAGGTATAGTCTGAAGAAATTCAAGAGGAACATCCTGTCCAATTCCTATTTACTTTTCCTCGGCTCTCACGATGTTATTTGAACATTACAGAATTTTTCTTTTCGTGAGAACCAGAACTTGTGAAAACACATGTAAAAAAAAAACGTGAAATTCACAAAAAGACGATATAGAGAGCCAAAAACATTGCGTCAAATGAATGCGTGAAAATAATTGCACCAACATGATATAGAGAGCCAGAATTTTTTAATTTTTATAGTAATGGAAGAAAGTAATATGAAAGCTACAAAACCAAATTTCACTAGAAATGTTATATACTCATGATTTACACTCATTGGTTCAAGAGATAAACGGTTTCCTAGCTAGTGATTATAGTGCCTTGAAGTGCAAATTGATATAAAAATATTTCAACACCGACTAAAATAGGTAAAATCCGCCCTACCAAGCCCTATGTCTCCATATTGAACCGAAACTTTAAAAATATTCATCCTCACCTTCCTATTATTCTTTGGTTTCCGGCGTCTGATGGACGTTCGCAATCTTGTTTTGTTTCCTCGACGGTAATTTTCAATATTCGTATTCTCAAGTTTTCTCCTCGCAGGCATGATAAATAATTACTCACTACGACACTACGACAAAGAGAACTAAAATGCTGATCATTTACGTATTACCAATACCCATTCCGTAGAATACGCGACGCAAGAGGGGAACAATAGTTGCAGGTGTTTACACAGACTTCTCCGCTTCACCCTGCTCTTTGGAAACGAACACACAATTAATATTCCAATAAAGATTTTTATGTTATTTTTTTTTTTATTTTCATTTTTACATTTGGAATGGAACGGAAAATGGCCATATTTACAATAACTTTTCCAAATGAGAATTAGATATTCAGAATGAATTTCACAATTTTGTTCCTATCGTCTGTACCATATTTCACAATTTTGTTCGTATCGCCTGTACCATATTCACATAAATGTTAATTTCACTCAACCATACCAGTGTTTCCATTAATAATTCGGTCCCATTGATAGAAGTGAAGCAAGAATATAAGAGGCGGCGCTTCACCAGAGGGCAGCATAAATCAGGATGAATTTAAGTAGTTTTCTTGAGCGGTAGAGCTCTGGCTCTTGCTTTCGTTTGGCAAAACTACCGAATATTTTGACCAATAAAAATTATTTTCAGGTAGTTGAAGGTTTAAATGATGCTTGTTGAGAAGTTTATTATTGGTAATTCATTCTCGAGTAGGTGAAAAAAATTCCTGAAAACTACATAAAAATTATCGAAATAAACATATTTCATCTGTTAATTCTGATTTCTCATTCGATAATTTTTATTTTAGTAGAACCAATAAGCATCGTTTCAACCTTTTTCTATAAGCTGCCCTTTACAGAAAATTGCTACCATTTTTAGTTTCCTCAAACGAAAGCAACAGCGAAGGTGCTGCAATACGAACTCATTTTTGCTCCTTGTCCTCTCTTAATACTGATATGAGTTGAAGCATGTATTTCACAAAATGTAACTACAAAACATGAGAAATCAACGACTGAAGATGTTTTTTTGTCTTTCTGATAATCCTCCACGTACAGGCTGTGGCAGGGATAACACGATGTTCTCCTTGTCAATCGTGAATATTCACTCATTTTCTCTCACAAACTTGGTTGTAGAACCAAACCTTTTCAAGTATTTTACTTGAAATTCATCATTAGTAACAATGTTAATAATCTTGGCCACATAAAAATTAACTGATTTTTTTCCCACAAATGAAATGATGTGCATACAAATGCTTGTTCCTCAGGCTCACAAAATTCATTTGATATTTCTGAACTGTCCGAGTCGGGCGAATATGTCTCTTCGTCTTCAGATGATTCCACTTCCACTGGGACTTTTTTTTTTTTGCTGTAATATTTCGGACGACTTGCTTACTTTTTTCAGCTCGTCTTTTCTTTGCCTTTCATTGACAATTCGTTCGATTTCATCTTTTTCGGAGGTGTCAGTCAGAATTCTACTTTTTGTTTTCCTACGATTACTGGCTTTCATAGTTCGAGGCTTTGCTTTTGGATATGGCCGCAATTGTTCAGGAGTTGTGAACTCCGGGGCAGTTCGTCCATTGCAAGTGCAATATTATCATCACCGTCATTGAGAGGAACCAAATGTTGATTTGTAGACGGTTTGGGATCATCTGTAGAGCCGGTAGGCTCTTCACGATCGGTAAGTAATGAAGAAAGATATTCTCCATCGCCGAAAATATTTTCATTCGGGGGCCAAATTCCCGAGACTCTAAATCCAGACTGAATATTTGATGAGTAATAATGTAAAGTGATTGGTTGTCCTGGATGCTTCAAAAGCCATTCGTAGACTTGGTGAATATTTCGCAACCCCAGAAGGTCAAGTACCTTGGCATGTGGAACATGAATTATTTCTAACGATCGGCCGAAGGACTTTTTAAAAGAACTTTATTTGTATTAAGCTGACAAAAGACGGAAAATGAATGGTGAACAATTACATTTAAAGTATATAAATAACATCGGTTCAAAGTGACGTTGTGCTGAGTCGGCGGACTGGCTTCGGGGAACAGCCTGGGAACATGCATCCGTAATGTTATACCTCGTATGATATCTTGATATAACTCCTCCCTCCTTAAATTTCAGCTTCGGGCTGGAACAGGGCTGAAGGCGAACTTTTGCTTCCCTTTTCTTCGAGTTTAATTTCAATTTTGGAATTGGGTCTGTTTTTCGTGCAGTACATTTTTCGGATGCTAAAATATGCTACAACAATAACAGCAATGCATATTATCAACCATAAGGTCCAGTTATTTGATTGGAAATTATCGATATCATTTATCGATAATTGATTGGTTGCGTCGATGTGTTTTTGGAGCTGGTGGATATCTTCTAATGGGATATTCTCGATTTGTAGTGGTTTCCTTGGCAGTGTTTCCATTTCCATAACTTCATTGTTGTTTTTTGGCAAGATGAGTGGCCTTCCACGGTTTGTTGTTTGGTGGTTCTCGAATTTGTAATGTTTGTTTTCGAGACTACAGTTTATTGGTATTCGTAAGAGGGTGCTGTGTTTGACTGTAAAAAATTGTTCCTCCGGGCAACTGGATTTCATTTTGGTATCCCCTGATGTGATTGTTATGAGGTATTCCTCATTGATTTTGTTGAATATTTGTGTGGGTGGTTTTATCGGCACTCGAGTGCATCTAACATTTTTGTCCTGGATAAGGGCTGCCACGCAGTCTTCTTCTGGGTGGAATCTCAATTGTTCTTGACTGCAAATGTACACGTCTAGCACTTGCATACAGGGTTGATGCATGTATTGGTATATTTGTTCTTCGAGAGCCAAGTAAGGTTTTTTGGGAATGATTATGGTGTTTTTTTCGGTTGGTATTGGAAATAAATGGAAATATTGAAAGGTTTTAGGATAAATTATGGGAAATTCTATGGCAAAAATTCCGAAATATAACAATTTGTCTGAATTATCGAATACCATACATGTATATCTAATTGTAAGATTTTATTGGAATCATAGTGATTGTGCAGTTTGATGAGGATATCTTTCAAATTTTGAATACTCAAAATATCAGGATGAACTGTGTGTAATTTAGCGAAAGTTATTGCATTTTCCATGTTATCTAAAAATGTGTTAATAACATTTGCGCTCAAAAAGATTTGATCCAACATACTCGAATACACAGTGTATTTATAGAGTTGATCTGTTACATTAATAAGATTGGTTTATTGTTCTCGATATACTTGGACATTTCCTTTTGATCTCTGATAATTGAAATATGTTTTGAAAATATATCGATTATTTGTTTGGATATTGAAATTTGGGAATTAATTTGTTTCACAATTTGCTGTTGATTTTTTTTCAAAATTTCAATTGCTTTATTATATTGTTCTCCATCTGAAGAATCTAAGGTACCAAAAAGCTATTTCTGGACTGTTCCTCCAATATTTATTAAACCTCGTCAAATTTATGTAAAATTTCTGAAATCAGTGGTTTTAAATGCTCATATTTATTTGATAAACTTCTGAAATAAATAGGTTTGTCATTTGGTATATCTCTCAATTTATGCAATTGAGGAAAATAAGCCAATATTGGCTTCTGTTTTATGCTAATCTAAATATTGATAAAAATAGTGCAATTTCCGATTGAAAACGAATCTCCAGACAATATCGTTTGGGAGATTAATTCCAAGTTAGAAATGGGCTAGGAATAGCCAAATTCGAACATATGGCGCGAAACAGTTCCCACTTTACCAACATTCTTACTCATTTTTTAGTTCGGCAGTTTTCGGATAGAAAGCGCCATTGTATATTTCATTCATTCAATTTACTCAATGAGACGGAATGTGATTTTGATAACATTGGTAGGAGGAGCCAGGTCAAGAAAATGAAATAAAGACGTGTTGTTTCGGATCCCCAAATAAATCATAAGCGTATCATGGAGTGCTATTTGAGGACGCATAAATAAAAATCAACAATCGATGACGGGATCCGGAGTTTCAATCTATATGTAATACAACGAAACTTTTCCTAGCACATGCGAAGTAATTTCTCTAAACTTCTTGCTGAGGATAGTATACATCTCGCAGTTAATTTATTCAATATTTTTGAAAATGCTGACATTTCTCTGTTCATTCATTTGTATATTGAGGTGAAATCTTGCAAGTGAATTTTGACTTATAGTTGCCCGATCATCATGAAATTGGGCAGGTGTTTATGATTCCGATGACAATGTATTATGAAGGGTTATATATGCCACTGGAAACATCTATTCCTAGAGCTCTGTGGATTTTTTGAGTTAGGGATTAATCATTTTAGAGGTAGAAAGAAATGTTTCTTCATTTGAAATGTTCCTGGCTCTACAGGGCGAGCTACAAAAATGCTTGAATGTCTAACGCCAAATACGCAAAAATGTGTTTGCCAGTGGATTTTTCTTGTTTTATAATGCTATGAAAATTATCGATTGCCTTCGAATATATCTATTGGTTATGGTGTACCTACATTTCACAGAGTGAGCAAAAAAAGTGATAAATTATGGGAGATCATATGAGTGGATTGTTTGATATTTCACAGAGAATAAAGGTAAACTATTTTTTACTTTTACGTGACTCGATACAGAGTGAGCCCAAAAAGACGAATTTTCGAAAATGAGCGAATATTGATTTTATTTCTGTTGAAACGAAAGCAATTGATATAAATATATTGCATATTTCACATGACATTTCCCAAAGTGTCTACTTATGGTTGGACAAAATAACATTGACACATTGGATACTATTATTGGTGGAATTTGCGTTGATTTTCTGGATATGACATTCTACAGAGGAGGATGATAATGTTTTGTGTAACTGTAGAGAAACTGAGTTATCCCAAAGAGAGTTATTTTTGAAAACTTCTGGAGGTAATCCGGTCGTAAAACAAATACATTTTTGAGACTTCTACAAAATATCCAAAACGCTTAGTGTTTCTTCTAACCTTCAAAGAGTGGAAGCAGCTGCAAGCGCATGCGTTTATACAAATGTCATCATTACAGCAGAGCCAAGTAATGTATATAAAGTTAGCAAGGCCACTTGCCGGAAAATCGATGAAACCAATTCCAATAATTTTCGAATAATTATCGAGAATTTGTCGTGAACGAAAAAAATTTGTCGCGCTTATAGTTTTTTTTATATGGGGTGGCTGATGTGCTAACTTTATATTAAGTTAGCACTGCCACTGATATAACTTGACAAATAAACATCAAATTTTATAACTGTGGTAACCAACAATTGTCGTGTAATTGTCGAAGTCTATTTGAAGTAAAAAAAAATGCGAAAAATGTTTTCTTTGCAGCTTATTATGTATTTTTTATTGGAACACCGCATACCTATGAGGACAATTTGAACTTTTTTCATTAAACTATTGTTAAATATGTATGGATTATGCATTTGTTTTGAAACAAATGAAAAATGTATTGTGAAAAATGGGAAAACTCAGTGTTCAATGAAAAAACTCATAAAACTTGAATATTTTTTTGTAGGCTCACAAACAATTTCACTGAATGATTGGCGAATAATTATAACATTGCCCAAGAAAACTCCTACTATTGTATAACTGAAAAACTGAATACAAAAGGTGAAAAAAGGAGATATTAAAAGCTGGAAAATTACTTTTACGCTAAATAATGGAGAAATTCCTTTTTCTTAGTAATATACACACATAATTTGGTTGGATTATTTTTTCTGTGACTGAAAATTAACTCATCAATTGTCGAATGATCAAATCTAATATGTCGTGGAAAGTTGAAATTTCCTGAAGCGGAAAAACTACCTATAATTGGTAAAATTCAATTATTTCCAGTCTTACGGTATTACCAACGCACTGAATAATGATTAAATATAATGTTTTTTTGACAAAATCAAATTTTTCGTGAAACGTTGAAATTTTCTGAAGTGGAAAAACTACCTGTTATTGGTAAAATTCAATTATTTCCAGTCTCTCGATATTACCTAATGATTATGATGTTTAAATATAATTTTTTGTGGCGGAAATTTATGGAACAATTGTCGAACGACGAAAACATATTTGTCCTGGAAATTTTCATTCTTGAAATGCCGGAAAATTATTTCAAAATGATAATTAATGAAGAAATTCCATTTTTTTAGTAATATACACACATTATTTGGTTGGATTATTTTTTCTGCGACTGAAAATGAACTATTCAATTGTCGAATGACAAAATCAAATTTGTCGTGAAACGTTGAAATTTCCTGAAGCGAAAAAACTACCTATAATTGGTAAAATTCAATTATTTTCAGTCTTTCGGTATTACCAACGCACTGAATGACGATTAAATATAATTTTTTTGTGCGGAAATTTATGGAACAATTGTCAAACGACAAAAACATATTTGTTGTGGAAAGTTTCATTCTTGAAAGGCCGGAAAATTACTTTAAAACGCTAAATAATGAAGATATTCCCTTTTCTTAGTAATACAGACACATAATTTGGTTGGATTATTTTTTCTGCTCCAGAAAACTAACTCATCAATTGTCGAATGATCAAATCTAACTTGTCGTGGAAAGTTGAAATTTCCTGAAGCGGAAAAAAGAATTATATGGTGAAATTCAATTATTTCCAGTCTTTCGGTATTACCAACGCACTGAATGATGATTAAATATAATTTTTTATGGCGGAAATTTAAGGAACAATTGTCGAACGACGAATGTATTATACGGAATACGTAACAGTATTGGCAACAGACTGGCTCCGTCGCCGTCCCCATCCCCAGCGTTTGCAAAGCGTAGTCGTAGTAGACATTAGTTTTGACTATCATTACTGATTTGCACGGAGGGGAACTTGGATAAATATTAAACAGAAGGCATGGTGGCTCCTCTGTCGGACTAGTTTGTCAAGCCGTACCAAACGGCGACCTTAATGTATTGCAGAGTTTCTTCAATGCCACTATGGTTTGTTTTTCCTTCGTGATGATTTTTCATCATCAGGATCTGTTCTTCTAAGTCTTTAATTGTATTAACTCGTTTTGTACATCTGAATAATTCTAAAGTTTGTTTACTGAAATTTTCTGAATAAACATTCGTGAAATTATTGATTAACTGTGTATTTTCAAAGTGAATAAAGTAATTAATATTCGGTTACAAGTAATCTTTCACGAAATCAAAAATAAGAGGTTCATTTTCTTCTAAGGGTACTTTGAGAGTTATTATTTTGTGGATTCCGTATGTCTCTTGTTCAATCGAGACTTTATTTTTTTTGATTTTGTAAACGTGAATTTGATATATTTTGTTATTAATAATATCGTCTCGAATCGGGATTCCGTCATTTATTATTTCTTTTGATGAAGAATGGGGTGTTTCGTCAGAATGAGGAGGGTTAATTCGATCGACTGGGGTTTTTGGGTGATTAGGGGGTTTTATTTGGACATCAGAAAGTACGTTGACTTTGGATTTTTCAACGTTATTTCCACTTGTGCTTGGCATTTGTTGGTCGATTGGATTTTCTGCGAGGTCCCTCAGAAATTCCAATGTTTCTTCATTAACATTACCTGGGTTGTTAATTATCGAATCAGTTTCGTGCATATTGAGTTGTATGCGAGAGAGTGCATCTACATTGGAATTCAATTGTCCCTTTTTATAAATGATTTTGTAATCATATTCCTCCAGTTTCATACGCCAGCGAAATAGTTTAGAAATTAGGTTCTCGGATGTTAAAAAGCCAAGTGAGTGGCGATGGTCACATACAATTGTGAAGGGCCGTCCGAAAAGATATGGCCTGAACTGTTTGCAAGCCCAAACAATCGAAAGAAGTTCCCTTTCGATAGTACTGTATCTCTGTTCGGTTTCATTCAGAGTGCGCAAGGCATAGGCGATAGGTTTGTCTTGACCTATTGTACCTTTGGATAGGACGGCACCAAGGGCCATATTTGAAGCGTCCGTGGATAGTATGAATTCTTTCTGGAAGTCGGGGTATTGGAGTATGGGGTCATTGCACAAAATTTTCTTACAAGTTTCAAAACTTTGGTTGAAATTTTGATCATGAACTATTTTTGCATTCCGTTTCAAACAGGATGTCAAAGGTTTTGTAATTTTGGCAAAATCCTTAATGAATTTTCGATAATATCCCATCAAACCTAAAAATGATTTGATTTCTTGGGATAGGAAATTTTTGAATTGCTGATATATTATCCGGATTAGGTTTCACCCCATCAGGGATGATGACATAGCCCAGATAAGCAACTGATTTTTGGAAAAATTCGGATTCATCCTATTGGATTTTGAAATTTGAGTTCCGTAATCGGTCAAATACGTGTTTAATGTTTAATTAGTTTCCTGCAATGAACTACTGAATATTATTATGTCATCCAGGTACACTAAACAAGTTTCGTTGTTTAGACCCCTTAGGACATTGTCCATGACCCTTTGGAAGGTGGAGGGGGCATTTTTGAGACCAAATGGCATGCGTTTGAATTCATAGTGTCGAGAAAGCTGTCTTTGGAATGTCATTTTGGTCCATCTCAATTTGGTGATAACATGAAGCCAAATCGAGAGTTGTGAAATAATTTGCTCTTTCAAGTTTGTCTAAAATGTCCGTAATATTCGGAAGTGGGTATTTGTCGTCTATAGTCTTGTCGTTCAATTTGCGGTAATCGATAACTATTTTTGTTTACCAAATTGGGCTACTCCAAGGTGAAGTAGACGGTTGGATTATTCCTTGGTTCAACATTTCATTTATTTGGGAAGAGACCTCATTTTTGTGGATTTCGGGAAAACGGTAACACTTTGTGAAAACTGGGGTTTCATCTTTCAATTTTATTTTATGTGATATTTCATTATAGAAACTCAGAGGGATGTTTTCGCAGTGGAAAATGTCTCTGTAGTCATAACATAACTTTCTAATGGCATCCTTTTCTTCTTTATTACAATGTTCCAATCTAAGATTTTTGAGGTTATTTGTCAAAAGAGTTTCTTGTGTTTCATTTAATTTTTAATTGGTTCCGGTATAGTAATTTTGACAGGTTTTGTATTGTCATTTATTATAGTTGTGAAAGCAAAATAGTTCTCTATGTTTACAAATGATTGAGGAGATTCTAGTTTGTGTCCGAAATCTATATAATCTAGTAATCCTAGGCCATTTTTTTGTCTGACAGGAAGTTCTGCTTGGGATAATCAGGGTTTGAAAACATTTTTCTAGAATTTTTTTTGTTGTCAATTTTAACTGTTCGAAAATAATTGGAATGTGATTCATTGGAGTAATTAGCAATTTTCTATGAATGTCAACTACAGCTTGTAATTGTTTTAGAAGATCCATTCCTATAAGTCCATCGTATTTTTCATTAAAATCAAAAATATAGAATTTGTGGAATTCTTCGGCATTGAAAATTTCGCTATAGGAATGAGAGCCACTTCATTATGGAATGAAATACTATGGGAAGTTTGAATATTGAATTTTTCATTGGATATGCAATTTAAAAAAAATGTATATACTAATTTTGGACTCATGAGACTACGTGAACTGCCTGTGTCAACCAAAAATTTTGCTTTCATTTTCGGAACATAAATGTAGGGTAGATTGTTTTGTAAGTGATTGAGGTCTATTTTTTTTACGTGGTGTTGTCGTTGGTCAAGATTTGGTGAAAATTTTTATCAGAAACGCAATTATCTGTTTCAATCATGGTTTCAGTACGAGGTTGATAATATGAAATGTCAGAATTGTATTGGCAATCGACACCTTCGTAAGAATACGATGGGTCATACAGTTCTTCAGTAAACCCTGAGCCATATTTTCGTAACCTTGATTTTCGAATGGGAAATTAGATTGTACGCAATCATTTAAAGGGTAATTGGTTTCTATGTTGTGAAGTTCTTCTGCATTGAAATTACGTGGTCATCAATTTTGAAAATAATTTCTATTTGAATTAAAATTTTTGTTTTGTACTGTTGGATTACGAGAGGTGGTGGACATTGGTTCGGGATTATTTTTTGGTACTTGTCCAGTAGGTTTAAAAATGTTACGAGCTGTACCAAAAACTTGTTCAGTTGTAAAATATTTCTGAGGAGGCAAATTTTGTTTTGGCTGAATATTGATAGGTTGAGATGGAAATTGATACCTTAAATTTTGTGTAGGTAAGTAACTACGATTTTCAAAATTTTGGCTACTGAAATTTTGAGGTGGTAACTGTGGGCGAAAATTTGAGAATGATTGTGGCGGTCTAAATTAACTGTTAAATGACGACTGTGGTCTTGGAGGTACCATTCTATTGTATTCAGGTGCATTTGGGTGGTATCCATTTTGTTTTTGATTATGAATAAAAAAAAAAATTTCTAGGACAAAAGATATCGCAAGTTCTAAAGAACCTGGGTTCCTTAATCTAACCATATCTTGAATTCTACCACTCAAACCACGAATAAACGTTTTTAATGAAAGTTTTCCATAATTTTGAATTTTAAAGGTACGTTCCTCTTTACTTAGGTTCATTGAGATTAATTTGGAAGCTATAGTACTTCTACTTTTCTGAATTCCTTGACCAAAAGCAAAAAATGTTTCATTTTTGTATGGTTTCATGATGATTAGTTCTTGAACAAGACAATCTAAATTTCTTTGATCTCCAAAACTCAGTCTCAAAAATGCGAAATTCTAAATTTTCCTCAGCTTAAACTATAACTGGATGATGATAATTGAAAAGGAACCAAGCGCCAAATTGCAAAAACTGAGATAAAGGTTCCAAAGGACAACGTTACTTTAATTCGTTATGTGTAAAAGTATTAAGCGCCTACTAGAATTCTGGCGACATCTATTGACTAATGATCCAAGCGACTTCAAAGGCAAATGCAGTTGCCCATTATAGAAAAAATCCAATACATACCGTTCACAGAATATGATCAAAGTCGCTTGGTTCTTTTTCAATTATCATCATCCAACTATGCTTCAGACTATTATTTGCACTAATAATCAAAAAGCAATTGATTTTCACCAATTCAATACTAGTCCCTAAATTAAAAAAATCATATGCATTGATTTCTGATTGATTCACTTCAGTTACTTTGCCACAGAATACGAATGAAATTATAGGAAAAATGGATGGCTCACCTATTCCTGGTTGTCTCCACGCTTCCTGGTTCGATTTCTTGTTTTCTAGAAATCTCCTCAGCGTCTGGCTCGTTCTACGAAATTTTCTTGTTTTTCAGGTTCTGGTCCACTAAGAGTTAAAAACTCACAAACGAATTCGCGATGAGACGTTTTCAGACAATCCTACAACGACTGCGCCAATTATTTCTAACGATTGGCCGAAGGACTTTTTAAAAAAACTTTATTTGTATTAAGCTGACAAAAGACGAAAAATGAATGGTGAACAATTACATTTAAGGTATATAAATAGCATCGGTTCAAAGTGACGTTGTGCTGAGTCGGCGGACTGGCTTCGGGGAACGGCCTGGGAACATGCATCCGTAATGTTATACCTCGTATGATATCTTGATATAACTCATGTTCGTCGAAGATTAAATACAGAAATAAGTATAAAAAAAAACTCAAGTTGATTCATCAGATCTTCGTATTCATTCATAACACCAAGTACTTGAAATGAAAAAGACAATTTATTGATTTATCTAAAAATTCTAGCTAGTTAGAAATATTTGATGCAGAAGAGACATTTTTGTTTTCACTCTTGGGGATTTTAAAGTTTGGCAAAATACCAAGATATCTATTGATTCAAGGTATAGGAAATTTCTTTTATTTATTTTATTTTAAAAATATTAACTGAAACAACACACTTCTAACAAATTATATTAATTTATATACAAGTCAGTTGAAATTTTCTTTTTTAACATATATAAACAAGTCTTACAATTGTAACAAGTGTACAAGTTATTGATAATTCACTTATACTTATAAGTCCCCTGATTTCATTTAACACACAATTATTGTCATTCGTTAAGACATACTCTGACTGCTCGGCTTGCTTGAAGTTGATTTTTCAAGAGAAAGACAAATGAAGTACAAATGTTAGAGAGAGATGTACAAATGTGAAACTGATCTCGAGCAGCTAGAGCAGTCTTCAATGAATGAGACTAATATTATTTTGTAATTATCAGTGCCCCGCTAGAGAAACTACAAATTACTTTGTTACAGAATAACTACACTTGTACGACTTATTGCTGGAATTGTAGTGTTTGTGATATAGGCCCCAGGTCATACAATTTTTAATATACATTTTTCTATGACAGTGAGTAAACTTGATTTTACCTAGGCACTGTTTACAGTGCGAAAAGTTAGCACAAGTGCGTAAAAAATAAACTGTGCCTGAGTTATTTTTTACCCATTGTTCATACATTTACCAATCATCGAAAAAGACTGTATTTGGTGTCAAAGTTTACTCGGAAGTCATCTTTAGATGTTACGATGAAAATTGAAAACTTTATTAGATAAAATATTCATCAATTGATATAATTTGTCAATATAAGAACTGTCGCAGAAACAAAAACGTATGATACATTTTCGTTAAGAGCTTTTTTTGTACTTGACTGCGCATCATTCAACAAAGTTGACGCTCATACAAAAAAGTCATACTTTTCGAATTGTCTCAAGTTGATGAAACAAAGTTGTCTATACCAGAAACTTTAACTTCTCTTCTTTTTTGAATTTCTTATTGGATTTTCATTCATGCTCTTTTTTTTTGTTTTCAGGATTGAATCGGGAAACCTTGAGGAAGAAATGGCTTTCACTGCTGAATCGTTCAGTGGAAAATCATGACATTCGTGTTTGCAGTGTAAATATTAATATTTTTGTGTTTACTAGGACTGACAAATTTCATCTGAATCGTTTATATTATGAAAACCCATTTATCAATTTTTAGATTTATTTTGGGGCTAATGATATCGAGACAAATACCAAAAAAAACGACATTCCAGGACTTCTGGAGCAAAGCACGCCCTTCTCTCAGCCTGGTTAGCATACTGCAACAATTAAATTTACTGTATTACCACAGAATAACCCATATTACAATAAAGAATTTCAACAAAAATACGATTTATGACACAGTTGATCGAGTAAAATCGAATGGCTTTCTAAAAGCTATTTTAAATATGGTCTGGCAGTCTACTTGATGCTTTACAATTTGTTTTTCACTTCACACATTTTATCAATAGGGCTTCTTCAGATTTTCACTTCCACTTCCTCTATCCACTCATAGTATATCATGGATGCTTTCTTATAACTTAATAACTTAAGTTTTTACTGTATATGGCTAATAATAAATAGTAAATAGTCTGGCCTATCAAAATCTTTCCAAATATTTGGCTACGAATGCGAATGCTACGGTGACCATCGTAGGACAACTTTTCATATTTTTTTATTAACTCAACTTCTTAATTCCCGACCTTATGGGACTAGGTCGACGGCCGAATCTGAATCTCCATATTGTAATTTACCCTTTGTTGGGTCGGGACTGCCCTGGGCCCGGAAATCTACCGACACTTTTTCGTAATTCGAGTTTATTGTGCACCTCTCAATCACAATTAATAACAAATTTAGAATTAGTACCTGGTATTTATCCATTCAACAAAAAATTATGATAAAAATGAACCAAAAGTAACAAAGGTTCTTTTTATTTAAAACTACATAACCCATCTTTTCCCCTGATCTCTCATTGGTGCTTCTGTGGGTTATTTTGAACACTTCAAGTATCAGGCCACGCCTATTGGCCATACCCGTAAGGACGGAACGGCCTGCTTGATTTAGTGACTCTAGTTCCAGCGGTCTTTTGGCTGTATTTTCTTCAACTTTGGCAAATAGCAGACGTGTAATCTTTGACTGTGCGCAGATTAAACAAACTTCACTACTTTTAGCATCTGAATCATTAACATTGAGACCGTCTATTATTTTTGACAATTTTGACAAATTTTGATGACCTAAATGACCTATTCTATTGTGCCATAGCCTTTGCCTTGTCTTTTCACACACATTTACTTGACAATTTCTAATCAAGTCGAACTATATCACAAAAAGATTATTTAGTCTTTTTCCTTCAGCTATTATTTTGTAATTTTTTGAAATGAACACAGAATCAGAACAAAAACTAGTTTTGAAGCCAGCCATATTTTATCTTTTGCACATATAACAAATTGTGCCTCAAGTGCTGCCAACTATATTAAACATAACATCAATATTACCTACTTTCGTGGCTCTTAACGATTCATTTGCCTTGGCAACAGCAACATATATTGGGTTGTCAATATAGCTTACAGTACTGAAAAAAGTTTGTTACCATCTCCGGAGTCGACCAACCTCGTTACAACATTTTCCTAGCTCCCAATTTCACATTCCATGGCTGTTGCTACAAACGCGAGTGGGCGTGGTTCTTGAGATTTTTCTTCTGCATTGCATCATCTTGCTGCACGTACCTTTTATTTAACCAGCATTGCCTCCGTGTGTGGCCAAATGCGTTACATTTCATTACTTGGTTACCTGGTCTTAATGGCTGCTGCTTAATGCAACTGATATTGATATACAAACATCAGTTTCTGGTGAAGCTTTTCTTCATTGCCTGGTCCAACAGCTTGACTAAAGGGTTAATTTTTCCGGCTCTAAGATTCCCAAGGCTGTCACCATCGCATCATACTGTTTTGGTAAAATGTCAATTTGTTACTAAAAATTTGATAGATCGTAAAAAGATTTGCTGTTGATTAAAACGATAATTCTTGTGATTTCTTGAATAAAGTATATTCTAAAAGGCAGTTATCCACATAATTGGATCTTTTTTTTAATCAGTGATTAAGACAAAAGCAACAATGAAGCAACTGTCACTTCGAACGGATATAGATGCATGGAGGGAGAAACGCTTTGCCGGGTGATTCAAAAGCGCCAATCACAGTTGTTTCTTGGTTCCAAAGGTGCGCAAATCTTAATAATACGCATTCAGAATTGAAGTGGCTAGAAATGGTGTAGTGGCCACTAATGGTGTCTCTACCCTATATATAGGGTAGGGAATGGCATTATACCTAGTTTGATGAAATATTGTTGACAATGGTCTCTATAGCCAACATTTGCCAAAATTCTAATTGCCTTTTTCTGTGATCTGAAAACCCTTATTGCATTATTTGAGTTACCCCTAAGAAGAATGCTATAGGATATAACAGAGTGAAATTGAGAAAAGTATGTGATTTTGAGTACATTCGTGTTAGTAACAGGTTTGAGTTACCTTAAAATAAATAGGACACTGGATAACTTGCTAAGCACATATTCTATATGGCTGGACCAATTTAATCGATCATCAATTTTAATAGTAAAAAATTCTGTCCTTTGTGATAAAGAGGATTTGAGGAGACAATAAAATTTTGTGTTTTGTTTTCATTCAGTTTGAGTTTATTTCTCGTAAACCAGCATTTTGTTACGTTCTTTTCATGTTCAGCAACTGTAGGTACAGCATCATGTGCCTTACCTGAGCATATTAGGGTGGTGTCGTCAGCAAATAATACGCATTTAATCGGTTCAATAGACTGACATAAGTCATTAATGTACACCAGAAACAGAAATGGTCCGCGTACGGAGCCCTGAGGCACACCATCTTAAATTTATTTGAGATCCGACTACCTGTTATTCAAATCCACACACTTATAGCCTTTGTAAGGTCACATAGTGTTAATAACCTATATCTGCCCTGATCAAGGCCCTTGACTATCTCAGTCACTATACGGAAAGCTGCCTGACTGGTAGATTTTTTCTTGCAAAAACCATATTGTGATTCGTTGAAGTGAAACCTATTTTCAAAATAAGAATAAAGACGATCCTTCAGAACCATTTCCACAATTTTTCCAATAAAAGAAATAATACTAATCGGGCGATAGTTACCTAAAGATGATTTGTCACCCTTTTTAATCCTTAAAAGCTAAGCATATTTCCAGCACCTCTTAAGACTAAGCATTCGTAATTTTTACGAATTATCTGTTTTTTATACCAAAATGAAGTTCATTGAACATATTCATTATTTATTGAACGTAAAGTCTTTAAAATGTCATTAAAGTACTTGATTTACAAATTTCCCCACGGTGTTCATTACAAAATGGTTTATTACATTTTGAGCAGAAGTGAGTAGTCATTCTTCTCTTTTTTGAACTCGAACAAGTGGATCTCTTCGACGTATTAGGCATTGATTCCTCTTGCAGTATTGTCTCCCTATCCTCTGTTACTGTCTCTTCGAGAAGCTGACTGATCATTTCCCGGATTGAGCGCTGCAAAGTGCGTACTTTCTCTTCAAGCCATGGCGTCACTAATAGCTTATACAAATTCAGCATGTATGCCTTTCTAGAAATACATTTTTTTTAAAGTTTTATTCCATGAGCATTGTACAGAATGAAACTATTTATGGACGCAATATTTAGTATTCCATAGAAAATGCATAGGGGCCATCTTTTAGTCTTCCTAGAGGTACTCATAGTTGAACACATTTGGTCCAATGTATCCACTGAACCTTTTGTCTGATTGTAGGTCTCAATAATTTCTGGTTTTCCGGAATTTTCTGACACACTACATCCTTGGTGCATTGTAGATAAAAGTAGAACGTTTTTATTCTTCTTGGTTGTATAAGACACGAGCACTTTTTCTTTGTCAAAACAAAATTTGGAGCTGCCTGGATTGCGATTCTTAATCACTAACATTTCTGCTGGAATCTCTCTTTTATTTTTTCTTATAGTTCCAACCATAATAAGTTTGTAGGGGGTAGCTAGTAAATCGTCAGCCAATTTGACGGACGTAAACCAATTGTCCATTGTAATATTTCTATTAGAACCAGCAATTGTTCCACACAAAGTTTTGACGTAATATTCCCCTAAAGGCATCCCATTAGTGTTTGTACTTTTGCCCGAATATGGCATGGCCTCAAACATGTATTTTGATGAAACATCACACCAAAACTATTTTTATTCCATATTTCGACGGTTTCTTAGGCATATACATGCAAAATGGACACCTTCCCCGAAAACCTAATAGCTGTTCGTCAATGGTAACGTAAGAACTTGGTTTATACAAATTTCTACACTGAGTAATAAACTCGTTCCAGATTTCTCTGATAGCCGCCAATGGATCTGTTTTCTTTCTTTCATCCCTCGTGTCTTTATCATCAAATCGTAAACACTCCAGTAGAAACTTGAACCTTTCACGACTCATGACTGCCTTGAATACAGTTCCACATATTTTGTGATCAAATAACTCTGTGGTTGATAAATGATTACTTTTCAAATAAGCTGACAATACCAGTAATCCTAACAATGCTCTCATTTCCTTGGGACTAGTAGTGGATATTGTAGCAGATTTTGTTTTATATTTAGCAGATTTTTTTCCAATCATAACGTTTGTATGCAATACAATTTTATCAATCATGGAATCCGTTACGTAAAGCTTGAAAAATTCGTTCGCAAGATGATCATTTTGGAAATTTGTCACTGGTCCAGGAAAAATATGTTGTATATTTCGATGCGGAGTTTTCATTGTCGATTTAGGAACTGCACTCCATCGATGACCATTTTTCCCTATAAGTCTGTCTCACTTGTGATCGAATTGTCTCATCAATTCTAACGATTCTTTTTTGCGGACATGTTTTCTTATTAGGTACTTCAGGTTCTTGTTGTTGTTGTTCTTGTTGTTCAAGTTCGTTATTTCTGGATGATCCAGGCAACGAATTGTCTACCGATATCTGATCATCAATATGTCTCCCGTAATTTGGTTCTTTATGTGAAAGTCTTTGTTTCTTTGCCCTGGAAGTGCTATATTCGTCTTCGCTGTCATTTTCTGAAGGTTCATATTCACTTCCGCTGTCTTCGAAATCTTCAAACTCAACGGCATCCTCACTTTCACTTCCACTCTCCTGGGTGCTGTCGTCGTCCGAATCTAAATATAAGTTTGAGTCAGAGGCCTGTTTTTTTCTCGGTGTTCAGACATATTCTTGAAAGTAGCTTGCGAATAAAAAAAGTTTATTTCCTGAAGGACTAATCTGAAAAAAAAAATTATTTCTGTATGGTACATTATAAACAAAGGTTACGTTAAGACTAACCTTTCGTAAAATATACGACGCTCGTCTTATATCTGCCAGTATGTTACACTTGAAAATCGACCACCACGCTTGGGATAATCACCATCACTGCCAAAGAGAATAGCTGGAACCGGAGCATACCTAACGAATCCACGCGATGATGTCCGAAAATAAAAATCGGCTTCGTGAAATTTACGAAGCTTAGCTTTTAAGGGTTAAAGACAGGTATAACTCTACTAATTTTGAGAATATTCGGGAAGAGTCCTTTGCTGAAAATCTGATTATTTAAATTAGTTAATGGCATAACAATTTGTTCAGCTATTTCTTTTATTAAGTGGCTGTTCAAGTCATGAATATCCCTAGAACTAGAATTACTGTTTAGTTATAGCACTAAAAACTTCATATTGACAAACAGGTTCTAGGAAAAAGGTCCCAACAGGGGAAGGGAATTTTCTGAAATTGTTTTCTCCATCAGCATCTAATTGTGGAAGAGATTTTATCGTTTTTTCAGCTATGGTACAAAAAAAGTTGTTGAATTTGTTTTCCGAAAATTCTTTGGAAATCTTACTTTTATTTATTGAATTTCTCTTTGAGTTGATTATATTTCAGCAAGCTTTCGACTTATTGTCTGATTTCATTATATATTCGTCATGAGCTCGTTTTTTTGTTCTAATACCTCTGATTTAATTTTGACAGCTTCCAGGTTACTTCTTATTGTTTTGAGTTCATCATTGAACCAGTTCATTTTGATTCTGTGGTCGCTTCTAAATTTTTTCTTTACAGGAAATGATTGCCTCAGGATCTCTTGTAGAGTACTGATGAAATAATGACAAATATTGTTGATATTTTGATCTGGAGAATCAAGGATACCCCAATCTACATGGAAAAGTGACGTTTTGAATTTCTCGAATCCTTTTTTTGTGTAGCAAATTTTAGATATTTCATCTATTTCTTGATCTACTGTTTTATTAGTATATATGGATAAAAATTGCCCCTTATGGTCGGACAGGCATGGATTTAAGATGCCTGCTTTACTGGTGTGTTCATTCAAATTTGTAATTATATTATCAATACAGGTTGCGGATAATGCAGAGACTCTTGTGTAATCTGATATCATTATTTCCAATCCAAAATATTGTAGCATGCATTTTAGATTGAAGAGGGATAATGAGTTTGAAACGAAATTTATAATAAAATCTCCTACCCAGACAATTTTTTCATTCTGTTTGTGGTAAGTGGATACCAGATTTTCTAGATTTTTAATGAATACGTTTTCGTCTCCGGTACATGACCTGTAAATTGTTATTATTAGGATATCTAAGGATTGCAGGAGAAAGTCGAATGCCACAGATTGTATTTTTTCACTAAATGTGCTCAAATTCAATTTTTTTGTGATCAGTTTGTTCCTACAGTAAATCGCAACACCTCCCATGTTGATGTTGTTTTTGACAAAATTGTGAGGCAAGATAGAAATTTGTTATATTTATGGTGGAGAAATTATTAGTTGTTTGCCAGTGTTCGGTCAGACAAATAATATCAAAATCTGAATTGTCAGTGAAAGTACACAATTCGTTTACCTTATTTGCTAAACATTGAATATTTACATGGCATATCTTGATATTTTTTCCTGAAGTTTTTTGTTTTGGACCGTTTTTTATTTCACTTTCTATCTTCTTCACGTCACTATTTCGAGCTGTCCTGGTTGATTGGGTTGGTTCATAGGATTGATTTCTTTCTGTTGAAGATCCTCCGACTTCAGAAAATCACGTTTGATTGTCACCTTGGCTGATGCATAGAGATCTGGTCGTTTTGAAGGGTGTGCTTCACATTCGAGACCAGGCAGGGATGGTTGTAGGAGTTTCTCAAATTCTTCTGGTTTGGTGTTTGGTTTAAGTCTGATAACATGAAGAGAAACCAGTCTTGGGACCGTTTCCACCCCATAAACTTGTTCAATTTGCCCAACCAAGTATCTGCGTTTTCGCTTGTGGGCAACTTGAGTCCAATCGTCATTTCCACTCAACTCTTTATTTTCTTTATTGGGTTTATCGAGTAGTTGAATGTTTCTCAAAATGGTTCTTGTTTTTTGCTTCCTGAATGGCTTCATTAAGTTGTTCTGTTCTGTTGATTTTGTTTGATATTGTCATTTACTGAATTTGTATGTTTACGTTGGTCTGCCGGGTTAATAGACACTGCCGCTGTACTGGGCCTAGGTATGGCGCCCAAGTATTGTTTTGAAACTGTACCGTTTTCGTTTCTACACTTAGGCCCTCCAAAGGGTTGTGGACCAAGAGGGATATTGTTTACTATGTTTGAGTAGCTGATACTTGGTTTCTGATAGTTTTCTTCTAGGCATTGCAGTTTTTTTGCAATTGCCGAATATTGTAATCCTTGTTTTACAATAATTTTTAGTTACATAATCTCTTTTGTCATTGGATTGTCATCCGTATTTCCTATGTCGTCCGAACAGAATATATTTGAATCAGCCGCATTTGCGTCAATCATATTTTGATACGTGTTGAGGTTAGAATTTATTTCAGATTCACTTACGATCCTGGCAACCAACCATACCTTCGTTGCTTATTATGACATTCTTCAACCTTTTTGCACAACTTGGATGTGCCACTGATGAAAATTTTATGCACTTAATTGCAGTTTTAACTTTAGCAGAACAATATTTGCAGACCGTGTTTATGACTACCTTCTCATTCGCCGCCATCTCCCATAGAGGGACCTTACAGAACAGCTAACAATTCTTTATTAAAGGTGCTGTATCTAGTTTGAACTGGTGCAATTGACTGAAAAAAAAAACAAAAAGAGGTTCCCATGAACTGCCTGAATCGAGTTATTGGGGGACTGCTCCACAACCCCATCCAGACGCATCAACCAGAATATTCAAGTCAGCTGAGGACTTGAGTGAACTAGCAGAGTTTCATCAGTTTAAATATCTCCACTTGCCTTGAAGGCATCTGTCGCATGATCATTCGATTTCTTTATTTATATTATGGACGTTTATGGATTGGTTGTAAGACTGAAGCGCTGTTAAGAACAAATCTATGGCAAAAATTTATTATTCCCAGAAATTTCTTCAGTTTACGTTGCGAGTTTGGTTGAGAAAAATAACAAATAGTTTCACTTTGATTTCTCAAAGGTTTGATTCCGGTGTTATCAACGTGATGGCCTAAGAAATCCATCTCACTCACTCAAAATACCCATTTTTTCGAATTTACAATCACACCGAATGAACTAAGTCGATCAACTAAACACTTTAAATGTTTCTTATAATCTTCTGAATTTGGGCTCGCGATGAGTATATCATCAAGGTAGGAAAAACAATTTTCCAAACCTTTTGTAACCTTGAAAATGAAACGTTGAAAGGTCTGACCAGCGTTTCTCAGACCAAAGCTCATTTTAGTATACTCACAACAGCCATCTTTGGAAGTTCGGACGGTTCAACAGGGATTTGATGGTATGCTCAACTAGGCCTATCTTTGAAAATATCGTTGCATTGAAAAATAAAGGCAAATATCTGTTATAAAATAACTGCTTCCGTGGCTAATATCACGACGGACATTGAACTACATCTGACAGATATTTGTGCAATGTTCTTCCAAGATAGATCTGATTCTGACAGATGTTTGCCTTTATTTTCTCACTTGGTGGAAACGCTTGTGAAGAAAGGTACTCCGTATTCTTTTCACTTTGTTGATACCTCTCCGACACAAAATTTTCGAACTTGTTTACAGTTTACTCTTTCTGGAGTCTGTGCTGCCTAGGAGTGTCTTGTTCTTGATTTTCCGTGCGGATAGCGCTGCGATCAACTTAGTTGTGAGTCGTAGTTTCATCCGTGGGAAAATATTAGTTAAGCGATTGATTTTTATTCATTTGGCAGGGACAGGACAATAATAATGTTGTCCGACTTACCCTTTCACTGATGAGAGGCAATACCTCGAAATATGCATGTCTGCAGGTGGTTATTCCCAGCCAAATGAAGGATAATCTTCTGTTTAACTACAAGACAAGCACTTGCAATTGGGTCTTCTTGGGAGAACGTTGTACAGATATCTGTCAGATGTAGTTCAATGTCCGTCGTGGTGTTAGCCAGGAAAGTAGTTGTTTTCTGAAAGATGTTTGCCTTTATTTTTCCACTTGGTAGAAACGCTTAGAGAGAAGGGTACTCCGTATTCATTTCACATTGTTGATACCTCTGGCACATAATTTTCGAACTTGTTTCGAAATATTACAGTTTTCTCTTCCCGGGAGTCTGTGTTGCTTAAGATTGTTTGTCTTGTTCATCATTCTCCGTGTGGTTGGTGCTGCGATCAACTTAGTTGTGGGTCTTAGTGTCATCCGTGAGGAAGTATTAGTTAAACGGTTGATTAATATTCATTCATTCGGCAGGGACAGGACAATCATAATGTTGTCCGACCTACCCTGTCACTGATGAGAGGCAATTAACCTCGAAACATACATGTCTGCAGGTGGTCATTCCCAGCTCAATGAAGGATAATCTTCTGTTTATTTACAAGACAAGCACTTGTAATTGGGTCTTCTTGAAAGAACATTGCACAAATATCTGTCAGATGTAGTTCAATGTCCGTCGTGTTATTAGCCAGGAAAGAAGTACTTTTCTGACAGATGTTCGCCTTTATTTTTCCACTTGGTGGAAATCAAATCAAATTTTTGTTTGACCATTATATATTTCTCTGGCGCTAAACATCATACACGAGAATCTTTGTTGATGAAATAAACAGCTGCAGATTCAAAAAAGACATCATCATGAACACTTTGAAATGTTGAAGCATCTAGGAGTCTGATTCTTTTCATCGAGAAATCCAATCCAACAATACACTAATCTAAAATCCAACAACATTTTACATTCACCAAAAGTTCTGATGCTTGAATTATTAGCAGCAGTTATAACGTAATTCTAATTTTCATTTCTTTGTTTGAATTTGTTGATTGGTAATACTGGCGATCTGGAACCCTTAGACAAAACAAAGGACAAAATAATCAAATATATTATATATTAATCCTAATTACTACAACAGATAATTCGAATGAATGACACCATAGTTAAAAATATTATAAAATGCAATGAAAGAGTTGTATTTCGTGTAAATGAATGTAATAAAATCGCAAAGCGCTTTCGGCTGTTAGGTCATCATCGGTGCTATACCAAGTAATCGTGGAAAAATAGGTTTAAGAAATTTTGAATTACTTACTCGTCAGGTATTTACACAGGAGCAATACTTATAAAAAGTCACCAAAACCATGGTTAACATTGGTTTTCATCATATATATATATATATATATATATATATATATATATATATATATATATATATATATATATATATATATATATATATATATATATATATATTTTATTTAAAATTTCCGTTTTTTTCGCATTTTTCCAGGCAATGCAGAGCCTACTCGTGTTGAACCATCAACCACGAGAAATCGGAAAGGATGAAAATGTTTGAAATTTTTACATGTGAAATTGAAAGCTGACAGTGTTTCGTGACTACAGAATGTGAAAGAGCAAAGAACAATAAATTTAGAAAATGTGTGTTGAAATGATGTACTATTTTAGTCATCTATGTAAAGGAATATATGATCTATTTAATTGAACTTGTGTGTTTAAACATCGGTTGTTGCACTGTAATTCTTTGTTGATTTGTAGATCTTCAAGAAAATCTAGCCTATTGAAATTCTTTGAGTTGACTTGTTTAAAAATTTGTGAATTGCGATTTGGACTGAAGTTATGTTTATTGAATTTAATATGGTGGCCAAATGCCGAGTTTCCAGATTTATTCAGATGTTCGTTTATACGAACTTTCAAAGGTCTGCAGGTTCGTCCTATGTAAGAAGCTTCACAATCATTACAATTAAGTTTATAACTTCCACTTTTTGATAATTTGTTAATTTTGTCTTTTGAATTTACTAAATGTTTGCTTAAATTATTGTTACTATTAAAAGAAATTTTTAAATTTGCTATTTTATTCTTGATGCAACCAGAGACTCTTTGAGAAATATTTTCATTTAAAAACGGTAGAGATACAAATCTAGAAAGGATTTTCTTCTATTGGATAGGTAACATTTTGTTCTCTTTTATTTTTGACTTTTTGAATTAAATTTTGGATAATGTTAGGGTTGTAGCCATTATTGTATGCGATTTGTTTGATAATGTTCAACTCTTTATTATAGTTTATGGAAGAGATTGAAATATTTAGAAGTCAATGAACGTAGCAATGAAAAGCCGCCATTTTATGCTGATGTGGATGATTGGAGAAAGCTGATATAACGTGATCTGTTTTTGTTGGTTTTCTATAAATGCTGAATTCCAAATTGTCAGTTTTATTGATGGTTAAATCTAGAAAATTTAATTTGTTCTCAGATTCAATTTCAAGTGTGAAGTTAATGTTAGGATGGATTGAATTCATTTTTCTTAAAAGGTTTTCGGCTGTGTCTGAATTGCCTTCAATGAAGACTAGACAATCGTCTACATACCTAAACCAATGTAATATTTCAATATTGTTATCATTGACTATGTGGTTAAGTTCTAAATTATTCATGAATAAATCTGCCAGAAATGGAGATAAGCAACTACCCATTGCTAAGCCCTCTGGTTGTCTGTGAAATTTCTCGTTGAAGACGAAGAAATATTGAGAAAGGCAGAAATGTAATGAAGTTAAAACTTGTGTAACGGCGTCTTCATCGACAAGGATATTTCTAAGAATATCACCTACTAGAGGTACAGTTTCTGATTTGGGAACTGAAGTATATAGATTACTAACGTCAAAAGAGATCATGATCATGAGATAATTTTCATTGGGTAAATTTAAATTATTTAATTTTGTTACTAAATCCAAAGTATTACTCACTGAGTATTTAGGCTTGAAATTTGGTGGTTCTTTTATAAGATTGTAAATGAAAGCTGCTATTGTTGAAACTGGAGTGTTAGTGAAACTTACTACAGGTCTGTTTGGAATGTTGATTTTATGTATCTTTGGAAGTCCATACAAACGTGGCATGACTGGGTTTCTAGAAATTAAGTTATAAGGTGAATTGTACTTTTTAAAATGATCATTGCTGACTTTGAAGTATGTTTTTGTTTTGTTGATGAAATTATTGAAAGGATTTGAATTTATTGGTTTGAAATCGTGTTCAGATAGAAAGGTTTCTACTTTATTTATACAGTGTGACCCATTTAAAATGGAACCACCCCTGTAGAATGTGCATTTTTCAATCAATCTCAATTTCTCAAATATTAAGCATGAAAAACTGTATCTTGACACTAACTTTCACAATTTTAGCTTCATTTCCAAGACACTCTATGATTTTTTTTGTTTGTCAAAAACGGCAAAAGTTTATTAGGCAATTTTTGTTTTCAATTTGACTACACCACTGGATTCGTAGTCGTTATAAATGAAAACTGTCAAATTTTCATTAAAAAATATTCGTTAACAACGAAGTTACAACAACTTCAATTTTGGAAACAAAGTATTTGTTTGTAATTTTTATTCAGATTATAGACATATTTGAGATCTGACAACACTGTCATCACCAAGTAGAACACCAGTGAATTTGTACAGTGAAAATCCGAAGTCAATAGCTCAATCCGTTCTACAGTTATAACTCCTGAAAATATGGTAATGTGAGAGATTTGTGGTGCAAGCGTTTTGTAATAAAAATCTGACTACGCCACTGGATTTGTGGATAATATTCCCTTAAAATCATTCAATTAAGTGTCGATTATAAGTCTATTCGAAAATAGCAGAAAATTAAAAGTTCATTTTCAAGTTACGCGGTAGTAGACCAAGTTCAGAATCTCATGTCATGGGATCTCCCAATTGCGCAGATTCTGAACTTACTCTACCTTCTTCCATAGCTGATGAAAACAAAATGAATACAAACAAGTTTCAAAGTATTTATTCAACAATTAATTGCCATTAAGAAAAAACTGATACTTAAATAAACATTGATTTAAAACTAAACATTTAAATTTTTGTGGCTTCTACCAAACCTCCATTAAGTTCAATACATTTATCGTATCTCTTCCGAATATTGTTCACACTATTTCTTATTTGTTGAACTGTAATTTCGGCACAAGCTTGTCGTATCCTTTGCACGAGTTCAGCTCGATTCGTTGGTCTTATTTTGTATACTTTTTGTGTCAGAATACCCCACAGAAAAAAGTCTAATATTGTTAGATCAGGCGATCTAGGTGGCCATTCAATTAAGTCACTACCTCGTCCTATCCAATGATTTGGAAACTGGTTATTTAGCCACTCTTTAACAATCCTCGAATTGTGCACGGAAAAGCCGTCGAGCTGAAAATATAAATTTACTTGTTCCGCAAGTGGCATTTCATCTATTTCGTCCGATAATTGGCTATTTAGAAATTCCAAAAAATTCTGCCCGTTTATGATTCCATCAAAAAAATATGGACCTATTATTCTATTTTGTACTATACCACACCAAACGTTAACTTCTTCGGAATATTGACTTTTACAATTTATGATCTAGCGCGGATTTTCCGTAGCCCAATACCGAGCATTTTGCGATGAAACAACTACCCCATTTCTTGTATTCAGGTACTCGCCTTGTGCCCACAAACAAAATTCCATACGTTTCACTTCATCACCTTCCTTTAAAGAGTGAAGAAATTTAGGTTTAAATGCTCTCATTTTGTTTTGTTTAAGACATCATCGAATAGTCTCTCTCGGTAAGTTTAAATCCAAACTGGCGACTCGTAAACTTCTGTTTGGGTGGTTTCTAAAATAATCTAAAACATCACCTTCTTTTAAATTTCTTCTTCGGCGATTATTTTTTAAAATATTGTAGTAAAACTGCACTAACTAATTTTCCTAATTTATTTAGAACACTATTTACAACAATTATTCACTAAAACATTGACTTCAATAACTATTTCAATTTATTTCTATTGTGGCTATCTATCAGCGAACTCTGGAACTGTAACTAACTCTCTATTCTGACTGTCCCGCTTATATACTCCCAAGCAGTTTCCATTCACGACTCTCGATTATTCAGGAGTATAGAACATTTCATCTAGATGGCTCTTCGAATAGTATCGAATTGATCGATTTATCCATATCCCAAATACATGTGGAAGGCAACTTAATTGAAAATCCTGACAATATTGCAGAACATTTTAATGATTTTTTCGTAAATATAGGTAAAAAACTGTCGAAAGATATAATTCTAGATGAAAACTATAAAGAAAAGAAAATCATAAATCCAAATACAATTTTTTTGTTTCCAGCTAAAGAAACAGAAGTTATAAACACCATTCTGAGCCTTAAAAACAAATCTCCAGGCCCTGGTGGAATAAAATCTATTATACCACAAATCATAAGACCACTATCATACATTATAAATAAATCTCTGGAAACAGGACAATTCCCCACACTGTTCAAAAATTCAACGGTTATACCAATATTTAAGAGTAAAGAAAATACGGAAAGAATAAATTACCGACCTATTGCATTGATCTCTAGCTTCAGCAAAATTTTAGAAAAAATTATCAAAAATAGGTTAACTAACTTTCTAAAGAGGTATGAAATCATTTCAAACTCACAGTTTGGATTCCAAGAAGGAAAATCGACACAAGATGCTATTCTACACCTTACCAAAACTATATATAAGGCAGTCGGTAATAAAAAATCATGTATTGGAGTATTCCTGGACTTGACAAAGGCTTTTGATACAGTCAACCACCAGATACTACTAGAAACTCTTGAAACCATAGGTGTAAGAGGTACAGCACAATCACTCTTCAAATCGTACCTAACGAACAGAACTCAACAAGTCAAAATACAAGACTCGCAGAGCAGCAAAAAAATAGTAGAATGTGGGGTACCACAGGGAACGGTGTTGGGGCCAGTATTGTTCACGATATACATAAATAACTTATTCTTGGTGGAGTCTGAAGGGAATATTATAAGTTTTGCTGATGACACGGCCATCTTATACGAAGAAGAAACATGGTCTAAATTAAAAAAGAAAGTAGAATCTGATCTCCCTCTCATCAAAAGTTGGTTTGACAATAAATTATTATCAATTAATTTACAGAAAACACTCTACGTGCCTTTCTGTAGCAACTTCCAAATTACAGTGAAATTAGTTTTCAAGATAATTTACAAATAAATTGTACTAACTCTATAAAATATTTAGGAATAAAAATAGACAGTCACCTGAAATGGGACCAGCAAATTAACTTTCTCCTCAATAAACTAAGATGCGTGGTGTATAAGATAAAGCAAGTCTCAAGAATACTCGAAGAACATCAATTGAAAACGTTATACTATACACTTTTCGAACCCCATTTGAAATATGGAATCATCGGATGGGGAGCTGGAAAAATTACTTTCTATTATATCATTAGAAAGGAATGGTTATGCTGAATAGTACAGGCAAGAAAAAGTTGTTTGGTCCTATTTAAGTTATGGACCTACAGAGTATTGTTTTTTTCCCAATTTTTCCAATATTTTTTGTGGCGGCTTTTTATAACGCCGACGAATGAAAATAAAATATCACAGTAGTAGCAACTGTTATCAAGTGACGTATGGTTTCCATAGCCAACTTTTCAATTTTTGGCTTTCATTTTGCTTCCACGGCCTACTCGGTGAATTTCAATAATAATTTTTTTCTGATCTAGTTTCTGGTTAGATACCAACTTGTGATATTTCATTAGAAAGGAAATTGAATGCTGAATAAAGCGAAAAGAAAAAAAAATAGGGTTTCCATTTAAAATAAGAAAGTTGATGTTACTTCCGGTCAGACCGGAAGTTAACTTCGACATGTCAATATGCTCAAATTCTAGCTCTTATGTCATTATATCGACGCTCCAAATTTCACAAACCTACTTCATACAATAACTGAGATATTCCGTAGGCAATACTTCCGTAGCCACCCGGTATATTACCTTCAGTATTTTATAATCACCTAATTTTCTGTACAACTATGTTACCTTGTCACCATACTTTTTGACGTAACGTCTAAGAGTTACTTCTGGGATACAAAATTGTTTTGAAGCTGCATTAACAATTATTTCATGGTTTTCAATAGCTCTCATCGCTTCTCTCATGGCATCCTTGCTCCATGATTGCCTTGCAGTTTTTCTTGCGTATCTTCCCATGATTGACCTATAAAATATGATAACGTTAAGTAAATCTTGAGTATGCGGCTAAGATGACGACATCGTCATCTTAGCAACAGTAGTAATACGTCATCTTAGCAGAAATGACGACATAATATGAATAATGTTTAATCAAGTTGGATGATGAATGAAATCAACAATTCATTTGTTCAGAGGTCACGAAATGTTACAAATTTCATATCATGCAGTTAAGGTGAAATTATTACTCACCGAAATTTGTCAATACCTTATTTAGTGAATATGCCCAATAAGATCGTAGCCTACGTAAACCCTTTGATGACCGGTGGCAAACTGAATACAATTCCAAATGTATCGACGCACTTCAATATCAGTGGCTTGTCAAGTAAACAATGTCCACGGTTGACCTCGTAGCCCCATCTTGCTTTGAATAGCTGAAATTCGACATTCGTCATCTTAGCGACTTCGCCATCTTACCCGCCTTTCCCCTACCACCACTGCTTTCTTAATCTCATCCTCACAAGGTAACTGATTAATAGGTGTTGACACTGTTTTCGAGTTGCTCATTCCAAATTTCTCCAAAATTTTCTTACAATAATTGGATTGATGCATAAAAATAGAACCTTCATGATTTCTCGATATTTCCAAACCGAAGTAGCAATCCAAATCACCATATTTTATTTCAAAATCCGCTCTCAGATGCCCCAAAATATCAAACACATCCTTTTTATCTGAAGCAGCAATCAGACCGTCATCTACGTAAATGGCCATGATGACATTACGATCGTCTTTGACAAATACACAGCAATCGGCTTCTGTAGCTTTGAATCGATGTTTCGACAAAAAACTCTTGAATTTTTGATTCCACATCCTAGGAGCTTATTTGAGGCCGTATAAACTCTTTCGTGACTTGCAAACTCTACCCGTTCCGTCGTCAAAGTCATGAGGTTGTAACATGTAAATTTTTTCGTTCAAATCTCCGTATAAAAATGCAGTTTTAATATCGAATTGAGCCAATTGTAATTTATTTTTCGCAGCGTATGACAATATGATTCTGATTGAGTCAAATTTGACAACTGGACTGAAAGTTTCACCATAGTCGACTCCATATTCTTGTGCATAACCTTTTACGACAAGTCTTGCTTTGAAAATTTCAGTTTTATCGGGTTTTTTCTTTATTTTGTACACCCATTTGTTACGAATTGCCTTCTTGTTCTCAGGTAATTCAGTGAGAGTCCATGTTTGATTTGATTTCAGGGATTCCAATTCTTCCGTCATTGCAACTTTCCATTTCTCCGAATCATCAGAAGATATTGCTTCCTCGAATGAACTCGGTTCGTTCTCAAATAAATTTACTGCTGCCTGGACAAGATTTCCATATCTCTCTGGTGCCTGGATTTTATCTCTATTTCTGAGATGATACATACAGCCAAACTCTTGGGAGGATGCCTCTGTTTTATCTTCAGTTTCATTACCTTGAGATTCATCACTCATTCGTGAACTTTCTGACTCTTGAGTATGTGATTCCTTAACATCAAGCAAAGGTAACTGAACTGTTTCTTCCTGAGATATTTCAGGTATAATGGGATCCACTTGTTCATTGAATATAACATCTCTTGAAACTTCAACAGTTTTGTTACCCAACCAGATTCGGTAACCTTTCGATGTGTCGGAATACCCAACGAATATGCCACTTTTACTTTTTGCATCCCACTTTTGGCGTTTTTCTCTTGGAACATGAACGAATACTTTTGCTCCAAAAACATGAAATGCATTGATGTCAGCGGATTTGTTGAACCATAGCTCGTATGGAGTTTTGTCGATAACTGTAATGGTACCCGTTCGATTCAATATATAAACTGATGTATTTGCCGCCTCAGCCCACCTTCTTTTTGGAAGGTTTTTCGACTGTAGTAGTGTTCTCGCCATTTCAACTACTAATCTATTTTCTATCTCTGCGGATCCGTTTTGTTGAGGAGTACACTTTTCTGATGAACGATTCCGAATTCTCCCAGCAAGGAACTTACTTCGTGATTGCAATATTCTTTGCCATTATCCGTTCTCGAAACTTTGACAGGTGAATCATTATTTGACATGAAAATCAGAAAGTCTCTCAGCTTACTTTTCACCTCATCTTTATATTTGATGAAGTGAATGAATCGGAAATGGGTGTAATCATCCTTGAAAAGAAGAAAGTATCGAGATCCACCCAATGAACTCTCTTCCATGGGGCCGCATATATCTGAATGGATGAGATGTCCCTTTTGAACTGATTTACTGCAACTCGAAGGAAATGGCATTCTTTTCTGTTTCCCAAACAAACAACTTTCGCAGAATTGTTTATTCGGTGATATCTTGACACCTGACTTTTTCAAAACTTTCACGGCGTGATCCATATTTTGATGTCCCATACGTTCATGCCACAATTTCAAAGACACGTTAACTGCGTTTCTTGAGCGATCGCATCAAATTTCAGTCGAAATAGTTTCTTCACTCGAACAGCTTCAACAATAACTTGGCCGTTTTTGAAAAATTGACAAATTCCTTTGTCAGACTTTAAAGTAAGTCATTTTTCTAATGCGCTACTGACAGAAAATAAATTTATAGTGATGTCTGGAACATGAAGAACATTTGTAAGTTCTTTTTGTGAACAGCGCCCGTTCACTTCAACCTTCACTTTTATTTTTCCCACTGCAACGGCTTTGATGGTTGATCCTTAAGAAATTTTAACATCTTTGGGATGGTCGAATTGCTTGTACTCCGTGAACCACTCTCTTATGAATGTCATGTGGTCTGTAGCGCCTGAATCTACCATGCATCTCTTTCTTCACCAGTTAGTTCGGATTTTGTTAGAATGAGTGCTTGGAAATCATCTGCAGTTGCCAAGTGACTTTTTCTTGAATGACTTCCCTTTCTTCTACAGTCGTTCTTCCAATGGCCTTCTCTTTTACAGTAGTGACATCTTCCAGGTTTTCTTTGATATCTTTGTTTTATTTCATCTTTGGTTTTATGAAAATTATTTCCGATGAAAGCATTTTTCTCTTCCAGGTTGGAATTTTGCACTTCCAATCGGGATTCCTCTAATAACAGATGTGATGTTAGATGTTCTAGCGTTTTTCTTTCTTCACTCGAAGATTCCCAAGCGGCAAGGAAATGAATATATTTTTCAGGAAGTGTCATCAGGATTTTTGTCATCTCCATAGATTCGGATATGTTTTCTCCCAGTGCACTCATGTTCTGCCGAATATTCTCTAGTTTAGCCAAATAGGTGGATTATCGTCTTCTGGTGATTTCGTGAATTTGTAGAACTGTGATTGTAATAAATGAATACTGGATTCAGCTTTGTTCTCGTACAGTTTGCTCAATTTATTCCACATTTCTTTACTGGTTTCACATCCCATTAAATGGACCAATTTCTTAGGATCGACGGTGGAAACAATTACGTTGAGCCATACTATCGCCTTTCTGCCATTTTGCTAACTCTGTCGCCTCATTTGGTTTATGCTTGGTGCCTGCTACAATTTCCCATAGATCGGTCGCCTTCAAATGGATCCTGATCATGAATTTCCACTGACCCCAATTATCATCGTTGAGTTTTTCAATTTTTGGAATTTCGTTTTCCATACTGACTTAACAGACCAGAAACAGATTATGAATACTTAGGAAATGACTGGGCCCATAACCTGTTGTAAATAACTGGCGAAAACGTGGATTGTAAAGTTTTTAATACTGAACAAATTGACATCACTGACAGTAAACATGAATATTCATTTTTTTTTGTACCTAATACATAAAACAAATTTCAAATAAACTCATATCTCAACAATGCCTTATACGTTTATTGGCGATGAGGCTTTTTCCCTCTCACCACATATTATGAGGCCATTCAGCGGCAAAGTTTTGTCAGAGAAAAAAAGGATATTCAATTATAGATTGTTACGTGCCCGACGAAATGTCGAAAGTACCTTTGGCATACTGTCTAATAAATGGAAAATTTTCCAGAAAGCTATAAATGTTAATTTAGATTTGGCCGTTCTTCTTATCAAAACTTGAGGTTCCCTTCATAATTTTGTAAGAGCTAATGATGGAATCAATATTCATGATGCATTGAGTGTGGAAGGTTTCGTTGATATCACCCGATGTAACCATATACAAAAAGGACCGAATCAATCAATTCAAGCTAGAAATGAGCTGGCAAATTATTTCGTTTCGGAGGTTGGCAGCGTTCCTTGGCAAAACAAATATATTGTGTAATTTGCCCTTTTATGTTTCCCCTTTTTTTCTTCAAGTTGCTCAAACTTTGTTCCATAGAAGGTATCAAAATTATCAGTTATAGAATCAAATCACAACAGTTATAATTTCAAATAGAAAATATTTCTAAATCAAGATTAGGAAATGAATAAAAGGAAATGACTGGCAAAAACAATATCAGATCTGACCTTGTCACTTTGGGTGTGGTTGCACCTTCCTCCTGCTCCGACACTTGTTGAAGGGGTAGCTGTCCTTCTTCCACCTATCTGGCGAAGATTGTCTGACTCACTAATATGTCCGGTGCACTGTTGTCGACCGGCTTCTAAATTGGCGTCACTCTGGCTTTTATCGATATCACTGAATTAATCACGGCTCGAAATGACCAAAATGTTTCTATACAGTTCAAAGGACCTTAGAATAACGTATTAGATCGAGACTTTATTCACATACAATTTAACAAACAAATATATTTTGTAGGTTAACAAGACAATATTAATTTATCGGTGTGTATCGATTGAGAGTCTCTCAGCTTCTGCCCGCTATCGACGCTATCGTGCTACCCTTGCAAAGGTTGCCATAGACTTCGTTCTTTTTCGGCAATTTTACCCGTTCAGGTAAGAATGTATGGGTAAACACGTACAACGATGGAGCACATACACTACATGTGAAAACTGCTAGTTGGTGTTCCGAGCATGTGAACGAAAGTTGTGTTGACGATGAAAAGAAGGGTGCACATTTTAGCATTGGCGGCACTTGCCACTGCCAAAAAGAGAAAAATTCGTAAAACGTGGTGCAAGGAATGGTTGTTGAGAAGAAATGAATTGTCCCATACAAATTTATTGAACGATTTAAGGTTGTTGCCGGAAGATTGGTTCAATTATCTGAGAATGGACGAGGAAACGTATCTTTATCTGTTGAAGTTAGTAACACCACTGATTATTAAACAGGATACTCATTTGAGAAAAGCAATAACTCCAAATGAACGACTCACTGTTACGTTACGTTACATTGCAACGGGAAGAAGCTATGAAGACCTGAAATTATCTTCAATTATATCGGCGCAAGCATTGGGTCACATTATATCAGAAACCTGTATGGCAATTTATACAGTGTTGAAAGCAGAGTATCTCAAGGTAAAACACAAATCAAAATTATATTAGATAATTTCGAATAGTTTTAATAAGAGAACAAATGAACATATATACTGCATCCAGAAACATGGAATTATTATTATAATTATATTTTTATTAATACTCATTGTTATGGACACGGGAGCCAAAGTTTACATAGTATGTGCGTGAATCAGTATCAGAAGTCATTACTGGCCAATCCTGATGAGGAATGACCGGGGGAAAGTGGGTACCATGGGTTCCCAAGGATGAGCTCCATGATGATCGATTTTCAATAACGGCAGCACTGTTGTTATTGAAAGTTATTCTCGTAAATTTATGTATATTTTCCAAGCAAGCTTCATATAACACTTCCATTAGTAGTTTTTCGGTAACGAGTTTGATTTCATCAGGCAGCCTCCGAAGTTTATTTGCAATGTTTCGTCCTATAATGTCATCGTCGTCTTCAGGTTTATTCAGTTCAACTTCCAGTTATTTCATGATATCATCATGTTTCGTCTTTTTCACTTTCTTGGTAATAGGAATCGTTACCGGTACAGCTCCTCGACGGGCAAATGAAGTTCTTGATAGAGGTCTTGTGTGGTCTCCAACTTCTTCAATTGCCGTATCAGCAGGAGTTGAGTCATGTGATGAGTCTGCATCAATATCTGAATCAATCTGGAAGAAGACAATACGCTATAGCTATACAGGGCGGCTTTTAATAGTCCCCCCCCCTGTTAACTTTTGAACGGTTCGACGTAGAAACATGAAAAAAAAAAACGTTTCGAGGGTTTTACCAGTACTACTTTTTGAAATAAAATAAATAGTGATTGCACGATAGGGGCGCAGGGGAGCCCATCAACTCAAAATTTTTAAATGGCATGTGGGGTCAAGTGTCACATCGTTGAAAAGAGAATTCAATTCTCTTTACAACCATCTAAATATTTTTGAATTTCGGTAATATTTTTTTGTAATTCAAAATCGAAATATCAAATATAAATGCGGATCTGAATACTACTCATACCTCGATAAATTTGAACGGTTTGATTTGGAACAATGAATCCAAGAGAGATGAAACATTGCAATTACTCGACAGATGGTGCTGGGGGCACATTAATTTAAAAATTTCGAAAGGTATAAAAATCGAAATTGGGAAAAAAATTATAAAGAGAATTGAATTTTCTTTTCAACGATGTGACACTTGACCCCCCATGCCCATAAGGTCTTATTTGTTATATCACTCACTGTATATCGCATAATTGAGTGTTTTTTGCAGTTTCCAAAAACGCAGGAGGAGTGGAGAGCTATTGCAAACAAATTTGAAGAGAAATGGAATTTCCCAAATTGCTTAGGATCCGTTGATGAAAAACATGTACAAATCACAGCCCCCTACAATAGTGGGTCGTACTTTTGGAATTATAAAGGATTTAATAGTCTAGTGCTGTTAGCCATAGCAAATGCAGATTACGAGTTGATCATGGTGAACTTTGGTGTAAATGGTAGAGTATCGGATGGAGGAGTAATCGAAAATACATTATTTTATGAGAAACTCAGAAATGGTACACTCCACTCCCATTTGTATTCATTGGAGATGAAGCTTTCAGCCTAAGAAAAGATTTTTTAAAACTGTATAGTCAAAAGACGTTAACCCCACATACAAGAATTTTCAATTACCGACTATCTCGAGCTCGCCGAATTATAGAAAATGTATTCGGAATAATGGCAGCACGGTTTAGAGTGTTTCATGTAGCCATAAGTTGTAATGGCTTGTTGTGTGCTTCACAATTTTTTACGGCAACACTGTGAAAGTACTTATTCCCCATCACCATGTTTTGATATTGAACATACACAGACAGGAGATCTCGAAGTAGGTCTACGACCCCCACCTAATACTTTGACAGATTGTAATATTGGACGCTCGAGAAATGCTTCGCAGGATGCAAAACGTGTTCGCGAAGAATATGTCAATTACTTCAATAACGAAGGTTCTGTTTCCTGGCAACATCGATTCGTGTGATTAACAAATAGAAAAAAATTCCCATTAATACACTTCCTGTATTAACAATGAATGTATAAATATATATTATTACAAAATCGACTTTTTTTAACGTACTCGTTACAATTTGAGCATAGGGATCACCCCAAACAACCCCCCATGTTTATGCTCAAATATGAATCACCGCTGTAAGTACACTCACCTGCGATTGCCTTGAAGTACTCATCTGCATCTCCTCAGTCGATTCAGTCAAGTTTGAAATACTGTCTCTAGCTATTTCATGATCGCTTAAAAAGAGGAGGTGTTCGTAGTACCATAAATGCGGTACATAGACATTATCAGCACCAGTTCCTGTAGTCTTCGATGCTTTCACTTTTTTCGCTTCTTTACGGAAACATCCACTCATGGAATCTAATTTCTTCACAACCGTTTTTTTAGTTGAAGATGGCTCGACTTCTTGCAGTTTTACGACCATTTCTTCATAGGCTTGATTTTTTTGCCGCGGTCACTATATTCGCTTGATTTGATTTGCCATAAACACGGATGGCTTCTATAAAATTCTATGAATTCCATTAAAAACTCTCTATTCATTTGACGTAAATCCATTTCGACACCACTGTTAACAACTGACATGCAAAACTGTCTCATTAACATACACTACGGACTTGTCGATACCTGCAAAACGGTTCGGGTAAAATTTCAAGCAGTGGCAATCTTTTTACTCGTCGGGTAAGATTGTCCGTTCTCAGGTATACACAATCCGTTTTACCCGTACATTCTTACCTGAACGGGTAAAATTGCCGAAGTCTATGGCGGCCTTAAAATCCATTAAAAAAGGTTTCGCGCTCTTCGTTTCTCGGCGACGTTGCCAGATTCACTAATGTCTGAAATGATTAGACACAATTGATATGATTGAGTTTTGCATAATTTTTACAAATAGTTTTTCTAATTAATTTTAGTGCCATTTCCTTTTTGAGATTAGAATTGACGATCCTAGATATAGTTATAGAAGAGTTGTATTTCGTGTAAATGAATTTAATAAAATCGCAAAGCGCTTTCGGCTGTTAGACATCAGGTATTTATACAGGAGCAATACTTATAAAAAGTCACCAAAACCATGGTTAACATTAGTTTTGATCGGACGCACATACATGTTAAAATTGAGTACTTATATATACCCATTGAAGGGATTTTATTTAAAATTTCCGGTTTTTTCGCATTTTTCCAGGCAATGCAGAGCCTACTCGTGTTGAGCCATCAACCACGAGAAACCGGATAATTTTTCATAAAAAATATTTTGAATGAATCACATTGTTTCAAAATGAACATAGAATAAGAATAAAAAAAATATATATTTTTTTAAATTTATTTTATTTTTATCAAAACAAACATTAATTTTCAACTTCAATATTTGAGCCCTTCAAGACTCCGAGTGCAAAATCAGACTTATTCGCATCAACTGGTTTATTATAAAATTTATTAAAGATATCAGTTTTCTTTGACCCTCCTGCCCTGTTTCTGATCTTCACAATAACCCCTGCCTTGAATGCCACCTACTAACGGGTTGTGCAGTAGCACTATGATGAGGTGTTTCATAAGTTCCAATTCTTTCATAGGTCTGTGATTTACTGTTTTATTCTAAAAGAATTGAATAGTACTTGCCAAACAAAGACCAGGCTTTTGTGGGATGTCTTGATTCTGTCTGGAATATATTTCTAGATGATCTCCATAGTTTTTAATATTATCCACAGTAATTTTTGTGAACATTTACACTCTGTGAGCTGATATTAAGCTAATCATGTCACTACCTCTTTTGTTAAGTGTTCTAAACTGAGTTGCTCTAAAGGATAACTTGATTCTAAAATTGAAGAAATGTAGTATTATAAATGCCCTTCATGAATTTTTTAATCATTACCTCATCTTGTTCCTTGATAGGAAATATCACCTTCAGAGCAGATTTATAGGAGTAAATTATGGCATATCCTTCCACCAAACAAGTTATTTAGAAATTCCATAATATTTTTAAAATTATATGTATATATTGGATTTATGACTGATTATTTCCATTCAATTATCGATAACTTGTATCCCACTGAGAGTTTTCTCTCTTGGTATTTTTTCTGAGGTGGGATATTATTCTCCCTAAATACTTTTATTAGTGAAGAACATGTATGACGTGAATCTCAGGGAAATATAAAATCCATCACCCATAAAGTATTGATTACTTCCTCATTTCATACAGATAACATAACTTCTCTTTTGCTTTAGTAGTAGCAGTAGTAGACTTTATTTTAGGAATTCTAGTCGTAGTATGTTTTACTCAATGTAGGCAGATGATCTTCAACATTAGTCAGTCGAATTGAATTATGAATAATTTTTTGACCATCTGGATGGTTTTCTAGCTGCCTCGTCCGGGTGCATAACCGGATTTCTTTGCCAGATACAATTCATTGAATATGCTTAGGTGATGCAACAGGTAAATAATGATAAAGAGTAGAATGGATCCTTATAATACAATTACAATACTTAAACTATGCAGGTCAATAAATAATAAGGTAACATACATGGAAGAAAACTATATTTATAAATGTTGCAAATTTAGTAGTTTTTGATTTTTTCTTTTTTATTTGTTTTCCAGCATTTCAACTGTCGGTTATAAACTTGATGGAAAAATATATCCGAACTCTTACAAATAACGGTAATAAATAATCAATTGGAAAATCCATACAAGGATGTTGAATTGTTATCGTTGAACATTGCTCTTCAATAATTTTTTCAACGTTTTGCATCACCGAAAGTTGTGAGAAAAGAAGACTGAAATTATTCTCTAACAATTTAATAAACCCTACAAAAGATGTATTTGGGCACTGTACATTTTCAAATATATCCTGTTTAGAATTTGGATATGCTCTGTAATGGGAATATATATTTTCCATATTGAGGGCATTGTTTTCCTTTCCAAATTCTAAACATACGTTACACTTGTGTTTATCTAAACATTTTTTTTTAAATAACCACAGATATTCATAAAATCATTTTTCTGTATCATATCCAAACGTGTATACTCCGTAGTGTCTACGCACAATGTTTTATTTGTACAAGTTTGTGGTACTAACAACTCATATTGCTTGATCACTTCCGGAATGCGTCCAGATCCTACTTCAGGCGCGTTCTATGCGTTCAGATTCTAACGTCTGGTAATAAGTTGGGTCGTTCAGATACTAGCGGTATATTTTACCATCCGTCCAACCATTTACCCCAGTCGACGCATTGATGGAAATTAACCCGCATGCGCATTAGGCAATCCAGAGACCTGTCAAATCAAAACCAAAATGGCGGATGTTGGCAGACATGGGATTTTCTCATAAACGTACGAGGCCTAAACACAAAAACACACGACTTCTATGCATCGGCTGCTGCTTCTGAATTTCACATAGTTGCCATCACCGAAACCTGGATCCAACCCAATATCTCTAACAGCAAACTATTTGATGATAACTACCTAGTGTTTCGCAGTGATCGCAACCTCGAAGCCAACGCAGTAACCCGCGGGGGCGGGGTACTACTTGCCATTAGAACCGATTGCACGGCAGCAGAAATCAACTTATCTCAGCATCGGGACAATTTCAAAAGCATAGACGTGGAAGGCTGTAAATTATTGTATAAACATAAACTCTTATATATATTTATCACCTATATTCCTCCACATACTAACCACCAACAAATCCAAAATCTATTAGATCTTCTCGAAACCCTGGATTATCTATATGATAATCGATTGTTGATATTAGGAGACTTCAACTTGCCAACCTTTATAAACCTAGATAATAGAAACATTTCAAATAACCCAAATCTGATAAGCGTTCAACAATTCATGAGATTTTTCGATCTAAAACAGCATAACTGAATATTAAATAGCTCGGAACGTCTTCTTGATCTAGTGTTTTCAAATACTGAATGTAAAGTTCACCAAGATGAAATTCCATTTGTTGCAGAGGATGCATATCACCCATCATTGAACATAATTATTTCATTGTCTGTACCTAAGCAAAACTTTGACTATAATATCAATGAAAGCAACTACAATTTTCGCCGAGCCAATTTTCCACTTTTATACATTCACTTATGCAACATTGACTGGACATTCTTGGAATCATATACAGATCCATACCTTGCACTACAAAAATTTTACGCGATTCTCCACTCTGTTTTTGATCTGTATGTACCCACTAAACTCAATTTCAATCGAAAATACCCCCCATGGTTCACGAAAAGTATTATCAACCAAATAAAACAAAAAAAAAACGAGTATTTGAGAGACTAAAGAAGTCAAATGCAGAGGATGATCAGCAACTTTTCAAAAATTTAAGAAAAAATATCAAAACCAATATTAATATCGCTTACAAAAAATTTATTCAACGTTCCGAAAACTCAATAAATACAGATCCATATAACTTTTGGTCATTCATCTATTCCAAAAAAGGCACCTCTAGAATACCAGGACTATTGTATTACAACGACATTGAACTCAGTACCCCACAAACCATAGTAAATGGATTCGCAGACTTTTATAAAAGTGTATATACACCACCCACTAATAATTGCAACCCTACGCAGTCCTACAGAAATAACCCTCGAATTTCCTTAAAAATACTTGATGAAACTGAAGTGTTAACTGCACTGAAGGAATTAAAACCGAAACAAACGAGTGGTATTGATAAAATTCCCAGTTACTTGGTTAGGGACTTTGCATATGTATTCTCCAAGCCACTCCAAATCATTTTCAATCAGGCTATCAAATCCAATTCATTACCAGATTTACGGAAACTATCTATTATTTGCCTAATCTTCAAATCAGGTTTGATAAATAATATTTCCAACTATAGCCCAATATCATTAATACCCAACTTTGCGAAGGCTTTCGAAATATGTATATATTATTAAAATATTTCCACTTGTCAATAGTTATTTATGCAACAAGTGCAAAAAGTAAGTGTTTATTGCACTCGACGTGAAATTGTCCGACGAGGCCGAGGCCGAGTTGGACAACACGTTGAGTGCAATAAACATTTTTTGCACGAGTTGCATACAAAATTTTTTCTACGTTCATGCAAAAAGCAAAAAATTAGTTATTTAGGTGCGGCACTAGGTGAACTAAAATGAAATACGCAATTTAAATAAATAATTATTACTATCGATTTCATCACCATCATCTAGTTTTCTATTAATATTACTCATTTTAAAACTTTCAGTTCTGTAATTGTCAAAATTAAATTTTGACTGACGTTTATATAACCACAGTTGTATAATAAAAAACAAAATCATAGTAGCCATGAGCTCGTATGTTATCACGAGGTGTACAGACAGTTTGCTCTATGCAGGTAGACGGTTTAAAACATAGTGGATCGGTTTTGATTATGGAGTTATTCTCGGGAAGGCATTGTTTGTTCAACTCTGACTGCTAACATTAATACAAAATAATATAAAATATGTAGCTGTTTAAAACGTATGGCCAATCTCACAGAATATCTGCTAAATGTGTAGTGGGTTTGAACGTTTATGTTTATCATGATGACAGCACGTTGAAGTAGAATGACAGATTAGTGCAATAAAAACTTTATTGCACTAGTGCAATGAAGAGCTTCTTTTTCCACTGAATATAGTTCAATAAAGTTTTTCTTTTTGCATGAATGTAGAAAAAAATATTTTACGAACTGAACAACATGGTTTCATAACAAAAAGATCAACAGTCACAAATTTAATATGCTTCACACAGACAATAAGCAATGCAATCGATCAACAACTGCAAGTCGATACCATATACACAGACTTTTTGAAAGCTTTCGACAAAATAGACCATACTATTCCTGATGAGTTATGCAGTGAAACACGGCATTTTAGTTCGTGAAATACTTTATTTTGAGCTGAATTTAAATGAATGATAGCGACAAGACACGCCGCCTAGAATTGCAAGTGAAACAACAACATTCGGAGTGTCTACACTCCCGTCTTAACGTACAACTTAAAATGATGATCGAAATCTCTGGATTGTATTTTAACACTCCCTCTCAAACCAAAGATTTCCACATACAGCTAAACTTAAGCATCAACTCAAAATACATGAAATATTTATCAAATATTAAACATTAGCCACACAACAAACCTAAACCTAGTTTATGAGCATGAAACAAATCACCAGACAAATTTTTAGTTAAAATATCTGCGATTTGCTCCTTTGTGCTAATGTATTCTACAGTAACAGTTCCATCATTAACCAAGTCTTTAATAAAATTAAACTTAACATCTACATATTTTAATATTTTATGATCAAACCTTTTTGTTAATTTAATGCAGGATTGATTATCCTCGTAAATAGTATGGTTAGATTTTGCAAAACCAAGATCAACTAACAGACCAGATAACCAAATTCTCTCTTTAGCTGCTTCAGCCAGAGCTACATACTCCGCTTCAGTCGAAGAAGTGGCTACAGTAGATTGCTTTTTCGTAGACCAGCAGACTGTACCACCAAACACTTTAAATAAATAACCACTGGTTGACTTCCTGTCGCACTCGTGACTAGCCTAATCTGCATCCGCGTATCCAACAAGACAAACACTATTTAATGAAAAACAAAGTTCATGATCTACAGTACCTTTAACCCTTTGCGGCCGGAATTATCATTTCATAAAAAATGAGAAAAATTCTTGTAGTACATAAGTAACACTTATACTGAAAAGCTATTTATCAATTTTTTTCTACAATTTTTTATTATGTATTTATTTTAGAGGGTGTGCACATTGTAGAACCACTAGGCAAAAAAGTACTCTTATAATTGGAAATTTTTTATCAAGGTAAAGAGGCTATTTCTTATGATAACTTAAAAAACAGTTTTTCTTATCCGTTAGGCATAAAGCCACGTCACATCTGAAAAAAATCAAACTTTGTCAGTATTTTGCGAAATATATATATATAAATTACATGTACCTTGTACAACTCCATCTAGATTTGTGGGGTTCCGCTTTACTACTACAAAAGGCGCATCTTCTGGGTTTTTCAATATGACTGGGCATATGTGAACATGAATCATATCGAATCTCAAATGGAACAGATTGTTTGAAATGACGACTTGATGATGCCGATGACGGACGTCCTTTTTTTGCATTAGTGACTTCAGCACCTACCAAACCCAGTGCTACAGAAAGTCTAAATTGTTTCAAAGTGAGCGTTCGTGAATCAGTTCTCTTCTTGTATAGAATGTAGGAATTCACCAATGACAAGTCGATGAAGTAGAAGAAAATACGGTGCCACCACTTTTTAGACTTTCTATCAACTTCGTAGCATGACTTCAACATGTCCAATTTGTCCACATAGCCCATGTGTTCGTTATATTTTTTTACAATTTCGGGACAAGCTATTGGTTGGATGTTACCATTTTTTTGTTTGCGGTTCGCCGTTTCCATTTTGGAGGGATCTAAGTAGTTGGCCAAGAAGTATAATGGTCTATTGTCCATCCATTTTATGCATACAAGACCATCTAAAGTGACTCGCCAATCAGACTCACCTCTTTTCAATTCCTTGTCAGTAAGTCTGCGGGTAAATCCTTTCTATCCTTCCTCACAGTTCCACAAGCATAAATCATTTCCAATTGTAACTTTTTTTGAAGTTCAATTGAATTGAAAAAATTATGAAAGTATATGTGGTGGCCTTTTCCGACCAAAGGTCTAGTTAGTTCACAAACAACCCTATAAATTTTTTTCTGTCAGTTGACCCACTTTTCCAGTGTAAATCTGAAATTGACAAGCGTAGCCGGACTCATCTGCCCTTATCCAAACCTTATAGCCACGCTTGATTGGTTTTTTGGGCATATATTGTTTCAGATAGCTGCGTCCTTTGAATCGAATCATTGATTCGTCAATTGCCTGATTGCAACTGGGCTCGAACAAATTTAGGAACGTTTCCGACAGTTTATCTAAAAATGGTCGCAACTTATATAGCTCGTCAAAATTTGGTGAATTCCTTCCTGGTTCCAACGAATTGTCGTTTAGATGAACGTGAGATAACAACCATGCAAACCTGTCCCTTGACATTATTGAGCTGACAAACGTGTCTCTGAGCTCTAGCCGGGATGACCAATAGTCTCGATAACTCGGCAATTTCTTGAGTCCCATTATCAAATTTATGGATATGAAATTCTTCATTTCCTGCAAATTTGTAGGTGCAAATGCATTTGCATTACCACCAGCTTTCTGCAATGCATACAGATTTGTCTGAAATACTATTATGTTACAAAGACTTTCTGGAAAAATGTCAGTTGGAGTTTCTACATTGATATCAATTTTGGGTGCAGATGTGTCATCAAATATTTTCAATATTTTTTTGCAGTTTGATGTGGATGTAGTCCATATTACCTTTTTCATCACTATCCCATAGCAAATTATTATTATTGCTGTCATCAGGAAGAGGACTGTCCCGAGCAAGAATAATGGGCATCGATTCTATGTCAAAAATATCAGAATTATTTACTTCATGTTCCCCAATATCGTCGTCGGTAACATCCCCTAGCTCACTATTATTATCATTTGGTATTTCTTCTATAAATTGAAACAATTCATCTTGGTTCATATCAGTCATCAGCTCATACACATTTTGATTTCTACCTGTAAAAAAACACCCTTAGAGTCCCAGTGTCCCCACAGTAAGCCCACCACATATTTTCAATAAAAATACTTATTTCTTCTGTGACTTCATGATTTATAAAATCAAACTCTAGAAAGTAAACATATTTTCTACACAATAATGCTACAACTTCCCTGACATCTTTCACATAAATTGTTGTATTTGATAAAAACAATCACGCGTCACCATGTGTCAACAATACACGTATACAATAACCTATCTATGCCAACCAAACGGCTTGAACACCGGCGCATAAACTGTTGGTGGCGGGGAGGTATCTTATGACTACGTCATTGTAGGTGTATTTGCCGCAAACACACCAGGAACTTGAATATTCAATTTATTTTTGGAGGCTTCACTGTGTGCCCACTAGGAAACAAAGGGTTAAGATATCTCAGTATACGCTTCAATCTTTGCCAAAGCTTTTCGGCTGGATTACTTTGATACCTACTACATAGATTGACTGAAATACTTAAATCAGGCCTAGTAGCCAACATAAGATACATCAAGCATCCTACAAGTTCTCGAACCGGTTTATCTGAAATTATTTTACTACCATCACCAAATTTTAAATTTCCAACTTCTAAAGGTGTATTAGCTGGCTTACAATCTGACGTGTTAAATCACTTCAGTAAATTATTAATGTAATTCTTTTGGTTTAACCCATTAACTCCCAGGCATAGAAAAAATATAAAAACACGCATTTTAGACAGGAAATATTTATTATTACACATTTTGATATGAGTTTTTGAAATAAAAAAAAATTACAAAAATCTAGAACACAAAAAAATATGATGGTGCATACACGCACCACTGGTAAGGAAAGTATACAATATTTTTTTTTGTTTCCTAAAAACTTGCCCCAAGCAGACAAATATTCACAGAGAGTAACTTCTATTCACTAGGGTACAAAATAAAATAATTGGGCCAGAACAAGATGAAAAATATCAACGTTATGTCAGTTTGCTCTTTGATGCACAAACGCATCACTGGTAAGAAGTAACAACCAAATTTCCTATCTTTGGTGATATTTTGCAAAGCATGATACATGCAAATGTTCTTTACATTTTCCACAAATATAAATTATATTTCGCTATACTCGTCCAATTAGATTACACACGTAGTAGACGGCCCTGTGGCTATGTCGAGCACTTATTCAAAGATGAATCACTGGTCAAAAAACTTCTCTTATCGTTCCCGTCCCAATTGTCATCGCTTACTCATTACACTTTTGTGCTCTATCGAGTGAAGTAGTACATTTTATATTAAGCGAAAATGCCAAAGCGACGAAACAGGTCGAATGATAGTGACCGATTGACTAGAAAGAAGAGGAAACTTTTGAAGAAACTTGAAAAGTTGGAAAAAGAAAGGCGTCGTCAACGTACTTCAAGTAAATATTAGAACGCTATGTTATAGGTAAAACCGTTAAACCTATGCATAGCAGTTAGCTAAAATCGTTAAAGCTACATAAAATATAAGGAATTTTCATTTCCTTTCCAGGTGAGTCAGATTCTAGTAATTCTAGTGAACCTCATGCAACAGAAGTTGTGCTGGACGTCCCAGAGACTGAGCCAGCAATTCAAGAAAACTGTGACCCAGAAATTCTTCGATTGTTAGGAGATGAACCAATCGGCGGTGAGACCGCATTTGGGTCAGATGTTCATCAGGCTCTTGCCGACCGTTGGTTGAAATACCTCTCTTTGGGTATACCTAAAACGGATAAGGAGGAATGTGCTAAACAATATGCTATTCCAAAAAACATAGCATTTCTAAAAGCACCGAAGTTGAACCCCGAACTGGAAGCATCGCTCAGCGAGCCCAGTAAAAAGGACGATAAATACGTACATACTATACAATCACACATGGGTGTGGCACTAGCTGCGTTGGCAGGTGTAATTGATAGGGTACTCAAGGAGGACATTGCCATAGATGACATAAAATCTCAAGTACTACCCAGCATAGTTGATGCTGGTAAAATACTATGTGATGTGTTTCACATGCTATCCACAAACAGGAAATACCGTGTTGAGGCACAATTAAATCCAACGGTGCGTAAAATAGTAAAGGAAAGCAATCCTGATGAATTTCTCTGCGGTGCCAAATTCGCAGATAAATTTAGAGAGGTTAAAACACAATGGAAAACGGGGAGAGAAATGAAGTCCACCCAACACTCTCAGCAGCCCAAAGTAACACCCCTTCCGTCGACTTCGAGTGCGGTTACTCCAAACTCTTTAAACTACAAGCCCAGATACCACAAGGACAGAATGAAAGAGATGCCACAACCCAGACCAGCGACCAAGACCAACTACCGGAACAATTACAAGAGCAATTTTCGGAAGACTTACCGGCAATAACTGTAAGTTCCAAGTTCTATGGTGGTAGGTTGAAGTTTCATTTTTAGACTTGGAAGAAATTTACCCAAGATGTGAATATTCTCTCCTGGGTACAAGGTTGCAAAATTTCATTTGTAAATACACCCTACCAATGTTATAATTATTCCAGTAAATAACTATCCACTTCCGAAATGGCTAGTTACCAATCGGCTATCTCTAGCTTACTAGAAAAAGAGGTGATAAGCGAGTGTGAACCCTCTCGAAACCAATTTTTGTCCCCCTTTTTTCTAGTCCCAAAACCTGATAAAACAATGCGATTTATCCTTAACCTTAAAAAATTGAACAAATTCATAGAGGTGCCGCATTTCAAATTACATAATTACAAAACTGTCATAGATCTGATAATAAAAAATTGTTTCATGAGTACAGTGGACTTGAAGGATGCTTATTACATGGTGCCCATGAATGAAAGGCATAAAAAGTATCTACGTTTTGAATTTAATAATAAAATGTATCAATATAATTCTTTGGCTATGGGATTGGCAACCGCCCCGTATATTTTCAAAAAATTATTGAAGCCAATATTCAGTTGGTTTAGAAAAAGGGGGTTGATTTGTTTAGTTTATTTAGATGATATTCTAGTGTTGGGTACAACTCAAGCAGAAGTAAAAAGAAATGTTTCAATTATTTTATCTGTCTTACAAAAACTAGGGTTTTTAATAAATTATAAGAAATCTCAGTTGACTCCATCACAGGAATGTAGGTATTTAGGTTACATGTACAATAGCCAAACGATGACGATGTACCTACCAAAAGACAAAAAACAAACTTTAATGGAAGCAATAAATAAGTTTTGAATTAAAAATTTTTGTAAAGTCAGAGAATTGTCAAGGATAATAGGGTTACTGGTATCCGCTTGCCCAGCTGTGCAATACGGCTGGGTTTATGTTAAGAGGTTAGAGCGTGAAAAGAATATGTGGCTTAAATCAGGTAATGGTGATTACGAAACGAAAATGCCAATTTCGAATGCCATAAGAGACGATTTACTCTGGTGGAAGCAAAATATACCAAAATCTTTCAATTACATGACCTCGAAAAAATTCTCTTATGTAATTAATTCGGATGCTTCTAGAACTGGGTGGGGCGCTGTGTGTGGTACAGAGGCGACCCATGGTTTTTGGAGTGAAATAGACACTCGTAATCACATAAATTATTTGGAACTGTTGGCAATATTTTATGCCTTGCAAAGATTTTTGAAGAATGCGAAAGAATGCAATGTTCTTCTGAGGGTGGACAACAAAACTGCCATAGCCTATATCAACAAGATGGGTGGTGTCCAAATTGAAAAACTGAATGAACTCAGTAAGAAAATATGGCGTTGGTGTAAAGACAGACAAATTATGCTGTCTGCTTCATATATACCCTCAAAAGAAAATGTATTGGCTGATAAACAATCCAGAACGCGCTCTATCGAAACAGAATACTCATTAAATATGAATGAATTCTCAAAGATAGTAGTACGTTTTGGTACACCAAACATTGATTTATTCGCTTCCAACGTGAATAATAAATGTGCAGCTTATGTTTCTTGGTTTAAAGACCCGGGTGCCTTAACTTCGGTAAGCCGTTGGATAAAAGACATTTTTAAAGCTAGTGGAATCAACACAGATCAGTTTAAGAGTCATAGCACCAGACATGCGGCTACTTCGGCGGCTTATAGAGCGGGAATGAATCTGGACGCTATAAAAAACACCGCCGGGTGGACAATGAAATCTGAAATTTTCGCGAGGTTTTCCAATAGACCTCTGGAAAATGATTCGAATCTTCTTGAAATATTAGTTGATAAAGACTGAAGAACATTTTGTTCCATAAAATTAATAATTGTATTGTATTATTATATTAGTTAGATATTTTTTCTAAGGTGATGGTAACAATTTAAAATATTATTGAAGTTGGTGGAAAATATTATCAAAATTTATAATTTAATAATCATATGAAAATAAATAGTTTTTGAATTTCCAAAAATTTAATTGGCTTTCAATATCTACGTGTGTAATCTAATTGGACGAGTATAACGAAATATAATTACAAGAACAAACGACTTACCTGTAGGAAGTTCGTTCTGAATTATATGAGATATACTCGTCCAATTAGATGAGTCCCTCCCAAGAATAGACTGATTATATTCAAGTTTCCCCTGCCCAGCATTCAATTTTTGAAATTATATCGCAAAAAGTGTAATGAGTAAGCGATGACAATTGGGACGGGAACGATAAGAGAAGTTTTTTGACCAGTGATTCATCTTTGAATAAGTGCTCGACATAGCCACAGGGGTGTCTACTACGTGTGTAATCTAATTGGACGAGTATATCTCATATAATTCAGAACGAACTTCCTACAGGTAAGTCGTTTGTTCTTGTAATTGTTTGATTATGACATACTCTACATCTTCTTCGTGCTTTAGTTTCATGAGTTATAAGAATATGACCAATGTTATCAAAACGAATTTCATCAACAGGGCGAGATACATTTCTTACTACGTATACCCTTTAATTCTTCAAGAGACGTAAAGCAACGTATGATTTGAAATCAAGTTGGGACATTTTTGTTTGATTGGCTACATTATAGAGCTTCCAAGCATTCACAACTATACTATCTAGAGCATTGCGAAATATGGGCCACCACCATTTCTTCCCCAATACTCTACACCTATAATTTGCAATACCGTTGTCATGGAGGTCAACCCCTCCCATGGATCTATTATATTCGGTAATGGCATGAGGCTGGGATACCTTGATTTCCTTTTTTCTTTTCGATTATATCGTTTTACTTGATTTATTGGTTGTACATTGAAGACATTGCTGCAGACAGTAACCGTGGAGTTATCATTCCAGCGCACGAGGGAAATTTTTGTGTTTTCTTCAAATGCAGAAATATAAGAACCTCGCTCCCGCTTAGAAAATTGTTTTGAATTTTCGAGTGGGCAGTGGTGAGTTCTATTATCTCGAATTGCTCCTGTTGCAAAAAATCCATTATTTTTCAATTGTTCGAATAGTTGATGAAAAAAAATTATCAAAGAAAATTTGATGCGACATAGGACTATCAATCACAGAAAGAAGACTCATTACAACATCACCACCAAGGCCTAATTTTGAGTGTTTCTTACAAGCCCCTGCATATGGGAGAGAGTAAAATAAATAACCATCGGATGAACAAATGCACCAAAGTTTGAAACCAAAACTCACTGGTTTGCCTTTTATGAACATTTTGCAAGAATGTCTTCCATAATATGGGACCATTTATTCATCAATAGACAGATTGTATGTGAAAACACCCCACTGTAAATTCTTTCTATTGATTGCATCCAAGAATGGTCTGACTTTAGCAAACTTATCATTCATATCTAAATTAGTGTTATCTGATAAATGCAAGTTTTGTTTTATACTCTGGAATCTATTTCTACTCATGCATTTTTTTATAATATCGACGCATTTGTCCTCATCAGTGGACCAGTACATTGGAGTTTGTGGTAATGAGTGATAACCAGAAAATAACAATATACCTATAAAATTCAAGAGATCATTTTTTGACAGACGGAAATCTAATCGGTTGTTATCTTGCGCATATTTCAGCGAAAAGTCCGATACCATTTGGAGTATTTCATCGTCCAGAAAAAGATGAAAAATCTCTAGTGGTGTCTTGCCAGCAAGCTCATTCTGGATACGCTCCTCATCCGCAGATTCCCTAGATATTGCGGAATGAGTATACTGAATTTCCCCGTTCACCCACAGAACCTTACGTGATGACCCAGGAGCTAAGCATTTTCTTATAGATGCCAAATCCTCTTCATCGGATGAACTCCACTCTTCCTGTTCATCTTCCCCCACAGCAGCGTTATATGAATGAGGCACGTGTAGTTCAAAAGTTCCAGCTATATCAGTTGGTTCATTTTCTGGAGAATAGTTTTCATCGTCAATATTTTCCTCGTCTGTGAGCGTATCAACATCTGGAGGTATATAGACTGCATCAATGATATCTGAAAAAGAAATCTACCATGATTTTCTGCATGAAGAATAACTATTCATTATGACAATTATATTGCAAACAATCATAACTACCTTCATATTCCCCCATGTCTAGTTCATCAACAGCTTCCTCTAAAGCTGCTTCTAGTTCTTTTTGGGTTAAAATATTTCTGAGAGACATTTTCACGCACTTCGATAACCGAACAACTATCCCGCACCATCGATGAATCGGTTCTGACTTATTCTCACATAGGCTCACAGCTTAGGGAATCTTGTCTGAGCTTGTCGAAATATTGCTAGAGTTCATGCACGATACCAGTGGTGCGCGAACGCACCAATCATTTTTCTATTGCTACAATTATCTTATTGTTCATTAGAACAAGTTCATGTGAAATATATCATATTGTGTCACTAAATGACTACACATTGATGAAAGCTGAAATAAAAAATCTTAAATCTGAGTTATGTTTTGTCAGTGCTAACAAAATGTATACAGCCAAAGTAATTTTCACCCCGCTTTAGAGTACACTAAAATCTAAAATTACCTTCTGATTTAACGTTACATATTTTCATTCAACAGTATAAGCGGATTGAATGGTAATACCAACTGATTTTCGCGATATCAACAAAATATTGCCCGCAAAAAAATATCAAAATTTCGATGCGTGAACGCACCACTGGGAGTTAATGGGTTAAAAGAGCCGCCGGAGCAGAACACCCCAAATAGGGGTCACAACTACAAATTTGCAATAAATCAAATTCGTGAAATACACTTTTTTGAATAAGCGTTCATTATGTTGAATGAGGACACATGGCCGAGTTAAAAAAAATAGGCAAGTTTAAAAAATGTATGCTATATGAACACATGGTTTTCTACGACAACTACGGTAGGTATTTTGAAAAATATAGCAATGGTAGGTATCGTTAATTTGATGCATACCTAATAATTTTTTGATGTTTCGAATTTTCTTGTTAGTATTATCAAATGATGACTTCTTACCATATTCAATCCATGTGCAGTGTTTTTCATCTAAGGCTCGATGAAATTATATTTGATTAGTAAATATTTTTAATCCAAAAAGGTACAAAACGTAAATGTAAATAATAAATGTTAACGTTACTTTTGTATCACAGTCCCATTTATGCGGTATCGTTGTTCACTTTTTATGTAGGTATTAATAATTTTATTCCTTTCATGTACACTCAGATTAGACATCGTTGTAATGCTTTTTTATTATAAATTCTTATCGTTTTAGATATTTTAGGTTAGACATAAATAATTATTATTGCCTTGATTGGTACACTTAGTGAACCAACTCACTACCATCTCAAGTGTTTATATGCTCGATTTTAACAAATAAATACTCTAATATATACCTACCGTCTTTACGTACTGTCAACGTTTTTATGAACAGTTAATTTTTACGCACTTGTGCTTTAGAGTGTCACTTACGCATTTTTGTAAAAAACACGTGTCATAGAAATGGAAGTCGATATTGTTTTATTCCTTTTAATTGTTATGATCATTACATTTTATTCCTTCTGGTTTTCCTTATTTGAGACATTACAATAATAGGTATCCTCCCATTTGTAATATTGAATTGTGTTCAAGCCTTATATTGGGTAGGTTCTTGATACAATAATTAAGTCCTCGTATATATAATTAGAACTTAGCTGGTGAAAATGGTACCAAATCAAAAAGTTCTACGTAATAATCTCAAAATGGCCCAATATATGTTTGCCAACAATGATGATAATTTTAGATATGACAACATTGCCGTAGAATCGACGAAGGCCCTAGACCACAACAAGGCATTCGGAGAATCGCAAAGGCGGGAACGTACCCGATTGGCTATTGGCTCCACCGCTCCGAGCATACCAGTTTGTATAGCGTTTGTTTTTGTTGTCGCTAACACTTAAAACTGTAATTAGTGTAATTATTATACAGTGTGTCTGTCCACTTATGATGGCGACATATGGAAAACTCTTTTTTGTTATACCTACCTGCATCATAATCCCTTTCAAATGAACGGAAATGCGTGCGAAGTAATAGAATAAAATCACGCCGTGTTAGAAAATTTGTTCATGGTAGATGGATGTGAATGGTGCATGTAATTTTCAATTCTGTACAACTTTTCTCTATAAATGACACTGTCAAATTGTAGGTATTATTTGAATATTCAAAATTAGCTTCTAGACGAAATAGAACTTTTTATAAACAATAACATTTGTTTCTATAATGAAAAGTGAAACAGTTGTTATGGAACGGTTTTTTAACTCAGGGTTTTCGTAGGAGGGCAGGAAAAAATAGTGATACCTATACGAACTTCAACGGGATTGAGAAATTTACTCTTCTAAATATCTTAGATGTTATGTTACAAAATTACTTCAGGAGATAATTTATTCAAATGCAAATGGAACCATCGACATCATCATATTATGAAATATGATCAAAAAGCACTTTTATTAAAAAAACATTTGCTGAAAGAATTTATGGCGGGTTGTACAAATCAAGTTCACCAATAGTTCAAGTAAACTTGACTCATGCAGTTGCTAGGGATTAGCCAATGAAATTTCTAGTTCCTTAGCAACTGAGCTCGGTTCAGTTGAACTGTTGGTGAACTTGATTTGTACAACCAGCCCTTACTTCTTCTTTCAAGTTGAATGCTATTCCATTTGATAGTTGAACATTGTTTTCGAATAAAAGAAGCAAATCATTTACTTATATATGTATTTCAAAACAAAAACAGTTATTATTTTTCTCTTTTGAGTCTTTGCTGTGAAAGCCGGAACCATTCAGTGGCGTGTTTTTCTACCTCATTGAGCCTGGCATCTTTATGAAGGCAAAGCATCACCTCTGAAACCAAATGAAAATGCTATTGAATCAGCATATAATTATACAGGAAAAGTTGAACCACATAATATTATTTTGAGAAAATACAATTTATTCCATGTGACATTTCATAAAGAAATATTCCTATAATGAAGTGTCCAAAACTAGTTTCTGAAATACAGGGTTTTCAACATATCATTAAAAATAATTTTCTGGATAATCTCAGATATTACAAAAGTGTGAGCTTCGTATTATAGTTGAATAATAGCCTCATTATCATATTATTATTATATCACAAGATATATTGTCAATCGAATTCACTTCTAACACTACAGATATTTCACTTTTGAAAAAGACTGTGCCAATAGAATACTATATTAATTCCGTTCACTGACAAATGAAGATGTTACAGTGACAAGTTGAATAGTAATAATCCAACAATCATGTTCAAAACTCATTTCTAAACATGCTGTGACTGAATGTAACTATTCTGACCATGCATACCTTGACTGACATTTGATGCTCAAGTACGTTTAGTGTAACAGATGAGTCCTATTGAAAATACCTTCAAATACAAGAATTTTACGAAAAAATTCAACTTTTCTTTAGAATTTTGTTAAAAGTAACAATGCTATTGACTATAAGTTGGAACAATATGATGGTATCAGATTACATAAAATATAATATTCAACAAATTAACTTTTTCCATAGTTTTCAATATACTCCGCAAAATGCGTATCCTAAATCTCTCTGCAATATCTCAAGAACTGAACATTTTGCTTTGAAGAATTTTACAGAAATCACACCACATTTTAATTCAAGTAAGAGACTTAGGAAACACCTATAATTAACTCACCTGTTAATATTTTCATCACGTTCAGGTTACTCAGTTTAAAATTTCCCCGTTGACCATGCCAAGAGCATTTTTTTGCCAGTTCGTTACCAAAGATTTGTAACAAACAACGGTTGATGTGATCTCTGAGGTCTCTTCCTCCTATTGATTTAATGAAGGAACCCTACAAATTTAACATGTATACTATGACATTCGGTAACAACAATATAAAACCTTACAAATGTTTTATTCATCCCATCGACCTCAGTAAAATGAACATCAAATGCTCTCAAATCTTCTAATGTCTTCAAAGGAATATTTTCCTGCATCTTGTTCAGGTGGACATCAACAGCATGTTCCCCTTCTTTTTGGACAATCGACTTAAGAATTTTATTCATATCTTCTAAATATTTTTGATTTGCCAAGCAAATGTTTTTCAAGCGAGCTGAAATATAGTATATTTAGCAAAAAGTTTGAATGGTATTACAGAACTGGTAACTTACCTATTTGTGAGGAGAGTTCATTCACAGTTATACTTCCTAAAAAAGTGAATTTACATTTGAGTATATACAGATTCATCAATAATTTTACATGTGAAATTGAAATTTCTATTAATCAGTAAGAAAGCAATGCATCAAAATTTGAATTTCTGACTTTCATAATGAAGTAACATATGATAACAAAATCTAACAGCATCAGAACATGAATATGTTTATGTCCAGTATAAAAACAGACAGACAAAGAATATTTTACTTGCATTTTACATTATGAAATTGAAAAGAACTGTAGAAATTAAAAGATTTTGGAGATTTTTTTTCACAAATGCTAAGTTCTCACTATTGACTTACCAGGAGGTGTTGCAGGGATATTGTTAATGCTATCTGATTTTGTATTCTCATCCAAATAAACTAATTCTATATTTTCGTCAGGTTCCATAACTTTTTCAAAAATATAATATTATTGTTGAGATAAGAAGTATAGACAGAATGAATATTGAGTTCTGAATTTTTATACTCACTCATATCAGTTGGATTCATTTTCATTACTACATGCCATCAGACTCTGAACTAGTATTTTTTTTTAAAATCTGCAGAGACAGGTGATGGAGGGGAAGTCATAGTTTCATTGGTTCCACAACTGCTCTCCGATGAAGGTGATATATTTCTATTGACTTTTTTTCTTCTTCCCCTACCCATTGTTTCATTTTCGTTTGATGTACTGGAAAATTCGGGGTTCTCTGTGAATGAATACTATTTAATACATGTGAAGAAGAGAGTAAGGTTTTGTTCGATAAAAATGTTATGTCACTCAGTCATCAATGTCATGTCAATACCTTGAAACTAACAACATTGTTTTTGCACAAGCCCTGATTTGCTGAACACATTTTCCACTTAAATTTCAAAATATTCAATCATAATAAAAAAAGCAACAAAACTTACAACAGTAGGCTTCAATGCGAGCTTCATGGAGGTTCCAAGTGTCATTGGGAATGTCTCCACGCTTCATCAAGAGTTGGGCATTGAGGGATTTTGGCCACCAACATTTTGTCTTATCCTTGGTTAGCCAATTCGTGGGAACCTCAGAATGAATATTTTCGAAAGGAAGGAAAATTACTGCATATTTTTTTTCTTTTTCCATTGTCGGTAATGTTCTTTGCATATATAATTGTTGCTCTGCAACAAAAGTTTATAATAGTAAGCAATCTATTGAGCGACTGTGGATTTGTTTTGCTGCTTTTGTGGCATATTATATTATGATGCTGGAAGTGCCAAATAATGCTTAAAAACCATTAGTGAAAATAAACAATGAAACTTGGAATGGATATGAATATTTAGTTTGCTCAATGGAAATATTAGCAAGTTTGTTTCATTGTCTGCTCATTTCATACAGAGTTATTTTTTATATATATTTAGAATTATTAAGAAAATAAAGCAACATTGAGGTATCACTGAAATGTGTGTCAACAGGGCGTACCTCCATCCAACAGGAATATCTTATACATATCTTATATATACCCTGTACATATAGTATTTGATAAAAGTATTTACTGTCCCGTCACCATTCAAATTAGGTGTCGCAAGGAGAGTCATGTCATTCATGATTACCAAGGTGCATTTGATGGGAGCGAGGAAGTGATGAAAAGATGCCCCATTCTAATGGAACTTGAGAATTTTTTATTGTTGCTTGATGCTCTAAATTATGTGCTTCGATAATGGAGCAGAGGAATCAAGGCATACTTATTTTCCACAGGCAATTTCATTATTTTTTTGGAAATTAGGTTAATACAAAATGCCCCATCGAAGTCACATAAATCTTCATCAGTCACTGTACTGATTCCAAGTAATGTAGAATTGCAAGGTGTCTCAAAAAGTGGATAATGCTTTCGATAATATTTTGCATAACAATACAAATTATCATTACGTTTTTCTATTTTTTCAATAAAAAAAAACTACTGCGCCATTAGTAAGCAAACAACAGTTTTCGTTACGTTTCAAAGAGATTGAAAAATACCGTAATTTGACACCAAATATCATATCATTTTTAATAATAGCTTTGGGAACACTGCTATGTTTTGTTGAATCATTGTCTGTTGATCTGCTTTCCTTCAACTAATAATGAAAAATGGTGGATTACGTAATCCAATCTTCCGCAAAAAACCTATACAATAGGTATGGTCGTCGGCAAGTATTCAACAGAAAACATCTACTGCCCCCTACGACCGTTGAATTATATCTGTTTAATACTTGGCAAAGTTTTCTACAAGAACCACTTTGCAATGCATTTTAAATATCAAATCTGAAATTATTTTTCAATTTAATTGGGGGAACACCTCCGTACCGGTTTCATGGTCATTGCCAATCATCAGCGAAGGCTAGTTCGACCCAATTGAATCGAAAAATCCTTTCACCCTAATTGGAAATCCCTGAGACAAACACTGAAGTATGAATTCAGCGCCATCTCTGGGTTCCAGTTTAAAATGCACTCCGACTACGTGTCGACTTCAATATGAAGCCAGAAACATCATGAAAGAGGGGCGACACTACTTGACGGAAGACCATAAAACTAATAATGAAAAATGGTGGATTACGTAATCCAATCTTCCGCAAAAAACCTATACAATAGGTATGGTCGTCAGCAAGTATTCAACAGAAAACAACTACTGCCCGCTACGACCGTTGAATTATATCTGTTCAATACTTGGCAAAGTTTTCTACAAGAACCACTTTGCAATGCATTTTAAATATCAAAGCTGAAATTATTTTTCAATTTGATTGGGGGAACACCTCCGTACCGGTTTCATGGTCATTGCCAATCACAATAGCAAAGGCTAGTTCGACCCAATTGAATCGAAAAATCCTTTCACCCTAATTGGAAATCCCTGAGACAAACACTGAAGTATGAATTCAGCGCCATCTCTGGGTTCCAGTTTAAAATGCACTCCGACTACGTGTCGACTTCAATATGAAGCCAGAAACATCATGAAAGAGGGGCGACACTACTTGACGGAAGACCATAAAACTAATAATGAAAAATGGTGGATTACGTAATCCAATCTTCCGCAAAAAAACCTATACAATAGGTATGGTCGTCGGCAAGTATTCAACAGAAAACAACTACTGCCCCCTATGACCGTTGAATTATATCTTTGCCAAGTATTAAACAGGTTCTGGGGTAACTTGATGACACAAGTTTCAATGGAGTTGAATACTGCCGTGCTTAAGCTATTGGGCGTATCTGTAAAAATATAGTTTTGAGAAATTTGAGTTTTCAAACTCTTTCAAATGCCAACTATTTGGAATAGGATATAATTAGATGTATGGAGGCTCAGATATGCCCTATTGCTTTAAAAAAAAAAATAGAATAAGTCTTCAAGTATCCAAAAAAGCCATACCGAATTTCGATAAAATGTCGGTTACGCCCATTAGCTTTAGCACTGGAGAATAGTATAAACATCAAGTAGCTAAAACCACTTTCATACTTGACATAATATTAAGCAATTTTACCTTCTGTTTTCTATGAAATCATCCAAGAATTCCAGCATTTCATAATTCCGGTGTTTTTTCCTAATTTTTTCTTCGGCAGAAGACCCTGAAGGCAATCTTTTTTTATAATTGTTACGTGCCCTTAGGAAGGAATCTCTGATGTTTTTCCATTTTTTTTAATATCCTCAACAGTCATATCAACTAAAAAATAAGTAACAATGAAAAATAAAAAATAATATATGAGAACAGAAAACATTTTCAAAACGTAATAAACCACTGTGAGTCAGTAAAGATTTCTAGAATTTTCAAAGCAGCATGTTGAGAGTACTTGATACTCTTGATAGTACTCACAGCAATTTTTTTCTATTCTGATGTCGCATTATAACACATATAAGGTAAATTTCTTGATTTGTACAGAACTTACCTCCCAATTCACTGATAATTTCCAACCAAAGTCCTCGTATTGTATCTTTGGAACCTCTTTCTTTGAGAGGGATATGAAAATCCCATAGCTGAAGCCTGCCCTAATAACACAGGATCTTGCTGGTATATCCTGCTAAGGTCCTACATATGTCCCAATGTTTCAGACTCAGGTAAGATATTACAGAGATGTTTCTGTTGGAACATCGCTCAAATGTTTCATTAAGATGTTCTAGAAACATACTGTTTTATCTTTTTTTGAAAAAAAAAATTATTGCTTTTAATGCCTAATATTGTTTGGTGTTTAAGATGGTTGAACAGATGTGAAGTTTGATACCTACCTACATTGATAGTTCGAAATGAGAATCATTATTATTGTATTTTTCAGATACCTAAAAAAACTGCAGCAAGACAATTTGGTGTTCCCATTATGGCTCTTAAAAGAAGGCTGACCCATAAAGTATCTAAAATGAAAGGTCTTGGACGGCTTGAATTAGTGTTTACGGAGGAGCAAGAACAAGAACTTGTACAAAACATTTTAGATATGGAGTCAAACATGTATGGTCTAACAGCACGAGATGTTCGCTGCTTAGCGTTTCAACTTGCCAAAAGAAATAAAATAAACCACCCATTTTTCCAGGATAAACAAGCAGCTGAAAAAGACTGGCTGGCAAATTTTCGTTCTAGGCATCCTGAGCTGACCTTAAGAAGTCCAGAATCCACTTCTATTGCCCGAGCAGGTGGTTTTAATAAACCCGTTGTAGATACATTTTACAATCTCCTGAAACAAGAAATAAGCAAACACAAATTTCCCCCTCATCGAATTTTTAATGTAGATGAGACCTCATTATGCACAGTTCCAGGAAGAAATTCAAAGATTATGGCACTAAAAGGTCGTAAACAGGTTGCAAGGATAACTTCTGCTGATCGTGGTGCACCACCTGGTTCTATTTTTGCCTGCAACGAGTCGGGTTGGATGAAAATAGACGTATTTCAGACCTGGTTGGATCATTTTCTAAATCATACCAAACCAACTTCAGATGATTCCGCATTATTGATATTAGACGGACATTCATCACACACCAAAAATTTGGATGTTATTATAAAAGCAAAAGAAAATAATGTGTCTATTTTATGTATCCCACCCCACACGTCACACAAATTACAGCCACTTGACGTCGGGGTTCTGTTTCCGTTAAGTCGATACCTCGATAATGCTTTGGAGAACTGGCTAAATAATCATCCTGGTCGTGTTATCACAGTTTTTCAAATCAGCAACTTGTTCTGTCAAGCATACCTGAAGGCATGCATAGCAGAAAATGCAATTAATGCATTTCGCAAATGTGGTATATATCCATTTGACAGTAACCTTTTCCAAGATTTTAAATTTTCTGCTACAGTGAGAGACCAACCAATAGAAGGTGACTTAACAGGAAACAATGAAGTAAATACAAATGAAAATCACACTTCACAAGAAGAGGACAACCAGATGGACCAAGAACAAGACAAGGAAAATCAGTTTGTAAGCAATGAAGGTCAAGGACTTCTTGATAATACTGCAATCAATAAAACAGACATCGAATCTATGTCTGGAACCAGCAGTGCTGCTCAAGAACAGGTACATAAAGATCAGTCGTTTTTGATATCTCCCAAAGATATTCGCCCATTGCCTAAAAAACAAACCATGAGTAAGAAAGTAGGTGGTAGAAAAAAAGGATCAACGGCGGTTTTAACCTCTAGTCCATATAAGAATATGTTAGAGGAAGAAAAGAAGAAACAGGAGGAGGTATTAGAAACGAAACGTATGAGAGTAGATAAGAAGAAAGGACAGGAAGGTAACCAGATTAAAGGGAAATTTAAGCCAAGTTCAAAAAGTTCTAATGGGAAATCCAAAGGCAAACAAAAGCTAAAGAGAACAGTTAAAGTTGATCAAGATTCCTCAGAAGACGATGAAGACTCAATGACGAAGAGTGCATATTTTGTGGTGAATCTTATTCAAATTCATTATCCGGTGAGGGCTGGATCAGGTGCTCAGTATGCTTTAACTGGGCTCATGATAAATGTGCCGGTGTCGAAGACGATGATCCTGATGACTTTGTATGTGATTTGTGTGCCCAGAAATCTCTTTTTAAAAAAATTTGATGTTTAGCCTTTAAGTTATTTTGCAGTTTTGCATTTGTGCCATTTTCTTTGCCAATTTTACATAAATATGTTTTTTTTGTGGCCATAAGAACCTAGTTTTACTTTTATTTTAATATAACGTTGAATATTAGTATTATTTTTTTACATATCGATTATGTTTCCCTGGGATCGTATTACCCCTCGCAAGGTAATCATTTTACCCCACATAGTAGGGCAAAATGATCCCTTTGCATTATGTCAGATTTTTTGTCATATATGCAGCCAAGTTACAATTTGATTTTTCAAAACAAGACTGGGCTAAAGTGAATACATTGTACTAATCACAGTAAAATTTTCATAATTTTCTGTCGTAATCAGAAGAAATTACACGCCATCAAACCTTAAGGGGTTCATTTTTACCGGGTCTCCCCTACCTATTTCTAATACCCATATCTACCTAATATTAAATAAAATAAAATAATTGCTGAATATCTGCACTAAGCTTACATGGTTAGTCGCCATTATGTGATAAACAACTTTTATAAGTAGTGGCCGTGTGTAATTATTTAAAACCAAAATCATTCAAAATTCCCGCAATTTCTGGAAGTTCACTTGGCGCGTTTTCGTTGATCACCAATTGCGTCATCTGCTAAACAGTTAAGATTTGTTTGCAACGATGTCAGATGTTTTTAGAAATTTATTTCTGTAGATCTGAAAACAAAGTGAAATTGAAATGTGAGTACTATGTAGACTAATACAAATTTCGAAAAAGTATTTTAGAAAAATTCACTGTTTAAAACTCAAAAATGTTTTTATTTTCAAATTTTAAGATCATCAGAACATTTGATGGTTAGGTATTGTATGTGTAAAAAAATTATTCTGGCAACGTTGCAACAGGCAGGCGTTCGCGTTCGCGTTTTGGCTTGCAACGCGCACCATGTGGCTTCGCTGAAGTGTGTTTCATCGTTTCATATATTCATATTCATTGTTATCCGTTAGCCATTGTTGTAGTCAAGTTGTGGTTGTGTGGATTAGGATTTGTCTATTTGATTACTTTTTTTTAATAATTTTGGTGCAAGTTTTTTCAAATTATATCATCTGCATTATTTTGTTATTGTAGCTATTAACCTACCTAGTGAGTGCAATAACCGTGATAATATTGAGGTAAGTACAAAACAATTCTCATTTTGTATGATGGATTCCCGAGAAAAAAGAAGGCTTATGAATAAGTTCGATCAACGATATAAACGCATTAACAAAAATGAAAACTCTAAAATTAACCAAAAAGTAAGTGGAGTAGCGGGAGATGTATCTACCTCACATGCTTCAGTTTTTGGGGGCCCAGCTCCAACCTACATTTCTGAACCTATGTCTGTGTCTGATTCTGATCATTCAAATGAATGAGATCATTGTTCAGATATCATAGACAATAGCATATCTAGCTCTAATGAATGTGATTTTGATATTAGTGTTGAAAATAACCAACTTATTTTACCAAATGAAACTTTGGCATCTTCTTTTGGAAATTGGGCTATAAAGCATAATATAAATCATTCCGCTTTATCTGATCTGTTAGACATTTTAAGACAAAATAAGCCTGAATTACCTAAAGACCCGAGGACTCTTCTGAAAACACCCAGACAAACTGGTTCCCAAATTAAAATAGTTGAGCCAGGATTCTATTAACATTTTGGGTTATCACAGTGCATAAACAATTTGTTGGTAGAATTTTTTAACCTTTCGGGACTCGCGCCGCGGAGTCACACTCCGCGCATTTGCATTTACATCCCTTCCCAATGAACCGTTGACATCACCCAGCTACCTATCCTAGTACCTGACTAAATTTGTTCAGTCTTTGCCGAGTCGTATTGGTGAATAGATCGATTATTCAATTTTAGAGTTATTATTTGAACTTGCGGAGTGTTACTCCGCGCGCGAGTTTTAGTCATTTGAACTTGTGGAGTGTTACTCCGCGTGCGAGTCTAGAATCTTAAAAGTTTATATGTGCAGCACGAGTAAGTTAAATGTTTTTTTTATTCTTGTTGTCAAAACCTAATATTTCAGAATGGATTCTTATGAGGTAGAACAGAGGAGATTAGAAAAGTTGATGGAAGAATGTTTAAATGAAACCGATGGCGAAGTGGAATATGATGATAAAAGTGATGACAGTGAGGGAGATGAAGTAATAGAGACATGTGATTCAGATACAGACACAGAACAGGAAATAGAGGCAGCAGATGGAGAATCTGATATAGAGATGAAGGATGATGTAACTATGAGAGATATGCCAAGTGGTATAAGCATATACCTAGACAGAATATTAGGTTTCGAGCACATAATTTGATAAAGCATTTCCCTGGAGCTAAAGCAATAGTACGCCATTTAAAACGCTCTATTGATATATGGAAGCACTTTTTCAAAGATCCGATGCTTGTCGAAATTGTAAATCAGACTAACAAACATATAGAGCAGAACCAAACAAGATATGAACGTGAAAGAGACGCAAAACTAACAGATTGTTCGGAACTCCAAGCACTGTTTGGTTTATTGTATCTTTCGGCAGTCATAAAATCTGGTAGAGTAAACGTGAAAGAATTATGGAGTTCTTCATCCCTGGGAGTTGAAATAGTTCGACTAACTATGTCTAGAAAGAGGTTTCAGTTTCTATTACAACATTTGAGGTTCGACGACGTAGACACACGGGAACAGAGGAAGGCTCTAGATAAATTAGCTCCCGTAAGGAATATTTTCGAGCAGATTAAAATAAATTGCCAGAGTGCATATACACCATTTGACAATCTCACTGTAGACGAAAAACTGGAAGCTTTTCGGGGAAGATGCAGTTTCTTGCAATACATGCCAAAAAAAAACTAATAAATACGGCCTGAAAATATTTGCACTCGCAGATGGCTAAACTTTTTATGCATTGAATCTGGAGGTTTACGTAGGGACACAACCTAGTGAACAGTTCGCTGTGAGCAACTCATCGAAAGATATTGTGATGAGACTATGTGAACCTATTTTTGGATCTGGGCGGAATATAACCGTAGATAACTGGTTTTCAAGTTTATCACTGTTGGAAGCTTTACTTGAGAAGAAGCTAACATTACTTGGAACAATTAGGAAAAATAGGAAAGAAATTCCGAAAGAATTTGCAGCTCCTGTTAGACGTCCTATAAATTCTTGTATGTTTGCGTTCCACGATGTCGCTACTCTTGTATCATATATTCCAAAACGCAATAAAAATGTTTTACTCATATCCAGTTTGCATAGAGATGACAAGATTGAGGCAGATACACTCAAACCCGAAATCATCATGGACTATAATTCCACAAAAGGTGGACTGGATGCCTTGGATAAATTATGTGCCTCCTACAACTGTGCACGGAATACAAGAAGATGGCCTATGGTCATATTTTATGCTCTGGTCAATATGGCTGGAATACACTCTTATGTGATTTACAACCTGAACAACCAGAATGAGAATAAACGAAGGAGACTATTCTTACAAGAACTGGGATATCAACTCATTGATAGTCATTTACGTAAACGAGCTACGAATAAAGCAACACCCAAATTGATCGCTTTACGAATAAAAGAAGTTTTACAGATGGAAGAATCTGTTTTGCAATCTGGTAATATGTCAAATACTGTAGGAAGGTGTCATTACTGCGATAGAAAAAATAATCGACCTACAAGGTATTTGTGTGTACGATGTGGTAAATGGATGTGTCTTCAACATGCTAACTTCATTTGTTCGGAATGTGAGCAACCCAGAATGGTAGTATCAGACGAAGAAAATTAATGTATTTTATATGTTGTAAGTTCTGATACACTTAGTTATGTTTGTGTTCGAAAATTATTCCTAGTAAATGAATATTTGTTTTGTTCATATAATAAATACATCGTTTATATATTTTGAATATATATTCTTCGAATATTTCTGTTGATTAAATAACTGATTTCATTAAAGAACGCTGTTTCAACTAGGGCGGAGTGAGACTCCGCGCGCGAGTTCCCTTGTGCCAAATCAAGACGCGAGTTCCGAAAGGTTAAGCATAATGTTCTCGAAATTTGTGTTAATGTTGATGGCTTGCCTCTTTCCAAAAGTTCTGGAAACCAAGTCTGGCTAATAATGGTTAATTTTTTAAAAAATAAAAATTATATTCAGATTTGTGGGATTTATCAGGGCAATGAAAGCCAAAAAGTAGCAATAGTTTTATGTCAGACTTTGTAGAGGAAGCAGCAGACTTAATTAGAAATGGTTTTTGTTCAACAACACATATTATAATGTAAAAATACACGCATTCATATGTGATGTTCCTGCTAAGTCGTTTTTAAAATGTGTCAAGGGACACAGCGGATATATATCGTGCACTAAATGTGACATTGAAGGCACATATAAAGGTAACCGAACATGTTTTCCAAATTTAGAGGGTTTTAATTTGAGGTCAGATCTGAGTTTTCGAACAAAGGAACAGGAAAGCCATCATATTGAAACCACTATCTAACCAGGGTTAGATATGGGAACATCATTTCCGCTAGATTACATGCACTTAGTGTGTCTAGGTGTCATGAAAAAACTACTGAACAACCTGTGGCTTGGTGGAAAACCACCATATCGTTTTTCTTCTCAACAAGCAAAAAATATTTCAGATCAATATCTAGCGTTAAGAATCAAATGCCAAAAGAAATACTTCGAAAACCAAGATCTTTGTTAGAAGTGAAAAGGTGGAAAGCTACGGAGTTTCGTACATTTTTATTTTATTTGGGTCTTGTTGTTTTAAAACAAAACGTACCAGAAGAAGTATATGAAATTTTTTTATGTCTTCATGTTTCAATATCATTGTTGTCGAAAAATCTTAATTTATCATATTCTCAGCAATTAATAAAACATTTTGTACAAACATTCTCCATACTTTATGGCAAAGAAAATATTTCCCATAATATTCATAATTTGTTACACCTTGCTGATGATGTTAAAGCATTTGGTAGTATAGAAAATTTCAGTGCTTTTCCTTTTGAAAACCACATGATGTCAATTAAAAAACTAGTTCGTAAAGGTGACAAACCACTTCAGCAGATCATTAATAGAATTTCTGAACGATCACTCATTGATTTCTGGAGAAATCCAAATTCATCCAATTTTTATCCCAAATTTAAAAAAGAACATTCTCAAGGTTATTGATAGATCTTTAGGTGTAAAACAATTTGAACAAATTTATTTGATTTTTTTTTTATCTGTGAGTGAAGGTGATAATTGTTGTGTGCTCAAGAACAAAAGCATAGTTTTGGTAAAAAATATTAGAGTTCATGAAGAATACACTAAAATAATTTGTCAAAGATTTTCGATCAAAGAAAACTTTTATGATTCACCTTGTGAATCATCTAAATTAAATATATTTTTAGTAAGTGGTTTAAATACTGGGCTTCAATCTTGGGATTTGAGTCAAGTGGTCTACATATGTATTAAATTAATTTTTTAAAATAAATTTGTTGTCTTTCCGTTACTTCATATCGTTGAATTATATTACATTTTTTTCCTTAAATTATTCCATATTACGCTTTTGTATTGTTTTCAGTTTATGCCAAAATGTCTTCACCCAATAAATCATGGACGGTGGTTTGTTTTATTGCTGATGAAACAGTTGAAGCAGTCCCCACAAGATGGATCACTGGGGATGAATGTCTGTGGCCTGCGGTCACACGTGAAAAATTAAATACTTTAATCAAAAAATGCGAGTTTAATTCTTGCTGGCCCTCACAAAGTCAGAACATTTAGAAATGCTACTTATGGTAAATTAATCTTACTTGAGAGCGACTCATTATAATTCTATTATGTCAGCATGCGAATTGCGAATTCATTCAACAATTTTTTCAAGCAGGTCCCGTATGATGTTATCATATCAACAAAATACCTAAATCAGATAATAATACATAAACCAAAAACAAATCTTTTAATCATTTGAGAATGAGTCTCTATCCATTTACAAATGAGGAATTATTTGAACTGTTATTTTCTCGATTAAAAAATTCAAAATCTAATGGATTTGATGAAATACCGGCTGCTTTTGTTGTCAAGAATGTCCTACCACTTATCATTTCATCACTGACATATTTAATAAATCTATCCTTCTGTGAGGGCCAATTCCCAAATATAATAAAGATAGGCAAAGTCGTTCCTATCCATAAAAAAGGCAATCGAGAAATAATCTCCAATTATAGACCAATTACGATACCGTCTACTTTCTCAAAAATATTTGAATACTCATTTCTACACCGCCTAATGAATTTCGTTGTTACAAATGGGATTATTTCTAAAAATCAACATGGGTTTAGACATGGAAAATCGACGACGTCAGCAATTCACTGTTTTTATAGTGAAATTACATCTCTGATTGACTCTGGCGAGTGCCCTGTTGGGATTTTCTGTGATCTCAGCAGGGCATTCGACTGTGTTAATCACGACATTTTGATACATAGATTGGCCAGTTATGGTATTAAAGACAATGCTCTTCTATGGGTCACCAGTTTTTTGACAAACCGCAAACAGTATGTAGGGGAGGGTGGGCCACATTGAGACAATTTTTACTTTTTTGGGGATAGAATTGGCAACTTCAATTTTTTTGCTACAGTTACGTATGCTTCATAATCTTTCACCTTAATGCACACATTTTTTGAGTAAATTATTAACACAATATTATAATTGTTTCTGTTATAATGGAATTTAAAAAATTTGATTTTGTCTCAAGGTAGCCCACGAAGTGGGCCACATTGAGACAAGACAAACAAAAACAAAAAGCAATAAACAAACGTTTATCTAAAAATATTACACAATTATGTGGAAAAAACAATCAAATAAAATATATCTGAGGTTCTAACATCAGAAGGTACTAACGGATATCGATGCCATCAAAAGATACACCAAAGTTTATAAAAGACTGCTGCCGTTTTGTGCTGCCCACTTTACTATTTGCTGTAAGCAAACATTTCATGTCAGTTTTCTTTACATACGCAACATCCTCAATAGCGGAAAAAATGAAGGAGATTTTTTATTCGATACTATGCCTCAAAAAACTAACTTTAAAATCATCTTCAATTTTTTCAATATTTTCACCCACAAAGAAAACAGACTTTTTGTCATGGAACTCAATCAACACGTAGGAGTTGACAACAGGTTTCAAATTTTCTTGACTTTAATTCATTTCTAAATCATTGAAAGATTCTGCGTCTGAAGAATCTGAAATAAATTAATTATTGTCACTTTCGGATGACGAAAAAGTTTTTTGATTTGGTTTAACTCCAGGCGAATCTGTTACTGTTCTCTTCGTTCCTTTGGCGTTTTAAGGTGACTCTGATCGCTTCTTCTCCATAAACTTATTTTCTATTTCTAATTTCTCAGGTGTATCAGTTGCGATCATACTCTTACCACTCTTTCTTGGTTTAGATGTTTTTCTCGGCTTTGCTTTTGGATACCCAAATAGTTCTTCTGGTGTTTTAAAATTCGTAGTTGCTGAAATATTTTTTTCAGCTGTTCCATTTGAAACTACAGCGTCTGCATTGCTCGCATGTGCTTCTAAAACGCCAGTGTCTGGATTGCCTGCATGTGTTCCAACAGTTACTTCCTGTTGGCTTTCTTTTAAAGGCTCCTCTCTGTCGGTAACGCTACTCATTAAAAAATCGTCATCTCCAAAAACGTGGCGATCTAATGGCACAATGCCACATTTTTTGAAACCTGCTTTAATGTTATTAGGGGTCATGGATTTGTCAAAGGCATATCCAACGCATTCGGCAATCTGGAATAGTGTAACTGGAATTCCAGGATTTGTCATCATCCAGGAGTCTAACGCACTGTTATAATATGTTTTAAATGGACCAAACACTGATACGTCCAATGGCTGTAATTTGTTAGAACAATGGGGAGACAGTGTTAAAATAACAACCCCATTGTCTTTGGCCAGGTTTAGGGTCGGTTTTTCAATGCAGTGTTAAATATGAGTGTTAACTGACATTGGGGTTAAGCTATCCCCAGGTCAAAGTGGGTGTTAGATGTGCATCCGTTTATCAATTACACATAACGGTGAGAGTTACGAAACCCTTAAATATCGTGTGGTTGGTAATACTTGCGACAGAGTTGCCGCTCCCTATGGATTAGGATTGGTTGAAAAATTCTGACAGCCACCAGGATACATATTCAAATATTCAACTTCAAACTGTCATATAGACAATCAAAAATCAAAATAGCATATTCAAAACTACAAAAGGAATAAATTGAGGTCCAAAGATAACCATGAGTGTAGTGAAAAGTGCCAGGGGTCCAAATTTCTCTCCATCGGACAGGTTGCTGTTGATTTAAGTCGCCAATAAATATAAGGGCGTGATTGAATGCAAAAAAACTGATGCAATATCTTGGAGGGAAAAAGAATGTGTCTGGCGAAAGTTGGGCCAGGAATTTAATGCTTCTAGTGAAGGAGTGGTAGGTTCTTGTATTTGGCAGCCCTAAGATGTGTTCAATGACAGAGATATTGAATATTTTTCGTTTTTAGCCCAGAAATGTAAGGCAATTGAAGAATAAATATAAAGCTATTAAAAAAGATCTGAGAAAACAGCACAGCGACCATATGACGTACGTGAGAGGAACAGGAGGTGGACCATATTTACCTCCACCTAGTCCTAAAAATGATGAAGAAAAGAAACTAATAGAAACAATAAAATTAAGTATTGGGGGCATGAAAAAACTAGGAGATTGTGATGAAAGATCTGGTAAGTTCATTAGCTTTTTGGTTGTATTGAAGGCAAAAAGAGTTAACTAACATGTCTCACTAACTTATTGGTAGTTTATGTAAATATTATTTTCATTTAACTTTTATTCACCTCGCCATGGAAATGAATTGGCTACTTATTACACACAATTAAATAGTTCTTTTTCTACGACAGGGCGTAAACTGAGCTTTTACGCACTGCTGACAGTGCGTAAAGTGATGCTTTTTCGCACAAGTGTGTAAAAAAATCATCTGTGCATAAAATCATCAACTGTGCATAAAGTAATTTTTTACACACTGTTCATACATTTGTGCATTTTTGAAAAATACAGTATTTTGCGTCAAATATAACTTGGAAGTCTTAATACGAATGTAAATGTATAACATAAAACATCCAAATTAAGGATATTATCGCTATAATTTGGCAATATAATAATTGTCGAAGAAAAAACTTTCGTAAAGGGCTTTATTGTACTCGCGTGTGTGTTGAACTCGGCTGCGCCTCATTCAACAAACTTCACGCTCATACAAAAAGTCCTACTTTACGAACTTGTATCCGATACAAGTTCGTACTGTAGGATTTTTTTTGTTGAGCGTTAACTTGTTGAATGAGGCACAGCAGAGTTCTACTAAACACGCGGTTACAAACAGTTTTTTAGAAAAATCATCATACAAAATTTTTTCTATGACAGTTAATATATTGGCAAATTGTAGCAATTGTTGAAAGTTTTATTTCGTGATGTTTTCAATTTTCGTCGAATTATCAAATGATGATGAATAAAATTTGGGTGCGTAAAGAATTAGTTTACGAACAGCTAATAATAATAATGATACTTTATTTCCAAACAAATTCACATTGTATGGGAATTATCAATACACAATTGATTTTTTTTATACACCTGTGCTGAAAAGTTTCATTTTACGCACAGGTATAACATTAGTTTACGCTCTGTCGTAGAAAATCAAATATATGACATACAATGAGAAGTATGTACATTGAAGAATAAAATCATAGTTACATAAGCAAACCATCCATTGACAGTAAAAAGTGAAATTCACAATTTTAAATTTAATTTCTATTGGACAGGGATGATTGGTATTTTGCCTGAAAGTATATCCTGTCAAGAAACAATAATGGAGGATGGTAACAATAACGAAAGTATTGAAGCTGAAACTGTTGAGGTTGATTGGACAAGTCCCAGTTGCAGCCTCTGGCAAACACCGAAAGATCCTCGTCTTGCAGGGAGAAGCACAAAAGGCAAGAAATTGTTTTTAGTTGATTTGCAGGTGGACATTTGGTTAATTATCTAGTTCATTGAGAATAAAGGAAATATGATTTTTCAGAAAATAGCAGCAAGGGACTTGAAACTCTGTCAGGAGTGGATAAACAATTACAATCCCAGACGGCACCCAATATTCCTTGAATATGCCTACAACATCCTATTTTCCAACAGATATTGCAATATTCCTGAAATATTCCATGAATATTCATTTGATCTTATACACATTGAGAATATTCCTGGAATATATTTCCACTCATATCCATAAAATATTCTCCTTGAATATTGCTGGTATATTCAAAAGGCATATCAAGCAGAAACGTAAGTTTTTGAATATTCTGGGAATATTCCAAAGGCATTTCAATTTGAAGGGACTTTTTGTTAGAAAAATATCAAATGTTTCTCGAATATGTATTTAATAAAAACTGAAAAACCACATGCATTTAAAAAAACTTTTCAAGTTTCGTAGCCACAATAAAGCATTTAATTGGTTAGTTTATGAAGTAGTACGTTTGAAGTGGAATTTCAACCAATCAAATGTTTCGGTTATCTGCGCTCGAAGCGAGACTGACAAATCAAAGCTGATTGGCATGCAAGAATTCCTATTTACAACACTCTATTTTAATTGCGCCTTGTGGTGTGCAATGTAATTTTAGGTTACGTTGAGGATCAACTTGGATATCAAGGTCCTGTTTGGTTAAATTAGATCATGTTCCCTTCTTTCATGGCTTAAAAATAAAAAAAGAAGGGACCATGATCTAACCTAACCAAACTACCTTGCTAACCAAGTTGAATACTTAGCATCGATTCAAATATACCGCCTTGGCCAGGATCGTTCTGATTGGTTCATGCGAATTGCCTATTGGGAAGTGTTGTGGAAAGGAATTCTTGCGATTGGCACTGTTTATGGATATTTGACATTGTCAGCTGTAATTGTCCTTTGTCAATCGTCAAGTATTGAAATCGTATTCAGATGTGCTATGATATTCGTTTAGATATAGATAATGTTTTTAGTGAAAGTAAGACTGGGTTTATACAGTAGATAAGATAACATAAGAAATAAGATAAGAATGTTCAACATACATAAATCAATGGGAACGTTTATACACCAAATAGGCTAAGATAAGAAATGAGAGATAACATAAGAGATGGCCAACTTTTAACTTCTTATCTTATTCTTATCTGAAAATACAAATGCGCATGTGCTGCTGAAATTTTTGACAGAATTGACAGCAAATATGAATTCTATGTCAAGAAAGCTGTGACTTTATTGGTTGATTCTTATTTAATCTGAATAAACGGATCTATTTGTGGCTTGTTTCTTATCCTATTCCTTATCTTATCTTATTTGCTGTATAAACCCACAGTGAAAGCCCTCGTATGGGTGGAAGTGTTATAGTTTGTAGTGCTGTTGAGAGTATTACTACATATTCCAGAAAAAGTTGCTAGAAAATATCCGCAGTTGAAATCACCAACGACTCCTGGTAAGATAATTCGGAATTTAACTCATTCTCCGAATCTCCTTAACAAAAGTTCCAAAATCTTTTCTGTTTTTAGTTTTCATTCGTTAGTATAACAAATAATATATTTTTCCAGGTATTAATTTGCAACTAGCCAGCTCGTCTCAGTTTGTAACAGTATCAGAGTGAACTAAGAAATGGAATTGAACAGTATTTCGGATCTGTCGAACTCAAGAATCTATTTCACCACAGCAAAACAAAAATGTTTATCCTGTAAAAGTAAGTCTCTAAAAAGTATATTTATGCATTTTTTCATTGAACTTTCCTTTGTTTTCAGAGATTCTACTGAAAGTCCTATGAGACTTCTGAATATTTTTAAAGGAAGGGCCACACAAAATGCAGAAATGACAAGGACTATAAGAAATTCTAAGAAAGGAAATAATATCCAAGATATCCCAGTCTTACATAATAGAGTTGATGGAGTTGGATGGAAAACTTAATGACAAAAACATAGTATTTGTTACAAATACTTTGGTGAGTGCTTGTTGTTAAATTGTTATTAGTGAACTATAACTGAAAAGATGTAATAATTTTATTATTAGATGACAAAGCTTCTTCATGTTGGACGCATCAGTGTATTAAGAGATATATGCCTCAGTTAGTTGACGATGATGTTTTAAGACACCTTTAGCTAGGTTGGAGGAAATGGAAGAAAAAAATTATCTAATGTAGACATGGCTACTTGAATTGAAATCAATTTGAATTAAAATTTACCTTTACTTAATTTATACTATGTAGTTTAACATATTCAAAAAACGTTTTTTCTTAATGATGACCAACTGTTCTAGAATATTTAATATTTTTTGTAATAAAAGACAATGTATATAAAAATTAGACACTTGGTCATTACTTCAATTCAATTAAATTTTAGACTAACCTTATCATAGTGTTTTAACAATATTTAAATGTCAAATTCATTATCTATTCACTTACATCATTTTCAAGTATTCCCCCCTTTATAAAATATCACTCTATTCAATAAATATGTTGCAAATATCACTCAACATGCTTAATTATCAAAATAAATATAATTCATCAATTTTTTTCTATACTATATTAATAGTATTTTTAGGGGTATGTATGTATATCACACTCACATAGCAATTTACAGAGAAGTCGAAGAAGAACATACCATTTTCCTGATCTAAGTTACTGAGAGTTGCAATAGAACACTAAGTAAATTATTGTACAACGAGGTTTATTTTCTTCTGATTGTTTTTTTAGGATTAAGAAAAACAAAGATTCTGAAGAACTGAAAAGTGTAACGAGACCGATTTGAGTAATTTGTGTTAGTGTCAATGCAGATCTGAATTTCCAAAGGTCTTGATAATTGCCAAGATAGTGTATCAGAATACATATTATGTATGTTGTATTTGTCGTTTTTGCAATAAATAATTTTTTTTGTATTTAATTTTTTATTCTTACTCAAAATAATACTACATTTGACCTCATATTCGATATATCAAGGGTAGTTTATTCCATATATAAACTAGACACCCTGGATATGTTCTGCATTCATCTTCAAGAAGCATACAAAAATATATTTCGGGCATATTTTTATGGTAAGAAAACATATATAGCATGTGCCATGAATTTGTTTTAGGATATTCCTGGAATATGCATATCACATGCTTTGCAGTATATGGAATATTCCTGGCATATGCAGTGGAAGATGTATGGCATATTCCTGCAACCTTGAATATCCATGGAATATGCATAGCACATGTTTTGGAGGATATGGCATATCTCTGGAATATGCCAATATTCCAGTGAAATATGCCTAGGATATTCATGCAATAGGATTGTGCCGTCTGTGAATGTGATGACAGTAGTGGTATGAGAATTGAAGATGCGTGTGAGAAACTTGTGCCAAATAACGAAACTGTACCTGTTGCAGAAAAGCTTCGTATGTAATTTCTTGCTATGTATGCACTCTAAATTTTCTGCTTGTCTGCTGAACATTACGTTCATTCAATCCAATCAATCAATCAATCAATCAAAATATTCTTTATTGCCTGAAGATTCACATCTCGTTGACAAAGTATTAAACAATCATGACATAATAAGTTGAAAAATAACAGTAAAACAAATTCATGTAACAAACAAACACACACAGGGAAAACTTTAACAATAAAAACACTACAAGAAGCGAGAAGCGATAGACAGAGTCAAAAAATAAATAACTAAATACAACTTCAATTACAACCATTGAGCAAGTCATGTGTCGCCCATATTTTTGTTCAAGTATTCACTGACATCGTAGAATACCTCTTTTACTAGAATCAATTTCACTGATCTCCTAAATAACGCCAATGACTCGATGGCTCTGATGCTCGCTGGAAGGTGGTTGTATAGTTTAGCGGCATTATAAAATAGCGAGTTTTTTATCAGACTTGAAGTAGGGATGGGTAGCCTTATGTTGTTATTTTGGCGGGTAGGTCCAGTGGTGATATTGTACATTGATAGATTCTTTTGCACTAGACAAACCGTTTCAAGAATGAAAAGAGAGGGGAGGGTGAGGATTTTCTGTTCTCTAAACAGTTCCTTGCAAGAAACTCTTGGCCCAACCTTGCACATATATCGAACAGCACGCTTCTGAAGAGTGAAAATCACCTTCAAGCATTGATTACTACAAGTTCCCCAGAAAGGAATCCCATACCTAATGTGCGACTCGATTAGCACATGGTACACTATTTTGGCAGTGGTCATACCCAATTCGTTAGACACCACCCGTAAGGCATAGCATCCTGAGGAGAGTTTTTTGCTCAACACCTCAACGTGGATTCGGAAGTTTAGGTCATTGTCCAGACGAATTCCCAAAAATGTGCTGTTATAAGTAGGTGAGATGGTATCTTTCCCAAGAGGAAGGTCTGGTATAGTGCACTGAAAGGATAACAGATGTGTTTTGGATATATTGAATGACAGCAGATTACTATCGCACCATTCTTTAACAGCAGCAATATCTCGCGTGATTTTACTATGAAGATTATCTAAATTCTTATCATGCCACAGGATAGTTACATCATCTGCAAATATAGTAAATCTGCCCTCAGTTCTTATATTCCCCAAGTCATTAAAATATAGCAGAAACAAGATAGGTCCGAGAACAGAGCCCTGTGGAACACCATGCCTAATTGAGCCAATCTCTGAGTAGCTATCTGTTTTTACGATTTGGGTTCTTTGATATAGATAAGACTCAACCCAGCAGTAGCTCTGCTCCCTAAAACCGTAGTGCTTTAATTTGCGCAGCAGTATCCCATGGTTGACACAGTCAAAAGCTTTTGACAAATCACAAAATACTGCAGCGCTTGCCTCCTTCAGATTCAATTTGGAATAAAGATTTTTCAGAAAATCAAAGATAGCATCTCCTGTACCTTTCTTTGGTTGAAAACCAAATTGTTGTTGATTCAGAATATTGTGGAGCATTAAAAAGTTCATCAGTCTACTTTTTACCATTTTTTCAATTAATTTCCCAAGGGTCGGAATGAGGGAGATTGGCCGAAAATTTGATGGATCAGACGGATCGCCCCCTTTGTAAAGAGGAATAACAATACTGGTTTTTAAAAAGTTGGGAAAGATTCCATTGGCAAAGGAGTCGTTGATAAGGTGGACTAGTAATTCTAGTACAAACATTGGCAAATTTTCGATTATCCTTATGGAAATATTATCAATACCGGAGGAGGTTTTGTTTTTTACTTGATTTATCGTAGCGATCAGCTCATCCAGATTAGTCTCATGTAAAATAAATGTATTCGCAATATATGTTTCACTCAAGAAAGACAAAGGGTCCGGTGCTACTTCAATATTTTTTAGTAGTTTCTCAGATATAGAACAGTAAAATTCATTGAGAGAATTGGATTCGAGAGTTTCATTGGATTTAATGTTGCTTTTTCCGCGAAATTCGTTAACAATGCGCCAAGTTTCCCTGATGGTGTTATTACTATAGGAGATTCTATTTTGGTAATGTTTACTTTTAGCCTTCTTAATAACATTTCTTCTGTATTCAACATAATAGTTATGGAATGAGATATCATTGGAGTACTTTCTGATGTAATGTAGACTTCTCAAATTTATTGCAGAAGTTCGAATTCCTTTGGTTAACCAAGTCTTATTGTTTTTGTTTTTAGTCTTTATTTTCTGAATGGGGAAGGATGATTCGAAGCAATCAATCAGAAGAGTATAAAAAGATAGAAAGGGATCTTCGGAAGATAACAAATCATTCCAATCCTTGTTCAAGCAGCTGACATAGAATTTTTGGTAATTCGTCCCACTGAATAACCTACCCATTTTGAATTTATTATCATTGCTGTTATGAAGAACCTTAGCTTTGCAATACACTGCCTCATGGTCAGTGAAGTTAGCTGGGATAACCAAGCAATCTATATTTTCGTTGCTCAGGTTAGTGCAAATGTTATCAATTTTACTCTGTGAATATGGTGAAATCCTTGTTGGTCCGTTTGTATGCATGGTAAGGTTGAATGCAATCAGTAGATTTTCGAGCTGTCGGGTCAGGAGTGAATTTTTATCATCGAAATTAATGTTGAAGTCTCCAGCCAAAACAACTATTGCATTCGATGGTAGTTTAAGTAGAAGTGTTTCTAACTTTTCGAGAAACATGAAACCATTTGCATTAGGTGATCTATATGCACATATAACAAATAAATTAGCATTACTAGCATAAGCCAATGAAAATTCGAATTCTTTTTCTATAATGATGTTATCATATTTGTGGATATCAGTGAATGTAAGATCTGTTGATGCATTATTACACAGTATTAAAGTGCCTCCACATTTGAACTCGCTTCGGCAAAAGCTAGAAACAATTCTGTAATTTGGGATAAATATAGGTTGTCCGTTTTTTAGCCAATGTTCAGTAATCAAAACAATATGAGGAAAGTTATGGTTTTCAAGAAGTATATATAGATCATCTATTTTACTTTGCAAGGATTGTACATTAAGTGTTAGAACTGATACTATAAGTTCATTGTTGTGAGTTGCATACATTCTAAAAAATTATTTTCAATGTTGTTCACAGGGATGAGTTGGCTTTGTCCATTTTTTGGAGATAAAACATTAATTTCGTTTCGTTCAGTATTGCCAGCATCCACGGAGTCATTGGCATTATTGGCAAAATTAATTGTATCACTTAGCGGAATCGTTTTAAGAACTACATTATTGAGTGAATTTGTGGAAAAGTAATTAACCAGGTTTTGGTATACATCAGATTTGTCACGTGAATATTTTGTGCCTAGGTAAATAGTCAATGAAGAGTTCCTAATATTTTTTTGAAAAGACCTTATCCTGTTATATATCATTTTCTTCAGAATATTATCTTCAAATGAATTGATTTCGGGCAGTAACACGAGATTAGTAGATCTGCTTAGACCCAAAGTATTTTTCATTGCTAAACTTAACATATTCGTATTGCTTATGTTGTTAGTATTGAAAAGAACAATCACTACATCATCTTTGTTATAACTTAATGTTTCATTAAAAATATTTTTAGTTAGTTCTGAAAGTTCAATGTTAGGTTTAATAACCGCGTATATGTCAAAACTGTCTATATTATTTATAGTCTTCAAGGCTTTAGTAAAACCTAGAGCATATTGATCTCCATTGATAAGAATTTTCTTCTTTTTCTTTTTAGGATTAAAACTATGATGGCCTTGAGTGATTCTTTTCAATGTGTTGGTGGAGTGTTCAGTTCCGGTATCACTTGAACCATTTTCAGTAGAACTGTAATATAACTCACTTTCTAAGTTGATGTGGTTTCTGCAGTCCTTCAGTGGTCCTTCAGCTTCTTTACTGGTATCACAAGAATCCAGATTGATTAGTTTTTCAGCCCTAGTAAGAGACGAAATGCTTGGAGTGATATTTTTATCAGCAACATCCACAGAAAACAATGGGAATTCTTTCTTGTTGGTTCTCAGGTTCGGACTATGTTGCTTACTTCTTTTAATATGTTCCTTTCTAGTTGCGTTTTGGTTCGTTGAATCGACTTTCAGTTTTCTAATAAGTTTTTGCTCATTTGTATTCCCAAGTTTTTTCCATCTTTCATTCTCACCCTCTAGTATCCTAATTGTTGTTACCATGTTTTCACTGATTCTCTTCAGTTCATCAATCTCATCGATCAATTGTTTTATGGATTCGGCTTTTTCAATATTTTCTTCTCTGGTTATTTGGATGGCTTCCTCCAGTTTCCTTTTGTCTTCCTCCAACTTGTCCTTGGTTTCTTCCAACTTGCTCTTAGCTTCATCCAACATGCTGTTATCAGTTTATAAATTTCAGTTCATAAATTTTGTATAATTTTCTCTTGTCTGTCTAATTTTTCAACGAACGATGCTTCAGCTTCTAATGCCGAATACTCAAAATTTTGTGAGGTACGCTTTAGTCTATTGATGAAATTTTCCTTATCGTCAACTTCTTTCTCCTTATCTTGAATTTTTTTTGTAAGTTCGCTATTATTATTTCTGTTTGATGTCCTCTTTCCTCTTATGTTTCCTTCTGCTCTTGGCACTCTTGGGAACAGTAGATCATATTTCCTTTTAACCTAATAATATTTTTGAAGTCTCTTTCCATGCATGCCGGATGAAAAGTGTTGAAACAGATTACGCAGAAATAATTCTTGAACTCCTTTTTGCAGCATCTAAATCTTGAATCCATTTTTTTTTTAATATTACTATTTTCACCTCCAGGCTTTGTATTGAATTTACAGCATCAGGTTACTGCCAGGATGAAAATTTCCCAGTATGCACTTATTATTGAGATTATAATCTACCTAGTCCGCATAGCTGGGCATAATCATTTCTTTCAAAACACAGGTAGTCTTGCAATTATAGCATGATCCGGCCACAATAAAAATTTTTCGAGTACGCCACTGGTGATAAGAATAAATGTTCCGATCACCTTATCTACACTTGTTTACACATTTAGTTTTTGTACCAGGTCGACAAAAACACTGGGTTAGATCTCTGAATATCACCAATTAATATTCTATCGAGAAAAACTTAATGATTCAATGTTGTTGAGAAATCACTTATAGCACTAAATGATAAACCATTCTTTCCTCTCCACATTGGTGTAAAATTTCAATTTGTTGCTGATGTTTATCCATACAAAATCACCGAATTTACGGAGAGAGAGAATAGCACACCTGGCAATAGCAAGTACTAGGAATTAAGATCCAACCCCACTATTCTCACCAAGGATTATGCAAATGAATATTGAAACTTTTAGGTAATTGGACTAGCAGAAGAAGGCCTACCATAAAGAAAAGAAAAACTATTAGTTCTGCTGGAGCAAAGTTTGAATTGGTGGCAGAAAAAAAAATAGAGCTAATTCATTACCAAACAATGGTTGCTAAAAACAAACTGAAGCAAGATGAAATGGAGCATGACCTTAAAATGGAAATATTACAAATCAAAAAGTCTAATGAAACCTTGAAAACGGAAACAAAGGGAACAATGATTTTTGATTTGTAATTCAATACCTGGTTTTTTTTGGTAGATTTTTTGTTAGTGATTATTCCAGGAATGATAACATTTGTGCGGTAAAAGCATCAAAGCTGATATTGAAGACTTCAATATCATAAATTCATTTAGTGACCACCAAGAAATATATACCATATAGAAAAAAGTTTATTATTAGTATCGGAAAAACATTTCTGGGAAAAACTTTATGTATGCCTGATAACCTAAAAATCGATTTTGACACATGTCACTTGACCACTCATATGGCGGCAAATGCGAAAAAATATCATAAAGAGGCCAAAAGTGGGGTAAGGTGGCCAAATATCGAAAAGAGTAACTTGAAAAAGTTTCTTGGAATCCAATTTTCTAATTAGGTATAGAGTTTCAAACTTCTGGCCCTCAGGGTTTCAACTGAAAGATGACTTTCATGATTATCAAGCAATAATAAAGTTGGATTTGACGTTGAACTGCCAGAATGAAAAATGAAGTGTTCAATAACAGATACGAAAAGCTCAGAATTCATCCATCCCGATGGAGTAGCAAGGCCTAAAGTTCCTGATGGAGCTCCGTGTAACATGTGAGGCTTAAAGTTGACCCTCGGAAAAATCATTGCTGGGGGCAACGAAACTCCTAGAAGAGACATAGCTACGGTTAGGAAAAAGAATCGATTTATTCAAATGAAACTACTCACCTGCTGCGCTAATAATGCAGCATGTGGTAATCAAAATTCCACGTTCTCCACTGGTCACCTTGTTTATTTGCTTGACTCCTTTTGTGCTAAAATTCTTGAGGATTTTTGGACAGTAGTTGTCGCCGTCTCGTCCAAATTATAAATACGCGTTCCACTTGCAAACTCATTGTAGCGCTTCATGACATCTTCTAAATTGCGAAAAAACTGCTCGACGTTATTACGGTTGAATGAGGTAACTCTAGAAAGGCTGCAGCCTTCAGGTTGCCTAATGCTCAATTCTGGATGCCGTTTTATAAACCCCTGTAACCAATAAACTCCTGCTGATTTCTTCTCCACCACTTATTTGGGATCTGAATTTTATTATGGATGGCAAGTTCATAAGCTAGCTTTTGCACATCTTTTGTAGATCTGCCGTAGCACATTTGGATATATTTAATAATGAAACCCTTCAGAATAGTTTCCTGTTCTTCGGAAAACACTCTCCGGGTATCGTAATGAGGGCGGTAGGATACATTTTCTTCATTACCTTCACTATTTCTTGTTTTCCTAACGTATCTCGCCAATGTTTGATGTTTCACGTTGTTTTTCTCCGCTGCCTTCCTTAAGCTTAATTTGTGTTTAATAACATCTTGGACAGCCCTTTTTATTTGATTCGGTACTGAAAAGGCCTTTTTCAGATTTTCTCTTTCGTCCTCGTGACATACCTTGAACAAAATATTTTTTTTCAACAAAACTCGTTGCATATGGGCCACCATGAGACACGTCTCAAGGTGGCCCGAAATTCGTGTCTCATTGTGGCCCATTGTAGGTCTTAGTTACAAACAGCAATATTTTCGTAAAACGTGAAAAAATTTACTAGTAATACACATAAACAATGAAATTAATATTCACCTGTTCTAATGAACACCTCAGACCAATAAAGAACAATATTGGGAACCACTGATGAGGTACTGAACTCACAGCAACAAAAAATTTCACTATGGCGAAAATAAATCGAGGACGGCAAAAAATTCGGGAACGCACGTGCGGCTTCTTCGGCAACAGGAATAAGACTAACATGCCTGCCACTTGATGTTTCTGTGAATAGCGACAAAATGTGCCGCGTTTTTTTTAAATAATAACGATTGTCTCATGGTGGCCCACCCTCCCCTATGCCTCAGAAGCAAACGAAATGATGAAGTAACTGTCACAAAATCCTCCCTAGTTGATATTGATATAGGTGTTCCGTAAGGTTCCATTCTTGGACCAGTTCTATTTTTGTTATATGTGAATAGCATTGATAAACTATGTGAAAATATCCACGTCACTATGTATGCAGACGATGTCTCTGTCCTTGTTGTGGATAAATCCGATGAGATTCTAGAAAGAAAATGCAACGAGTTGATCCAGTCCTTGGCGTCTTGGTCGTTTGAGAACTCCCTTTTCTTCAATACTGAAAAAACACAGTATCTGAGGTTTCACAATAGACAACGAGTTTGCTACAAACCTAATCTTGTTGTTAATGATGTGTCCATATCAGGCACAGCTACACACGTCAAATTTTTGGGAATGAACATTGATGAACATCTAAATTGGAAAATTCATTGTACAAACCTAATTTCCAATCTTCACTCACAATGTTATTTATTGAAAAATTTACGAACAGTTCTCACATACAATCAATTGCAGATGGTGTATTATGCACAAGTGGAAAGTCGTCTCCGATATGGTATCTGTTTCTGGGGTTGGTCCATTATGAATGACGATGTGTTTATAGCACAAAAGAAAATAATAAGGTGCATTGCAAATGTGTCTAGTACTACCAGCTGTAAAAACCTATTTATTAGTCACAAAATATTAACGCTTCCTTCCTTATATATATTTGAACTTTGCCTTCATATATTTAGAAATAAATTAACATTTATTAAATACTCTGATGTGCATTAACTGAACACTCGTAATCGAGAACTATTCTATGTACCATTCAGTCAAAATAGTATTGAATTTAATTCTCCAGATAAAAATGGCCTGCGAGCTTTCAACAAGCTACCGCAGGAACTCAAGGAGTGTTCACTGCCTGTCTTTAAAAAAAAACTCAATGAATTTCTAATTGTGAAATGTTTTTATTCCACAAAAGAATATTTTAGTACTAATTAGAGAGTAAACTGTTAAATGTTTTGTTATGTCTCATATACATTCATGTTATCATGTGATTTTCTGTTCTGTTCATATGTATATATTTATTTATTGACTATTCCAATTCAATTTTATTGTCATATGGAAATAAAGTATTATTATTTTATGCATTTTTGTAGATGTTTACGGAGTCGCAAGATCAAAGGCGACTAAAGCTGAGCTAACTAGTGATTTGAATACCGATGAAGGGGACACTATTGCAGTACCTGAAAAAAGAATTTGAAGAAAAAAAGTATTTTCTTCTTCAGAATCTTAAGACAATGAA